>JALMGJ010000005.1:36389462-38789462 GCA_023362775.1 Charina bottae | reverse complement strand
GGTGGTTACAATGTCACAATAAAAACAAAAACATTAAAACAACATGTAATCCAAATTGCAAAAACAAAATCAAGGTAGGAGAGAAAAATAACGAGCAAGAGGCACATGTGAGAAAACAGCTCCAATGTGGGATGACAAGGAGCCCCTCCCTATACGATCTAGCAGGATAGGCCGAATCCATTTGGAGGAGGTTGTCCTGTTGTCACCAAAGCCATGAAGGGCTTTCAAGGTTAACAGCACCACTTTAAACTGTACTTGGAACTGAATAGGTAATCAGTGCAGGGGCTGCAAATAGGTGTAATATACTCCCAACTTCAGAAGCCAGTTAAGACGTCATCCACTGCATTCTGTACTAATAATCATTTCTGAATAGTCTTTCAAGGCAGCCCCAAGTAAAAGACATTGCAGTAGTCTATGTGGATGGTGCTGACAGCACGAGTTCCTGTTGCTCAGTCCTACTGGCACCACAAAAGATGTTACTGGCATACCATCGGAAGCTGGGGAAGGGCCCCTTGCCACGGCCTCCATCTGCTGTTCAAGCAGGAGCTGCAAATGCAGAAGAACCGCTAAATCATGAATCTGCTCCTGGATGGGTAGCGCCTATCCAGGGATTACACTGGCACAAAAGGAGAACCCCGATGCACAAACAGCAACTCTCTCTTGCTTGCTTGCGTTCAATTTGAGCCCGTTCTCTCCCATCCAGACCCTCACAGGCACTAGGATATAGTAACAGCAGCTTCTCCCCCAGAACCCAGGGTAACAATTTATACTTTAATATCATCAGCACACTAATGATATCATACCCTAAATTGTTGGATGACCTTCCCCAGCAGTTTCGTATAAATGGTAATAATCAAGGGGGTGAGGACTGATTCCTGTGGTACCTCATATGTGAGGGGTCACTGGGCCAACCTCTCCAACAGATTGAAACCATCCATAGGGAATGGAGCAGAACCACTGCAAAACAGTGCCCCCAGTCCCCAACCTCCACAGGTGGTCTAGTAAGATATCATGATTGATAGTATTAAAGACTGCTGAGAGGTCTAAAAGGACAATAAGAAGCGCAGTATCCCTGTCCAGATCTGATATAGATAATCCAGGAGAGCAACCGCTGCCATCTCAATCCCATGCATAGGCCTGAACTCAGACTGAAAAGGTTCTAGATAATCCACTGCTTCTAGGGTGCTGCCTAGCTGATTTACTACCACCATCTCAACAACCTTCCTCAAAAAGGGAAGGTTGGAGACTGGATGATAACTATTGAAGACCATAGGATTGAAAGATGGCCTCTTCAGCAAAGGATGCCCCATGGCCTCCTTCAAGGTAGCCAGGAACTGTCCCCCATATAAGGAGGCATTGACAATCTCATGGATCCACCTGGTCACTCCTCCACCCATTCCCCATCCATGTTGCAGAAGAGAGCACTCCATTCACTTCCTTGGCGCTCAGAGGCCAAGATAATGCTCTGGTCCCCAATACAGACTATGCCCATGTGGAGGTAAGACTGGCAAATCCAAGCAATGTTGTTGATGAAGTGCTGTGCAAATTGGTCACAGTGCAGGGCAAGACATTTCTCTAATGACTCCTCCATAATAGGGAATTAATAATCTTAAACAGGGCCATTGGATGACAGTTAATTGATGCAATAAGGGAGGAGAAGTATGTCTGTTTCACCTCCCTTACCACCACACTGTAGGTGCAAACATGGGCATATGCCAATCCTTGGTTGAGTTTGCTTTTCATCTGTCTCCACTGGCACTCCAGACATCATCTCCCAGAGGGTCTCATTAAACCAAGGTACCAACTGGAAATAGCACCCAGAAAGAAGCCACTCGCGGGCAATAGAGTGCAGTGCCCAGTTTGCATCCTGATGCCCATGGTTGACCAAGTTTTGAACTAAACTGTCTGCCAAACAGCTGGGAAAGTCCCCAAGTGTCCTCTTAAAACCAAGATTGTTGTAAGACCAGTATTGTCATAGAAAACTTTTCCTGGATCTGACCTAAGTGAGTTTGACCAACATTCTTTGCAAAGAATCTGTGGTATATCTTCTAAGTACCTGTAGTATGTAAGATAGTGAGACTATTGAAGAAATGCAACACAAAGCACAGGATCACTTGTATGTTCTGTTTTTATTAATCATGAGCATAGTAATTTTATGATTTCATTTTCTGACTGATCCAGTCAAGATATGAGCTGATGTTAGTGTAGATTCCAAAATTATTAGTATCCCCACAGCCTTCTCCCCAGCTCACTATTCCAATTAGGAACCAGGTGTTCTTGAATTTTACGGTCATAGGACCACCACTGTCTCCATGACAAGAATCTCGTATATCTCCCTGTATCCCTGCACAGAACATGTTATCTGTAAGAGAATTCTGCATAGCATGGACACAGTCATTCCGTGATGCTACAGGGATTTCAATAAACTTGAGAACAGAGGAGTAATTCTTGCTGCTATCCTCACTCTGGCTTCCCCAGCCTGTCACTACTGTTTGGGTCCCTTCTGCCATCAAGTGCTGATTTGCCAGGTTTTTGGTAGGCAGGCAAATGGGCACAATATACCTATTGACAACAACTGGGTAGGCTAGATGCAGTATTGCAATATCATTATCAGAGGTGGCTGAAGTGAAATTTTCATGAGGCAATATCTTGTCAGCAATGATGGTTCTCTCAGTTTCATCTATTCGCCGTCGGTAATATTTACCTGTAAGAGCAACATAAAAATTGGAGAAGTTATTATTTACCTGAAACTAAGCCAAGCCTATCTTTCTCAAAACAGTTTAAAAAGACTGTAGCTTGAATCATGTCAACTGGATTTCTATTTTCTCAGTGGAAACGTTTCACTCCTTATCCAAGGAGCTTCTTCAGTCTGAGCAAAGTTAGTAAGGGAATCCTAAATGGATTTACGATTCCATTTTTCGATTTAAATTTAGGATTCCCTTACTAACTTTGCTCAGACTGAAGAAGCTCCTTGGATAAGGAGCGAAACGTTTCCACTGAGAAAATAGAAATCCAGTTGACATGATTCAAGCCACAGACAATTCCACCTGGATGACTGAGAACCTTCATAGACAGTTTAAAAAGACATTTAATAATGGTTGTACTTTCCCCTTGAATCTTAGAATAAATAGCTATACAATTATAATACAGATCCAACATCCCTATAGAATTTGTATGCAGTAGGAAAATTGCATACTATATTGTTCTTGCAAAGCCAAGGATCAGAGGAGGCAAAGGAGAAAGGAAAAGAAGGAGAAAGTATGCACATAACATAATTGGATGGAGAAAATCAGAATAGAAGTGGGGAGACATAAGACCATCCATTTTCTCTATAGCTCACTGGTTGAATAGGATCAGAGAATTAAGACAACATTACACACATTTCACTTTTTCAAACCCAAATATCAGCCACAGGTATCTATAGCCAAGAGATAAAGTGTGTGAATTTTGGATATTTTAAAAAATTAAGAAAAGCCTGCCTGGATCATATAATATGCGTATTTCTCTCATCTAACCTAGCATTTTCTTCCTACTGTGACCAAACAGTGCCTCTGGGAAGCCCCCAAACAGCCCCCTCCTTGTGTTCCTCAACAACTAGCACTGAGCATAGACTGTCTCCATAGTAGCTGATTACATCAATGATTTATCAAACTCCCCTCCCCACTTTCAAGCCATCCAAGTTGATATGGACAGCATTATATCTTGTGGGAGGAATTTCATAGTTTAAATAGAGGCTGTGTCAACAAGTCCGCCTTCATCAGTCTTTTATCTCTCACCGCTGAACTTCATTAAATAACCTCAAGTTCCAGTACTGTATTGTGAGAAAGGGAGAAAAACTCCCAAACCATTTTATTACATTATGTGTAATTTTACACAGCAGTATCATGTTCCCAGCTTATTTGCTGTCTAGGCCCCAAGGCTCCCAATGTTCCTTTCCTCAGAGTGGAATTATTCCAACCTTTTAATCATTTCATTTGCCCTTTCTGTGGCTTCTCAAGATTTGCTGACCAGCAAACAGAGAAACAAAAATCGTATTTGTAACCAGTCCCCCACTGTGGTACAACCTGGTCACAATCAAAATTAACAAGTAAAAGCTAACAATAATTACAATTACATGGTAGTAATAAATTCAATATGCACCATAATATAGTCACTGTCACAGCAAAAATAACTCCTACAACTATAAAACCCTAACTTTATAAACTGGATAAAATTGCAGTTTCCCCTTAATGAGAATTAAAGATTGAACTTGCCACACAACTACAGGTAGCCCTCACTTAACAACCATTCGTTTAGCGATGGTTCAGACTTACGACAGCACTGAAAAAACCGACTTACAACTGATTCTCACACTTATGATCGTTGCAGTGTCCCCACGGTCACGTGATCACAATTTGGGCTCTTGGCAACTCGTTCGCATTTATGACCGTCGCAGTGTCCCGTGGTCACGTGATCGCTATTTTCGACTTTCCCAGCAGGCTTCTGGCAAGCAAAATCAATGGGGAACTGCATGATTCCTTAATGACCACGTGGTTCATTTAACAACCACCACAAAAAGGTTGTAAAATTGGGTCAGATTTGCTTAATGACTGTTTTGCTTAGCAACCAAAATTCTGGTCCCAATTGTGGTCATTAAGCAAGGACTTAATGTAACATAGCACATCCTTCCAGTGCCGCCGCCCCCCCTTTTCCTGGTGTATCTAAAACCATATGTGGAAATATTTTTGTTTCTGTAGAATGTTTCAACAAATTGCAGATGGAATAGTGAAGTATGCATAGTAGTTATGCTTTGGGTTTAATTACTTTCCTTTATATTCTTTTCACAACTATTTCACAGGCTGTTTGCTTAGGAGCCTGAACAGAATGGTCTACTCAGAAACATGCTGTTTCTCCCAACAGATCAGATCTGATTGGTGCCTGGGTGCTTCCAGCATTTAAGCCTCTACCTGAAAACAATATGATGATTAATAGAACAAATTTTGTGTTCCTGGAAACCTTAACCTCATACCTTCTTACCTTTGAACATTGGCTACTAGTAAGATACTTTTGTTTCTCTTAAATTTGGATGAGACTGGAATTGTAGCTCTGGTGTCAGCTGTGAATGCTTCTGCCAGTTCGTGGCCTTGGACTGTTAGTGTCAGTTATTTATTTATTTATTTATTTATTTTCTATCTATCCCACCTTTATTATTTTTATAAACAACTCAAGGTGGGGAACATACCTAATACTCCTTCCTCCTATTTTCCCCACGACAGCAACCCTGTGAGGTGAGTTGGGCTGAGAGAGAGTGACTGGCCCAAGGTCACCCAGCCGACTTTCATGCCTAAGGCGGGACTAGAACTCTCAGTCTCCTGGTTTGCCATTGGCTCCTTCCTCAGGCTGAGAGACAGGGACTGTTCCAAGGTCACCCAGCCGGCTTTCATGCCTAAGGCAGGACTAGAACTCACCGACTCCTGGTTTCTAGCCCGTTGCCTTAACCATTAGACCAAAGAGCCATTGTAGGTCAAGTAGTACCCTTATAACCAACTACTCAAATGGGGATCAGCTAAACCAAACTGGCTCTAACTGGATATGAAATCCAGACAGTTAAATGCACTTGTGTTTAAGGAGCACTGGATCACAGCTCAAAACATTAGCACAGTGCGACCAATGCATGCTGCCTCCATCCAAGGAGTGGAAGATATGATACATCTTGGAGAGATGAATGAAGCTGGCATGGCACACAACCTACTTATCCGGTATAAAGAAAACAAAATCTATGTAAGACTTATTCTTTAATAATATGTAGTCAAGTCCAGATTCTGAAGCCCTATTTTTTAAAATTCTTTCTAATGAGAGAATTACTGTATATATTTTCTTTTGCTAGGAAACAAAATCACATACAGAGAAAAGGCTTTCAAAAACGAGTAAAACTTCTACAGACTCACAGTCTCCTGGTTTCTAGCCCATTGCCTTAACCACTACACCAAATTGGCTCTTGCATCACAGGCAGGATGCAACAAAGTTTAAATTTTAATATCTTGATACTAAGAATTCTAGTTCTGGAAAGATCAGTTCAGACGCAGAATCCTTTTACAGGAATGTTATTTCTTTTAGTTTGGCCCTCAATATAACTCATGCCAACCTGCTTCTTATGACGGCTTGTCTATTTTATCAGGAGAAGAGTTACACATGTTGGCTGTATCTAGCCAGAGTTAGGAATTCAGCAATCTCTGCCAAAATGTGCATAATATAGTGCTTCTCAACCTCAACAACTTTAAGATGCGTGAACTTAAACCCCCAGAATTCCCCAGCCAGCATGGAATTCTGGGAGTTGAAGTCTACGCATCTTAGAGTGGCTGAGGTTGAGAAACACTGCATTATACAGTGGAAAAGATACTTACTGACATACCTCATATTAAAAAAGAATACAGGCATTATGATTTTCCTTACCAAGTGTGAGTTTGATTCTCTGTTCTCCCACCACACAATGAGCAGCTGTCAGCACCCAGGCGGGATGGATGAGAACACCACCACACTTAAATTCACCGGCACTATTGCTCAGCATAACCTGCAAAGGAAAGGAGGAAGAAGCTGTTGAACCTGTTCACTTGCCTGTGCCAAATATTACTCTGCTGGTGACCACAGTATCTGATCTTACCAAATTGTTAGGTCAAATGGCAACAGCCCTTGGATGTTTTGCTTGTCAGGATATTCTGAATGGAAAATATTAGGAGGAGTGCTACAGGAACTGCATAAATTTAAATTTCTTGTGATGCTGTACTGATCTTCCCAATTGGTCCTGAAATTGCCATTTTTGTGCTCAGCATACTGTTGGGATATATTATGTTACAGTAACTCCAAATGGAATTATTAATTTGGGGGCAGCTCAGGCTGAAATTTTGTCATCTGCTCTGAAAATTCCTTACAATCTTGAAGCAGCTCTAAAATGGGGTTGCACCATTGCAGGTGAGGATTCAAAGTGTTGTTAGCCATAACTTTTAATGACAAGTGCTTCTGCACTGCCCACTTTATGTCCTTTCTTTGTGCTGAGACTGTATCTCCCAGAATACTTGGATGAGAGTTCTGAGAGTTCCACTCCCAGACATCTATGAGGCACTAGCTTGAGTGAAGATGGTATGACTGGCTGGCCACTTATGTTCTTCAACATTAGGTTAGGGATTTAACAATGCAACTTGGAAAAACCAGGTCTCCTTCACGGGTTGTAGTAACTAATGTCCATTATAAAATGTATTAGCTCCTAATCCTCTTTTTGTAGACTTTGGCCTTCAGCAATCCCTCTGACTATGGTTGCTGAAAAGTTATAGCATAGTTTCCTACCATTTTGAAGTGGAAAACTAAATTGTACTGTAAGTCCTAAAATAGGCATATCACAGTTAAAAACCAAAACTCAGCCCTATTTATATATGTGATATAGGTCATCCTCTTCCTCTTTGTAGCCCTTAAACCAACTTCCCATTCTTAAGTATGTTTCCTAGATACCTAGAAGTTCTGCAGTCTGGTATATTGAACAGCCTTCTCTGCTTTGGCATAATGGCAGTTATCAAGAAAATATAACGAACAGTATTTGATGTTGTAAAGATTGAAATAAAAAGGACTTACAAGCCAACACATGGGATAACGGATGCCCATTTGATAGAAAGACCAAAGCTACTACAAGCTGAAGATTTTATCACTACATACTTGCCAAGGGCTGTCTCCTTTTTTTCCGGGTTTACCCCCAATTATTTTTGCAATCTTTGATTTGGATTCTACAACTCTCCCACAGGAATATTCCACTGTGAAAAAAGGAAGGAAAAGAGGTTTGAAATACCACTATGATCCCTTAGTAATCATCCCAATATTCAATCAAAATTTTACAACTAGTTTGTATTTTGCTTCTTTCTAATTTATTTCTTTTCTATAAATCCTGCAAGCTGCCTTCCCAATTTCTCATTGACTCAAACTGTAGGAAATTTCCCCCCAATTATTTTGGCTTTTATAAGGAAAGTTAAGTATTTTTTCATGACTACTTTTTATAGCACCTTTGTGAAATACATGTAAAAACACACATACACAAACTTAATCTACCTCTTTGTAGTACCAATGACATTCAGTTGCCAATACATGTAGTAAAATCAAAGACACAGTTTAAAGAAAGTGAGTAGTAAATGGACATCTTGTACAAAATGAAGTGGCAGAATTTTGACTGTACCACTATAAAGTGCAGAACAGGATAAATATCTGAGTCTGATCCCTTGAATAATTTGCTTGTTATCAAGCTCTTAGCAACAGAAAACAAGAATGCTCACAAAGTCTTCTTTAATCAGATTTATTGAAAGGTGTTAGGTAGAGAAATCTGGACAACTGAATGCTTTTACTTCAGAACTCTCACTTTATCTCTAAGTTTGCTAGGGTACAGACTTCCTAATTCTCTTGTTTAGCCACAGGGAAGTGTCTAACTGTTTTCCCAGTGATGGAGTAATGTGTATAATGTTCTGAGCTAGTAATGTTTGGGAAACCATTATCCAGTTTCTCAGGTTCTGAGAAGCTCATAACAATACCTTTTTTCCCAACAATATGCCAGGTGGAAAGCTTTATTTTATTTTCAGTGTGGGGTTCAAAAATATTTTCCTGCCTCAAGTATGAAGTGACATGTTACAGAATTTTGCCACTTTACTTTGTGTAATTCATTGAGTAACTGTCACACTAAACCCTCTTTGAATGTCTTCTTTCAGGTTTCCCTAAGTGGGCTGTCCACTACGTTGGCTCTGAGAATTCTAGTAATCCCAGCATATTTTGGGGGACTAGGTTGGAAAAGATTGCCTGATTCAGACTGAAGAGTGCTATTTTATCCATGTTTACTTGGAATTAAATCCTCCTCTTCTTAAAGGAACATACTCCATAGTAAGTATATTTAGGACTGCATCTTAACCATTGAAATCAGTGGCATTTCAAAGGTATGTGATTCATCTCTTTGCCAACAGAACATACCTTCTGCTGGCAATTTTCATGATGAAGAATGGTGCCAAAGTAACCCATCTCTAATGCAATGTACCCCATCCCAATAAAAATTTGTCTTACTCATGGAACTTCCAAAGCCCTGGTGTTTGCATATGCAGCACCTAGAACTGATCTTCTTTATTCCATACACTTCCCACCCCTCCAGTTTAGTGACCAGCTGTCACAGGCACAACCATTTGGAAGGCCCCTGAAATGAATGAATGAATGAATGAATGAATGAATGAATGAATGAATGTATGTATGTATGTATGTATGTATGTGATTTATATGGCTGCCCAACTCACTCACAGTGACTCTGGGCAGCTTACAAAAGGAAAACCCCAAATACAAAACCCACTACACCCACACACTCCTGGAATGCACAGTTGCCACCCTGCCAGGAGCACAACTCAGGCCTTGAGGCTCCTTTATGCAAGTATCCTGTTCTGGCTGAGCATCCATTTTGTATTTCTTACCAGCCCACATAACAGGTTCTCAGAAGATACCTTTTTTAATGCTTTCTAAGTAGAAAAGCAAGATAAAAACAATTTTAAATAAAATATAAAATGGAAGAAAACACCAGAAAGTTATTTTCTTTTTACATATAAGGGGTGTAAGGAATTTTGTTAATTCACAATCCATGGCAGCTCAGTTGGCAGGACATTAAGTCACTAGACTGTTTGGAGGTAGCAAAACTGAGCATGGATGTTGCTCTTTGCAAGTTTTCATCACGCAGTGTGATATGGACTCAGAGTTAGGGTTTTCTGCACGTTTTTTTCAGAAGAATTCCAACTTTTTAACATGCATTGAAAAGTCTTGGGGAAACAGCCAGCTGGTATTCTGGAAAGAACCTCATTGTGTGATTTTCAGTGAGCCTAAATACCGTTTTCTTTGAACGAGGCTGACTCACAGAAACAGTACATAATGCTTTCCCCTCAGTAACATGAACAGCAGTATTTCTATAGTGTACTGAATAATATTTTCATGGCTATTCTCTTCCAAGCAACAAAAGAATGACAATTTTCAAAAATCACATTGCAAAATGTAAGACACTTTAAGAATGTTGACATAAATGTATGTTCGCCCGATCATCTCTTTACCTGCAGGTGCACAAGAGGTATGGTTATCCATCAGGCGGTAGTCCAAGGCACAGCTGCAGTAACGGTACTGCTCATTGTTCCGTTCACCCTCGTGGCAGAAATGTTCACAGCCACCATTGGCAATGGAGCAATTAGTGTAGGTGACCTCTGGGCAGCAAAAAATACAGTGAAATGAGATGATCTTATTAAGGAAGGGTCCGGTAATTATTATGGATCAATTAATATTGTGTATCTTTTTAAAGCTATGTACAAAGTGAACTGTTTTAGGAATGACCATTGTGCTTTATGCACAATCTGTTGCTCAAATATCTGCCTGCAATGAACTGCTTAAATTGGTAGTTCTTTTCATTCCAAGCTAAAAAAGCTTAGCAGGACAGCTAGGCCAACTGAGTGCAACACATCTGACTATGGTTTATATCATATTTGTCATGTAGTCCCGAGCAATTCTGATGCGGTGCCTGGTCCTGGCTTTCCTGGAGACCTCAGTTTGCATTGTCCAAAGGAAATGAGGCAACAGAGCAAGATAGTATCCAGAGCAGGAAGCTTTAGTCAAGTCTTATGGTCAAGGGGAAACTTTGCTCCGCTCCTAGGAATGGGCCTTCTGGTAGAGGGAGCAAGTTCTCTCTTTCTAATTTGTCTCCTCAGGATTTGTTTGGCTGCTGGCTATTTCCCATCTATGCTGCCTCAGTTACACAGTGACTTGTTTATACTGTACAAAGCTTATCAATGTGGACAACAGTAATCAGGGCCGTGAAGTCACTTGGACAATTGGCAATTAGAGGAGGAGGTACCTTGTTCATAACAAATTCTTTCATTTGTAAGATTCAGTAATGATTGGTTGTTTTTCACTATTAATTTTCCAAACATCACATATCCTTTATAAATTTTGCAGACTGGAAAGCACTGAGGCATGGAACCAGATCACTTCGAAGGGGAGAGAGGTGTTGGGGTCTTGTTCTCCAAAATAAAAAGGTAAAGGTTCCCCCCGCACATTTGTGCAGTCGTGTCTGACTCTAGGGGCCGGTGCTCATCTCCGTTTGTTAGCCGAAGAGCCAGCGTTGTCCGAAGACGCTTCCACGGTCATGTGGCCGCATGACACGCGCGGATCTCCAAAATAGGAGATCCCTATAAGGAAAGTAGGGATATAAAGTAATGAAGGCTCTTGCACAGAGGCTCTATTACCTCTATCTAGGTAATAGAGGGCCCTACAAATACTAGGCAGCCTTCCTGAATGACTGGATCCCTCTCCTTTCTTACTTTCTTACTCCAAAGCTACTGTTAGTTGAAGCCAATAAAAGGTTGTGCCATGATTAACTCAGGAATCTCTGGCCATGTGTGGTCAGTGTCTTTGCTTGGTGGTACAGGCACAAATGTTTTACTGAAGTATATATGATTGATAGTGTAAATCCATATGTAGAGAATACCTTTGTTTGGCTAACTAATGATTACAAAATAGTATGCAACCATTCAAATTTCCAAGAACTCTTTACCCAGTAGGATGCTTACTGTATAAATCCAAAAAAGAAAGGGGATACAGAAAATAAAATTGCAGCCAATATTTAAGGCATTTCTGCACCATCTTATAGACAGTGCATGAAAAACACAGAACAGATGTTAGATTGACCAAAAGCTTTCTGGAAAGAAGAAACAAGCAAATAATTGTTGTTCCCTCATATACTGTAAAAATGTATAAAATCCAGCATTTAAAATCAAAACTGTTTCCATTTGTACAGTAATGGAAAGTCCAATAGGTCTTATAGAATGAATAGGCTACATTTGTCACATATATTTGAAATGTACACACACATACATACACACACATATATGAAAATGACTAGCAATCCTCTATATATCAGCATGAATCTTTTGCTTTCCTCTGCATTCATTAAGTGAAGCTAAACTGCCTGGATCTCTGTGCTCAATTCAAGCCAACGTGAATTTAAAGATCATAGAATAGAATCATAGGATCATAGGGTTGGAAGGGACCTTGGAGGTCTTCTAGTCCATCCTCCTGCCCAAGGCAGGAATCCTCATACCATCTTGGACAAATGGTTGTCCAATCTTTTCTTGAAAACCTCCAGCGACAGAGCACCCACAACTCCGGGAGGCAAGCTGTTCCACTGCTTAATAGATCTCACTGTCAGGAAATTCCTCCTTATTTCCAGGTTGGATGTCCCTCTGACGAGCTTCCACCCATGGCTTCTTGTCCTGCCCTTAGGTGCTATGGAGAATAAATTGATGCCCTCTTCACTGTGGCAGCCCTTCAAGTATTGCAAGACTGATATCATGTCTCCCCTCAGTCTTATTTTCATTAAGCTAAACATACCATAATTGAGGGCTTGTAGTATATTACCACCCCATACATTTACTGATAGCAAATTAATCTTGCTGCATGGGGATTTGGTAGCAAGGCCTGCATTTGGAAATGCCAACAATAGGCACATCCAGTAGCTGTAAATAATCAATTGGAGTTGTTTGAGGCAAGATAGGGGGACCCATGGTATATCATCAGTGATAGTAAACCTGAGTATCAAAAATAGTGTTACCATTTTGGCACAGTCGTCCCTCCCAGCCTTTGTTACATACGCAGTCAAATCGCCCAATGCCGTCCTGACAGAGTCCATTGAAACATGGGCTGGAATCACACATATCTCCATCTTAAAAAAAAATTATGTTAGAAAACCCAGATTGTACGGATCTTTGCAGGATTACCTAACATTTATTTATTTATTTGTCTGTCTGTCTGTTTGTTTCTTTGTTTATTTGCTAGATCTCTCTTCCGTTTTCATTCCAAGAGCTTTATCCCCACCACAATAACCCTGTCAGCAACTTGGCTGAGAGGTAGTGACTGGCCCCAAGTCTCCTGGGGAGTTTCTGTGGCTGAGGACGGACTTGAGCCTGGAGCTCTCCGCTGCTAATCCAACTCCTGAGTGGGCGTTCAAAATGCAGTCCCTCTTTCTCTCAACCACACAAGCTCTTCCCTTTGCTATGATTCATTTCTTTTGAGTAGGTGGGGTTCAGAAAATATTAGAAAAAAGAGAAGCAGAAACTTGTTTGGAACTTAATCCCATTTCAAGTTTACCGTAAAATACACGTATTTGTTTAGGCAGATAGGGATATATTCATTTCTACGTTCTTCATTTCATGTCCACTGTCTGTATCAGAGATGAGCAGGTGTCAGGCTTGTGGATCAGAAATGCATGAAGCTCACGGTCCTTCCAACAAAATCTATTTCTGGCTATTCCAATATTTCTACATTTCAACCAGGGGGCATGGGAGGAGGAATAAAATAGTTGTTGCTCTTGTTAAACGAGTGGGAATTTCTTTTTTTCTTCTTTTTTCTGATTACTCAGGATGCTACCAGTAGATGTACCTTTAGTTTAGTACCTTTAACTGCCCAGAGTTCCCCCGTTGGGGGAGATGGGCGGTCATATAAATTGAATAAAATAAATAAATAAATAGTTCACCCCCCAACTTTCTAGCACAAACCACAGAAAGTGGTTAAGCGATGTTAAGTTAACACACCATCCCCCTCCAAGTAGAATCACTATTCAAGGAGAAGCTTGGAGGGAAAAAAGGTTCGGTTTTCTCTTGCGGGGAAGCTAAATGCTAAAAAAAGGTAAAGGTTCCCCCCGCACAGTTGTGCAGTCGTGTCCGACTCTAGGGGCCGGTGCTCATCTCCGTTTGTTAGCCGAAGAGCCAGCGCTGTCCGAAGACGCTTCCATGCTAAATGCTAGAGACCTGTAAAATACTTATCTGCTCATTTTATCTTGAGTAAGATAAATTCAGCTGATATATGTACCTGGCTGAACTGTAATGGGATGAAAAATCAATTTCTGCATTTTTGATCATACTACTTTTATTTATATTGTTATTGCAAGACTATGACTTCACTCTGCAAATTCAAATTTGTTAATTAGTGTCATTGCTTGGCACTCAATTGATTTTGGTATATTCAGGAAGCTGAGGAATTAAAAACAGGCCTACCATATGTGGGTAGCAAAATATCTAGACAACCACTATCTGGCAACAAACAGAGAAATCTTTAGTTCTTTTCTATCTTCTGGTGGTAGTCTTGATTTCTGCAGCCCAGATATACTAGCCCTAATCAAAGGAGCATTTGGACTAGTTGACTGTCACAATAACAGCATGAATGGCATATCCTGTCTTGGATGAAGAACTTTTCATTGGCTTTACCTGAGTTAATTTAGACTAGTTATGAGTTTAACACTATATTTGCTGTGGGGCTACAGGGCTATAGCAATAAAAAAACTAATTAACCAAAATCTCTGATAGTTTCATTCCAATGTAGCCAAATAGTGAGTTTGATTTATTTATTTAAGAAAGTTAAGAAATTTATATGGTTGTTTAACTCAACCAGTGTGACTCTGGGTGGCTTACAATAACAACAACTAGCACACCAAGAATTCAATTAAAATAAAAAGAACCCTTAATAATTATTACCTTCCTCCAGACAGAGACTCCCCTTATCTGTACGGCTGAGGAAAGAGCCAGGTTTTAAAGCCTTTCTAAAGGTCAGGAAGGTTGGGGCCAAACATATGTCAGGGGGAAGGTCATTCCAGGGGACAGACACTGCAACAGAAAAGTCATGCCTCCTGGGTTGCATCAGAGAAGAGACCTGAAGTATATCTACTCTATTGGAATGAGTGGGATGGGCAGATGCCATCAGGGAGAGGTATAACCTGGTTTTGTAGGGCTTTATAGGTGATAACCAGCACTACACCTGGAAGCCTATTGGGAGCCAATGCAGCTCGCAGAGTAGTAGTGTTACAGGGCATACCAAGGTACACCCATAACTACCTGTGCTGCTGCATTCTGGACCAATTGCAATTTCTGGATGGTCTTTAGGGCAGCCCCATGTAGAGTGAATTGCAGTAATCCAGCCAGGAGGTGACTAGGTCATGAATGACAGTAAGCAAGGCTTCCCAATCCAGGAACGGGTATGACTGGCACTGAGTGGGGGCGTGCAACCCCCGCCAGCAGGCAAGGATGGAAAATCTCTTGTGATATGACGGGGGCCTAAAACCCACAGCTACTCAGTTTTGCTGGAATTGAGTTGAAGCCTGTTCTTCCCCTGGAAAGGGAAAGAGTTACTTCTCTCAATAGCATAAAATAGAGCACATAGTATTAACTAATGGAACACAACTAATGAGAACAGAGAAAACACATTATGAAGAGGGGAGAAGATACAAAAATGGTCACTAGCACTACTCAATACATCTTTACTTACCATAATATTTTGCCCAGAAATTTAGCTGAAAAGGAATAAAATTTAAGTTAAAACCCTAAGATTCTTTTCTGTAACTAGCCATATTATGTTGCAACACCTTTTTGCAGATAGGAAAATCATGTTCCTCAGTCTGATAATAATAGAATTAACAATTATTCACAATCATTTATCCATTCTGTCCAGCACAATGAAAATGTGGACCAAATGTTTCCAATATTTGGTGAAGCAGTGATGCTATTGTTTTAACATAAACTCAATTGCCAACACAGTGGGCATTACAAATAATAAAAGTTGACTAAGTTGGATATGCTACAAATCCTCCAATTTGGATCAAGTTCTACCAATAACCATTGAAGCCCAGGAGAAGCCCAACCAAATAATCAGTCAAAGTGTTTGATGGCAAATATTAGAAATGAGAACTTGGTAGTGTGCAGTCCAGGACCACTAAAGCAGAGCTTTCCAAACTGTGTGTCGCGACACATTAGTGTGTCGGTGTGTCACATGAGTGTAATGAGAAACCTCTGAGTTGGATGCTTAGAGCCTCAAGTGCCTCGCTGCTGCTGCCTCCGAGCCCTGACAGGATTCCGCGCAGGTCCTGTGCCTGCCTTGTGCCTTGCTGCCTCCAAACCTGCTGTGATTCCGCGCAGGTCCTAGTGCCCGCCTTGTGCCCTGCTGTAAGAGGGGAGCTCTGTCCAAGCCTCGCCCTGCTATAAAGGGGAACTCTGTTTTCATGAGATATGTTGTGTCCCCATACATTTCGCTATTACAATTTATGTATGTGTCCATATCTCTTATAAGTTAGTTAGTTTAACCTCCGGTTTGCTAGTTAAACTGAATTACTGTGTCGCGAAATGATGCATATCTAAAAAGTGTGTCACCAACATGAAAAGTTTGGAAAGCTCTGCACTAAAGAGTAGTCCCACCAGCTGCTTGGAGTAGAGAACATCTTGGGTCAGATTTACCAAGCTAGGATGTTTCTTTAGATTTCAATGGGATAATGAAGTTTGACTCTGTTTCCCAATCTTTCAAAACAACTTACAGTTTTTTCCATGGTTTCAAATATTTCACTGGCTTCCTCAAAATCACACTGTTCTTCTAGACATTCTCTTTCCAAGGAACCTGCCTTTAATTCTTCCAAGAAAGTATTTGCCCGCTTTTCGATCTTCAGGACACGATTTGCTTCTTGGCTGCTGTAAAACACTTGGGAATGGGGAGAATCTGTATGGAGCATTTATAGTATTTTTATCTTACAAGTTTCAGAAACGTATTGGTCTTTGTCACATTATTTTACATGATATGGGAAATAATTTTTAAAATGAGAAAAAACACATGCTTTGGAGTAGAATAATTAAGCCAGTATAGATTATAATTATTGTCCTAGTGTTACTATGCAAAATCCAAATTATGTTGATGAATGTAAGGTCTTATGCTGCAGCACATATTTCTTCAAAATGCAATAAATTGTGTAATTCTGCACGTGCCTGCTTTCACATCAAGGTGATGGTAACATATGACCTATATCTACCAGGAATTATTGGAAAAAGGATTGTAGCTACAGAATGCAAGTGATGTATTCTTTCAATTACGCTTAGAGACAGTGCAATGGCTGGCAGGATATAATGTTTATCTGACAATACTTGATGTTGGAAAGGATGACATACCTGACGCTTCATATCCACTAAGCAATATGAAAGCAGCTGAAAACACCAGAAGAGGAATGATTCTCCCCATTGCACAACAGATTGCACAACTATGAGAATAACCAAAAAAGGATTATTTGTTTTAGAGAAATGCATGCTTTTATATATTTTCAAGATTATATATTTAAGAAAGCACTGGCTGATACTTGATCCTTACAGTAGGGCCTACAAAGTCTGCTTAAGTTTAATATTACTCTTAAGTTTTATACCATATATTGGCCTTGGAAGTATTGTCTTCCCAACCACCACTTCTATCTCTTTATCTAATTAACTAATTGGCAAATTTCTGTTTATTTGACAGTACCACATTCAATTTAAGGGTTTTTTTTTTTCATTCTTGTTCAAAATTTAGTCACTGCATTCATGTGGTTGAGTGATTTCCAAATAAAAAAACGAACAAAAACACCCCGCAAGATAACTGAGAACTAAACTAAATGTATTGTCAATTCTCTTACAAGCTTTCCCTAATTATCTTTTACATTTGTTATCCCTTTTAATTGCATTTGATTTAGGTAAAAAATATTATTTAGAATTTTAAACCAAATATCTGAACAACAAAAAAAGACTTACTGATCTCCTTGGCTGAATCAGAGTAGTCTACTCTTCCGCCATTGACTGCAGAGGACGCTAGTTAATCCATAACCTCAAATATTTACTCAGGAGATACCCTCTAGCAACCTTCCTTTCAGTTAAACAAAAACTGCTCCTATGGGGTTCTACATGTAGAAAAGAAAATCAGGAATGATTTGCTTTTTAACATGTGTTTTTCTTTCTGATTTTCTTCTTTAATCATTGCTAGGTAAGCAATGGCTAATTAAAATAAATGCTAGTTTTCTATAAATTCAACTCTATTTCAGCTTTATTTCTTTACAGAAATATGTTTAGCCTAAAAACTGGATATTTGAGAAATGAATCAAGGTCCTTCATGAAACTTTACAACTTTACACTTGTGATAGTATGAGTTATCACTATCTTTCATTTGTTGCCCTGACTTGTGTTCCATTGCTTCTTTAAGGTTTCCCCCCCCCACCATCCCTCCCTAACAGATATGCTAAGGAAAGAAACAGGATAGTGTACAAAGTCTTCTAATTTTATAGCTGGGACCCTCCAAAATTCTTAAGATTGCCCACCAAGCAATTTCAAGTTGAGGTGACCACAAGAGAGCAGCAGAGAGCTATAGTTGTTTGCTCCTTACACCATTCCCTGAGTATTTACAGTGACATCCTGGCCCCACAAAGCAGTCATCTTAATCTAACACCAGATTTGTTGGAACTACAGTTCCCAGAATTTCATCAACTTTCTCTGCAAGAGGTTATCATTTGCCTCCACATACTTTTTGTTAGATTTTAATAAAATTAGCACTTTTTTTTTTTACTTTTGTGACTTTAAACAAGTAGGCTACTTGATTCAGGCCAATTCAACATTTCTTGTCCTTTACAGTTCGTCCAGCCTCCCTGTGGCACTAGAATGGAACATCTCTTCTATGTGTTCAAGTTCCCTTTGGTCAAGTCCTCCCATGTGGTTAAAAAGATAGACTTATCATCTACGTCTTGTCAAAGTAATTTAAACCTGTGGGCAGCTCATTGACCAATTTTTGGAAGGTTTGGAGAGCATGCCAGAGACCAAATGGGGGCATGTTAAATTCAAACCCATGGTATGTGATGAAGGCTGACTCCTCCCTATCTCTTTCAACGACAACTGCAAGTACCCTTTGGTGAAGTCCAGTATGAAAGTATACCTGAGAGCCAGTTTGGTCTAGTGGTTAAGGCAACGGGCTAGAAACCAGGAGGCTGTGAGTTCTAGTCCCGCCTTAGGCATGAAACCTGGCTGGGTGACCTTGGGCCAGTCGCTCTCTCTCAGCCCAACTCACCTCACAGGGTTGCTGTTGTGGGGAAAATAGGAGGAGGAAGGAGTATTAGGTATGTTCGCTGCCTTGAGTTATTTATAAAAATAATAAAGGCAGGATAGAAAATAAATATAAATAAATAAATACCGGCTACCCCATCTATTCCAGCAAGTTATCAATGCAAGTCAGTGGAACTAGTCAGGCTCTTCCTTACCCCACCCACCTCCCAAGGCTTGGGACCAAGATGACAGGTGAGACTATGAGAGGGTCGTATCATGCCTGCATCCCTTCAGTCTTCTTTGTGGCTTTATGTTGCCATGGAGCTGCTGAGTAATGTGTAGTGTCCAAGAAAAAAAAAGGATGAAAAGGAAGTAGTAAATGCTGTTCAAAAGTTAACAAATGCTAAGGCTGCAGGTGTACATAGTGTCATTAGAGAAATGGTAAAATATGGGTGTGGTTTGCTTATAGGAGTACAATTTGTTTAATATGAAGACTGTTTCATGGGGCTGACTATGGAATTCTGGGAGTTGAAGCCCACACATTTTAAAGTTGCTGAAGTTGAGAAACACTGATCTAGAAGGCACTCGTTTGGGAAAGGCCACTTAACAGATTGTTTTGTCCTCATTCCTCTTAGCACTCTATTGCTTTCAAAATACTTTGCCACATCTGGGACTTCCGGTGAGAATATGGCTGACTGAACACCCTGCTCGCGATTCAGCGGGCAGATCTGCCAGCGTGGATTCTTTTTTTTTGGGGGGGGGGGCAGGCAGGTTTTCCTGTTGCCCTAGAACAGAGCTTTCCAAACTTTTCATGTTGGTGACACACTTTTAGACAGGCATCATTTCACGACACAGTAATTCATTTTTACTAGCAAACCGGAGGTTAAACTAACCCCTTATAAGAGATACGGACACATACATAAATTGTAGTAGTGAAATGTATGCGGACACAATGTATCTCATGAAAACCTTTCATTTATAGAATCTGTATGAAAATCAGTTGGTTTCTAATATACTATAACCTCTCTCCTAATTGGAATTTCCTAATTGGACCTGAGGCTGCTTGAATTACTTTTAGGCAGGGGTGTACAACACTCTCTCTCAAACTGGCACCCTCTGGAAGGGCTGGATGGGGTCGGGACTACAACTCTCATTGTCTTAAGATAATTTGGCTATCTTGGCTGGAGTGATGGGAGTTGTGATCCATCACATTTGAAGATACCAGGTTGAGGAAGGCTGACCATTATTAAAGACCTTGTGGAGTAGAGGTAGCCTTCCTTGTATGCCATGAGTTCATGGTCTGTTACTTGTCCTGCTGTTCAGTCATTGTCACTCAGCTTGGTTCACTTAATGCTGTTGCAGAGTGGACATGTGTTGAATCTTCAGGCAACGTGTGGGCTGTGCTCAGGCTCTGAAACAGTAAGTACAAGTGTAAGGACAGTAACAGTCCAGGAGTTGGTAAGAGGCCTTGTGGAATGATTTGGTGGGTCTGGTACAGTGCACAAGCTGCCTTCTATGGGGTGGACATGCTGTGGTTCAAACCAGGGAGTACAATGTAAAAGAGCTTTCATAAAGCCTATATTGAGCATCATCTCACTCCATTAGCCTACCTTAAAAGAGCATGACTGCAACCTGGCTCCAGGAGTTCACTGCCCCAGTGCTGTAGTCCATTGGGATAAGAAGGGAATTTAGCAGCACAAAAACATAAATAATATGGGCCACAGGGGCATTTTTATGTACCCTTAGGAACTCCTGCTGCAACTTTGGATAAACTCCACTCTTGTTTCATTTATGAGTAACAATATGTAAATATGTGTAAGAATTAACAATAAGGTAAGGTAAAACTTGGTAACAGGCCACCTGGCAGTGGCACTATGGAACACCAGAGTTCCCTCTTGACATCAGGGCAAGGCTTGACTTAGTACCCCTTTGTAGCAGGGCAAGGCTTGGACAGAGTTCCCCTTCGCAGCAGGGCAAGGTTTGGACAGAGCTCCCCTCTTACAGCAGGGCACAGGCAGGCACTAGGACCTTCGCGGAATCACAGCAGGTTTGGAGGCAGCAAGGCACAAGGCAGGCACTACGACATGCGCAGAATCCTGGCAGGGCTCGGAGGCAGCAGCGAGGCGCGGTTTGGCTTGAGGCTCTGAGTCCCTTGGTTGTCCTCCTCCGACTCAACCTGCACCCTAACGATTTCACATGGACTCAGAGGTTTGCATATAGGACGTTAGATTTTGTTGTTTGAATTATAGATGACCTTAAGAAAGACTTCAAGAAAGCATTCTCTTTGCTCTGTGCTGACTTTGAAGAAATTTGCCATAAAACTGCTCAAGTTCTCTTGCAAGATGTTTGGGATATTATTTCTGAAATGTATCAACTGGCTGAGAATTTTATGAAGGGAAAAGAAGGGAGAAGAAGAGACTTATCAAGGGGGAGATATTCTTCCCGATTCTGAGAATCCAGACCATGAACTGCCAGCTGATGAATACATATTGGTTATGAAAGAGTTACAACTTGATTTGCAGGGGGAAAAAATGGTCTGTTTACTTTAACTTATGTTATGAGAAGGATATGAGAAGGATATGAGAAGGATATGAGAAGAACAACCTCAGATATGCAGACGATACCACCCTAATGGGAGAAAGTGAAGAGGAACTAAAGAGCCTCTTGATGAGGGTGAAAGAGGAGAGTGCAAAAGCTGGCTTGAAACTCATCTTGGGCTCCAAGATCACCGCAGACGGTGACTGCAGCCATGAAATTAAAAGACGCTTGCTCCTTGGGAGGAAAGCTATGGCAAACCTAGACAGCATATTAAAAAGCAGAGACATCACCTTGCCGACAAAGGTCCGTATAGTTAAAGCTATGGTTTTTCCAGTAGTAATGTATGGCTGTGAGAATTGGACCATAAGGAAGGCTGAGCGCCAAAGAATTGATGCTTTCGAACTGTGGTGCTGGAGAAGACTCTTGAGAGTCCCTTGGACTGCAAGGAGGTCAAACCAGTCAATCCTAAAGGAAATCAACCCTGACTGCTCATTGGAAGGACAGATGCTGAAGCTGAAGCTCAAATACTTTGGCCACCTAATGAGAAGAGAGGACTCACTGGAAAAGACCCTGATGCTGGGAAAGACTGAAGGCAAAAGGAGAAGGGGACGGCAGAGGATGAGATGGTTAGATAGCATCACCGATGTAACGAACATGAATTTGAGTAAACTCCGAGAGACAGTGGAGGACAGGAAGGCCTGGCGTGCTATGGTCCATGAGGTCACGAAGAGTCGGACACGACTAAACGACTGAACAACAAAATGAGAAGGAGATGGTGTTTTGGCTATGTGGGAAATCTTATGTTGACTTTTTAGGAGGGGCAATTGGTTTTTTTGATTCTTTTATAAAAAATGTCTGGTGCATAATATGGAGACAAATAAATGTTTTAGTTTATTTTGAGGTTGGTTAACAAATTAAGAATAAGTATGTGGACTGATTTCAAGGTTGTATGATCTTATTTTTTATAATGATTTAAGGTCTGTTTGATTTTCTAAGGTTTAATGGGGATAAGATTGATATAATACTATTAAGTATAAAAGTAAGAATATGTATGTGGATTGATATTGTGCATAATGTGGAGATAAACAAATGTTATGATCCTATTTTCTATGATGATTTAAAGTTGGTTTGATTTTTTAAGGTTTAATAGGGATAAGATTATTATAGTAGTACTAAGCATAAAAGTAAGAATGTGTATGTGGATTGATATTAAGGCTTATATGATTTTATTCTCTTTAATGATTTGGATTAAGATGGATTTTATTAAAATGGATTAAGATGTATTCTATTGTTTTTACAGTTTGTTTGATTTATAAGACATAATAGAGCTTGATTATAGATTTAATAGGGTTAAGACTATTACAGCATTATTATTACTATTAAGCATTATTATTATTTATTTATTTATTATTTAAATTTGTATCACCGCCCATCTCCTCCACACCTGGGGACTCTGGGCGGTTCACAATAATAAGAAAAGATAAAAATATAAAATTACAGCCACAATAATTTACATATAAAATCCAAACAAAAAGATGTTAATAATAAGGCGGGTTTCATGGCGCCAGCCACTCCCAAGAGGAACTATTGGCATTCCCGTCCCAAGCCAGGCGGCAGAACCAGGTCTTCAGGTCTTTCTGGATGGTCGGGAGTGAAGAAACTCGCCTCAGCTCCAGGGGCAAGATATTCCAAAGGGCGGGTGCTACTGCAGAGAAGGCACGCCTCCTGGATCCCGCTAGATGGAACTCTTTAGCCGATGGGATCCTTAGCATGCCCTCCCTGCATGACCGAGTGGGGCGGGTCGATGTTCCGGGGATGAGACGGTCCCTCAGGTAACCTGGTCCCATGCCATGTAGGGCTTTAAAGGTGATAACCAACACCTTGAATTGGACCCGGAAGCAAACTGGTACCCAATGCAGCTCGCGCAGCAGAGGTGTTACATGGGCCGATCTTACAGCACCCATAACTGTCCGCGCGGCCGCATTCTGGACCAGCTGAAGCTTCCGGATACTTCAAGGGTAGCCCCATGTAGAGCGCATTGCAGTAGTCTATATGGGAGATGACAAGGGCATGAGTGACTGTTCGGAGGGCATCTCGATCCAGGAATGGGCGCAACGGGCGCACAACCCGAAGTTGTGCAAAGGCCCTCCTGGCCACGGCTGCCACCTGCTCTTCAAGCAGGAGACTTGAGTCCAGGAGGACCCCCAAGTTCCGCACCGACTCTGAATGGGGCAGTGCTACCCCATCCAGGACCAAAGATGACAACTTCCTGGAACCCGAGAGGCCATCAATCCACAGCCACTCCGTCTTACCAGGGTTCAGCTGAAGCCTGTTGTTCCCCATCCAGACCCCCACAGCCCCCAGGCACTGAGAAAGGGCATCGACTGCATCACTTACTTCACCCGGGATGGTGATATACAGTTGAGTATCATCCGCATATTGATGATACCTCATCCCGTGGTGACGGATGATCTCACCCAGCGGCTTCATATAGATGTTAAACAGGAGAGGGGAAAGCACCGAACCCTGCGTCACCCCACATAAGAGGGGTCGTGGGTCAGATCTCTCCTCTCCTATCACCACCGATTGGGAACGGCCCTGGAGGAAGGAGGTGAACCAGCGTAAAACTACCCCGCCCACCCCCAACTCCCTGAGCCGTCCCAGGGTACCATGGTCGATGGTATCAAAAGCCGCCGAGATATCTAAGAGAGCAAGGATGGATGCACTCCCTCCATCCCGCCCTTGCCAGAGATCATCCGTAAGCGCGACCAATGCAGTCTCCGTCCCATATCCCGGCCTGAAACCTGACTGAAAGGGGTCTAGATAATCTGCTTCCTCCAGGATCCTCTGAAGCTGCAGTGCCACCACTTTCTCAACCACCTTTCCCAAAAAGGGAAGGTGGGAGACAGGACGAAAATTGTCCAGTACGGTAGGGTCCAGGGATGACTTCTTGAGGAGGGGGTGCACCAACGCCTCCTTAAAGGCCGCCGGGAACACTCCCTCGCCCAGAGATGTATTAATCATCCCCTGGACCCAGCCTCACGTCACCTCCCTGGCCGATTTTACCAGCCAGGAAGGGCACGGATCTAAATGGCATGTGGCATTTACAGTTCGGAGGATCCTGTCCACTTCCTCAGGTCCAACAGGATCAAACCATCCCAGATAATAGGGCAAATACACTCCCCTGGCATCTCCCCAGACTGTGCCCCATGCTTAGAGTCCAACTTAGAATGAATCCGAGCGATTTTATCCTGCAGATGATCTGAAAACTCTTCCGAACGGCCCTGTAAGTGGGTCACTGATTGAACCCGGCCCAAGAGAGATTTAGTAATCTTGAACAGGGCCGTCGGACGGCATTCTGCGGATGCAATAAGGGCGGAGAAATATTCATTATCAAGTATAATAATACTGTTAAGTACAAAATTTAAATATAATTTGATTTTTTTAATATAGTGGTTAGAAAAATATAGAATAGTGGTAGGAAGGAAATATTAAAGAATGAGTTTTGTTTTTGGGAGGGAAGTGGATTTGGAGGTTTATATATCTGTTTATTTCTTTATTTAAGGGGAAAGAGCAATTGCTTTTATAGTTTTATAATGTGTTAATGGATTGATTTATAGAAATAACGTGATTTTGGTTAGATATAGAGTAAGGGATTAATTATGGAATTTGCTGTATATTCTTGCTGTTGAAAGTCGGAAGTCATCTTGTAATTTAATTTTTTTTTTCACTTTTTGTTTTTTTTCTGTAGTTTCTTTTTGTAGTTTTTATCTTTGCTTAAACTTAATAAAATTCTTATCAAAATACTTTGCCACATCTGTCTGACCCATATCTCCCAGTTGTCAAGATCGCTTACTCAATATTTCCAGTGGGACAGATTTGCCATGGCATTTGATTACTGTTAAAGGCTTTTTAGTGGTTCCAGGGTATTCCTTTTTTCTATTCATGGTTTCCAATTAGTGGTGGGTTGCTGGTATCAGTAATATACCTATGACGCCAAGTTCTCCGAGTCTCTTCTGCCTCTTTTTCCATCCAGTACTTGTCTGGTATTTCTGTTATCACCACTACTATTGCTATCACTGCCTCCTAAGCAATATATCCAAGGTGTCCATCCTTCCTTTCAAACATTCTTTTCAAGAACTCCATCCCTCCCTGACTGAGTAGGAATATTTACACAAATAATTCAGAAAGCCATGGCCTTATTTTGAATGACAGCCCACCCAGCCAATCAGATTTGGTGTTTACCATTGTGATGTTGCCATCTATTACTGTGATGCAATTATTTTAATTCATAATCCCAGCCTGAGGTCATGTAAAGATAGGAAAACAATGGTTCTGTGGTTATGAAAAACAAATGACAGCCAGCAGGACGAGAAAATTATGAGACTTGGGAAAAGAATTACAGTAATTACAAATTACTGTTGCAGGTAATGTTTAATACAGTGGTAATGGGTGCACCATTGGAAGACGTCAAGGACCAGGTTAGATACAGGCCGTCATGGAGAAAATCTATCGATGTGCTTGACTGATTATGTGCCATCAAGTCAGTAAGTTAATGTCTTTAATAACAAAATATTTCTGTAAATACAACTCTTACTGTAAATGCTGAGGCAAAAAGGCAGTTGATAGCCGTGATTCTATTTTAATAGCTCATTTGGCTAGGTCTTGCCCCAAATGTCCTTAAAATTATCTGAATAGATGATGATTCATGATTTTATGACAAGAGGCCAAGGAGAGTAAGCTAGCCTAGCTTTTATTCCGCCTAAGCTAGAACTAAATGAAGGCGCAGACAACAGATTGTGCTGTCTGCATAAAACTACTTTTTCTAGCAGTCTGTTGGGACAGGAATCCAGTAGACAACGCTGTAAATCCCCTGAATACATATCTAACCAAACGGCCAGTATAGCCTTCCAAGGAAATTGAACACTGAGTAAGTCCTGCAACGTCTGAAAGTTTTCAGTGCTTATGAGATGTACATTCACCACCAGGATTTTTCCAGAAATACCCTTTTTGTTTTAAACACAGAAATAAGGGGAATATTTGATGCAATCCACTGAAATGAAATCACCAGGCTTTCTTTCCACAATCAAGAATCTATAACCCAATGCCTTAAACTCAAGTCTTTTCTGGCTGGAATGAAAGCCTTAGTTATGTGCGGGACCAGGATCCCTTGCTAGATTATATATCACTGATCCTTAACCAGTGAACAATGTGTGTCAGCCACTATATGATAAAGGACAAACTCAAATGAGCATTAAAGTGTAGCACATTGGCTTACCCTGGTGAAAATATTAGAATCCTGAAAGCAGATGACGTTACAGATACCCTAGGCCACAGGAGCCATGTCCCATTAAGTGTCTCAGGAAGTTCAAGAATATGAACTGGAATCAATGAAACAAATCCTAATGATCATAAACTCAGCACTTTGGCCTATTTCCTCCTCTTCTTCCAGGTAGATTATGAAACCAAGAATGTGATTGTGCTAGTCCAGGGCTTTCCAAACTTTTGCCATTGGCGACACACCAACCGCCGGCCCACAAAAACCCAGAAGCGCCGCGGCCAGTACGGCGCAAAAACTGTAAGTGCCGGTGGCGGTGCTTCTGGGTTGCCGCTGCGGCAGCAGCGGCTACTCCTTCAAAAGGGCAGGCTCTGGGAACCCCGAAAATGCCCTCGGTTCCGGCAGGGAGGTGAAAAGCCTCCCCATGCGCGTGCGCACGTTTCCGAGCTTTCCAGCGCTCAGCTGTTCCACGGGGAGAATTTCCACCCCGGCCCCAGAACAGCTGTGCCAGGAATCGCAGTGTGCACGTGCAGCGAGGCTTTTCTCCTCCCTGCCGGAACCGAGGGCATTTTCAGGGTCCCCGGAGCCTGCCCTTTTGAAGGGGCAGCACCGCTGCTGCCGCTGCCCCTTCGAAAGGGCAGGCTCCGGGGACCCCGAAAATGCCCTCGGTTCCGGCAGGGAGGAGAAAAGCCTCCCCTCGCTGCAGGCGCACGCTGCCCGGCACAGCTGATCTGGGGCCGGGGGGGGAAACTCTCCCCGTGCAACAGCTGAGCGCCGGAAAGCTCGGCAACGTGTGCGCGGGCTGGCTGGGGAATTCTGGGAGTTGAAGTCCACACATCTTCAAGTTGCTAAGGTTGGGGACCCCTGCTCTAAAGTATCCAATTCAGGATTTCTTGAAATATTTTTCCTCTTCTAATTTGAGATGTTGCATCTGAAAAAGAAAAGTAAAAGACCGCTTTCTCCATAGGAAAAGAAGTACTGAGAATTGCTGCCTAGGAAAATGTGTGAAAAACTGCAACTGCAATTGTCAGACCCAGAAAATCATGCCACTGATCTGAATTCAAATCCCCATTTTAACAGTGAAATTCACCATAACTTGGCTATGAACAACAATGAACAAGATTGGATATATTAACTTTTTTCTCTCTAATAAACTACCCCTTGACTGTGGATACAAATATTGAATATGGATCTTTACTATTCTCCTTAAGACCAAACATACACTTTTCTGTTTGTTTTAGTTTTTTGTTCTATTTTTAAAATACTTTGTGCAGTCTTTATTCTCAGTAATAAAGCAAATTACAAAATTACATTTACCAACCTTAAGCTAATCTATTTTATGTGGCATTTTAAGGATAAACATGCCCTCAACTTCTTAGATGGAAAATAGATACACATCTAATGAAATGCTTCCAAGTTCTTTGCTTATAGTTATGCATATGTCATTAAATACAATGTATTAAGGACTAGGCGTGGTGGCTCAGCAGGTAAGATGCCAGGCTTGTCGATCAGAAGATCGCAAGTTCGGAGGTTCGAATCCCTAGCCCCGCGTGACAGAGTGAGCTCCGGCACTCGCCCCAGCTCTTGCCAACCTAGCAATTCGAAAGCATGCAAATGCAAGTAGATAAATAGGTACCACTTCGGTGGGAAGGTAACAGCGTTCCGCGTGCATCATGCCGGCCACATGACCGTGGAAGCGTCTTCGGACAACGGTGGCTCTTCGGCTAACAGACAGAGATGAGCACCGGCCCCTAGAGTCGGACACGACTGCTCAAATGTGCGGGGGGAACCTTTACCTATTAAAGACTAGAACTACGGTTTCTCTCTTTCCAGGTTCTGTCCCTGCCCATAAATCGCTGGGCATTATACAATATTATACATTATATTCAATTATAGTTGTACTACCAGGATCCTTGTATCACTGTAAGGTCGGTTTCTCTTAATACATTTGCATTTCTTTCACTACTGGCAAGGCACATTAAATACTGTTTCTCTGATGACTGTAACAACAAATCAATTCTTTACAGCAAGAACAAAAACAGATGGTCTTTATATACAAGAACATTATATTTACAACAATCAACTGCAAAATATGTACATACAAGAGATGCTTTCACGGTAGTGACAGTATAAATTAAATAATAAATAGCATGTTATATTCTTAAGGCACAATACCTTCTTCCCAAGACTGTACAGGACTTAAAGGTTTCCCTATGCTTTTGTCTGATCACTGGAATAATTATAATTCCCCTGAAGAAGTTATCACGGTTAACAACACACACATCAAATGACTTATAAAAACAACTTTCTTCTTTTTACATCACAAATATCTGTTAAGATATGAGTTTTGTGTAAACAGTCTTTAATTTACCAGTCATACTATATTCACTTTTAAATAATACTCAGAAATAATTTTAAAATAATATAGGTGTTATAGGTTTTCAAGGGACAACCAGCAGTGAGTGCCTTTTTAGTTCCTATCAGAGATGTAAAATCTAGTGGGATTTGTACTTCTCTAGCAACCATTGACCAAAAGTGTGAATAATTTCACTAGACTTAAACATAATAAACAATACTGGCTGCAATCCTATGCACACATAGGGAAGAGGATTTATTTCTGAAGTAACCAGCGTGCTGCACACTGCTGTAGTTGCCAGACATCTGTAATGAACTCAAAAGTGGTATTTCAGGAGCAAAAAAGTAACTAGATTATAGCAAAAACAAATAGATTGTATCCAGTTAACCCTCCCTGTCAATGGAATACCTTTGATAAGCAGAACTAGGGGCAGGGAAAATTCTTTCATCTGCAGTCTTTGCTATGTCCTTAAAATCTTGCTGTTAAACATTGTGGACTTTCTGGAACAACTTTTGGTGAGTACAGGGGTTTGATTGCGAATTATATTCTGCAGAAAGGTCCGTTTATTTAGATCCTTATTTAAAAACTAAAAAATACTGGGATACCCAGGAGAAACTGTCTTACTTCTTGCAGGGAACGAACCTGCATATCACTACCAAGACTGCAATTTTTATATCAAAGGCTATTTCAAAGAGGACAGACTACCTAGAACAGATTGGGGCTGACGGCAGGGGTGACAGTTTATTATAAATATGTCCTACTGTTTTTTTTCTGTATTTGTTTTATAGTTTTTTTATATGGTCAAACAACTAATCAATAAAATTTGTTGTTGTTGTTAGTGGTGAGTACAGGGGATTTTACTCACAACTGAAATTTTAATTTTTTTCACATTGCATATTATTAAAATACAATATCTTATTTTCAAAAGATTGGCACTTTCTGGGATAAATTCTTTTACTTACATTCCACACATGTCCTCTGAAATTTAATGGACCAATACAAATGTTAGTGGATAACATTTCAGTGAGGTGCCAAAAAACATTAGCTTGAGGAATCCAACAGTGTATATTTGCCCTCAAAACAGAATACCTTATGCTTTTTTATAAAATAATAAATAGAATAAAAGTAGAAGCTTTACATTGCCAAGATGAAAGCTGAAGTATATCATGGCACTTTTTAACAAGATTTCTTTCCTTCCTTAGAAGAAAAAAAAAGTTTCAAATAAACAATACTTTACTAGACACCCCAAATACCATGTAAGATAGGTTGATAACACATTTTGCTAGCCTCATGCAGCTGTATTGTTCATTAAATTTGGGATTCAGGACTTTCACTTTGTAGAAAGGCATTTGATTTAATTATCTAAGTCAACAAAAAGGGGCCAAGATAGCAAATTATCCTTACCAATTAATACCCTGGGATGTGTTGAAAGCATAATGCAAGTTTAAAAAGCTAATTTCTTATGAGAACTCAGATTATGACAGAAGTTTTTGCAAATGCAGATCTTTAAAGAGTGATGACTCCCAACTTCAGCAGAGATTAAAAAGAAAAAAAATATGCCAGGCTGCTTCAAAAGAGTAGAAGAAAGTTACTCTCTTCAGGATAAGATCAATTTAGTCAAGCATCCCTGATTTCACATGATTTCTAAGAGAAATACATAGCAAGCGCTACAATTCTTCCACGGTTAAATTTTAGAATTCATCCCTTTTACTACATTCCCCCCCCCCCCCAAAATATGTTGTTTTACTCCCTGAGGTGTTCACCAGGAAATGGAAGAGATTGCCATACGTTTATCACCAATGATAAAGTGCTATTTTCTACTTGATTGTGACATGTTTTCATTAGAATCATAGCAAGTATTTAAAAAAACCTGGAGAATTAACTTTCTGGCGAATATGCACTGAACAACAATACTATTAAGAATCAAGATATTCTGCTGTCTTGGAACACTGTTCCATGTTTCTCCAAGAACTGATGTTTTAAGCAAAAATATTAGCATCCATGAGTATTACACAGCAGAACCAGAAAAGAATAAGGCAGATTTAGACAGGTAGTTATATGCATTTCTGGCACCAAGAAAGACTGCCAGGAAAATGCATGATAAAAGAATCTCTTTCTAATTTAAGTCCTATGGTAGTTAATTACAAAGGCTATGTATTAACTGTATAATATAATCAGTGAATTAATTTTTTAAAGTTTTCCTAAACAGTAGACTTACAAATGCCCTTTTTTCCTTCTCAATACCTAATTTTATCATTGTGCATGCTTGAAAAACAAGTGTTTTCATGACTCTTAATATCTGTCACAATTCTCAGATCATAAAAGTCCTAAACGCTGACTTCAGTGACTTAACTCTTCCCTCAAAAGTTGTGGATCCACAGGCTGGTTTACCGATCTTGGCTGAAGGGAATCAGAGGGGGATGCTTTGCATCAAGAGTATCCAAGTTTGAGTAAGGGTACGAACACTGGGATTGAGGAAGCCAAGTAATACCAACTTTGAATGCAAGGTGTGACTTGAGTAGATTGCACTCTATGCCACATCAGAACAGTAGCACCATGAAAAGCTGGATATGAGCTCTGAACACCGATACTATTTGGCTGTTCCACAGGGACAATATTCTGAGCATACATGTGCTGTCAGCATTCAACTGTGCAGAGATCAGGGGGAATGGTAGAAACAGGCTCCAAAAACAGCAGTTAAGCCTCGGTGACAGGAATATTCTTGCTCAGTTCCTTGATCCCATGTAATATCCTCTTCATGTGACCCACTTTGGTTACTCCTAGATCCTGAAAGAAAATGACAAGAATAAGCTTAGGCCATGAAAAACACTAGCCAACTGTAGAATACATATTAGTTGAATCCACCCAAAAATTAAATGAGAAAAAAGCAGAAGCATCTCAGAGACCAAATGATAAAGCCACAGAGCTGGAGAAAACAACACATATTATGGAATATGCTTGAACTAGACAGTAATTCAGAGGCACAAATTTATCAGCCAGGAAAACTGCCCAGGAACAAAAGTAGAAATACAAAAAGCTAATTCAAAAAGTGATCAAGTGACGTACACGAAAAGCATTACATATAAATGAGCCAAGAAAACATGCAATTTCAACACAGATAAAAATTACACTTTTTATAATTACCCATATCCTCCCCAGTCACTTTTATGTTCATATTCTATTTTCAAAGGAATCATATCTTCCCAATGCTAGATAAATCTTAGCATATTATGTTTAGTTAATGTCAAGCCCTACACAGTTACTCAAGGTCAAGGAAGAACTACACAGACTTCAGTAAAGTATCTTTAATGCTAATCCTGGGATAAATACAGAATCTTGGAAACAGCAAAAGAAATTTCCAATCCTCATTTATAATGAGTTCATTAAAGCAGAGTTTCTTTGAATGATTTGAACCACTCCTTCCTAGCTTTCTTGCCACCTGGGCTGAATTGCTGTTCATAAGATAACTTGCCAATGGATTTACTTTCTATCTCTTGGTGGTTTATGTCTACTCCCCCTTCTATTATTTTCCCAGCCTCCTCACCATCTCCCACATTTGGATCTAGTTTTTACTTCCTTTGTAGCTTGGCTGCTACTGCTTGATAGCAATAAGAAGCAGAAGTCTACAAGAGTTTTTAGTTTATGATGGTACTTATTGTCCACAAAACTATGAATCCATCCAGAACCTGGAATGACAGTCATATTGGCAGTTGTGATGGACTATTGCCTGAATCCTATTATGAGTGGGGTTGAGTTCTCCATGGAACCAGTATTCAATTGTCTTGCACTAGTGCAGATATAGCCTAAAACTATATTCTGGCTGAAATAGCATACATTGCAATAATGAGAATATGGCTACTGAGTTCCATTTAATAAAAATGTATACTTTTTGAAGGGATTATAAAGGAATGGTATTTTTCAAGCAATGGCAGTTGATTCTAGGAGATACAATAGCGCTGAATTTCTGGTATGCTCTAGCACCTCAGAAGGTTTGGTGTGGGTTCTAAACCAAGAGTCTCTTCGCTTCTAACCTAAAAATATAAATTACTCTGTCTAAAGCCACCTAGAACGGAGAGTATGCAGACCAGCTCCAAGCATAGTCAGCAGAGGCTGCCATGCAAATGCTAATGGCTATTTTGATGAGTTCTTTATGAAAGTACCTTGAGATCTCTCCGTTCCAGATGCAGGAGCTCAGAGCCCCGGACGTCATGCCGGATGAAGATATCTTTATACTCACAGAGACTGAGATGCTCAAGCCAGGCTGCAACCTCCTCCGTTCCCCAGAGGTGAACTGTCAGAGATGGAAAAGCAGGGATGTTGAGTACCCAAAAGCCCAGAGGAAAGGTAGTGAAAGGGATGATCACCAGCAAAGACCAAAATAGCACAAAAGTGAAAGGCAAAACAGTACTAAAATATCTTAGGAAGAATAGTTCACTGATTCCAAAATAAGGGAAAGCTAAAAAGTTAGAGGCACTGTCTTAAATGGAGGCTAGATAATTAGACAATATTTTTTCTGAGATCAATGAAATAAGTTGCCAATAGCTTGCATTGCCAAATCAGGGCCACATACTTTTACTCAAAAGCAAACTGGATGTTTGCAATACTGAGAAGTGGCTAGCTATATTAATAAAATCTGTTCAGGAAAAAATCAATGCAAAGTGTAGGGGATTTTCTATCCAAGATTATTTTTATCACCAGAACAGGCCAACATTGATACAGCGCAAAATTCCACCTTTTAAAAAGTGTGTTCTAAATTTTTAGCCCAAACATATGCATACCCTAGAAACTTTATGCATAGTGTTACCAGGAGGAAAGGACCCTTCCTGATCTGCTTAAACAAGCATTAAAGTTCACTCTCAGGTGGGAAAAAGTGGCTATCACAAGGTAAAGTATCAAGGGTTGGGAGAAACATTTTTTTCACTAGTGATGCTCAATGCTTTACCTTCTGTACCACTACAGTTGCATTTCTGCTACAACTTTTACAGACTAAGTTGTAACTTAGAAAGGCACTATCTTGGGTGTCCACCACTTGACTGAACATTCACGCAGTTGACTTTGAGAACAAAACTGTTCCAACAAGACCCTAATCCTGACACAATGTTCAGTCTGAACTTCCTTTGCTATGTGAAAATTCTGCTAGACTATGTTCCAGATCTTGTTACCCACATGCTGGTTTGGAGTTGACTTTTTCTGTAGGACATTTTGGTAATCAGTTCTTATTGAGTTAAATCTCTGAGACTCATCCCTAGACAGCCTCTAGTAGGGAGAATCCAGGTTCAAATAGATGCATTATAGTAACCACAGTGTCTAAATTTGGATTAAAAAAGAAATTATTTGACTTCTACATTTCATTTAGATTTGTTGCTAACAAAGAAATAAAAGGCTGTACATCTTGGTAAAAGGCTTAGTCATAATTCATCTTATTAAAATGTGTTATAAAATCTAAATCCAACCAGTAAGTATTCCTTATTGGCATGGCCCATGAACAAAGGCAACATAAGAATGGACGCTCTTTCTAGTCCCTTATATCAAGACAACAGACACTGTGAGCAAAGTCTTACTGAATGCATCTGTACCAAGAAACTCATTGCCTCTCCTAAGCAAATGAGTATCTCTTATATATATATATATATATCTCCAGATATATATATATATATATATATATATATATATATATATATCTCCAGATATATATATATGTCCAGATATATTTTTGTCCAGACTTTTTTCTCCATAAAACACAAAAACATTATATATATACAGTGTGTATGTATGTATGTATGTGTGTGTGTGTGTATGTATGTATGTATGTGTGTGTGTGTGTGTGTGTGTGTGTGTGTATGTGTGTGTGTGTGTGTATATATATATATATATATATATATATATAGAGAGAGAGAGAGAGAGAGAGAGAGAGAGAGAGAGAGAGAGAGAATGTTTTTGTGTTTTATGGAGAAAAATGTCTGGACAAAAACATACTCAGGTATCCAGCCTTTCTACTAGCCTCTAAATAAGAGAGAGGATAAGAGAATCTAAAAGGCTAAAGGCAAAAGAGAGAACATTGAAATGCCAGAGAACCAGTGAGAGGGTAAATGATATCATTAGCTCCACAGAACAATGAGAGAGATAGACCAAAAAATCAACTAACACAATTGGGAAAAGATTGCCCTGATTCCATTTCAACTTTGATTTCAAAGGGATTTTTTTTAATACTAACCGATGAAGGTTAAAGCTCAGGATGCACCAATGATGATGCAGAATCCCAAGACAATAAGATATGAGACTTGATTAAAGCCTGGGAGTGAATCAATGAGAGAAAATCAATAACCAAATCTGGGAATATAAGCAGGGGGAGATTTGGAGTTATGCAGGCTTGGGTTCAACAGTCGCTTCAGTTTTTAAAACCTCAAAATTTCCAATAAATTTCTCTGGCCCATCCAAAAATGTATTTCAAAAGTCCTAAGTTCTATTTATAGTGTGTTCTCAGTTTCTGTATTTCAGAATATTCAGCCTGGTAGTATGATACAGCTACAAAAGAGAAATCAGCAAATACATTAATCTGCTATAGGAAAAATATTGCTATGGGGAAGTAAAATGCTTGTTAACATAAAGGAAAAGGAGAAACACAGCAGAAAAATAATGAGGGAATATTTAGGGACTCAGAAGAGAGGCACTGTTTCTTGTAGAAGTGACACCTAAATCCATGGGCACATTTGGATATATATATATATATATATATATATATATATATATATATATATATATATATATAGGGGCGTGGTGGCTCAGCGGGTAAGACACCAGGCTTGTCGATCGGAAGATCGCAAGTTCGGAGGTTTGAATCCCTAGCCCTGCGTGCGGAGTGAGCTCCCGCACTCGCCCCAGCTCTTGCCAACCTAGCAATTCGAAAGCATGGAAATGCAAGTAGATGAATAGGTACCACTTCGGTGGGTAGGTAACAGTGTTCTGTGTGCGGCATGCCAGCCACATGACCATGGAAGCGTCTTTGGACAACGCTGGCTCTTCGGCTAACAAACGGAGATGAGCACCGGCCCCTAGAGTCGGACACGACTGCACAAATGTGCGGGGGGAACCTTTACCTTTACACACACACACACACACACACACACACACACACATATATATATATATATATATATATATATATATATATATATATATATATGTGAAGAAAGGCAGAGGAAATACAAAGGCAGGTATTGGTACCCGGCAATCCCAAGCTACTGCTTGTCTCCTTATTCTTGTGGTTTTTTTCCTTTTTAAATTTCACCAGACGAAATTTGCCACTTCGGCTGCGTTTAGAATAATCCAGCATTTGGTTCTATAGAAAAGAGAAACCACAATATTTATTGTAGACTTTCAACTCCTATAGGACTCCCCCCACAAAATCTTTATGAAAAGACTCTTCTGATAAAATGCACCACTATCATTACTTAATTAATCTTAATTTAATTTAGTTACATTGCAGGGTGTTTGACAGAGAAAGTACCCGAACCATTCTTCCCATATCCCTAAAATACTCCAAGGACACCGTTTGCCAATAGCCCATAGCCCTGGGTATTCCCTCTAACAAGTTACCTCTTCATCACTGGGCTCCATGAGCTGCCATAGCCATGGAATATCTGCTAGTTTCCTTATATGAAAGTCCATGTCTGTCAGTGCGGCTTGGAGCTGTTCCTTCTGTGGAGGATCCAACTGCTACATCAGAAATGAAAATGTGGAGGCAAAGTGAAGAGTTGTAACCTGGATAGAGACTTGTCTAGCCTCTAACAGAACTGCCATAAAGTACATTCATATCATGCTTTTTTCTGTTTTGTTGCTTGAACATTCTACTCCAATGTTCAAACAACACTGGTATAGAAACAATATGCCAAAGAAGCAAAGGTATAAGAAAAGAAAAGCTGGTCTTTGCCCGTAATAAAGTTCTTTGTGAGAAAAGAAAAATATACTAAATCTGGTTTATACCAACACCATTCAATGCAACACTTCATACCTTCCTATCCTTATAAACCATTGTTGCTTCCACCACAGCCATACCATGCTTCACACATTATCTTCTGCTCTTTAAACTTTCAACCTATGGACAAATTACTACTCTGCACAATTCCTACTTCAGGCAATTGTACCTTGATGTGAAAAATAAATCTTAATAGAGTTATTGCCCAAGAATACAGCAAACAGCAGATGGGAGGGCATGACATCGTGCCAATGTAAAAGCTCTCCAATGGTTGGGTACCTCTAGTTTAGTTTAGATAGGTATAACATGGGGGAGGCACAATACCTACTGGATTCATTGGCAATAAAGGTTGGGGAGGCGGCGTTCTGTGTCTATTACCCGTTGTTTGATGAGTGCTTTGGCCTGATTGTAACCCACGCTGAGTAGCAGCCATGGATGAGATTTTGTTTGTTTGTCACTGCTTGTTTCCATTTGGATTGGAAGTCATCGCTCAAAGTTAATGGGACAAGGCCAAGGGGAAAAAGGGATAGTCTGAGCCAATAATTGAGTATGACCACCCACACCCTTGCCTCTATTTTCATGAATCCTGTCTCTAGTCTCAGGGTGGCATTAGAGATGCATTTTGGTACTTGAAGGGCCGATCTTAAGAATTTTGATTGCACAAGTTCTAATGGAGTAAAGTTGGAGAAGGGGCCTAGTTGGGCTCCATACAGGAGTTGTGCTACTGGCTTAGCTTCAAATAGTTTGAGTGCTGCAGGTATGAAGTGGCCACCCCTTGATTTGAGATATTTTAAAATGGCATTTGAGCTCCTTTGTGCAATCTCAGCTACGTGGTCCCCATGGGCTTTTCTGCTATTGTCAGAATGGAGGACTACTCCCAGATATTTGAAACATGGGACCTGCTCAATTTTATGGCCATCTATGTTCCAGGAGTGTCTCTTGGGTCTTTTGGCAAATGCCATGATTTTGGTTTTCTGGTAGTTGAGTTGCAGCTGGTCTTCGTTGCAATAGTGTGTTAATGCTCTCAGTGCTCTTTTAAGGCCAATCGGTGTTCTTGACAATAGTGCTGCATCATCTACATAGAGTAGAGTGAAAATATGTCTTCCCGCAAGTTTTGGGGGGTTCAATGCAACACTTCATACCTTCCTATCCTTATAAACCATTGTTGCTTCCACCATAGCCATACCATGCTTCACACATTATCTTCTGCTCTTTAAACTTTCAACCTATGGACAAATTACTACTCTGCACAATTCCTACTTCAGGCAATTGTACCTTGATGTGAAAAATAAATCTTAATAGAGTTATTGCCCAAGAATACAGCAATCCTTTTGCTCTTTGCTTTGCATCAGCTTTGCATCTACTAATTAACTAATGTCATTAAATCCAAGAGGCCAGGATTATGAGCTTTTTAACAAGTTAGACCTTAAATTATTTAATTATTTAAATTTGATTTTAGAAGATGATTCTGCAAATGCAAAATTTAAAATTAATCTTTTGAAGATTAATATTAAATGATCATTCTCTATAGCTGAGTTTCCTTTTCTGAATTCACTTAACATGTCTGAACAGGTATTCAGAGATCAACTTAGTAGACAGTTTGTTTGGAAATTAAAACATCTAAAAGCTAGGACATCATAAAAATGTCAAGAAGAGTAAAGAACAGCTCCCTGTGCAAGCACCAATTGAAGAGCTGTATACTATGCTGCTGCCTTGCTCAGTCACCTGTTCTGAAAGCCTCTGCCCAATTATAAACAGATCCAATGTTTACAAAGTGGTAGATATCTTATGCCAGAAATACTTTTTCTAGTTACTGTCACATTGCTTCCTTTCTGATCCCAGCCTGTTGGCAGGGTCTGTGCTTGACTTTCAGTTGTGAACAATTCCTGGAATTATGTCCCAAGTGCAAACACTTCAACAAAAGAGGCCAAAAATGGACTTTATAATGTCCAGTGATTTTTTATGGAATACAGAACTTATAATGACAGCAAAGAAAAGAGCAAGGGAGAGGGTTCAAGGACAGATCAGAAAGGTACTCATTCACACATCTTTTAACCATTAACTTTAGAAAGAATAAACAGCCAACATCAGAATAATGCACCTTAAATTATATACACACTTACACAAATTCTTCAGATATTGTTGCAGTATAACTAATGCAGGCTATTTGCGTGTTTCATTTCATTACAAACTCAGACAAGTTACTAATCCTATCTTCTAAATACATATTTTATTTACTGACTACTCAGGTAAACCACTATTTTTAGTCTATGTCATTATTTCATCTCAGGGAAGAATGGATTGTTCTAGAATATACTATAAATCTTTCTTTAAAGAGCACTTACTTATGCTGCAAAATCTTGAAAAATACAATTATGCATATTGTAGCTACAATTTTATTATAGCTGGTAATTTGCAGAAATGAGAAAGTACAGTATTTACAGAGAGGAAAGAAATAAGTGTTGTCCAGTGTTAAAGGCCAGTAGTCTACTTCAATAATGAAGCAAAATATATTCTCACTAAAAATAAGACAAATAACATAATCAAAGAGAAATCTTTCATGCTATTTATTTCTTACCAGGGCCATTTTTCCAGCCAGGAGAAGTTCTGTTTCATCGTGCAAGGCTTTAACATTATTTACCATCTCTACTACAAGGTTGCAATTCAGGCCCTGTAGAAAGATCGTATGTGTAAGGACTGGAAGCCACAAACTTAATAATGCAATGTATGACAGATTGCATTATTACAAATGAGTGGAAATTACAAATTAGTACCTCTGTAGACTTGGATTTCGCATACACGTTGTCCATAGATTTGGAGCTAGCATTGACAGCATGAGCAAGTTCTTGTTCCATATCCTGGTACGCCTGGGCTATTTCTCGAATGCTGTAGAAAAATGGAGGAGGATGGGTGGAAATATAGAAGCATAAGCGTTCTAGGGAGTTGTCTCATTCTGGTGCTACCTTCTCTACTGGTTGCAGGAAAGGGCCTCACCTGTGAATCAGAGCTCCGGCTGCTCTGCAAAACTGATTGATATGAGTCGATTCTTCTTCAGATATGATCTCTGGATGCAGTGTGAAAGAGGGAGGTCGGGGCAGCTCACACTTCTGTTTGTCCTCCCAAGACTTCAGGGTATTCTCAAATGCCTGGGGGGAGAAGGAAGGGCCATCATGCCATTTGCCTTTTAGAAGAAAATATATTTGTTCTTGCACATTTTTGTTCTTGCTATTATGTAAAGCAGTGTTTCTCAACCTTGGAAACTTTAAGCTGTGTGGACTTCAACTCCCAGAATTCCCCAGCCAGCAATGCTGGCTGGGGAATTCTGGGAGTTGAAGTCCACACAGCTTAAAGTTTCCAAGGTTGAGAAACACTGATCTAAATGTTTTTTTTTTAATCCTTGTGAAATTTATATAATAAAAATTACATCCCAATCTTGTGGGCAAATTTGGAGGATGGGATGGAGTCAGATTTTTATTTTGCTGGAAAAACAACCTGAATGAGTAACCAATGATTAGTATATAAGCTTTTGTGGGGGGAAAAGCCCACTTCATCAAATGCGTGAATTATAATCCCTGAGTTACAGAAATATATAAGAGTGTTGTTAGGCAATGCAAACAGTGAGGTCAGATGGAAAAATATATAGAAAGCTCAGAAACGGTGGCAATCACATTAGCAGTGGCCATCCAGAAAGCAGTTACTACTGATGGCATAAGTATCTTGGCACTGGATAAGGAAATTCACATAGAAAGTGGGATATGTAACATTTATTCTTGTTAGGTGAATCCTCTTACCCTATCTCTGGTTAGTGTTTGTGCCCTGTTTTTATGCACAATCCAAATATATCCTGGGGGCTGAATCCAAGCCTCTCCATCAACTTGCACAGGGACTCCCTCATCTCCCAGGATTGCTATCTTCACAGTTCGGCACTAAGAAAAAAAAATCATGTGTTAATTGCATCCTAAAATTGTAAAAGCAACTTATAAAACAATGTCTGCTTTATGCTATCCCAAATATGTTTCATATCTCCAGTGTAAATATCAGATTTCCCAAAAATGGTATTGCTGCTCATAGTAATTGCATGAATTTCCAAGATCTAGCTAAACTGGAACATTATTTAGAAACCAACCTATGCTGAACGTTATTGACTCCTACCTTTACTAGCCCTTGAACCTTTGATTAGTTACTGCACATAGAGCTATCAGGTTTAATGTTTGTATAATACTCAATCCCCTTCAGTCCTCTCAAAGGAAATCATCCTATGGATAAAAATAAGACTGATAAATACCTGGGCTATCCGATGATGTTGAAGATTAATTACACGAGAGACAGCCATCTGCATACTTCCAAATACTGCAACCACTTCCAGGATCTTATCATCAAAAGAAGGAGCTGTAAATGTCTACAAAGAGACATGAAACAAATCCAGTTTTGCTTCAGCTGCAATGGATTCCTTTTGCTTCCCAATCATGACAAACTAACAATATACACAGATGTTGTACTTTAAAGAACATACTGTACATGCATTGTAATTCTACAGAAAACAGAAGAAACAAAACACTGATCTATTCTTCATTCTTAAAATGAAAATGGCAAATGCAAAAGAAACAGATTTTGTTTTTCATGTCACCACTGGTGATTTCATCTTACTGCTAGCAAAAGAGATTATAGCCACAGGAGGGGCAAGAGTATTCTTATGTGCTCATGAAATTATGAGAAGATGGAGACTTGAGTAGAAAAGCATCTTTTCACGAGTGCTTTGCTTCAGTATTTTTTCAAAAAAGGTGAAAAAAGATGAAAAGGTGAGAAATACTTACATCATCTTCTTTAGTCCCACCCCAGAAGTTTGTGCCTCCTGCATAGCTGGGGATGTTGAGGACAGCAATTCCTTGAAGACTGGGCAAAGGGATTGGACGCCCATCACACTACATGATGTAAAGACAATTTTATGTAGTGTTTCAACCACAGATTCATAGACTCAGTGGATAAACTGGCCTTAAAATGCTAGAGAGTGTAGGCAATTACTCAGAGTTAACCTGGGAAGTTAATTTCCCCAAAGTTCAATTCTACACATTCCACACACTATCACTGCAAAGCCCTCTTTTAGAGAGAAAAGGAAAATATCTTATCTATCATTAGAATTGTTAAAGAAAAATCTTAATGTTTCCCCACAAATGAGACTGGGTCCTGTGTAGACATCAGTATTTGCTTAAACAAGAACCTGAAAATTACCTCTTTCCTCATCTCCCTGCCAATCTGTAAAATAATGAGGGGGAATTCATTGCAAACTTTCTTGAAAATCCAATACAATTCTGACTAAAGTCATTTCTAGACAACAACAATTCTATTAAAAAAGGAGCAGCAAATTAATAAGGTGGCAATGAGGGGAGGCAATTTTCTAGACATTTCATTTTTAAAGGTGCAAGAACTCTCCCATCCTTAATGTTCAATAAGAGTTAACTATAATTTGTATCATTACAGTGTAGGTTTTCTCAATTTTTCATTTTTTCAGCTTTACATCTGTTATAGCCTGTAATTCTTTTTTTAAAATCTCCATAAAACTGCATTTTCATGTACATTTTCCTTATATATGCATTTTTGTGCTCACTTTTTCCTTTAGGTATGTATTTTAATGCATATTTTTGCTAGAGAAAGAGGGGGGGACATATAGGACACACAAACACACACACACACACACACACACACACACACACACACATATATCCAAGTTGAAAAATGTTCCAACAGAAATAGTTTCAAGTGCTGCTGTAGTCAGTAATTAAACTTCTGATATGGATAGATGAAAATGAATTAAAGATCCAATATATTTTTAGTAATGTGAATGAGTTCATCAATTTTAGCAGGGTGATTTCATTTGTAAACATAATAAAATTGTTGCAGACAAATCTATTTTGTATTAAAACATATAAATAATTTGTAAGGCTCAACAAATTCAGCAATTCCATATTTGTATCAGTAAGCATCAGTGAGCATCACTGTATCACATTTGTATCAGTAAGCATCAGCCTAGCCCTGCATGCGGAGTGAGCTCCCACACTAGCTCCAGCTCTTGCCAACCTAGCAATTTGAAAGCATGCAAATGCAAGTAGATAAATAGGTACCACTTCGGTGGGTAGGTAACAGTGTTCCACGCGCGTCATGCGGCCACATGACCGTGGAAGCGTCTTCGGACAACGCTGGCTCTTCGGCTAACAAACGGAGATGAGCACCGGCCCCTAGAGTCGGACACAACTGCACAAATGTGCGGGGGGAACCTTTACCTTTACTTAAGCATCAGTGAAACAGAGCAAAAAGTCAGGTGGGGCAGAACATTCAAAGAACACTTCACAAAGTGTGTGTGTGTGAGTAAAATGCCTTTCCTCAAAGCACTGAGGCAGCTGTGCCCTCCGGAAGGTTCAGGCGGGCTGTTAGGGGGGCCTTCTCAGGTTGCTTCCACAGCTACTCTGTTTAACCAGCAGTTGCAGTGGAAATGTTGTCTATGCAGTCTGGGAAGGCCTTTGAAACAACCGTGTTGAACTTCGTAGAGAACGTGGCTGTTTCAAGAAAGGCACTCCACTCATGCATGCTTGCTTTGCAGAGTCCTAATAGTTAATAGAAAACTATTTGCATTTTTGGGGCACTCAAGTAGGTTCGAAAGATGATGTCTTATAATATGCAAATTACATAAATGAGAACAACAGTGCATGATCAAAACAAGTAAGTCCATGTTTGCACTTCAAATAATTGTTCAAACAGGCTAGGATTATTTTAAGTACATTACCTCTAACAAAACCTTCTGTTCTAAGTTTTTGTAAGTTCTGTGTAGCAGTTCCTTTGTCCCAAGAACTCCGTACCACATCATATTCTTTGTACGACTTCTGATAATGGGAAATACAGTTAAGTAAGATTAAATCTCTCATAATTACCACTTAAAATGTCACCAATACTTATAAAACAATAAGTATTAAAGGAAGTGTAGATTTATATTTGCAATTAATACCCCAAGATAAAAGATAAAACAATCTAAAATAGATGGCAGTACCTGCACTTCTCTGGATGTTCATCACGCTTGTTGTTGAAATCCAAAGAAATCTTTGCATCCAAGCCAATTCCAAAGTAATTATTCATGACACATTTCTCTATGTAACAATCACTGCAAGATGAATTACATGATAAACAAATTATTTTCATGTGGTGGAATAATTTAGCATCCTCTCCATTTTCTATCTATTTGCAACACCTTCCTGATACATCCACTATGTATACATGAGCTGTGGAGAAATTAAGTCTAAATTCTAGAATATGACTCCCATTAAACAAAGAAGCAAAAGAGCCAAGAACAAAGTAGGAGCTGAAAGAACAACAATAAATAGAAAACAAGTTAGTAACAGCAGATACATGAATGATGAACTGCACCATAAGATAAAGACAGCATATAAAAAGGGGATGTTGTGCCAAAATCTGTACCTACAATTATGAAAGAGGATTCTGTTTTCTAGCTTATTTTGGGGTATGTGAGAATTTCTTTCAAACTGCTCTTGTCGGTGTCTCTGAGCTCGCTTTGCCGGGAGTAGCAAAGGCAATACTGCTTATTAGTATTGCTTTCTGCTACACACCATTTTATTATTCTGAAACCATCCGTGTGGGGGAATTCCCAATTCCCTTTGCCAAATCATTTAATTCTCACTCTTGGTTATATAGAAAATGGTAGAATAGAAAATAGTTTGAACAGATCTGAATGGTGATCCCTATATTAGTCTGCTCATCTTAATTCAAATAAAAATATCTATTTTTAAGATTTAAAAGTAAGCTTAATGCAGTAGGAAAGGATACTTAAGAAGTATGTGTGGTATAGCAGGAATGGATGGATAGATGAACAAGGACTGAATACAAAAGTGAGTGACCAGTACAAACTAAGTTTCACTGTATTTGTTTTATTATACAAAGAGAAAAGCAATATATGAATTTGTTCTTGGAGATATTAGAAGCAAGGATGGCAAAGAATTGAAAGATGAAGAGATATATAGTGAACAGTGCTGGTATAAACTACATCCCTTATCTTATTCCTGCTTCTAGTTTCTTTTGCTTACTCTTTCTTATTCTTTTTCCGGGCTTAACGTTGCTCACCCTGAAAGAGAATGTTATGATGGCTGTGTATGTATCTATGCATGTATTTTAAAGATATTTTCAGCTTTCTCTGCACTCAGTAACAAATATTAAATATATAATATCCTAATTTTAACCTTCTTTTACAGTGGGTGCGAGCCAGTTTGGTGTAGTGGTTAAGGCACCAGGCTAGAAACTGGGCGACCGTGAGTTCTAGTCCTACCTTAGGCACAAAGCCAGCTGGGTGGTCTTGGGCCAGTCACTTTCTCTCAGCCCTAGGAAGCAGGCAATGGCAAACCACTTCTGAAAACCCTTGCCAAGAAAACTGCAAGGACTTGTCCAGGCAGTCTCTGAGAATCAGACACGATTGAACGGATAAAAAAAAGATACAGTGAGTAATGAGAGGATCTATTCCCTTTATTGCTATCTAAACACTCACAGATTTTCTGGCTCAGGGTTAAATGGATCTGCGTTGATCAACAACCGGCTGATGACAGAACCTCCTGGTAGAGAACCAGATGCCCCAGCACGGATATCTGCCAACAGAATGCAGAAGTTACAGGAAATACTATACAATTTAGGAAGTGTGGCAGGACAAGTATATTTACAGATCAACTTTACCTCCAAAACCAACAGGATATCACTTCTGAGCATGAAACATTATCTCACATTTCCACTATTGTTGAAAAATGAGGGAGAAACAGAACTTCATTAAAAAAAATCTAAGTTTAGTACTAGTCCTACACAGAAAGAGATTCAGGCACGTTTTTCCTGTGTTTTCCCTGCATCATCCAGTGGAAAGCTGTGGATAATTTTCACATATCTTTGAAAGCAAAATTCGTTTCACTGTTTTAGTTTAGAATTTAGCACGATATGGTGTTAATTGTGCCTATATTTAACAAGGATGGTTTTTAAAATATGCAAAACAACTGTAATGATAGAAGACTGATACATTTTCTGGACCTAGAAAGGTAAAGGTTATTTGATTTTGTGTGATCACTACTGCCTATCTGAAAAAAATATTTATGTGGAATGAATGAATATGAATATATATATTAGATTTATCACCGCCCAACTCCCCACATGGGGACTCTGGAAAAACATTAGTTTATATAATCAGATCAATTCTGCCATACACTCAGCACAGAGAATGCAACCCTATTTCAGCTGGATACTATTGAACTCACTGGGGTAGATGATCTTTGCATTCAACATTGGCAAGCTGTCCCGGTTTCCTGCCTGGGAAGGAAGAGAGGCAGAGCTTCCTACTGATATACTTCCTTTAGTTATTAGTCTTTCACAAGGAGACTTGATTACTGAAAAATATAGAACAGACCACAGAAACTACAGTATGTTACTGATATTATAATTGTAATATTTAATAATATAATAAATTATTTTCATATATTTGTTTTGCCACTTGATCCTCATTCATTTTCTTGGTATCATCAAATTACCTTCCCATACTTCTATCACACTTGTCACTCACTTCTGTATTTACCACCCATTCATTTTTGACTCTATCTCTTCTTGTTTTACCACACACACTTCCTAACTGTCCCATATCTACTGCATTCATCTTAGTTTTATGTTTCTCAGGTCATACCACACTTTCATGTCCGTATAAAAAAATAAAAGCACACTTATACATAACTATTTTCAATACTTTTGACAAACATACATTTCTCACAACATACCATGTTGTAACCACTACGTTTCTATTAGCATATTCATGCCTTAAAATTTATCCATCTATTACCCCATCTTTAATAAGCATTTTACCAAGGTACACAAATTTATATACTTGCTCTAATTCTTTGCCATGTATGTATAACTTGCAATTGTTCACTCCATTTTCCTGTCAAACACAACTACTTGGTCTTTCATATATTCATTTACAGTTGAATACTCCTTGTTGCATCATATAATCTGTGCTGTTTCTAGCTAACATATACAGGCAGTCCTCACTTAGCGACCACAATTGGGACCAGCAATCGGTCACTAAGCGAAGCAGTTGCTAAGTGGGAAATCATGTGACAGTGATTGTGCTTTCCGGCTTGAAACTGACAAGAGTAATCAGTTTCACACCTTCAGCTTTTGTTTGCTTCCTAACCACTCCCCCGCCCTTTGGAATGCTCACCCAGGCGCTGGATAATTAACAAGAAGGGAATTAATGTTTGTATTTACATTCATTGGAGAGAAGGAGATTAGAAGAGAGTAAGCAGACATACAATGAAGAATACATATCAAAAGCAATGCGCTGGTGCTGGCAGCTGCTTGGCAAACAGCTGGTGTATTCCCCATTGTGTGCCTGCTTACTGTACTCTCTTCTAATCCCTTCATCTCCAATCTCTCTGCTCTGCGGGAGGGGGGGGCAGAGGAGAGACTGCCTACAGAAATCACTTAGCGGGGCCCTTCTTTTCTGGGGAGGCGAGGAGAGAAGAGGGGCTGCGGTTGGCACATGGGAGGGGGAGCAGGGCAGGGAAGCGCCAGAGCAACTTGGGCATTGACGGGGGCAGGGGAGAGAGAGGGTGTTTCCTCTCTTGCTTTGCAGACTCGAGTGGGGATGGTGCAGTTGGACGGGAGGGGATTGGCAACGGGAGAAGGGGGGGGGGGCTTCCAGTCCTGCATATTGTGTGGGGGGGGGATGCCTAGCCCAATATGAGCGCTGGAAGGCAGGGAGGGGGAAGCAGTGAAGGATGGGGCTTTTTACTCCTGCTTGGCTGTGGGGGAGACCAGGCATCTGCCTCAGAAAGACGCCCGTCAGCTCCTGCACATCTCCTCCTGGCTGGCCCCGGATCTGAAGGGACCCAAAGGGTGCCTTCACAGATCCGTTTGATGTTCCAAGTTACACGCAGCTGGAGTCTCTGTCCCGACGCGCTTGCAAAGAGAAGTGTAGAAACAAGTGTTTACACTTCCTATTTGCATACTGCCACATGCCTGTATGGTACTTTCTTACATAATTCTTTTCACTCTATTCTAAGCATCTTCCACATCCTCTTTCCTTATGTTGACTGTATTTTAACAAAAAGCATCCTGTGAACATTTTTCCTATTATACGTAGTCAAAACACCTGTTTCTTTGACTGGGATGTAGAAATGCACAAATGTCCTGAATTGGAACCTTGTCCCCTCACTCATGATTTGTTGCTTTAGGGAAAGAGGAGAGAGGAGTTCCAAGTGTCAGTAAATTAATCTTATTAGAGTCCAACATGTTTTATAAGGATTTCTAGTATGTTCCAATCCATACTGAAAATATCCCCAAAAAGCAGACCAATTCTATCAAAATGTATTATAAATAACATAATTAAATTATAAGTTAAAATCAACATAATTAAATATATAAGGAGATCCAGCATAAAAAAAGTTTTTACATAAAAGAAAACAAAAAATATGTAAAAAAGAAATGTTAACTAACATTAACATTTCACATTTCACAGTCATTTAATTTACTTAAATTTGATATTTGATTTAAAGAGCCATTTGCCACTCTTGAAAAAGAGTTTGTGTTTGATTTCACAATTAAATGGCTTCATTTGCTTTATTTATTAATGTTTCTTTTTTGAGTGTGCTCCAAGCATTTTTCTATTTATTTATTTGTTTGTTTGTTTTGGTTTTCGATGTGCCTGATTCCAACCAACACTGGGCAGCTCACAAACTTAAAAAAAAACAACCCACCAAACAAACAAGTGAATAAGAATACAATAAAAAATTAATCCCCTCCCACCCACCCCCAAATTACAAAATAATTACAGGATAGTTACAAAATGGAAATCCAGACAACTCACAAATCTGAAACGGAGGGACTTCCGGTGGGGACATGGCGGACTGAGCAGCTGTGCCCGTGGGCTCCACGGGCAGAACTGGCAACGCAGCAATTTTTTCAGGCTCAGGCAAGTTTTCCTGAAGCCGAGTGTTCTCCGGATGAACGAAAACACCAGGAATCACCCCATCTGCCCTCTGGACAGCTGCTTGTAGCCAGATCGCAAACAGCATTTCACGTTCAACTGGTAAGAGCTAGCTGGGAGGCTGGGACGTCACCATTTTCCAAGGCGTGCTATAGCCTTAAAGGGACACTAAGACTGGCCACCCCATTTATAAACCACCAAATTTATATTAAAATGTGTGGGTATCCATGCATCCTACCCCAAGGCCTGGGAGAAAGCCAGGTTTTCAAGGCCTTATGGAAGCCCATCAGGGTGGGAGCCATCTGGATTTCAGGGTGGACCTCATTCCAGAGGGCAGGCGCCACTACAGAGTAGGCTTACTTCCTGGGTCCTGATAGAAGACACTTTTTAATTGAGGGGATCCAGAACATGGCCACTTTGTCAGATTGTATTGGCCAGGCAGAAACCATGGGAGATAGGTAGTCCCTCAAATAACCAGAACCTTTTTTTTAGAACATTTTTCTAAAACTTTATAAATGACAATTGTTCAAAAGAAAGAGTGTCATTTTGAGCAGGAAAATAAAGTTGAGTGTATGATGACTAGTACAAAACAATATGTTGTTCCTAATCTCACCTTTAGGATTATAACCATAATTACAAACTAATCCAAGAATTCTATTAGAGTTAAAGCTGTGTTATACAGTATATTCAGCTGACTATCCAACTGAGAATGTATAGCACTTGAAAAAGATAAACTTTTACGAAATATATCAAATAGGTTCTGGAAAGATGGTTATAATTAAACTGGAGACAAATAACCTCATCTACATAAGAGCTTTACCTTTCCGATGGCTCCTCCCTTTTGGAAATCCATAGTTGCCAATGTGTGAAGTCTGTAAAGGGATTTTGTTCTCATTCCTTAGATCCTTTCCTTCTTCAGGGGTGGAAAGGCCCAGAAGAAAGCTTGCCTGTTCTTGGGTTTGAGCATTCTGTTCATCAACAGCTACACAGTAAAACAGAAACAGAATCAGGTATCTTTGCTCGTGCTATACTGAGGGAACTAGATAGTTGAAAATCATCAGCAAAACAATATTTTCAATAAGGTAGTAACTCAAGTAGATTTTCTGGATGGGAGAATGCTCAGATCACTGGTCATCTTTCTTTAATAATTTATTTTTAAAAACACTCCCTAAAAGAAAGATCAGGTTCCTTATTGTTCTTTGGTTATTATATATGGGTTATGTGCCTACAAAGAAGCCGTATCAAAATTTTCTACAGGTGAGCCAGATTTTTAGGCAAAAAATGCAACTTGCAATGTGCATGCTCCTTCTGCAGTTCCAACCTTTCTCATCAGTTTCCTTAAAAATGCAAAATTATCCTAGACTGCTATGAGTACTTACTGCAGTAGGCATCTGAAGAAGAAAAGGAGAGTGAATGGATAAATGCACAAATGACTAGTTGTACCATTATTACAGGTAAGTAAACTGTTCTTTTCTGTAATCCTTGTACATCTTGAGTATGGTTGAAGAGCAAGCTTACCTCTCAGTAATGCAGATACTACACTTTAATGGAGAGCCATTAAAGTGTAGTATCTGCATTACTGAGAGGTAAGCTTGCTCTTGTGAAGCTTGTTGTGAAAGCCACTTGTCCATAGAACACATCAGCCTGAGTTCTAATATTGAGAGAGTAATGCTTTATAAAGGTGGAAGGCTAGGTTGGTTCAAATGTAACTGAGAAACACTGTTGGTAAATATGCGGCACAGTGTAAAGTTGTCCTTGTGAAAGTTATGGTATGGTGAATTGGCATGTACCATCAGCTGCAACAACTGTAGGTACGGGTGAAAGATGTCATCTCCATTCTATATGAGAACATCTAATCAGTTGGGAAGGTAGACAATGTTCCCTCAGGAAAGGAAGGAGGTGATAGAACATATAGCAACAGCACCTGATGTAACTCTTTAGTGATGAAAGGGAAAAAGTATAGAAGTGTGTTTGTTTCCAAGAATGAATAAATGTATCCTCCAGAGACTGAACATTTTATTTCAGTCTGGAATATAACTTCCTGTATTGTACACTGAAGTATATAGTATGAGGCCCCATTGCTGAAAGCTGCTCTAAACAATCATGTGACAGAGCACCCATTCACAAGGGGAGACTTAAGAACAGTTTACAAAACCATTTTGAAAATACAAAGAAATGAGCATACTCTGGCATACTAAATGGAGGGAGGGAGGGAGGGAAGAGTAATAGAAAAAGGGAACAAATTGCTATACACAAGATTGGAAATAATACAAAAACTTGCAAATTTGTTTAAGAAACTATACTCCAGGAATAAGTTTGAGAAAAGAAACTTGAAAATATATGTCAAAGACTCAGAACCTAATGAATTTACTAAAGAACACAGACAAATATTAAGCAAATCTATAACAACTCAAGAGATTAAAGAAGTATTGTCGAAGGCTTTCACGGCCGGAGTTCAATGGCTGTTGTGGGTCTTCCGGGCTGTGTGGCCGTGTTCTGGAAGTTGTGGTTCCTAACGTTTCGCCAGCATCTGTGGCCAGCATCTTCAGAGGGCAGGAGCACAGATAGAAGCAAAATCTCTGTGCCCAGGTAGAGTGGCAATGTTCTATTTATAGAGCTAAATTATAGGAGATTAGGTGGGGTTTTTTGTTGTGTTGAAATGTTAACGAGTGGCTGATGAGCGTGATTAGCATGTTCATTGTGAGAAGTATTCCCATGTCCTGGTGGTGGGACTGAGTTCGTTGACCTTTTGCAGGCTGTGTTTTTCAGGACTGGTAGCCAGGTTTTGCTAATTTTTAAACTTTCTTCTTTTTTATTGTAACTGTGCTGGTGTTTGTTCAATGGCTTCTCTGTATAATCTGGTGTAGTGGCTTTTGGTGTTGTCCAGTATTTCTGTGTTTTCAAATAGGATTTTGTGTCCCGTTTGCTTGAGAGCATGTTCAGCTACTGAAGATTTTTCTGGTTGCTGTAGTCTGCAGTGTCTTTCATGTTCTTTTATCCTGGTGTGAATGCTTCGTTTTGTGGTTCCGATGTATACTTGTCCACAGCTGCATGGTATGCGGTATACTCCTGCAGCGGTGCGGGGGTCCCTTTTGTCTTTTGCTGATTTTAGCATTTGTTGTATTTTTCTGGTGGGTCTGAAGACTGTTTGAAAGTTGTGTTTTTCCATCAGTTTTCCCATGCGGTCAGTGACTCCTTTGATGTAGGGCAGGAATACTTTGTTTGTGGGGGGCTGTTTTTCTTTAGTTGGATGTTGTTTTCTTGGTTTGATGGCTCTTTTTATTTCATTCTTGGAATAGCCATTTGCCTGTAGGACCCAATTCAGATGGTTAAGTTCATTGTTGAGAAATTGGGTTTCACAGTTTCGATTAGCACGATCCACCAAGGTTTTGATCATGCCTCTCTTTTGTCGTGGGCGGTGATTGGAATTTTTGTGTAGATATCGGTCCGTATGGGTGGGTTTTCTGTATACTTTGTGTCCTAGTTTGAGGTCCGGATTGCGTATGACCAGCGTATCTAAAAATGGAAGTTTGCCATCAGTTTCTTTTTCCATGGTGAATTGTATATTGGGGTGGATGCCGTTTAGGTGGTCCAGAAATTTCTCCAGTTCTTCTTCAGTATGACTCCAAATTGCGAAGGTGTCATCCACGAACCGGAACCAGACTGTTGGTGTAATGGGTGCCGATTCCAAAGCCTGTTTTTCAAAGTGTTCCATGTAAAAGTTTGCTATGACTGGGCTCAGGGGGCTTCCCATGGCAACGCCATCCATCTGTTCGTAGAACTCATTCTCCCATTGAAAGTAACTAGTTGTTAGGCAGTGTTGAAATAAAGCTGTAATGTCTTCTGGGAAGATTTGCTTGATGAGTGCCAGGGTGTCCCTTACTGGCACCTTGGTAAACAGGGAGACCACGTCAAAGCTGACCAGTTTGTCCGTGTGGTTGAGTTTTAGGGTGCTGATTTTGTTGATGAAGTGTCCTGAGTCTTTGATGTGGGATGGAGTCTGTCCGATGTGGGTCTGTAAAAGGGTAGCCAAATGTTTGGATAATTCATATGTCGGGGAGCCAATGGCACTTACAATGGGTCTGAGTGGGATCGAGTCTTTGTGGATTTTGGGGAGTCCGTATAGTCTAGGTGAGAGAGCTTCTGTCTTGCAAATACGTTGTAGTACGTTGGGATGCAGGGAGGAGCTCTTTATCAGTGTGTTGGTTTGCTTCATGATTTTGCTGGTCGGATCCCGTCTTATTGTTCTGTATGTGGTGGGGTCTAGTAATTCTCTGATTTTGTCTTTGTATTCATCTATGTTCATAATTACCGTGGCATTGCCTTTGTCCGCTGGAAGGATGATGATGTCTGGGTCCGAATTGAGGGTCTCTATGGCGTTTCTCTCCTTCTTAGTAATGTTGCTGGTGGGGGGCTTTGCTTTCCTTAGGATTCTTGCCACTTCACCCCTTATTTCTTCTGCTTCTTCCTCTGGACGTTGGTGAATGGCTGATTCCACATTGGCAATGATATCTTCCACTGGAATTCTGGTGGGTGTAATAGCAAAGTTTCCTCCTTTGCTTAGGATGGAGGTTTCTTCAGGAGAGAGCAGGCGATCCCACTCAGACCCATTGTAAGTGCCATTGGCTCCCCGACATATGAATTATCCAAACATTTGGCTACCCTTTTACAGACCCACATCGGACAGACTCCATCCCACATCAAAGACTCAGGACACTTCATCAACAAAATCAGCACCCTAAAACTCAACCACACGGACAAACTGGTCAGCTTTGACGTGGTCTCCCTGTTTACCAAGGTGCCAGTAAGGGACACCCTGGCACTCATCAAGCAAATCTTCCCAGAAGACATTACAGCTTTATTTCAACACTGCCTAACAACTAGTTACTTTCAATGGGAGAATGAGTTCTACGAACAGATGGATGGCGTTGCCATGGGAAGCCCCCTGAGCCCAGTCATAGCAAACTTTTACATGGAACACTTTGAAAAACAGGCTTTGGAATCGGCACCCATTACACCAACAGTCTGGTTCCGGTTCGTGGATGACACCTTCGCAATTTGGAGTCATACTGAAGAAGAACTGGAGAAATTTCTGGACCACCTAAACGGCATCCACCCCAATATACAATTCACCATGGAAAAAGAAACTGATGGCAAACTTCCATTTTTAGATACGCTGGTCATACGCAATCCGGACCTCAAACTAGGACACAAAGTATACAGAAAACCCACCCATACGGACCGATATCTACACAAAAATTCCAATCACCACCCACGACAAAAGAGAGGCATGATCAAAACCTTGGTGGATCGTGCTAATCGAAACTGTGAAACCCAATTTCTCAACAATGAACTTAACCATCTGAATTGGGTCCTACAGGCAAATGGCTATTCCAAGAATGAAATAAAAAGAGCCATCAAACCAAGAAAACAACATCCAACTGAAGAAAAACAGCCCCCCACAAACAAAGTATTCCTGCCCTACATCAAAGGAGTCACTGACCGCATGGGAAAACTGATGGAAAAACACAACTTTCAAACAGTCTTCAGACCCACCAGAAAAATACAACAAATGCTAAAATCAGCAAAAGACAAAAGGGACCCCCGCACCGCTGCAGGAGTATACCGCATACCATGCAGCTGTGGACAAGTATACATCGGAACCACAAAACGAAGCATTCACACCGGGATAAAAGAACATGAAAGACACTGCAGACTACAGCAACCAGAAAAATCTTCAGTAGCTGAACATGCTCTCAAGCAAACGGGACACAAAATCCTATTTGAAAACACAGAAATACTGGACAACACCAAAAGCCACTACACCAGATTATACAGAGAAGCCATTGAAATTCACAAACACCAGCACAGTTACAATAAAAAAGAAGAAAGTTTAAAAATTAGCAAAACCTGGCTACCAGTCCTGAAAAACACAGCCTGCAAAAGGTCAACGAACTCAGTCCCACCACCAGGACATGGGAATACTTCTCACAATGAACATGCTAATCACGCTCATCAGCCACTCGTTAACATTTCAACACAACAAAAAACCCCACCTAATCTCCTATAATTTAGCTCTATAAATAGAACATTGCCACTCTACCTGGGCACAGAGATTTTGCTTCTATCTGTGCTCCTGCCCTCTGAAGATGCTGGCCACAGATGCTGGCGAAACGTTAGGAACCACAACTTCCAGAACACGGCCACACAGCCCGGAAGACCCACAACAGCCATAGATTAAAGAAGCATTAAAGAAAATTAAAACTGGTAAGGCACCAGGCCTTGATGGGCCGACAGCCCTATATTACAAAAAGCTAGAAGAGGAACTGGTGGAACCACTATTGAAGATGATGAATGAAATTCAAACAACAAAAACAATACTAAAGACATGTGAAGAGGCATACAGATCATTAATATACAAAGAAGGAAATGACCTGAAGAAATCTCAGTCATATAGGCCAATTTCTTTACTGAATGTTGGTGGTAAGATATTTACTACTATATTGGCTGAAAATATGAATGCATTTCCAAAATTATACACACAGATCAGACAGATTACATTCCAGTAGGGAAGATGAAAGATAAAGAAAGATTCATCACAAATGCACTAGAACTCATCAATATTAAAAAAAAGGCAGCAGTAATATTGTTAGATGTGGAAAAACATGAGACAATCTGGAGTGAACTTTTTTTTTACTAGATGTGTTAAATAAAATGAATCCAGGAAAAGAATTTAAAACTTGGATGGAGAGCATATATCAATGGCAAACAGCAAAGATTCCAGTGAACGAAACACTCTCTACAAGGTTTTTTTAAATAAGAACTTAATTTAATTTCAACATATATAGTTAAAATACAATATAAAAATATAGGAAAGCAAGAAAATATAGCTAAAGAACAAATAAAAAACTATAAAAGTGAAGAAACGAAAGATGGTTCAGTTAGCAAGGGTGTCCATTCTCCCCTTTATTATTTGTAATTGCCCTGGAAGTTTTGGCCAACAAGATCCGAAAAGATAAACAGATAATTGGGATCAAAATTCAAGGAGAGGAATAAAGATGAAATGTTAGGCAGACAATGTTTTTTCCTGTTGCTTTTTACTTAATAAAAATAAAAATTAATTATCCATATCCATATCTATATCTATAAAAAAGGCCAGCTTACCAAAACTACAATACTTAAAGCAAAATAGCTCTTTGAAATAGTTTAGCTAATATGAAATTTTCTCCATTGTCACAACTAGCATTCATGTTGGAAACTGAAGATAAGGCACATCATCAGTACCAGGAAGACAACTGATTTGAAAATTGTTCCCAACCAAAGTATTTCTCTTGACAATTCAGCCCTTTATAAAAAATTAGTTTTTATTTGCAAAGTGCATTACTTCTAATTAAACAAGATAGAAAATACTTTGAAGTGTCTTTGCTCCAATTCAACATGTTGCTTTGTACTGACTATTGGAGAGTTGAAGTAGGTTGATCTGATTGTTCACTTTGCTCCGCTGGAAATGGGCCTCTGCACATACACAGCACAAGTACAGAAGCTCTTTAAGCATCTGGACTGAAGTACTGTATCTGTAGTGCTTGGCTTTGAAGGGGCCTTTTGACTAAAGCTTCATTAATTGAAGCACCCCTTTGAAGCTCTGCACAGCACTTTTGGAAACCAAATAAAGGATATTATAGGGAAAAAAAGGTTCTCTTTCTTAAACCTTCTTTTTCGATAGAAAAAAAATGCCATGTGAAACTGGCTCATGACTAGTAATATAATGCATGGTTAAAATTAAATATATCTACTATTTATTTATTTGGAATTAAAAATTAATAAATCACCAGGTCCAAATGCCACATTACCAAGAATTCTAATGTTAGTAATTAATTATTTATGGCATTTGGTTCTAGGGGAAAGCATTACTGCAGAGCTTTAAATGGATCCTAAAAGTGCATCTATTTACTATTGCTTCCACTTACATAGTTTCAATGTTATTGTTATCTCTCATTAGTTATTGATCTTATTACTATGGTGTTTTATGTTTTTTAAAAATATTGTTTATATATTGTGCTTTGGAAAATCCTTAAAAAGCAGATAAGTAATTTTAAATAAATAAAATATGAACATACTGAATCTTCTGACAAAAAAAAAGCCTTTAAAACCAGTGCCCATACCAAGGGGCTGGAAAGGAACTTATTCAGCATTTTTAAAGTTAAGAATCCAGGTGAAAGCCTGGAAATTATTGCTTAATATCTATTTAGGTTGAATCTAAATATATCTCCCATCATTCTCAGCAAACTTACAACTGTTTTTGCTCAAAATTATGTAAATTATTTTCCAAAGATACGGAGGGCACCTAGTTGACAAAGGCGAAAAAAAACTTGGTAAAAGCAAGTTAGCATGGCTTTTATAAAGGGAATTCTTGCCTTGTTAGAACTTCTGGAGGTCCTTGAGAGTCAGTAAATATGAAGACAGGGTGATTTGGTCTACACTGGACATTGTGACATCAGATGGATAGTCTATATTTTCTATGAAATTCGTTCCTTGCTTTGGAATAATGTAATGAGACTATTTTAAGAACATAGCACTTAAATCCCAATTCTATGTAAAGACAATACAGAAAGATATTTCCTCTCAGGCAGTGCCTGAATGTTTACCTTTTTCTGCATGCTCAATAATTTGACGAATGGCTTTTTTTAGACTGTTGGCTCTCAACATTAGCTGTTCACGTGGTCTAAATATCTGAGGACGAGCAATGCATGATGACGCTGCTGAGAGCTCAATAGAAGTATCACAAGCAATACCAGAACCATCACCATCTTCTGTTTCTTCTGCAATGGTGGGGGGTGGGTTTGGCAAAGATGATGAAGCTTGAGATTCTTCATTCAATGCCTTCAAAAGTGAGTCCAGCTTCTCTTTCAAAACAGAGCACTACAAGTAGAAAGGAAAAATGTTGACAGTGATTGTATAGCATGGGAGAGAGAGAGAGCGAGCGAGAAACTGAAATGTCTTTTTCCAAATACCTTTCTGGCCATGACTTCTGACTCCTCCGAACTTTCTGGTGCTCTTTCATATGCTTTCCCTACTCGAGCTACAAAATCTTTCACAGTCTCACAGAGCACCCTAAAGAAGGCAGAAGAAATAAGCAATAATTGCCTGTTCTCTCTCACAACATCTAGCTTCTATATGTGAGTTTCCTTCTTAGTACTTACTTGGCTGATGAGATGACCACTGAATGTTGGTCAGATGTCAAGATTTTTGATAAATGAGCAGCCACAGAGTCTTCATAGAAGAGAATCTGCTGTACCTTGTGAAATCAGACATAGAAAATTGTATTATTTCTGCCAGTATTGCAAAGCACAAAGTCAGAACTAATTCATACATGCTGTATTTTTGGCTCCCCTTAAAGATAGAGTAATGATTTCAATTTATTCTACAGGAAATATTATACAAGATTGCACAACTTGATTGAAAAGTGTCTTTTCTAATGGGGGCAGAGTTCAAATATTTTAAAATAAATAAATGTTACAGCCTATTCGGCAAGGGAAATTATTGCAGTAAAACAAGAATGGGGAACATGTGGGCCTCTAGATGTTGGCTATATTGGGATTTGACAATTTTGGAATTCAACAACTGAAAGGTCTAACTTTACTTCTCCTATGTCTGTAGCTTGAATCATGTCAACTGGATTTCTATTTTCTCAGTGGAAACGTTTCGCTCCTTATCCAAGAAGCTTCTTCAGTCTGAGCAAAGTTAGTAAGGGAATCCTTAAATATGTTTCTAGGGTGGCTGTGGGACCTTGCACCTGAGGCTAGGTCATGGTTATTTGAGATGTTAATTTCTGTCCCTTTATCATCCAAAGGAGGATCGTTAAGATTACCATGCTGCTGTAAATAACCATGACCTAGCCCCAGGTGCAAGGTCACACAGCCACCCTAGAAACATATTTAAGGATTCCCTTACTAACTTTGCTCAGACTGAAGAAGCTTCTTGGATAAGGAGCGAAACGTTTCCACTGAGAAAATAGAAATCCAGTTGACATGATTCAAGCTACAGACAATTCCACCTGGATGACTGAGAACCTTCATCGACATTTTACTTCTCCTACTTTAAACTTCAGGTCTCTAGTCAATGATTTTGTTTGAACCTCTCTGAATATTGTTCACCTACATAAAGCACCATAACCCTCTTTAGTGCTCCAAAGATTATATGTTTTAATGCTCTTTCATATTATCTGAATTTTACTTTATTTAGCTATCACCTCAGTTTTCTAGCTTAAAATTCTTCCTTTACACTTTCTTCTGTTTAATAACTACCTACCTCAGAAATTTCACTGAACTCTTCAATAACTGTAGAAGCTGATGTTTGACGAGGGAGTTTTGTTTCATATACCATAATACTCCATCTAGTAAAAAATATTTATTATACCAATTACTACAAATCAGATTCTGTATACTATTAAAAATGAATAGCAGACACAGCTCATTTTGATCTTTTATTGATTCAGATGCAAAATGTGTCAGTTCAGGGCATGGATATTCACAGGCACACATATGTATACGTACACACATACATACATAGCATACATATATACACATGTATTATATACATACATAATGAGCATTAAAGTTCATCTCCTGTACATCCAGTAAAAATGGTCTTAAATTACTAGAAAAAGATGACAGTAATGTTTACCCAAAGCAATTCCTACTATGCTTAAGAAATCCTGAATATACAAGAAGAGATGTTAATCAAAATTACAACAGTACTGACTGCTACAGAAATCAGAAAGTTTTACAGAATACCAGACTAAAAACTTTCCGAGTTAATGCTTTCCAGTTCAACATTTAATGCATTACTATTAAGTAGCATATGACTAATATTGCTACAGAGCAAGACACATATCCTGATAAAACAATTTTCAGACTTTACTATTCTGAACATTACCATTTACAATACAGAAGTAAACCAGATATGTTAAGTTTCATAATGTACATTAAAATTATAAATCACACAAATCAGAATAATATTATCTTCCTTAAAAATATCCCTTTCAGTATTAAAGTTGTACACATTTTGCCAATATGTAAAAGGCAGGGATATACTTTGTTAGCTTGGAATACAAAGCTTTTACTGAAGTCAAATTTACTTAAGCATCTCAACCATTTTCAGGAATGCAGAATGGCACATTATAGCAATGCAACTGATCCTCCTAGATAACCAAGCTTTGTTAAAAGACTTGTAAAATTTAAGGCATCTAAACATAATGCATATATACTAACAATGATGAAGGTAGACTCCATCAGGGTAATAGAGGGCATTCAAGCTCGCATATATAAAATTGTACCTCTAGGCACTTTATATCAATTTATGTAAAAGGGTGTTCTTACGCAACTTAAGTCTTCCACAGAGGCTGATCTTTCTTGGTGTTAAGTTCATATTCAGAGTGAAAACTAGGGGCACTGGATAGCATTATATAATGACACTTACCTATCAAGCATTTTGGTACTGGCCCTTTCCAGCTTTTCCAATATTTGAGGGAGTTGGGTATCATCATCGCAAGCAGATCCCCAGCCTAGCACACGTGCAAGGTCATTGCCTGTACCTAAAGGCAAGACCCCCAACTGGCACTACATATAGGAAAGGAAAAATAAAAACAAAGCATAACCAAAAGAGCTTCACTGCCAACGATCACAAAAGAGAGACACTGAAGAGACTCATTCTAATTTCTTTAATGGAGAGAGATAGAAGAAATAAAATTACATGATAAAGAGATTAGTGGTGTCATTCATATTATATCCACACTTTTTCATCTTTTCCCTTTTAATCTTTTTCTGCCAACTGGAGCTTTCTCAGTGAATACCTGATCTGTGCCCTCTCTTTACTCATATGGTATTTATTAAAACATTTTTCTGCATCATTCTTTTAAAAGAATTGCTCAAGGGGGCTTATTTGAAGTCTTTTTCATCATCTCTTCTAATCCTCACTGTAATTTTTGGACTGTGTATGAGTGCATTATTGCATAACTTTTATTTTAAAAGTTTTCAAAGTATCTAAAGTTTTTGTTTCCCTTTTCCACAGGCCTGGCAACAACCAAAACAAACCTGCTATTTCTTAATAGGGACTGGGGGGAAGGAACTAATTTTAATCACAGATGTTATTAACAATGCCTTTAATCACTGGTGAAAGTTCAACGTTTTAGTTTCACTGCTATGATGCTGTTGCCATTTTGATACAATAAAGAATTATACTTAATTAGCAGTATCTTCCTAGAAAATAAGCCATTTCAAGACTTAAGACTTCACTAAGTGAAATAGCAGCCCAGGAATCACTTCAAATATGCTAGGAAGTAATTCCATGTGGCAGGCTGTTTTACACACAGCTATTTAACACCATGGGACTTCCCAATTTTATCATGAAAGTGCAATTAAAGGGTTGGGAATTGCAATGATCTAAAAAATTCCTTATGGTGACCAACTCTATATGAATTGCTAGTTGTGTAGAACAGAACCTCTGAACTTTCAAGGATTTATGATTTTATCAATGTCCCACACAAATTAACAAACAAATTGCTGCAACCCAAATTAAAATTGGAAATACCATATTTGCCTTATAAACTTTCAAGTTCAGACACTTCATTATTTTTCACAAAATTGTGGCATGAATGATGCTTGCCCTTTGGGTGGATTTATCTTTTCCATAGATGGATAAATACTCTGGGGTTAGAAAGGCACCTGTTTATGGAGACTGAGGCTATCAATTTCAGAGAGAACCCATCCAACGCTTCCATCCCCACCACACACCAGAATTCGGAAAGTGTCGAATTTCTGAAATAAACGTAAACTGCACAGGGAAAAAAATTACTATTAAACATATTATTCAAATTTGAGAGTGCTAGGAATTAAAATCCATTGTATGCATTTTCTGCACAGGAATAATACAAGACATCTATTGGATTTTTAATTGATCTGAATAAGTTCTGAGTTATAGAGTCATCTAATGAATACAGATTAGAGTTTTAGTACTAGAACATTTCTTTATTAAGCAGATACATCTTCTCAGAAAAAAACATAGCTTTGTGCATTTCAACATACAAATGACTTTATGGAGCCTTGTAAAGGAGAGCATATTGTTTTTATATTAGATGTGAATAGAACAATACACACTGGACAATTGCTCAGTGAACGACCATTCGCTTTGCATGCAGAAAATGTTAGGTTAAAGGCCTTTGGTGGCAAATTATACAGTACTGGGCTAGATAAACAAATAATCTGATATGATATAAAACAGCTTCCTAAATTTGAAATCATTCTTATTTATTCAAAAAACATAATTAAATATCAATTAGAACAATCTGATATAAGGAAATGACAACAGTTCTGAGAAAACTGCCTTTAGATCTAATGTCATCCATAAAAAGGTAAAGGTTCCCCCCACACATTTGTGCAGTTGTGTCTGACTCTAGGGGCCGGTGCTCATCTCCGTTTGTTAGCTGAAGAGCCAACGTTGTCCGAAGACGCTTCCACAGTCATGTGGCCGGCATGATGCACGCGGAACGCTGTTACCTTCCCACCGAAGTGGTACCTATTCATCTACTTGCATTTGCATGCTTTCGAATTGCTAGGTTGGCAAGAGCTGGGGCTAGTGCGGGAGCTCACTCCGCATGCAGGGCTAGGGATTCGAACTTCCGAACTTGCAATCTTCTGATCAACAAGCCTGCCGTCTTACCCGCTGAGCCACCACGCCCCCCTAATGTCATCCATACCTATTTATAAAATATACTCACCAAAATAACCTAAGTGAGAATGGCAATGCAATGTTTCTTAAGAACAAATTTTGATATATGAAGGTAGCTCAATAGGAATGTGCACAAAACAGAAAACGTATTTTGTTCTGAGCCTGAAATAATCACATTGCATTCAGAAGTTCAGTCAAGCCATTTTAGGTGGACTGCGATTTGGCACAAGTACCTTGGAAAATTTTGGCTGCACCAGGTTTCAGACAATAACAAATCTGGAAGGTTCCTATGACAGAGTAGGGCAATGCTGTTGCACTTTACCCTCTCTCCTCTGCTGCACCGCCTCTTCCCAATTTTCACTACTTATTCTTAGCTGGCACCAATGCCCTTGACTTCTGGCCTATCTACTCATCCCCCTCAATTTCCCAGCAAGCTCTTTTTCTCATCTCTTCTGAACTGTGTGCCATCACCCAATAGTCCAATTTTTTTTCCTGCTGCTCCACTCCTGAAACACTTTTGTCTGTAACATGGGTCCATACCCAGATCAAACATGTGAGCTTCAGACCAAAAGCACATGTTTCTAACTGTTCCAAATTGGTTATTCTGAGCAAAGGATGGTTCATGCAACAACATTTTGCACATCTCTTCAATCAATATAGCTATGATAAGCACTTTGTCTGTGTCTCCTGTGTCTGCAACAGATCAAATATGCATACCCTTTTCCACACAGTTTTTGTCAGAGCAGACACTAGGTTCCTTTTAATCCCTATCTTCCCATGCAAATAAATCACACACATCTTCTATGATACTCACACTATGTTACAAAAAGACATGTTTTCTCTGTCTGGGCTAATATATTAAGTGAACCAGTGCAAAATATAAACATTGCTATTTTAAATTACAGTAATATAACAATTCTGTACGCTTTCCTACAAGATAAGAATGGATCATTTTCAGAAACAGAGTAAGTTTAAGCATTTCTTTACAATTTGCCTACCCAAGATGAGGTCCTCCATTCATGAGATCAAAGACTTGTGCAGGATTTAACAGCTGTTTGAATCTTCGTAGGAACTTTACACCCTGGTTGTCTCCACTTTTTGAGTTGACAAAGACCAACAAAGGGCTCGTACAAGAAGGGGGACAAGTGGCTTTCCAGAAACCTAAGTGGGGAAAAAACAATAATTGAGGAGGATTAATGGTTAAACATTTACAGAGGATTAATTATAATTACAATTCTAATGATTGTTTTAATACATTAACCATTATGGCCTCACCTAAAAGATAAAACAAATTGACTTTAAAAATTATTTTAGAACTAATCATTTTGAAATACAAGAGTATAAGATACAGATCAGATTTGCAATAAAATGTTGCAGTGCAAATTTTTTAAGGTTCCAAATAGCCGGATATACTCTTCTTCAGAATATTCTATTCATTTCCCTTCCCATCACCAGGTGTTTCAGTTATTTCATCCAAGAGTTGTGCAGCATGCCATGGCCAATAAATATCATCACTGGATAGTTTTTGATCCCCACTCTCATTTTTCCCCTGTGACAACAACACTGACAAGCAGTAGCTAACGACTTACCATCTGAATCAATGCTGTTGAGAGCTGTGGGAGGGATGACAGATACTTTACAAAGGCCAAGGGGGCATTTTGTTGGTAACAGGTCTCTGCATGAGGTATGTACCTGTAACAATGAAATCACACCCACTAAATTTTCTAGACCTTGGGTTTGATTAGCATGATTTTAGGTTCTTTGCTTTAATTTGGGTCTTTGAAAGATAAAAAGAAACTGATATAACAGGAAATAAATAGTAATTGAGTAATTTCAAGAATTTGTAGAGAAGCATCTACCTACTTAATTAAAATACAGAACACTTAGAAGGATATAGGAAACTCTTTTCAGCTTTATTTTTATCTTTTTTTATGAAATAAAGCTGTAAATAACTGTAGAGCATTAAAACTAGACAGTCAACAGTTTTATTAAAGTACTATTTTCCTTTCTGACTTTTCATATGCTTTTCTAATATTTTCCCCACACAGTAAGATATCATAAAATATCAAGAAATTTATTATGTTTACGATCTGCACTGAGGATACAGTGATGCATTCAACATTGTTCTGTATTAGTGTATTTGACCATTAAGATAGGCCTTGCCAAAACACAAGACAGCCTACTAAGAGAAGGCCATAGCTAAGTTCCAAACTCCAAATTTGAAATGATTCCATATATATTTATCCTGTTTTTAAATGGGATTTTTTTTGCCACAAGGCACTTGTAAGCAAGCCAACCATTTATCAAATCCCCTTTATTCAATGTAATGAAAATTCTTGGTGCTAACATTATTGCAGCTTGCCACTTAGTAAAATATTTCTACATAAGATAGAATTAATGGATTTCTCCTGGCTATCAGTTTGCTCCACATTTTATTATGAATGGCCATTTTCTCAAGACTACTTAGAAGAATGGTATTTGGTAAAAAATAAAGTTGAAATGCTTCCTCCACTTATGAGAATACACCTGTAATGTATAGCAAAGGAAAGCAGAATTGCTCAACAATTTTATTTATTTATATTTCAAATTTCGTCACCGCCCATCTCCCTCAAAAGAGGGACAATGCACCATGATTACTCACCATGGCTTTGCACCAAAGACAACGCCAGTCTTGCAAGCGTAGGACACTGCCACATGTTTTATCACACACTGTGCATTTGGCACTCACAGGTAGGTTTCCTTCCAGCCACTGGTGTGGCATTGAAATCTGTTTAACCAGAAATTTTTTTTAACAAGACTGATTTAAGAGCCATTATAATATAAACAGATACTTCTTCTTCACATGCTGAACAGACACATTCCTTGTTTTATATCACTTTCAACAGTAGCACATGTTCATGAAATTTAGCATCCAGATCTGCCTTCTTAAATGCCTAAAGTAGCCCCGATGGATTAGATCAAGAATCTAGGATAGCAGTGCATGTCTCCAGGCAGATTTTCACAAGTCCAACTGTCAGCTTACCAGTTCATCTCATAGGCTCCCAAGAAAAATGAATAGTCAACTGCACTTTCCTCCTTTCCTGAGATTTCTCTTATGCTGCTGCTTAGATAAAATGAGAAACAAGGTAGTCCTCCACTGCTTCTTAACATATTCAAACTCTAGTGCAACTTACAGAAATATCTGCCTCCCTCTCAAACTCTCTAAACCAGGGGTCTCACAATAAGGCAGGTTTGTACTTGTGCTGGGGTTTGAAGAAGGTAGGAAGCAGCAGAGATTTTATTTGAGTCTCTCCTTTACAGCAGTGTCAATCAGAGAAATGCCTGCTTCTGCACCACACCTTACTGTATGTATCTACCATAGGCTCAAAGAACATGTGGGATCTTTTTTCAATCTCACTACTGCTAGGATTAACTATGGTTTATTTTTTAGTCACAGTTGAATGAAAAAAGTTCTCACCTCTTCTTCAAGGCTTATTGAATACCAAAGGGCTTGGAAAGAGCCAGGCATAATATTTTTCAAATGTCTGTTTGGCATAAGAATGCCCTTTTATTACTTACAAATTAGGGAAACCTTCACAACCCATTGGGGTCTCACCATGCTGAATAATATTTTTCCAATATAATCCTGCAAGCATCTCTGTTTATCCATATTAACCACATAAATGACTGATGTAAATAATTAATTCAATTTGTTCACATTTTTCCCATCCACAATTCAGTAATTGTTTTGCATCTAGAGGTCTAATGTGGTTAGTTACCTGTTTGTGATTGAATAGTGTTTTTGTTCAGGTTTTTCAAACTTGCTTGGTCAATAATTTTTGTTTGACTTATTTTTCAGTTATATGTGTTTTACTGAAAGTTCTGTTCTGTTTCATTTACCTCATTTTACATTTGTTTTTATAGCTAAAGTATCTTGATTCTGCTTGTTAATTTGCACTTTTTCTAATCTGTGGTACACACTGTATTTTAGCTTTTATTTAAATTTCTTCAACATACTTACAGGCTATTTTGAAACTATTATATAAAGTAAATTCTTTACTTACTGTTTAATTAATTTGTTTAGTTTCCTTTTAATCAATATTCCAATGAGAGGGGAGAATGAGATCCTCTAAAAACAGTATACTTGACTTTAAAGCAATTTTCGATTACTTATCCTTTCACTTTACAGAATTATAAAGAAAGTTCTTGAGCTCCCTCATTTGATCAGGAGCACTATTTAGAACTAAGGAAGCGATCTTTTTCTCTCTCTCTGGTTCTATAATTAGTTATTTTGTATGGAAATCAGAGTATACAAGATAATTAAAGTCACCCATTATTATAGGTTTTCCTTTGATTATTGGCTATATTTCCTCCATCTTAAGATCACCAAAATTTTCTAATCTCAGGAGCAACTGTAATTTTTAAACAAACAGCATAGTTTCCCGAACTGGCTGAAGTGGGAGCAGCATAGAAATATTAGAAATAAATAAATAAATGTCCCTGTGCTCCAGAAAAAGTTATAGATGTCCCTCACTGAAACCTCCATAGTGTCTTAGCATAGGAAGCCACCTATTCAGTGTTCTTTCAATATTCTTGGTAAAATTCACCCTTTGAAAAATGATATTTTACATACCCCATCTTCATCTTCAATGATATCCTTCCCAATGGATGCCAGCGTTGTCCATTTACAGTTATTAGTTGCCCGGACAGCACACCTCTTATGGGCTTTAAATTTGCATACTAACAAAAAAAAGGGGGGGGGCAAGTACATAATGAATTGAGTTGTGAAAAATTGTATTTCCCATCTTTTCCACTCCTCATTTTTGTTGTCTATGGTTTTTGTTTGCTTGCTTTTGTTTATTTTCCGGTTTCTTACTGATTGGCAGCATCAGGAGTTCATGAACTGGAAGCACATACAGAATCAAAGCCTAACAGGCTTCATTCTATACTAGGCTAACTTGGCTGTAGTATTACTTTTATTTTTTGTGAGTTTTGTGAGTTCCATTTGTCAAATATCAAGATATGAAATGAAACACTTCACTTTATTCTAATAAAACTCTTTTGATTATTATTTTTAACTAATGCAGACTGGATTTGATATGTTATTACAAGCCCATGATTTCATGTGACAAGCAAGATATTATAAAGAAATGTTTACCTTCACAGGAGAGTCCATGAGATGTGACCCCAGATAATGCCTCTCGACACACATTGCAGTATGTTGGGCGTGCATGTGAACAAGCATACCAGTTATGCATTCCTGAAAAATGGTCCATACTGTACTGGGTAGACTGCAAATGAATTAAAAAAAACTAAGATGACTTAAAAATAAATGTAACATAAAATAAAATGAATATTTTATTTTTATGAATCAAGATTTGTGCCAATATAGAGTATACATACATACATACATATCTAAAATTATATATATATATAATATAGAGTATAAAGAGCCAGTTTGGGCTAGAATCCAGGAGTCTGTGAGTTCTAGTCCCGCCTTAGGCATGAAAGCCGGCTGGGTGACCTTGGGCCAGTCACTCTCTTCCGGGTTTTTGACGCGACACATCTGGGCCCCTCAGGCGACACACTTTTGTGTCGCGACACACAGTTTGGAAAGCTCTGCATTAGTGTGTCGCGACACAACCCGGAAGTGGACGTGTACGGTGGCGGTGCAGGGCTGTGCGCAGCAGCAGCGATGACAGCAGCAGCGCGCCATTAGCGCTTCCGCGTTTCAGCGGAAAACACGAGGCCGCCGCCGCTGCCGCCACCGTGTGCACCCCCGCCGCCGTGCGACCCCCCGCACCGCTGCTGTGCACGCCCCCACTGCCGTGCGCGCCCCACGCCGCCACCACTGCCGCCATTGGTATGTCGCCAACGGCAGCAGTTTGGAAAGCACTGTTCTGGAAGCTGTTCTTCATTTTATTAAGGCTGCTTATATCTGCAACAAAGATTCTTTTCTAGTCAAGTCCTTGAATTCCTGTGGTTTCATTTGCTGGCAAACCCGGTGACAACAGAATTATTAAACTTAGTTTAATATTTATGTATTGGTTACATATTTATGTATTGGTTGGTTTGTGTATACTTATTTTAACTTTACATGTTTTTGTGTTTTATGATTTCTTTTGATAGAAATATATATTAATAGCTCATTTCTGGATTCACCTCAGAGAGTTATTAATATAATAATAAGTCTTCTACCTATACAATCTAGTAATCTATTAATATAGAAGCTTATTTTATACACACACACACTGTATATTAACAGGTCTTCTACCTATACAATCATACAAAGAGATGGTTTCCAAAATAAAAATAAACACTTTTGGTTACTAATGTCTTAACAAAACTACCAGTATGCTTAATTACAGCCTACTTTTTGTTGACATTCTTGCTAAATCAAAGATGGTTATGTAGCCCAGAGGGACTTAACCTGCTTTCTGCATGTGGCCCCTACCACCTGATTTGCAGCCATGTCCACTCTGGGGACATAATGCCCCAGTATCCCTTTCGTAGCTGCCAGAAAGGGGCAAAAAGCTAATGAGCCTCCATGCTGAAAAAGATAATTTACAATTGTTGTAAACTTTTCTTCTTGGCGATCAATAAAAAGTATATCTCCTTTTGGATATACTTATGACAACTAACCTCAAAGAACACTGAATCATAACTGAAGAAACATACAACATACAAGAATAAGAAGCAGTAAATATCCTGGTGGTTGCACTGTTCCGTAATGTAAGAAATGGATCTATATTTTTACCTCAAAATGTTCACGATTCTGTACAGTTTTTAGTGCGGCAATCCAGTCTTCCATTTCTTTTCTGTTGTCAGCACATAAGATGAGTTTCCGACATGGAGTAATAACCTGTAAGGTAAGAAAATTGTGTTCAAAACCCAGAGATACTAGAAGAGAAGGGAAACAATGAAGACCTGCCTTATTAGGGTTTCAGTTTCCAAAAGAGCAGACTACTTCATCAGAGGTAGAAGATTCTGGAGAGATAAAGTATGCTATGGAGCAATAACACTTCTTGTATTGTTTATGGGAAACTGTCCAGAGTGACTCTGGGCAAATGTGTCAGTGCAACGTATAACTATAGTATGCGGCTAGAGATCCAAGTGAGCAGAGATATCCCACTGTGCACATTCATTATCCCCCTCCCCCACAAATTCTGTATACACACATAATACTCCACTCAAACTCAGCACTATCTCTGACGCATGTAGACACATTTACATACTACAATTAGAGTTTACTGTAAAACAATCTCCTGTGGAAACAAAGTAGGCTATTTTAAAGGTTTACAAAGAATTAAAACTCAAGAGATTCTCCTGAAGGTTTAAAAAAAAAACAAGACTTCCCCCCCCCCCCCAAGCTTTCACTGTTCCAAAAATTCAGCATTCATTCTAACATACCAGCATGATATTCTCCTAACTACTATTACCACCATAGGTATGCAATTTGCCTTGCTTCAATTGATAAATCTCTTCTTTTTAAACAGTAAAATACATGCATTTCTGTGTCGGAGAAAAAGAATCTACTTCTTCAACTTTTGAAATATGTGCTGTGCAATTTTCAATTCATGCACAGATAAATAATGCTATTGGTTTTACAACAACAAATCTTTATTATGGTCATAGACCAGCATAAATGGGTTTTATAGATACATACACCAAGAGAGGTCAATGCACATAATGAGCTAGAGTAGAATATAATTCTTGATTTGTGTGACTATATAACTAATATAGCCTAAGAGAGATTGGCTAGTTCCAGAATAAGAAAAGATTGTATCCAACATACCCACATGCACACTTTACAGCAGTGCTTTCCAAAGTGCCGCTGTTGGCGACACACCAACGGCGGCAGCAGCGGCGGCGGTGCGGGGGTGCGCGGGAAGGGGTGCACGTGGACGGCGGCGGTGTGGGGGGCGCGTGGCGGCAGCGTGGACGGCGGTGGCAGCCTCGCTAAAACGTGGAAGCGCTGATGGCGCGCCGCTGCTGTCTTCGCTGCCACCGCCGCACACACCCCCGTGCTGCCGCTTCGCGACACACTAAACTGTGTGTTGCGACACACTAAAGTGTCACAACACACAGTTTGGAAAGCTATGCTTTACAGAAACATACTAATACCCATTCTCTGCCTTCTATTTTACTCACCAGTCATCCTAGACATAACAGAACGGGTTTGTCTCCAATTAATTTAAATAAAGTGTCTATTACACAGTCATAGTTTATTACACAGCAACACAAATATTACTGCACACAATCAGCTAGATACTCAGGGCCAGTAATAAAGCAGTCCTTTAGTTAGCAACAATTTATCCTTATAGCACTATATAATACTACAAACTATTCTGATATGAGAATACTTTTAAAAAGAAAAAAGGAGATATTTTTGAAAAGATGATACTAAGTTTTTCCTTGTATTAAAAATAATTTCATTCTTGAAGTGCTAGTGGAGGCAATTATTTCAGAAACAAGTCACTGAACAAGTCTCTCCCTCATATGACAGTGATCTCTTACTAAATAGAACTGGCACTTTAGGTTTGTGAAATCTACTTTGCTTTTTTCTAGAGTACCAAGATCTGTCAGCCAGAACAGGATGCAGAGGACACTTACAGTTAAAGAATTCTGAGTCCAAAAATGTAGGTTTTGAGTGCTAGTCCAAAAACAAGAAAAGATCACAGTCCTTTCACACAAGAATGAACTCCTAAGTACTCTACTGTTGCTACTGCAAACAGGGAATCAGAAACCTTTGCTGATCTAGTGAAAGAGGCAAGGGATCTGATCTATCGATAGATCCTGAGCCACCTTTTGCCTATCAGTAAAGAGCACAAGAGCAATGCATTATTTGCCACTTTAATTTCCTGAAACTAATGTTTAAAGTATATTAGCTATAAAGTCAATAGAAGCCAAACAATCTAGTGTAGTGAGCAATACATTAAATCAGCTATACACTGAACCCTATTGTCATGGCTGAGGACTCAGACTCTGACCCTGACTCTGAAGAAGTTGCTCCAGCTGAACCAACAAACCTGATTTGGCTCTCTGAACTTCGGACTGGATTTTGACTACTCTTCTGTGTGCTCCTGTTGAAAGTGAAACCACCCAGGCAAGCTTTCTTTCCAAGAGACTTTGTGATTTACATTCCTTCCCTTGTCTGCTGTTCATCTGCTCAGCCTTGAGTAAATTGCAACTAAATGTGTGTGAGTTTGAAACCTGAAACAGGACACCTATGAACACTGCAGGTTTTCATTATCCAAAACTCCTGAACTCCCAAATAAAAGATAGTAAGTATGAAAGTATGGGGCAGAATGTAGCATTCTGTGAGGCATACATTGAGGTAATCTGCCACAGAAAGACAAATGTATACTGGAGTTAGCACACTAACAATTTCTAATATAACCCCTGACAGTGCAGCCCTGACAGAAAACAGCAACGGTTCCCTGAATGCATAACATTTTCCCTGTATTTATAATTTATAATGATCTCTAATTTCTAGTATTTTGTAATCTGTAGTAAGATGAATTTATGACAATGTTTAGCCATTTTTAAAGGTAGGATTTATCACAGAATCAACATAATCTGGGACTGAGTAGTATGAGTTACCATGACCAACTTAATTTGGAAGTGAAATTATGGCTACAAAAGGCAGATTGCACCTTTGCTCAATCTGAATTAAATTAATAACTGTTTCCTGTTAGGTGTTAATGAGGATGCATTAAAACAATTAAAGGAATAGGGCAATTAATGAAAAGAAATGAGATGGAAGGTCATGCAGAATACATACAATAAATTATTCCCATTGTAAGATTATTAATGCATATTGTGTGCTGGTGAATAAATGAATTGAAGATAATGAAAGTTGCCAAGAAAAAAAAGGGGGGGTTGGAATGAAAACATATTCAGTCAAGAACACTGAAGGGCAGAACCAAGGGGTTTCTAAAAGGTCTGGCCGTGAAACAAGGTATCATATTTTCAGGCCTACTAAATCACAACACAACATGCCACAGCCAGAAATTAGGAACTGTACATATTCTGAACAGGTAAATCAGGACAGCAAGCCATCCAGCAGGCTATAGGCCAAATGAAACCCAAGCATGCTGTCAAAGAAGGAGCATATAGGACACCTTCTTGATGGTCCTAGAATATTACTATATAGACAGGGAATGTTACAGCTGAGATTAATCTCAAATGCATTCTGTGAAACCATGACAGGACATAAAAATAAACACGTACCCTTTATCGCTATTAGTCCCCCTTTACAGCAGACATCATACAGATACAGGAAACATACAGACAAAAATATCCTGCAAAATAAATACACAAAAAGGTTGATCTAATTAAGCAATCCCAAAATTATACTGCATACATAGTAACAACAGTCCATATATAGACAACTGAATTCTTATGATCTATAATAAGAGCCTACTATTTTGTTGGCTAGGGATGATAAAGATTGTAGTCCAAGTCATCTGAATGGCACCAAATTAGGGAAGGCTGTACTAAGACAGGCCAAGTGTCTTATGTACTGTACAGGAATATAGACTAAATGTTTTTTCAGAGAATATTCTTATGATAAAAGGGGAAAATATTTGGATGATTCTCATGAACTCAAGGTGATATACTACAGCATGTATACTTTGTTACAATTGTGTTGAACTCTTTCTATTGGTTTAGGCAAATTTTTAAATTTGAGTGAATTTGAAATTGCTTCAAGGATTTAGAATTTTGCTACTGACAGATTTTGTATAAGTTATTTTTAAATACAATTATTTAAAAAGCCAATTTGAACATGTTTAAGTAACTAGATCAACCTTTATGTGTTTATAACATACAAAAAAGTTCTACCATCTACCCATCTAAATATCATGGCAAAAACACATCAGATTCAAACTCATTGTCTACCTATCTGTCTTTCACTATCACACACAAAACTTTTACTAAAGCACATGGAAAAGCAAGGACAGTATGAAACAGAGAAAATAAAATATAATAATATAAAGCATGTAAAAATAAGGAACATATTGCTTCCATTCTGAACTTGCTTGTTAAGGATGATATGAATATTAAGCCAACACACAAGGGCTGTTTTAGATTGTAGGCCACCACAATATGACACAAATTTTCTGTATACTGCCATTCTACCTCAGAACAATCTCAATAAATATATTCAGTAATCTAATTTTTCATATCCATTGCTAATCTCATTAAAATAAACATAGGCCTTCAAAGAAAAACTGAGGAAAAAAAGAATTAAGAGCAAAATGAATACGCTAATCCATTAAAACAATTTTCTTTATTTCAAAATGCAAAATTAATCTCTATGCTCCCCTTTTTGTTTTTATTATTATTGAAAGCAATCTATTTTTTCTTATTTCATTTCCACAGAGAAAGAAGTTTAACATTAATTGCCTCATTTTGATTCTGTCAAAAGAAATTTTTATCCACTGCTGTCTCCAGCGCTTTCCCAACATTTGTCAACAGCTCTGAACATTTTCAGAAAAGAAGCAAGGGCTTTGGTAAAACATGTAGTAAAATGTCCTTTTATCAAAACAAGTGTCACAGTGACCACCAAGAGACAGAAAAACAATTTAAGGACACATTGTTTGGGTCTGAGATATGCTTAAAATCTGCAGAAACATACTACAACTTTGAGGTAGTCAAAATGAATCTGCTAAATATAGCTATCCTGATGCAGCAGGGTTCTGAAAGCAGCCAGCACTGGTGTGTGACAGAGACTGATAACTATAGCTGTTTCCTCTTTACTCACATCCTGCTTGAATACAGCTCTGTGTATTATTTGTCAGTCTTGAGTTCCCAAGAATTTCAGAACTTTAAAAACAATAAGCTATAGGGAGGATGTAAAATAAAATCCACTTCTGCAAATAAAATTGACTTTAATACCAATTGGGTTTAACAGCCACATCATTCATGCCAAAATCAGACCTACACACTTCTGTTACTTCAGTTAATATACAGTACAGGCCTCATTCAAACTTTTTTCGGTCAGTGGGGACATAAGGAAAATCAAGGAACTCTCACCGGCACAATTACAAAATAATAGTTTTGATGGGTTAAACACATCCTCACAGTAGAAAGCAGAGGTTGGATATAAGCCCCAAATATAAAGCTATATATTTAACTCAACATGGCATTAAAAATATGTCCATTTCACAAAATGAAAACAGAGAGTGGCAACTGTTGAGGCTCAAATATGTGTCACTATCCAAGAGACTGACCACAAGGAAGAGAACCCAAATTATAAATCACCGATTTGAGTCCATAAAGCAGATAAATAATGGAATTAAAAATCAATCTACAGAGTAAAAATCCCAAAAGGTACATACAAGCAAGCATAACTATTCAAACAAACTGAAAGGCAAAACTAATCTTGCCCCCTGCAAAAATGAATACATTTTGAAGAATTTCCCTAAAGCAAATACACACACTGAAAAAATTGTCCCAAAACAAACATTTCAGAACTAAAAACTACTGAACTCCTCTACAATTGTTCACATATGCAGGCAATAGTTCCGCAGGATTATTTTTTCTCTTCCCACTACACTTTTTTAAAAAGAAAATTTAACCAGCTGGCTGGGCATGTAAAAAAATGAATTTCCGATCTGCTTCTTTCTTTTTCAGAGAATATGCTTGATTCATTTGAGGCTCAGAGGAATGCTGTGGAACAGGAGGGGCGAAGGCACAGCATCACAGCTGAGCTTACAGGGCACATCAAAAATTAAATAGGAGGGGTACAGGATTCAGCAAGTAAGTACAGAGATGATAGGACGCTATGGTGTCCACAGATACAGTACCACTGATCTCAAACTTACTACATTTAAATCATGCAAAACTTGTGCTTTTATTGCAATTGTCAAAATATGCTCTCTAGTATAATGCAAAAGCTGGAACAGTTGCTGACTTGTGACCACTTTTGGGGCCAGAATGTGATGAAATTTAGAGTTATTGTAGTGACTATAGTGGGGGACATTTGAACCACATTTCAGAAAAATACTTGTGGATGTGCACCCTCCCCTTTCTGCTCCAATGCCTGCAAATAAGAATCCAATATGATTATATAAACAAGTATTTTATTGCCTTTTCACATTTCTTCCTACTGCTTCTGCCTTATCAGTTCAAAGTTCTGCAATTTTTTTAAACCAGAGAAAAACATTCTTGTCAATTTTACCCCTACAGTGCATTTGTTCTCCCTCTACCAGAACTGTTGAAGTGAAATCCCAATTTCTAGAAAAGTAAAAACTATGATACAATTTTCTAACTTTTAAAATATGACGCCAATGAACAGTGATTTAGGAGACATTTCCATGCAGACAGAGAGATTAAAATATAAGAAAGCAGTTCCCAAATCTGTACTATTTTATATAAAATCAACAATAAATAGAACACTATAGTCCAGATATAAAAAAAGGAAAGGAAAAAGGTAATTGTAAATCATTTTCCTACATGGCCTTCATCAAGATGAAAGAGCTGAAAGCTAAGACATCCAAAATAACATTCCTATCTTCACATACATATTAACAGCGTTGGAAGGTTCACAAATACTTTGAGAGGTATATGTGAAATAAGCTTTAAATACAGAATTTAATATTTTTAGAAGCTGTATCTTTCATCAATCATTTTATGTCTTTTGCAAGAAACTTCAACTTACTATGGTACTTAATTATTTTTCCCTAGACTCTTGTTTAAAATTCTCCAAATATTTCACAGCCTACCATCCCAATTATACTACAGGATGTTTATAGTTATTTCTGTAGAGTAGAATTGGTGACCTTCTTTATATTGAGAACTAACTTCAACTGAAGATAAACTATTAGGCAATATGAGCCAAAAATATGCAGAACCATCTGTTTCTCCCCCTCTTTTTGACACTACCTACTCTCTCTCTGTCTGTCTGTCTAATAGGTACCACTTCGGTGGGATGGTAACAGCATTCCGCGCGCGTCATGCTGGCCACATGAACGTGGAAGCGTCTTCGGACAACACTGGCTGTTTGGCTAACAAACGGAGATGAGCACCGGCCCCTAGAGTTGGACACGACTGTGTGGGGGAACCTTTACCTTTACTCTCTGTCCATCAGACACATAAACACATAATTGCTTCATTTTATCCTTGTCCATCAATTGCTTTTGCCAGAGATCTGAATTGAAAACTTATACTAAGTTTTTGAGGTAAACCTCAGGGTGGCAGCTTGCCAATTTCCATTACAGAACAATGGAAGTTATTTCCTTTTTGAAATACCAGCCTGTATTTAGCATTGATTGCTTGATATCTGTACAAACCTAATAGGAACGAAAAAAGAGGAACAGTCTGCAATAGAAGAAAGTCCAGTTAGCTTTGTCACCTAATTGAGGTTCTGTACAAATCAATATTCTGTGGGGTGGGGGGAAAGACTACACAAATTGACAAATAGATTCTGGATTAGCATTAATTTTACTAGAAAAGAATTAAACAATCGTTTATTTTAGGTAGCTATTTTGCCTCTATTGCCATGAATACAGACACTTTCTTTACCCACAGAGGATAAGGATGAGATCTGATTAACATTGCTCATCATAATGTCACAACTGCTATCTGATATACCTACAATAACTTTAAACATATCCAGGGCAGCAATGTGGATTTCGCTGTATATACTACTGTATTTCATTTTTCTTCCAAACATTACTTAAAGCATTTCATAAACTTGCAAAACTGGTCTGACATGAAAATATAGCAAGACAATGACAAAGAACTGTTTGAACAGGAAGTAATGAGGGTTCTACATCATTACCTTCAGGTCTCTGAAACACTGTCTGTACCTCACCTTAATTCATTCAAATGAGTTAAGGACCTGTATATTTACAATAAAATGTGAGACTATGTAGCAGCAAGTGAAATAACTTTCTGGTTGCTTTCTTGTTAACATTTATCAGTCAGCCTCGCCCATAGATAAAGTCTATATTCCATTTTGCTCTCTCTGCCTCGTTATCTTTTCTTATTTTGCAGTAAAAGTGCTGACATGGGACTGCTTTCTCTGGGAAAAGAGTACTCTCCCAGCTCAGGGTCAAATTCCTTTCTCTAGCTCTAAGTTCATTTCAAACAAGCCAGAGTTGTAACAAATCTAACAGAAGATTCATACAGTTATTATAAAAGTATAAAAGAAAAAGTATCTTTCTAACCCAAATCCCAGAAAACTAAAATTTGATTTAGAATTTCCCAAGCATATTCCCCATTTTGGAACCTAAATTTCAATAATGCAGCCAAATCAGTTTCTTTTTCTTATGGATTTAGATCTGGCATGTTCTTTTCAATCTAGTTACATGAGATGACCAGCACTGCTTCCTGAAGGGATCCTGTGTCTTAATGGTTCAGAATAATACTCCTAAACATTATAAATACACACCAAAGCCACTTGTTACAGAAGTCAACACAGTCTTAAGGATGGAGGCCTAATGCCCTCCAGATATTTTGATCTTCAACCTCAGTAATTTCTTGCCATTGTCCATTCTGGCTGAAGGACTTCAAATCTAAAAATTAGTTGACCCATGTTCACGGGTCAGAATCTGCTTGCTATCACAGCTCTGCTACCCTAAATATAGCAATACCAGCTGTATTAAAAAAGGACAGGGCCATCTACGAACCAACAAACTATGGTACAAATTCCTTACGCTCAATAGATGGTGTCAAACTTCTAAAGGACAAAGAGTCTATTGCACTGCGCTGGAAAGAGCATTACTACAATCTCCTTAATCGTCACTCTACTGTGGCTGATGAAGTCTTCTTGCAAATCCCGCAAAAACAAATAAGAGATGAGCTTGCAGTACCCTAGTTTGGAGGAAGTCAGTAAAGCCACTAATCAAATGAAAAATAACAAAGCTAGTGGACCTGATGGGATTCCTCCTGAAGTTTTTAAAGAAGGCGGGCCTGAACTTACAAAACAACTTCATAAGCTCATCGAAAAAATCTGGATGGAGGAGGAGATTCCAACAGACTTTAAGGATGCCATAATTATCACTCTCTTTAAAAAGGGTGATAGAACAGACTGTGGAAACTATTGAGGCATCTCCCTTCTAGCTACAGCATGCAAAATCCTCGCAAGGATCCTCGCAAACCATCTCCTATCTATATAAGAAGACATCCTCCCTGAAACCCAAAATGGCTTCCGCCCTTCCAGGGGGACAGTGGATATGATCTTCACTGCACGACAGCTCCAAGAAAAATGCAAGGAGCAAAACTGCCCTCTGTACATGGCGTTTATTGATCTGACTAAGGCTTTTGATACTGTAAATCGTACTGCTCTCTGGACCATCCTTCCAAAAATCGGATGCCCTGATAAATTTGTGAACATCTTGCGGCTACTCCATGACGACATGATGGCAACAATCCTGAATAATAATGGCTCTCAAAGTGATCCATTTAAAGTGGGATCCGGCATTAAACAAGGATGTGTTATTGCTCCAACCTTATTCACTATCTTCATTGCTATGATTCTATACCTTGTTGAAGGGAAACTTCCTACCGGTGTAGAAATTATATATTGAACAGATGGAAAGCTTTTTAATCTTAGTAGGCTGAAAGCAAAAAATAAGGTAATTACAACTTCTGTTATAGAACTTCAATATGCTGATGATAACGTAGCCTGTGCACACTCAGTGGTCGTTAAGCGAATCCGGCTTCCCCATTGACTTTGCTTGTTGGAAACCAGCTGGGAAGGTCGCAAATGGCAGTCATGTGACCCCCAGGACGCTGCAACTGTCGTAAATACATGCCGGTTGCCAAGTGCCTGAATTCTGATCACATGACCGCAGGGATGCTATGACAGTCGTAAGTGTGAGGACTGGTTGCAAGTCACTTTTTCAGCACCGTCATAACTTCAAACGGACGCTAAATGAATGGTCATAAGTTGAGGACTACCTGTACAGTAATGCATGCTGCATAGTCTTTCAAAAAGATTTTTAAAAAGAAATATTTAATGTTTCACCATTACATCTATCTAATTTTGAACAGAAACAAGTATGGGCACCATGCTCTACCTTATCACAAAACTGGGAAATCGTTACCATTAGATGTCATTGAATTTATTATGTAACCTGACTGTTTTGATGCAGATGGCAGGCAGTTATATTATAGTGGCCATGGATCAATATTTAAATAACAGATCCTGTACTCTACCTAAAGTATGCTGAATTTGGCCATTCTGTAGCGTTTTCTAATATCAATTTCAAAATTACATCCCATCTAAAGAGTCTCTGGGGACAAAGCAATTGAATACTGCTTTCACATTTATACCTGTGGGTGTTTTAGTGGAGAACTTATATTACAAAATTGGTTCAGCTCCATACTCTCAGGTATGCTTACTAGCCAGCTGCAACCCTGTGCCCCTTCCATGTTTCTGAGGTTCATAGAGTGACTAAAACTTTCTTGTGTACTCAGATAAAACAATGAATGCTTGTAAACAATAAATAACTTCCTGGAAATTAGTTATACTAATAAATCAGATTAACTGATAAAAGGATGCAGATAGCAATCAGACTTTTACACATGATAACTGTAATTTGAGTCAAATTGCATTTCTATATATGGGTATAGATTGCCTAGCAAAATTGTTTTAGGACATTTTTTCATGAAATTGAAGCACAACAGGCAGTGGCCACTAGAAACAGCCCCCACACACGGGACAACATCTATTAATCCATTCTCTTACATGACAGTTTCTGTACTGTAAATTAGCACTTTCCAACCTTTTTGTTGATGCAGACCTCTTGTAGATAACCTTTGAAAGCTTTTGAAGACAACCACATAAGAAACATCCCTTCAGATGGTGTTCATGGATTTAAAGTTAAATAATAAATTTGTTTCAAAATGGAAATAGTCAACATCTAGGGGAATCACTGGATTTCATGAAATGATAATATTCCCACTTAAATCCTGAAAGGTTTCAAGGTAAAAAAGGCAAACTCTCATGAGATTTGGGTAGGAGTATAACAAACTTGTAAGACTGGATTATGTTCTATTATTCAGCTTTTAAAAAAATTATGGCAACCACACTAAGGACTACCAACAATACCTTCACAGACCATATCTGCAGTATCTAGTTTGGTCTAGTGGTTAAGGCACCAAGCTAGAAACCAGGAGACTGTGAGTCCCGCTTTAGGCATGAAAGCCGGCTGGGTGACCTTGGGCCAGTCACTCTCTCTCAGCCCAACTCACCTCACAGGGTGGTTGTTGTGGGGAAATAGGAGGAGGAAGGAGTATTAGGTATGTTCACCGCCTTGAGTTATTTATAAAAATAATAAAGGTGGGATAGAAAATAAATAAATTAAAATTAAGTTAAAAATCTTTATAGATCACAGGTTAGGAAGCATTGCTATAAGTACTATTTTACACTTACTTGCTTTGCACAATCTACTCATTTATTCAAACTGTTTCTGAACTGCTTGTTAGGTAAATTGCCATCACAAAGGTTAACCTGTGAACCTTATCTATATTGCTGGTTTCAGATGTTAAAATGCCACCCTGAGGTCCTTGGAAAAAGGATAGTATAATATAAGATAAAAGGAATACAGTGAGATAAGCCAAGTAACCCAAATAGGGAATGTAATATAATATAAAAACTGGCTCTTGTTCTACTTAAAGCTTTGCAAACAAATTACACAGATATGCAAATAACAAAAACAGAGCAGAGCTCAGTGCTACTGTTTAATGTATGGAAACAAACCTTTGGAATCTGGCTTCTCTTCAAATAAAGCAAAATGTACTTGTTGTGGGTCTTCCGGGCTGTGTGGCCATGTTCTGGAAGTTGTGGTTCCTAACTTGACCTAACCTAACCTGCTCCACCTGAGCACAGAAAGAGCCTTCTGTCTGTGCTCCTGCCCTCTGAAGATGCTGGCCACAGATGCTGGCGAAACGTTAGGAACCACAACTTCCAGAACACGGCCACACAGCCCAGAAGACCCACAACAACCATCGAACTCCGGCCGTGGCCTTCGACAATACACAAAATGTACTTACTTCCTCAAGGAATGTTAATGGCCAAGTTCTAATTTAAGTGTCAATATATTTCCTACCTCATCATTACTCATCTCAAGTACATTACAGATAACAAGTCAAAAGCAACACTGTAACAATGCATAAGTCCAAAATCAATACATGTACTGTACACAAATGTTTATCAAACAGGATTGTAACAACCTTTATAAAGAAGTACCTCCATGATTAAAAAATAAATGTCCATTAAGCAGACTCTCCAAAGATTAATTACACCCAAGAAACTGAAATTAAAGATCTCCATGTACATGTTTGTTTAGGAACAGGCTATAATCAATAAATCCATAAACAGGGAGTACAGATGTCAATTCATTCATTTTAAAAAATAGCATGTTTTTTTCCAACGTAAAATTATATAATTAAAATACTAAATGCAACAAATACAAAAAGCAAACAGTACAGATAGTAACAATTTAACCAGATTTAAACAATAACATATAACAACTAAATTAAAGACCTGTTGAATATAAAAAGATCTAATTTCTAATGAAAACCAAAGGTGGCATCTCTAGGATCTGTTTACAAAGACAGGTACCCTATAAGAAGCCATTACTGAAAAGGTATAATCTTTTATTGACTCCCATTAACTTATACTTACAGTACATATCAGTTGGTTGGAAGTGAATTAGGATACGGTCCCAAACAACAAAAGTTCATTCTATTGACGGGCAGACTTGGTCATATCCAACTGTAAAACAGTCTGTCTCATTCACAGATCCCATGTCTCTTCTTTATGTGAATAGCCCCCTTTCCTTGTGCTTCAAAATCTGATTGCGTCTTGAAGCACTTTACTGAACCCAAACACCTAATGAATTGATTCACAAACTCACTATATGCTTAGAATTTGGAAAATGGGGTTATTCTGGGGATTTAGATATGGTCTACACCTCTTCCAAATAACTTAAGCTATTAAAATATAGAATGCAAATTCACCTTTACTCTTAAGAAATAGGATGAACAGATAAATGATAAAATAGTCCTAAACCTGTTTGAAGAGAAAGAGAGCAAGGTGCAGTTTGACACGTTTTTGGAAGCCAAGTGAGAGTGACAAGCCTAAAGTTCAGTCTGTCTCTTTGCAAATACATACAGGAAATGTGTCTTTATCCTGTTAGATGTAAGTGCAACTTCCTATGGGCTTAACATTTTAGAGCAAATAAGCAAGCTCTGATCTTTATTTATTTATTTATTACTACAAGCTGTGGTTTGGGAACACTTTACTACTACATACCACTTTTGAATCTGTAATAAAGCTATAATAATAACCACCACCACCACCACCACCACCGGGTGGGTTCTCAGTAATTGGAGCATTCTGCAGTACTGTACCTCTCTGGAAGAGGAACAGGGAAGCACACAACACAGGGGTGCTCAAATTTTGTGGTATCATGACCCCTAAAATGCTATATAAATATGTGTGATCCCCATCAGGAATAAAATTAATTATTTCATTGGGGTTAGGGTTGGTCAAGAAATAAATACCTTTAATAAATATGTTAAAATCTATATATCATATAAAATGGAACATTGATGTTTATAAATTCAAAACTGTCTCATTAGAAAGGAACAATACAGCAATCAAATTCAAAATTATATTAATAATAAGGATCAGTTTTATATAATTTCTGGATTTCTTGTTTTACATTTATTTTTGAAGATATTTACTCTTTACAGGACTAATTATAGAAAATTCTGACTTTGCTGTCAGCTTTGCTGCCCAAACAGAGTGGGAATGAGTTCTGACAGTGATCTCACTTTGGACGTTCAAGATAATTAAAATTAAAATTAAAATTAAAATTAAAATTAAAATTAAAATTAAAATTAAAATTAAAATTAAAATTAAAATTAAAATTAAAATTAAAATTAAAATTAAAATTAAAATTAAAATTAAAATTGGAAGAGGCATGACCCACAGTTTGAGAACCTCTGACATACCACTTTTTTTTCTTATTTCAAATAATAAATTCAATATTAAGTACCAAAACAGGTATTTTACTCTCAAGGAAATATACCCATCTCCTACTACCAATGTAAGAATGTGGCAGACACTTGTTTAGTAGATTAAACATACTGAGAAAGCCGCAAGAAAAAACAGGGAGAATACTATAGCAGAAATAATTTTAAATTTTTAGCTAGTAACAGCAAGAAATAAAGGCTAAAAGTTTCTACTTACTCTTCTTTCTGTGGATGAAACTCTAATTCCAGAGTGCTCACTATTTTATAAACAATTTCATAGATCTATAAATCTACAAAAATAAATATTCTACTTTATCTCATTTATATGGGGAAAAAAATAGATAACCGGTGTTACATTATGATAAGAGTGCAAACTTCAGATCTGATCTTCATCTCTTCCTGTGCTGGAAAATATGACATTTCTAATTCTGTCTCTGGAAGCAATATCCTCTCCTATGTACTTTCGGTCCTAATATGCATTTATTTCTGCAACAGTACAGACTAGCATAGCACAGTGAAATCCGTCACTGTTTTCACTACAGAGTAACAGAAAAAACCTGATCAACGTATTCTAAAATATCTGATTCCTGATGGACTCTAATAATAAAGAGCATGCGGTCTTCAGCAGTTTCAGCCCCACTTCCCTTTTCTTACATAAAGTTACAATATCACAATCACTATTTTTCTAATCTATGTCCCTGAGCTTGTGTCTTCTTTCCTTTAGAGTAAGCAAGTTATTCAGAATTTGGAGCAAATACTAATAGGATTATTCCTTCCCTCAGCCACATTCTGGGAATTCTGCTCAACTCTGCACAAACTGATTAGCTGTGCGGTGAAAGAGAAGCAGGGACAGAATTCTCCTGCTGGCAGAAAACTCAGGACACAGGCACTGGCTGCTGTGAAAACATGTTGTTTCCGGTCTGCTGTACAATTAAGAGGGTTCTTTCCTAGAAGAGGGTGTATGAAGACTTCCAGAGATGAACTCCACCCCTTCAGCAACAGAGACTTCAATTCTAGAGGGCAGCCCTAAGGTAAGAAACATAATGGACAACTCTACTGCCTGCCCATCGGCACAAGAAATTCTGCCTGCTCATCTACTGCAGGCCTCCATCTGTGGCTGGGAACTTTCCCCCTGAATTTTCCCTAACCTCAGAGATAGCAAATATAGACTTGGTCTTGACATTTCAATGAAAGTAATTCAGAACAGATGAAAGTGACATTCTCAGTGGGCAAAAGGCTATCAATACATTTCCTCAGTGTTATTTAAAAAACGATTTAATGGGAACAGAAAAAGTTAATACTATCCAGTTTATGGAAAGTGGATATATATTAGGGCTGTTTATGCTTTAAGAGTCACATTAACTTTAATAAGTGGCTTCTTTAATGAAAAGCAGATTCATAAAGTTAATACAACTCTTAAAGCAGTTCCATCTTTTTTTTTCCTTCAGCTCAGGTGGAGGCCTGAAAAAAGTCAGGGTGCTTAATAACACAGAGGTTTGTGCTTGTATAAGACTGAAACCATTTCTTCTGAATCATTTTTGAATAATGCATTATTCTAATACATATTTTCAAATCTTATAGAGATACCGGGCAACACAGAGAGGAATTTCTTTTAAAAATCCCACAAAGCAGCTAGTCATAGAAAGCATATTTTTTGCATCTTCCTTATATCCTTCCTTATACAAAATGTCAGTTTTCAGGCAGAGGAAGCTTTCTACTATCAAAGAAATATATGCTTGCTTGCAAGTCAAAGTTTTATTTATTTATCAAATTTGTCCAACTCCATAGCGACTCTGGGCAGTGTACAACAATAGAAAGAGTATGGTATTAAAACAATATAATGAAAAAGAAATAACAATGATGCCAAGATACAGCAACAGAATATAAAACCTGGCATACATATTCCCATAGGAGGCCTGCCACTCGCCCTAACCCAAGGCCTGGAGGAAAAGCCATGTTTTTAAGGACCTTCTGAATGAGGGTCAGGTAAGGGTCGTACGAATCTCTGGGGGGGATGCTGTTCTAGAAGGCAAGCAATGTGACAGAGAAAGCCAACACTATTTGATCAATGGGACCAAAACAGTTTGAAATCAGATACATTTTATTTAAATCATTTGTATAGCTGCCCTTCTTAAACCAAACTCTAGGTGGCTTACGACCAAGAATATTCTACAATCTACAACATTATCCTCCCAATCTGACCTCACCCTGTCCCAAAGCCTGTGTGATGGAATGTGAGGGTGACCTTGGAAGAAGGGGGGAAGAGATGCCGCCTAGGGAACTATTAGATTAGAGAGAAAGGAGTCCGCAACAGAGTAAGGGCCAGAGAAAGAAACTTAGGAAAGACCCGCCCTAACTACTCAGGTGGCAAATAGGGAGCTAGATTTGTACTTTCATACTTCGAAGATTGATGTAGCCTCTCAGGTAATCCAGACAGGAAGCACGACGAGATGAGCTAATTCTACTTTATTGTAAGGCTACATTAACAGAATCTTGCAAGTCTGAAAGTACAAACCTCCCGCCCTCCCTATTTACCGCCTGAGTAGTTAGGGCATGTCCTTCCTAAGTTTCTTTCTCTGGCCGGTACTCTGTTGCGGACTCCTTTCTCTCTTATCTGATCGTTCCCTGGGCGGCATCTCTTCCCCTGTCTTCCAAGGTCATCCTCACATTCCATTACAGCCTGGGAGAAGAGCCAGGTCTTAAGTGCTCTCTTGAAGGTTAAAGGTTGGAGGCCTGTCGGATCTCGGGGCGGGGGGGGGAGGGTATTCCATAGGGCTGGGGCTGCAATGTAGAAGGCATGCTTCTGAGAGCAAGATGGCAATGTTTAAGGGAAGGGACCTGGAGCATGCCCGTATCCACTCTGGAGGGACAGGCAGATACCCCCGGGGAGGTGGTCCTGTAGATAACCTAATTCTAAATTAAATTAAAAAGAAAATTTGAGGAAAAATTTCCCTTGCCAACTAAATTTTTATGAGATTATTTATGAGGCTGAATTAGTGCCACCAGTGGGCAAAGAAATTTACATTCCAACAATAACAAGACAGGGCTCAGTGTCAGTAAGTATCGATTCTGGTCAGTTTAAGGATAATTTTATAATTATTTTATATGCTCAAGAGGCTTGTGCAATTTCACAGGCACTTTTGTCAGTGCCGCCTTCTTCTTCCTTAGCCTCTTTACTGGCCTTTAGACAGTGGAATCAGTTCCTTAATACTCTTCAGCCAAGAACCAATTTTAGTGTCTTTAGGAAGAGAGGGAGCTGACCACAGCTGAGAAAATTTGTTATTTAGCCAGACAGGTAGTATGTAGATTTTCCTTTTTAAAATTAATTTATATTTAAGTATTGACAATTGATTGCACTTATGTGGGATTACACACATAAAAATAATTGATAACTTGTAACTGGTATCTCATTTGGTTTTACAGTTTGGGCTGATTTTATTAGGTTGTTTTGTTTTTGCAATTGATTATACCGTATATACTTGTGGATAATTGGGTTCAGATATCTGTGAGTATATATGGTAACACTTTTTAAAAGTTCCCGTATATCCTTGTGTATAAGCCCATTCACATATAAGCCGACCCTTCATTTTTTAGGCAAAATACCAATAGCATTTTTTAGGCAAAAAATGTGGGTCTGCTTATCCGTGGGTTATGCATTTTTCATGGTATTTTGGTTAAAAATTTGAGGGCCAGCTTATCTGCAGATGGGCTTATACACGAGTATACACAGTACAAAGATTTTAAATTATTGCTTGTGTTTCACATTCTGATGTATTCACTGTATCTTGAATGGTTTGTACTAATTGGCATATTATAATATAGGTAGTCCTCGACTTACGACCACAATAGGGACTGGAAAATTCATTGTTAAGCAGTGCAGTTGTTAAGCGAGGCATCACATGACCACACCCAATTTTATGACATTTTTTGTGGTGGTCGTTAAGTGAATCATGCGGTTCCCCATTGATTCTGCTTGTTGGAAGCCAGCTGGGAAGGTCGCAAATGGCAACCCTGGATTCACATAACCCTGGGACGCTGCAACCATTGTAAATACATGCCAGGTGTGAAGCACCCAAATTTTGATCACGTGACCACGGGGGCACTGCAACAGTCGTAAGGTCGTCAGTTTTTTCAGCACCATCGTAACTTTGAACGGTTGCTAAATGAATGGTCGTAAATCGAGGACTACCTGTATATCAAGAAATTTTGTTATCTCATGGATATTAGAGATATTCTCAGCTGTTTTCCAGCTCTATAATTTTTACAAATTTACTCCTGTTCTTTCTCCTAATACCTGGTAATTATGTTACAGTATGTCGTGTGTAGATGCAGAAATAACACGCCGAGGCCTGGAATCTAGTCTCTAGTGTTTATTGCATACCTACAAGCAGAAATCCTGCTAAACTAACAGTGCCTGAAGATTCCCAAGTATATCAGCTCAACCTAGGGTGGAGCTTTCTTCTGACGTTTGGGGAAATAGGCTAGGCTCTCTGAGCTGCGTGCTCGCTTCTTATCCAGTGCTCCGCCCTCCTCTCTGCTTCCCCCGACACAGTATATGCTTATGTTGTGATGATTCCTTTATAGATAATTATTAATCTGTAGTTTAATTATTAAATGTTTACAATCTAAACAAGGAGCCTTCATATTTGTTAGGGACTATAACTAAATTGAACTCAAAATTATAAAAGAAAGGATAGAATATAATAAATTAAACTGATGGACCCTATCTCTTTTCCTGCCCACAATTTTAAACACTCCCAGGAATGATGATTATCTGTCAGCAGAACTGCATTAATTCAACAGGAAGCTCAACTGAATCCAAAATTAACTCCAGAAAGATTTTAAAGATCATAAGCTCTGTACATATATAATATTTGTAGATTAACCCATATCATTAAAAATTCATAGTTCAGCATAATCAAAAAGGCAAGGAAAACATAGTACACTATACTAGCAAAGAAACCTTGGGACAAGGAGACTGTTTCTGGAAACCAACAATAGTGAGAAGACATGAAAAAATTAGCCAATATAATATAAAGTTTAATGTCAAATACAAAATTATGAATGTAATGTTTCCAAAATAAACCAACATGTCTCACTTCTAAAGGCATTCCTAAAATGGTATGCATTTTCTGCTCAGTATATCTTCAAGGTATGCAGATAACAGAGCTAAATAAAAACAAATTGAGAAGAAAATGGTATTCTCAAAAATAAAACTATAGGTTATATAAAAACTAGCAAAGAAACTCCAGTGGTATTGCCAATGAAAGAGTAACAAAAATAGCCCTGTTTTTTTTATTTCTTAGGCAGTTTCATAAGAGATACTTAATAACAAGATGTTATTTTCCAGGCTGAAAACTATGAAATTCTTTTTTCTTTTTATCTAAGATATATTATGGAATCATAGTATGCAGTGGTTGTAGGGGATCATGGAGCTCATCTAGTCCACTCCCTTCCCAGTGAAGCAACCCACTATTATAGCATTCCTGACAGGTGGTCATCCAGTCTCTGTTTAAACATTTCCAGCAAAGGAGAATTCACTGCTTCTGAGGTAATCTGTTTCATTGTTAAACAGCTCTTATTGTTAGAAACAATTTCTTGATGTTCAACTGAAAGCTAGTTCCTTGTAATTTAAGCCTACTGTTTCTTGTCTTATGTTCTGGAACAACTCTGGCAAGTTCTGTCCCATTTTACACATGAAAGCCCTTCAGATACTTGAAGGTAACCACCATATCCCCCCAAGGTCTTCTCTTCTCTAGGCTAAACATATCCAATGTCTCCAACTGTTCCTTTTGTCTTTCCTTCCAGGAACTTATCATCATGGTTGTTCTCATCTGGACATGTTCCATTTGTCAATGCCCTTCCTAAAATATGCTGCACAGAACCAGACACAATATTCTAAGAATCCAATATTCTACGTGCAATGCAAAATAGAGAGGATCTATGAATGTTATTTTAACTAAGAATTGTTATATTATTCCCAAAGCTTGAAATAATATCCTGTAATGTACTTTGGCTTACTGGAGAACTTAGGAATTCATATAAATATAAAATCAGAAACAGTCACTTTTGAAAGTCACCTCCTACCTTTTATAATAAAACAGTAATTATATAAACATGTAGTGCCATGGTTCTACAAGAATGTATAGAAACAGACCTCAAAATTGAATTGTAGATCTAAGGATTCTACAACATTCTTACAACATACAGTATTTTGGTAAGTCTCCATAGCTCTGGTGAATCACTAGTTCCATTCTTCAAATCACATTCTTTAAAACGTATGTATTCCCAAGGCTCAGGATAAGTAGCATATTTAAGAACAAGAAATAAAACATCCAGTAGATAAAGAAACAGTATCAATTAAAGTAATATCCTATTAGCTTGCTGAGTGGAAAATTTACTTAATTTGAACATAATGAACTGGCCTGAAAAAAACTAAGTTCTTACCAACTTATACTGATTACATTTTACTATACCCAGGCATCAACAATTCCCCAATATTAAAACCAAATAGAGTTGTTATGCCTATTTATTTCTGTCTTTTAACACAACCCAAGCAACAGCATTACAAACCATTATTTCACAGAGAAAGATGTAATCCTTCTACAAAGTTGAACATTAGTAATTTCAGTACCTTCTGACCAGGCTTTTAACTCCCCCTTTTGACCCTTCTTTGCTTTTCGCTTTATGCTGTCCTGAGTAAGGATAATACAAAGAAGATATGCTTAATCGTGAGATACAATGCAAGAAATCTTACCGTGAAACTATTGTTGACATTTTTAGTGCTAGATTCTGCCACACTGGCATCTGTCAGATCCACCTCATCAAAAATAATTGACTGGAAAATAAAAAAAGTAAGAATTAATTCAAGAACAAAAAGAAAGTCTAGTACATAAAATCTGGAGGTTAAAAGAACTATTATGGGTAATTTCTTCACATGAGATTTCCTCGCCTATTTAACTGAAGGGTAGCTAAATCTTCTAGAGGTGGCCGGTAGACTGGATGAATGACAACACTACCTCTCTAGATGGTGCAATTGGGGCCTATGCTCTATGATGGTACTGACAGTCTATACCCATCTTCCCCAGACAGGTTCTCTGAGTCAAACAGCCATATGAAATCAGAATGCTGCCTGTACCCAGGGAAACAGCTCTATACATCTACTACTCCACTCCCCCTTTTCTTCACCAACAGACATTTCATCTGCCCTGATGGTGTCACTGAGGAAGTTGGCTCTTGAAAGTTCTTTACACAGAAAACAGATGTCAGACTCATTGGAAGAGAACCGCTTTAGTAGACTGGCTTTCCAGTTGGGATAGGATGTCAACAGAGGGAACTGGAGATGAGGAGAGAAATGAGACAGCAGCTGTTTCACGCCCCATGAAATAGGTAGGTGGAGATAAAGGCATGGAGATATGTATAAGAATCTGCAGCCCATCTGCCCAACTGCTCCTGTCTGCTCTCTTGAGCCATGTGGAAGTTGGGCACTTCTGAAAGCTACAGCTGTCTCTCAACTTGTCCTGGCCACCATACACGAAAGAGTGGGGTTTCCAATGGAGCAGGTACAGAAAATGACTCCTTGTGCTAAGACTGTACACTTTAAAAATTATTCAGAAATGCTTCAGGCTTCTTTAACTTCCTTTAATTCTTAGTTCAAATAGTATGACATTTTTCAGGCTTCTGTATGAGCTTGTAAAAAGGTGTAACTGTTTTAAGGAATCTGCTTATTAAAATTAGTGTGACTCTTAAGATCTGGAACAGATCTTATCCTGGAGTAGCTAGAAGGGATCTGATTCCTAGCAGATCTCCTCACTTATAAAAATGCAAGCTTATTGTATCTAGGAGCATTTTAATAGCAAATACACTTCAAAACAAAAAACCCTAGAGTTACATTCTGAATCTCTATATGGCAGGAGGTTGAAACTTGAACAGAAGCTTTTATGGAAGCTCCCTAGAATTCTCCACTGCATACTTAATCTACTGCTATGTGAAGTCCTGACATAGCCAAGCAATTTGTTTCAACTGGAGAGTTTCCCACTTATCTTGAAGATACTGACAGCTCAACCTTGCCCAGTAAATAAGCAGGTAACCCTTCAAGATAAATTCAGGGTGTCTTTTCATTACAATTAATTGCCTTTTGGTTGAAAGCTAGTTATTGCCAAGAGGACATTGTGGAAGAAAGCCAGGTGAATAAAGTTATTGCTCTTAATAATTACAGGTAAACAAGCTATCAAGTGCTTCCAATATCCAGCATGAGAAGTACAGTATATGCTCTTTTTAACACTGTATTAGACTTACCCTTGTTATGTAAAATAAAACTTGAAGGAGCATAGGCCCTATTGCATAGAGGTAGAATGCCTAATAAAATACAATGTTATACAATATATATCCCATTTTTTTCTGATTTATTTTTGTCATGATTTTGCAATATCTCCAAAGACTGCAGTTAATGGAATGCACACTACGTTAGGAGCATTTCAACATTAGTGTTCTAAAACTTATTGTATTCCCTATGGATAATGAAAACGGAATACACGATCCTATTTTAATATTTATAGTTGATGGGCTAATTCAACAACCTACCTTAGCAGTTTTGGCATAGTACAAAGTTCGTCCTCTCAATTTGAAATATCGCCTTTTCCACCGTTGGAAGGAATTGGTCTGCTTCATCAACATGCCCTCTTTGATAATAGTCTGGAAGCCAAAAAATTTCAATAATGTTTTACATACAGCCCGTTTATCTGCCCTTGCTCCTATCCCATAAAAAAACAGAAGTATTGCTGAGGTTGATAAAAGTATTTATTGTTTGACTGCCCTCTGGTGGAAATACCTAACACATATCTGAACTGGAAATCTTTTCTATATCCAAGTACAAGAAACAATTGTTTCCGTGTACAGAAGACATTATCATGCTGTGAGAATACAGCTCTTTCAGCAAAAATGATCTTATCACCTTTTATCATGATACCAGACAGTGTAAAAAACTCAGACTGAGGCCAGCCCTGTCAAATTCAGCCTAAGCTCTGATGTCACTTGTTGGAATAAAGTTAGCACACAGCAGGAGACCCATGTAAAGCTATCAGCATTTGACTGCCACAGGAAACAATCTGCATTTTTAAAAAGTGAGGAGGACAACAATAAAGAAGCAGAGAGACAATCTATCCAGCTTTTATACTTGGTATTTTTTTTCAGATATTCTTGGCTCTGTCCCGGTGCTTGTTGGCTGGCTGGCTGGCTGCCATTTCTCAGGCTGAAGTGCCAAGCCTGTCTTTACACAAAGAGTTTTGCTTTTTTTCCAGTTCCTCCACAGCTAGCCGTACACACACACACACATCCTCCACACACTCATTCACATAATATGCATATCCAGCTACAATGCTATTTTTAGCTGCATTCATTTAGTCACTTTTTATCAGATAAGAAACTTAGCCCAATGGTGAAACGATAATAAATACTGGAAGATAGATGAATCTTTAAAATAGATGAAAGTTTTTTCAAACTGAATGCAATGGTTCTGGCATTAATTAACCAATTCAGAGCTTCTGCCAGCAGTAAGTGACACAATACCTGGTTTAAATGCTTCAGTTAACACTCTCCACTCCCAAGGGAAATGGAGTCTCTAACACAGAGCTTTCCAAACTGTGTGTTGGGACACTTTAGTGTGTCGTCTGCAGTGTCTGGGTGTGTCCCGGCTGCTGCCACCTCCGAATCCTGCCAAGATTCCGTGCAGGTCCTAGTGCCTGCCTTGTGCCTTGCTGCCTCCAAACCTGCCCTGCCAGGATTCCATGCAGGTCCTAGTGCCTGCCTGGTGCCTTGCTGCCTGCAAACCTGCTGTGATTCCACGCAGGTCCTAGTGCCTGCCTTGAGCCCTGCTGTAAGAGTGTGTCGCGAAATGATGCATGTCAAAAAAGCGTGTCACCAACATGAAAAGTTTGGAAAGCTCTGCTCTAACAAGTCAAGCAGTTTAGTACAGGAATTTCATAACATACTTTGTTAGTTCATTCTTTAATTAGAAATAAGAAAGCAACATCCGTGAAAGATAGCAGTGCTCTCAATTTAAAAAGAGGCATCACTGTTACTTAACAATGAGCATAATCATTGAGATCAATTATATAAACCTTATTACATCGTCCTACCGAGTTAATGTCCCACTATATTTTTTTATATATAATTCTGTGTCTTTATTAAAGAAACAAAACAAAACTTCAATCCCTGATGATAAATGACCATCTTCTGATCCTTTGGTCTAATTCCAGAAATGCCTATACAGAGGATGGTCTTCTTTTTTTTTTTTTTGAAGTTTTATTAGATTTTTAAATATACAAAGTTAAAAGTTGAAAGTGAAACAGAAATAGAAATACAAATTAAAAAGAAAAGAAAAGAAAAGAAAAGAAAAGTGCAGTAAAGAAAAAGAAAAAAGAAAAGAAAAAGACGAACATAGAAATTAGATAACCTCCGATCCATCTATGGTCATAAGAATAAAATAGATAATTTGTTCTTACATGCTGGCTATTCATATAACATTCATATATTTTTATTGTCTATTATATGCTATTTATATATAATCTAATCATCAAAACCCCATGCAAGCTTTACTCCTCCTGCTTTTTGCAAATAGTCCATCAAAGGTTTCCACTCTTTAAGAAAGTAATGATTTGAATTGTCTTTTAATAAGCAAGTCAGTTTGTCGTTTTCTGCCATCTCTAATAATTTCAACATCCAATCCTGTATTGTTGGTACGCTTTGATTTTTCCAGTTTTGTGCATATAAAAGTCTTGCTGCTGTAATCACGTATTGTATTATTCTAAAAAAGTGTTTTTCTATTTGTACATCCCAAATTCCAAGTAAAAAGAATTCTGGTTTAAATGGTATTCGTATCTGTAGTATATTTTGCATCAATGAATGTATCTCAGTCCAAAATTCCTTTGCAATTTTACATGTCCACCACATATGGTAAAAAGACCCTTCTTGTTTTGTACATTTCCAGCATAGGTTGGAAATGTTCCCATACATTTTTGAAAGTTTTTGTGGAGTCATGTACCACTGATACATCATCTTATAAAAGTTTTCTTTTAAGTTGTAACATAAGGTAAATTTTAATCCTTTAGTCCACATGTCTTCCCATTGTTGAAGTTGTATATTGTGGTCGATATTTTTCGCCCATTGAATCATACAGTCTTTAACTTGTTCCTCCACCATTTCTCCTTTTAACAATAATTTATACATTTTAGCAATTAAATGTTCATCATTTTCACATAGTTGTGTTTCAAATTCTGATTTAGTTTGTTCAAATTCCAATTTTTTTTTGTCTAATTTAAATTTCTCTATAAGTTGTATATAGGAAAGCCATTGAAAAGTATATCCTTCTTGAGCAAGTTCTTCTTTTGATTTTATCACATAATGTCCTTGTTCTTTTTTTATAACATCCTTATATGTCAACCATTTATCTTTATTTCTTACTTCTGTTCTATAGAAAGCTTCTTGCGTAGAAATCCATAAAGGTCTCTTGAAACATAAAATTGGTTTATATTTATTCCAAATTCTCAACAAAGATCTTCTAATATAATGATTTTTAAAATCCACATTAATTTTAGCCTTATCATACCACAAATATCCATGCCATCCGAATCTCAATTCATGTCCTTCCAGATTTAATAATTTTTCATTTCTCAGAACAATCCATTCCTTAAGCCATACCAAACCACAAGCTGCATGATATAATTTCAAATTTGGGAGTCCTAGACCACCTCTCTCTTTTGAATCTTGCAAGACTTTATATTTTATTCTTGGTTTTTTCCCTTGCCAAATGAACTTAGAAATGTCTTTCTGCCACTGTTTAAATCGTTCCTCTGATGTTAATATGGGTATTGTTTGAAAAAGATATAAAATTCTTGGTAATATATTCATTTTAATCACTGATATTCTCCCCAATAATGATAGTTGTAGTTTTCCCCAACGATCTAAATCTTTTTTAATGTCAGTCCAAAGTGGGGTATAGTTATTTTGAAATAGTTTAACATTCTTCGATGTTAAATAAACTCCCAAGTATTTTACTTTTTTCTCCAAGGAATATCCTGTAATTTCTCTCAATTTTTCTTGTTGATGATAGTTCATATTCTTGGTCAAAACTTTTGTTTTCTGTAAGTAAACTTTGAACCCTGCTAACGACCCATAGTCCTTCAATTTCTGCATCAGTAATTCAATTCCATCCAATGGATTCTCTAAGGTAATAACTAGGTCGTCAGCAAAGGCTCTTAATTTGTAAACTTCCTTTTTAACTCTAATGCCATGAATACCATCATCTTGTCTAATATCTCTAAGTAAAACTTCTAACACCAATATAAACAAAAGCGGAGATAAGGGACAGCCTTGTCTTGTACCTTTTTGTATTTCACAAGGTTTACTAAATTCTCCATTAACAATTATTTTTGCAAATTGAGGTGTATAGATTGATTTAATCCACTTAATAAAATTCCCGCCAAAATTCATAATCTCCAATACTTTAAACATAAAAGGCCAATTTAAATTATCAAATGCTTTTTCCGCATCTATAAATATCAAGGCGGCTTACTTTTCATTATGTTGTTCTAAATACTCTAATACATCCAAAACATTTCTAATATTATCTCTAATTTGTCTTTTGGGTAGAAAACCTGCTTGATCTTGATGAATAAAATTTCCAAGAGTATTTTTCAATCTTTCTGCCAAAACTGTCGTAAATATCTTGTAATCGTTATTCAATAATGATATTGGTCTATAGTTCTTTGTTGAATTCAAATTTAGTTGTTCTTTCGGAATCAAAGTAATATGAGCCTCTTTCCATGTTTCTGGCATAATTCCTGTTTCCAAAATTGAATTTATAGTTTTTTGAAGAGGAATGCTCAATTCATCTTCAAAGTGTTTGTAGTAGGCTGCCGATAGTCCATCCGGTCCTGTCGCTTTTCTACTTTTAATTTTCTTAAAAGCCATTGTCATTTCTTCTTTTGTTATAGGATTATTAAGTAATGTTCTTTGTTCGTCATTTAAAGCAGTTAGTCTTTGCTTACTCATGTATTCATCAATTTCATCTATTTGAACACTGTTTTTTGTACAATGCTGTATAATAAGAATGAAATGCTTCTTGTATCTCCACATTGTTTACTAGAGTTTTCCCTTTATGTTGTATATTAGAAATTAAATTTTTTTGTCTTTGTTTTCTTAACTTATAGGCTAACCATCTTCCTGGTTTATTTGCAAATTCAAAATATCTCTGTTTTGTAAATTTCATTTGAGTTTCTATTTCCTGTACCAAAATCATCGATATTTGTTTTTGTAGAAATTTAATTTGAGTTATCAATGTATTATCCATCGGTTTGTTCCTCAGACATTTCTCTTTATTTTTAATTTCATCCAAAATCAGTTGAATTTTTTCTCGTTTCTTTTTCCTCATTTGGGCATTATATTGAATGAAATAGCCCCTCATGTAAGCTTTACTTGCATCCCAAACTACTTGTGTACTAATGTCCTTATTTGAATTCAGTAGAAAGTATTCTCTTAGTCTTTTCTTACATGTATCAACAATGTCTTCTTTCCGGAAAATTGACTCATTTAACCTCCATCGAAATACATTCCTTTTTCCTTTAATAGTTAGTAAAACAGGGTTATGATCTGATAAAGTTTTAGGTAGTATTTCAACCTTATTAACATCCATCATTAAAGTTTTAGAAATCAAAAACATATCTATTCTAGAAAATGATTTATATCTCTCTGAATAATATGTATATTCTTTAGAGTTTCCATTTATAAGTCTCCAAATATCTTGTAAATCCAACATATCTTTTAAATCAAAAAAAGTTTGGGGTACTTTTCCCTGTGTAGGTTTCACATTTTTTTGCGAATGTCTATCTTCCATTGGGAGAATCACCCCATTCCAATCCCCCATAAAACACCAGTTCTCGTATGATAAATCCAAAAGTTTGTCCATTAAGTTCTTATAAAATAGTCCTTTATCAAAATTTGGGGCATAGATCCCAACCATCAATGTTTTAATCCCTTGTATATTTACTTCCACTGCAATATATCTTCCTTCGTCATCAGTCAATATTAACTTTGGATTAAGTTTTTGTTGTATATACAATACTATCCCCTTAGTTTTTTTTAAATCCAGCTGAAATAAATTCTTCTCCTAGTTGTTTTTGAATCAAATACTTAATGTCTTTTTTACAAATATGAGTCTCTTGTAAGCAAATTACATCCAATCTCATTTTTTTCAAAAAATGAAAAATTTTCTTTCTCTTTTGGGGGTAATTCGCCCCATTGATATTCCATGTTAGATATTTAAAGTCCATGGTATTTGGGTATTTAAAAGTTCTTTTTTAAATCCACTCCGGAAGCTCCCATCTCCGATAAATCCTCACTCTTTTCTTTATCTTTGGGTGTCTCTTTCATTTCTTCCAGAACTTTAGATGCATCACTCATATCTGTCATATATTTCTCTATGAAGGCTTTTGCTTTCAAGATGGAAGTTATTTTAAATCTTTGCTCTTTAAAGGTAAAAGATACTCCTTCTATTCTTTCCCATCTAAATGGTATGTTATTTTGCTTTAATTTGTCTGTAAGGAAGGAGTATTCTTTTCTTTTTCTTAATATTCTTAATGGTACTTCTTTTAAGACAATTATATCCTTCCCTGCTATATTTAATCTGTCACTATAATGTTTCTTCAGAATTTGCTCTTTTATAACTTTCCTCACAAAATATATCAATATATCTCTTGGCACTTTCTTCTCTCTAGCATAGCGTGAATTAACTCTGAAGATTTTATCTATTTCAATGCAATGTCCCACTATATTGATATGAAACAATCTATAATTCAAGATCTTCATATAGTTTGAAGATTCTTTAAAAGCCATTTAATTGGTTAAATTGACTAGGCCCAAACTATTTTCTCTAGCTAGATGTTCTACACATATCCACCTGTTTTAATCTGTTGTTACATATCCATTTTTCCAACACTTAAAAGCACCCTTTATAGCTACAGACCTCTGTAATCAGGAAGGTGAATGTTTATAGTAGTGGATAAATTATCTAAAGTGCCTGTTCTTCTTAATTGCTGCAAATTTTCATGGTTTCCTTTGCCAAACTCCTGTTTCCTCGGCAACCATGGGAAAAATCAGTATAGAATCATCACTGTAGCCTAGCATGCAGTCTACATGTGCCTTCTAAGTCAGGATAACCTAAACTAGAAACAGTGAAATATTACTATAACTAATTTCCTGTTAATGGCATTAGATGAGACAGAAAAACCTGGATTTCTTATCTTTATCTGTGATGAAATAGGAAAAATGCATTCACACATTTCAGGGAAAAGAGATAGAAGAATTAGCAAACAAGGTACTACTTAGCTGACCTTAGCTGATCTCAAAGAAGCTAAGCATGGTCTGACCTGGCCAGCACTTAGATAGGAGGCCACCAGCAAAAGCAAGGGCTCTGAACTAGACTGGAAAGTTTTTTTTAAAATTCAGAAAAAGGCAATGGTAAATGGCTTTTATAAGAAAACAACATCACTATACTTATAGGTACCAGGAGTGAGTTCAACTTGAGGGAGACATTACCTTTTTATTTTCTAGCATAACCACCAGCAGATGGAATCCATTATTATAATCCTCAAAATTATATCATAATTGTTTGGAAAAAAAGAGAGTACATTAAAGCACTGAAAAAAGGTATGTCATTGAGCTTGACTTCCAGTAATTTCATGCACACATCCATGTAGTTTTCATGGCAATAGCACAGAAATGATTTGCTCCTGCATTTTTACATGATGTTTTCTTGGTATCTCAGTTTAGCCTACAATCTGATATCTCCTGGTGATCTCCCACCATGTACCAACCAGTAGGGCTGTGCAGAGTTTTGGATTAGATTTCAAAGACGAGCTTAGAAGCATAATACCTGTGTACAACTCTTTAAAACAACATCTGCTAGAGGATTCCAGAAAAAGACACTGCTGCTTTAAAGAGCTGCATACAGGTGCTGTATTCTCACTCTGAAGCATCTTTTTAATTTGATGCACTGCACAATTAATAATAATGTCTAAATCTGCTTAGCCTGTCAAGATTAGCTATGCTCAGTTAGATGCTGCCCCCTAGCTGGCTCTACTGAAACAAGGCACTACAGTACTGACATACAAAAATCTCTTAATTTAAGTAATCTTTCAACTCCCCACAGGATGTGAATCCTCAAAATCAGCCAGTTTTTTTTAACTAAGAGACATAGCCATACATATTTTTTCTATCCTACAGCTAAAACAGACATAACGGGCAGCTATGTTACCCCCACCACCACGAGGTCACCCATTAGGATCTTTCATAAGTTACATATGCAATTTTATTGTAAACCACCCAGAGTTCCCCGTTGGGGGAGATGGGCGGTCATATAAATTAAATTAATAAAATAAATAAATAAATAAATAAATCCATACTACAGTTTGCCACAATCCAGCAATAGGGACTCTGCAGAATTTTAACCAACAAACTGCATAAATGAGCCCTTAGATGAAGTTGAACGTTAACAAAGTTATATTTTCCTAAACAAAATTTTCCTAATTATAACAAGAACCAAGTATTTTTCAGGTAAATTTTAATAATCTCTTCATCCCCCAAATAAAGTAAGAAAAAGTTATAAATGTTTGAACTTATTTTCCATGATAAAAAGATGACAGATTTGAAAGGGATGACTTAAGGATATTTTCTTGAGTGAATGAAAATGATCAAATGGGTAAATCTATTACAATCGGTTATTTCAGTAGGTTTTTATCATGCGACAGGTACTAGTGCTAGGCTGGTCTGCTCTACCCTATCTTTCCATGGATATTCCTATTTCCTACCTTGATTAAGATGTGATGAACATTCTTCTACTGAAGTATTTTAGACAGTAAGCTTCAGAATTATTTACTGAATCTTGAAAAGAATTTACAAAAAGCTTATCCTAACCTTAAAATTCCAATAAAGGGGAAAGATCATTTATGTTTTGGAAGAGAACAATAGAAAAATATTAATTATTCCAAATATTTAAAAACAGGTGAATCATAATCAAGGCTTGAATGCTAAACAAGATTAATAGACAGAGGAACAACTGGGAGTACAAGTTGAATTTTATTAGCTCTTATGAATGATCATTATTAAGAGTCCCTTGGACTGCAAGGAGGTCAAATCAGTCAATCCTAAAGGAAATCAACCCAGACTGCTCATTGGAAGGACAGATACTGAAGCTGAAGCTAATGCAAAGAGAGGACTCCCTGGAAAAGACCCTGATGCTGGGAAAGACTGAAGGCAAAAGGAGAAGGGGACGACAGAGGATGAGATGGTTAGATAGCATCACCGATGTAATGAACATGAATTTGAGTAAACTCCGGGAGACAGTGGAGGACAGGAAGGCCTGGCGTGCTCTGGTCCATGAGGTCATGAAGAGTCGGACACGACTAAACGACTGAACAACAACAACAAAATGAATGATCACAGAACTGAATTCAAATTGCTTTCTGGAACTTTCTAATCTATGCACCATACTCAAATAAAGTAATAAGGCTCAAGTAGCAGGTTTCTAATCTGATTTTACATTTTATTAGCCTGAGCTTTATGCGTAACTTGGTAACACAAATATTTTGTATCCTACTACTGCTTCATTCTGTTTACTCTAAACTGATGTCAACCCATGTTTCCCATCCAGCCAGGGTGCTCATTCACATCTACAGAACAAACTCACCTGTGCAAATGATGAGCACTCTTCCATCTCTTTTAAATATTGACTTTTCAAAAAAATCACCACTATTCCCAAAAACTGTCAGCATGTACCTCTCCTTAATTAAAAATAAACCAGGGGATTTTCCAGTATTAGAATATTTACAGGACCTTCATAGGTGCATGACTTAGACATGAAAAGCTAGCAAAAATAATGCCACTGTGATTGGGCTGCCTCTTTCACAACACAGATGCTGCTGGGGAAGAGAATAAGCTTGTAGTTTACAGCTGCCCATCTCTGCAAGAGAGCTGCTGTTCTATTTATAGTCAGGCAGCTTAGAAAAGACTTTGGTGGGTTTGGGCGGAAAAGGCTGGAGATAAGATCAAGATGACTTTATAGTCTTTTTCTTTTTTTAGATATTGCTCCTTCTCTATAGCTTGTTATGTTCATTTCCCAGTTAGCACATTTTTCAGTCCTTTCAATTCTAGGGAATGCTTTTGAGCATATGCTCCAAAGAAATGGGAAGAGGTGAAAGCAAAGTAGCAGTTTTCTTCTCCCTAAACAATCCTTAAAAGAAATAGGACTCCATGTTTGCAGCTTATTTTTAGGCATCACATGTGGGCAGTGATCCACAGTCAATGGCTAAAGAGGAGAAGCCTATTATTCTGCCTCCTCACTCAAAAATGAGCAAGCCTATTATAGGAATTTAAATAAATGCCACCACATGCCATCTAGACCCGTGTCCCTCCTGGCTGGTCAAATCAGCCCGGGAGGTTACATGTGGTTGGGTCCAGGTGATGATTAATACATCTTTGGGGGAGGGGGTATTTCCTATGGTCTTCAAGAAGGCCCTGGTGCACCCCCTCCTCAAGAAGCCTTCCCTGGACCCTACTGTTTTAAACAACTTTCGTCCTGTCTCCCACCTTCCCTTTTTGGGAAAGGTGGTTGAGAAGGTGGTGGCGCTGCAACTCCAGAGGATTCTGGATGAAACGGATTATCTAGACCCCTTTCAGTCAGGTTTCAGGCCGGGATATGGAACAGAGACTGCATTGGTCGCGCTTATGGATGATCTTTGGCGGGAGCGAGATGGAGGGAGTGCATCCATTCTCGCTCTCTTGGACCTCTCAGCGGCTTTTGATACCGTCAACCACGGTATCTTTTTGGGGCGGCTCAGGGAATTGGGGGTGGACGGCGTTGTTTTGCGCTGGTTCGCCTCCTTTCTCCAGGGCCGTTCCCAATCGGTGGTGATAGGAGAGGAGAGATCTGACCCTCGACCCCTCTTGTGTGGGGTACCGCAGGGTTCGGTTCTCTCTCCTCTCCTATTTAACATCTATATGCAGCCGCTGGGTAAGATCATCCGTCACCATGGGATGAGGTATCACCAGTACGCTGATGATACCCAGTTGTACATCTCCATCCCGGGTGAAGTAAGTGTTGCAGTCGACACCCTTTCTCAGTGTCTGGAGGCTGTAGGGGCCTGGATGGGGCACAACAGGCTTCAGCTGAACCCTGGTAAGACGGAGTGGCTGTGGATTGATGGCGTCTCGATTTCCAGGAAGTTGTCATCTTTAACTCTGGATGGGGTGGCACTACCCCGTTCAGATTCAGTATGAAGCTTGGGGGTCCTCCTGGACTCACGACTCCTGCTTGAGGAGCAGGTGGCAGTCGTGGCCAGGAGGACCTTTGCACAGCTTCGGGTGGTGCGCCAGTTGCGCCCCTTCCTGGATCGGGAGGCCCTCCGAACAGTCACTCATGCCCTTGTCATCTCCCATATAGATTATTGCAACGCGCTCTACATGGGGCTACCCTTGAAGAGTGTCCGGAAGCTTCAGCTGGTCCAGAATGCAGCTGCGCAGGTAGTTCTGGGTGCTATGAGATCAGCACATATAACACCGCTACTCCGTAAGCTGCATTGGGTACCAGTTTGCTTCCGGATTCAATTCAAGGTGTTGGTTATCACCTTTAAAGCCCTACATGGCATGGGACCAGGGTATCTGAGGGACCGTCTTCGCCCGACCACATCTACCCGCCCCACCCAATCATGCAGGGAGGGCATGCTTCAGATCCCTTCTGTAAAAGAATTCCATCTAGCGGGATCCAGGAGGCGTGCCTTCTCGGCAATAGCACCCGCCCTGTGGAATAACTTGCCCCCTGAGGTGAGACTGGCACCCTCGCTCCTGGCCTTTAGGAAGTCCTTGAAGACCTGGCTCTGCCACCGGGCCTGGAGTGAAGGAAATGATAGTTCCTCCTGGGGGTGGTTGGCTTAGTGGTTTTCCTCCTTTTAAGAACAGACCATTTCTTGGATTTTTATTTTTTATTTTTATAGTAGTTTTAATGTATAGGTTTTATCTTTTATATTGATTGTAAACCGCCCAGAGTCTACCATGGTAGAGATGGGCGGGGATAAATTCAAATAATAAATAAATAAATAAATAAATAAATTTCTACATGCTCTCGGTAGCTATCAGCTAGTCATAGGAAATAATGCATTTTAGTTATCTTTGGCATTATTGGGAGCCAATGCAAGCATCAATTAATTAGAAATTAAAATCATTATCAGGAATTAATTTCCATTTCAGTAATGCTACTTGGATCCCAAAGAATGGAACGAGTTCCTAAACAAGAATGAATAATTGTTAGGAATCATGCAGTGTCTTCTTTCCTGTTTCAAAACCAAGAGTATTGTACTGAGCATTGTACTTAAGTGAAGGTCTAAATCTAGACTGCCCAAATAATAATACACTTTCCTTTTCAGATGTACAAGTTGAGATCATGATCTTTTGAAACTGAAGGAAATAAGGTTTTTGAAAAACCCTCCTGGTTAATTGATCTGCTCTAGGAGGTAACCAATGAAAAATATTTTACATTTACAGCCTGACTATTGTGTATCCTGTGGCTAGATCCAAGTAATAGTGATTTGCCTTGTTCAGCAAATAACATTAATGAGGCATAAAACTGTATTATGCAATATGCACACAGTGCTGTCACTTAAGGATAATAATTTGGGATAATCTCATAAAACGATCCTCCTAATAGTTCTGCAATGTCCTCTGAGAAACAAGAAAAAAGATCCTTTTGAAAAACAATTTTTTTTTTGCAATGTCTTCTGAGAAAGGAGAAAAATACTCCTTCTGAAAAAGAGATTAAGAAAATAAAATGTTCTTGTTTCCTGAATATATGTACGGTCTTTACTGTGTCTCCTCTGCAGTTGCAAGATTTTTCTTTCGACATTTTACCTATCTCTTTTCAATAATGGATACAACATACAGTAGTAACTTCTTCTATTACTATTTCAGCAAAAGCTACTTCTTCACATAGATCAGCACAAAGTCATCCCCTGAATCTTTTGTCCTATCCCTGTTACAAAGCATATCCAAAACATTTCCATTACAAATTCATTCCAGTGTTATTACATCACTAAAATCATAATCTGAACTATTTCATTTATTTATTTATTCAAAGAAAGTCAACAAATGAAATAGAAATAAAAATGTATAATCTATGAAGAGAGGATAAAAGTTAGACATAAAAACAGCAATAGAAACCTAAGAGCCAATGTTCACATAATTACTAACAATCCAAGATCTTCCTAAAATGGAAAATTTTCCACCAGAAAAGGGTGCAAGATGGATATTGAGAATTCCCAAGTACGTGCAGATCCTCATCTTTCACAATTAGGAAATCACACTTTTTAATTCTCTGAGATGAGTTCCTAAAGAAATACAAAGTCATTTACTGACTTTACTGAAGTTTACTGAGTTACTGAACTGCCAGAGGAAAGACAGGCTAAGAATGCAATAAATATATAAACAAGAACAGGAGTATAAAAACAGTTGTACAAACTATTCAACAAAAATACTTGAATTGTAAATAGCTGTATTTGAAAGACAAACATATGCAAAACTAAGGCTGCACTCTCATATAAACTTCCATAATTGTATATGCAACCAAATTTAGTCACACTTCCATCAGCTATACCAGAGCTTTCCAAACTTTTCATGTTTCTGACACACTTTTTAGACATGCATCATTTCGCGACACACTCTTACAGCAGGGCATCATTTCGCGACACACTCTTACAGCAGGGCACAAGGCAGGCACTAGGACCTGCGTGGAATCACAGCAGGTTTGGAGGCAGCAAGGCCCAAGGCAGGCACTAGGACCTGCGTGGAATCACAGCAGGTTTGGAGGCAGCAGGGCCCAAGGCAGACACTAGGACCTGTGCAGAATCCTGGCAGGGCTCGGAGGCAGCAGCAGCTGCGACACACCCAGACACTGCAGCCGACACACTAACGTGTCGCGACACACAGTTTGGAAAGCTCTGAGCTATACTAAAATTAATAAATCAAAATAATTATGACTAAAAATTCTGTCAATTTTAGTAAACAGTATCTTTAACTATGACTAAATGTGGTCTAATCCAACAGGAATATCTTTTAAGTAGACATGTATAGGATTCTGCCATAAAGTTTGCATAATCAGGAGTAGCATCTCTATATGAAATTCAGTGCACAGACAACTAACTCAGGCTAACGGCGGTAAACTAAATATTATGGATGACATTCTATAAGACTGGGCTTAAGCAGAACCATAAGGTAGTGTGAGTAGAAAGACCTTCCATAAAGCTATGACAGAAGTCCTGAGTTGAAGAAATTTGAGCAGATAAGGGTGGCAGAAAGTGAACATCTAGATATGGGAGGAATAAAAAGAGGAAAAGGCAATTTTCTGGTACGACTAAGCAGCTTGAAAGTTGGATTGGAGAAGACAAATGGAAGAGCCTGATTATACCTAATAGTTTCTAATTAATAAGACACTGTTCATTTAAAAAATCTGAATCTGAACCTGCCCACAATGTGTTGCTTGTTTGAGACTAACAAACAATGAACTGATTGGAAACTGACAATCAGTTACAAAAAAGTATAGTTTATGGAAATTGTGGTGTGAGATGAGTTTGAATTCACGGAGCACTGATAAGTGATTATTAGGGTCATCCTGAAAAGGCTGTTGCATCATGGAGATGGGGGTGAATTTATGAAACTGAATGCAATGCAGATGCAAACAAAACAAAACAAAAAACCCAAAAAGCAAGCGTGAACAATATTTCACTTACTGGGTGTTGGGAAGTTAATTCAAACTATAATGCGAGTCTTTGCATATAGGGAGCACAAACCACATTGCGTCTGAACCCCGTCATTTTTTCCACTTTCTGCAAATATGGGTGGGAACAAGTAGAACAATCTGAGAAAATCTGGGACAAATATATGGCTTTGTGTGTCATTTCTGCAGCCCTGCTCAAAGGCTCACAAACATCAGTTAAAATAATAAAAACTGCCTAAACTTCTTTATGTCTTAATTCATATTTTCAGCTAAGAACCTACTATTTTTTTATATGCTGGATGTACTCTGGGTTGCTATTGTTCCTCACCACATCCTGTTGTGATACGATCCACAGGTAAACTGTGCTGCTTGAAGTATAGCAAAGAAATTAAATAAAGAGAACCTGGTTTGTAATAAACTTATTATTTATTTTATTATTCAGATTTATTAGTGCAGCAATTCAGCACCAGAAACTGTGGTGAAAAGTAAAACAGCAAAATAGTACAGATTATAAAGCATTACTCAGAATAAGAATTTATTTAGGCTAGGTTCCCAAAAGGTTCCCTGTGCCCTATATGTGCAGTAAGTTTATAACCTTTATTATGACTAGAACTTTTAAAATCCTGCAAGATTTATCATTCACCTCCTTTCTAGAGGCCAGTAAGATTTTCTTCTTAAATCAGAAGTCAATCTAGTAATATCATTTATTTCAATCTAATTACAACTAATATTCAGTGATGCAACACATGACCTGCATGGAAAATATCCCAGAATTGACAGTAGTTTGACTCTCCAGTAGATGGAGAGGTCAAAGGTCCCTATCCAAGGCTCTTCAGAACACAGAGCTGGATAGGCCAATGTTCTGATTTTTCTATATTCTATACCTTGGATGCCCAACATAGTTTTCCCTAGATCAGCATTTCTCAACCTTGGCAACTTTAAGATGTGTAGACTTCAACTCCCAGAATTCCCCAGTCCACATGTCTTAAAGTCGTCAAGGTTGAGAAACACAGCCCTAGATACTAATGCATGTGGCAATAACTATCTTGGTACCTTCCAGGGTCCATGCCCAATGTGATTTTATTTTTTAAAATGTAGTTACAACAAAAAATAAATTGGAACTAGTAATATCATCTTTATTTCCATGAATTCTTCTAGGTCTCAGATAGACCCAGAAGCATTTTAAAAAACTAAAAACTGCATCAGTAATGGCTGCATTGCTGTCTTGTTTGGAAGTCTATCAATCTCCTCAGAAATTAAACGAACGTAAGCAACCAGGAACAGGACTAAATAGTTCCAGTGAACCTGAAAGATTGGGAACCTCTGCTCTGTACAGCAGTACTTTTGAAGTTAAATTTTATTCTATCTTATGGACAAATAGTCAAAAGCACATGCTTGATACAATGTATCTGTATAATCATTTGTGAGAAAGATGATGAAAGATCATAAGTAGTATTTATTATTGAACAGATATTTTAATTTCTATTTAGTATATCCAAACGGACTTGTATTTATCACATCCAAATCTAGCACATTACATTCTACCTAAAACAGCTTTTCCATTTAACAACTGGAGTTACATTTATTTGGTATTAAGTAAGCTGCAAGACCTTTCTGTTAAAGTTATTTGGTAAAGTTGTTCTATGCAGAATCAAACGCATGGGTTTTCTACACTGTGAATCTGGCCTGAAAGTGGAAATTTCCAAGCCCCTCTGTTGCAAGCACGTTTCCATAACAAAGTAGCTCATAAACAACAGGTGCAGTCCTAGCCAAAACAAAACGTTATCAGTTCTTTCCCATGAGAATAGAGTCTCGAGGGAAAGCCAATATGCAACACCGCCACCCCATGACGGTTTATAGTAAGTACAACAATGTTAAGCTGAAAAGTTGCCTAGCCCATATTAACCAATCAGAATTCTGAACCATGGGTATATTTCAGCTATGAACCATGGGTATTCATCTCACTTATGTTCTTCCTATGCTTATTCTATGTAGACTGCTATCTACATGTACTTTGTATCTGAACTGTAACTATGCCTGGTCTTTGCACAGACCATGATGCTTTCTTTCCATTCTGGTGATGGAACTCTGCATATGCTTTGTTTTTCCTTTTTGCAATAATGCACCATACATCCATTATTGCCTTATGCTATCAATAAAGATATTGTTAGCCTTACAACACGTTGTTTGGATTACTTCAAGCCTGGAACCCCACTAGCCACCATCACCCCACACTTTCAAGGTTCAAAGGTTATCCAGTTCACAAGTTACAGATAACCTGCATGGTCTCTTGCTTACATGCCTTGCTCTAGCACCCTAGATTTCAGGTTCAGTGGTCTTTTGTGGGGGATTGGCTACAGCAGTGTCTTGGAGAGCCATCTTGTTTGTTTGTGGTGAGCAATATTGTTCCCACTGTTTTAATTTTATGGCTGAAATTCTGAAGTCTGGAGTTGCTTTCAATCTGAGTGTTGCCTCCCTAGTTGTAACAAAAGCTTTGGAAAGGCAATCATACTTTAGGCATGTCACTTGAACTTGATTCAAGCCAGCAGACCTAAGGCTTGGATGCTGCTAGTAAGTCAGGGCTGGAAAGGCAACTGTCCACAGAGGCATTCAGATCAGATCAATTAGCTAGACAAAGACGATTCGATTCGGTAAGAGAAGAGGGAAGGGAGCCAGGAGAGATTTTAAGCTGAGTCTTTAAATTCCACGTAACTCTTTTTACTGATATGTTTTCAAGAAACGAAGACATATATTTTACTGACATTTAATAGGGAGCTTAACCCATACCATTCTAGACTCCTTTCCAATCTAAAAGTCTGTTCAACAATAAGTTTATTGTTAAACAGAAAGGAAAACCAAAGGGATTGACTCACCTACAGTAGAAATACAAATTAAGATCCTGTTCCTTTTAGTTCAAAACAGAAGCTGGTTGTGAAATGTATTAAGATGGTCAGAAAAGGTAAGGGATGGTGAGGAATGCTATTGGTGTTTAGTGATAGTATCTTCTAATGGAGAATTTTCCAGTTATCTGGTTTCTGCTGGGAACTCTGGGATCTCTCTGGATCAGGTTACATCCAGGCTTGGCTAAGGGCCAGAGGATTTTAGCATTTGAGTGGCTGTGAATTGAATGAGTGCAGCCATTAATATAAACAGGGGAACTGATGTTAGGGATGGGATGACAAATTAAAAGGGCCAGAGTAATATGCAGAATAACACAAAGCATTTGGGGCAGAACAGGAGGCCTGACTGAGAAAGTATATAGCACATGTTGTGCTTATAAAATCCTTTTTAAAATTACTTTCTACAACTTAATTTTTTTTTTCATTCCTGGAACCAAAAAAAACCAGATGGTTAAAATATTGCCAGTTAAACTGTTGCTTGCTTTATGACTCAAGTCAATTGTGCTTGCTTAAAAAATGTAGTATGGTATGTATTATGATTTTATAATGGCATTGCCTCTCTCGCACATAAAAATCTTTTAGTACTATATAGTACTTCAGATTTTCACTTTTTTTAAGACAACCAGTTATTCTTCTCAGTAAACACTGATAAATACCTAGAAGCAGAATCTTTGCTTTGTGAATAAGAAACAGAAATGAAATAGAAAAGTTGAGACTGAACATATTTCAGGCTTTAAGAAGCTTAATGTTTTCTTGCCAATATATGAGATACAAGGAAAACACAGTCTTAGCACTTGAGATTTATTGCAATGAACACTTAAAATCTAACTCACTGATAAATTCAAGAGACCAAATTCTTGGCTACAGAACTAACACTTACTATAATACCAGAAAACTCTCCAAAGCTTGTAATTGTTCAGAAGAATAATCCTACAGTGACTAGGAGGAAATGGGATTAGGAAAACAAATCCTATACTCATGGTTCACTGGAATACTGAGTATTTCTCATTGATCTAGAGCAGAGCTTTCCAAACTGTGTGTCGGGACACGTTAGTGTGTTGGCTGCGGCTGCTGCTGCCTCCGAGCCCTGCCAGTATTCCACGCAGGTCCTAGTGCCTGCCTTGTGCCTTGCTGCCTCCAAACCTGCTGTGATTCCACGCAGGTCCTAGTGCCTGCCTTGTGCCCTGCTGTAAGAGTGTGTCGCAAAATGATACCCTGCTGTAAGAGTGTGTCGCAAAATGATGCATGTCTAAAAAGTGTGTAACCAACATGAAAAGTTTAGAAAGCTCTGATCTAGAGAAATGTCTCAAACTCAAATAATCACAAATGCCAAAAGGGAACTAGCCCATTAGCCTGAGGGCTGCAACACTGAAGCCTTTTCATGCAATGGTAGAAAAATTACTTTTATTACTTACATTTCAGTCTATCATCTGTAGCTTACAGAGGTTGCTGAACTGCAACTCCCAGTCAGCCTGGCAAGGGTGAGGGATGTTGGGTGTTGCAACTCAGCACCATTAGACTCAGCACCATTAGTTTGGTCTAGTGGTTAAGGCAACGGGCTAGAATCCAGGTGTCTATGAGTTCTAGTCCCGCCTTAGGCATGAAAGCCGGCTGGGTGACCTTGGGCCAGTCTCTCTCAGCCCAACTCACCTCACAGGGTTGCTGTTGTGGGGAAAAGAGGAGGAGGAAGGCGTATTAGCTATGTTCGCCGCCTTGAGTTATTTATAAAAATAATAAAGGCGGGATAGAAAATAAATAAAATTAAAAAATATATTAGAAGGGCCATATGCTATCTGTTGCAGACAGACCATATTTCAAAGGGAAGCTTCAATTTCCAAAGAAGACACATTTATTTCAAGTCTCCACCCCCCTGGGGTCTGTCAAGCTTCCAAGCCTTTTGTTACAAGACACAAAAGTGGAACAAGTAAAGGATTTCTCTCCCCACCCCACATCTTCACACTTTTGACAGGTATTCCCAGCTAAGGCTGTTCCAGATCAGTCCATTTCCTTCTTAACTCCACAGGTAGCTCCAAAAAGACTCTTTCCAGTTCTCAACTCGCAAACTTTCTTACTTTGCAGAAGAGGGATCATCTTTCCATAAGATGACTTTGTTCCCCTGAAACCCAATATGAAATATGAGAAGGGGAAACCAAAGGCAGCACGCTTTGTTCCTCCTCCCAGCTCATATTCTTCGAGGAGGAGGAGAAGAGAGCCATGCAGTACTGCCAACTCAATGCTGGCTGATGCTGCAGCCTTGGTGGCCTCTCCATGATTTCATTTCTTTTCTCCCCCTATTGGTAGGTAGGAAAGGTACTGCCTTGATTAGCAGCTAACCTGCAGGCAGATGCTTTCTCAAACAAACAAAAACCCAAAATGCCAGTCACCAATGTTCAGGCAGCTGAGTTCACCCTCCAGAAGCCTCCCCTGTCCTGCCCTGGTGGTTTCTGATAGCTAGGGTTGGGATCCAGGGAGAAGAGGGATGGTGCCTACTTGACTTCAAGTGACCCCTCCTTCACAGAAAGCCTCCAAACTTTCTTTGAGGAAAGACCTTCTACCTCTTTTCCATCAAGAAGGAGGTAAAAGCAGAGAAATACCCGAAGATGCATAGCCAAGGTGACTCAGGTCTGGCATATGTGGAAATGCACTGCTGCCAACTCATCGTGGAGAGAAATCAGCATATGCCAGCTGTGGGAGGTGGAGTGGCACAAGCGGATCAAGTATTGCAGGTAGATCATGTGTAGCTGGAGTCCTATCAGACCACCGAAAAAAATTGCATCCCCTCTCAAATTTGCTTGAGAATACCTGCTGCATAGAATAGTACAGCTACACTTCTATTTCTTTATTCTTTTTCAGTGCTACTGCTGACTAATTAAGTATTGTTGCAGTCCACAGAAAATGACTTGGAGGGCTGCATGTTTGAAATCCCTGTTCTAGAGGACCTAATGCAACTTTCTGTATCTTAAACAGTTGACTTTATATGACTAATAGTATTTGGTTACATATTACATGTATGTTTTCAAAGCCTTTTCACACTAAGATCAAAGTGTCTTACCCTCCAATAAATAACAGAATACAGTCTGCATTGCTAAAACGCTTAACACAGCTGCTTCCACACTATTTTCTCTGGAATGGCCACACTTTATCCACTCACCTTTAATGGGAAATCCTTAAAACATCGTTACCACATTTTTGTTATTCCACTTTTTTCTATACTCCTGTCCTATGTTTCTTCAGACATGACTTATTGTTATTTTGTTAATTTTAAAATGCAATAGCAGCAACAGTCTACAGCGTAGAGACGCATCACATTATTACACATGAACTCTTCCTTTGAAAATGAAACTTGAAAATGAAACAAACTGGTACCAAAAATATGTATTTAAAACAGTTTTTAGAGTTTATTAAGAACACGCAATAGCAAGAAAAACAGAGGTGGGTGTTAAGCTTAAAGAAAGGGATTAAGCTTTAAAAGAGGAAGTATGAACACCCACCCAGCAGAACTCCTGACTGCTTTATAAGACTGCAAGAGAGGGAGCCAGGCATACTAGCAGTAGATTTTACAACTCCAAAGCACCTGTTAAGTTGTTCTGGGTACAGAATTGGAAAATATCCTCTGTACTGAACTAGGAAAGGGTAAAGTTACAGCAAATTGAACTGTGTTAAATTTAATGCCAATGCAGTGCTTTGGTTTTGAAGGGAAAAAAGGTGTTTTGCAGTGAAGGGAGTGGCTCACATATACCTATTAGCAACTCCTTAAAGAATACATGAGAGCCAGTTTGGTGTAGTGCAGAGCTTTCCAAACTGTGTGTCGGGACACATTAGTGTGCCAGCTGCAGTGTCTGGGTGTGTTGTGGCTGCTGCTGCCTCCAAGCCTGCCCTGCCAGGATTCTGCGCAGGTCCTAGTGCCTGCCTTGTGCCCTGCTGTAAGAGTGTGTTGCGAAATGGTGCATGTCTAAAAGGTGTGTCACCAACATGAAAAGTTTGGAAAGCTCTGGTGTAGTGGTTAAGGCATCAGGCTAGAAACTGGGAGACCGTGAGTTCTAGTCCCGTCTTAGGCACAAAACCTTGGGCCAGTCACTCTCTCTCAGCCCTACGAAGAAGGCAAAGGCAAACCACTTCTGAAAAACCTTGCCAAGCAAACTGCAGGGACTTGTCCAGGCAGTCTCCAAGAATTGGACATGATTGAATGGACTTTAAAAAAAAATACATACATATCCATCACCTTATTCCCTTTCGGGGTGGGTAAGAAACCTTAAGCAAAGTATGAGATAGGAAGACGAAACAAAGCTAAAAGTAGTTTGTACCTGCACTATTCATTATACCCCTCCATACCTTTCCATCCTTGAAAACCATCCTTGTTTCCACCATGTCCATACACTGCTTCATATACTGCTTTTTTTCTTTGTGCTTATCACTTGTCTCTTTTCCAAGATCTCATCACTTCTCTCCAACATTATTTTTTTGGTCTTCTTTCTCTCCACCCATTCACTCTTCCTATTTATTTATTTATGAGCATTTGTATGCCACTTTATGGGGCGTGGTGGCTTAGCGGGTAAAACGCCAGGCTTGTCGATCGGAAGATCGCAAGTTCGGAGGTTTGAATCCCTAGCCCTGCATGCGGAGTGAGCTCCCGCACTAGCTCCAGCTCTTGCCAACCTAGCAATTTGAAAGCATGCAAATGCAAGTAGATCAATAGGTACCACTTCGGTGGGTAGGTAAGTGTTCCACTCCCGTCATGCTGGCCACATGACCGTGGAAGCGTCTTCGGACAGCGCTGGCTCTTCGGCTAACAAACGGAGATGAGCACTGGCCCCTAGAGTCGCACACGACTGCACAAATGTGCGGGGGGAACCTTTACCTTTTTATGCCACTTACTCACTAGATTCTGTCTTTGTTTTGCAACTTAAACTTCATTCATTCTCTTTATATAACCAAACCCCATCTCAATGTGCTTTTCCATACTGCTCATTTACTTACGTATTTAGTCCACACTGATTCAGTACCATAGAACCTTGATCCAATCTTTTCTTGATTTACCACACATATTTCTTAAGTACCCCATTCAAGCTGCATTCAATTTTCTATTTTCCTGACATACCTAACTTGCATTTCCATATACCTCAACAGGCAGAGGTATACATCTAAATACAGGCAGTCCTTGCTTAACAATCATTTGTTCAGCAACCGCTCGAAGTTACGATGGCGCTGAATGAATGGTAATTACAACTGATCCTCGAAGTTACAGCCGTTGCAGTGCTCCTGAAGTCACGTGATCAAAATTTGGGCACTTGGCAGCCTGCCTGCATTTATGACTGCAGACTGCAGCATGCGCTTCAACTGCCCCCACCCTTCTCTGCCCGTTTGGCTGCCCTGCACTCTGCCACCCCTGCCGCCCCCAGCTGACCTTCGTCATCTTCTTCCTCCTGCTGCTGACGAGGAGTGCCCGGCCAAGGCAGCTGCTGGCCCTTCTTGCTGGCAGCCAAAAAGGCAGAGATGAGGGGGGAGATAGGCAGGGGGCAGTTGAAGCTGAGGCGAGTGCTTCAATCCTCTCAGTCTTTCATCATAAACAATCAAATCAACCATGCTTTTAAATGTATATTTGTTCCTTTGCTGCATATATATACATATATATTTATGCTCACACCATGTACATGAAACAAACAAGACCTTTTTCTAAGCAAATACTTACTAGTCATAATTCTCTTTCATTCTTAGGTCTTCAAGTGGCCAATCATTATTTTGTATTCTAACATCTCATTCCCACCCATCCATTCATATTGCTTAACAGAATATCTTTTCTCCTGGATTGCATTCATTGAGAAAGTCTGTTTTTTCCATTATCACTGGTGCTTAACATGCAACTATCACTAACCTATGGATTTCTAGTTTTGTACACACCCATAAAAAACTAGATGATATCAATTCATACTTAGTGATATCTATTTTAGTTCTTGCATTCATAATTAAACATATACTTCACTTCCATACCTGTACTTACCACCTCTACTCCATAAAATCAGCAAACAGCATCCAAGTCAGCATACAGTAGATGCATGCACTTTAATCTGCAAAGACTCATGCAAATTTACTGAAAACTGGCTATCAGCGATACATATTTTCTTCTCATGTTCTAAAATAATTACCTGAAAAAGTTCCACTGAATGACTCTGTGCAGCTGTATTGGTGAACTATAAATTATTTGTTGTCTTCATAACCATGGAATAGGTCTTTAAATGTGTTCCAGTCTGTATCTCATTCAATTTGTTCCAAGTTTTCTAGCAACATTATTCTAATCATTATCCCATTTGTTTTATTCCCCTAACTCTCAATACTAGGGAATTTGGCTATACTCAGCAGAAGGGGTCATGAACAATTAAATGAATTGATTATACTAGTTCCCAATTTCAGAGGTCATACTCAATCACTTGCCAAGATGTCATGAAATCTTTCACAGGGCCTGGTTACTTGAGTGACCACCTGTCTCCCATTATATCTGCCTGGCAGGGTTCAATCTGGCAGGGTTGGCGCACTCTGGGGTCCATCGATTACAATATCTATCATCTGTCTGGACCCCAGAAGCATGCCTTCTCTCTAGCAGCACCTGCCCTCTGGAATGAGGTTCCCCCAGAAATCCAAATGGCTTCCACCCTATTGGTATTTCTAAGAGCCCTAAAGACCTGGCTCTTCCCCCAGGCCTTTGGCACAGATGACTGATGCCCATTTCTTCCTTTTTGTTCCTCTTGGGTTTGTTTTCTTTGCCATTGTTGTTCTTTTGTCTTGTGTGCTGTTTTTGTGTTTTTTGCTCTTGCTCTTAAATGTTTTTAACAATTGTAAACCACCCAGAGTCACTGGGAGTCAGGTGGCATATAAATTAAATGTATTATTATTATTATTATTCCAATTACTGGACATCAGCCATTCTATGATATCTGAGCAGCTTAACCTATTTTACAAGACACTATTCTTGTAGTCTCTTATAAAATAGTCCACCGAGAAATTTATAGACACACAACAATTTATTAATTTTTGAAATAATGTAAGGGCAGAATGCCCTTGTGTTACCTTTTGAAAATTCAAATGTTTACTTGAATTTGACTTCAAATCTTTGTTTATCTATTTTTCTTTCTAATTTTTTTTGGAATATTTACTTAGTTTTAACACAGAGATATACAGAAATTTACTAAATAAGGGACAATTCCACATTAATCTTCTTGAGTCAAGAAGCAATAAAATATCTAAGCTTGCAAACATGTTTTTAGTTAGCATGAGAAAGGACCTTTATTGAATATCCTTCACTTGAGGGTAGATACTATGCAAAAATTGTTATTATGGAAAATGGAACTAATGAGTAAGACAGAACAGTAAATACTATTAAAATGTTTGCTTTATTCTACTTCCATTTAAATAAGAAGCAATGTCTTAACAGTATTAAAAACTGTAACTGTTATTACAGCTGAAGTCCTGACACTATTATGCTGAGTTATATAACATACAAATGTTCTGCAAACCCTTCAAAAGAGATGCATCAGAATGCAAGGAAGCCACACTGCCAATAGCAAAGGAAAATGGCTGTGACCTGCACATGCACGCAGAGACAGCTGGGAGCAGCTTCCAAAGCAGCCAGGTGAGTCTGGAAGAAGATGTGGTTGCTTTAACAATGTGAAAAGTGATGCTTTATATATACCACTGTGTGTTCTGAAGCACTTCTTTCAAAGGATTTACAGTCCTATAACATATGTGCTAATCATGCTATTTCTTTCCCTTTTCATTGGATGGATGGAAGGAAGGAAGGAGCAGTAAGGGTTGAATTAAAAGCCACAAAACACTGTGATTGATAGTTCTGAAATCTTGAGTTGCCTTGAGAATGACACTGCTTAGCTAAAGATTTTCAAGCAGATTAAAGCAATGGAAGCTTAATGGCTATACATAATTTCTGTTTATGCTCCTTGTACTTAAAATGTTTATATTCACATAGCACAAGCAAAGTGTTTGGGGCTTTTTTACAGCTATATTGACGTAGGAAATGATGCAAAACATAGTAAGTGATTCATAGTCAAATTCTGCCTTATTTGAACTCTCTCAAAAAATATGGTACTCATCAATGCTAAAATCAAACTTACTGCAGTTAAAATATTCTCACGTTAGGAAATTGCCATACCACAATATTTTTCTCACTCAGCAATGCTTACATCCTAAAATTGCACTCATGAGACTGATATACCTTTTTTTACTTATTCCTAAGGGAATTGCTTTAGCACAGTTTAAATGTATTATTTAAACAGTATCAAAGCATTTAAGGAGGGAGAATTTCAAACATTTGTGGTTCAGTTTTATCCAACTGAAGGCTTGATCATTACTTTTTTCAAACACATAAATAACTATTGAACATGCACAAAATATATGATCTCCTAGGAAACAAGCAACGAACAAACTTTTAATATGTGATGCACTGCCAGGAACTCTAAACTGGCACCCAAGTGGGAAAAAAAAGATCTACACACCAATATTATAGGGTAAATAATGGGCTCGGAACATGTTTTATGAGGCTTCCAACTCATCTGTTATGTTTTATACTTTTTATGAGGTATCTACCAGACAAATTAATCAAGATTAGTATAGGTTTGACTACGGCACTACAAATTAATGACAGTTTTCCCTATGTGAAATGTAAGACTGCTTCCAGAGTTCATTCCACAGTTCATTCACACCCCTGCCTGAAAAGAAAAGAAAAGTTTCTTATGGTTAATACTCCCCGTCTTCCTTATTTTCTCTATATAGAAATTGAGAAACCTAGAATAACCCTTCTCAGTCCTTAACTAAAGATTATACCGTGTATACTTGGGTTAATTGTTTTGTTGGAAACAAGTGTATATTCAATGTACAGCAGACCGTAAAAGGGCGACACTGTTCTTGCGTTCAGTCTGTGCAGCTTCCCTGCTCATTTGTGTGGCAGATTGAAGCAATGATAAGACCAGGAAAAAGATATTCTGAAACGCCTGAAAAAGCTGTCATATGAAAGAGTCCCTCTCTCTCCAAAAGAAAAAGAGAAAGTACAGAGGAGAAAACTCACAGCACCTTCCAGGCGGCCTTCCCTCAGCCTGGGTCCATGGAACCGGCTGCTCTGGTGAAAAGAACCTGATAAGATAGACCAGTTAGGTGGACAGGTTGTGCCTTCAAGGCAAGACCTGGAAAGGTCTCTTTGAGACCACTGTTGGAGCTTAGGAAGCAGAAGAACTGAACTGTAAAACCCTGCTTGGGGTACCTGCCAAAGGAGGGAAGGGCTGCAGAAATTCTGTGTTTGTTCCACAGTTGCCTCTAATAGCAAAACACCAAAGACAGGGGAAGGGGACCTGGCATAAATGTGTCTTCTTTGGAAACTGAAGCTTCCCTTTGAAAGGCTGCAACAAACAGCACGTGGCCCCTCTAATGGTGCTCAGTTGCAGCAGCCAACATCCCTCACCCTTGACAAGACTTGCTGCTGGGAGCAGCAATTCATCAATATCTGGAAAGCCACAGATGCTTTAAATGTTTTCAAATTATTCAAAATTAATTTCTTTTGCATCAATGTATGAAGAGACTTCAGTGTTGTGCCTCCCCCCCCCCCCAGGCTAGTGGACTCATCCACATGTGGCATCAGAAATTCAGAAAAATCAGAAATTCATTGCTGTAATTTTTCCTAGTAGAGAGAGGCAGCTAAATTTATCTTTGCCACTTAAGATAATCATAGACCTTTTGCCAAAATAGTGATAATTTTATTCACACTTATAAGAACTTCATGTACTGAATTCAAACCAGATGATGTAACACTTTCCAAGGAACATACCTTTTTACAGTTGTGCTATAAAAATGCTGGCAGAAGGTCCAGGAGGATTGTGTGGCACTATTTTCTCAACTCTGGACATCCTGAACCAGAACAGTTATATACATTTGTGTATGTGTATTATATATGACTAATAGAACTCAGTTCTGTCAGGCAGTTACCAAGACTTGACCTCTGACAAGTTGGCCACTGAGGAGTGGCAGTCACTAGTGTTCCTAAGAGGACCCCTTAGGAGACTTGGACTTGCCTGCTGCAACTCCATTCCCTTCCAAAGAGGGAGACTGCATATACGTTACTCAACTCTTAAAGCAGTGGGAAGATCAGTGAGGAACCATTTGGGTTCACGATCTTCTTCCTTTGGGCAGGACTGAAAAAAATGAGGCTACTCTTCGCCTTTCTTCCACCCAGAAAGGGAGGAAACAGAAATTACTTTCTCCTAGCCATCACTCCCATCTATTGCTTCTGAATCCTATATACATTCTCATTCTCTGAACTGGTTACCAGGGGGTGACACAGCTGCTTTTTACTGGTCAGGATGGGCATGTCACCTAGCTGACTAGTCAACATTTTAGACAGAGCATTCTGAAAAAACTTTGATGGAATGAGCAGACAGATACAGAGCAGCCAGTCACTCATGACAAGTTGGTCTACTGAGCTCAGTTCAATTGAACCTTATCAAACCCACAATAATGTTTAGGCACAGAACAAGAGCATTCAAGCACTGGTCAGATCAAACTATTACATCACTCAGAGGAAAGGTTGGTAGGAACCTCAGCTTAGCTGTGCTCCCTCTGGGAGCAACAACGGTGACCACTTGAATTCACCAGGTCTCTATGCCGCCTAAAGGGGGAGTCTGCATGCAAGATCATAGAGGAGCAAACTGAAGTGAGGATTCTTTATATCAAATACTGGTGCCCCCTGGAGAATGTAAGAATAGCTTGGTTTCTACATAGAACTACTTCACAGTTCGTTTTAGCTAGTGCTTCTTCAACAAGCTACAACAGCCCACACAGTAACCTATGCTGTAAACAATGGCTTACAAACCACAATGGCTGGATTTCCCTATTTTGCTAAGCCAAAACCCAACAAATCACATTTTGGCTCAGCACCAAGTATGAACCCTGCCAGTGGGGATGGGGTCCTCTTGATCCAGTCCCAATTCCTACACTTCCCAAACCACAAGAGAGGTGAGGCTGCAGCGCCTGCGGCTCTCCCTTTGTGCACGGCGCAGCGCCAAGCCACTGCACTGCAGGGAGAGAGCGTCCTTCTGGAGAGCAAGCGCATCTGCTTCTGGCAGCTACTCCACCGCTCATCTGCTGGGCAAAGCCGCAGCCCTACCGCAGAAGCGGCTGTCACCTTCACCGACTCACCTGGGCTCGCTCTCTGTCTGCCTGACCCCGTTGCCAGGGTCGGACCCGTTACAGGGAACGGGTGGAAGGATGAGACTCGGAAGGATGAGGCTCCCGCAAGGGCACTGTACCCAGAGCCCCCCTCCCCGGTCCTGGGACTGGTGGGGAAGGGGAGGGCGGAGGGAGGGGCGCCGAAGGGAGGTCTTCCTCTTGCATACCACCCGCGATTTACGGTTGGGGGGCAGTTCGTCGGTGGGGCTGCAAGAAAGAAGCGAGCAGGGAGGTTCCAGGCCCCGCGTTTTCCGCCTGGAAAGGGCAGAGTGGGTATGAAATGGAGGATGGGAAGCCTCGGGAAGGGGGAAGGCAACCCTCGCCTCTGCTCCCCTCAAGGCCCGACCCTCGTAGCCCTCACCTTCTGGCGGATCTGGCCGGAGGTGGAGACCTTGCGGATGAGCTTCTGCGGCGAGCCGGATTCTTGCTCCGGCTCGCTGTCCGACGACTCTTCCGCCGCCGCCGGAGGGGCAGCGGCGGTGGCCCCGGCCTGGGGCTGAGAGGCGCCCGCCGCCGCCGCTGCCGCCATGCTGCACCGTAAGGAGCAGGGCGGGCAGCACCACCTAGCGCCTCAAGCGGCGCCGTGCAAGCGCCTGCCCTGCGTGGGCTCAGCGCGGGGGGAGAGAAGCCGGCAAGCTCCTTGGCGGGCCGTGCCCACGGCCGCCCTCTGGCGGGCTGGCATCGCGTTGGCCTGAGGCAGCCTCCTTGGCGTGAGTGGATGCTGGAGATTTCTCTTTCACACGTGCGTACACGCACGGGATTTTCAGTACGATGACTAAAGCGCTCAGAGCTGGGTAGCACGCACGATTATTGTAACCCACGTCTCTGAGTGAGGCAGAGTAAGTAATGTATACATTTAACTCAATGTTTATCTCTCTGCTATGTTGAATCATCCTCACCCTTCAATTGAAAAAGGAAACTAATACATGAGGGAAAAGGGGGATAGATTAAACTGGAGCCAATGTTTTATTTTTTTCTGATTATAGTATTGTTGCATATTTCCAAACATTCCAAAATGCAGTCTCTGCATCTGTAAACTTCTAAACTTCTAAACTTCTGAAGTGCTAAACTTCTAAAGGACAAAGAGTCTATTGCACTGCGCTGGAAAGAGCATTACTACAATCTCCTTAATCGTCACTCTACTGTGGCTGATGAAGTCTTCTTGCAAATCCCGCAAAAACAAATAAGAAATGAGCTTGCAGTACCCCCTAGTTTGGAGGAAGTCAGTAAAGCCACTAAACAAATGAAAAATAACAAAGCTAGTGGACCTGATGGGATTCCTGCTGAAGTCTTTAAAGAAGGTGGGCCTGAACTTACACAACAACTTCATAAGCTCATCGAAAAAATCTGGATGAGGGAGGAGATTCCAGCAGACTTTAGGGATGCCATAATTATCACTCTCTTTAAAAAGGGTGATAGAACAGACTGCGGAAACTATCGAGGCATCTCCCTTCTAGCCACAGCAGGCAAAATCCTGGCAAAGATCATCGCAAACCGTCTCCTATCTGTATCAGAAGACATCCTCCCTGAAACGCAAAATGGCTTCCGCCCTTCCAGGGGAACAGTGGATATGATCTTCACTGCACGACAGCTTCAAGAAAAATGCAAGGAGCAAAACCACCCTCTGTACATGGCGTTTATTGATCTGACTAAAGCTTTTGATACTGTAAATCATACTGCTCTCTGGACCATCCTTCTGAAAATCGGATGCCCTGATAAATTTGTGAACATCTTGCGGTTACTCCATGACGACATGATGGCAACAATCCTGAATAACAATGGCTCTCAAAGCGATCCATTTAAAGTGGAATCCGGCGTTAAACAGGGATGTGTTATTGCTCCAACCTTATTCGCTATCTTCATCGCTATGATTATACACCTTGTTGAAGAGAAACTTCCTACTGGTGTAGAAATTATATATCGAACAGATGGAAAGCTTTTTAATCTTAGTAGGCTGAAAGCAAAAAATAAGGTAATTGCAACTTCTGTTATAGAACTTCAATATGCTGATGATAAGGTAGTCTGTGCACACTCCGAGGAAGATCTTCAAACTATCCTAAACATCTTTACAGAAGCATATGAAAAGCTCGGCCTCTCAATTAACATTAAAAAAACCAAAGTGCTTTACCAGCAAGTTCGAACCAATCCCCCTGCAGCGCCATCAATCCAGCTTAAAGGTGTGTCACTAGAAAATGTCGACCACTTTTCTTATCTCGGCAGCCATCTATCTACAAAAGCCGACATCGACGCTGAAATTCAGCATCGCCTGAGCTCTGCGAGTGTAGCTTTCTCCCGAATGAAGCGTAGAGTGTTTGAGGATCGGGACATTCGCAGGGAGACCAAAATGTTTGTTTACAAAGCCATTGTACTACCAACCCTTCTGTACGCCTGTGAAACATGGACCCTCTACAAACGCCACCTCCAACTTCTTGAAAGATTCCATCAACGCTGCCTCCGAAAAATTCTGCAAATTACTTGGGAAGATAGGCGGACTAATGTTAGCGTATTAGAAGAAGCGAAAACCACCAGCATTGAAACAACGATCATCCAACATCAACTTCGCTGGACCGGTCATGTTGTTCGAATGCCTGACCATCGTCTTCCAAAGCAGCTACTTTACTCCCAACTTAAGAATGGAAAACGGAATATTGGTGGACAGCAAAAGAGATTCAAAGATACTCTCAAAGCTAATTTAAAAAATGTAATATCAGCATTGAGAACTGGGAAGCCCTAACTCATGAGCGTTTCAATTGGAGGTCAGCCTTTATTAAAGGCGCTATGGACTTTGAAGAAGCACGAGTACAGGGCGAAGGGGAGAAAAGAGCTAAAAGGAAGGCACGTCAGGCAAACCCTCATCATGACCGTCTCCCACCCGGAAACCTATGCCCCCATTGTGGGAGGTTGTGCGGATCCAGAATTGGCCTTTATAGCCACTTACGGATCCACCGTTAAAATTTTACCTTTGGAAGACAATCTTACTCGGCTACGAGGGATCGCCAATGAATCTGAAGTGATACAGATTGTTCTGCCAGGGCAGAACTCTACCATCCACTGAGAGCCAGTTTAGATCGGGCTGCCTGCCTACACAGTCACTGCCACTGTGAAGTGGATTCATTCAGGGCACGTCCACACTATTGTTTTTTCAGTCCCTTAAAGTTGTTTGAAGATGATTCATAATAGTCCTATCTTCTGCTGTGAGACTGCATGAAGAACAAAGGGCAAAGAATCACTGCCCTGCCTAAGCTACTAAAGGTGCTAGAGCAGAGCTTTCCAAACTCTGTGTCGCGACACGTTAGTGCAGTGCTTTCTAAAGTGCCGCTGTTGGCGACACACCAACGGCGGGGGCAGGGCGGGGGCGTGCATGGCGGCAGGGCGGGGGGCGCGCGGGGTGGAGGTGTGCATGGTGGCAGCGGCAGCGGCCTCCGCTAAAACGCGGAAGCACTGATGGCGCGCCGCCGCCGTGCACACCCCCACTGCCGCTTCCGGGTTGTGTGGCGACACACCAGACTGTGTGTTGCGACACACTAAAGTGTCGCGACACACAGTATGGAAAGCTGTGCGTTAGTGTGTCGGCTGCAGTGTTTGGGTGTGTCGCGGCTGCTGCTGCCCCGAGCCCTGCCAGGATTCCGCGCAGGTCCTAGTGCCTGCCTTGTGCCTTGCTGCCTCCACACCTGCTGTGATTCCGCGCAGGTCCTAGTGCCTGCCTTGTGGCCTGCTGTAAGAGTGTGTCGCGAAATGATGCCCTGCTGTAAGAGTGTGTCGTGAAATGATGCATGTCTAAAAAGTGTGTCACCAACATGAAAAGTTTGGAAAGCTCTGTGCTAGAGAAACAGAAATTCTTCCCCTGCCCCCAAAGGAAGTAAAATAAATTTCTTGCACACAGACCCACACACGTCCTTACTACATGTTCTGTGCATTTGTCTGTTCATATGCAAAAGAAACCCAAAGCCATTCATATGAGGGGGAGCTGCAAAGCTGTCAGGTTTATTTATTTGCTTGTTTGTTTGTTTGTTTGTCTGTCATATTTGTCTAGCGCCCATCTCTCATGCAATGACTCTGGGCGGTTAAAGATAACAGAAAGTTATCTTTCTGTTGAAGGATCTGCTAGGGTAGATGAAGTTTAGGAGCTGGGAGACAGGATGAAGCAAGAATTTCCAAAAAGAGAGAAAATTGATGCCAACTCCACAGAGCAGCAGCATTTGAAATAAGCAAACAAGCACACACACCAGTTCTACTATAGTTTCAAATATACCACTGCTGAACTAGGGATAAATCCACTCAGTTCTCTCTCCAATGTTGTGGAATCATAGAAGTCCAGACTTAGCTTCATACTGGGAAAGAACTGTCATGCGGAACGACCTTCCAATGGGACCATATTTGCCCTCTATCCGTGCTCTTAAGCTGTAACTTTTGAGGCAAGCTTCAAGTCAACTTTGATCCTTAAACTAAAAAGTATGCAAAAAGTATGCAAGCTACTCAAAGAGCAATATATATAACAGCTTTATTTGTTTATTATTTTAAAAGCACACATTTCATATGTGAATCTCTGCAGCTAACAACAAACGCACCAGCAATAACACAAATAAATAAAATAACTATAACAGTAAACATTACGATACTATGGTGTTGAGGTCTGAGTCAAAGAATTCCCTCAAACAAATGCAAATATTACTGTCCAGGATCATCTAACATCTTGGCCCAAATCTTGGAGGAACAGCCAGGTCTTTAAGGCCTTATGGAAGGCCAGGCACATTAGAGCCATTGAGCCCTCAGGGGGAATAGTGTTCCATAGGGCAGGTCCCACAACAGAGAGAATCCTGAGTCCCATTAGATGACAGTGCCTCATAGAGGGGGACCTGAAGGATGCCTCCTCTCTTGGATCTGTTGGGACGGGCAGAAACAATTGCAGATAGATGGTTCCAGAAATAAACTGGAATCATGCCATGAAGGGCTTTACAGGTAGGCTGACCATACGCCCCGTTTTGAACGGGACAGTCCCGTTTTTTAAACAATTCCCGACCGCCCCGTCGTTTTAAGAAAAATATCCATTTTGTCCTGTTTTTTAAAGTTCCCGCGGCAAAGTGCGCCCACACACGTGCACGTGCGCGCCCACTTTGTCCGGTGAGCCGTGGGTAAGTTAGGGTCCCGTTTCCCCCCCAAGGAAATATGGTCAGTCTATTTACAGGTGATAGCCAGTACCTTGAATTGCTGGAAGGCTATTGGAAGCCAGTGCAGTTTGAGAAGCAAGGATGATACATGGGTGTGCCCAAAACTGTCCATTCTGCTGTAGTCTGGACCAACTGAAGCGTCCCAATACTCTTTAAAGGCAGCCCCTGTAGAGTGCATTGTAATAGTCTAAATGGGAGGGCACTAATGTATGAGTGCCTCTGAATAGGGCCTCCCCATTTAAGAAAAAGGAGACAACTGGCATGCAACATAGATTTGTGCAAAGGCCCTCTTGTCCAAAGTAGCAACTTCTCTTTGAGCAGGAACCATGAGTCCAAGAGGACGTCTAAGTTGCGTACCAACTCTGCCTGAGGGAGTGCAAGTCCATTCAGATTTAAGAATGGAAAATCTCCAGATTCCAAAGGCCTCAAAACCCACAGCTACTCCTTCTGAAAGTCAAATCAGCAGCCCTTTGAAAGAACAAGCCTGCCAAATTCACTCATCTTCTTCCTATACTATACCAGCTCAGACATTTTGGTGTAAACTCTTGAACAGGCTATAATACATTTTTTTAAAAAAAACATGCTTTGGTGCTGTAATATAGAGAATGCTGGACACTAGTTCAGAACTGTTGCTTATGTAACCTGAAACTGTATTGTTGCCATTATTTGTGCATCCAACAGATAAGTCTGATCCATTTTGACTTTCTACACACATATACTTGCAAGACATTCATGATTATTGAAGAACATTTGCTAGTTGCCTATTCACATTACAATTTTATATGAATACATATAAACCAGGATGCATAAAGCTGCACTATAATTGTTCCTTCTACTTCCTTTTTCAAGTGAAAGGCATGATTAGGATGAAAGAAATTTGTAACTCAGCAAGACAGATACTCTGATCCCTCTTCAGGTTCCCCCAAGTCAGTTCCTGCCAGAACTCTGTACTTCCGCTGCAATAATCCCCCATTCTGCTGAATGAGTGATTACAGTAGTTGACACCCGACACAGCTGGAAGTCACAAAATAGAAGAAAGCTGCTTATACATCTCCTGGTTATGTAACTGTCATGTAAGGACAGTTTATAATTTTATAATAGAATGGGATCTACTTTTCCTACTGCAGCTAAATATAACCGTTTTACTTTGAATAAGTTTAAATCTCCAGGACTCAATGAACTGCTTCCGAAGATGATAAGGGAACTAACTGATGGTGTGGAAAACCCTTGTGCGTTATCTTTGAGAAATTCTGGAGAACTGGTGAAGTGCCTGGTGGCCGGATGAGGGCAAATGTTGATCCTCTCTTCAAAAAGGGGGAAATCCAGCAAACTGCAAACCAAGCAGTCTGTCATAAATACTTGGGGAGATTTTAGAGTAGGTCACAAAGCAATTGATGTGTAAGAACCTTGAAAGTAAAGTGGTGATTACCAGAAGTCGGCAGGGATTTGTTAAGAACAAATCTTGCTAAAGTAACTTTATCTCATTTTTTGATTGGATAACTTCCTTAATAATTGGAAGATATGGGCAGGGGGATACCTTGATTGGTAGTGGCACTAGTAAAGATTATTTTGGAATAATAATAGATTTCAAACTCTCTATATAAGTAATTGTTCCACTTTATTAAGCTTTGTTCAGACCCACCTCAAGTGGGTCCCTTGGGGGAGTTGGGCGGTGATAAATCCAATAAATAAATAAGTAAGTAAGTAAGTAAGTAAGTAAGTAAGTAAGTAAGTAAGTATAATGTCCTGTTCAGAGATATTGGAGCATACTCAGAGAAGAGGAACAAGGAGGATCAGGCAACTAGAAATTAAGTCCTATGAAGACAAATGGAAGAAGCTGGGTATGTTTCACCTTGAGAAAAAAATGACTGAGAGGGGAAAATGATTAACCTTTTCAAAGTGAATATTAAAAAAAATGTTAATAGTAAGAAGAGTTTGACAGTGGAACAACTGTTTGGACAAGTGGCAGGCTCGCCTTCATTGGATGTGTTCAAGGCTAAATAGCCAGTCTGGAGTTCTACATTTGTAGAGAGTTAACAAGTTTAAGTAAAAAACAAGAGCCACACATCAACTCAATTTAACTATTCTGTTTCTTAATAAATACGAAAGTTATGGCCTCTGCTAACTTGGTCCCTTTCTCCTCTTTCATTCAGTATGTGGACACTCCATTTTGCTGTCTTCTGCAGAGGCTTCATCTTTCAGTTGCTGACGAGCAAACTCCTCAAACACCAGGTCATCTTGGCCACTAAGGAAAAGATAAGGACTCTCTTTGAATATCACATCTTCTTAATGTTTGACATTAGGAATCTCGCTCTTTTCTTTTGCCATGTTTAGATATACAGTATAATTTGTCTACTCCAGAGAGTGGTGAATGGGTGGCTTTCTAGATGTTGCTGAACTATGGGCACTTCCACATCACCATCAGTTTCTACTTCCCAACTGTTCAAAAAGCTGTGATAAGCCAAACTTGAAGCATAGAGAAAAGAAGGGAAAGGAGCCAGGAGATGAGGCAACTAAGAGTTCACCCCCATGGAAGAATGGACTGACAAGAAGCTCTGCAAAAGTGCTGTGCTTCAGAAAAAACAACAGATTTTCTGCAGTTTCATATATACTACAGTTTGGCTTCCAGATTTTGCGAGCATCATGAAAATAGGCAGGACTGGAGCTGTTTCTAGACTGCTACAAAGACATAATATGGAAGTGCCCTATACGTCCTAGTAGTCAGCAAGTGATGAGGGATGTAGTTCAGAAACATCTGGAAGGCCGTTGGTTCTCAGCCTTACTCTATACATTTCCATACAACAATAAGGCCTACATTTAAGTATCTTACAGTACTTATACATTTATAGTTTGCACAAAGTCACTACATGATTTATTTGTTTTTGCTAAACACATTCAAGTAACACTTAAGAGTAGAATAGAAAGAGAAAATTAATGAAATAATTCTTACCTTTCCTTTTCTGTAATCATCAGTATACATTGAAAAAAGAGACAGAAAGGTTTATTTAAATATGTTTCCAAAACAAATATCTTTAACCCTGAAGTTAAGAACATCATCTGTGAAATTAGAAGAAAAGAATCCAAGTGCCAATGTGAGTGAGAAGGAGGTTACAATACAACAAAGCACAACCCTTTAGAGCGACACCTAGCAATTTATTCTAAACACCGGAGACACCTGGGTGGTTTCATATTGCGTGACTGATATGTTACCAGGATGGTCACATAGTAGCAGCCAGAAGTCAACATTACTGGAACATGGAGTTCTTTTTAGTTAGTCTGTCACTGTTGATTTAAACAGACTGATCACAGCAGGAGTCTCTTTGGAGTGCTTAAAGCCAGCAAATCAAGTGCCAGGTAAAGCTAGGTCAGGGATTGAAAAGCATAGCACATCAACTTGTGTGTTTTTGACTCAGTGAATTGTCTTTAAAACATCCAGAAGCTGACATTTTGCATGGACTTAAGTACATTCAACCATCTGTCACAGCCAAAATACGTTTCTGGCTTGGAGATGGGGGCCATTAACAAGTCTCAGGTCACCGGGCCCTTGCTGCTACTCTTTGGCTTAGTTTAGAGGTGTCCTAATAATATGGTTAAAGCAAAAGGAACTGTGGTTGAAAATGCAAACAGTGTTTCCCTTTTCAGTAATTTCTGTGTGAGTGGAAAGAGCATGCTTGCTTTAAAAAAAATAAACATCTTGCAGGCAGTTAACTTTATAATAAGACTGTTAACTGGTTTTAACTTCTATGTCTTTAATAAGAGTATAACATACATTAAGTAAGCATGTGTCAGATTTTCCATTGTTTATCTTCATGCTATCAAAAGCTTGTCTGTAACACAATGTAAAGTAAAAGCTTTGTAACACATTGTCACAAATCACAGTAAATAATCAACCCTGCCTTTTAATATATCTAAGTCTTTTTTGTTCATATTTGTTATTATCATCATTATTATTATTTAAATTATACCCCACCTTTCAGTAATGAGTAATGGAAAATCATATTCAATATGATAAGTGTTGGAGACAAAAATATTTTCCATTAAGTTTATTTAATAAAGGAAAGCTTCTCTACTAAATTTACATATGCAAGAGAGCTGGCTCAGAATATGAGATGGACAAAGCAGCTTTGTTGCTTATTGTCCAGAAAATGGACAAAACTAGCTGATGATTAAGAATCCACTGTCAAGCTGTAGAATTATTATTATTATTATTATTATTATTATTATTATTATTATTAGTTGAGACCAGCCTTTCCTTGCAAAATACCCTTCATATGTGTTGACCTTATCTACAAAGCCTACATTAAAGTGTTGAAGACCAACACCTCTGGAAGGTATCAGACATGGGAAAGTTGGTTTCATAGAATGATAAGCAAGAGTAATCTTCTATACTTGTTCAGGCTCTGTGTTTATTTGTAGGAGAATGAGGTGGAAGAGAGTTGAGACAGCATACTACAAATGTATTTCAGACTACTTTTTTACATTTAAAAATATTTTACAGCATTTAAAAACAAATGTAAATAGGAAGAAGCAGAATAGAGAGGAGGGTGAGATAAACTGTTCTTATTAATGTGCTAGGGAAGATTTTTAACAAGAGAATATTGAAAACCAGTTTTCTTCCTCTGTGTTCCATTAAGATCATGCTCCCCTCTTGTCTGGTTAGTTTGGGGAGAAAACGTTAGATGGTTAAAAATACAAGATGTTCTGGAACTCACACTTGCCTGTAAATTCTTTACTCACTAAGACATTGTGAGCAGATTCAGCCCTGCAGCTATCCAAGTGGTTGGAAGAATGATTGACATGCTCCCATCAAAAGGAAATTGTCTATACTTGCATTAATTAAGTCATTTACACTTTAGAAGGAGTGGGAAGCTAGAGCTCCGAATATCCCAGGAGTTACAGATACTAGTTTTGCATCCATGAATACAGTATTTCAAAATTGGCATTTGGTTATGAAATAAATGTTATATACCCACACAGACTGATGTGCACTACATGTTTGGAAAATAATATTTAGAGTCAAGCTAACTGATATAGGTTGTCTTGGAATCCATGAACCCATCCTGAATCCAGTTGTGTTAAACCTGGACACTATGCACTCTATACATGACCCAAGACACATTATTTGTTCTATACAGTTGTATTATGCTTATGTTCTGATACTAAACCCTGTTTTTTCCCCTCTAAATTAAAATTAACTGAGCTATTTCATTCCATGTCATTGGAAAGGCTTTTATTACTTCATATAGTTATGGCCAGTAGCTTCTATCTTAACACTAGAAGAAAGATTTCCTCAAATACATTTATGATTTGAAAAATTATTTTAAAACTTTGTCAGTGACCTACGGTGCACAGAATTTCCAACATTGCATATAAATCACCACTGATCTTCGGGCTATGCATAAGTCTTAAAACAGATAGCAAACTGTCCTTCTTTGTGCACCAAGGCACAAAGAATTTGAAGTAGTTATAACAATCAGCAGAATTCTAGCCAGAGGAGGTACTATAAATCACATCAGTGGATTTTTATTGAATTTCACACTTAACTAGCAAATGCACATTGGCTGCAAAACTTGTGAGAAGCATTCACTGCAGCATTATATAAGTATTACAGTAAAAGAAATGGACAAGACTGAATGTATTCACTAAATTTTGCATGATTGATAATTATAATGCCTAAGCTTGCTGTCTAAGAATTAAAAGAGAAATCCCACTGAATTCAATAAGGCTAACTTCCAGAGAAGTATGTTTGAAATTGTTTCTAAATACTTTGATATTTCAATATTTCATTATCTTTTTATAGGTATGAAACATTATACCTACTGTACAGATGGCAACCAAAACATAATTTAGTTGACCAAGGTCTTATTAAGTATGGAAAGAAATTCTAACAGGGAACATATGGAGGACTAGGATTATTTACATGACTGAATTTCAAAGTTCTGTGTAAAATAAAAGTTTGAATTTCACCAGTACAATAGGTAGAGAAGATCCATGAATGATCCCATATTTGGGGCGGGGATGGTGGTGAAGTCACATATGTCATGAATATATCCATATTCTCATTCAAGTGGTTTACACCATACAAATTATACATGTTCCAAAAAAAACTGGAAGGGTAAATATACAGAACTATACCCTCTATAAACCTGTTTGGACAGTAAGGAATGATCAAGTCTTTACTGAGTCGTGTAAAACTTCTTCACTGTGACAGAGCCATTCTTTAAAGGTTTTTTTAAAAGTAGTTATATTACATTCTAGATTTTCCAATATTATAATGTCCATCAAATTAAATGAGATTAAGGTTATACCAATAACAAATTATACCTTAAAGAAGGTGGAGGCTTGGAGAACGTTAAATAGTAACAGGAAAGAGTTCTTGTTGTTATTTCAATTTGTGTTCTGCCTTTCTACCCAGAGATCCCTCAAGACAACTAAAGTGAAAAGAACAGGGGCTGAGCACAACTCTCCATGGGGATGCCTTTCTTAGCTGGGAGTAATACAGAAAATAGGGAAAATGCTGATTTATTAGCATGCATAGCGTTGTGACAATAAAAGCATTGAGCTATTAAATGTTATCAGAAAGAAAACTTTCTAATAGCATTTACTCCTCCTTTTCTGTTTAGTCTGAATACACCATTCCCTCCAGTTGCCAAAGAAATGGTTCACTTTCAGGCCCATCTGATTACTTTTCATTGTTTCTCTTGTCAAAGGGGAAATCTTCTGGATTTCCACAGAACAAGAAGGCTTATCTTATCACCAGGGTATCACAAGCAGGGAGAGGAAGGTAAAACAAGGGGGCAGGAAGGAGGAAACCAACCGTCGGCTACTAACCTGCTGCGTCGGTCTCCTCTTGCATGGGGTGCATGAGACGGAAGGGCAACTCCATGCTCACCTCGCTTTGGAAACAGGAAGGAAGAGAGGTAATCCAGGACTCCGATGTACCAAAGCAAAAGGCTGACCATTTCTTAGACACCAGTCCTAAATCTTTTCCCCTAATTTCTCACCAGTATTTGGAAATGTAAACTGGATTACACTGTACATTACAAATGTAAACTGGATTACACTACTCTAGATTGGAAGTAATCAGAGCGTTAATAAATGAAGCACACGCCTGTATTTTTACATAGCATCACAGCTGCCTAAGTTGTTAAGTTAGAGTTATTATAATTGTAGCCTAGAAAATGAGGAATAGGCCACTTTTGGACCTAATATATATATACTGTATGTATGTATGTATGTATGTATGTGTGTGTGTGTGTGTATGTGTGTGTGTGTATATATGTGTGTGTGTGTGTGTGTGTGTGTGTGTGTGTGTATATATATATATATATATATATATATATACATACATACATACATACAGCTCTGCGAGTGTAGTTTTCTCCCGAATGAAGCGTAGAGTGTTTGAGGATCGGTACATTCGCAGGGAGACCAAAATGCTTGTTTACAAAGCCATTGTACTACCAACCCTTCTGTACACCTGTGAAACATGGACCCTCTACAAACGCCACCTCCAACTTCTTGAAAGATTCCATCAACGCTGCCTCCGAAAAATTCTGCACATTACTTGGGAAGATAGGCGGACTAATGTTAGCGTATTAGAAGAAGCGAAAACCACCAGCATTGAAACAATGATCATCCAACATCAACTTCGCTGGACCGGTCATGTTGTTCGAATGCCTGACCATCGTCTTCCAAAGCAGCTACTTTACTCCCAACTTAAGAATGGAAAACGGAATATTGGTGGACAGCAAAAGAGATTCAAAGATACTCTCAAAGCTAACTTAAAAAAATGTAATATCAGCATTGAGAACTGGGAAGCCCTAACACATGAGCGTTTCAATTGGAGGTCAGCCTTTATTAATGGCGCTATGGACTTTGAAGAAGCACGAGTACAGGGCGAAAAGGAGAAAAGAGCTAAAAGGAAGGCACGTCAGGCAAACCCTCATCATGACCGTCTCCCAGAATTGGCCTTTATAGCCACTTACGGATCCACCGATAAAATTTTACCTTTGGAAGACAATCTTACTCGGCTACGAGTGATCGCCAATGATGAATGATGAATATATATATATATATATATATATATATATATATATATATATATCACAAATGGAATCAGAAGCTGGAAACATGGAAGTTGTTATGTAAAAGCCTCAGGTGTGTGATCCATAAAAAGTAGCAAAGAATGGTTCCTTTTTAAACATCCTGATACAGAAATATCAGCATGTACCAAAATCAGAGTTGTAGTGAGCTATTGGCAAAAAATGTTCATCTGTTAGGAACTGCGCCTCACATTTCATAGAACATTTATCTCTCTCAAATGGTATGCTTTGTCAGTCAGTCACCTAGGTAACTAGGCAGCTTACATATTAGGGTTAAAAAATAGCAAATAAAAAATAGAAACGGCAAACCGAAAAAAAAAGAGTACATAATGCACATTGGGGGGAGGGGGGGAGCAAACTCAGACATGTTCCCAACAATTTAAAAAACAACATCAGGGAGCAGTTTATAGATGCTCAGCAATGGGTAGGAAGGAAGTTTCATTTTCAGAAGAGTCTGAAAATCAGGATGGGTATTGCAGGAGAGAAGAATGTTTACAAAGAGACCATCTCATAGATTTACCTGGAAGTGAAATCTCCTAGCAGGCTAAAACATAAACAACATGTACTGTACAATGAAACTTATAATATTCCATAGCACATAGTCCTAAAACGGTCAGGCACTAAAGGCTGTACGTGCAAGCCCAAATGGTGAGTTGTTCATTGGAACAATCCAACATTTCCACCAGCCAGGTGTTATTCAGTTATATTTTACTTATGCATTAGATGTGTATTCCATCCTTTGTTTAGGAATGCAAGACAACATACAAAATACATTTTCCACTTAATCTCCACAACAGCATTTTTATGAGTAAGCTAAAGAGATACTGAATGACCCCAAATCATCTAGCTGCTAAATATTGATGAACCTTTGGTCCTACTTTGGTACCTGATCCATTATTCCATGTATTGGCCACCATGTTTGAAGTGCCTGAAATCATAATTCCAACTCATCTGGAGACCACCAAACTGAGGAACGCAGATTTGTGCATTACCTCTTTCTAATAAACCATCATGCAAGAATACCGAAGTTATTTGACCTGGCTTCACAATACATATTGCTTTAAATAATTCAGACAAATTTTGAGCAACCAGTGACATTTTTTCATTTATTGAACTTGAAAAGGCTGTTTAAAATTGCTCATGCAATCTACTATACATTACCTCCCCCCTTTCATCTTCATTTCAAAAAAGAAAAGAACATCAAAAACACTTGTAATTATAGCATACAAACTCTGATTGCTCTTACCCTGAGACAGTAAGCTTCACCTTGATCTTGTAAGCAACCAGGATCCCTAGAACTGTCCTGTCTATTCCATCTTTTATACTGTTGGAATTAAAAAAAAACACTCTGTCATTGCAACATTCGCTAACAAATACTTTCCTAGTATAGCTGTTTTGATTAATGTAACATATTCTCATATCCCATATTAATATTTCCCCATTTTTAGGAACTCATTCTGGAAAGATTCACTTAACTATATCAGACCCTCCTACAGTTGCATTTACTGTTTGACACAGCATTCATCGCCATACTGCTTTTGGATTTGTTTGAAATAAAATTACTAGCTTTCTAAATATTAGCAGGAAATTTTGACAGTTAAAATCCTAAAATATTTGGAGGGCACCAATTTGGGGTGAAGGGAGAGTGGCTGAATACAAAACGAAACAAAACTGTCTTTCTATACTTCCTCTTCAGTCATAGCTGGTGTTCTATTTTGGACTTACATAGTACTAGAAGCCAGGTTAGTGTCCTCATCCTTCAGTTTCCCATCTAGCGCTATGCCCTTCTTCACTCGATTGTTTGCCAACAAAGGAAGGAGAGTCATTTTCTTCGTAAGGTTGCTGTTTGGTTGCACCTTTTCCCTGAAGGAGAAAGAATGCAATTTTAGATCCATTCTGAAAGAATGAGCTTGGCTATCCTTTCCCAGCCAATCTTGGCCAAGCAAGACAAAGCTTCAGAGGCCACCGTTGAGGGAGGACAAGGCAGGCCTTTTAATACTGAGGAACAAAATCTTACTACAGCCAGAAAGAAATCAAGAAACCATACAATGCTGTGTTCACACATCACACAAAAATGTAGTTTGTTCTGCTCTGGCTTACTATAATGAATGAACTCAGCCACTGCTTTGTAAACCATAATTTATAACTTAGCATTGCATTATACTGTATATGAATCAGGGCATTTTGGCTTATTCAATATGTTATGGTGAAAACAAACCATGGGAAGGGATAATATGGGTTGGGCTATCATATCTGGGCTGCAAAAATTCAGATAAACATGAAATGGCAACAAAGAGTTAGAGCTTTCTGTATCTCTTTGCTGGCATCCCATGGTCATCTGGGGTTTTGCAGCCCAGTTATGGTAGCCTGTGATATGTGAGCCCAGTTAATATAAGGTTCTTAATCTCTACCTTCCAGAACCAAATAGTTCACAGAGTGCAACAGAAAACAACAGCAAGGCAAAGGAGCCTAAAACAGAGTGTACTTACTCTGACTCTTCCAGAGCCACTGTCTTGGTATAGAAGTCACTGGAGTATAATACCACATTGGCAACTTGGTCCACTGAAGAGGGAACGAGGTAGCAAATTATCAAGTAATCATATAACAGAAAGAAGAATGGGGTCTAGGATATTTTTCAGCATTGTCCTGAATAAGTTCAGGGATATTATGCAGCTATTGCTTCTTTTTGTGGCTCAAACACACCTTTCTTACAGAATGATAATCATTTTGCTTTGGCAGAATGGGGATAGCATGTAGCATTGTGATGACATTGGCTGATCTTAAAAAAAAAAAAGGGGGGGGAGATGGGAAATCACTAGGAAATCGCGGATCATCATCACCAGGAAGAAGGCAGAGGCAAACCACGGCCAGCTGGGTGACCTTGGGCCAGTCACTCTCTCTCAGCCCAACTCACCTCACAGGGTTGTTGTTGTGGGGAAAATAGGAGGAGGAAGGAGTATTAGGTATGTTCGCCGCCTTGAGTTATTTATAAAAATAATAAAGGCGGGATAGAACATACATACATACATACATACATACATAATATTATTGCCAAATACTCTACATGGATCTGCTAGTAGAGCTGAGCTCTTTTTAAATGCAATATAAATAGCAGTTCTTATAAATCTGAATCTGTCAGTCCTTCAAGGTAGACCAGACTAGGGAACCAAGCTTATGGATGCTAATACTACTTTTATTATAAGGTTACAGTAACAGAATCTTGCAAGTTTGAATGCATCTCCCCCCTCCCTCCCTTTATCTTCAAGAGAATTAGGGAGGATCAAGTCTGAGATTTTTTTTATTTTATTTATCTTATTTATACCCCGCCTATCCCCTCCCTAAATGGAGGGCTCTAGGCGGCTTACAATCAGTACATATATATTTCAATTATACATCATCTTATAGTACCCGCGCAATTAGGGAGGGGGGTGAGGGAACCGGCTCTTCAATCGCAGGTCGGACTACATGTCCCAGGAACCTTTGCTTCCGAGCCGGCTGCTGACGTCCAGGAAGTTGATGTTTTTTTTTTTTTTTTTTTTTTTTTCGGGATCCGTCGTCCTCTGCCGTCCTCCATCGCATCCACGGGAACCAGCTTTTCTTCTCGGTTCGAGGGCGACCCTCCGAAAAGGACGCCAGCAAATTGGCCCACGTGAGTGGTCCCCATTCATCTACTTGCTAGGCTTTCGATCAGCTGGGTGGGCTGGAGCTGGGGCTAGTGACGGGCGCTCACCCCGCCACGCGGATTCGAACTGCCGACGTTATGGTCGGCAGACTACCGGCTCAGCGGTTTAACCCGCTGAGCCACCGCGCCCCCCAATGCTTTCTCAAATTACAGTTCTGCCTCGGACTGTCGGTTGTCTTGGTTGCAGTTCTTCCTCCTGTTCCTCAAGGTTACTCTTACAGCCCATTACAGAATCCATTTACATTGAGAACATGTGGTTATCACAACCCTGTCAATCACTGTCCTTTATTAAGCCAATGCTGGGAGTTGGGGACAGAATGGGAATTGCAATCCAACAGAATAGGAGAAACAAGAGGGCTGACATCTTACAAGTTTGTTAAAATTAGTATTGTACCTGACACACTGATCTTCTTAACCATTTTTTCTGTATTGTTGATCACCGTCACTGTAACAGGGATTGGTTCACCATGGTAAAACACCTGGAAGAATTGGATTACCTTAGCAAAAAAAAGGTCCATCACGCAGTAACTTTAATTTTCCACATCTAGTTTTGTGCAGTTGCATGGTCAGACAGAAACAAAACCATTGTGTCTTGTCTATATCTCCTGAATATCAGTGGAAGACTATCACATTAGCAAGCCAAGGACACCTCACCTCTTTGCTGAGGCATGCTTTCAAGTGCAATGGCTTCTTGGACAGGAAAAACTGCCAGGTGGTTTCTGCATGAGGCTGGGGCCCTGGTTCTTCTGGAGCATATTGGACTTTGCGTATCAGCAGGCGTACAGAATGTCTAAGGGACAGAAACCAGGCTTAATCCAAAGTGTGTGTAAGTAAACTCTAGAGTGACCATTATTAGTCATGATGGAAGCCGCAAAACCCAAAAGGATGAAGACAGCATCTGGGTAGCAGCCAGTGATGGACAGCAGCTATTGAACTGTGGTTACAAGACAGAGTACCCTGAGTTATGTGCAAAGTAACAGCACTGTGGCTGATCTTTCTGTCCAGCAGGGAAGGGGGCATATTGACTTCCTTTGTGCTCATACATATTCAAGGCTGTATCTCACACACAGTTCTGGTTGCATATCTTAAAAGCTGTTGAGATGGAAAAGGTGTAGGAAAGGGTAACCAAAATAATAAGGGGGGCTAGAACAAAGCCTATTATTTTATCCAGTATGTTTTCTTTTTGCAAATGACATGTTTCATGTTTTTTCATGTTCATCTCCTGAATGCTGATTCTGATAGTTGAATAAAGAACACTGTAAGGTTTATCGATCCGTTTCTCAGCTTTTCCAGTTTCAGTCAAATTATTTTCAAACAAACAAGATGTTACCTCTTGAGAATCCTTTCTTCCGGATCTTCTGTAGAGAAAGCTTTGACCTCAAAATCCACTCCGCAGGACTATAGGAAAAGGATAGAATGAGGAACAGATGAAACAATAAGTTCTTGTTGCTGAAAGTATTAAACGTCTGTGTATGAAAGAACTCACCACATTTTGAAACTCAAAAGCTGCCTATCCCAAATTTCAACATAAAACTCATTCTTAATGTTTTCTTCTAAATACTGTATATGTGTTATTTTTCTGGTTTTACTTTCTGTATAACTCTCCTACTCTCCCCATATTTTCTCCTCTTTAAAGAAAAAACCCAAAGAGAAATTTGTGATGGTAGACCACTATTTTCCATATATACCTTATTGGTCTGTGACACAGTTGGGAATCTCTGTTTGAGGATTACTGTCCTGTTTTATTCCACCATCATTGTTTTGGAGAACAAGGACATGTATAGTTCTCTCTCACACACAAACACATTTGCTCACTCACAACAATATTATTTATTTCTCTGGTTTTGAACTACTTTAGTAAATACTGGTGTTCTTTTGAGCCCAATCCAAACATATGCCTCCGCCTTTGGAAAAAAGATTGAGAGTATTTCCAATCAGAGGATGAAATAATGGAAGTTTTGTATGGTAGCTTAAATCCTAGATATTTTCTTTTAGGTCTGCAAATACAGTAGTATTTTTAAGGAATGCTGATCCTTCAGAGATTTTTTTTGTAGAGGTTTGTATTGTGCAATAACTCGTGGAGGTTTACAGAAGGTCCAGACAAGATCTAGAGATTCTAGACATTGTCATTCACACTTTTTCCTAGTAATTCTCTGGATTTTTTTCTTAGCATCAAAAACCTGTTAAAGAGGAAAAGATGGAACTGAAGCAATGTCTTTTGAATAGATTGAATAAATAGAGTATATTTAGAAGCACTCTTGCCCTTTGTTTTTTATTCTATATGGCCATATCTACTATAGTTCCCTTGCAAACAAAGGTCCACCAAAGGGCATCATGTCACATTCCCAGAGATGTCTTCTCTGCTTTGGCCAGTGGTTGCACTTTGGGGCCTTCAACATTACTGTTAGTTTGTTTCTTAATATAAAGCAATGCAATGCATTCCCTCAATTCTCACCTTCTCAACTTCGTGGGGAGCTGGCTGCAGACAGACCGAGCAAGGCAGATACTCTGGAAACTATAAGGGAACAAAAAATAATGTACATAAAGCATTCTAATTGCAATGTCCTCCACTGCCACACTGGCATCAGTGCTAGGAAACAGACAGTCCTAGGGAATGAAAAAGAAGGCCAAGCCCCCTTTACACCACTTTCCAGAAATGCTTCGGGGCATTTCTTTACCAGTGATTTATTACAGAGCCAGTCATCATCTTCCAGCCATCAACATGGTGATAAATCACTAATGAAGACAGGTTTTACTTTGCTTGAGTGAGGCCTGGGTGATGCTGTAAGACGCTATAAATCAGAAAACAATCTTCAAGGTTCTTTTTTTCCCAAATGCTGTTTAAAAACCCAGGTGTTCTTAAACTCAGGTGTTATTCTTAAATTACACTTTTATAATACTACAGCCCAGATACATCACAGATGAAATGTAGCCTTACGGTAGGACAGCCTTCCCCAATACTTGCTGGGATATAATAGGAATAGTAGTCCAACTCACTGGAAGGCATCAGGCCAGGGAAGGCTGCTATAGGAGAAAACGGCTTTTTTGCACTAGGGGTGAATATGTATCTATGAACCTAGGTTGCATAAGAAACCAAAGGAATGAATACAGTATACTTAAACTGGCCAAGACAATTCATCATGTACCTGCAACCTGAGGAAATGTATTCTAAAAAGCCAACCTCCTGTATTCTTTATTCTAGATATGAAGGAGATTGAGTTATTGCTATTTTAAAAAGTAGATATTAAAGGAAAATAAAAATGAATATGTACTATAACTCTACCCTCTGAGCACCCCATATCATAATTGTCAAATTGGGAAAAGAACCAGAAGGAATGATGATGCAGAATACTCACAGTTAACACAAAAGGGTATGCATTTTTCCCCAGTTTATTTATCAGGCTTTCCTGTAAGCTAGTGACAGGTCCTTGTTTGTCTAGTGATGGATAAATCTGTACTCTGTGAAAGTATAGATCCCTTCGAAAAGTCAGGCCCATAATGTCAATATCTTCTTGCCCGTATCGAAAAGCACATGTGAGTGTCACATATACTGGGAAAAACATACAGAAAACATTATAACATTTTAACCAAATGTTAAAATCAGCCATAAACATCACCAGTTATGTAGAAAAGTCTCCATTCATCGGTTTAAAAGTAACCACTTAAAAGCTAAGGTCATGTTCAGCATTCAGCAACCAGAGCTGGACTGCGTTTGCCCGTATCAACAAAAGCTGGTTGGAAAATGTACCTATGTCAGTGCTTTCCAAAGTGCCGCCGTTGATGACACACCAACGGCGGCAGCGGGGGTGTCGCGCACGTGCACGGTGGCGGCGCGGGGGGGCGCGCAGCGGCGGCAGCCTCGCTAAAACGCAGAAGCGCTGATGGTGTGCCACTGCCGCCGCTATACACACTGCCACCGCCGCGCGTGCCCCCGTGCCGCCGCTTCGCGACACACTAAACTGTGTTGTGACACACTAAAGTGTTGCGACACACAGTTTGGAAAGCTATGACCTATGTGGTTGTCCCCTCAAGAAGCTTTTTTTAGAAGAGAGATGACAGGTAAATCAAGCTGGTTGAGATATGAAGATTTGCTGAACTTTGAAGAAGGGATACCTAAACTTAAAACAAGGGAACAACTAGAAATGGAAGGTTATATTTGTTACTGGTTTAATTATGCACAATTGTCAGAACAGTTTAATTTGGATAAGAAAGTATATAATTTTGTTCATGAAAAACAAAATTTGAAATGGAATTTTGTACAAACGATGAGCATCTTATTAAGAAAATGTATAAAATGTTGTTGCAATTGAATTTAGAAGATGAATATGTTAAAAATTGTATGATTAAATGGGCTAAGAATTTTGGGTACAATATTATGATAGAACAATGGGAGAATATGTGGAACAAAGGTATGAAATTTACTTTGAATTATAATTTGAAAGAGAATTTTTATAAAATGATGTACCGTTGGTATTTCACTCCTGATAAGCTGTCTAAAATGTATAATGGGGTATCAAATGTTTGTTGGAAATGTTCACAGGAGGAACTTTCTATCATTTATGGTGGATTTGTGGAAAAGCTAAGAAATTCTGGATTCTGGAATTCTGGAACCAAATATGTATTATTATTCAAAAGATTCTTAAAGTGGACTTACAACTGAAACTGAAGCTGTTTCTCTTCATTCTGATGGACCAACAGCTTGAGAAGCAAAATGGAACTCTGTTCTTATATATGATAACTGCAGCCTCTTATATGCTCAAAGGTGGAAGGATGCACAAATTCCCTCAATGGAGGACTGGATGATTAAGTTAATGGAATTGGCACAAATGGCTAAACTGACAGCATTGATAAAATACTGTAACTGGATTTGTTTCTATCTGGAAGCCAATTTTGGACTATTTGCTTGTAATGCAAACAAAAATGAAGTTCTGATTTTGGGTTTTGATGATTAAGTCGTTTGATTTTAGGGAAATAATGTTACTGTTTAATTAATAATAAGAGATTAACTTTTATGTGCCTTTATATCTGTGCTGGAGAAGGTCAGAAGCCATTTGTCTTATATGTTTTTCTGTCTATTCCTGCACTGTTTTAGTTTTTCTTGTTTCTTTTTTAGACTTGCATTCTATCTGTCTTATATTCTGTATTTTGTGTTTTAATTATATCTTGAAAAATTAATAAAGCTTATTAAAAGAAAGGAAAAAGCCAGTTTCATTTTCTGTCTGTGGTTACTGATTACTTTCTCTTAAGCAAAATGTCAGGATGAGGAGAAGGTGAGGGAGAAGAGAGGATATAATGTGCAATTAGCAGCTCAGCAATAAAGCATATACTTTGCCAGATTCTATCTCCAGGAAAGCTTTGAAAGACCCTTTTTTGAAACCACAGAAGGTGCCTGCTACTCCACGTCAATAACAAAGGATGAGTTGGACCAATGGACCTTTTCAACAAGGGAGCAACAGAATTGAATGTGGATGTCATGTCCACTGTGAAAATTACTCGGAAGCTTCAGCTGGAGTAAATTGCAGGCATCTGCCTCAGTATGACACTTACTGGCAGAATGGAGCGGTATTTGATTATGAGTTAGCATCTGTACTGGCTCGCTATTGTCATTTAAATTACTTCATTATACATTGACCTGTTTTATAAATTAAGTTAAATCTTGATAAGTGAATGAAAATTTGTTGAATCTTGGCTGGTTCATTGACAATGCTGAGACATAAATCATGTTTTTACAAACTACAATGGATGGAGAAATACATCAAACCTATCCAAATCAAATATGCCATGTTATGACTTAGCCTGTGTAACTCCAGCTATTGAGATCAAACTGAACAATTGTAGTTGTTTTGCTTTGAGCCCCAGTTTCATTAAGGAATTTCCAACTTTCATGTGGGAGCAGAACGACAGTCTGAAGCATTTAGCCCTAATATAAGGCTCCCAGATCTGAGGGTAAACTCCAGATGATCATTAGATGACAGCAAAGAGTTTAGAAGCACCTATCAACTCTTTGTTGCCATCTAGTGGCTGTCTGGAATTTGGTAGTGAGGAGATCTAACTTATTACTGTTTACTGTCTAACGAATTACTGATTAAGGTAACATTTGAGGCTAGAATGATTATAGATCCTCTTCCATAGCAGAGTTCTTATGCACCTTCAGAAATATAACTCATGACCAGCTTTTGCTGACGGAGGTCAACTGACACAAATCTGGAGTCATTCTAATTTTAAATCATCATATTAATAATACTTTAAGTACTTTAAGTAGCGATTAAGCCTTCTGACCTTTTTTCTCCTTCACAATATCAGGATCCACCAATACAACACCATCTAAAATGAAGAAGAGATAATAATAAACCACTCAAGCTTTATAAAAAGATCACAGAAGAAACTTGCAACTTGGACTCACCCACAGGTTCCACATGTTCCACACGATCAATGAAATCTCGCTTTCCTAAGTAGATTGTAACCTATAAGACGGAATGATTGAACAAAACTACAGTTCAATAAATTTAATTTATTGGATGCGATACCATTGTTGGTATCAAAGAAAAAGTAAAAAAAGGCAGTCTAGATATCTCTTTCTTTATTTGACACATTTATACCTGGGCTTTGCTCTACAAACTCAGTATTGCTAATAATGTAAATTAAAATAGTAACTTAGCCAGTTGAAAAAGTCCTCTTAATGATTTCTGAGTTGAAATGCACTAAAATTTCAGTTGTCCAGATGTGAAACTGGAAGGGAAGGGGCTCTTACATTTAAATCAGTTATATAGAAAGACATTTTGAGAGTTGAGTTTGTCTAGCTAAGAATGGTTATCTCCTAAATTATTTTTTTACTTTTGCATCAGACAGTATTTTCCTTTAAAGTACAAACAGGGCACAATAGGATTTGATTATGCATTTGACAAGATAACAGAAGCTACTTGAGTGGATTGACTGCAACAAACTTTGCTTTCCACTTGGGGCCAAGCTACATGGGAGGCTAAATGTATATTTAGTATATTAGTTTTTACAATACATTTCAGAATTGGTGTTGAGTGTCACTGCAACCACAACATGTGGAGAAGTTTAATGTTTCTCTCCCTGGACAAAGCTGGGATGAAGATAGATGGCCTACGCTATAAAAATAGCTCCCTTCTACATCTACAGTACTAACTCCGTGTATTTCAAATTGGATAACTTTAAAATGTATGGATTTCAACTCCCAGAATTTGCCAGCCAGAATGCTGGCTGGGGAATTCTGGTAGCTGAAGTCCACACATCTTAAAGTTGCCAAGTTTGAAAAACATTGTTCTAACACTGTACTAACTATTTTTAGGTGTGTCTTAAGTGATGAAGATTCTGTCATAGTTCTTATTGGCACTGTCTAGCTTCCCCATCACCAGGATGGAGCAACAACCATATTTTGAGGGCAGGAATGGACGATGTCCTCATTCATTTACCTTTTTTCCATCGGAAATGCAACCTCTGAGTGTGTTTTTCTACTGCAGTTTAAAGCAGTGTTTGTCAACCTCAGCAACTTTAAGATGTATGGACTTCAACTTCCAGAATTTCCTCATGCTGGCTGGGGGGATTCAGGGAGTTGAAGTCTACACAATTTAAAGTTGCTGAAGTTGAGAAACACTGCTTTAAAGTACTGTTTGCTGTTATATGAGGTCACATGCTCCTGTCAGTTTGGGTTGCTGCACTTTATTTCATTACCAGCTGACCGAAGCAGTTCACTAGTTACTTTGCAGAAGAAAGAATGTCTCCTCACCTCATATTGAAAGCATTTCTTCAAGAAAGTCTTTTGCTGTCCCCGTTACAATGTTACCTCAGTGGTGTGGTGGTTAGAGTGCTTATTTCCTTGTTTAAATCTTAGCAGAAAGTGGTTTTTTTTATTATATATATATTTTCTCCCTCTGACTTCCTCATTTTTCCTTGGGCTTTTTAAAAATTACGTTCACAGTACACCATTTCATTGTTTCTGCAATCACTTGTGGTACAAGGGTTACTTATTTTTTTTTTCTAAAAAAAAAAACAAGCCAGGAAAAATAGGGGGGTAAGGGAAAGGAACATAGATGGGAGGATAAGCAGCGGGGAAATTATCTAATGGGAGGACATGGTAGCTACAGTCCAAACTGAATCCTTTTCAGGATGTTGCCAAACAATCTCAGTCTGGACAGGCTTTTTTTTTAAGCTGGTTTAGATTTAAACTGCCATGAGCAGAGGAGAAGAGCAGCTTAAAAATGCGATGCAGACATGTCCTTAGTACCATTATAGTTTGGTCTTTAAAGAGGCAAGTATATATCAAGGCCCTCTCTGGTTTCAGTCTCACATACTTACAGCTAGATAGTAGTTTAATGCTAAATACTCACGGCTTTGTCATGTGACGTCTTCCTGTAGATAACATGCCTTTTAGCGGGCCTGACATGCTTCACAGAGATGTCGGAAACTGAATGATGCCTTGAAGCGTCAGTGCAGCTCATCTCTCTCTGCTTAGGTGACCTGGAAAGGATGAAATGTTCCTACATCAAGACATCCTTAGACCAGCACCAGGCAATGAATAGGCAAACGGTGAGATCTACAAACACTGAATCTGAATTTAAACATTTTAAATAATGTTGTCTGAAGCATCACATAAACCTATTAATCTCAAATTTAGGAATATGCACATTGGATTAGCCCTGGACCTCAACTTCTCTAATTTCTCAACTGCCCTGGACCTCAACTTCTCTAATTTCTTTCTGAATTCTCCATCATATTTGAAAGGCAACAGAATGAGGAAGAAGTGGCTTAAAGTGAAGCCCATGGGCATTATCCAATAGGTAGCTGCCATGTAATTCTTGTACATAATACACTTCCTTTCTGTTCCTTCCATTTTTATGTTCAGAAGTGTTGTGTTCCTGATATCAATGTAATATATTAGTGAGATTTCAGAGTTATTTAATATATTGATTTGCACTTCCTTTTTTTTTTTGACAATGAGAAGTTTCCACGAGGATTAGTATCCATGTTTTAGCCTCCTCCATAAGGAGAGGCCATTGGAGGTTTGCAACATGTTATGACTGTCATTTGTTTTACTAACATATAAGCAGAACATAGCTGGAGGCTAACAAACAATAACCCAGTTCAGATCCTTACAGAAAGATTCCCAGCACACTACTTGGTGTTATTGCCACAATTTTTCAAAAGTTTATTAGGGGAAAAAAATCAAAGTACTATGACATTTTTCCTCAATGCCTTACTTTCTGTTCAAAAGTTGGTGTGCATTCGGTTTGTCTATATAGATCACTGCAGTCATTGGAGCCAAAATCCAATTAATTCAGATTCAATCAGATTGAACTATCCTGTATGAGACAATAGATATTTTCATTTCTAAAATACCTTGCTTCTAACAAAATCTCAATGATTTAAATTATGTATTTGGGAATTCATTGTAGTCTAGATAGTTGTTGTAGCATCCCATATTTCTGCTGATTTGCCTTACATTTCAAAAAATTCTGTATCAGAAATACAAAACTCAGAGCAACAATTTTGATCACATTATCTTTCACTTATAGCTCTATTAATTAAACTGAAATGGATAAAATAACAACATACTGTTGCCATACCTTACTGTTTTAGGTTCAAGAATTTGGACTTTTTAAAAAGTGGCAACTTGTATTGCTCATCCTACTTTTTTTTCCTATAGAAGCTATTAGGAAAAATTATTTTTCAATTATTAATATTCTTTCTCTCTTTTTCAATAACTACAATACAATTCATTGTTATGCCAATAAGAATGGATTCCAGCTGCCTACCTCAATCCTTGGGAATGCAGACCAAGGATTAACCATCATTGCATATTAAAAATACTTTCTACAGTCACAGTGACATGTTAGTTCTCATTTTCCCCAAAGTAGAAGTAATTTCATTGAATAACACAAGATTTCTTGTGCAATTCTGTGCATTCTGAAATAAGTTCCATACTTTATGTTTAGCATTAGGGCTGATGCACTGGAGAAACCAGGAACAAGAAATGTACAGAGTAACGGTATGTACTGTACATTCTCTTAGGAATTATGTTTCACTTAATTCAACAGGTCATAATGATATTTAGGGTGCCTAGGAATGCAGTCTTTAAGTGGCCAAATCTGCAATAAAAAAGAAATGTACCTGTAAATGTTCCAAATGCCCCAGCAATACCAGAAAATAGAAAGTTCCAGGAGCTGCAAAATAAAAATCTATCCCAAAGTACAAGTTTGCATGATCCAGGAAGAAAAAAACCCTTGGTTTTCCTTGCTGCAGATGAAGCATTACCTCCTTTAGAGGCCAGGATGGCAATTTGTAGGAGCTCTGAAAATCAGATTTGGTGCTTAGGCGGAGCCAAGTTTCCATCATTGAACCCAAGGCCAGAATATTATATGTGGATTATCAGCTTGTGTTAGGTATTACCTAAGGGTCCTAAATTCTAGTGTCAACCTTTCCAATTTCATAAAGCACAGAGACAACACGCAGGGGATTTAATGAGGTTATTGAAAGCAGCTTTATTTTAAACCTCTTCCTCATCTTGTCCTTATTAGGGCTGAGATTCATCCTAGTCTACTAAGGAGCTAAAGATAAAGCATTGTCTGTCTATTACTGCTTGTGTAACTCAATATAACTATATGCACATTTTTTGGACTTGTATATGTATCACTGATAGGAACCACTTCTCTAGTTGAAAAATCCTATAATTTTTCTAAGAATAGGATTTTAAACATCCAGATGTCCAATTACAAGACATCTATCATGATAGACAGGTGTATCTTTCCAGATCCAGTCCTGTGCATGTTACCTTTTCACAGGACATTGTGAACACATACTAGTGTTCAAGTACTGTAAGACTGAAGCCGAATCCAGAAATGACACGGGTATTATGGAATTAGGAAGAAGAACAAGACAGCAGTGCTTTTGAAGGAACAGGCCTGGACTTGGTAGCGCTCCTTGATTCCAGTCTGTCATTAGAGGAAAAGGTGGCCTCAGAGACAAAGAGTACACCAGCCACAAACCTACCTGGACAGGATAGTTTCAGTGATCCCTGGTTTAGTAATCTCACACTTGGATTACTGCAATGCATTCTACAAAGGATTATCTTGAATGCAACCTGGAAGCTGCAACTGGTGGTACAGAATGGACCCAGATTGTTAAGTGGAGCAACTAAATAGGACTGGGTGAGACTGGTTCTGAAAGAGCTGCACTGCTTGCCTGTGATCTCCCAGGCCTTATTTAAAGTGCTGATACATATACATATAATGTGCCCATCTCTACAAAGACTTAAATGACTCAGGACCCAGCCTTCTGGCAAACATTTTTTAAAAGGATTTCAGATGTCAATAACTTGGTGGATTCTGCACACAGAGTATCTGGGCCCTTAGTTTCTTCTAAACAGCCAATTGTTTAAGTAAAGGTAAAGGCTCCCCCTGCACATTTGTGCAGTCGTGTCCGACTCTAGGGGCTGGTGCTCATCTCCGTTTGTTAGCCGAAGAACTAGCGTTGTCCGAAGACGCTTCCACGGTCATGTGGCCGACATGACGCACGTGGAACGCTGTTACCTACCCACCAAAGTGGTACCTATTCATCTCCTTGCATTTGCATGCTTTCGAATTGCTAGGTTGGCAAGAGCTGGAGCTAGTGCGGGAGCTCACTCCGCACGCAGGGCTAGGGATTCGAACCTCCGAACTTGTGATCGACAAGCCTGGCGTCTTACCCGCTGAGCCACCATGCCAATTGTTTACAATATAGCTATTTCACTATATTTTGCTGTTGCTCCCTTTTACCTCCCCATCATTCAGATGTTACCTTTTCTGTGCTGCTTCAGCCGCTTACCATTCTCCCTTTGAAGGTTAGCGATTGGCTGAATGACTGACAGTACAATTTACTCAAAATTCCACCATATTCATGGCTCTTTATACACAGAGAAACATGCTTAAGATTGCAGTTAGTTAGGAAACTGGTATTTGTGTAAAATGGATTTGATTAGCATTTCCTTATAAATATACATTTAAAATGCAGTCACATAACGTTTGCTAAAATGTATGCACAGGCTTGTACAAGGAAATTGATTTTCCTCTTTTTCTTGGACAACATAGTACAGGTGTGTATATTTATTTTATTTATTTACGTATTTATACCCCGCCTATCCCCTCCCTAGACGGAAGGCTCTAGGCGGCTTACATTCATTGAAATTCATACATATTATATTATACAGCATATATATTTAACAATGTTTACCCGCGCATTAGGGAGGGGGTGAGGGAACTGGCTCTTCATCCGCAGGTATTGGACTACATGCCCCAGAATCCCTCGCTGCTGACGTCCAGGAAGTTGTCATTTCGGGATCCGCCGTCCTCCGCCGCCATCCACGGGAATCACCAGTTCTTCTTTGGTCCGAGGGCGACCCTCCGAAAGGACGCCAGCAAATTGGCCCACGTAAGTGGTACCCATTTATCTACTTGCCTTAGCTTTCGATCTGCTGGGTTGGCAGAAGCTGGGGCTAGTGACGAGAGCTCACATCGCCACGCAGATTCACACATCGTATATGCATAAGTGCTTGTGTGTATAGTATCTTAATATGGTTACTTATTACATTCCAGGTGTGGGAAATAAAACAAGTATGTAATGAAAGTTCAAATAATGTGTTATGAAGCAACCCCCTCCCTAATAATTGAACAAAAGAGAAAGACACAAATTACTTCTTTACTACTGAAATCTTCTTGTACTGTATACTGAAAAACGGAATAAACGTGCTAAAGTAGCAATGAAATATAATTGATATACGTATTGACATGCAAGTAGCCAAAGCATCTTCAAAGCACATACATGACAATGGATAGGAAGAGCTCAGGGAAAAATCTTGTGCACCAAAATTTTATTCCAGGATTGTTTATAGGACTTTAAACAAGCTATAATTCAACCATAATGTGGCTGAACAATAGCAAAAACATCAGTTATGCCCAATAGCTGCAATTTTAATTTCTTCTAAAACTAAGTCATTGCTTCTTAGCAACTAGCAATTTATTTGTTTATTTAAAATATTTATATGGTTGCCCAACTCAACCAAGGGACTCTTTAAAAAATCAATAAAACCTAACAAAAAGAATACAAAACCATAATATATATACTGTAAAGGTAAAGGTTCCCCCTTTATGACATTTGTGCAGTCGTGTCCAACTCTAGGGGCTGGTGCTCATCTCCGTTTGTTAGCCGAAGAGCCAGCGTTGTCCAAGACGCTTCCACGGTCATGTGGCCGGAATGATGCACGTGGAACGATGTTACCTACCCACCGAAGTGGTACCTATTAATCTACTTGCATTTGCATGCTTTCAAATTGCTAGGTTGGGAAGAGCTGGGGCTAGTGCGGGAGCTCACTACATCACAATAAAATAATAAAATGGCGATCCAAACAGCAATTATACCATCAACCACACTGGAACTCCAGTACAGTACTTCACGACCCAAAGGCCCAGAGAAACAGCCAGGTCTGGGCAGGGTAAACCAGCAACCCAGAGAAACCAGCAGTGTCTGGGCCAATCATATGTCAGGAGGAAGGTCATTCTATAACATAGGGGCCCTCGCTAAGGAGCATCTTCTGGGTCCCACAAGATGGCAGTTTCAATTAAGGGGCCTGGAGTGCACCCTCCCTATCAGAGTGTGTGGGGCAGGCACATACCCTGGAGAGAAGGCAGTCCTTCAAGTAACCCATCCTATTCCATGCAATGCTTTAAAGGCGACAACCAGTACCTTGATTTGTACCTGGAAGCCAATTTGGAGCCAGTGCAGCTGGTATATTCAGTTACCATTTTGGGGGCAAATATGTTTATGTTTTTCTTTACTTTTGCTCTCAGCATTTACCTCGGAGACGACAAACTGAGCTATAGAATCATCATGATTCTGTAACTATGGGTATCGATGTTTCTTTTCCTTATACTTTAAGGTATAATTGAGTATTTGTTGGAATTCTACATTTCAAGTGAACTTAAACTGTAATAATGAAGAAAATTATAAGAATGAAGAAAACATGCTTTCTTCATTAGTTTTGCATCACCTAACCTGATGTCAAGTCTTGGGGAATTAAGAAGCTTGCACCTCTTTAATAGCATTTTCATTGCTCCTAGAAAACATTGCCAGTGTGGATTTTGTATTTCATGAAAAGCACTTGTGTTGTTTTGTATCATTCAGGGAATCTGACTAAACACACCTCATGTGTTACACAACACCTACAGTGTTCTTCTGTGGAAACTAAGCATAATCTTGGATAAGCCTTCATCTCACTGATTCAGCATTAGAAACTGTCACGGACATACAGTATATCCTTGAGGTCAGTGGAGCATATGGAAGACACCTCTTTTCTTTGCCAGGTATACATGCCCAAACATTTTTGCCATTCAAGGCATTAAATTATTTCACACAAGTAAGTTTGACTGGTACTAAAATTGTATCAGTTACCCTATATATGAAGAGACTCAAGATGGAATTCCCAGGATTTCTTTCTATAGAGACATGAAAATGCTGCAGTTCTTATGACTAATATAATGTTCATGAAATGCTACTCCTGCTTATTAAATGTCATTGTCCCCCTCCTAAGGCCATTATGATTCACATTATAGATGTTATTGGTTTTCATAGCATCAATATGGGGTAACTTGGAAAAAGCAGCTACTATCACTAAAGATACCAAAGAGTGTCCTTTTACTCTAGGACAAGAACATGCACATTTTGGGAGTTAGGTCAGGATAAAGCAAATTTTGATTGACTAAATAACTGTAATTACTTTCCAAGGACTTCATAATTTTCTCCAACTGTCATCTTAACAATTATAATCCAGTGGCAGCTTTTGAAGGGGCTCTGGGATGCCCCATAAGGTTTAGGCAGACTACAGAACAAAGATTTCTGCTCTGGGAGGAAAACCGAACCTCTAACTCACTAACCTTCACTGCTCAGTAGTAGCATGGTTCATCCAAACAAATGTAAAATAACATTTAAAAAATCCTTTGGCTAAATGAGAAAAACTGACATCTTTCTCTATTCTGCTGAAGCTGCATGCTAAAGAAAGACAATGTTCTAAATTGAAAACACACATAAGTGATACTGTGGGAGCCTACAGAAGCCGTTGCCCAAACTGGGTTTACACTGATCAGATTTAATGTTTAACCCTCTATTACTGATGGCACCCTTTTAAAATAATCAGTTATGTTTACTATTGGTTCCGCTGTGCTCCAATTAATTTATATCAGCCTTTCTCAACCTTTTGACCCTGGAGGAACCTTGAAATATTTTTCAGGCCTCAGGGTTGAAAATGGACATTTTATATACCCTGCATATTCAGGCTCAAATATAGACCAAAAGTTACAAAATTATAATATCTGTTTCATGTGTAGGCCTGTATATATTCATTAACAGTGTTCTTAAACCAAAAATAATGAAACTTACCTCTTTAATGTGAAGTTGCCCAAATTTGAAATAATTTTTTAAAATAAATCGTGATCTCCCAGGGAACCCCTAGTGACCTCTCTCAGAACCCTAGGGTTCCATGGAACCCTGGTTGAGAAATCCTGATTTATATGAAGTATGTGGAAATATCCAGTTTAGCAAGCCTTTCTTCAGGAAAGCATCACCAAGGATTTAGAAAGGCACAGGGTAAGCCAGGTTGGAAGTGATGTTGTTAGACTGTAGTAAGCCACACGAGAAAATAAATAACATTAAATAATTTTGGTAATTGTATATGTACAGTATAATCCCCCCCCCCCCCCGTTTAACATATTAGGTACTTAGCTGATGACCTGTTTTCCTCACTAACACATTTTCTGATATGATGCTGGCATCAGAGGAGGGGAACTGCAAGCAATAGCAATGATTTTGCCACCTAATGACTCACTGGAGAAACCATAGTAGAAGCAAATCCTGTTGCCAATATGAATATCCTAAAGACGTTCCTAGAACATAAGAACATAAGCAATGCCCTGCTGAATCAGACCCCCAGTCCATGTAGTATAGCAGTCTGTTCTCACAGGGGCCAACCAACTGCCCAAGGAAGCCCACTAGTCTCCCAGCAGATGGCCTTCGGAGGCTGCCATCAAGGCTAAAAGCCATTGATCCCCACGACTTCCATGAATTGGTCCAACCCGTTTTTGAAGCCAGCCAAGCTGGAGCCAGCACTTCTTGTGGTAGCAATTTCCAAAGTTTATGTATTGTGTAAAAAAAAACCTTTTAGTCCTAATTCTTCCAGGATTCAATTTCACTGGGTGACCTCTGGTTCTAGTATTTTGGGAAAAGAGTTTCTCCTTGTCCACTTTACCCACCCTATGCATAATTTTGTACACCTCAATCATGTCCCCTCTCATTCACCTCCTTTCTAGACTAAAAAGCCCCAAAAGATCATCGCAGCCTTTCCTTATAAGGAAGCTGCTCCAGCCCCTCGATCATCTTACTTGCCCTCCTCTGAACCACCTCCAGCTCTATATCCTTTTGGAGGTGCAGCGACCAGAATGCACACGTTCCAGATGCGGCCACACCACTGATTTATATAAGGGCAATACGATATTGGCATCTCCATTTTCAATACTGTTTCCTATTACCCCTACTGTGCTGCTGGCCTTTTTTTTTTTTTTACAGTGGATGCCGTCTTCCCTCTGCCCCAGCATACCATTGTAGGTTTTGCAAGGATATTTGCAGTTGCAACTTTACAGAGAGCCTTTAGTCTTCTCTTCAAACTGCTTCTTGTCCCTATGCCCATACCCAAAGCAGATAAAAAAATAAGGGAAAAGCAATGCAGATCTAGAAGCAGGATACTGGTTTATTTATAATCAGTCAAGTACTAGTGGACAGATTAGTACAATAAATAAAGTTTGTCCCATGTACTTTCCATTTTCCTCTGCGTAAGTTGTCAAAATGAAGGGGTCTTCCAATGAGAACCCCAGACCCGAAAGAATCCTGCTCACCTGCCCTCCAATACAAGCAATACAAAACAAGTTGTGGAAGGAAGAAAAATTAAAGTGCAAATTAAAAGGCAATTAAATGCTGGTGGCTTGTATCACAGCCCACTGAATGTGGAGAAATATTTGGCTGGATGAATGTTCAACACCACAAATTATTTCTCCTCAAACCATATTGTGCACTTAACCACCAAAGGATACAGGCCCCTAAGCCTGCTCCATGGCAGAGAGAGAGAACTCCAACACAAAGAATATTGCACATTTAAGTCAGAGGCAAATGATACGGATTTGCCAGCACCAGGACATTCAGCTTCAGGTGTTTATTTCCTTTCATGTCCTTTGCCCTCAATACAAAACTGCTGGATAGCAGAAGTTGCTGTGTATTTGGTTTTTGTGCTGAAGTCATGCTAATCATACATTCATTACAACTGAACCTCTTGCTCTATCCCACAATTAAAACCCAAAATGCACTGGGTCAAATTAAAATGCTTCTGTATCACTGCTACCTGGATAACCTTTGGAGAATACAACATCTGTTTTTCAGACAATTCTGCCTGCCACAAATCAAGCTGATACAAGAAGCTGTGATTTGCTAAGTACTGGGGTCCCGTAGATGCAACTGCCAAATTCATGAGCTTACTCAAATAAGATTACACTTCAGACCCCGCCATTCTATGTCTTAGGATTCTTCACTTCGTATCCTAGCTAACTCAGAGAAGAAGATACATGTGTGAATACATGCATAAAGTCAGGACATACAGGAACTTTTGCTACAGCACTCGAAAGTGAAATGCTATAGAATATTGTTTCAGAAGCATTGCTATCTGGTGTAAGAACCTTTTCAGTGTGCAGATGGTACATTTTAAAAATGACCAGTTCCACACCCAAACCTTTATGAAAGTTAGACAGCAGCAACATACTGTAATCAGGATCTGCTTTTCTCCTGATGGATGCATCAATATTTCTTTGCTAAAGGCAAGCTTATGCACTTGGCAAATAAACTTGGGTGGGAGCCAGATATGGGACTTCTGCCCTCTCTAGACAGACACATTGCCTTCCCATGCATTTTTTTTTGGCAAGCTAGTGTTTGCACTTTTAGGTCAAAATTCAGACCACAGCACAGCCTTGCTTCCTTTGTCCACACTGACCACGTGGGCTCCAGATGGTGACCATGCCACAGCATTGATGGGGTTGCTGAAACAAAAAGATAACATAAATGTATTAGATCCCCCAAAGACCCAAAGTTTGAGTTAAGGAGGAAATGCTGCTCAGTCTCCACAGAGCTATTTTTGAAGACTATTGCTATTCACTAAAGAGAACAAAAAAAGTTTGCTCAAGGATGTTGCCACTGACCTCTTCATGTACTCCAGCAATGTTCTGAGCAATCATTTAATTAGCTCTAGTTTTACTTAACATTAGCCTTGTCGACTGGGAATAATAGCTCCAATACATGTAGTGAGCATCAGTTTCAGGAAGGCTGCCTTATAGGCTAGTTCCCCACAAAATGTAGTAGGTTCAGATTTTAACAGCATTCTCTTGACTCACCTGTGATGCTTGGAAAGCGTCCTTTCCACTTTTCCAGTGAGCACATTCCATATATAAAGTGATCCATCTGCTGAGCCAGCCACAACGTAATTTCCATCAGGGCTGAAAAATCACAGATTTGGTGCAGAGAAAAAACAGAAAAAAATGTGTTATTGCTGTTTGTAGCACAACATGTCATTAGATGATGGAAATCTCCCAAATGCTGGGGACTTCTCTTCTGACCAAATGGGATGAACATATTTAGCTATAATACACTGCAGAGGTGACACTAAATTAGTTTCCCTCCTGCCTAAGACACTAATAAAAAAAGTGCAAAATGAACATCCCAAAGCCCTACAAATAATTAGATGCCCTGAACTTCCTTTTCTTCTGATCAGTGGGGATAGAATGTACCTCTGTTCTCAAAGTTTTGTACAAATACAGAATAACTTTATCTAATTAACTAATTAATCTAATATAATATACTCATCAAATGTCTCAATGTATAAAACTTGCCAGCCAGAAGGAAATACCACATCCAACTCACGTTTTGGTAGCTCAGCTTCTTACCTGAATACAACTCTGGTCCAATCAGACCCACATTTAAATCCTGGGGCACTGGAAGAAACCCCCCCCCCCAAAATGATTTATTAAATGTATCTTTCCAATTAATTTTACAGGCAGCTACAGAACAGACATCTTAGCAACACAAATCTGAAAATTAACAATCAAACCAACCTGGCCTTTTTCTTTACTTTTATTAAGAACAAATATCTACATTAGGATGACATGGGCAGTCAACAAAGATGTTTTTCAAGATCAGGCTGCTTATTACCATTAAATGTCAACAGGAAAAGCTCTGAATTCTTGGCCTTTGACACAGATGCGAATTCTACAAATCACTTGCAGAGCCATACTCACCTGAATGTCTGTTTGACAGTGTTGATTCTGAGATCAATAATGTTCAACAGATCATCACGAGAACAAGTAAGAAGCTCTGTTCTCTCAGGGCTGAGATCTAGAGCTGTAATCCTACCCAGCAATTCCACTTCCCGTACCACACATTCAGTTCTAAAAACAAAATGTAACACAAGTTAACATTTCCTTAATCGTACCTAATTCAGTGGCATACAAGAAGCCTCATTGGAAACTTCACAGTGGTTAAAGGATGTAATCAGTAGCATAATTTATGTGCTAATTGGGTTTTCTGTACTGCTTGCAGCTTAGAACAAAAACAATTTTTAAATCTAGCTTTTAAAGACCAGTATGTTCAAATATGTATGTTTTTAAGGTTTTAAAACAGCAATGGGTAAATTCACTTTAGCGTTTACTAGCATTCTTGTAGTAGTCACTGAAGAAAGGCATTTGTTTTCCATTGGCCCTAAATACATTATATTCTTCACCGGAGTGCCGAATACTACTCAGCATCCTAAAAGCTGAATGTAAAGGTATCAGACAGTCCTTAAACTACCCGCATAGTTGGGAACCAGTCAGGGAATTTCCTCGGTTTGGAAGCAAGACTGTTTTTCTGACCAAGTTCTCTGACTCAGGTGAACCAAAAGTCAAGCAGTGTGGCTTTAGGTATTGTTTATGCATCTCTCCTCTGGCCTAGGGCTGACTAATACGTGGCTTTCTGCATGGGTTCACATTGCAAGCATTATTACTCTTCACTAGAAACATGTAAAATATTTTGCAGTCAAAAGGTCCTGAATCTGAATCTGGTTCTGATCTCACTGGAATCATTCTGACATCAAAATGGTTTCTCCCAATTTCAAAAGGAAGTTGGAACAGAATGTTTTGAGGTTGGAATACTTCCAGCGAGGCCAGGAAAGGACATTTCAACCATGAAACATTTTGCCTACCTCTACTTCTCAGGTGAACTGCATAATGCTTAATGCCTGCAATTAGAGCCTATATAAGTAAAGGTAAAGGTTTCCCCTGCACAGTTGTGTCCGACTCTAGGGGCAGGTGCTTATCTCCGTTTCTTAGCCGAAGAGCCAGCGCTATCCGAAGCTTACGCGATCATGTGGCCAGCATGACGCATGTGGAACACTGTTACCTACCCACCAAAGTTGTACCTATTTATCTACTTGCATTTGCATGCTTTCAAATTGCTAAGTTGGCAAGAGCTGGGGCAAGTGCGGGAGCTCACTCCATCACGCAGGGCTAGGGTATCAAACCGCCGAACTTGCGACCTTCCGATCGACAAGCCTGGCGTCTTAATCACTGAGCTATCGCGCTCCTTAGAGCCTGTATATTAGGCGTGAATTTTCAACAATCCAAAATGATTCAAATTAGATGTGTTTTGGTATTTTTCAGTGCAGGCGTTTTAATATACTGAATCAAATTGGATTAAATGCAGATACATAGTCTAAATAAATTGATTGATTTTGTGGATCAGTTTGAATATTTAACTTGAAATGGATCAAATTTCTGAGTTACATGAAACTTTCAAATCAAACCTAATCCATATACCCTTAATATATATTTCTAATCCAATACAGAGATAATAAAACATTGATTTTCACAACTCATCAGCACAGCACTCACCTAATATCCCAAAAGCGAATTTTCTTATCAAAGTGTCCACTCATTACACATTGTTCTGTGCAGACAAGATCATTGCAGCTGGAGCCAGCAAACACCGTCTTTATACCTTTAAAAAGATGAAGTTGCTAATCATGTAACTGAATCCACAATCTTTCCTCTATAAAAGCCTACTAAAATTCCTATTTACATTAGTGTTGGCAAAAGAAATTTTACTGCATTTTCCTTACTAGCTCTTATTGAAATTTACAAGAGAATTTGTTTTGGAGATTATTGCAATCAGAACAAAATTCTGGAGAAGTTCTTATGGGGGGGTACACTTGCGTAGTTTTGAGCTAGCCAAGGGATGGATGAGCGCGTTCTATATTTCATTGTATTATCGTATTTCCAGGGGCTGAGAGACTCCTTGGCTTCTCATGCTTAAATTCAATTCCAAATCCTGAGGAAAGGGCCTGTTAAGGTATTGTTGGAGAATTTCTCCTTCAATTGCAGTAATTCAGAGAAATCATCCATACAAATGTCTATAAAATTTAGGAGAGAATTTTGAAGGCTATTTTACTAGGTCTAATTTATAGATCAAAAAGTACCATAGGATCCTGTGTCTTTATTAGGTTTATTTCAAAAGAACTGAAACTAGTAGGAACATGAGCCTACATAAGCTAGCTAGCTATCCATCCCCATCAATTTTCTAAAGCACAAACAAAAACAAAAAGTGGAGGACAGACATAAAGAATAATTTTCTCATGTTTTAAGAATGAATGGCAACTTATTTTCCCTTTATGCTTGGCAGAGCAATGCCAAGTGTGTTGGCAGCAGTGGCCACCCAGTAGCCAATAGGTTCTCTAGGATTTGGAGACAATGGGCTCAATTCAGGGCAAAATATCAAAAAGGATTCTATTGAATAAATATTTTAAAAGTTAAAAAGTCCTTAATCCACACCCTTCCAGCTTGTCAGGAACCCCAAAGAAATGGTAGCAGATGGACCCCCTTGAGCAGTCGCACAACAACTTTTCTTCCTGGGTCTTCTGAGGTTCAAAGTCCCTGGGGGCTTTTGCCATCTGTTTATACTTTTCTTACAAGACAGGAAGTATAAACAATCACACCTAGATATAGCTTGGTGACACAACTTATCAATGACTTAATCATAATTCAGACAGTTGACCCACTGCTAGGGATACTTTTAAGTAACACACAGTCCCTAGCACAGAACATCTGGGATGGTCTGATGACATATTTTGTAAATAACTTGGGAACCCGAATAAATGTCCCTCTGCCCAAGATATCTGTAAATGAGACATTCCTTCTGTCATACTGCTACTCTCCCTCCTTTGTGCAGGTGTCAGATTACAGGACAACTCAAGTTGTCCTCTTTATTTTAATTATTACAAGTAGCAATATAGATAAAAGGCTCAAAGGACAGAGTGATTTATAATGAAGCGATCTGCAAAGCTTGCTAAGTAACCTTTTTCCTCCATGCATGTGGAGGAATTTACAATACAAATCTTGCTAAGTTATAAGTATAACTTATAAGTATCTATCTTAGAGGTGCAGAAGGAAAAAGTGGATCACACCACTAGTTCCTCACCAATCTTTTGTGGTGCCACTACATCTAGTCATTAAAAGCATGAACACCATCGTAAACACAATTTAGAAACTTCTATAAGACTTGAAGTCACCAAATCTAAAAGCCCACTTCCTCAACTGCTTAAAGGTTTAGCAGCTACAGATCTTTGCAGTATGATATATAAGCTTAGTCTCTGCTGACAGCAGTACTGCTTAATATTAATCTTTATCAGGAGCACCTACTTCAAAAGGCAGTCGTCAATCTCAGCCCAATAGCAGAAAATACATCTTTCCTAAACCAGCATACTTTTCTGGTTGCAAAAACAATGCATATCAAACTGTGGGTCACAGTAATATTTGCGCGCACACACACACACACACACACACAAACATACATGCATACTTTATACATGGATAGCATTGGATCAATTTTATATTAGCTGAATGGTGAGTACAAATGAACTGAGATATATGGCAGCTACCACTTCTGCCTATGTGCATTATCAGGAGGCAAAACTACCAACCAAATGGGAGAATGCCAATTGCTGTAACAGCAAAATCAGCCTAGATATACTGTACAATGACTCAGGGAGCCTGTCATGTACATGGCTAAAGAAGAGGAAATAAACTTACCGCTTAACACTTTTTAATATATCATATAAATACTAATATAAGAAAATGATTAACAATCACTCTGGGTAAGAGTAACAGGCAATCAAACAATATAAGATCTTTTAAATGCTGGTATCTGCTCATGTCTTTTTATAGCAGCACACTAGTCATTTTTCTCCAAGGACTGATATGGCTTCAAAGTCAAGAAAGTTTAGAAATCTAAACCTATTTCACTTATTATTGGAAAATCCTTTCTTAACACCAGTCAGTGGTGACTACCAAGATGACACTTGGGGCAACAGTAAAATGTTTAGTTCCACTGATCAATGGAATGAATCTTTAGTAACATTCCTCATTTTCAGTGTCCTACCCCAAGGGAAGAAGCCAGCTTTGAATCCATATACATATCAGAAGATTAACAGAACAGCAATTTTGAATGCTTTGAGAGGTAATCAGTCAATGAGTGTTCTTCTTGTCCCTTTGATGCATGTGGGAAACTGTGAAACGGCTTCCTTACAGACTTTGCTGCGCAGGTCCCATAGCTTGAGGGTTCTGTCATGACTCCCAGATACAATGCGAGCTTTGTCCAGAAGAAATTTGGCTGATAAAACTTTTCCACTATGCCCCGTGAGCGTGTGCTAGAGAGATTGACATTATGTAAGAAAACAAATTTTTACAACACTTGGTCCCCCTAGGCTCACTATTCAAGAGTTTAGCAGAAACAGAATTTTAAAGCATTACCCAGCCTTCATTCTACACTGAGGACTAAACCCCCCCCCCTGTTATGTATAATACAAGTTTGAGCACTGGGTTTGGTATCTGAATACGTACCCAAAAGTTTGCAAATATTCTTTCCTTCATTGGTGGTATAGATAACAATGGAGGACAGATATGGTTGGTAAATGGAACCTCCAGTTATCTATGCTGGGAATATGCAAGAAGATATGGCTCACACTGTTATATCCTGTTTCTGAGTTCCCTAGGGATATTTGGTTGACCATCTTCAGAAAACCATTATCTGGCCCTCTGACCCATCAGTGAAGCTCTACAATTTTAAACAGTAAAGTCCTTTCCAAGTTCATACAATTTAGTATTTACTATTAAATAAAGTTCATATACAGAAGAGTAGCAAATCTAGTTGCAGTTCATAGTCTAAGGTAGAGCAGCTCTAGCTATGCTAATTTTTAATGCAGGGTTCTCAGGGACTGGAGCGAGAGCTGTCTGTATGTAAAACATGCCCCTGCTCTCTGGGCTATGGCAAAAAAGGAGTGGATTAGGGAATGAAAGTAGAACGTGGAATACATTTTTATGTTTACCAAACCAGCTTCATAAGTTTGCCGACCTAGTGCTGCTACTAGTCCACTTTTAACAATGTTCAGAAGTATTTTAATATTAAAATATATGCAAAGTTATAAAACTGTGTGATTCTTTCAGAATCATGTTAATTTGGAAAAAATACTTAAGATTTGTTTCCAACAGTATGTTCAAATCACTCTGTATTGTTAATATCAAACAAGCTATATAAATAAAAATAGATAAAAGCTGATTAATGGGCAACTCAGTTTTATAATACACTGTATTGAGAATTAGGGCTACCATTCATTAACACATCCCAGATCAATTTCTAACATCTCTTTTATAGTTATAAAACTTGTGAGAATCTGGCACATGCGCCATGCCTTGGAAAAAAACACTCACCCGTAACCGATGATCATCCACTGTCCAGAGCCTACTAGCATAGTCATTTGAAGCCGCTAACAAGTAAGAACCCTATGGAAATAATTTTAAAAATGTTTTCTATAATAGTCGTTTCCACAATCTGCAATGTCTAACTAATTCTGTTTCACAATATTTTATGCTCTCTTAGTTCAATCTAGGCCACTGCCAAATCTTATCACTTCGTTTGGGGCTTATTTACAAGTTTTTGAAGCTTCATTACCTTTAAATATTCTCTCCCCTCTCGTCTATCTTGATTCCCTTTCTTTTCGTCCATTATCTTCCCATTTATTTGCCTCATCCATTCTTTCTCCTATTCCTAATTCTTCCTTCTGCTGCTAGTGCTCTGGGCAGGGAAGATGTTTTGCTTCAGAAGAGGTCTCAGTAAAAAAAATTGAGATCATATACCCATTTACTTGCCTCCAATACTTAAAACTCCTTTACTGTTTTATGTTGGATAACAATTTCAGCGGTGTCTACTCAACACTCTACAAGGACACAAGCCGAATCCATCACAATGTATCAGCAAATGCTCTCCCACACATAGCATTTCTATAGCTTGATGGAAGAGTAACTGCTGGGAGTTAGATGGTAAGGGAAGCAATATTTCTGGGCAAATCAGACCTTTTACTATTCATCACTGACCTCAGCAAAACTCTGTAGAAGCAGCACAGACTAACATTAAGCGCTTCAGCTTTATTAAAAAGTGACCTGACCGTGGTTAAAAGTACACGTGCTGCCTATTTTTACAGGCAACAGGCCTAACCTTTTCAGGGATCTCCCAGGAAAAAAAGGAATAAAATAAAAAAGATTCATAATTTTATGCCCACTTCTGAACAATTACTTTATTTTCCAGATGATCTGTCTTTTAATGTGCAATGGTATTGCTCATTCAAGGAGGAAGGTAGGCATATCAGAAACTGTGGTCTATTATATAGAATACTCCCATATTTTCCAGTTCTTCCGTTTTTTTCCCTTACCAGGAAAAAAATGCAAAGGAATGGGATTGAATTGCTGCACAATGCAGTTTACTTGGTAGCAATATTAACTGTTCATCTGGAAATGCACTAAATGATGTGGCTAGGGAGCAGGGCAGAAGGTATTTGCAAAAAAGAAACACACCCATACTCACAGCACTATCGAACTCTACACTAGTAATTCCTGCATTACTGCCAGATAGGGCGGCTTTAAATTCACAATTGTCTGTAATATAAAAGAAAAAAGAGTTAGGAGGCAAGAAAAAGCAGGAATGCATTTCAGTTTCATTCAGCCCAGCTAAGAAACATACCTCAAAAATATAAACCACAGAACTGATCGCCTAGAATTAGTGACACGTCATTTCTATTTCTTGATATATAAAGCTGATTTATAACTAAGGCAGGCCATAAGACCCAGTTTTGACTACTCCGTCTGATAGTGGCACTCTTCAGAACTTGAGCAGAGAAAAACCCCTTTCCCAAACCTAGGTATTTCACTACACCCTTCTAATGGAAATGCTAGGGATTAATCAAACCAAGACTGTGCTGCATCACTAGACCCATACATCCTCTCCTACTGACTAAACAATTCTGGAAAAGACATTTCATCACTCCAATGCACTAAGGAATTTATTTTGGGATTCCTACATTAATTTCTTAGTTCAGAATTGTAGCTACATTTTGAGGATATCAACTATGGAATCAAACTTGGAAGAAAAAAATCCTGTGTCCAGGAATTAAAACCTCGTCTCTTTTCACTATATTTCTTTAAAGAGCTTACCACCAAAAACTTCCCAAATTTTGACTCTCCGGTCCATGCCTCCTGTTGCTAATACACGAGAACCAGGGCTGAATTGGACTGCATTAACCTCTCCATCATGAGCATCCTAAGGAGACGCAAAACAAACAATGCACACACAACAATTATTGATGATTTCACAACCCAGATCTGTCAGCCCCTGACAGCATACATAAAAAAATTGAACCAGACTCACAAAGTAACACCAAAAAAATGTCTATCAACTCTTGAGTTCTCCACTATACATTTCCTGTTTGAAGTTATTTATAAGAAACTTAATACATGTAACAACCAAAAAACTCTTTAAAATAACAAAGGCGTAGGAATTTATTTTTGCCTCAAGGAGTTCCACCTCCTAAAATAGCTATGATAAATCAATGATTCTGAATACTGTTTGCAACTCTGAAATTGAGAAAAGAGGAAGATGAAAAATCAGTGTATGTGTTGGCACTCTGACTAGGTTACCAAACAAAAGAAAATATGCTGATATAACACCATCTATTAATATTAACTTCGTGAAGTCAGATAAGATAATAGATTTCTTCACTGTTGTCAAAAAATCACTGCAAAATACTGAAGAAATGATTAAAACTACACGCTGAAAAGCAGTCAATAAAAGAATGGGCCATTAGTAAAACAGTAAATCTGACTATTTTGTATATCAGAATGAAAGGAAAAATTGAGCTAATTTTGCATTTATAAAGTAAAACAACTACCAGATTTGTATTTATGTCTGCCTCTGTGTGCGTGTGTTTTTCCTGGACTACGTTTAGTATTTGTACATTATGAAGAGATTTTACACTGTTTAGGATTAAATGCCGACACAATCATATTTGTTATGCATTTATTCCATGTCATTCATAAAACAATTCCATATATTTGGTCATATTATTTAAGTGACTTTATGTATTTAATTAAAAAAAACATTACAGAAGTTAAAAGTAGAAAAGCGATACCGAGTCAGAAAAAAATACTTGCAGGAAAAAAAAAAGAGGTCTCAGCTTGAAAACTAAAGATCATGCACGTCAGAACACACTCCAGAAGTGACAGCTCCTTGACTGGCTTTGTTGGGGGAGAGTCAGCTCTGAGCGCTTTGGACTGCAAGCAACATGAACTGACTACGCCCACATAATGTCAGCAGCTTCATAACATCTTACAGCATTACTGGAGCATGGATGGGAGAGAGAAAAACTGCTGGGAGCTCTGGAAGTCATGGATGCGCAATTCCACTAGTGCAATCAGACCTTTCTGTAGTCATCATTGACCTCAGTATTTATTACAATTCCTCGGGTTTTGGCTGGCTTAGCAGGACCCCATTTCTTGTTGCAAAATCCACACTACAACTCTTTGCAAGGCCACAAAAGCCCATTGTGCTAGCCATATCATGAACATATAGCATCTCATCATGAAAACAAAGAAATGGATGCCTGAACGTGAAGTAAAACCTGAAGCAATTGACATGTTTACACTGCAAAGTGTCCTGACTTCGAGTGAAGGAACACGCTGAGACTTGGTGTAAAGGTTCTAGTGTTTTATTGTTCTACTCTGCTAGACAGAATCCAGCTAAACTAAAATGAACTAGTGATACTCAGAGAAAAGGCCCAAGAAACTAGGGCGGGGCCTTCTTTAGCCTCTTGGGAGGAAAGCAAAGCGATTCAGTGCTGCGCATGCATTTATCCCCCTGGAGGGAGCCCCCTCCTTCTTCACCAGTTATCTCCCTAACACAAAGTAAGTACCTGTCAGATTTTAGAGTGAAGAACCACGCTGAGACAAGAATAAACTCTAGTGTTTATTGGTCTATTCTATTTGACGGAATCCTGCTAAACTGAACTAAACTAGCAAACACTAAGGGAAAAACTCCAGAACACTAAGGCGGTTCCTTTCTGATCTTCTTGGGTGGGAGCCCAAAGGATTCTGCACTGCGCGTGCGCTTTTCCCCCTGGAGAGGGCCCCCTCCGTCTCCACCAGCAATCTCCATAACAGTACCATACAAAAGTAAATTGGAAGACTACTCAGTAAAACATATTTATTCTTTAAGATAATGCATCCTAGATATACTTACAAAGACACATACTGCTGTGTTGGGGACTCGGACCTCTTTGCTCGCACTAGGATGTACATCGGTATTATCTTGAGGGGTAGGATATGAGGACAAAGAACGCCTCCTGAGAAAGGTCACACCAATAAGCAAATAAGTACATGGAGGAAATTAGCTGTAACTATAGGCAGGGGGATGACCCCAACTACGCAATAGGTAAGAATGGGAGGAAAGGCAAGGAGTCTTAAAATAAATTCAAGTATTTCAAAAACAGGGCAGCAGATGGGTGTGCATGTTAGGGACTCCTCTATAATCTTTGCAACTGGCTTCTTGCAACCCAATCGATTGCATAAAAACTCCTTATGCCGGAGTGGGGAAAAACTTGTCAACATTATAGCAGTCGTTACTGAATCCCAAAATAAAATTGTTTGATTCAAGGAACACCAATATGCTAAATATCTGCTACTATTTTTTTAACAATGCTTTTTCCTATACAAAGTAAATCCTATTCAGTTGCAAAGGTACATAACCTATGATTGGTGCCTAATTTAAAATTCACATTGCAGTATAAACAGAGAACTTCTACGTAACACAAAAAATAACTAAAATGACTGGTCACAGCAGTCATGCAGATTATATTCAGCAATTCTTCTCTGAGTTGTTATACCTCGGGCATCTATGATACATCTATGCTTCATTTAACCGGAAAGTCTTTTCATTGCTACAGAAACAACATGACACAATTGTTCAGCATCCCTCATCGCATGCTGGATTAAGTGTGAATAATTTCAAGCAAATTTTCACCTGGCAGTATCGGAAGAGTGATGTCCCAAAAGGGGAGACTCAGACAGACTGGAGGGAAAGATCAGAGGTCAGCACACAGCAGAAGTAAGGAGTTGAACACAAAAGAAAAGGAGAGATAGAAGCTAGAAAAAAAGCTTGACATAAATAGAATTATTTGCATTTCTAGCATCACTGAAGTGCTGGTATATATTGAACTAACATGTCACAAAAAGGTAAGTGTATTCCAACCTACCCAAAGATATTAGTGATAGAATCCAGAAGGCCTCCAGTGGGCTGGGAGAGTCGCTTACTAAAGAGAAGGGGAGGACAGTTTTCAAGGATAGATCAAAACACACAAGCCCATAACTCTCAATCTTCAAGCCCCACATTCAGCAAGGAAAGCAAATGGTAATAGGACAGTCCAAAAGCCACCATCTTGAATCTAAATAAAAAGCTTTTATTTAGATTCAATTATGAACTGAACACGATTTTTGTTGTCATATGAACAGGAAGAAAAAGGCTCCCTAATAAATTTAATTCACTGGAATTTTGAGAATAAAATTAAAGATGTACTTATATGAAGGCAGAGTACATACTCTTTCTTGTACCCAAGCGTACTCATGACTAATGTGATAGTTGGCCCATAATGGCCTTTAACAAGAAGTGTAAACATTTTTGCTTTTAAGCCAGTTTAAATGGAGAGGCTTTAGGTTCTGCATGTTTTGTTTGCAGATTCAATTCCAACGTAGGGTTGGAAAGAAATTTGCCTAAGAACCTATTATTTGCAGCTGTCACCAATATTAGATGGGCCAACTGTCCAAAAAGGCAACTTTTTACAAAGCTTTCAATGTTAATTAGCACGGCCCTCAACATTTTCAACCTTTATAATTTTGATCCTGTTAATATTTACACGGAGAGGATTTGAGTTTCCCTTTACTATCCCCATGACATGGCTCTGCCAGTTTGGTCTAGTGGTTAAGGCAACAGGCTAGAAACCAGGAGCCTGAGAGTTCTAGTCCCGCCTTAGGCATGAAAGCCGGCTGGGTGACCTTGGGCCAGTCACTCTCTCTCAGCCCAACTCACCTCACAGGGTTGTTGTTGTGGGGAAAAGAGGAGGAGGAAGGAGTATTAGGTATGTTCGCCACCTTGAGTTATTTATAAAAATAATAAAGGCGGGATAAAAAATAAATAAATAAAGTTAAAATTTGGAAATATTCCTAGCTAAAGAATAATGGTACTGTAAAATAGGGATTTCTACAAAAAAGGTTCAGTAGAAATAGCATCATAGAACTCTAAAACTATTGGATTGTTTGCTACAGGCATAATTCACTAGCTAATTTTCCCATTTGTATCCCACTAAAATAAATGGGAGCAAAAAACAACAGCTGTACAATTCTCATTTTATTACAATAGGGCATATAACTGATAAATTATCTTCATACTGGCATCTGTTATCAATTAATTTATAATTCATCTATCCAGGAAAGAGTAACTTTCTCAATACATTTTCTTCTCAAAATGAACTTCTTGAATCAAATCAAGAATAGCTATGAGTTTTTCTTCCCACCTGGAAATATTTCACGAAACTCTTTGGAAAAAATGTTTCCAAACATCTCTGCCCACATATTACCTTGCTGTCCGGGTGACAGCACGAACTGGAGATGTCTCCTCAGCTGGATCGGAGGTTTCATCTGTGAGCACTTCAATATCATCATCCCTGGGGAAAGACAGATCATGCCTTGAATGTGCAAGAAGATCAGGCATTTCATATTAAGCAGCCCCCCTCTTCTACTAGTTCAAATACACAGCTCTTAGGGATGGTGTGAACAATAACTGAACAACAGAATTAGCTATGCTATTGCTGTATTTTATTTGCCTTTTACAGTATAATTTTTAATCACATTGCTTAATATAACTTGTTAAACTGAAATTATTTGTTTAATTTGTTTGAATGTAAACTTCTTTGCGCAATCAGTTAAAATGTAATTATTTCTAAGCAATTAGACGAAGTAGAATAGGAAAATTTTTATCCATGGAATTCCAGCTATGCTTGCATACATTTCACTGCATTGTACTTTCAGCTTTTTTTCCTCCTTACTGTTCCTATGATGGGATGAAAGTTAACTCTCAGCTCAAAGGCTGATGTAGTTCCTGGCCATTTTTAAGAGTGTCGGAGGAACAAGGTGGTTTTGAATCCATGATCACACACAACAAGTCCCCTCCAAGCACCGTCTGGCTGCAACCACATAGAATACTCATTCAGCAGCAAATATTTTAAAATATTACAAGATATTTGTATAGTTATATACAAATAGTTTGTGGCTGGTTAATCTGATCTATAGCTAATCAGTTCTTGTTTCTCATATACATTCTCTTTCCACTTGATGCAGCCACTGAGTTGTTAAGAAACATGTTAAGCTCCAGAAGGCCAAGATAAGGAAGCAAAATAAAGAAAAATAGAGTCAAAACAAGAGCCAATAAAGCTGTTGCAAACTGTAAACCTATAGTCAGTAAATATCAAAGTTACAATGATCAAGCGATATAAAAATAAGGATGAAAGTATTGCTGAAAAGATATGATAAAAAAAAATTAAAAATCAGAATTTTAGCTTGGCAGGGGAAATCTGTCCCTACTGTGGTTGAGTCAAGGAAGATAAAAACATTCATGAAGGTGAAAGTATATAAATCTACCAGGTTTGTTGACACCAAGCTGCCAATAAATAAACTTGCTCTTCTACTTCTGATTCTTGACAACTGTCTAAGAATACACAATTATCACAGTCGGGAAAGGGGAAGATAATCTCCCCAACCCAAGAAAATTCTGTCACCATCTTTATCCCCATTATCCACAAATTTGATGCTGGTAGAATTAGGAAGCTTTTATCATTTGACCACACATTTTACATCAGAATGCTGATGTAAAGTTAGAAGCCAAACAAGCATGCAGCCTGGACAATTAATTTTCATATTTTCAGCCTGGAAATGGGAGTAATGTAGTCATTAGGAAGTAATTAGACTAGTGAATGCTTACTGTTCAATTGGCAGTGGTTCCTTAGCAGCTTCTGCTAGTTCTTTCTGAAGCTTAGCTTGCCTTCTCCTACCAGGGAAGAAAAATGTTGGGAAATATGTGTCAACTCTGCAACATTTATCAATATTCATTTGAACAGTTATATTCAAAGTGTTAATGATCTGGTAATTAGGAGAAGGGGGCGTGGTGGCTCAGGGGGTAAGACGCCAGGCTTGTCGATCGGAAGATCGCAAGTTTGGAGGTTCGAATCCCTAGCCCTGCGTGTGGAGTGAGCTCCCGCACTAGCTCCAGTTCTTGCCAACCTAGCAATTCGAAAGCATGCAAATGCAAGTAGATGAATAGGTACTTCGGTGGGTAGGTAACAGCGTTCCGCGTGCGTCATGCCAGCCACATGACCGCGGAAGCGTCTTCAGACAGCGCTGGCTCTTCGGCTAACAAACGGAGATGAGCATCAGCCCCTAGAGTCGGACACGACTGCACAAATGTGCGGGGGGAACCTTTACCTTAATTAGGAGAAAACCCCCAAATGTCGTATTGGCTTAAGCTCCCTGGTATAGAAATCCCAGTGGGCAGACTTGTTGCTTCAAAAAATTTATCTGCATCTTGACACTAGTAAAATACAAGGTTCATCGGACCTCATGTCTCTAGGGCCCAAGTGAAAACTTAACTGTCCATAAATTTTTACCTTAACTAGGATGTTTTAAGGTGCCTTAAAGTCATTTTGTAATTCTTACAGGGTACTACATTTCTTAAATAAAATAGCACTAATAGATTATGAGTTTTAACTTATGAGCAGTCCCCATAAATACTGACATATTGTGAATATCAGGCATTATTTCCATCACAGAAACTGATGCTAATTCTAGATTTAGTCTACTAGTTTAGATATAATATTCGCTCCACATTATGAAAAAACATATCCGGAAAAAATGAGGCTATTTCAATGGGCATAATCTGAGTATCATGAGCTAACATTTAACTGTTTTATATTCAAACCAAGCTTAAACCTCAAACCAAAATTTTATGAACGTAAGGATTTAAAGACCAGGTGGCTTAGCTCAGAAGCCAAGCAAGTAAAGGCCTGGTTAATAACTGGATAGATTACCAAGAAATACCAGAGCAGTAGGGTAGACTGGGAATTTGAAAAACATTCCAGAAAAGGGCAACAACAAACGGTTTTCATACTGTTGCCAAGAAAACTGCATGGATGAGTCACCAGGAGTTGAACTCATACTGCCAGCATCATACCTTAAATCCTTCTCATTTTCTGCATTGAGTCGATTAGCTTCTTGAGCCTTTTCTGCCATCCAACGGGTTACCAGTTCTTGGTTATCTTCAGTGGTTCTTCTTAATTTTTCTTCAAGAGCAGTGAAGGTGATTTGGAGAGCATCATATTCATCCTTAAGAGTTTGATTAGCTCTTTCGAGATCTTGAAGCTTGTTGCACAAATCATGGCACTCTGTCTCCAGTTCAGATATCTTCTGTAAATATTCTGCAATTCTTCAATGGAAGCAACTTATGAAAATCTGAAGCCTAGCATTGAGGACCAAGATAAAGTTCTATTGGTAATAAATGGATTTTACTCACTTGACATTATTTATTTGTATTTCTCTGTCCTTCTGTTGTATTTGATTGTTTAGATCAATCACAGTTTGAGCCAACTACAAAAAAATAAAAAAAAATAATGAAGTTAATGTTAACATTAATTAATATTAACATTAATTAATAATGTTAATGAACCAAAATTCTTATCATAGTCAGTAGTTTTTGCATCTCTTTTAGTGCATGCACTTTGTTAAGGATGTATTTTATTAAGATATTACTATATTCATGCTGTATTCAATTGGCAGATTCACAGACCCCATATGGAACAAACTTAAACAACCAAAGAATACAGAAATTGAAAGACAATCATGACTATACAATGTAGCTGAAAGATACAATAAGTTGTATCTTAATTTCCAAACACAGAATATTAAAAGAAGTAGGTATCATAAATCATTTCCCAGGTTTCTAGTAAAAGATGAAGGCAGGCATCACAAAAACAAAGTACCTTAATTAAAAAATGGAATACATGCTGCTTCATCTACAACAATATATTTTTTTTATTAGAATGAAAGCAAGAGAAAAGCTCAAAAGTTGACTGCTTACTATAAAAAGTTCTTTTTGAGATACATTTTTATTGTTCTGAAACTCATGGGATAGAGAAACAAATAATAGTATTTGTGCATTGTACTGCTGCAAGTAAGCACAAATTTTTCCTAACCTCGCCCCGTTTCTTGTGCAGCTCTGTCAACTCCTCTTGATGTTTAATCCTTAATTGAGCTACTTCTTGAAGATGAGCATCATTTCTTGCACCATCATGTCCTGGGCTGAATTTTCCAAAGGAACAGAAGTTAAGATGCTGAGTTTCTTCATACTAATTCATACAGATGTTCAACGTACAGATAGTCCTTGGGTTATGATGGCAATTGGGACTGGAATTTCTGTCGCTAAGTGATGTGGTCATAAAGCGCGATACCACGTGACCTTGTTGCTTAGCGACAGCAATTCTGGCAGTCCCGGTTGCTGCTGTTAAGCAAGGACCACACGTGATCGTGACTTCTGACTTCCTGCTGGCTTTGCTCGTGGGAAGTTGGCAGGGAAAGTCAGAAATTGTGATCACATGACCGTGGGGATGCTGCAATGGCTAGAACTCTAAGGACTGGTCGTAAGCACCATTTGTTCAGCACTGTCATAACTTTGAATGGTAGCTGAATGGTCATTAAGCTAGGACTATCTGTACTCCACAAGAACTAATACAGTCTCCACACATTGACTTTCCACTGACATTTCATTGAGATTACATTAAGCAATTCCCTGATCTCTATTTAAAAGAATGAAGCCTCATTTTTTAATTAATTAATTAATTGTTTAAATTTATATCACCGCCCATCTCCCCCAACGGGGAACTCTGGGCGGTTTTAACAGACCATTTGGGGGGAGGGCTTTCCTATAATTCCCAAATGTCCAATAAATATGAAAGTACACAGTACCAGTATATTACTAACAACATTTGAGTAATATAATTCGCATCAATTTATATCACTCACATGACATTACACAATTTGATGTAATTTGCATCTTTGCATAATTATATCACCATGGATATATAATTTGCCACATATGTTATAAAATTAAGCTTAAATTAACATAAATATAACTGACTTGTCCAGACCACTATATCTGCAAACAAACTTATTTGGAAATAACTCGCACTAGAATTGACTCAACAAGTACCTGATCTCATGCCGGCTTGGCAAATCATACTTCTCCACTTGTAGCTTGTCAGCCAGCACTGAATGGAAATCTGACTTCTCCAGGAGCTTGTTATCTAACAGGCCAAAATATTTAATTTAAAAAAATGGAAAAGATCCTTATTAGTTGTGTAATCCATTAATAAGCTTGCCATACCATGGTATTATAGTCTTTGAACTGTGGATGTAAACAGTTTCACAGCAACTACATCTACTTCAGACATGCTCTTGTATCACGGTGAAAACATGTCTAACCAAGAACACATTCTCACAGTGCACAATAATATTTACGAGTTCAGACTTGTGCAACTAGGCTTCCATAAATGAATGAGTTATTTAAGAAGACATTGTTCTACTTTATAACCCGGTGTTTTGAATAATAGAATCTGGAAGGGGATTCTATGATGTATTATCAGAAAACTGTTCCAGATTGCAAAACCTCTCTCTCACCAAATGGGTGCTGGCTTGAGAGCAAATATCCCAAGCAATGAGGTAATTCTCCTTATGCTACTGAAGTGAGTATGAGCTGGTGAGAAGGTTCCTTGTCACTGAGCAGAATGTAAACAAGAAGCAGTCAAAGTTCAGGGCTTTGGGTTCTATTTTTTATTATTATTATTAAAACCCCAAAGTCCATAAAAAAGAGCCAGTTTGGTGTAATGCTTAAGGCATCAGGCTAGAAACCAGGAGACAATGAGTTCTAGTCCTGTTTTAGGCATGAAGCCCACTGGGTGACTTTGGGCCACTCTCTCTCAGCCCTAGGAAGGAGGCAATGGCAAAACACTTCCAAAACTCTTGCCAAGAAAACTGCAGGGACTAATCCAGGCGGTCACCAGGAGTCAAAAACTGACTCAAAGGAACACACACACACACACACACACAAAATCCATAAAATATATCAAAGATAATATTCAAATAGTATAATGCCTCATGGGAGTGAATACACTCTAAATCTTTGTTTATATATTAACCCACAGTTAACCGAATTCACCAATTGTCTGGGTGTGTACAGTGCCACAAAATAACCCAAATGACTAGGTTTGCATAATGCACAGTATCACAAACCAGTGAACAAATTTTAGCCTAATGTACTGTGTGAACCAGACCTAAGAAATAAACAATAGAGTGTTTACAAATTTATGTTCAGTCCATGAAGATGAGATTCGTAACACACCAAACTTCTTTTTTTTCAATACAACATATCATTCATGCCTTTCTCTTTGGGGTTTATTTTCTGGAAACCACTAAAGAAAAATGGTTTTCAACTGCATTATAGGTCAGAAAATTAAGAACTTTTGCTAGTTTACTGAAACTGGCCCAAAGACTCATCAACAGAACCTCAATTAATTAAACTACAGTAGCAACAACAAAACATCCATTATCTAGTCTAGAAATCACAATATTTATAAATGAATTCATTTGCAACAGATTGCCAATTCTGGTCTGATAGCTAAAGAGAAGATTTTCAGTTGATTCCCCGGAAAGCTCTTACATTGCAAGATTATCTCTTCAAAGGCCTGTCTTTGTAACCGGTCTCGTCGCTTCAGTTCATCCAGGATATGTCGCTTCCATGCGGGGAAGCTCCATGTCCTAAGCCCAACAGACATATTGCCGGAGATCTGGCGACGTCACACTCTGCCAAAAACCCAAGTCATCTGGGTGCGGGTTTCCCCTGCGACAGAGTGGGTGTACGAGAGCTGGATCCAGGCCTCTAAATAATAATAATGACAATAATGCAGTAGAAGACAATAATCTGGCAGCCTGATCAGGGTTGGGGAAGAAACGAGTCATCTCCGAGAAGATCAGGAGGAGACAGTATGGAAGGGGACCAGAAGAATAGGAGGCGTCCAGCCATCCTGCCTGCCGGGCCCACCAAGGGACAGAGACAAGACGGACAGGCAAAACTCACCGCTGACCACCAAGGAGAAGGAGGGTGGCAGTTGAGCAATGTCTTCACCTGGAAGGTCCCTCCGCACACCCCTCAACCGGGCCGCAGCCCCCATCCATTCCCGCGACAACCTCCCACAGAGTCCCCCTTGTCCGAGAGAGATGGCGTCACTAGCGGGCCTTCTCTTCCTGCGTCGCAGGCTAATTACATTAGGCTCCAACCTCAATGCCTAACTCACAAGGCCGCCCTTCCTGCTGAACGCGGGCCACGGTCACGCATCGCTAAATGCACTTACTACCTCGCTGGTCCATCCTTGCGAGCAGCCTTCTTATTAAGTGCGGGCCGCACGGCAAGCGCGAAGGCAAAAGCGGGTTAGAAAATGGCTGCGGATGAGGCTGGTCAGAGCTTTCTGGATATACGCCATTTTAGGAAAGGATGCTGGGAAGAGGCGCCTTTGATACGCACCACTTTGGGCGGGGACTGTGGTGTAATTGCTCTCAGCCATATAGAGTTCGACCGGGGAAGTGCTTTTTGAAAGACATATTCTGGGCTCAGTTTCAGCTCAATTGAGTCAGAGATGGCATTCCCTTCCCCGCGGGGCTCAGTCCTGCTTCTTCTCTCCCCGCGGATGCCGTAGATCAGTGTTTCTCAACCTTGGCGACTTTAACACGTGTGGACTTCAACTCCCAGAATTCTCTAGCCAGCAAGTCGCCAAGGTTGAGAAACATTGAAATAAACTAAAGAGTGCTACAAATCTTAGTTGTGTGCTTTAATTGATGCGTTGTTTTTGTGGGGCTGAGTTTGTAACCTCCAGATGTTTTTCCCTTCAACTCCGGCCGGCATTTACCCAGCGCGACCGATGATAACGGATAGCGCAACCTGGTCCGCCGCTTTGGGAAACTGACACTGCCCATCATTTCAGTTTATTTTGTTTTCCTCTTAGATAGGATGGCAGTGCAATATAAGTTTGTTTCCATTCAAAAACGTGGGCGATTTTAACCAAGCCTGCGTCAGGACTCCAGCAAAAGTATTTGTTGTAGTTTTATGTCTGCTTTACAGAACGATGTAGAAACAGAAGGTAGACCAGTTAATATCCCCCAAATATCCTGTCCCTATTTAGCCGTGATTTTTATTTTCCAGTAGCTATCTTAGAAAAAATTAATTTGAGTCTCAGTAAATGGAAGAACCTGTTCATTCCTTACGTGGCTGGCGTGTCTGAAAAGATAAAACGGATATTTGGCAAACACCACATACCTGTATATTTCAAACCCACCAACACACTGAGACAGAGGCTTGTACACCCCAAAGATCAAACTCCAAAACACAAGGAAAGCAATGTAGTGTATGCAATCCAGTGCAGTGAGGAGTGCTCTGAACTCTACATTGGAGAAACCAAACAACCTTTGTACAGGAGGATGGCCCAACACAGGAAAAGTAACACCACAGGACCAGAGTCAGCAGTTTATCTTCATCTAAAAGAAAAAGGACACTCATTTGAGGACATTAATGTTCACATTTTAGACAGAGAAGATAGGTGGTTTGAGAGAGGGGTCAAGGAAGCCATTTATGCCAACTTGGAAAATCCTTCCTTGAATAGAGGTGGGGGCCTCAGGCACAACCTTTCCCCTATCTTCCTTCCTGCTTTGTCTTCTGTGCCTAGGAAGATTAAGACCATTTTGCAAGCTCAACAGCAGCAGGGTAATATTAACGATCCTCCTTTAGATGATAAAGGGACTTAGAAATAAACATCTCAAAATAACCATGACCTAGCCCCAGGTGCAAGGTCACACAGCCACCCTAGAAACATATTTAAGGATTCCCTTACTAACTTTACTCAGACTGAAGAAGCTCCTTGGATAAGGAGTGAAACGTTTCTACTGAGAAAATAGAAATCCAGTTGACATGATTCAAGCCACAGACTATCTTCTCTAAGGTCATCTCTGTGTTCAATGTGAGCCATGAGTCCATGATGACCCTCAAGTTGCAGACCAGCTCTATCTACATGAGCACTATCTACATGAGCACATCCGTTGTCCAAGATGGACTATCTTTAAGTTGGCTTCCAAATCCACAGCCAGTCTGCCTTAGCAGGATTCAGTCTAAGCTTATTTCTTCCCATATAATAGCCTAATAGCCTCTGGGCACCAAGTCAGGATCTCCATCATATCTAGCCAGCCTGGATTGGAGATATATAAATGGTACCTCATCCTGTGCTGGTTGTTGACCTTTCCCAGCTTCAGGTAGGTGTTAAACAACAGAAGAAGTCCATGCCCTACAGCACCCCATGATGGAGTGGCCAAAGGCTCAACCTCTCACCAGAATTGGAAAAAAAAAGTTAAAGAGCCATTTACAAAGGAGAGTAATATGGTGGTGTATGCTTGCTTGTTCATCATACATTACAGCTTAGCTTGTCATGTGAAACAGACTAACAATAACAATGTGTATATTTAATTTATAAAACAGGAAGCTTCATTGTGAGGGGAAAGGATGACTGTATTTTTAAAAGCTTCACCTAACTAGTCTGAATGTTGCAAGTAGAGCCCTTCAAACTGGAAGCCCTGTATATGGTGCAGCCTTTCTCATCTCTGCTGAAAAGTCAGCTGCACTGAGTTGAGTGAGCATTAGCCTGTACAGTATCATAAAAGGATCTATTGATTTCAGTATCTTTGGGATTTCACTAGGGCTTTGAGGAATGAAAACTGAAACAAAAGATCTTTTTCAAGAAGCAGAACAGTGGATGCCGTGGCTTTTGTAGGGATTAGTGGTGCTTCTAATTTTTAATAGGTAGGGAAAGAGCCAAGAAGCATGACTCAGAGTTAAAAATAGCTCCCTGAGAGCACAACAAAAGCTTTGTCACTGTCTTGCACAGTAGAGACAGAGTACATGACAGTATAATGGGTATTTAGTGCAATAAATAGCTAATATATGTATACCGTGAAGCATATACTGCTTTACAGGAGTTTCGACTACTGCTAGCTTTTGGCTACTTTTAGTCTGAAATATAAAAATACAAACAAACGCCAACCCTCCTTCCTGTAATTCTGCAAGTAAGATTGTACAAATCGTCTCAGACTGGCAAGGGAGTATGAGGAGATGAGCCCAACCCATAAATGTAACAGATATAGGAGGATGAGGGTGAGGAAAACCTAAATCACTATTAAATTAGACCAGAGCCATCTAGTTCCAATATATAGTGCATTGCTGAAACAAATGACTCATTTCTCATTCATTTCTGAGAGGCATGCAAACTTTTTCTGGCCAAAGCCTAGACTGAATGGCACTTGAAGAGCTGTACTTTGAAAAGTGGTTAGGGAAAAAAAGGTGAATTTGATTATATTTAAAATTAATTATAATTCACTGTGGCAGCATCCACCTAACATTGGCTGATCTTGAAAGATCAGCATATTGTACCTGGTAAGTACTTGGATGGGAGACCACCAGGAAATACCAGTAGTATACCAGTGGTAGGCTAGACTGGGAAATCAAAAAGACATCCAGGAAGAAAACGGTGGCCAAACACTACCATATGGTTGCCAAGAAAATGGCATGGATTTGTCACTAGGAATCAAGCTCCACTCAAGGGAGATTTCACCTTTATATAATTATGTCCCATCTAAACTTTCTCTTCTGCCACATTAACAATTAAAATTGGGAAGCAACTTTTGAAGGATCCTGGAGGCTATAGCTATGGCGTGCAGGAAGTTGTGCACTCTTGGCCTATACTTAGGCTGACCATATTTCCTTCAGACAAAAACGGGACATTTGGGATGGCAAAACGGGACAGGGTCTTATGCCACCATGCCGGCCTCCAAACCCCGCCCCCCAGTCCACGCAATTGGCTCCCACCTGCAAACCCTGCCCCCGACCCACACGATTGGCTCCCGCCTGCAAACCCCGCCCCCATCAGCGTGATTGGCTCGGATTTTAACTTTTCTTTATTTTTAAAGGTTTTTTTTTCTTCTAGCAGTAAATGGTGCGTCAGAGCTGGTGTGTTTGGGGGAGGCCGGAGTACACACACTGTGCACACAGCACTGTCATCGGCCGTGGAACAAGGGGCGGGGATGGAGGGGATGGAGGCCCACCACTGCCCCGTCCCCCTCGGGCTTGGCCGAAGGAGGGAGGAGAGTCACTGCTGCTGTCACCGCCGCAGAGCAGGAGAAGCAGGAGGATCCGGCTGCGCTCGGCTGCTTCAACCACACCACTCCGCCCCTTGCTGCCCGCTGAAGCTCCCCAGGGTGGCCGGCTCCTGCTTCTCCTGCTCGGCGGCCCGACAACTCTCCTCCCTCGGCCAAGCCCGATCAGATGCACATACACACATTTTTCTTCTTATATCTCTTTTTCCCCCCGCCCCTCCTATGTTTGTATTTTTATTTTTATAGTTTATTAATCTCTACTTAATATTATATTCTTTTTGAATATATATAGAAGAAAGAAGAAAAATGTAAATCAAGTATTTACACAATTTTTTGTTAAGAAAACTGGAGGTATTTTAATGAAATGTACGTAAGTATTGTATGGTAAAGATGTATAAGTCAAAAATTGAATTTGAAATAAATACTTAATAAATCAGTAATATAACATAAGAGAAGAAAAAGAAAATAGTGATAAGGTTAGAAATAGATATATATAAATAAAATAGTTAGAAAGGGTTAGAAGAAGAAGAAGGGAAGAGGGAAACAGGGAAAATAATTTAAAATAAAGATATGTTATATGAAATATATTAGATAATGAATATTATAAATCAAATGTAAATATGTATACATAAATGTAGTTATTGTTATGTGTAGCGGCAACAACTCTCCTCCCTCGGCCAACCCCGATCAGATGCACACACACACACTCACACACTCACAGGACAGACTGCCCTCGGCAGGAGCCAGCCGCGCTGAGGGGCTTCAGCCACACCACTCCGCCCCTCGCCACCCGCTGAAGCCCCCCAGCATGGTCAGCTCCTGCCAGGGCAGTCTGTCCTGTGAGTGTGTGTGTGTGTGTACATGAAAAGCAGGAGCGGCCACCCTGGGGAGCTTCAGCGGGCAGCAAGGGGCGGAGTGGTGTGGCTGAAGCCCCTCAGCGTGGCTGGCTCCTGCCAGGGCAGTCTGTCCTGTGAGTGTGTGTGTGTGTGTGTGTGTGTGTATGTGAGAAGCAGGAGCGGCCACCCTGGGGAGCTTCAGCGGGCAGCAAGGGGCGGAGTGGTGTGGCTGAAGCAGCCGAGCGCAGCCGGATTCTCCTGCTCAGCGGCCCGCCAACTCTCCTCCCTCTGCCAAGCCCGATCAGATGCGCACACATACACACACACGCACCCCATACGCTCTTTCTCCAGCCTCCCCATGACCAAATGCACCCGGACCTGTTGCAGGGAGGCTGGAGAAAGAGGTGGTGGGGTGCGTGTGTGTGTGTGTGTGCGCGCGCGATTACGCTGAGCAAGTAATCTGCGCACGCACGCGCACACACACACACACGCACGCACCCTCTTTCCACAACCTTCCCCTGGCCTCACCACTGCTGGGCAGACAATCTCAGGATCAGGTAAGGAGGCAGGAACCTGGACTGTGGTGCTGCTTCTGCTGCTGGGATCGCACGTGGCAACTGGGCTTCCAGTTGCCGCGCTGATAGGGCCTCTTCCGGGCTGCCTCCAATGGCAAGTCCGGCTCCAGTCCTTCTTCCTGTCTTCCTGTCCTCCTTCCCGCCGGGTTTAAAAAAGGGACAAAATTGAGATTTTGATCAAAACGACGGGACGGTTGAAAAATGCTAAAATAACAGGACTGTCCCGTTCAAAACGGGACATATGGTCACCCTACCTATACTTTTCTGGACTGTTGAAATGCAATCACAGCTGTCAACTGCTTTTAATTTAATTTAATTTAATTTAATTTCATTTAAAATTTAATTTAATTTGTAAGACTACCCAGTTCAAAATGGTTGTTAGGTCTTAAACCAATACTTTAAACCAGTGTTTCTCAACCTCAGCAACTTTACGGTATGTGGACTTCAACACCCAGAATTCCCCAGCCACTTTTTAAAAAGCATCTCCCTGTGGACTGACAGAGACCAGGTTCAGCTTCCCTATTTGCATAATCCCATCACACCTAAGGAAACAATTCCCTTCCCAGAACAAAGCCTCACTGACTTCCTTTCATTGTGAAAAGGAAGAAGTACAGTATTGATCACTTTAACAAGGGCAGAATGAAATTGACTAAAGGCAGTGTTGATCCAGCCCCTTGCAATTCTCTAAAGCAGTTTCTCAACTCCAGCTGCTGCCTGGGGAATTCTGAGAGTTGAAGTCCACACATCTTAAAGTTGCCAAGGTTGAGACTCAGTGGTCAAAGGCAAACCTAATAAGGAAGAGGCAACAATAGTAAAGGTAAAGGTTCCCCCCACACACTTGTGCAGTTGTGTCCGACTCTAGGGGCCGGTGCTCATCTCCGTTTGTTAGCCGAAGAGCCAGCGTTGTCTGAAGACGCTTCCACGGTCATGTGGCCGCATGACGCGTGCAGAATGCTGTTACCATCCCACCAAAGTGGTACCTATTCATCTACTTGCATTTGTATGCTTTCAAATTGCTAGGTTGGCAAGAGCTGGAGCTAGTGCGGGAGTTCACTCCGCACGCAGGGCTAGGGATTCGAACCGATCGACAAGCCTGGCGTCTTACCTGCTGAGCCACCACACCCCTCAGAGGCAACAATATAACTGGGCAAAACTGCAGACGTTCCATTGTTATTTAAAGACATGCGCCTAATCCCACCAGCGTTCCTCCACTCATTTACAAGAGACAAGGCCTGTTTCCAGCACTGTTGCCACCTCTAAAATGCAAGGTTTCCCTTAACAAAGAAACAGCTCTTCTTACACAATTAAACTTATCTGGCTTTCTCTATATGGTCCCGAAGTCCTGACTGCAAATCAGAGCCTTAGAATTTCACGCTCTACAATTCAAATTCTTATAAAAGATCTTATCTTTTTATTGTTCGCTGTTCATACTTGCTTATATGCAAGCTAAAATGTTTGTTTTCTTTAAAAAAAGCCAGTACATGAATACTGTATTCATTTCTGTTATCCAATCAGACTACAATAAACAATAATTAAAGATACCAAACATGTGCCCTTAATTAAATTATTGATGAGACTGATTTGGGTTCTTGTTAGCCACAACAAAAAATAAGAAAGAAAAAGGAGAATTAAAATTAAACACAATTGTATGCAGATTTTATCATAAACCTGCAGATAACTGGATGGGTGAATGTATCACAGCTGTTGCAATATGAATTGTAAATAAAATGTGCAAGAAAGGGAAAATTAGCAAAAAAGAAAAAGTTATTTTTTTCACAATTTAGCAAAGTACATCTGTTCACAGCAATTTATAGCACAGATTCATCTGTTGTCTTCTGTCCTATGTTGTATACTGTCAAATTAAATATGCCAATATATGGCTGAAACCCTAACTATTTACAGGATAATTTACTCCTGTAAAGTCCATCTAGCACTCTTAGATCTTAAACATGATTGTTTTTATAGGTCATCCTGCCATGATGGTGCTTAAGGCAGTGCGATAGAAGCTCCGCCTGTTTTTTTATTTTGTTTGATTGCACCATTGTGGCTGCCATCTTGACTTTCTGACTACAACCTGTGGACACCCCCTGAAGTAGCTGCTTTGAAAGCTGTCCCCAATTATTTTTGCATGTGTGTGTGTTCCTAAGCACTTGCTGGCAAGTGCAGTACATAGGTTGCTTAAGTGTACCCATGTAAACCACTTGCCACAGCTTTCAAAGCACTGATACAAGACCTTAAAGGACACAGTTGCTTTAAGACTCCGAAGAGAAATGCTTCATTTGCATTAATGCACCTTGAGGTATTTCTTCAGAATGCTTTGCACAGCCCAACTATTAGCCAGGCTGTTAAATCACTGAATTTCAGTAACATGTGGAGAGCCACTGACTGAAGATTTTACATATATGGAACTTACATACAAATATATTTTATATTTAGTATTAATATATTAGAACATTTGCACTTTTATTATGGCTCTGAAACCATGTTTTATTTCCTTGAAGAGTTGTGTTGGCTTTCTTACTCTTCCTTTCTCACAGGCCTTGATAGATAGCTTTGCCCATAGAAAGATAAGGTGTACATTCCAAAGATAGCTTCTTCAGAGGAAAAGGTATTGTTTAATAATGGTCAAGGGGCCCTAGCAAGGATGGAAGGAAGTTCCTTATATGGAATGATGTTAAGATAGAGTGAAGGAAGTCCCTAATATGGAATGATGCTAAGGTGGAGTATGGGTAACTGAGTAAGAGGTGGTATTCTAAAGGAGGAGTTGAATGGAATGTATATAATGTGCTGTAAGGAGGGGGTCCTGCGCGATCGCCCACCTAACAGCTTGCTGTCATTGCTTTTGCTCTTGGGTGAAGAATAAAGAACTTATTTCATGCAACTGCCTGTTTCTTTGATCCCGGCTCAGAAGCGAACCTGGTAAGGAAATGAAAAAAATTCTAACACCACAGTAATGCATTCCTGCAAGAAAAGCTACTTTTGCATCAAACGTTTCTGAAGAAGTTGAAATGGGGCTTTGTAGGCACATAATCAGAATTCTTACTGCATTATCAAGGTTTTTCTAGTTTTCCACAATTAAGTATGGTGGGTTTTTGTTCCTGAATGTAGTGCTGTACTGGGGGGAAGCTACCATATTTTCACCTATATTCAAAATACCTCCTATGTTTCTAACTCTGCACTACATAGCTGTCTACAAGAAACTTGGGTGGGTAAACCTGGATGGGACCCTTTTTTTTTTAGTGAAGAATATTCAGTTCTGCAGCTCATCCTTGTTTTCCATCTGTTCAGAATGCATAGTAAAACCATGACTGTAAAATCATATTGGTCTTCAACAAAGATGGTAATAAGCTATTGCATGATTAAAAATCTATCCATGGTCCAGTTAAATCTGAGGATCTCATTCTGTAGGACTAACAGGAATGGCAAGGAAAGCTCTACAAGAGATTACAACTGGGGTAGTGGTACAGGGAAGCAACCATGCTTTTAAAACATTATTGTATTCTGTATGTTACGAACTGTAGCTAAAATCCATTAAGCGTTCATGACAGCTGGATCTCCATGGAAATTTAACACACTAAAAGAACATAGCTATTTTAAGAACTGAGAAGTTGGGAAATCTATCTGTGGGAAACAAGCTGCTTTTCAGTCCTCACAGTAACTCAATGGGAAGTGGCTAGGATAAATTAATTAGGTGACAAAAGTAACATATCTGATTCTCAGAAAGGAATTTGCTCTCAGCTGGAAATGATCTTTCTAAATCAAGAATTGCTATGGTCTTTATATTCTGTGTCCTGGAATCCAAGTTCAGCAGGATCTGATTCTTGATTCAGATAAATGAAATTATGTAAAACAAAACATGATGTTATTCTTAATATCTAAATCAAACGGAAGACTGTAACACTCAGCTGGCAATTATATCAGATTAATCCATTTCTAAAAAGAATCTGTAATATCTTAGTAGGTCTTCCCTTTCATGGATGTGGTTTTACAGATACAGAACCTCAGACTGAACCTAAGAGCAGCCCTTGTTGAATCAGACCAAGGTTTCGTCTAAAATCAACATTCTGTTCCCATAAATGTCACTCTAATGTCTATGGGAGATGACAAGCTGAACATGAGCACAATAGCACTCCTGCTATTAGCCTTTCTCAGCAAATGGCATTCAGGGGAATACTGGGGTTAACAATCAAATAAATAAACAAATATACAGCTATTGTGTAACAACCATCAATAGTCTTACCCATGCATTTATTCAGTTCCTTTTAAAACTATCCATACTGGTGGGCATAACTTCAACTTGGAGTAGTGGAACATTCGTTTCAGAGCTAATTTTTGTTTTAAATACCCTACAAGATTTGGCTCAACTCTGCTACCTTACTGATCATCCGTAACATTTATGAACAAATTAAAATACAACAATCTACAGGTAATTTCACAACTCACTGTATACATCCTATCATGAGAGTTGTCAGGGTGTTATTACTCTCTGCTTTCTGTTCTTTAATCTCTCTTCTCATCCAATAATTGCTAAATTGGCTCAGGAGTCCTTGGGAAAGGGACCTCTGAAGGACCAAATCTGTTGTAACTATGATATCTGATCATTATAGCCACATATTTGTTGCTTCTCTTAAAGAAAATAAAAAGAAAGTTGTAAAAGGTTAGTGAGAGCAGACTTACTTTTATAAAACCTATGCTTATTCTTCTTCAGTAGTATTTGTCCTTCTGTATATTTGGAAACTGTTTGCCATCAATTTAACCAGACAAGTGATAAAGTTAACCAGCCTGTAGCATCCAGGATGCTGCTGTATCCATCTAAGACAGTGTTTTTCAACCTTGGCAACTTTAAGATGTGTGGACTTCTACTCCCAGAATTCCCCAGCCTGGGGACACCAGGTCTGCTGTTTGACTGTGATTCAGCTATCTATCCCTTGGCTTCTACTCTCAACGCCTGGTTATTGGATCCTCAGTGGTCCTGGGCTCTGGTTTCTGCTTTTGAACACCAGGATAGTGTGTAATAAGGCTGCCCTTATTCCAAATCTTATCATGGGTGAGGGTGCCTACCTGGTGTGTTTAACGAGACCTGGTTGGTCTCGGAGAGAGCTGTCTCTCTCTCGAAAATGTGCCCACCTAGCTTTCAGGTCCTGCATCAGCTGAGACCCCAGGGGAAGGGTCCTTGAAGACTCTCAGAGGCTCTACTCTGCAGGTAACCCGATGTGAGGTGCTCTGGTTGAAGTTGGGCTGTAGGATTGCTGCTGGTGTGCTGCCCTCCCTGCTGCTCAGCATCATCCCTGCCTGAGCTGCTGAATTCCTTTGCTGGGCTGGTGATAGAATCCCTGAGGCTATTGGTGCTAAGAGATTTTAATCTGCTAACTGGTGGTGATGAGTCCAGGGCAGCTCTGTAGTTTGTAGCCTCCACAGCAACCATGGACATTGATGGCCTGACACATATCGCTGGTCATACATTAGATCTGATTTTTGTCTCAGGACAGTTGCAATGTGATTTTGTAGTAGAGGACATTAACATCAGTCCATTGCCTTGGACAGATCGTTCTCTGATTGCCTTCCAGCTCATTGGTGTCATTCTCCTCTGTGGGGGGATAGGGCCATTTGATTGGGCTCCCCCAGGTGACTAACAAACCCAATAAATTTCCAGAGGGAGTTTGGGGTTTCCCCTGAGGATCTGGTGGGTGGTTCAGCTGAAGCTTTAGTTACTGCCAGGAATGGATGGAGTCTTGGACTGCATCACCCCCTATGCAGACTATCCCTGTGTGCCAATCCTGGGGCACATCTTGGTTTATTGAGGAGCTTCAGGAAATGAAGCATAAGAACAGATGCCTAGAGTGCTACTGGAGGAAAACTTGGAGCAAGTCTGATCAAACACAGGTAAGAGCATTGATATTCCAATATACTGCCATCTACACTTTGTCTTTCTTTTTACTCCCTCCCCTTCAAGCCATGAGTCATTAAGTACAGTATTTATAAAATATTTACAGATGTTACACATGTTGGAGATCCTGGCAAATCCAGCATGCCTCATCAGCATATGGATGGCTGCTCTAGGATGCAAGCTCTCCATGCTTTTGAGGAAGCTGTTTGTGGCCACTCCCACTTCCTCTCTCCTCCCTCTCTCCTCCTTGGACCGGGAGCAAGCACATGGCTGTGTGCTGCTCCATTCTAGGTAGGCTGGCCATATGTCCCGTTTTGAACGGGACAGTCCCATATTTTTAGCATTTTTCAACCGTCCCGTCGTTTTGGTAAAAATCTCAATTTTGTCCCATTTTTTAAACCCGGTGGGAATGGAACGGAAGGAAGATCCGAGCCGGAGCTGCTGATTGGAGGCAGCCTGGAAGAGGAAGCCCTCCCGTCTATCAGCACATGGCAAAGGAGGGCGGAGAGGCAGAAAGGAGGGCGATTGGCCAGGTGAGAGCCAATCGCGTGGACCAGGGGCGGGGTTTGCAGGCGGGAGCCAATTGCGTGGACCAGGGGCGGGGTTTGCAGGGGGGAGCCAATCGCATGGACCGGGGTGGGGTTTGCAGGCGGGAGCCAATTGCACGGACCGGGGGGCAGGGACCCCTGTCTTTTTCATATTACATAAGACCCCATTCCGTTTTGCCATCCCAATGTCCCTTTTTTGTCTCAAGGAAATATGGGACTCCAGGCTTGGCTGCCAGCTCGACCAGTCAGATTTCTCAGAGAAGCTGACTGAATTTCCCTTGCTTGCGTGGATTGCAGAAGTTGTGGTCCACTGAAGTTTTTTTTTCCCCTGGAGAAGGGGAGACCAGAAGATTACTCGTGGGGCCATTGGGATTGCCTACCCTTGTTTTTTCTGTAGTTTTCCACCGCGGAAGGAACAGGGTAAGTGCAAGGCAATGGCCGAGATATATCAGGCTCTCGCAGGGGAAACAAGTCTCTTTGAAGAGACACAAGAGCGCCCAGCCGCTTTTAGATCACTTTAGGAATGTTTTTTTTTAGATTAAAATATTTTTGAAATCTAAGATCGATTTTTTGGACTTTGTTGAAAATGTTGGCTAACTTTGTGCTTTCTTTGCTATAACTGATTCTGGTGGAAGTTTGATGGACTCTATATTTGCAACATAATGAAACGTCTGCATTTTTTTTTTTACTTCTCTTTTGTATTAGAGGGATTTAAGAGACTCTGTTTGTAATTCTTCGCTTGATAAACTAAATGACTATTCATTTTTTGAGAAACTCTTTGTTTGGATTAAGCAGCTTGCAGCTTGAAGAACGAAAGCTCGCAGTTTGAAGAATAAAAACACAGGGTAACGTGTTTTTTTCCTTGTCGTCTTTTTCTACATCCTCCCTGGTTGGATTTTGCTTCATTTGGAATATATTTTTTATTTCTCCTTCTATAAACTGTTTAAAATATTATTCTCTCCTGTATTTTGGATTATTGGAACTTTCTTTTTTCTTTTGACTTTAAAAAAAAAAACAACAACAACAACGACGTTCTGCTTAATAGATTCTGCTGGTAGTATTCCATGGACAGATTACATGATTATTGTTTTGACTAGAAGGGTTGTTGTTTTAATTTGAAGGACACAGGAAAGATGGCTTTCCAACTTGTACCTGAGGAGCTCAGAAGAGAGATTACTGAGGCTTTTTCAAATATTCAAAGGTCGTTGGAATTACTGTTCGTAACTCTGCAAAACAGAGAGAAAGAACAGAGAACAGAAACGGAGACAGAAAGGAAACATGTTTTTCAAGTGGAGGAGAAACAGAAGGAGGAAATTTTGAGTATATTAGTTCAGAAGAACATTCTGAAGGCTTTACACTACAATCTTGGTATAGATATGTTGTGGCAGTGGAGACAGAGTGAAAATATGGGTGCACAGTTGGATGGATGTTGTGAAATATGTGGAAAGGGAGAGAAGGTTGCTCTGATATTCTATATGAGATATAGAAAAGAGCAGGCTGTATATTGCGAATCTCCCACAGTGTATTGTGATTTTGGCATAACCTAAACAGAAGATATGAGAAACTGTATGGATATAAAGGTTAATGAAAAAATATGGACTTGAATTGTTATGAGAAATTGTATGGATATATAAAAAGTGATATTCTAAATGTAAGATGCTAAATACAAACACAAGTTGATATTATAGAATATTGTTTTCCTTAGAGATATATTTATGAGAAGATAATGATATGATGGAATTAGAATGATGGTTACTACAGGATGATATATATCATTATGTATTGTATGAATATTATAAGAATTGATATATTAGCTATTAGGTTAAGTGATATGATAGATTATGCATTTAGTTTAAATGGACACTACTACAAGGAATGGAAATTACAGATGGATAATTGAGATTCAAGAATTCCTTTTTTATAGAGATATATATATATATTAGAATTAAATTATAGAAATATATATGTATGAACACTATAAGAATTGCTAAATTATGTATTAAGTTACATAACATGTTAGGTTATGAGTCATAATATGAATAGAATATATTGTAGTTTATTAGAAGTAAATAAGGCTTTTATTTGTTATACTAATTGGTCTTTATTGAAGATATAAATATGTAGTAATGAACATTCAACATTTAACTACTACTTCAAGGAGTGGAAGCCAAAGATGGATTATTGGGAGACAGTAAGATGAAGGTTAGAAGATTGGATTAAAGAAATCAAAAGGCATATGACAAAGAAAAGTTCCTGTATACTGTATGAAGGACTAACATTTAAAATCAATTGTTGTACTTTAAGTTCAAAGATAGATTGGAGGACATCTATTTTCTATATTTTCTTTGCTTATTATTTCTTGACTTCACTTTTTCTTTATCTTTTTCTTATTTTGTATTTCTGTTTCTATTTCTTTTTCTACTTTAAATTTTATTATGTATTGTAAAACTTAATAAAATTTAATAAAAAAAAAAATTTAATAAAAAAAAAAAAAAAAGAAATATGGTCAGCCTAATTCTAGGCCATGGATGGGCCTAGGAGATTTCCCCCCCTTTCTACATGCAGCCTCTTGCAGCAAGCAGGGCAAGAGGTATTAAGTTTAGGGAAACAAAGAAATGGAACATCATTTATCTATTGAAAATGCTGTACCTGCAATGAATAAATGTAAGGACTCTTTTGTCCTTACTTTTCATACCTGCCATGTCTAAGCGTGTGTTTCTTTATGCTAAGGTGGGCTAAAGGTATAAGACTAACCTGGATCTCTCTAATATGCTCATGACCTCTGTTTTTAAATAATATTATTTTTCTGTACACAAGTTTAGCAGCTCTGCTCCATTTCAGTAGTTCTAACAGACTGCTGAATGGGCTTCAACACATATAGAATCCCAAACCATAACCACCATGAAAAAGGATGAGATAGCTCCTAAAAGCAACAAATACATTACCTATGTGCAGTAAAACATTGATAAACACAAAACATACTAAAACATTCTTTGGATTGCTTCACCACACAACAGACAACATCCCATTGTTTGGGATGAAGTCCATTATTGCCTGAAATCCAGATTTTGTTTGTTATATCCAATATTTACTGGATCAAAGTCCATAAAATTGAGAGTTTGTAAAATGAGGCATTGCCTAGATCCAAGCTGGCTTTGTTTCAGCAAAATGGTTGCATGAAGGGATCTTAAATAATCCCCTGAATGCCAGCACTGCTACTTACTCTGTGAATGGGACCCTCTTAAAAAAAATCTGCACAGCCCCCCGCCCCCATTTACTCTTCTTTAGTTCTCCTCTGGGGCACTGTGAGAAAATTAAATTGGCCCTGTTAAGAGGGACAACAGTCTACAACAGCTCTTGCTGCCTTCCACCACAGTTAAGTTTCACTGGGGCACTTCGTTCACAGCTCCATTCAGCTTCAGCAGCAGAAAATATCTCCTTCAAATTAATTAGAGTCACAGAAATATGACAGACAGCAGAAGGTAAATGGAACTTAGTTCATGTAAATTAAGAACTTTTAATATCTCCATCTTGGATTTTATATTTTACATTTACATTTATATTTAAGAAGTACTGTTTTTATTGTATTTATTTTTAGTTTTATTGTAAACTGCCCTGAGTGGCTCTTTCAGTGAGATGGGCGGTGACAAAATTAAAAATATAAATAAAAATAAATCTGTGGAACAGTGGGAATCAGAGATGGAAGATGTCAACACATTGTTTAACAAGCTTAAAAAATCTGCACTGGCCAAACATAATAACTTGCTTTTACTTTTTGGATAAGAATGACTGCTTTTTAAAATTAGCAATGAGCATAGAAAAGCAGCAAACATTACACTATACACTGCTCAATTTTATTGCAAAGGTTTTTACATAAAGTCTCAGATGGATACAAAAATAAAAAGCAATAATCATTGTGGCATTATGATAGTACAATTTTTAAAATAATTTTAATGATTTTGTTGCAATTAAAAAAAACAAATTAAGAGGAAGACATTAATATATACACATCCAACCAATTAATTAGTGATTAAGTTATAGTACTAAAACAGACAAAAGAAAAACACAAACAACCCCCCTAAGAATTAACATACTACTTTGATATAAATCACCTAAATAATGACATTTATTTAATAACAATATATCAAATTACACATAGAAACATATCTATTTTTGTAAAATATACTGAAATCTATGTCACAGGGAAACATATTGTGTCATATTTTGATTAGTAGAAAAAATAATCTTTTAAAAAACTAATGTGATACATTTCTTGAATCCAGTCTTTGATATCTGGGTAATAGTACTTTTCCAGTCTCTCAGTATAATTCTCTTGGCTTTTCCTCACACCTGATATAACCAATGTTCCTCAAAAATGGTCAGATTCCATTATTTTTGAATATAATTCAAAATCTTTAACTTGAAACTATTTTAAACTTGGAAATATATACCCATTCATCTACTAATACATATTATTAGTCCAAACCCCCCCCCCCCAGAACTGGCCATGACCAAATCATTTGAGTTACATATTCTCATATTTCTCAGATTTGTTACATTGCCAAGAGAGAAAATCTACAGTCCATCCTTTTGATACATTCTTGAAGAGGCTAATATACTTGGAATAATCTCTTTCATGAATTAATTTTAACCTCAAGTTTAAGAGTTGCATGCATTGATATTCCTGTATCTGATATTCTAACTCTTTACTCCATAAGCCAGAAATACCAGTAATTTCAGCTTCAAGGATATTTTTGAACTTCTGATATATTTCCAATTTAATTAAAAATGACTCCATAAAAACGATACCATGCTTAAATTTATTATATTGCCATTGTTGTGTATTAGGCAAAGATAATTCTATGTGTGGTTATTGAAATTCCTTAAAATAATCCTTATCAAGTAATTGATTTACAGTAACTATTCCAGATGCTGCCATACTTTCCAATAGTATGTTTTACCACCTATTTTTAAAAAGAAGAATAAATTATTCATGAGACTCAGCATCAAAATCTAAATTGTGATTAGGCCCAAATATGTCTAGCTGCTTATAAACAAGGACATGAGAGGTCTTTTTTTACTAAATTGTGATTGAAGTAATTGCCAATGTGATATTACAATGAAGTCAACATAAATCCAATATGTATACTATTAAAAGCAAACTATAAGGCCTTTTTGTGTGTGTAGAAGGGCTGACTTTAAAAAAAGACTAGATCGCCCATTCAGTTATAGTGCTCATTTAATATGACTCACAATTGTACCCAGAAATTTAACCCTTAGTTATTACTAACCTAATATATGTAGAACACACCTAATAATTAAGATCTTTCTGGCTCTGAAAAGTTTCAGTTCCTAAGGTGGACTGTTCTTTATTCATATTATAAATAATAAAAAAAGGAATTATCTGGAAAACAAGGCAATTATTACCAATAGATTCATGGTCCAAAGGAAATTTTATAATTGCAGAAAATTCATACTCACTCCATTCTGTTAAAGAACCAATTTAGCACTTTGTGCATGCTCAGAAATTATACACTTTTGCTTTTTTTCCCCCTCAGTAAACCACCAAGTTAAAACATTTAGGAAACTGGGCCATTTTCTAGAAAATGCATTCTTGTCCTGATCTGTAATATAGTAATCTGAATGATAACTTCTGTGCACAGTGTACTTTTTAAATGTATCCAGACATATTATTTCCCATTCCCATAATTATTCACAACTTCCTTGCCCCTGAAGGTATTGACAAAGTTTTAACCTTTATAGCATTCACTCATCTCAGTCTTTTAAAATCAATTTTGGTCCTAATTAATTTTGCCTTAAGTTTCATAATATATTGAGTAAGAGAAAGAAACAGATTCATTCTTGTTTAAACATTAAACTAGATGGCTTTGTGTACCAAGTCAAAGGATATTAAGATGAAATCTGAGAAATGTTCATGCTGTTTCTTTTCAGGATTCATCTGGGTTTTTCATCAGTGATACTCCCTTTCACTAGAAAGACAAAAATAATATCCATCCTTATTACAGAATAATCAGTGAGTAGTTACACTGCTCAGGAACAGGCAACACATATAGTATTTTACTTCTGGTCTCAAACAGGTCAAGCTGGTCCCTCCAAAGATGCGTTGAAACACATCTCTCATCTTGTATGTGACACCAAGAGATAAACGTATCTCACACTGAGCAAAACCAAAGCATCAAATATATCTCCTTTGATGTACGCAATATGCTTCTCTTTAACATTTTAGGGAAGATACTTTTGAATAGTTAAATTCTCTACAGTTGCCCTTTCTCCTTTGGAACAGCATCCCCCTGGATAGTCCAATGGCCCCTTCCCTCTTGGCATTTTGAAAGTCTATAAAGACTATTCAAACAAGCCCTGGGAGGCTGAATGAAATTTTTGTTCCTCTACTAACAGATATGGTTTGAATGTGGGAGTGGGTGGATGAGGTGGTTTGCAGCTATGCCCAAGATCTTATATTGTGATTTTATGGTTTTGCTTTGTTGATTGCATTTTGTTTTGCTTTACTCTGCATGAAGAAAGGGGAATCATAGGCCACTTGTGATGTACAGCCTATAAATCTTGCAAAAGAAATAAATAAAAGACACAAAGACTTTCAAATTTTATGCAGTTAACAAAGACTACATAGTTGTCTGTACATCTGTTTAAGTGTGCAGTTAAAGTACAGTCCCTGTCTACAGTGCAAAAGGCAGTAGTATCTCCATTAGCCCCATAGATATTTAAAGATTATGTAGTGTTACGATCCCTTGGTCTAGCAGATTAGTTTACAAGATTTAATGAAATGGATCAGATGCCCACCAGCAGAAAACTGAGTGTCATTTGCTCAGTTTACAAAAAGAAACACAGATGTACAAAAATACCCCATGGTAAATTTTCCTGCTATTGCTACTACTGTATTATTTATTTATTTATCTATCAGATTTTTATCACTGCCCATCTCCCCCTCAAGGAGGGACCCTGGGCGGTTACTCTTTCAAATCTCTCCTCAAAGATTTATGCCAACTTTTTCCTTGACTGGATTCAAACAAATTATTGGAGGAGTAGATTGGTTCCAGAGAAAGCTATAGGACTATCCATGGGTACCTTAATCTGCCTTCCATTTCATATACTGTAAAACAATATATAATTATACATATATAATAAAACTGAAATAGACACTGTTGCTCAGTGACCATACACATACTTTGTATGCAAAAACTTCCACATTCAGTTGTTAGCATTTGGGCTTAGAAAGGACCTAGCCCATGTCTGAAATTCTGAAGAACTATTTCCTACTTAAAAATGTACATGCTGCTCTCTATGTTCCTGTGTTAAACCTACCGGCACAGCTGCCCTGCCAACAGTCCCGTCCTCATTTTGGTGTTTCCTTTGAGGTGGAAGTTCTGAGCTTTCTCGATAATCTCGGCCCTTGATGTTCTGCAGATCAAGCACCACCTGGCTTTTAGATGGAAGAGGTGGTTTATTCTGCCCTGCTTCAGACCTTGTTAATTTGATGGGATTCTTGAATGTTATCACAGAAGGATCTAAACTGGAAAAAGGCTTCTGCTTGTTTTGAATCTTTTCTTTCAGTGTGCTATTTTCCTCATATTGATTGGAACAGGTATAAGAACGAAATCTCTGTGCGGGGACAAGGAAAGGTGGGGAGGATTGTTGCTTGCAAGATTTGCTGCCATCAGTCTCTTGGAGCTTGGTGAAAGGGAAGTTCTGATCAGGAATGGTTGGGAGTTCTTTCCGTGAGACCTTGAACAATTCCTGTTCTCTCTTAGATAGAAGTTTGTCCTTGGATTTTGTGAAGTCATATAGTGGATTATCAATCATCTCTGGTGTTGAATATGCTTCATCTTGCAGCAATGGTTCTACCATGCTTTTCCTCACCTCACTGTAACTGCAGAAGTTAGTGAATTAAGAGAAAAAGGAAGGTCAGGTGACCATTAGACAAAGTTTGGGAATGTTCTGAAAAGGTACACTAATTAATTAATTATTCTATTAATTACTGTTCTATATTGTTGGAAAGGGAAGAGAGGCACATGGGATTATCAAGTCTAGGTTCCAAAATAATTTGATTTGCCTTGGGTTTTATGCACCTTGAGTTGAATGGATTTGCCATCATTTGATATTCCATCTTTGGCAGCACAGTGTCTTGGGCTGGCCAGGAAAAGACTCAAAACTGGTGAATGCATATGAAAATAAAATATTCATTAAGAAGAATAGAAATCCTGGACTTCGTATAATAGCAGTGACTATAGTAACTCTTATTGCCTGAAATCTAGAAATAACATGTCTACTGAAAGCTCTGCTAGAGGACAGGCAAAATATGGGAAATCTAGACCATCTCAAAGTGGTGCAAAAAACCCAACAACTTACAGTTGATCCTTTCGGTTGGTTGAAGAATGAGCAGCATTTCTTGGAGACCCAGGAGACAGAGTGGAAGGTGTAGTAGGAGACTCTAGTCCCAACAGTGGAGTATTATCTTTTGGCTGTGGGTCATAATTCCAAAAGGTAGGTTGTTGGTCTGGTGAAGGGGTCTGCTTAAGCTGGGTTGTTGCAGTGAATGGCTGAGAGGCAGCAGCCACCCGTAAGTAGCTGGCATTGTTGATGTCTGTGGCCACTGTGTTGCTGAGGAAAAAGTTAAGAGAGAAATGACTATCATTGATAGAACGTAAAGTTATTCTGGAGAAGTTTCTGGGGAGTTAAGGCAGAGTCAATCTGAGTTTCTTTTTAATGCTTTCTTCATTTCCTAGGCTTAAAACATGTTTTACAAACTGTTGCCACATAGTTTCTCTATGGCCCTCCACACAAGAATTCTAGAACAGGATGATTGGATCCCTTTGATTATGGTCTCAGGCCCAGACATGGTGCAGAAAAGCAATGGTCACTCTGGTCACAAAAGCAGATGACCACCAGAATCTGAATGGGAGAGTACACCCCTCCTGGTCCAAAGAAACCTCCCAGCACCCACCAACTATGGTATCCTTTTGGGTATTGGAGGCACAGTTCTGCAGTGGTTCTGCTCTATCTCAGTGGATGTTTCCAGTTGTCATTCATAAAAAAGGAGTGATCAAACCCATGACTGCTCCAGGGTAGAATACCACAGGGCCCGGACACTTCTATCTCCCCCATATGATTTAACATCTATATGAAACCTCTGGGAGAGATCATCTGTCAGTTTCGGTTCAGTAATCCAGCAAGATGGAAATGCTGTTTGCCCATAAACATCTAGGCTTTTCAGGATATCAGTTACAGTTGCTCTAAGTAGGGTTACACTCCCCCAAAGATGCACACCTATGACTTGCTGTTCCTCCTGCACTCACAGCTCCTGCCTAGCTTTGGCTGGTGCACCAGTTGCAGTCTTAAACCCTGGCAACAGTAACTCATTCCTTTCCCACCACATGGCTGGACTACTGCAACATGTTATATGTATGCCTGCCTTTGAAGACAATTGGGAAGGTAGAATTGGCATAGAACAGAGCTTTCCAAACTGTGTGTCGGGACACGTTAGTGTGTCGGCTGCAGTGTCTGGGTGTGTCATGGCTGCTGCTTCCTCCGAGCCCTGCCAGGATTCCACGCAGGTCCTAGTGCCTGCCTTGTGCCTTGCTGCCTCCAACCTGCTGTGATTCCACGCAGGTCCTAGTGCCTGCCTTGTGCCCTGCTGTAAGAGTGTGTCGCGAAATGATGCATGTCTAAAAAGTGTGTCACCAACATGAAAAGTTTGGAAAGCTCTGGCATAGAAAGTAGTAGGTAGGCTGCTACTGGATAAAACCTGCTATTGCAGAGTAACCCTATTTTGTGGGTGCACTGGTTACTAGTAGACCTCCAGGCCCAATTCAAAGTAGTGGTTATCAGCTATAAAGCTACATATGATGTGGGGCCAGATTACATCAGGGATTTCCTCACCTAGTACGATTCTGCCCATCCAGTGTAGGCAGTAGGAGAAAGTCTGCTTAGGGTCTCACCTCTGTGAAAGGTTTTGGACCAGAAAACAGGCCCTCTCCATGACTGCCCCATAAGGGCATTTGGCCCCTTCATTTCTAGCACTCAGGAAGACAGCGAATACCTTACTTTCTAAAGGGACATTTGGAATTTAGTTGAGGATCATTGGGCAACCTTTTAGTTATCTTTTTATCGTGGTTTTATATATATAAGGAAGATGATTTTAGTGGAATGTTAAAAGATGATAGATAGGTAGGCAGGCAGGCAGGCAGGCAGGCAGGCACCAGGAAGCCTATAATTGTTGATAAGGGATCATTATGCTTTTTCAGTGTAGATTGATAACTTCAACATCATTTTTACTGGTAACCAACTTAAAGGAGGAGGAGGAGAAACAGCAGATTCTAGTTAAAGAAGCAGCACTGTTGGAAGTGGAACATTGTTCTTGGTTGAAACTATTTCAAATCTTACGGAAGTGAGAAATAGTGAAAGGTCATTGTTAGCAGCTTCCTTCACTTACTTTTAGCTTTATTGTGCTTCTCTGGCCAGTTGTACTATATTATGCCCACCAATGTTTATGAGGGTATAAACTAAGAATGTGCATTTTTTCCTGGCTGAAGATCTATACCCAGTATTCATTCATTTATTTATTTAATTTTTATCCCGCCTTTATTATTTTTATAAATAACTCAAGGCGGCGAACATACCTAATCCTCCTTCCTCCTCCTATTTTCCCCACAACCACCACGTGAGGTGAGTTGGGCTGAGAGTGACTGGCCCAAGGCCACCCAGCCGGCTTTCATGCCTAAGGTGGGACTAGAACTCTCAGGCTCCTGGTTTGCCATTGGCTCCTTCCTCGGGCTGAGAGACAGGGACTGTTCCAAGGTCACCCAGCCGGCTTTCATGCCTAAGGTGGGACTAGAACTCTCAGGCTCCTGGTTTCTAGCCCGTTGTCTGTACCTGATGACATTCTTGGGACTGTACTCCAAAATGTACTGGCTGAGGGAAAACCAAAACTACTTCATTTCATGTGCATCTACTTTTAATTAATATTAAATAGTGTAAATATTTCCAGGATTTTTTTACTCATTTCATTTTCTGTCCCATTGAAAGTTATCTCCAGAATTTATTAACAATTATATATGAAGCTGCACTCAAGGCTTTTGGAAGCTGCATATGGTCTTGGGCCTCAAGCTGTATACTGCTTCTTCACTTGAAGAGCAAAAATAAATTCATATTCACAGTTCGGCAATAAAGTGAATAGGGAACACAAAGATGAAAACTAGGAACAACTTCATGTCTTGTTCAAGTATTATGTTATCTGTTCACTTAGTTAATTTTCTTTCATTTTAAAATAACTGTACATTTTTATACTCTGTAGGTTTTTTTATGGAATAGGAGCTCACATACATGCTTTCAGATGTGTCCTGTATTAGACAATTGTCCTGCCTAACTCATAGAATTTTACCAAGAATCCAGATGACAATATCTTCTATTTTTAACCATCCTGTATTTTCCCCACTGTTTCTTCCGTTATTTTTCTTACCACAAAAAAAATCCATTCAGGAGGCAAATGTTTTTTGATTGGTAATGCTAGAAGCCATTTGAAAGCACATTGGATTATAAACTGCTGACCCTCCTGCTAAAAATAACCCATGTGGAATATGTAATATTCTGGAGGTGACGGACTCGACCTTGGGGGAGCTGGGGGTGTTGACAGCCGACAGGAAGCTCTGGCGTGGGCTGGTTCATGAAGTCACGAAGAGTCGGAAGCGACTGAACGAATAAACAACAAAAAAAGATGCACCATACTTGCTTGCACTATATTGTTACAGTAAAATATTTTTTACATATTTTATGCACACTTCCTTTATCTAAACTTATAAATGATTCCTAAAGTTAGCAAATAATCCTGAAGTAAACAGTTACTAACCACTGCAACTTGACTGCTCACTTGAGGGAATGATATTAAAGGCAAAACTGAAGTACTTTGGCCACATAATGAGAAGACAGGATACCCTGGAGAAGAAGCTGATGCTAGGGAAAGTGGAAGGCAAAAGGAAGAGGGGCCGACCAAGGGCAAGATGGATTGATGGTATTCTGGAGGTGACGGACTCAACCATTGGGGAGTTGGGGATGGTGACGGCCGACAGAAAGCTCTGGCGTGGGCTGGTCCATGAAGTCACGAAGAGTCGGAAGCGACTGAACGAATAAACAACAAAAAATATGTAAAATGCTTCAGTGTCAGCTAATTAAGGCCAGGCCAACTGTAAATTCTGAATCTGAAGTCACCAAAATCAAAAATAAAGTCAATAGTTAGAAACTCAAGTCTTATTACATATCTTCACAAGTAATTTAGTTCAGCTTTCAAATTCATGTTTTAAATATACTATTCTCTCTTTAACAGGGAAGCATAAACACTCTTTTTTTCAGGGACCTCAGGTTATTGGCCATGCAGTAAATACATCCAATCTGTCAAGGAAAACATTTCCTTGCATTTTTGTCTGAAGAAGCAAAATTGTAGCATCTTTTATAACCCTTCATCCCAGCTAGATCAGGAAACTCTTTCAAGGGTATTACAAATTTTTAGCCCTCTGAAGGAGTTACAGCAAAGTTTCTCCTAATCCTCAAACATTTCAGGATATGCAGTACAAAATAAAAGAAAAATGTGACTGTAGAGTATGCACAAAAGAATTATTATTCCTATCAATAGATATAGGAAAAGGGGAAAGAATTTTATAAGAGTTCTAATTGGGGTTACATCTGGAGAAGGGAGAGTTAAGCTTTCCTTCCTTAGGCATTATGCCCCTAGCAGAAATGTTCCCACTTGTCCCATGATTAAGGTAACAAAAATGAAGAATCCCATCATGTGGGATCAAACCACACAAGTGATATAAATGTATACAGTGAGGCTTCCTCAAAGGTGAAGCTCTGTGGTTACCGCACAAGATCTTCTCTGCAAGGTTCATCAAGAGATGCTGCAGTTCCACGAAACCGAGCAATGGCGGCTGCTTCTTTGGCTACCCAGTGAGTAGATCTCCTGCTGGAAACAGTAACCCTTTCAGGGAAAAGACAGCTTAGAGAATTTTGAAATCTTCTGAAAGATAATTTTTTCATATCACATTGTTTTTTACTTCCGTGAACACTGAAACAATTAGAACTCTTACAACCATGACAACTTATGAGGATGGCAAAAATACATGGCCTCAAGTATGTGTATATACATGTTTAATATTTATTTATTAGTATAGTACAGTATTTGTTTGTTTGATTAATATCTTGCCTTTCCTCTGGGAGCTCAAGGCAAAATCACCCAGTGAACCTCCGTGGCTGGGGGTGGTTCTAAACATGGATCACCTCAGTCCTTTCCAACACTTTAACCATCCTGCAAACACTGCTCTTAGTAACTGAATCATGAGGAACCGTGGGGCTGGTTCTCAGGAAGGAGGGAGCACATTCCAAGGAGGTGGAGGAGATAAGCTCAGTCCGAGGAGCAATGGTGGGAAAACAAAGAGGTTCAGGATAGCCCCGCCCTAGAGTCTCCCAGGTTATTTCCCCTTAGAGTAGCTTTAGTCTGGCAAGATTCTGTCTGTACCGCGTGAGCAAATAAAGAACTGTAGTTTGAATGCACTGACTCTTCATTGTTCTTGGGCTAGGCCTGACAGGAACACTGAATAGCCATAGAAAAAGATTTAGAGGAAGAAGGAGAATGAGGTGCTATTTAGAAATAAAAAAATAATAGTCTCATTTAAAATGAGAGAGAATTCTGTTAAAACTAATAGCTAATGCCATGACTATAAACTATATTTACAAATAAATCAATCCCATATATTTGAGAGAATCTGATAGCTTCTGTCATTTCTGGTGAAAACATAAGGTCAATGGATGGCTGTGGTAAGGAATACATCATGATTGCAGAACAAAAACATTATCCTCTATCCTAAATTAGTGTTAAATGAGGTGAGAATGAAAACATATTATGTAAAGAACTACTACTATTCCTGTTGACAGCTGTGAGACAAACAACTGCTAAAAACTGGGAAGGTGAACACTGAAATCACTGAATTTAGGTTACAGAGGTCTGGGATATAGCAGTTACAAAAACACTGATTAAAGGTGATTAATGTTCTGGGATCAACAGGAAAAAATTAGTATTGTTGTACCACCTATACCAACAATCAAAACGGTTCTAGATTATTGGTATGCCATGGATCACATTAAAAAGTACTAAAATGTTTTATTCTGATCATGTTGAGTGTGTATGTTTGTTTTGGTTAACTCTGGAATTTTAGGCAACTTTTGGTTATGGCTGTTGTGGGTCTTTCGGGCTGTGTGGCCGTGTTCTGGAAGTTGTGGTTCCTAACGTTTCGCCAGCATCTGTGGCCAGCATCTTCAGAGGGCAGGAGCACAGATAGAAGCAAAATCTCTGACAGAGATTTTGCTTCTATCTGTGCTCCTGCCCTCTGAAGATGCTGGCCACAGATGCTGGCGAAACGTTAGGAACCACAACTTCCAGAACACGGCCACACAGCCCGAAAGACCCACAACAGCCATTGAACTCCGGCCGTGAAAGCCTTCGACAACTTTTGGTTAATTTGGAAATTTTAGAACATATCATCAACGAAGAAAAACATGGCTTATAACTTACCAGAATCACCTTGAAGAAATATTACTTCCATATTTTGTTTATCACAATTCAATAACAAAAGCTACTCTTCCTCGTTCAATTTTTAAATCATTTTTGAAAGACCTTCTTGACACCAGTCTTAATACTGGTGTCTGTTATTTGGGTGTTGTTTTTTGTAAACTGTAATCTACTATGGCTTTTCCTCCCAAGAAATAATAAATTAGACAAAAATGGTTACATTGCTATTGTGATGGATTGTGAAGTTACTGTGATTGATATATATATATATATATATGGAAAAAATATTAGTATCTCACTCTTTCTCCAGTCATAACCTCGGGTTTCCTTAGAGAAAATATTGACATTTTGTTACTGTATTTTTATGATCTGCCAGGTAAGAATCCACGGAACCAAACTTCCCAGTTCTTAACTTGCCTCTATTGCCGCACAGAGCACCTCTGCTGAGGGTATGTCGTTGCTAGTCAACATATCGGTCGTATTTGTATACAGGCAGTCAGCTGCCTTCAACCTACTTGTTGATTTGTTCCCATTCTTTGGCATGGTCTATACTGCTCAAGCCTCTGATTGGTTTTTGTCCAGCAGTCTCATCTCGTTCAATTTTCACAAAATCTGAAGGCAAAGAGACCCAAATGAAGTATCAGTGCTTCGTTATACCCATATAATGTTATACTTATAATTATCATGGAATAACATAAAGTATTCATGAAGCATGAATTCAGCTTGAGGTCCAAGGTGACTACTGTGGTTGGACTGTATGGTGAAAATAAGAAAAGTATAGCTGGGATGCTACCAGTCAAATAAAACCACTATACTTCTGAGAAGGCCCAACTGCTGCCTGAGACAGTGGGAAGGAGGAAAGCAATGTGAAACTAGATGCTACTCACTGCTAACTGTGCAACTTCTCATTCATCTCAGAGGGAGCATGATACCCATACATAAATATCCCTCAGGACATTCCCTATTTGGGTAAGCAACATTTTGCATGGTGCAGAAAAAGAGTAAGAAGTAGTGAGGAAGAGATATTAAAGGCAGGGGATAAAAGAAATGGAAATCTAACTAAATCTAGTTTACACCAATCCCATTCACTATACTTTTCTATAACTTTCTATCTTTGCAAACCATTCATGCTTCCACATCTGCATACCAATTCATACACTGCCTTTTCTTCTTTAAACTTTCACCTCTCTTTTTGAGGATCTCATCAACTCCATTCAATCAGAACTTTCTTGATCCTTCTTTGCTCTCAACCCATTCACTCTTCTTTCATATATATTTGTTTCATGATTTAGTCCTCATTCATTCTCTCTATATGGCAAAACCACCTCAGTTTACTTCTTTCATACTGGCTACTTCACTTTTGTATTCAATCCACATTCATTCATCATTTATTCATATTTCTATCTCATCTTCTTTTACCACACACACACTTAACTGACATATTTTCACTGCATTCAATATACTTTTATGTTTTTTGTAACATACCTAGTTCTTTTATCCATGTTACAACGTGGGAAGAGACATGCTCTTATACACAACCATTTACACTTCTTTCATTGCAACAGACTACATACTACCACTAGATTTCCACCCGTGTTTGCATGTTTTAAAAATTTTCCATTCATTTTAGTATCTTAATCTTTTGTAAATATTCTACTAAGCTGATGAAGGTTCTCAGTCATCCAGGTGGAACAGTCTGTGGCTTGAATCTGAAGAAGCTCCTTGGATAAGGAGTGAAACGTTTCTACTGAGAAAATAGAAATCCAGTTGACATGATTCAAGCCACAGATTCTACTAAGCTGCACAAATTCATCTACTTGCTTTATTTTTGCCATGTATGTAAAACTTGCAATCATGCACTGTGTATTCCCTATTAAATGCAATTACTTTAATCTGATTCATTAATTCAGATACTTATTCCTCATTGCATCATATAAACATTCACTGCAAACCATTAAGATTCTCAGTTAACAACATGGCATAATTTGCATTAAAAGTATGCATAATATTCTAATCCCTAACCAATACTGCATATCTCTAACACCTCATTGCAAGCAAGCATTGCTTGTGTATTTATTCAGATATACATTGAATAGTCAAGGGGACATTATAGAACTTTCTCTTCCTCCCTGCTTGATGTTGAACCATTCATTCTGCATTCTATTTATTCTTACACATGCTTTATTTATTTATAATTCAAATTTATCACCGCCCATCTCCCCCAATGGGGGACTCTGGGTGGTTTACAACAGAGTCAACAATTAAAAATCTGTAAACATAAGTTACATCATATACTGCTGTAAACATAAGTTTATTTCCATCATATACTGCTGTTCCCACATCTAACCTTCAACTCATGTAAAGTATTCCATAATTCAAACCTTATTGAACATTTTTCTAAGCGTTCAAATCTTCTCTCTCTCTCCAGGGTGTCACAATTGAAAAAGAAAAGCCTATATTACAGACAGTCGGGCAGAGGGCTCCCTTTCTCTCATTTGCTTGGAAGCAGGAAGGGAAGGCTAAAACTAGATTCTGTACATCTCCTCTATGTTTCCAAGGTTCCTGTTTTGATAATGGAGAATGTTTTTATTTCTAAAAAATGCTTGTATGTTCTAATGCCAAGACCTTTTCAATAACTATAGTCCTTTCCTTTCACATATTTGCTACCTGTCAGTCTCTGTGGAACGAGTGTACAACTCTAATGCCACCACTCTGACAAGCTTCATCCACACCTAAGCTCTCTGCACAGAGATTTCTCAGGAGGTGAAGTTCCTGCTAGAGAAGCCAAGCCCTGTTTATGGAATAAGTGTTGGGAGATCTGATGACATTGAAACCCATGAATTGCTTAAAGCGACTGGATCAGGCCCAGGTCGGACTTGCGAATTCCATGACTTTCTAACATATTCCTGATGTCGCGGCCACACTTTAAAAAGTTCATTTTTTATGGACTTTAAAACGACAAACCGCAAAACATTTCCCTCCCCCAGCACTCTGCACATCTTTTCCTTGACCCATATTATATGCTGTGCTTATACCCTCACAATCTTTGGCAAACACTAGGTCTTGCCCCATAAATTCCAGGGGACAGCTCAGTTCTCTGGCGCAGCCAAGGTCACATCCTGAACTAGGCAGGTGTCTTACATAAACAAGCCCAGGTCAGTTGCCCAGCACCATAGAGGGAGTCTGGCATGGAAAAACACTAGTTTCTGAAACAAGTCTTATAAGCACTCTCTTACATAACCATTTTTGGCTGGTTGTAGCTACCAGAAAAACAAAAACAGCTCTTTCAGACTCAGTACATTGCCCTTCTTAGCCAAAAGTATGACTGTACTGGAGCACTGGCTTACCATATAATTTTTCTCTCTGTTTCCCTTGGGATGTCTGCAGCTTGAATTCACCTTGGAAGATACCTGTCTTTTCTCCATGGTGCGTTAACACAGTTTGGATAGGGACTTGGGATTCCGCAGCTCCACTTTGAAGGGCAATGCAGCCTTCACCTAGAGAACAGTAAGGGAGCTGATTGTTATGGGATAGCAAGGGGCATTTCTTTGCTCACATATAACTGAACAACCAAGACTATAGCTGCAATCTTATACATACTTCCCAAAGTCTCAGAGAGTAGACTTGCATAGAATTACACTGAGTGCAAACCAGTGTGAAAAAGCACATGGATTAATGATGGTTCTGATTAATTCCTTTGATTAGAAGATTCCCAGAGGCATCTTGCTGGCCAGTGTTAGAAGTAAGATACTGGATTAAATATATCATTGGTCACATTTATGGCAATTCCATATTGTACCCTAAACTGCTCATCTCCCATGCTGCTCCTGTCTGCTTCTTAAGACAACTTCAGACATTCCAGTCCAGACTGCAGTGGGTTGGCAATGGGGTCGGGTTGATGCTCAGACTAGACTATGCCCACTGCAAGACCCCATGTTCATTCCACTGGTTCACGTCCCTTTCCAAGTGAGGGAAGTCTCGTGAGCTGGCTCCTGTGTGGACTGGCCTATCAGGTCCTGCCTTTTCCTTTTAGGGACCGTTTCCTCCTCACTAGTCCTTATGGTACCATTGTTGCTTTGACGCTACAATAATCGAAGCAATGGGGAACAGGTTGTTCTTTCATTCCTAAGTTCCTCTGAAGATCCATGGAAACTTTCTAGCAAGGAAGAACTTATAGTTCAGCTAAATTTAAAAAGTAATATTTCTACCATTCAATTTAAAAATATTAAAAAATAAAGGCAAGGGAAAGGAAGTTTTGCAATTATGTGCACAGAGAACAGGAAAACAAGGACACTGCAGAAATGGAAAGGGTGTATACTGGAGATGTAAGTGATTATTGTCTTTGACTTAATGGGCCATTGTTGAGTCCTCTATGAGATTATAAAAAAGCAGCAACTGCTCTTCAGGAGAAAGCAAGACAGCTTGGCAGCCCAGGATCAAATGGCTGCAGAGGGCAGCGACCACCTGCTGGAGGTGAGTTGATGTGCTAGGCGCTACAGCCAATTGGAGCTGGAGCTGGAGCTGTTACTAGAACAAAATGAAGTGGTGGAGACCATCTGCTCTAAAGGACTTAAAAGCAGCTTAGGTGGCAATTGGCAGTTTTGAATGGAAGCTGGAAAACATAGGGGTGCATTTGCAGTAAGGAGGATGACATCATCTGTTCTTACGCTCAGGAAGTGTGAGTGGCCCATACTGGTGTTGGGCCAAGCAGAAAATGTGGATCTACCCTTAGTAGGACTTTTCATTCATACCCTTCCATTCATTTAGTAGGTATCATACAAAATAAATTCCCACTGCAATTTACAATATACCGTATTTTCCGCCGTATAAGACGACTGGGCGTATAAGACGACCCCCAACTTTTCCAGTTAAAATATAGAGTTTGGGATATACTCGCCGTATAAGACCTCTCCTGGCCAAGTGCAGCTGCTCGCCGGAACGCAGCCCCCAGGAAAGAGCAGGAGGACGAGCGCGGGGCGGCATACTGCATTGGGTCCCGTCGCTCCACGGAGAAACGTGGGGAGGGGGGAGCGAGCTCCGTTCCCTCAGAGCAGCCTTGGGAAGGGAGGGGGCAAAACGCAGTGGCTCCACGACGGGCTCCAAAGTCGCCCACAACACTCAACGGGCGCCTCGCTTCACCTCGCCTCGCCTTCCCTTCCCTTCCCCTCCCCTCCCAGCCGCGCTTTCAATGGAGCGGGCCCCCAGAATTGGCCACGCTTCCTACCAGGCTTCCCTTTCCCCAACCGCTGCTCTTGCTGCCGCTGCTTTTAGCGTCACTGGTGCCACTCAGCGAACTACCTTTTTCCCCGGCAGCCTGAAGGCACGTGAAGTCCCGAGGGCTCTTTTGCTCTTCCTGTTTGGATCCCGGGCCATGGGTGTCCATGGGGGTGGGGGACAATAAATTCAAGATGGCAGTCAGAACTCTGGGATTGTGGCCGTTCTCTTGCCTTTTTCACACACACACACACGTACATCGCTGCTTGTAGATTCAGTTGTGCTGAGTGAAGGTGTCCAGCTCACATCCAGCCAGTGAACTTCCATCGTTTTTTTGTTACGTAGTTCGCTGAGCGGCACCAGCGACGCTAAAATACGGTAGTATTTTACGCCGGAAAATACGGTAGTAGTTTTACAATATAGTAGTTGGCCATGTTGTAAACAAGTTTTGGAACTGGCTGTCCTCGGGGTCTGATGGGACTACAATTCCCTTGCTGATCAGGCCAGGAATTTTAGAATTGCAATCCCAATACATCCAGAGAGTGGCCAGTTGGAAAAAGCTATTGTAAACACTAGAAGTTCAAATACAGCTTGCTCTCTCCAGAAAGAGAAGCAGCAAATTCTACTAAATGTCAACTTCAGATGTCTAAGTATGTGTTGTGCAGTGCCATTCTGATTTCAGTTTAGAGTAATGTAAGGTATGGAAGGGATCAACCCTAACTAAGACAAATATGCAGGTATGGGGAGATTTAAACATTTCCTACCTCCCCACCATCAGTTAGTTGCTTTGCAAAATATCCACCTACTCTTCAGCTGCATGTGTGCTTTTAAGGAAAAATTGTGCTGGTACAATAAGATTTTTTTTTCTTTTAAAGTCCTTGCACAGGAGACAGGAATTTTACAAAACAAGAGGCTGTGGAAGAGGCTTATGCTTCCCACACTGGTATTGTTTCTTCTTATGTTACCATAAACAATAATCTGCAAACTACATACAGTATTTAATATCATCTGTCGTTTAGCCACAAATCATATTATCACTGACGAGAGATACTAATTCCTTAAAAATGTGTTTCCATTCAGAAACTTTTTGGGGATGGATAAATTTGCAAAGATTATGTGCCTTGTGCAAATATCATAGACCCCTCTCACCCCTTATGTAAGATTGCATTTTATTTATAGAAACTACCGTACAGTAATAGATTTCTAAGCAAAAAAGAAAGCTTAGAAATCTGAAATGTTTTATTGGCTTTCTCTTTTACACTCTGAACAACTTGAACAAGTTGTAATGATGTTTGATTTGTGTAAACTAGTCATATGTTTGTGTAAATCTTACCATAAGATTCATCGCTGTCTGAAGATTTAATGCTGATCAAAATGTGTTGGTCTAGCAGATATTCTGGATCTGAAATAATTGGAGTCAGCTGCAAGGAAAACTCAAGAATTCAGTAAAACTGGCGGAAGAAATATATTTGTGAAATCTAATATCAAAGCAGTATCTATTTCTTGTGAATGTGTCTACACTGAAGTTGCTGTCTTACATGCATCGTACATAAATTGCAGTAAACTTTGGATTTCAAGGGATTTTTTTCCTGGTCAAATATGTGCAAAATATGCACCTTTGTTCTGATGTTTTATTTTTTTCTGTTAGCACATCATAAATTATACTGGCAGAAGGACATATACTTGACAGCGAGCTTCAGCTAATCCTGGATCCTATACCTGTAGGGCATGTACTTCTCCAAATTCAGTCAGGTGCACTTATTTGTATAGGTAAAGGTTCCCCCCGCACATTTGTGCAGTCGTGTCTGACTCTAGGGGCCGGTGCTCATCTCCGTTTGTTAGCCGAAGAGCCAGCGCTATCCAAAGACGCTTCCACAGTCATGTGGCTAGCATGACGCACGTGGAACACTGTTACCTACCCACCGAAGTGGTACCTATTAATCTACTTGCATTTGCATGCTTTCGAATTGCTAGGCTGGCAAGAGCTGGGGCGAGTGCAGGAGCTCACTCTGTCACGTGGGACTAGGGATTCGAACCTCCAAACTTGCAATCTTCCGATCAACAAGCCTGGCGTCTTACCCGCTGAGCCACCATGCCCCTTACTTATTTGTATAGTTCACCTAAAAATATAAGGAATACTGAATGCTGAGAGTCTTAGAAGTAGAGAGTATAGGGTATAGAACTAGTTCAATGTCACAGCTAAAAGAGACTGAGATGGAAATGGGTGTCTATCACTCAAAACATCTTGTTGAATTGAAGGAGAAGAAACTCATCGGGCTTTTTCCAAATTTTAATGTTGGAGTCTGGAATGTAACACAATGGAAATTAACCGGGCTCCCTAGATTTGTCTTGGCAGTGCTTAATTGGAAATCCTCTAAAAGACACCAGCTGGAATTTCATTTCAGCATGTTCTTCCAAGCAATTTAATTATCCATGTGTTCATTCAGTATAAGGATTTGAAGCAAGACTCTGAGAAAGCTTTCTGTACTCTATTTTACTTCTTCCGAAACTAATACCCTTCAGATACAATCTCTGAGTGTTAGGGATGGTAATTCTGGTCTAAAATATTTGAAGGGTTTCAGACTGGGGAAAGGTGGCTTATCTGGAACAATAAAATATCTAAGTTCCAGGAATTAGAGGGAAAGTAGAAGACAGATCATTCATGCAATGGGTTTTTTTTGGGAAACATGGAATTGTGATTGGTCTATGTATTATAACCATCATCATAATCATGGCGTGACATCATCATGCTGCCAAAGACAGAATGGAGTGGGTAAAATGATGCCCCACCATCATCAAAAGGACATAAATAACCATGATACATTGCACAAGCAGTCATGAAAACAGCAGGCATGCTGAACCCAGCTCTCTTTCCCAGTTTAAATTCACTTTCTGTGCAGCACAGGACTAATGCTTTTTCAGAAAAGTGGTAAGCCTGTGCTCAGAAAGTGAAGTGTTCTTCAAAGAAGTATCACCTGACAGTCACTATGAAAAATCCTGGTCGGTATTGGTGGGGAGATGCCTCTGCAGAAGCCAAGTGTCTGGCCTTATCTTCAGCCCAAGCCAAAATGATTCTGGAGAGTAATGTGCAGTGGCTGCAGGGCAGCCTAACATTTCCAATGGGAACTGAGCAGATCCCAATCCCTATCTACACCAGCAATTACATGGTCAGTGAACCATGCAGATTGTGTTCATGGCACAAATGGTATCAGGACAAGAGAGAAAACTCATCAGAACAGCCAGAACGACTTTAAGATGCCTCAGGTATGGTCTGGAGATGAAACAAAGGTGGGGCATACAAAAGAAAAAAGAAAAGAAAAGAAAAAAAAGCTGGCCAAGAGCAATCGGCAGAAAAAATTGCCATGGTATGTTCATGTGGTGGCAAATGAAAGAGAGCCCTCATTGAAAGATTCTGACCACGTGGGGTGGTAAGGCAGAAACATTGGCCCACATCTTTTTGTACAGACATCCATAACACCATGATTGCCCCTTATTGTGATGTAAACATTTCAAGGAGCTCCAGATGATTTTTATGCAAGCAAATTACTTGCAGATTAAGACTTTAGAATCACATGGCAACTAGCAACAGTTCTGTTTGGTAGGTTGCTAGTTTGGTGCTGTCTCATGGAGGAGCAAAACACATAGGAAGATGAACATCAGTGCTCTTCCCCTATAATAAGGGAATTGTTGTTGTATTTTATATTGATTTTATATGTTTAAGTAACCTGTATATATATTTTATTTTATTACACAGTAATCTGAAGGACTATAATGATTCATTGTTACTGGTCTGAGACGGGAATAAAATTCACTGGTTAATCTGCATCATTGTTTGGATATGAATTAAATCAGTTATTATGTATTATTGATATTATGTTCAAACGAAACCTATCAACCTACCTTAGGAAGGGCTTCGACAAACTTTACCACCAGTTCCCCTTCATTTCCTTCCTCATTTTCTCCCTCTTGGCTCTTTACAAAGCCTGTAAAAGTGTTAGAAAAGAAAATTAGTTGCCAGCTGAAAAAGCACAAGCAAGAACACAGACATTTGCAAAACTAAAAAAACAAACAAAACAAACTTGGCAGCAAAGGGAAACTGAAGAATGGAAAGCACCTGTGACTTTCAGCCTATGCTCCTAAATGAGTGTTTACAAAGTGCATTTCCCCATGACCTCATTGGGTTGCCTTCTTAGGATTTCATGAGTTAAGAAAATCATTAGGAGGCTCAGTACTTGCACGGACAAGTGGAGAAGGAAAATATGACAGGTCTTCCTACGCCACTCAAGATAGCACAGTTGAAATTCTAATTTAAGCCTTAACACATGGTTTCCATAGAAATATATGCAAATCTCTGTACAGCCTTTTTTGTGTGGAACATGGTTAACAGAGCTATATGTCATATAAATAATGTAAACAGGGCAACAGAGATATACTCCCCCCGCATCCTGTTTGGCCCCTTGACAAAGGACAACATAAACAACCCATTCTGGACGTATATTGTTTCATGACACAAAGAGCTCAGATTTAGGAATTTAGAAATATAATCTTAAGCACCAATGTATAGTTACATTCACAGAATTATTGCAGAGCAATAATTTGATCCTTGTGTGCACATACTAATTTTTGATCTTGCAAAGTCACAACTATTTTTAGGCTGCAAATTTATAATGACATTAAGCTCCAGCCCTTTAATTTGGATTCCAGACATAAAAGATACTTATAAACTTATAAGAGTTCCCCGTTGGGGGAGATGGGCGGTTATATAAATAAATTAAATAAATAAATAATAAAAATAAACAGTGATTTTTATAGCCACTGCAGATTAAATATATGTAATATAACTTATGAACAAATATCAAATAGTAACCATTTAAAATGAATCATTTCCCCTCAAAGCTTGGGCCGGTACACATGGCTTTTTATGTGTTAACTCTCACAACAGTTCTGCAAAAGGTGTTCCAGGACATGTTAATCTGAAGATCTAATGCTGAAACTGGAGGATGCTGAGGTTTGGTCAATGTATGAATAGGAAATGTATGTACACGCATACACATACACACACATATACACGTTCGTACATCACATGTTCAGGTGTTTATATTAAATCTTTCACTGGTGGATCTGTATTATAAACAAAGTTGTATTATAATATCATCCTTTTTGGGGAAAATATTTGAGCATTCGGGTCTGGAAATATAAAAGTGTTTGTAAAAGCAAGTACTTTTTATAAAATTTCAGGTGAAAACAACAAGGAAAAGTTGGCCAAAACCAGCAATGAAGACCAGAGATTTTCTGCAATGAAGATTCTTGCCTTTCAAATGATAATGTAGACAGGATATATTGAGAAGCTTTTAAGTAGTTTATTATTTCATATTTAATATAAATATTTTGCAAAATGGTGAATGGGATATAACCTAGAAACAGTCTTACTTCTCCCATTAATCCCTCCAATGCAATTTCTAAATAACATAACAACAACAACAACATGAGCAACAGTACTTACTTTCCAGGCAGCTGGAGTAAAATTCAATATAGAATTTTGTCTGTGACTTTGTCTTGAGGACAGCACTGCAATGGAGGAATTCAATCTCTCCCAGAGAGTCTGTGAACTTATCATCTGGGGAAAAGAGAACACATGTTAAGGTTGGCAATGATAGTGTTCCGCAAGATTGTTAAAGGCATTTGAACAGCGATTTAAAGTTTTGTATCTTTACTTAGGGAAAAAAATGCTCACCATTCTTAGAGACAAACTGAGATGTGACAGCAACTTCAAATGTAGCAAAAACAGGACTATGATCACTTGTCATAATGTCAGTTGTGCATCCTAAGAGAGGAAAGACAGTTAAGGGTCTCTGTTCTTAATTTTCTAAGGGAGGAAAGAATAAAATAATTGGCTGTTGTGGGTCTTCCGGGCTGTGTGGCCGTGTTCTGGAAGTTGTGGTTCCTAACGTTTCGCCAGCATCTGTGGCCAGCATCTTCAGAGGGCAGGAGCACAGACAGAAGCAAAATCTCTGTCTGAATCTCTGTCTGTGCTCCTGCCCTCTGAAGATGCTGGCCACAGATGCTGGCGAAACGTTAGGAACCACAACTTCCAGAACACGGCCACACAGCCCGGAAGACCCACAACAGCCATTGAACTCCGGCCGTGAAAGCCTTCGACAATACAATAAAATAATTACTTGGCCTAACTGATCCTTAAGAGAACAACACTTCTATTTTCAAGTGAGTTGTATACAGAAACAACTCTATAACCAGCACACAACTCCCATGACGTGTCCTTCAGCGATCTGAAACGAGGTTACCTGAAAAAATGTTCTACCATGATTCCTTCCATGTATCAGCCTTCCTTAGATTCTCCCATTTGCCGAAAAGAGTCAAAGGTACAGCACCTGCTCTTTGGCATTATCTTCCTAGAGGTGTCTTTGTTCTTCTTTCAGTGCTAGGCTTAAATTAATTTGTCCTCTTTATACTATAAGAATTTTGTTTTGCACTAGCATTTCATGTGACAGTTCTACTGTTTTAATTGCAATTTTATATATATATTTTAATGTGTTATGAAGACTGATGAAGAACAGCCTATAAACATCCTAATTTTGGATCTGGCCAGGAACCAAAATTCCCACAGAAACAATTACACATGCACACGCATGCGCACACACACACACACAGAGTCATTAACTGTGCTTTGGATGTGATTTCTTTTGGACAACAGACTTCAGCTACTTCACATTTTTAACTGAGGGAAACAGAATATCCTAGAAATAATTGCTACAACTGAGAGCCTTTTCTGGCTTAGTAACGGAGGGGGGGGGGTGGGGAGGCAGGAGGCATTCTAAGACTTGCAAGGTGTATTTCTCTCACAATTATTCACAGCCTATTCTCTTCCCCCCACATATCTTAGTTTAAGGAGAAAGCATTTCTCAAGGATAGGATGTCTCTTGTTGAGACTTGGCAGTGAAAGGCAATTCTACAGATTCTGTTCTGAATCATTTCCGCTTAAGCCAGCTTTGCTGTTATTTTCAATCTGTTATCTACCCACCATAAGACTGGCACACCACATGCACCAAGGGATATGATTTCCAGAGCACTCGATCACACCAGGATGGCAAATTGTACTTCATCTGCAAACAAAAGACGACTCAATATCAAGAACACATCACTCTGTCAGAAGTTGCCAAAAAGCCATTGATTTTATTTTCTTCATTGCAATGTCTATCAAAAGAGAAATGGTGCTGGCAACAGTTATCAATTGAAATGCTACAATATGCTAGAAGTTATGGCATACCCCTGTTGCTTTCTGCTTGATGTAGACATAATTCTCTCGGGTGTTTCTTTCAAAGCGATAGGTTGGGGCAAATGTTATTTCTTCCTCCTCTGAAACAGACAGATGGCTGATTATTGTTTTAACTTAATTGAAGATTTTTATTTTTTTTATTTTTATATCCCGCCTTTTATTATTTTTATAAATAACTCAAGGCGGCGAACATACCAAATACTCCTTTCTCCTCCTATTTTCCGCACAACAACAACCCTGTGAGGTGAGTTGGGCTGAGAGAGAGTGACTGGCCCAAGGTCACCCAGACGGCTTTCTTGCCTAAGGCGGGACTAGAACTCACAGCCTCCTGGTTTCTAGCCCATTGCCTTAACCACTAGACCAAACTGGCTCTCTATCAAAAACCTGATAGCACTACAGCAACCCCATGCAGATCATTGTAATCATCTCCTATAGTAGGTTTTAGCACATGGTTTAGTTATTTGTGTGGTGTCTCTTACCATATGGCTGGAGCAATTTTCTTTATGCCATTGCATGGGGAGGGAGAGAGAATGAGAGAGACAGAAAGATTGGGTTCATACATCACAAAATAAAGCCATAATTCGGTTTACATTTCTGTAATGATTCATCTATTTTGGTTAAGGAAGGAAACTATGGCTTAATGCGAATCACAAATCGGTCAGATATATGTGGTAGGCTATACCACATGATGATAGTTTCTATATCAAGCAATTACTCTGACAATAATGGATCAATTTGGCCTTCAATTATCACTATCTTATCAGCTTATTTTGCAGGATATTTGATTCTAGGCTTAGTAACGGTCTTACCAAACTGCAGAAACACCTTCTGATCCTTCTTTTCAATGAGGAGCTGGTCAAAATTAAGCAGTTCTGTATACTGTTGCTGTTTGATTTTCTGAATGATATTTTCTGCTTCCTGAGAAGAGAGGAAGTGTTATAATTAACAGATACACCCATCTCTCTTATTTGTTTTGTTTAATAAATGCTCACTTATATATAATTGATCCAAGTACAAAAAAATATGTTCAAGGTCAAACAAAATTTCATGTGCAACTCTTAACACTTTTATTCTTAAAAATGGTTTAGTGCTGTGGGGAAAACTCTTGCCTTTATTTCTTTCCTTTGAAGGCACTATACCAATTTACTGTTAAGAGGACATTAAAACAGAATGAAGGGGAAAGGTTTTTTTTAAAAAAAACCTGTTTCAAAGCACCGCGGCTCTGATCTCTACTGAAGTTCTCTGTATCTGCTTATAACTAAAACCATAAGAGATTCCATCACCGACTTCCTGTCCTACACACATTTTCCGTCTTGTAGCAGTTGCAATTGCTTCTCACTTTTGTCAAAATTATACCAGATTTTATTATTACATTGGAATGAATGCATCCAGAATAATATAACAAAAAAAAAACAGAAATTTTTCATTTTATAAACAGAACTAGATGCAAAGCATCTTAAGATATTTAGACCCACTGACACATTAAGACTGTAATCCTATGTGTTCTTATTTGAAAGTAAGCCCCATTTACAAAGGGGCGTGGTGGCTCAGTGGGTAAGAAGCCAGGCTTGTCGATCGGAAGATTGCAAGTTCGGAGGTTCGAATCCCTAGCCCTGCGTGCGGAGTGAGCTCCCGCACTAGCTCCAGCTCTTGCCAACCTAGTAATTCGAAAGCATGCAAATGCAAGTAGATTAATAGGTACCACTTCGGTGGGTAGGTAACAGCGTTCCACACGTGTCATGCGGCCACATGACCGTGGAAGTGTCTTCGGACAACGCTGGCTCTTTGGCTAACAAACGGAGATGAGCACCGGCCCCTAGAGTCGGACACGACTGCACAAATGTGCGGGGGGAACCTTTACCTTTTACCCATTTACAAACTCTGAGGTTTCAGTCTTACAAATAGCCAGGAACAAATAGCATTCAATCAAGTGGATATATATATATATAGCATTCCATAATAAATATTTGGTTTCCCAATTATTCTATTTTTTTCTATACCGTTCTCTTAATATCTTTTAATTTTTCAGTGTTATAGATCCCCAGTATTTGCTTGCTTAAGCAACAGCTAAAATAAAAAAGGCAAGTTTGTCTGTTTCTTTTCAGTGGACAGCTTTAATATTTTGTAAGTGATTTTTGCATCCTTATTTTTCAACTTATTTTGGGGGAGTCTATATACTTCTTTGCAGCAGATAAACACACATGCCTCCCTTCTTTTTAGAAAAAAATGTATATAGGAGATTCCCTTATCCTATGAAGCTATCATTTATCTTCTGCCCTTGACATATCATATATAGGGGCAGATTCCCATGTCGCTGCTAAGTCAGGGTAAACACTACTGTAACACCAAGAAAAAAACCTGGGAGGTTCTGTTGCTCAGAAAATACTCCACGATTTGGGGATGGGGATGGCCATGTCATTAATGGAAAGAGCAATATGGTACAAATCCTCATTGGCATGAACTGTGTCAGCAGCTCAACGAATCAACATTTTTCAGTGAACTTTCCTTCTGAACAATCTGTTGCGTTTATATTAACCACTCAAAATCCCAATAAAGGAAGATGGATCAAGGTTTTTATTGTTTCTGGGGGGATGGAATGAATCAGTTGCAGAGTTGTTGCTAAAGTCAACATTTGCTCTCTCATGTTTTCAATTCACCTTGGGTGAGGGTGATCGAAGCCCCCACTTTTTTTTCTTTGTTCCTATCTGGTTATGTCATTTCTGCCATCTTTATTCTTTTTGGTTTTTTGTTGTTTCCTTGTTTTTAAATGTTTTTAACAAATTGTAAACCACCCAAAGTCACTGGGAGTCAGGCAGCATATACATTTTAATAATAATAATAACCACAGCAGCAGCAGCAACAGCAGCTTGCAGACAGTCTCATCTTTTGAATTGATAGGATACTGTCCCTGTATGTCAGGGGTGGGCAACGTCAGGCCCGTGGGCCATATAAGGCCCGCGGGGCTCCCGCCTAAGGCCCGTGGGGCTCCCGCCCACATACCCCACCCCTTCCACGTGATTGGCTCCCGCCCGCAAACCCCGCCCCCCAGTGCTTGTGATTGGCTCCCGCCCGCAAACTCCGGCCCCCAGTCCGCAGAAATCCCAGAAACCCCACCCCCCACCCCCCCGGTCCCCAGTTATAAATATCCAAATGGCCCTTGGCAGAAAAAAGGTTCCCCACCCCTGCTGTATGTGTATATATCTCTTGAAGTGAGTGCCATGTAGGGAGGTAGTGAACACTCCTTCATTCCATATGCCAAAACAGAGGCTGGATAAACATCTGGGTTTCTGCACTAAGGAAGTTTCCCCTGTTTTTACACTTGAAAATTTAGGAGAGCATGAAATCATGAGGCCTCATGACTTACACAAGAGCCTGCCAGTTAATATAGTGCAAATTTAATTTCTGCTGAAAACCAGAAGTGATGTTCCCTAAGTACCGTGCAGGGAAATTTTTACATATGTGAAAAACAGGGTAGGAATATTTTAGTAATGGGGCTTGCAACTAAAATATGCATTCCTGTACGATTCATAAGAGTATGTTTGTGAGCAAGGAAGGTTCCAGTTCAAATCTCATTTTGGCTATGAACATTTTCAGTCTCAGATTTTTATTTGCAAAATCTGAGAAATTAATAGAAGCTTAATTTTCAGATCAGCTATAAGGATAACCAAAATAATGCAAGTGATGTAAATGTAAATATTCTGAACACTTTAAAGGAACTTCATATAAATGCTAAGTATTATGAACTAGTAGGGAATAAAAATGGTTCTCCAACCGTTGGGGATAACTCTAAGCGGTAATTCAGATCTCCCAGCCAGAAGAGATGAGTAAAACGATGAGTGATGTTAAATGGACTCAAATTCTTGTCTCCCAGGGACATAAAGCGAAGAATACTCATGTAGTTCTGATTTCGCCTGATAAAATAAGAAAAGTATGCTCAATATACTGTTAAATTGCATAATTCCTGACCACCACCACCAGTAAAGACAGTTAACTGGAGACAGTGTTAGGCTAGATAATCTCAGAGTACTTTAAAATATATTCTCAAACTTTCCCAAGGCACTGTACAAATAGATTATTATTTGTGGAGTCCTTGGTGTTCTCTGAGCCTTGTTGTTTTCTTGCAGACGTTTCATTGCCAGACTAGGCAACATCTTCAGTGGGAAAAGGGAGTGAGACTTGCTTTCTGTTTATATATCGTGGCTTGTCCTGCTTGTGTTGGTGGGGGTGTTGTTCACTCCTTGGGAGTTCCTTGATTGGGCTGTTGTTTGCTGTTTGGTTGATTGACTAGGTTAATAGTTCCTTAATTAAGGTATAAAGTACTGTTTGATTGTTCATCTGGTGTTAATCTTGGTGTTAATTTTTGCATATCTGGGTGTTGATTGCTGGCGAGGAAGTGTTCTGATCTTTTGGCTTTTCTATTGTCTCTTATGAATGGTATGTAAATGTTGTTTACCTCTATGTGTCTGTTGATGGGTGCTTTGTCTGAGTGCCAAGCTTCCAGGAATTCTCTAGCATTTTTGGATTTGGCTTGGTTTAGGATGCTCACAGTTTCCCAGTTGAAAGTATGGTTGAGTCTGTCCATGTGTTGTGAGATTAAGGAGTTTTCATCGTGTCTTCTGACTACTAGTTGGTGTTCGTGGATGCGCTCTGCTTTTAACTGAGATATCTTTCAGCATTTCTGTGCTAACTGAACTCAGCACTATTCACTGTACAACTTTCAATGGAGGAAACTGCTGCCTATCTACAGAAAAGGTGCTAATTTGCTAGTTTTTAATAGCCATCACTTTCCCTACCAACTACAACACAGATCAATGGACTAGTGAGATGGACTATGGCTAAATGAGTCACAGGGCTCATCCTCAGATCCTGCTAACTATGGCACAAAGACACCCAGCTATGTCCTCACGAAGCAGTCTTGGCTCATCCCCAAACCACCATGGAGGCATCTTAAATTCATCATTAGCTATTCCAGCTGTCTTCTAAAACAACTTTAGATGGCTCTGCCATCTCTGCCATCTTGCTGGGGGCAGGAAGGGGTGTAGTCAATCCTGGGGGTGGCTAGCGCCTTAAAGTGGTTCCCCATGTATTTATGAATCCGAATCAGAACTTTTAATTGCCATCTTGGATGTTATTTTATATTTTATACTTGTATGTATACGTTTTGTAATATATCTTGTTTTTATTGTATTTTAATATTTTTAGCTTTATTGTGAACCGCCCAGAGTCCCTCTTTCGGGGGAGATGGGCGGTGATGAAATTTGATAAATACAAAAATAAAAATAAAATCTAAACATCATTGTGTTGATGTTACTGTATGTGTCACCATTTCCACAATTCAATAAACACCTGAACTACCTCTACACAATGTACTGAAATTACTGTGTTGTTGCTAATTTTCCTTTCTTCCTCCAGATATAATGTGAAAGAAACCCCTTGCAATTCAGCTTAATTAGAAACTACAGGGACTTCCAAATGATCAGCCTTTCCATCTCCTACCCCTTCTTAATCCAGTTAAAGGCTGATCTAGGTGTTTTTGCAAATTTATTTGGACATCATAGCATCAAAATGCTATGAACATGCATAACCATCTCCTGGAGAGAAGGGGAGCAAATAATGAAATGTGTATCACAACATCATCATGCAAATGTCACATCTTATGTACTTGAGTCAGATGTCAGGGTGCAAGTACGTAAGGGTGGTACTTGTGTGATGTCACCATATTTTTTTTGTGTCATTGTGGTTTGCTGTGGATGTCACTGTAAACATAGCCATATCTGGATGTTTCGGAGTATAGAACTCAGAGAACTAAATGCCCAATTAGTACTTGTCCTTTCTGACCAATAAGTAAGGACAGACAGGTTTTAGCTAATCACTGCTTGTCTGATATAATTTCAAGCTGTCCAATAACTGAACTCATTCTCTTACACACACATACCCAATTCTTCCAGGTTTGTGCCAATACAAGCATTCATTCCTTCATGTCACACACAAATACACAAAAGGTACTAAATTGCTAGAATTGTCCCTCTCCAAAGTTCCATGTGTTTGTGAAAATTTGACCACTGTTTTGCAATAAATAAATAAATTCCCAAAAGCAGTTTGAGGGAAAGTTGCTTGTTAAAAATATATACACCAATGCATTGAAAACCCTCAGATCCATGATTTGAAACAGAGGATCAGCAAGGTAAAGAATGTATGGTAAAATGGGCCAAGAATTTTGGTTATAATATTCAAATGGATCAATGGGAGAGAATGTGGTTAAAAAGTCTGAAATTCACATCGTTTTACAATTTCAAAGAAAACTTTTTAAAAATTATGTACCATTGGTATATGACACCAAAGAAATTGTATAAAGGTACTTCTAATCACTGTTGGAAATGTGAAAAACATGAGGGGACATTTTATCATGCATGATGGACTTGTGAAAAAGCGAAAAGATACTAGACACAAATACATATGATGATGCAGAGAATTTTTAAAAATTAACATTCAGATGAAACCAGAACTTTTCTTATTATGACTTATGGACACTCAACTAAAAAAGGCTTATGGATGCTTGGTTTTATATGGGGTAACTGCAGTGGGGCGATTAGATGCACAAAGATGGAAGACTACAGAAACACCAATAATGGAGGAATGGATTGTGAAATGGCTGAGTTTGCAGAAATGGCTAAATTGAGTTATTTGATTAAGGAGGGAACTACAACTATTTTTTATAAAAACTGCTAATTTAAATTTAATTTAATTATTCTTTTATGAATAATTTAATAAAATATTCATTAAAAAAAGAGAAGATTCTCAGACCAAGTTGTCAGTGTGATGTGATGAACAGGGGGTTCATCTTGCTCAACTACCACAACTGCACTTTTGTCTAGAAGACCTCCATGTCTGAACACAAAAAGGAATGCGTACCCATTTGTCAATTATTCTCCTATACTTCCAAATCTCTCAGTAGTTGAATCAGTAAAATTCTGGAACAGCACACTCTGACTGTAGATCCTTCCTTGTGTAAATAAGCAATAACACCTGCTTGTGATACCTATCATGCTACTTCATTCCCTGTGAAAAGGAACAGTAGCCAGGAGTCCTTTTCTGTCCTCAGAGTGGCTGTGCTAAAACAAGTTCAAGGGCAAATCTCCTTGCTTCCTTGTAATACAGAACCACCCCCCAGGATAGGCCACCCTTCAAGCAATGAACATGCCAGGTGGACAGAAGGGAGGCCCTGCAGTTTGTGTTGCCATGGGAATGTGGAAGTGTGAAAGGAAGCTGAAACTGGGCCATAGCAAGGAGGGAAAGTATGGTGATTTAACACAGCTTATCTCCTTTGATTTATATAAGCACATGTGTTGAATTTCTAGTTCTAGTTCCATAGCAGCAGAGAGTTACAGATTTCATATATAAATCTAAATGATTAAGACATTCAATGGTCCTGGAAGAGGAATGTTCCCTGTTGACCTTTAGCAAAAGGAAACACAAACAAAATAAAACATAATATAACAACCCTCCCCTTAATCATCTAGTATTTTCTTTGATGAAGAGACTTTATAATTTCAATTATCTATATTCTTTCTCTGTATATGAGCCTGGGAATGCTATGCTGCTTAGCAACTTTGGCATACTGACTTGCTTATTCCTGAAAAAAGAAAGCATATTTAAGCCTTAAGGCAGAGCTTTCCAAACTGTGTGTCGGGACACGTTAGTGTGTCGGCTGCAGCGTCTGTGTGTGTCTCGGCTGCTGCTGCCTCCTGGCTTCCACACAGGTCCTAGTGCCTGCCTTGTGCCTTGCTGCTTCCAAACCTGCTGTGATTCCGCACAGGTCCTAGTGTCTGCCTTGTGCCCTGCTGTAAGAGTGTGTCGCGAAATGATGCATTTCTAAAAAGTGTGTCACCAACATGAAAAGTTTGGAAAGCTCTGCCTTAAGGGACTGTATACAGGTTGCCATATTAGCCAAAGTTTGAGAGCTTTGTTTCCATCTCTGTGTTGACTATAGTTTTTGAAAATATACTGAGTTCAGCAAAGCTAAGATAAAACATCAATGTCTCTGTGGATAGGAAAAGAAACCTGTTGAAATACATTCTGTATGTTCCACATTTAATGATGGCTTCTTGAATCTATGTACGTAGCTCATGTTCTAATTTTGTATTAGCTTAAAACATACTTTTGAAAGTACTCTTTAAAAAAAAGGAACAATTATACAGCGCTCCAGTCCAGATGAGAAGATCACAATGTATGGAAGTGATTTTTCCCCTCCGTTTGTTTGTGTTTGTGTCTTTTTTCTGTTTTTGGTAAAAGTTGCTCTAAACCAGAGCTTTCCAAACTGTGTGTGGCGACACAAAAGTGTGTCGCCACACACAGTCTGGTGTGTCGCCACACAACCCGGAAGCGCTGATCATCATCAGCGCTTCCGGGTTATCCCGCGGCGACACACCAATGGCGGCGTGCAAAAACCCGAAAGCGGCAGCAGCGCTTCCGGGTTTTTGCGCACTGCCGCAATGGCGGCACTTCCGGGTTTTCCTGCGGTGACACACCAACGGCGGTTGGTGTGTCACTGCGGGAAAACTTTGGAAAGCCCTGCTCTAAACTGTTATTTTCCTTCAAAGGTGCTATTTCAATAAAGTTCAGTTTTGAGAAAATGGGAGCATGAAAATAACAGCATGGTGGTAATTTGTTTTTGCTAGGAATGAATGCTTAATATAATGCAGCATCTCCCAAATGTCTGCCTCCAGATATGTTTCTCTACAAATTCCAGGGTTTGGTCAGCACAGCCAGCCTAACCCAACACATTTGGGTCCAGATCAGGAAAACTGGCATAGTATGTACTTTCATTTAGCACTGTCCCACATTACTTGTCGCACATTAAAACTGCCTCATTATTGAGGCAGAATAGAGATTGGTGGCAATAAGGGCAAGGCAATTTATGTAGCATACTTTTCTACCAACTCATGGATTGGAGGATAACACTTTAACACAGTGATCTGGCTGTGTCCTTAGTCAGCATACTAAGCATGTTCAGTCTTGTAATTGTAGAGAATGTATGTAGCTCAGGGTTAGAATATTGAATTGTAGGAGTTTTCTGAGCATGGTTTTTCATTTGCAGCCTTTTTTTTTTACCCCTGAGGTAACATTTTCAGTGCTATGATCTTGGAGAAATAAGGTTTGTTGCCTAGCTGTGGAATATATAGTTGCCTATCCTATGAGCCTGGTATGTGATTGGGTGGACTATGTGGCAGACACATAGCAACACACCCAACAGCACAGCTGAGATAATTCCTATAACCCAACATGCTCAGGCTTCATCAACCTATTTTTGAGATATTCCCCTCAGATGGCTTCCCCCCCTAAAGACTTTTTAATAAATCTGCAACCTTGGCTTTAGAGGGTCTGAGCCTTCTAATACTTCTATCCAATATGAAGATCATGCTATTTTTGTTAGATATCGGGTTTCAACCAAGCACGTCTCACACACAGGCTTGAAGGAGGAGGCAGCCTCTGCTGTAACCTGATCTTACTTGCTTTGTGTGGGAGGGGCTGAATCCCGGTTTCCTGTTTCCTGTTCCCTTCTCTTTCTCCTTCTGCTCGGATCTCCTACCAAGGAGCATGGCAGCTATGGCTGCTGCCACGTGTTTCTCATACTTCCAAACAGCAAGACCACATTAAAGAAGACTGTGGGTTTGGTCAGAACCACTTGCTCGCACGCATGGACCTTTTCTACTAAGGAACTGTGAGTTACAATAAAATTGTAGACTCTTTTTTTATGTAACTTTACATTAATGTGTGAAGTGTGTTTATTTTGTGTTTTGAACTAAATAAGCCTTGTGCAAGTTTATAGGAACGCTTCTACTCTGCTATATACTAATAAGAAGCTGCGTGGAGTTCTGGTACTACCATCCCAGAATTCCTACAATTTTGGCATTATAAGAATCTTTACTTAGAAAATGAACAATCAATTCAGTGTTCAGAATTGATATTTCAAAAAATACCAGGTGCTGGGAAGTAAAAAACAAAACAAAACAGGAGAGAACTGTTGCTCAAGACCTCCTGCAGCAGAGATGCAGAACCAATAAAAGGGTTGGAGGCAGCCACCAGAAATCTATAAAACTGATATAACATTAAAAATTACAATTTGGTATCAGCTTTTATAGGTTTTTGGTGGCTGCCTCCAATTTACCCGCCCAGAGTCCCTTGCAAGGGAGATGGGCGGGGAATAAATTGAAATAATAAATAAATAAATAATAATTGTGACAGATGGGGAAAGATATTAAACACTTGACTACAGAGGACTGTTATCATTAACTATATTTGATTTTAATTTAATGTAAATAACATAAAACAGGTATTACAGCCCCATCTACTATTTTTTGGAGTGGGATCTAAAGCCAAGTATGTTGTTCAGTTCTGAGGTAAAGGATATTAGTAGCCAGCTAGGAAAACACAATGATGGACTAGATCAGGATTCTGGAACCTCTGATTCTCAGCATATCTCTGTAGCAGCACCCGCACTTTGGAACAACTTGCCCCCAGAGTTGAGACAGATCCCCTCCCTCCCGACCTTTAGAAAAGAACTGAAGACCTGGTTCTGCCGCCTGGCATGGGAGGGAGGAAACAATAGTTCCTCATGGGGGTGATTAATCCCGTAATTTTATAATGCCCTTCTTTTATTAATACTATCTCCCACTTGGATTTTTATTTTATTTTATATTAATTGTATAAATTGTTGGTTTATATATTTTATATTTTATGCTTTTATCTAATTTTATTTATTGTAAACCGCCCAGAGTTCCCCGTTGGGGGAGATGGGCGGTTATATAAATTAAATAAATAAATAAATAAATAATAATAACAACAACAACCACACCACTGATCATACTGGTTAGGGCAACATCTGGAGGGTTCCACATTTCACATGCCTGGAGATGAATCATCTAGCTATCTTTTCTAAAAAATGACAACAGCAATTCATTACCAGGAGGAAAGAGGAGGGTTTAGTGCCCCTGTTCTTCACAGAGATAAGCTTCGCACGTCTAGCTTTTTGAATCTGGTTATCCATTTGTACACAGCAGAAACTCTGTAGTAGCAAGCAACAGGTGCCTGAGGTGGCCCTTAGGAAGGCAATAATAATTTACCTCTGTTTCTTTTCACTTCCTGAAGTCAAATGGCTGTTCACAAATGCAAAGGAAGTTCCATTAAACATGAATGACACCCCAACAGCTCCTTTGTTGCCTGAGTTAGAAAAAGAAAATGAAAGAAGAAACAGAAACATTTTTAAAATAAATCCTTCCCCTTGCTATCTAAGCTAAAACACTTCTTTGAGGATGCAGAGTTGAGGAACAAAAATCTAGTGAAGGTTTTCTCAAAAACTTTTTTAAAAAGTGAAAACTGAATTTCTCTTTACCACTCAGCAAAACTCCATCAATCCATTAGAATTTTGTAAACAGACCAAGAACTCCTTATAATGTTAATTTTAATTGAACACACAGTTCCTGCAGAGTTATTTCTGAAAGTAAACTGTAATAGATAGATGATAGATAGATAGATAGATAGATAGATAGATAGATAGATAGATAGATAGATAGATAGATACAAAGATACCAAGCATTCTTGGATTCCCATCATATCTGTATTTGACTTATGAAGATAAATGTATAATTTATCATTCAACTTAATGACAGTTGTTGATTGTAATGATTTGTGGAAACACTTCCATGAGCCAAACCTTAATATGAGAAGTAGTGTTAATCTCTATGAGGTTTTTGTTTGGTTGGTTGATTCCAACCCCCTCCTTCCACCCATTATAATGTCTTGGTTCACACATACAGTATACTTATCCATTGTCCTTCCAAACTCCTCCTGTTTTTCCTATAATTACAATACTATGCATTAGTGTGTAGCAATCAGTTATTTTATAAACACTGGGTAGATATGTTTCATTGTTCCCATTAGCATATGAATTCAGAGAAAAAAATGCATCTGAAAAAAATCTACCACGGTGGCATCAGTGGGGTTCCAGGGGAGGTTCTAACTAGGAAAACAATTGCACATCTCACAAATTGCTATGGGAACCATATACAGATTCTAGTATTATTGCCAGCACATAAGATCATTTTCCAGGTATACAGTCCACATTATGTTAACAATTTGGCTGAGAAAGATGAAAAGAAAACAGTTAATATCAAGAGGAAATGTGAGAAAAAATATGATTCTTTTAATGACGTCTTCGTCTCTTTCCTTCAGATGAATAGCCTTTGTCCTCTCAATTATAATACCCAATCCTGCAAAATATTTAGTATTATTTCATTATGATTCAATATGGCTAAACCACAGCAGATACTCAAATCTTCAACTTTCAGAAAAATGTTATGCAAGCCAAAAAGAGGCAAGCTCAGGTAGTGCAAGTTCAAAAGGAATCGCAGTTATGTGCAAATGTACTCACTGTCAGATTGTCCTATCACTTTTGAAAGGAAGAGCAGGTATTATCAAAATGCTGATGTTATATGCTTTTTATATGCCATCCTATAAGGCTTCTAGTATATCAAATCTAGTGCACAATAATAATCAGGAGATTATTAACTTAATAACAACTGAATGAATTGCATTTGAAAGAAATGGAAGTGCTTTTAAAGACTGGATATAAAGGATTATTTCCTAATCCTAATTGTGGATTACCCTGTATTTTAACAGATAAGCAGATAACTCTGTTTTCTGTTCTTAAGCAGTGGGGATGAATGAATTATGGATCCTAAGGCATGTTGCTTGAGACAGATTTTAGTTCCCACTTTCCAGTCTTCTTTCCTTGGCTAGTGATGCAGACCAGGAAGGAACTGAAGCTGAAGTAGCCCCTTCCATCATTGGAGAACTCCAGGGATTTGTTGTTAGGCCATTTGGCCATTGCCTGTACTGAAATTGATATTTTCCAAGCATGTTTCTCACAGAGTTCTCTTTAGCAAGATTTTTTGAGATGAAAGAGGCACAGGTACAAGAATTCCAGCAAGTAAACTATTTTAAATTTTCAACCAATATATATCTGTGTACATTAGAGCAGTGACTTTCTGAATCTTACAGCCTTCGTATGAACCAGTGAAGAGGGGCTTCCTCACTGGTAACAGGGAAGCTTGTAGCTGGTTGTTTATGTTGGAATTATCAGGGGTCAACTCAGCATTGTCTCATAAGCATAAGGGGGGTCCTTCTAGTAAACACATCTCTATTGTGCTTGTGGGATGTCACATGGGTCACCTGATTTCTCCTTCTTGAGTTTGGGGATTAACAATCTCCATTACTCTTTGGGCACACCTGCAAGCAGGAGGTGCTGCAGAATGCAGCTCTCGTCCTTTCATCTCGCTTGCATGCAGACATTTCCATTTCCATAATGATTGTCTACAAAGAACCGGTGATGATTAAGTGTTTTCTACTATGAATCTACTTGTATCCAGATCTACTGAATAAATGTAAGCTATCTCTATTTTTTCTTCTTCATCTAACTACTGTGTGAAGACTGAATTTATTTCTGAACGTAATTAAGCTTAATGTGCAAGTCCTTTTTGGTTCACACTTCTACTTTGCAAGATTGTTGTTAGCTGCTTGGAGTTCTTTTATTAACCTTCAAAACTCCATCAGTTTACATAATGATCTTTTAAATCTGGGAAACAACTCTTACAGTTATAATTACTCCCAAGTCCTTTGAGATCTCACAGGTGGTATCTACTCTGGAATTGCTCGTAACTTTAAAAGCCCTTGCTTGTGATTTAAAATATTATACAACCACACATTTTCTGCAAAGACTCTAAAAATATCTCTTTGATAAAACAAAAGTGTGAGTTGACTTTCTTGAGAAGAACATCATGAAGCTCAAAACGATAGTTGCTGTAATGAGAAAAGAATAAATTAACTTGAAAGTGCCGAAAAGCAATGGGTGAAAGATTTTGATGGGCTGTTCAGAGGGAATAAAGATGTTCTAGAATCTAGATGAATTGATCTGTTTACAGGCAATGTTTCATATAGATATTTCCTGAATAATTCCTATAATTCCTATGGCTATAATAATTCCTATAATAATTCCTATGGCTAGGTCAGTTCTGATGTTGTGTATGGAAACATTTTCTTACTATACCCTAAATACAAGCTAGATAGCAGCTGCATTCCATCTAGGTATCCCCTTTCATTCATAATAGAGGGCATGCCCATTACCTATGATACTTCACTACTGTCAAAATAAGCTGGATCTTTGGAATGGAAAGACAGGAAGATAAATATTTTTTCCAGATTTGATCCTTCATATACTTCCGAAATGCAAGTTGTTTAATGGGGCATGTTTAAGTGGCAAGGCAAAAGGAGATAAACCTCTTTTCTTCTTTACCATTTCTTAAAATTTGTTCCTAGATTCTGGAGTGAAGAAATTCTCTGATCTGGAAACCACAAACATATTAATTCAGCTGGGATCAGAAGGGGAAAAAGAAGTAGCAGCCTGTTTTATTTATATCCATTATATTTCCATTTTTAAAAAAAACAAAACTGGACCTCCTAGTCTGCAGTAAGTTTCTGTGCTGCAGTTCCAGGGTGACTTCTGGGATTCATGTAGTTCTGTGTGTGTTTGTGTGTGTGTGTGTGTGTGTGTGTGTGTGTGTGGTGTGTGTGTGTTTGTTTTTCTGTTTTGTTATGAAATGCTCACACCCCTAGCTTTTCTTTATTTAAATTACAACTTTCATATGAGGACCAAGTTTTTAACTTTCCAATTTCTAGCTATATATCATTGCACGTACTGTTTATTTTTACCTCAATTTCTTCATGAATTTTAAATGTTTTGTTTCAAAAACTATTAGGACCAAAATTATAAATTTCATTTTATTATTATTATTTTATTATTTTATCCTGAATAGTATCTTCATAAGCACTTAGTTCCTATTTTAGTTATACTCATTTTTATGTAGAGGTGAAAAGTAGTACTATGGTACATATGGGAAACCTGCAAGTAATCTGGAATCAAAAACTGGTTAGCAAGTCAATGAATTAGCTTTCTACTGACATTATGCAGAGCCTGATCAGACCCCATGTAGTCAACATTTAGTTTTCTGTTTAAGAACTGAGCTTTTCGTTTTACATATATTTATTCTATTATGCATTTTTATTTCCATTTTTTATTTCCATTCTTAGTTATTCTTTTTCTTTTAATTTTTGCATCTGATTATTTTTTTTTGGTCTTTTTATTAAAAGTAATAAAAACATTTTAAAAGAAGCACATTGAGATTTATTTAGATTTTGAGAAAACAGGAAAGAAGCAAAGAATTAAAGTTATGACCATAACTTAGCTCAAGTTATGTGGAGAACCAATGTGATGAATAGATCATGAGGACCGGTCAAGATTTGGGAAGACCTAGATTGAAGTGCACATATTGTTGTTGTTCTTCAGTCGTTTAGTCGTGTCCGACTCTTCGTGACCTCATGGACCATAGCACGCCAGGCCTTCCTGTCCTCCACTGTCTCTCGGAGTTTACTCAAATTCATGTTCATTACATCGGTGATGCTATCTAACCATCTCATCCTCTGCCGTCCCCTTCTCCTTTTGCCTTCAGTCTTTCCCAGCATCAGGGTCTTTTCCAGTGAGTCCGCTCTTCGCATTAGGTGGCCAAAGTATTTGAGCTTCAGCTTCAGCATCTGTCCTTCCAATGAGCAGTCAGGGTTGATTTCCTTTAGGATTGACTGGTTTGACCTCCTTGCAGTCCAAGGGACTCTCAAGAGTCTTCTCCAGAACCACAGTTCGAAAGCATCAATTCTTCGGCGCTCAGCCTTCCTTATGGTCCAACTCTCACAGCCATACATTACTACTGGAAAAACCATAGCTTTAACTATACGGACCTTTGTCGGCAAGGTGATGTCTCTGCTTTTTAATATGCTGTCTAGGTTTGCCATAGCTTTCCTCCCCAGGAGCAAGCGTCTTTTAATTTCATGGCTGCAGTCACCGTCTGCGGTGATCTTGGAGCCCAAGAAAATAAAATCTGTCACTGCTTCCATTTCCTCCCCTTCTATTTGCCAGGAAGTGATGGGACCAGATGCCATGATCTGGTTTTTTTAATGTTGAGTTTCAAGCCAGCTTTTGCACTCTCCTCTTTCACCCTCATCAAGAGGCTCTTTAGTTCCTCTTTACTTTCTGCCATTAGGGTGGTATCGTCTGCATATCTGAGGTTGATGATATTTCTCCCGGCAATCTTAACTCCGGCTTGTGATTCATCCAGCCCGGCATTTCTCATGATGTACTCTGCATATAAGTTAAATAAGCAGGGTGATAATATACAGCCTTGTCATACTCCTTTCCCAATTTTGAACCAGTCGGTTGTTCCATGTCCGGTTCTAACTGTTGCTTCTTGACCCGCATACAGGTTTCTCAGGAGACAGGTAAGGTGGTCTGGTACTCCCATCTCTTTAAGAATTTGCCACAGTTTGTTGTGATCCACACAATCAAAGGCTTTAGCGTAGTCAATGAAGCAGAAGTAGATGTTTTTCTGGAACTCTCTTGCTTTTTCCATGATCCAGCGAATGTTGGCAATCTGATCTCTAGTTCCTCTGCCTCTTCAAAACCCAGCTTGCACTTCTGGTAGTTCTTGGTTCACATACTGCTGAAGCCTAGCTTGTAGGATTTTGAGCATAACCTTGCTAGCATGTGAAATGAGCGCAATTGTACGGTAGTTTGAACATTCTTTGGCATTGCCTTTCTTTGGAATTGGAACGTAAACTGACCTTTTCCAATCCTGTGGCCACTGTTGAGTTTTCCAAACTTGTTGGCATATTGAGTGCAGCACTTTAAAAGCATCATCTTTTAGGATTTTAAATAGCTCAGCTGGGATACTGTCTTCTCCGCTAGCTTTGTTGTTAGTAATGCTTCCTAAGGCCCACATAATAATAATAGCGGCAGCGCCGTGGGGTGTGTGTGCGGCAGCGCGCCATGTATGCACACGCCGCCGCTTCCGGGTGGTGTGGTGACACACTTTTGTGTCGCGACACACAGTTTGGAAAGCTCTGCTGTATAGAACTTTGGTTTATTTTTTGTAGTATAAAATATTTTTTTAAACCATGTTAAAAAACAACTTCCAACTGAACTGGCTTATTTGTTCAATACCCAACTTAACTAAGATATTCCAAATCTAGTTAGAATAAGAATAGAATAAGAATAATAACTTTATTGTCATCCCACTATACAAGTGCACAATAGAATGAAATTTCGTTGCAGTTGGCTCACAAATTCACTCAAGCAATAAAATAGTAATGATAATAATAAAAAACCATAATTACTATAAAATACCCATTCTTATAAAATATACATTCTTAAAAAATATACATTCTTTAACTCACAAAAGAACCTATTTGGCATTCAAGAATCCAATAGCCTGGGGGACAAAGCTGTTTCCCAATCTGGCTGTTCTACATCGGATACAGCGGAACCTCTTCCCAGAGGGTAACAAAGAAAACAAACCTTGATGAGGATGGGAGGCATCACTGATGATCTTTCGAGCTCTGGACAAACAGCGTGCATGAGCTAAATCTTGGATGAGGGGCAGAGATATCCCAATTATCTTTTCTGCTGCCCTTACCACTCTCTGCACAGACTTTCTATCTGAGGCCCTACAGCCTCCAAACCAGATGGAAATACAGCTTGTAAGTACACTCTCTATAGTGCCTCTGTAGAAAGTAAGGAGAATGGAAGATGGGAGATGTACTTTCTTCATCCGACGCAAAAAGTGCAAACGTTGCTGTGCTCGCTTTACCCAAAATGTGGTATTAAGGGACTAGGACAGACTATTTGTTAACTGCACCCCCAGGAATCTAATGCTACTAACTGACTCCACAGCTATGTTATTGATAAAAAGTGGAGTGTAACTGCACCGGTTCTTCCTGAAGTCTATAATAATCTCCTTAGTTTTTTCCACATTTAAAACCAAGCTGTTTTTATTGCACCACTCCACCAAACCCTTTACCTCCTCCCTATAAGCCCACTCATCCTCACCCCTGATAAGACCCACTACAGTTGTATCGTCCGCATATTTCACAATGGAATTGGTGGTATACTTGGCGCAACAGTCATGTGTCATCAGGGTGAACAACAATGGGCTCAAGACACAGCCCTGTGGGGAGCCGATGCTTAGGGAGATAGAGCTAGAAGTATTATATCCAACTCGCACCGACTGAGACCTCTCAGTAAGGAAGTCAAGTAGCCAATTACACAAGGGAGTACTAAAACCTAGAGAACCCATTTTGTCCACCAAATGCTGGGGAACAATCTTATTGAACGCTGAGCTGAAATCTATAAACAGCAATCGCACATAACTGTTCTTCTCCTCAAGATGTATCAGACGCGAATGAAGAACAGAAGAGATAGCATCCTCTACGGAGCGATTCCGCCGATAAGCAAACTGAAGTGGATCAAACGAAGGGGGGAGTCTGGAAACAATATAATCTTTCATCAGTCTCTCAAAACATTTCATCACAATGGGAGTGAGAGCTATCGGGCGATAGTCATTGAGACACGTGATATAGTTAATATAGTTAGATATAGTTCCGATTCTTATGGAGACAGCCAATATTGTCCTCATCTATATTGCACTTTTAAGGACAATTTAAATTTCTTGGTACCCGGAAGCTGTGGAGGTCTGGATGGGGAAGGACAGGCTTCACCTCAACCTTAGCAAGACTGAGTCGCTCTCGGCTTTGGGGTCTCCTGGATCTGAGGATCTAAATGAGATAGCCTCCTTCAGATAGAGTTGGTTCACAATATGTGGGTCCTTTGCACAACTCTAGTTTATGTGCCAATTGAGTTTATTCCTAAACTGGAAGGCTCAGAATGAAGCAGCAAAGGCAGTTTTGTGCACAGTGCAGTATGGCCAAGTAATACCACTGCTCCGTGAGCTGCACTGGTACCTAGTAGGCTTCTGGGTGCAATTCAAGGTGCTGGTTGTCACCTATAAAGCCCTACATGGCATACAGTTATTTGCCGGATCACCTATCTCCAATTTCCTCTGCTCATCCCACTTGATCTGGCATACTTCAGGCACGCTTCATGTCCCTTTGTGAATCTGTGTCTTCTAATGGCACCCAGGGAATGTGCCTTCTTTGTTATGGCACCTGCCCTCCGAAACAGTATTTCCCCCAAGATTTGGATGGCCCTGATCCTGTTAGTCTTTAAGTAAAGGTAAAGGTTCACCCCGCACATTTGTGCATCGCAGAACGCTGTTAGTCTTTAGAAAGACTTTAAACACATGATTCTTCCTCCAGGTGATGGGGCCAGAAACTTAGGTGAGTCAGACTGTATGATTGAATGAGCTACAGTGTTTTTTGTGGGCCTTGACACTTTGTATATTCTTTAGCAGTTTTGTTGTTATAGGGTTTTTTAAAGTTTTTAGACTGGATTTGTGTTTTTATTTTTTTTAATGTACTCTTAGCCACCCAGAGTTGTGAGAGTATGATGGGTGACCATATAAATTGAAGAAATGAATAAACAAACAGAATTTGTTTGCAATTTCTTAAGTAAATATATTAAAATATTGTATAAAAGGTAACTTTCTTCTAGGTTATTTAATAGAGTAGGAAAGTCCACAGCTAAAAAATAGTGATTTAAAATGCTTCTTTGGGTGTCTGCTCAAATCTTACCCAGCCTGTTTGCAATTCCAGTCTTCACAGTAGCAATGCACAGGTGGCTTATGCGATTTTCATGTTCAGGTTTCGCCAGTACAACAGTCCTGATGTTCCAGAGAGTATGGATTGCTATCTAATTAAAAAAAAGGGGGAAATCAGCTGCTTCTCCTTCTAAATCTAGCTATCTGTATTACAATAAGCAGAGAACTATACATAACCCTTCCCCAACCACTTATATTGAGGTTTTACAATGTTCTCATGATCAGAATTCTACTGAGAACCAGTTATGTACAGAAACAATGTACTGAAGCAAAATGTTGAAGAGGTGTTAACACTATACATTCTATCAATATTTTTCATTTAAGAGTAGTGGAATGAATCCAAGTACACAGTCCACATTTTAACTAACATTGTACTTAAATGATAAAAGCAATCTTGATTCTTGCAATTTGTGTATTAAAAAAAGGCAAGATTGGCTAGGTGCTGCCATCTAACTATGTAATTTGAGGTGTATGAGGTTGGAAAAATTAATTAGGCACTTGGCTGATCTTGAAAAACAAAGCAGGGGTGGGCCTAGTTCACCAGGCCCAGGAGAGTGAGACCCCTCACTTCATCGCACTTGCCATCTTTTATCTTTATTATGTATGTTTTATTGATTTTATTGTAATTTCTGTTTGATTGTTGTGAGCCGCCAAGAGTTGTTCATTCAGGCAGTGTACAAATTCAAACAACAACAACAACTTTGGTAGGACACCAGTAGGAAATTTGAGCCCATTAAGCTAAAAAAGGCAAAGCATGTAAAGCAAGGAACATAGTAAATAAGAGCTGCTTACGGTCTGCTGTATATGGCTTATTCTTAGTTTAGAACTGGTGTGTGTGTGTGTGTGTTTGTTTGGTGCCTTCGAGTCAGTTTTTGACTCCTGGTGACTGTCTGGACAAGTCCATGCAGCTTTATTGGCAATATTTCAGAAGTGGTTTGCCATTGCCTGCTTCCTAGGGCTGAGAGAGAATGACTGGCCCAAGATCACCCAGTTTGCTTTGTGCCTAAGGCAGGACTAGAACTCATGGCCTCTCAGTTTCTAGCCTGGTGCCTTAACCACTACACCAAACTGTCTGGCTGTCTCTTTTTAGCTAAGATTTATTTTTTCAAATTTATTTTAGTTAAAATTATTATTTTATAATTACCGTCCATCATTTCTTTTAACCCTCTTAGTTTTGTTGGAATTCAGCAAATCAAGCATGCCTCATTAACATATGGGTGATCACTCTAGGAGGCAAACTCTGTGCTTCTAGAGGAAGTTGCTTGTTGCCCCTCCCACTTCCTCTTCTCTCTCTCTGATTCTTCCACCGATGGGGTAGGACGCACGTGCCTTAGCTCCTTCCATGGAGAGGCCATGTGCTAGGCCTCAACTCCAGAGGCCTTTTCCCCTTTCTCCACGCAGCCTCTGGCAGCAAACAGGGCCAGAGGTATTCAGTTTACGGAACAGAAAGAAGAACTGAACCAATTTTCTACTGAAATGGCTGTACCTGGACAACATAAATGTAAGAACTCTTTTGTACTTACTTTTTGTACCTGCAATGTCTAAGCGTGTGTTTCTTTATGCTTGGGTGTAAGAATAAGAACCTGAATCTCTCTAACATGCTAACAGGCTGTGTTTTTAAACAATATTCCTTTTTCTGTGCATGAGTTTACACATCATTAAGCTCTGCTCCATTCACTGGTTCTAACAGGCCACTGAATTATCTTCAAGTTTCACCTGTAGGTCTACTCTTATATTTGCTTTGTGCTGGTTAATGACCAAAATAAAGATCCATTTAGTTATGATCTGAAACAGCTAAGTAACTCAGAAGGAGCAATGGAAACCTTCTTCCATGTTGTTTATTTATTTATTGGTTGCCTCAGTCCATATGATCTTTGGGTGGTGAACAATAGTTCCAATTATTGAAAATCCAATTATTCAAAACAGTTGGTAATAACAATGATAATTGCCAAGTTCCCTTTAAATCAGTGAGTGCATTAAGGGAAGTCATCCTTTATGACTTTGATCCTCTTTCTAATTCTCTTTTGATTTAATGGGGAGCTGGATAGCTGTTTATAAGATACAAACAGAATGTCCATCTATTCTTGTTTTGCAAAGTTTTACAAACACCCATTCTCATTCCCAGGCTCAGGGAATTCCATTTCAATACTGATAAAGCTTAATGATGACCATTCAAATACAACAAAAGGCTGAAAGTCTGCTGTAATAGAATAGCTTTCACTTCCTTCTGAAAGCCGAGGAGGGTTGGAACCATCCATGCTTCCAGGTGTAAATATGTGTTTCATGAAGTGGGGGCTGCCACTAAATGGCTGCCACTAAGAAGGCCTGTCACCTGATCCATACCCCATACACCTCACAACAATGGAGGGCCTTAACAGGCTTTCTCTAGATAGCCATACCAGAAAAACAGACTCTAAGGTTGGCAAATTGTTGCCTGATATAATCTAGTACTACTCCATAAAAGGTTTTAAAGGTTATGGCCTGCACTTTCAGAAGGTTCTGGAAGCCTACTGGTAATCAATTTAGTGACCTAAAAATCATGTCATTCTATACTTGATAAGGTTAGCCTGTTAGCAATCTTGCCACTGCATTTTATACCAGCTGCAGTTTTCGAGTCACTTCCAAAGGCAACTCCGTATACAGCATGTTACAGTACCCTAAAGCGGTGGTGACCATGAGTTACTGTCACCATGTCATCTTGATCCAAGTGATTCCTCACTGATGCTCCAGCTGAAGCTGGGCAAAGGACACCCTGGCCATGGCTTGCGCCTGCTGTTTCAGCAGGAGCCAAGGGTCCAGGAAGGCCCCAGTTCATGAACTAAGTCTTTCAAGGGAGTACAACTCCATTCAGAGTAACTATGAGGACTAATGTTGCTGGATTGCTCAGACATTTGCTGATAAACAGTGACTCCATTTTGGAACAAGCTCAGTTGGAGCTTATTTTGCTCCATCCAGATCCTTTACAGTTTTCTTGGTAAAGAAATTACATGTCCATGAAGTCACCACAAGTTGAGCTTAATTTGGAGCCTTTACTTTATCACTGGTGTAAATTATATTTAATGGTCTTTAGGAACATCTAATGTATCCTTTCAAAAAAGTAAATATAGATGCATTTTGGAGGTGATGTATTGTTGTTTGCATGGAACAATAGACCAATCTATTCTCCCACCACAAGTTTTAAACATTAATAAAAACCCTTACCACTTTGAAGCTGATACTGGTAATCTCCTGCAAGGAATGCCTTAGAATCTCTTGCCATTCTTTTTCACCCAAGGAGTCCTCCTGTGTTCCAATCACGTAGATGTCATGTGGAATATAGTCAGCTGTCTCATCACGGGTCTTACCCTGTCCCTTGGAGAGAAACCAGGAACTGATCTTCTTTGGTGGAGGAGCATCACCTTGATTAGCAAATCCCAAACCAAAATGAACATAAGAAACTACTGTATTAATGAATCTAGCTCAATTGGTACTAGGGTTGGACAAACTTCTTTGAAGCTAGTGCTGGTTCACTTTTTATCCATCCATCCATCCATCCATCCATCCATCCATCCATCCATCCATCCATCCATATCCATCCTCTGAAGACCACAGAAAGCATGGTAGTGTCTATGGAGGGGGATGAATGAAAAATCTATGAAATTGGGGCTTTCAGTTTACTATGTTTAATAAACTGAGTTGCATTAAACCTATCTAAACTTCTAAGCCAATTTGGAGGCTTTAAAAAAATAACTAAAAATAGAGCCACAAAAATCAACAATTTATCACTACTGAATTAGTAGTGCTCAGTGGCTGCAAAAATGGGGCCAGAGGGCCATAGATTACATACCCCAATTTTCCCATAAAAAGACTTTTAGCCCTATTTGATAATATTCAGGGATTAAAACTGGAACAAGCACTGAGTTATTTCCCCATCCACTAGACCCTGAAGAAATATATGTAGAATCCCATTTGATAATGGACAAAACCATACATGGAACTATTTACTTATTTATTGCCACATCCTACCTGTATTACTCTTGAACAGGGTACCCCTGCGTTTCCTAACAGACAGCTTCATAATTAAATAAACGCCAAAGGGAGGAGAATCAAGCAACTTTTATAATATTTGCAGTTCTTGACAGGAAGCTATACCTGTAGATTTTTTTCCTCTGCCGTACCATTTCAGAACAAATCAAGAACACAGAGGAGGAAAGAAACCCACAAAGCTGTGAAATAACTGATCACTCTGCCACCCAAAAGACGACTAAAGAATCACCTACATGTTACATTCATCTTTAAACAACTGAGCGATATAACAGTGAGAGTAGCTGGAAAATCTGTGATAGGATGTAGAAAATAATTTCATCACAGATTCTGTTGGAGGCAGGTCTGAGCATTCTGCTTTCAGCAGACTCCACACCAGCACAAATGTTAGCAGCAACCAGAGTCTAGATAGCATTTGTCCCTTCCCCATTCAGAAATGTCCACAAACATGCAGAGGCCCACACTCCTGAAAAGAAAATATGCTATCCCCTAAAGAACAGTACAGTAATTATATTACTTACACTGGGAAAAGAAGCTGCATCAGGAAATAGTACACTATCATCAATACAGTATGTCAGGAACCATTACATATGAAAATAGAAATTTTTCACTTTTTTAAAAAAGTCTCTAATAAGCTTGCCAGATCAGAATCCTGCTCTACTAATGCAGACAATAAAATGGACCACATGTTTGTTTTTCTGCACATCTCTAGTTATCACAGTTTGCTAGTTAGAATGTGACCTGTCCCATCTCCCTTTCCCCATTGGAAACTCTTTCTGATTAAGATGGCAGTACAGTGATTTGCATAGCAGAGGCTAGGACCTAAATTTGAAATGTATACCCATATTCCAGGTCCCAATGAAGATGGTGATCATGTCGGGCTCTGGTTGTTCAGAGTGCTTATTCTTCATTTGCTGTAGGAGTTGGCAGAAGCCTTCTCTTTTCTGGAAATGGAGAAGTAAAAAAAGAAAAGAAAAGAAAAAAGAAATAGGGTAACTAACTCAATGATATTGATCGAAGAGCCATTTCATTTGTTACAGGTAAGCTGGAAAAAAAATGCTTTCACACTGACATGTGTCAAGAGGATAGAAAGTTTCAATGCAAGTAGCAACTTGTAGTGGCCTTGTTGATTTGGTAACATTTCAATTGATAGTTAAGGCAATGTTTAATTATTTAGAAGCTGGAGAAAATGCTAAACATAGGAATGTTTCGATCCGTTCAAATCTTTCCTTTGTAGACAGTTTTACTTCTGTCATGGTATGATAGCTGTTCAAAGAATTTTTAGTAAACTGCTCTCGTAGAACTAAAGTTTGACTTTGTCGTCTTTAATCTGTTAGAAAGAATTTGAGGCCAAATTAGTCAATTTCTTGCACTCATGAACAGAACAGGTATTGAAATGGTATTATTCTTTTATGAAATGTTTATGAAATGTTCTCTGGATGTGCTTGGAGCTTCTTTCCATGGATAACAATATAAGAAAAATCTAAAAATCCTGTATTCAGATTTTCTGTTCTGAGTGAGCATAAACACAGAAAGAGAGAGAGTGAGAGAGAGAGTGAGAGAGTGTATTATGAGCTATCACTTTTTAAAAACAATAGTTGGATTACTGTACAGTCCAATCAGAAGCCTATGGTGGGATAGTCAGTCATACTGGGATGCAATAAGGTCAGTTACCATGAACCCTGTCCAGGTGACAAGAACACCCACAGATCTCCATATCCAAGGAGTGTGAATAGTTCCTTCCCTAGGACGATATAGAGATGTCATGGAGAGCTGATCTTGATAGGTAACCGCCCAGGGTCCCTCCTTGAGAGGGAGATGGGCGGGATATAAATATGATAAATAAGTAAGTAAGTAAGTAAGTAAGTAAGTAAAATATCTGCAATGAGGAGCTTTTGAAAATGCAAATGCTTCTGTATGAGCTGATGCTCTGATAGAACAGAGTCCCAGCACAAAAGCAGAAGCCTTACTGTATATGGAAAGGCACCTGTTGCAGATAAGACTGCCAATTCACTGACATCACAGTGTGACTGTAAAGAGCGGAGGGCTGCTCTTACCATATCTTGGACTATACAAGAAAATATAGTGGCTTGTGACAATAGGAATCTGCCCCTCCAGTTCTGAAGAAAATAAAGTCAGTTGGTGGGGGCATCCAGAGGAAGGTAAGGAAGTGGCCTTCTCAGTTTCAGGATTTATGGAATGACCTCCATAGGGAGGCGGGCTTTGAACCCAATGCAATGTCTTCAGTGCTGGCAAAGATATTCTTCTTTTTCCCAGGCATCTACTTCGTATTGTTTTAAGCATTCATGTTATACCACAATAACAACATTTATTGATTGATTCAATTTATATCCTTCAGGAGCAAAAAGCAACATAATATTTTTTTCTCTGCTGCCTCTTAATATATTTGATTGTCTTAATTGGTTTTAATATCTTAATAATTTCATAATCCACCCAGAGAACTACAGCTATGGGAGGAGAATTGTTAGTGTAATTAAGCATTTATAGCCACTGTTCATGTCATAATAACTCTTGGCTTGGATATGAGGGAATTCAAGATATGTCTTATACCTATAAAGATAGGTATCTTTTTTCAGAGAAGATTTATAATCTCCTTAAAAACTAGATTAATTCAGTGTTTAAGATCAGTTTGAATGAATTCCAGTGTCCAACTGAGTATATTTCTTTAAGAATGAAGCAGAAATGACTAGTGACTAGACTGAATTTGCTATGTAAAACTTTTAATTATTACCCTGAATCCTAAACATAATTCACCAAAACAATTTGTAGGAGGGAAACACCTTGGATTGTTCAACATGGAAGAACTAAATCTTGATTCTTTGCCAGTAGAAAATAAGACTGATAGTAATGTGTCTGCTATGCTAAAGCACTCAGAAGTGAACATTTTACCTTAGAGTCAGCAAAGATATATTCTTTTCTTTGGGCTTTCTCTTTTTCTGTCTCCAGCATAATCACCAGCTTGTTTGGAAACTTCTGAGACTTGATGAGCTGTCGGACTTAACAGGAGCAAAAAGTAAGTCAATCTTACTTGTTTTAGGCCACAGAAATTTTGAAACTGAAAGAGCCCATGCTAATAAAGTGTCTTCCCTTCTCAGAACTTGAGTTGCACAATCCAATCTTACTAGTCTATGATAGGCATTTAAAAAAATTGGCAGTGGCTCAAGACTAAGCCTCAGGTGCAAAACTATTTTGGTTTTGAAGCCTCATCATGCTAGAATAATGTTCGCTCATCAAACCGTGGGATTGCCTAATTTAGGATAACTCTTGAGTGAATTCTATGCCTCACACAAACTGCATATCAATTCACCATTTCATACAGTGATGTGAGATTCTCACAGAGGTCAGCATTGGTAGGAAAGATACTCATGTGCATTTTCCACAATCAGCAGAAATTAGATTCAAATCTAAACTCCAATTAAGGGAGCAACTCACATTAGAAAAGAACCATGCTAGTAGGGATCTAGCAAAACTGCCATTTGACAGCTTCACTGTTTCTTAACTGCTGCTGCTAAGTGACTTCACTGACTAGGAAAATATCTTGCGCTCAATAATTCTCCATTTTGCACCCCAAGATAAATGATTGATTGATTGATTGATAGATAGATAGATAGATAGATAGATAGATAGATTTGTAGAGCATAATCTGTTGATGATTTAAACATCACCAGCCGAGATACCACGGCAGGGGAGGAGGCATGGCTGTTGTCATCTGAGAGTCTCTAATGGCCTTCAGGGGCACTGCTCCACAAGTAGCTGGATGTGAGACCCTGTTTCTTAAGTTGGGTTCCCGAGAACAACTGTTGTTGGGGGTGCTGCTACTGTTCCAGCCTCCCTGCTCCATAGCAACCTCCCTGCCTGAGCTGCTGGAGGCCATCTCGCGGTTGGCGGTGGAGTTCCCCAGACATATGGTGCTGGGGGACTTTAACCTGCCGTCCCTGGGGCATTCCTCGGAGGCAGCTCGGGAGTTCATGGCTACCATGGCAGCCATGGGCCTGTCGCAGATTATTCAGGACCTGACTCGGGACAGTGGACTCACCCCAGACTTGGTTTTCTTGTCAGAGCAGTGGCAATGTGATCTGAGGGGAGAGTTACATCTGTCCCCTTTGTCATGGTCAGATCATGCCCTGGTGACCTTGAGTTTCTCCTATGCCGCCCCTCTCCGCAGGGAGGCAGGACCTATTCGATTGGTCTGCCCTCAGCGACTGATGGACCCGAAGGTTCTGCTGCACGGTCCAGCGGAGGCCCTGGCGACTACCTGGAATAGGGAGGCGGCCGGGGCCTTGGACAGGATCGCGCCTGTGCAACCTCTCTTGTCCCATCAAACCCAGAACTCCCCATGGTTTATGGAGGAGTTGAAGGTTCTGAAGAGGATTAAGAGACGTCTAGAGCACCGCTGGAGAAAAATAAGGTCCAAACCCGACTGAACACAAGCTAGAGCCGCTATTAAGGCCTACCTTGTGGTGGTAAGAGCGGCAAAACGTCAATATTTCTCTGCTCTTATTGCTTCTGCAGAATGCCGCCCAGCAACCCTGTTTAAGGTCACTCGATCCTTTCTGGGAAAGGGCCCCCCAGTTACCTATCTTCAGGGCTGTGCTGAGGAGTTCTCTGAGCATCTGCAGGATAAAATCGCTTGGATCCATTCTAAGTTGGACTCCGAGCGTGAGGCAGGTTCTGAGGAGATGCCGAGGGAACGGACTTACCCTGCTATCTGGGAGCAGTTTGACCCTGTTGGGCCCGAGGAAGTGGACAGGATCCTCTGGACTGTAAACACCACCACCTGTCAACTAGACCCTTGCCCCTCCTGGCTAGTGAAAGTATCTCGAGAGGTGACATGTGGTTGGGTCCAAGCATTGGTAAATGTATCCTTGAAAGAGGGGGTATTCCCGGTGGCCTTTAAGGAGGCGCTGGTGCTCCCCCTCCTCAAGAAATCATTGCTGGACCCTACTATACTGGACAGTTTTCGCCCAGTCTCCCACCTCCCCTTTTTGGGGAAGGTGGTTGAGAAAGTGGTGGCACTGCAGCTCCAGAGGCTTCTGGATGAAACGGATTATCTAGACCCTTTCCAGTCAGGTTTCAGGCCCAGATATGGGACAGAAACAGCATTGGTCGCACTTATGGATTATCTCTGGCGGGAGCGGGATGGGGGCAATGCATCCATCCTGGCTCTTCTTGACCTCTCAGCAGCTTTCAATACCATCGACCATGGTATCCTTTTGGGTCGGCTCAGGGAGTTGGGGGTGGGCGGCATGGCTTTGCGCTGGTTCACCTCCTTCCTCCAGGGCCGATCCCAATTGGTGTTGATAGGGAGCGAGAGATCCAACCCATGGCCCCTCCTTTGTGGGGTGCCGCAGGGTTCGGTACTCTCTCCGCTCCTTTTTAACATCTACATGAAACCACTGGGCGAGATCATCCGTCATCATGGGATGAGGTATCATCGATATGCCGATGATACTCAATTATACATCTCCGTCACGGGTGAAGTAAGTGATGCTGTGACTGTCCTCTCTCGGTGCCTGGGGGCTGTGGGGGTCTGGATGGGGAACAACAGGCTTCGGCTGAACCCTGGTAAGACAGAGTGGCTGTTGGTGAGGGGCTCCTCGGTATCCGGGAATTTAACATCCTTAGTACTGGATGGGGTTGCACTGCCCCAGACAGACCCGGTGTGGAATCTGGGGGTCCTCCTGGACTCACGACTCCTGCTTGAAGAGCAGGTAGCAGTCGTGGCCAGGAGGGCCTTTGCACAACTTTGTGTTGTGCGCCAGTTATGCCCTTTCCTGAACCAGGAGGCCTTTCGCATGTCACTCATGCCCTGGTCATCTCCCATATAAATTACTGCAATGTGCTCTACATGGGGCTACCCTTGAAGAGTATCTGGAAGCTACAGCTGGACCAAAGTGTGGCTGCATGGGCAATTCTTGATGCCCCTAGATCGGCACATGTTACACCGTTGCTCCGCGAGCTACACCGGGTACCAGTCTGCTTCTGGGTGCAATTCAAGGTGTAGCATGGGTCCAGGGTATCTGAGGGACAGCCTTGTCCACATTGCATCAACCCGCCCCACCCGATCATGCAGAGAGGGCATGCTATGGACCCCGTCTGCAAGAGAATTCCATCTGGCAGGGTCCAGGAAGTGGGCCTTCTCTGCAGTGGCTCCCGCCCTCTGGAATATTCTTCCCCCAGAGATAAGACAGATTCCATCTCTGGTGACCTTTCGAAAACAACTGAAGACCTGGTTTTGCCACCTCGCCTGGGGCAGGGAGGGAAGTAATCACTCCTGGAGATGGCTGGTGCCCTAAAATGGCCCTTTAGATATACATGAGCGGTACCACAACTATTATCATCATCTGGATTTTATACTGTATTTATACTTTATATTGTTATATTGCTTCTTAAGGTAAGTTTAACCTTTCTTTAAAAAATTCAATTACAGTGGAATCTCTTCTCCTTGAGCAGCTGTGAAGACAAGGTGAAAGATGTGCAGATCCTGAAAATAAACTTCTTGTCAGGCTAAGCTATCCTGTAAAAAATGTAAATGGTCTCAGAATGTATGATTTTGAATCATAATTCAGTTATTATGGTGATTATGAGATTTCTCAGCTGCTATGTATTTTAATTTTTGTATTATTGCAATTGTTTTTAGTTTGTCTTAATTTTGTTCACTGCCCAGAGTCACTTGTTGAGATGAGCGGCCATACAGAATCAAGCAAGCAAGCAAGCAAGCAAGCAAGCAATGAACTTATATTGCAGCTCTCCTCTGCAAGAAAAGCTTTGGTATTGAAGGAGGAAGAGTAATATCTTGGGTCCCAAGACGGAGTAAGATTGCTTTAAAGCATCTTTTTCTCTGGGAAGTATCACATGGGAATATTGTCAAAGGAGTTAGAAAATGGAAGACATAAATGTTCAGTGTTGAAATGCATGTGAATTAAAGGTAATAAAATTGAGAACACTCAAATGAAGTATCATTTATGAAAACACTAAGGGGAACTGTATGTGTTCTTGATTTGGCTCTTCTGTTGGCAGATCTTAATTAAGAATTAATGGTAAAAAATGGAATCAATAAATTAATGAAATATCTCAAAACTGCGTATCTGCCTCCCTTCAAAAATGCCTTGAGGATAATAGCACTTCTACTTTGTGCTTTATTATCCAGACCAATTCAATGTTCTGTTTAAACAATCTTGGCGCATGATCAGCTTTCATCTGTATCAGCTGAGGGTAAAACTGATTCTCAGTTACTTATTTCAACTTCCCAATTTCCAATTTTATTTAAAAGGTCCATATGCACCTTCAGTAGGCTTTGGACCACTCCAAATGCTCTATTTACATAAGACCTCTCCAGCCTTGTGCCCTCTTGATTCCAGGTATACTAAGATTGCATTTCCCCAAATTCTTAGTTGTTGGTCTTGTAACTGAGAATTCCAGGAGTTTTGCTCATTTATTCCATTTCTAATCTGTGCAATAACGAATGTTCTGGAAGGATTATATAGTTACTAAAATAAATCTAAAACTTCAGAAAAACCATTACAACAATTAGAGCATAAAATACAAACAGCACTGGAAAATAAAAATAAAAGTAATTCTAGGTGATCCCTTCCCAAAATAAGTCATCTGCCTATTAATGGCAATACAACCCTGGATCATTACCCCCCCCCCAAGATTTCATGTAAAATATAAAATAACATAGGGAGTAAAACTGAGTCCTGAGGAAATGTCACAGAGCAGAGTTATATTCTCCCACCATCACCTTCCAGAAACAGCTGTTTTTGCTCTGTGTCAATTACACAACAACAAAAATTTTACATCCTACAGAAAACCATTGGGGAGAGCAGAGTGGTTCTGCTCTTACAGGACCACTGAAAAACAGTCATCTAACTCAGTCCAGAATGATAGTGCACTAATTTGGTGTTACTTTGGAATTGCTCGTAAATCTCCTTTCTATTTTCTTTTTGTTTTTCTGGCTTTTTTCTGCTTTTTTATTGATTCTGTTCTTTTTAGACAGCTACTTAAATAAATATGGTACCATGACTGATAGTATGAAAGATTCCAAAGAACCAAGAGGCATACAGTATACTGTATGCTTCCTGTCTTTTTCATATCAAAGGTTATTTCACAGGGCAATCAAAGCACTTTCTGCCCCAAAGCGAAGCCTAAAACCAGACTGAAGAGGATCGATAAGTGCCAACGCATGTGCCGAACACTCATCACTGCCAGCCTAGCCCTTCTACAGGGCTCAGTTCAAACATATTTTGCTTAGTAATCACAACTACAGAGTAAAATTTAACTACTATTAAAAATGTGCATCCCACATTTGGCCACAGTGATGGCCAGATGTTCTCTCTGGACTGCATTAACACAGTCCCTGACTGGTGGATCCCCCAGCCTCTTTTCCCCTTCCAGCCAAGCCAGGGAAGCAAATACCACTTTTTCCCCTTCTGTGGGCATGTCTTTTGACCCCCCAATTAAAAAAAAAAAGGGGGGGATAAAGAAATGGCCCTTTCCCTGCTGAATCTGTTAAACAAAGAATTAAATAAATAGCTTTTCACTATTTTCCTGTTTACACTGGCGGGGGGAGGAACATAAGGTCCTTTCGCAGCAGGCAGCCCAGTACATCGGTAGAAAATGGCCGCTGAAGACAGAAAGCAAGGACTTGGGGGAGCATACTTGCCAGAGTACACACCGCCATCTGCACATGAGGCATCTGTCTAAGATGGAATGAAGTCCAGCAGCCCTGCTGGACTGCCTTGCTTGCACCAGCAGAGAGGGAAAATCTACATTTGATGCAGAGCAAGAAAATACTGAGCGATCACCTTCTCAGCAGCTATGGGCTGAGCTGACAATGACATCATCCATTCCTACCCTTCTCAAATGATAGGTGGCCTATTCTTGCACTAGGGCAAGCAAGGGTAGATCAGCCCTAAAAAGATCTACAAGGCAACTAGGAAAAATTTTAAAATCCATAATACAAACATATATGTCCATCAAATCAACAATGAAATGAACAGCTGAACATAAAATAAGAATTTGGATACTGCTATCTTCTAAATGTTTGGTTGCTGGAGCACTCTAAATTATATGTCCATGTCACAGATTGATTGCTCCATATCCGTTCCTATAAATTTCTTTCTGGTACAAAAGTCTTCCTGTCATTCTGCTTTAGATGGGATTTGTAGATAGATGGGATTTGTAGTAACTAGTCAGCAATGTCCTACCATTCTGCTTTCGATAGATGGGGTTTGTAGTAACTAGTTAGTGCGAAGCCTGTAGTAATTAGATAGACTACGTGCCAGACAGTAGAGCGACCGTTAGAGATAGGGATGGCATGCAGCCGTTAGGGAGAGAGGAGCCAGGCTCCAAGGCCATCCGTCTGGAGACTTCAAAGACTGGCCATGTAAAGTTATGGGAAGTGAGTCAGGAGGGGAGGGGTGGACGAGGGGTGCTTGAGAGTTTGGCAGGTTTTAAAATATGTTTGCATGGAAAAATTCTCAGTTTGCTCTTTGCATCGGTTCTATTCACTTGTATTAATAAAATAACTTTTTCATATCCTATCATGGCTTGTGCTAAAAGTTTCTAAATTAATATCAAAGGAGTGAGGCGTCACAATGCACTTGTTTAGAAAATCCATGTTATTCTCATGCTTCATCTGAACCTTTAAATAAAATAGAAGTAGGAACTAGGAACTAACCGCAGACTCTCTGTTGTACCATATCATTTCTTTTCACCAAGGTTTAAAATACAGTATATTCTACCTCCTTCCTATGCTTCTATGATGAAACAGCAACCAGAAGTAGGAAGCACCCTAAAGTTTCTCTTTAAAGCTAGCTCTTAGATAATGCCAGAGAATGCTTATTTCTATATCACCTGCAGTTTTAGCCTGATTACCTAAAGAAAATCAATATCCACAATCAAAATCACCAATCTTCTCTCCTTGAAGACACAAACTGTAACAACCATTTATAATGAGAGTAGACTTCCTTCTGAACTGCTAAGGCACTTCACACATGAAATTTCACTTTCAAGTCTGTACGCCTGTGTCCATTGCTCTATGAAAACACTATCTGCATGTGTTCACTACAAATGTATTAGGAAGCTACAGTGTAACCTTTGCCGTCACATTCATGACATATTCAAAATGTCATGTCATATTCAAAATTCATTCACTTTTGCATGACATACTCAAAATGTCATGTCTGAAGCAAACCTCAAAAGTGTAATTCCTCACAATGGTGTTCCCAGGTCTGTAAAGCTTCAGGAAAAGTGCTGAGTGAATGCAAATGCATTGAGTGATCTACCATCTTACTTTTTTTGTGGGTATAGAACTTATCTTCAGGACCATCCTTAGCTTTCTTAATAATAAGTTTTCCCATCTCAACATCAACTTTAAGATGAATTTTGGAAGAAATCCCAAGACAATCTGGTTTCACCTATGAGAACAGAAGAAATGTTATTTATACATAATACTTTTCATATTACATGACTAATTTGCAGACATATAATACTACCATTATAATAAATATTTTTTCAGTAAGTGTTGCCTTGGCACTGTATAACATTCAGTATGAACATGGATTATATATATATATTTAATAGGCGAAAGCATTCTACCAAGAATTATAAACATTGTGATAATATAATACTTAGAGTGATACTTATACTACTGCAAATCTTCAAATTCACCTCAAAGGTAACAGGAGGGATAAGTGAACGTCGATGTGTTGAATCTGGCCCCTCACTCACTACTCTTTTCACCTATAAAAATATAAGAATGAATAGTTCTATTTGCCAATATCAAACTTCAACTGAAGGAGAATTTAGGAGATTTAGGAACACTTTATTGTAACCTGTACAATAGGTACAATATTTACTGATGATAAATAAGCTCTCTGATTTAGCCATGACAATTGTAAAAGAAATTAAAAGAAAAAGCATTCTAACTTCTTCCATCTCCAGCTGTAATGTATGATGGTCAGTTTTCATATAATAAAGCAATGAATGCATATCTACAGTTTCCAGTCCCCTGCATCTCTAAGAACCATAAATGCATATGTCACATGGCCAGGTTATTTTCTGAGTTCACAGCGAGTTCACACAACAGAAATATCTCCTAAATAAGTAACTACTTTTGAAAATGCAAACCTGGTAATTTGGCACATGAGTTGTTAGAAAGGAAGATTACAGATCTCAGTTCCTAACTAGTATAAGAAACAAATGGGACACTTTTTTAATAAACAGTATTTTTTTTAAAAAAAATAAAATAATCAAAAGTATTTAAATAAGAAGATATAGTAATCTGAAGATAAAGAGAGAGCCAGATAGATATCTAAAAGTCACTGTACCTAATTAATGGATTTGGCTGAAATGGCTAAGTTAACAGCGTTAATAAGAGACCATTCTGTCTCTGGATTTATATCTACTTGGCAACCACTTTTAGAGTACTTGCTTGTGTTGGAAAAAAATGAAGTTTTGACTCTGGGTTTTAGTGATTAAATGGTTTGTTTTAATAGAAATAATGTTACTATGGTTTAATTAATGGTAAGAGATTATATTTGTAAATTTATCTATATCTTTATTGGAGAAAGTCGGAAGTCACTTTCCATTTCTATTTTCTGTCTATTTGCACTTTTATAGTTTTTTTCTTTTTTCTTTAGTTCTATTTTCTATCTTTTCTATACTTTCTATTTTGTATTTTAACTATACTTTGAAAAATAATTAAGTTCTTATAAAAATAAATAAATAAAAGTCACTGTACCTTATCCTCTATGGAAGAAAGCAAACTTGTCAGCTGAGTCAATTTTGCACGGTTGACTTCAAAAGATGACTGGTAAGAATAGCATAGAAAAAGAAAAGTATAAGAACTAATGGAATACCATTTTCCCAATGAGAGTCTGGCATCTTATCATCTGCATATATATTTCAGAAAGGATTGTAACCTTATATTATCCCAGTGAGTTATCAGTAATCTGAAACAGTACAGACCAGAATGAACCTGAATTTGCAGAAAGATTAAATGGAAAAGAACCCATTTCAAATCCAGTGCTTTAGTGAGAAGAGGTTGCAAATGATGGAAAGTGATCTTGTAATTATGGGTCTAGAGCTAAGCTGTGCACAGAAAATAGTAACCTTATACAGTTGCAAGTAGGATTTTCCAGGGCTCCAGGCAAAAGAACTTTAGATGCTTAATTTGTTAGGGTGGGCGGAAGGAAAGTTTTTCCAGCAGAACATAGGAAGAGGTGAATATATGAAGTTATGAAGCTGCTGTACACTGAGACAGATTATTCTGACAGACTATTATGGACCATCCTAGTATAGTCTGTATCAGCTTTCTTCAAACCATTGTCCTCCAGATAGAATCAGATTGTAACTCCCAAAATGTCTAGCCTCCACTATGCTACAGACCTTCATCTCAAGCTGCAATGAAAAATTATACATTCAGAGATGGAATAACAAATCTGTAGTGCTAGGTCAGTGACCAGAGATTTATTAAGCTGAGGGAAAGGAGAATGCAAATAGTAGTACTACAGATGATTCACTTATATGTTCAAAACATTTACATTCTTCCATCATGCTAAGCATTTCCAGGCAGTGTGATCGATCTATGTGGGAATAGGTGTCTAGAATTTCATACTTTAATATCAACATTTTAAAATTGGCTCAGTAGAAAGCTGGCACCTAGGTCTTTCAAGAATAGTGTTAGAGGACAGTAGCTAGGTCAGAGCTTTCCAAACAGTGTGTCGTGGCACGTTAGTGTGTCGGCTGCAGTGTCTGGGTGTGTCACAGCTGCTGCTGCCTCCGAGCCCTGCCAGGATTCCGCACAGGTCCTAGTGCCTGCCTTGTGCCTTGCTGCCTCCAAACCTGCTGTGATTCCACTCAGGTCCTAGTGCCTGCCTTGAGCCCATGCTGTAAGAGTGTGTCGCAAAATGATGCCCTGCTGTAAGAGTGTGTCGCGAAATGATGCATGTCTAAAAAGTGTGTCACCAACATGAAAAGTTTGGAAAGCTCTGAGCTAGGTGCATATTCCACACTATGCATAAGGGCAGCCACACATGTCAATAATCAAGATATGGGGTTGCCAAGGCATGAGTCATTGTGATTAAGTTATCCACATCCAGGAAGCATTCTAGCTGGCATTGCGATCAAATGTAGAAAAGAGGCTAGTGACATTAAAGGTATTGTAAACTTCTTAAGACTACCTATATGCTCCTGAAGAATGAATGCAACTCCTACCTATTTCCTGAATACTGCTAGGTAGCCCACGTTAAACATAATGCAATTAAGAAACAAATTGAAAAGAAGGTTTCAACTAAGAAGTATGTTCCACTGGCCATTGCCATACACTATGCAACCCTCCTCCCCCTTTTTTTTAGTTGGATACTGATTCTGAGACATATCTTGCCAATTCTAGAAGATCATACCTGAGAATGTCGATGGGTACCTGGGGAAAGCTGCTGGTCAAAGACCATCTGTATCGATTCCAGAGAAGGAAGAGTCCGAGACAACTCACTGAAATGCAAAAACCAAATATGTACATATGTCTATGAAGGTTCTCAGTCATCCAGGTGGAATTGTCTGTATCTTGAATCATGTCAACTGGATTTCTATTTTCTCAGTGGAAACATTTCGCTCCTTATCCAAGGAGCTTCTTCAGTCTGAGCAAAGTTAGTATTTAGGATTCCCTTACTAACTTTGCTCAGACTGAAGAAGCTCCTTGGATAAGGAGAGAAACGTTTCCACTGAGAAAATAGAAATCCAGTTGACATGATTCAAGATACAGACAAATATGTACATTAAAGACTTTATTTTTGTAATAACTTGGGTATGCAGTACTACATTAGCATTCTCCAATATTGTCCTCTCCAAATGCATTGGGATGACAACTCCCAGAATTCTCTAGCCAACCAGCAAATAGCTATGGAAGAGCATAAGGATTCTCTACCAGTTTTCAGATAGCTTCAGACTTCTACATTCTAACAACATCTTCTGTATTTCTTTCTGGTTCAGCTGCAATGTAGCTGAGAGTAAGCAACGTTGGCTTAGTTAAGTGAAGGGTTAGTTTGGTTTGTAGACCCAGTGCTCTGCTTCTCCATTGGACAGAACTCCTGCCTTACCCTTTTTCTTGGTTCTTGAGCTTTAGACCATGGACAGGAATGCTGGTTTAAAGGTTTGGATTTGCCATCTTAAGAGCCCAGGCAAAAGGAGCAGTGGTGAAACTGACAAAGAGTTTTGTCAGTCTCCCCCTTCGGATTCCCGCCTGCAAATTGCCAGGCTATTGGATTTTTTTCTTTTTTCTTTTCTTCTTGTGTGGAGTGGGGATGATGGGATTTTGGTTGCAACAGGGCTTGCAACAGTTCACAGGGGGCAATGATTTTTCCTCGTTGTTTTCAGTATTTCAAATCATGGATTGACTTTGCTGCTTCTGAGGACTTGGAGAGCAAAAATAATAGTGTTCGGAAGTGCCTTAAGAACACATCTGGAAAGCAGTAATTTGGGAAAAGCAGACAAGCTGTTGCTAAACAGTCTAAAGGCATCAGCTTAAAACTGCATTATATTATTTTCTACATTAGTTGCACAGACTGATCTTAAGAAACATGAATGTTAAGTAAGCAAGGTGTTCTGTATGCAATGTCCTATGGGGATTGCAGTTACGAAACTGATAGCATGAGGGAAGGTAAGCTGATCTTAATTTTCACCAAAAAATATATATGAATTTTTAAAGTCAATCAGTTGCTAAAGCAAATAGAGATTCCAAATCTAAAGACAGTCAATACTGCAAGTATTTGCCTATTCAGACACTAGGATTCAGAGCTGTCTCAATGACTTCTAACTAACTAGTCAAGAATTTATGAAGATAGTTATATGCAGAATTCCCAAATTGTCTGTATTGAAATATGGCTACAAATGAACTTGTGTTTACTTGAAGAGTCCTTTGCAGAGTCCTGCAAGTAGTTTCTTCAGCTGAGGGAGATTCCATGAGCCCAGTTGTACAGTTTCAAGATCATTGGCTATATGAACTCGCAAATAATCCTGGATAAGTTTGAGGTGCTCTTCTGGAATACTGTGGAAAAAAGAAACAGCTTGAAAGACCAAATCAGACATTAAGCTTATGAACCTAAGCTACGACAAATGGGACAAAAAGTCCTGGTGAGTGGGAATTACAAGTTTTGTATAGCTCCTACCTCAGTTCCTTGCTAGTAAAGAATAAAGGTGAGGGAGAGACACAAAGGAAACAATTGTGTCAGAAAGGAGCCCCTGCTGACAAGGATGGACAATATGTGGCCCCCCAGATGTTGTAGATTACCAATTGCTACCTTGTCAGTAATGTGGGATGATGGGAGATTTAATCTCATAACTTCTAGAAGGTCTGGATGAGATGCTGTCTAGCAATTATTTAAAATTTAATTTAATTTTCAAAGGAGTGAGATGCTCAGGGAAAACCCAAGGTAACTATATCACTTTTGTATGAATGTATAGCATCTATATATTTTTTTGCTTTCAAAGAGTTTCATGGTAATACTGTTAAAGAAGATTAGTATGATTATTCCATCAATGGAGATGGTCTAAGAGGAGCTTGCCTAGGCCTCCTTTAAAAGTTTACAGAAGAAACAAGAATAAAGAATTCCCTGATTTGAACTCAGTTGTGCATCAACTGAGTGTGTTATTCTGAATAAAGTTGGAAGTGAAGGCATGGGGGGGGGGAGTCATTGAGGCTTACTCCCAAGTAAGCTCATATCAGATTGCAGCCCAAGCCATACATTCTCTTTCATCAATTTCTTGTTCGCTGATATATCATGCATGAGTAGCTTGTTTTACCAAAGGAGGAAGGTTCCTTCCTGTCTGCCACCCACACAAAACCAAACCTCCTAACCTTTTCCTGAGAGAACATCCAGCCAGCACATTTGTTGCTATCTATAAGATAATTTTGCACCCCACCCTCTTAAGGTCAGCCTTTTGATTTAACTGCCTCTAAGACGGTCACTAAAATTGCTGGATTCCTATACATTTTAGAGATGAACAGAAAAGAGATCATTGCCAGTTACCATTTCTGCTGTCATTGCAGCAGTACAAGCAGAAACATTTTACCTAGTAAAAATCGGTCTTCTACTTTTATAGAATCCCTCTTAGGAACAGAAAAGCATAAGAACAGCCTGGCTGCATCAGCCAAGACTCATTTTTGATTCTCACAATGCACAACCAGATGCCTCTAGGGTACTTCTAAGCAAGACCGTGGAGACATACTCTTCCCATGCTGTTATTTCCCTGTGTAGAGAGTGTAGAGGATGGCCTTGTTGGACAGAAGGAAGATCCGTTACTGAGGCAACAACCAGATAAACATGGCTTGAGCCCAGACCAAGAAACAGATTTATGAAAACGCCTCAGAGAGCCCCCCTCCCCCATTCACATGTAAATAAAAGAGGCAGGAGAGAAAGCACATTCAGACTTGCAAGGTTCTGTTACTATAGCTGTTCTAATAAAAGTAGTTTTAGGCCCACACGGTGTCTGTTTCTTAGTTTGGTCTACTTATAGGGATGACATCCTACATTTTGGAATTATGCTGCCCCCAACATTCACTCATTAGGACCAAAATACCTTAATAGACCTGTCTTCCATGAATTTGTCTAATTTTAAAACCATCCCTTTTAAAACCATCCATGTTTAGTGGCTATCACCATGTTGTGCGGTAATGAATTTCACAGGTTAATTATGCACTGTGTGAAGAAATGCTTCCTTCTGTCTGCCTAGAATCTCCTTCCGAACAACTTTGCTTGATGGACCTGGTCCTAGAGCACTTTTCCTGTCCATTTTCTCCATGACTTTATATACTTCAGTCATATCTCCTTTCAATTGCCTTTTTTTCTGAGCTAAAGAGTCCCAAGCATTCTGGCCTTTTTCATATGGAAAGTGTTCTTCCCCTTTTTTACCAGTTCTATTATATCTATTATATTTTTTAAGTGCAGCAACCAGACTTGAACACAATACACTGGATGAAGATATACCATAGATTTGTATAAGGGCATTATGATGTTGGCATTTTTAGTTGGCCTTTCCTTATTACCATAGCATGACATTTGCCTTTTCCACAGCAATCACAGATCTGACATCTTCATTGAGCTATACACTCTTTATAACCCAAATATCTGTATCCTGGCTAGTTACAGAGATCTTAGACTCCATCAATGTTTATGTAAAGTTAGAGGTTTTGCCTCAAAGTGCATTACTTTTTACTTATAAATTGACTTCCATTTGCCACTTCATCCATTTTAAAATGATCCTTCTGAAGTTGCTTACAGTCACTTTTGGCTTTTACAGTATTACTCTGCATACTTATCATCTGCAAACTTGGACAACTCACTGCTTGACCATAAGTCAAAATAATTTATGAACAATTTTAAAGCTTATCTTTTAGGCCATAGCTTTCCAAACTGTGTGTCGCGACACTTTAGTGTGTCGCAACACACAGTTTAGTGTGTCGCAACACAACCCGGAAGCGGCGGCGGGGGCATGCACGGTGGCAGCGGTGTGTATGGAGGAGGTGGCAGCGACGACGGCAGCGGCACGCCATCAGCGTGTCTGCATTCTAGCGGAAAACTCGAGGCTGCCGCCGCCACCACCACACCCCCCCCCCACCGCCACCGTGCATGCCCCTGCCGCCGTGCGCGTCCCCGTGCCGCTGTTGCCGTTGGTGTATCGCCAACGGCGGCAGTTTGGAAAGCACTGTTTTAGGCACTCAATTTCTTACTTTTCTCCACAAAGAAAATTGCCCACTTATTCTTACTCTTTGCTTTCTGTTTTCTAACTAGCTAGCAATTCATAAAGGATAGCTTGTCTTATCCCATGGCTGATAGGTTTACACAAAAGCTTCTGATGAAGTCTTTAACCTTTTAAACTTTTTGAAATCCAAATATTCATTGCTGATAGGGCCACTTCCATCCATGTTGACAATCCACAAAAATTAAAGTTGATGAAGCAGGATTTACCTTTGTGGAATTGATGTTGATGTTTCTTCAGCAAGACTTGTTCCTCTCTGTGCCTAGTTATTCATTCTTTGATTACTATTTCTACTAATTTGTCTGGAACATATGTTAAGCTCACTGGTCCGTAATTTCCCAGATATCCCTTTTTAAAAACTGGTGTCACATGGGCTATCTTCTGGTCCTCTGGCATTGAGTCTGATTTGAGTGATAAATTACATCTTTAAGAATTCGTGGCTGGATGCCACCAGTGATTTATTACAAAAATGTCCTAGAACAGTGGTTTTCAAACTTTTTCAGGCCATGGAACCTCTTTGTTAAAAAAGCCAAAAATCCTGGAATACTTGTTCAAGAGAGATGGGGCTTCTGAATGTCAGTTGACAAGCACTGCCATTTCTGCTGTATCTTAGTGACTGGGGGCGGGGGGGGGGGGGAGAGAGAGAAGCTCTCTGCAAGGGACTAAGGAGGGAAAAGGAACACTCTCTCCAAGAGTCTAAGTCCTTTTTTCCCCCTTGGTCCTGCAGAACCCATTCAAGACCTTGAGTTCATGGAACCCTGTTGGAAAAATTCCTTGAATATCTTGTTATCGTCCTGCCTGAGAAAATCAGTACAGTAAAATATTAACAGATCAATTATTACTCCCGAATGTCTATTACAGTGTAAATTACATCATTTGTGTCTATTTCCATCATTTGCACATTACACAAATTATGTATGTGTAATGATGTTATTATGATGTAGATCACCATGAAAGACATAAAATTAATGTAAATTAATCTCTTTGATTGGTAATTAATGTAAATTTAACTCCCTCACCCAAATACTATGGATGCAGCAAATAACTCATTCATTATCTGGGGAGGATATCTGAACAGAAATTTGGTCCATTGCATCTGTTGTCTGCTAAAAGTTATTAAGTTCAGGTTTTACTGTACATACTCACGTTCTTCTGTAAAATGACAGATGCAAAGAATTCATTCCATTTCTCTGCAAGTTCCTCATCCTCCCTGAGGAAACCTTTAACATCGTTCCCATCTAAAGACTCAACTTTTAGAAATTCTTATTGTTCTCTTTTATTTTTGTTTGCTTACCCTCAGTTTTTTCTCTCTTTTTTTTTGCATCCCATATTATCACTGTATACCTTTTTTTGTTTTTGACAGAGTTTTTGTTTTCTTCATTAGGACAGGCTTTCCATTTCCTGAAGGAAGGCTTTCTTAGCTTTTACAATTTCCTGGACACCTTTAGAAAGAAATGCTGGCCTGTTCCTAGATTTGGCTGGAAACTTTATTCAAGATAACTGTGAGAGGAAATGAGGTAAATTCCATATTTTATTCTGAATGCTCATTCTTCTTGAGAGAAATGGTGTTAGATCTTACTTGTTGGTATCTTGGTGCTGTAATCGCTGGAGCAAGATTTCAGAAAGAGGTGGCGTGGTGACTTCTGTCATCTGGACACAATCATTGGGTGAAAGATCTTCCTTTGTTTCACTTACTGGAACTGAAATGCTGCGTGGAGGTAATATGGGTGGAACAGGCAAAGGATCTGTCACCAAAACAAGAAATGCACACACCATGAATCAGGAAATGCTAATTTAATGATTTGAAACACTATATATTTCAATTGGATACTACTTTTACCAGATAATTTAATGATTTGAAACACTATATATTTCAATTGGATACTACTTTTACCAGATAATACTTCTCTATATGGTAACCTCTGTGTGAATTGATATGGTACAATGACAGCTGGATTAAGATTTTGGGGACTTAAATTTAAATCCCCATGTAGACATAAAACTAATTGAATGACTATAATATAGTCACTATGTTTCAGCCTAATCTACTTGGGGAAAAATATCATGCCTTACCAGATAATGGAAAAAGTTTTAACCTTGATTGGACAATACCTTCTCTTGCAAACTAAGTATCATTAAATTCATAGCCAACAATATTGTGACTTTTACAAGTCTTGGAGTATAGGAGACAGATCTGAAAGTATATATAAAACTACAGTTAGTATTTCTTCTTCTATATGACTGTAAAGTAGTGAATGTACTATATGGCATATTAAAAAGTTAAACCATTTCAAACTCAGAAGCCTGTGAATTATAATAATAATTAAATGAGGAACTATAATGTTTATTACTGACACTGTTGTTAACCCAAATAGCTAAGCACAGAAGTCCACATTAACAAAACATAGATGAATTTCCAATCTTAAAGCAATGTTGTATTGCCATTGAAAACATTCTCATCAATCAATCAATCAATCTTATGGTTTTGATAGTTAGGATAGATTATAGACAGAAGAGAGTTATGTTGTCACCACAGAGTAAGAGGTAAATTTATAATTATAACTGCTGTAAAGAAGGTCAGAAGCTACTTCTTTGTATCTTTTCTTTTCTTTTCTTTTCTATTTTTCTTTTTCTTTTCTTTTTTCTTTTCTTGCACTTTTAGCTTTCTCTTTGATTTCTTTCTTTCTCTTTTCTTTTTCTTACTTTATATTAGTTTTTATTCATTTTTATCTTCCTTTTTAAAAATCTTTAATAAAAATTATATTAAAAATATTATTTAGGTCATAGACCAGCATAAGTCTAATAATATAACAATTACGCTAAAATAGAAATAAAAATAAAAAGTCATATTGATATAATAAAATAAGGTAAAGATAAAATTATTAAGGTAAAATTACAAAGTTGTTGTTGTTTATTCGTTCAGTCGCTTCCGACTCTTCGTGACTTCATGGACCAGCCCACGCCAGAGCTTCCTGTCGGCCGTCACCATCCCCAGCTCCCCCATGGTTGAGTCTGTCACCTCCAGAATATCATCCATCCATCTTGCCCTTGGTCGGCCCCTCTTCCTTTTGCCTTCCACTTTCCCTAGCATCAGCTTCTTCTCCAGGGTATCCTGTCTTCTCATTATGTGGCCAAAGTACTTCAGTTTTGCCTTTAATATCATTCCCTCAAGTGAGCAGTCTGGCTTTATTTCCTGGAGTATGGACTGGTTTGATCTTCTTGCAGTCCAAGGCACTCTCAGAATTTTCCTCTAACACCACAGTTCAAAAGCATCTATCTTCCTTCGCTCAGCCTTCCTTTTGGTCCAGCTCTCACAGCCATAGTTTACTACAGGGAATACCATTGCTTTAAGTATGCGGACCTTTGTTGTCAGTGTGATGTCTCTGCTCTTAACTATTTTATCAAGATTTGCCATTGCTCTCCTCCCAAGAAGTAGACGTCTTCTGATTTCCTGGCTGCAGTCAGCTTCTGCAGTAATCTTTGCGCATAGAAATACAAAGCCTGTCACCGCCTCCACGTTTTCTCCCTCTATTTGCCAGTTATCAATCAAGCTGGTTGCCATAATCTTGGTTTTTTTGAGGTTTAACTGCAACCCAGCTTTTGCACTTTCTTCTTTCACCTTCGTCATAAGGCTCCTCAACTCCTCCTCGCTTTCAGCCATCAAAGTGGTATCATCTGCATATCTAAGACTGTTAACGTTTCTTCCAGCAATTTTAACTCCAGCCTTGGATTCCTCAAGTCAAAATTACAGAGTACAGATATTAAAACCCAAAAGAATCCTATAACATTACAATTAATTCTACAATGAATTATCTAAATGCTATAAATAACTAACTATAAAAGGACATAAGTAATACTAGAATTTATAAAACACTACAAGAATGTAAAGCTATGCTAACTTATATTAAGTCTAATAATTGCTGAAGCCCTGTTAGGGTTTGTTGGAATTAAGACCATTATTGTCCAGCCAATTATAAGAAAGAAATAGCAAAATAAACATAGAGTGGTATGCGTATACAGTATTTAAAAAGAGAAGAGGGGGAAAGGGGAGAAGGAAAGGGGGAAAAAAGGAAGAGAAAATATATTGAGTTATGGAAGACTAGTTAAGGCTCAGCATCACCTCACTTGGAGGAGTTGTTTATGTTTAATCATAGCTCTGACACAGAACCTGGCTAAATTGTCTGAAATCCCTGCCGTCGGGTCAGCTAGCAAAAGACTAAGGTAATCAGCCTCTGTGTGTTATACATGGGGAAATATACATTCACCTCAAGGACAGAGCTGAAGCTCTTTTGGTATGTTATAGAACCTTCACTCCAAGAGAGCGGAGGGGAGGACATTACAACGAGGAAGAGTAAAAGCGCTTCTGGGGTTTTTGGGGACAATATTGTAGAGGTGATGTGCAGGAGCAACACTTTTTTGTGGGTTCACTGAATTAATTTATGGTGGAGCCTGGCTAAGATCATTTTGCAGGGCCATATCTCTGGTATGTTGCTTGAAAGATGCTTTGGCCTGATCGAATCCCATTGGAAGAATCCACAATGGGTTAGGGTGGATGGAATGGGTTAGGGTGAAAGTAATTTTCAGCAAGAAGTCTGGAATTTGTCTTGAAGAGTCAAAGAAGCCAGACAACCTGGGTTGAAACTTAGTTTGAGACAGTTACTAACATGTGCTATTTGGACATTTTAATTGGAACCATTCCAGCTTCAGTCTAAAGGGTTGAGTTAGGAACAACAAGGAACCGAAAACAGATTCCTTAAGAAGCTTGATTGTACAGCTTCTAATGGTTCTAGGTTCTTATATGGACATATTTGGAAGCCGTAGGACAGCTGTGATATTATTTTGGCATCAAATACTTTTAGTCCACCAGCTATATAATTACCTCCTATTGTGTGAAAAAATTGTAATATGGCATCTTCACTTCTTCTGACCTTCTCTTCTAGGGACTGAATTTGGGGCCTCCATGAGCCAGTGGCATGAAAAACAATTACGAGGTATTTGAAGGCTGAACTTGTTCAATATCATTCCTATTTATTTGCCACCTATGAAGGCTGCTTTGAAAAGACCATATTTTTTGTTTTTTCATAATTAATAATTAAATCATTGTCTATGCAGCAGGAGGCAATTTATTTTAGGGCTCTCCTCAAACCAATGGGTGAAATAGAAATGATGGCTGCATGATCTGCATACAAGAGAAGTGTGATAGGTCTACCAGCCAGGTTTGGAGGATGATGTTCCAATTTTGTGAGTCTTGCCACCATATACTTAATATAGAAATTAAATAATTTACACCTTTATAAGTAGGCACCAGGTCAAAAAGATATCCTTGGTTGTCAAGTCTTATTTGGGTGTAAGTATTGTTATGCAGCATTTAATGAGTGCTAACAAGCATCTATCAATAGAAGATCTCTCCAGTTTCGACCACTGTCATTCTCTGGAGACTGAGTCAAAGGCTCTTTCAAAATCAATAAAAGCCACATACAAAGCCCTCCTGGGGGAATATATATAGCACTGGTCCATGGTTGATCTCCCTATCCTGAACCTAGCTTGCTCTTCTGCAAGAATGGTCTCCTCTTCTAACCAGTCCATTAATTTCCAGTAAAGATTCTCATGTGGAAGCATCTATAACTCAATGGCATAAAATATGACTGAATCTGTAGTAAGAAACTTTAACAGACAAATCAAAGATAACATTATGTATTATTCTGCAATTTATTTCTGTGCTCACATCAAGTGCTTATTGTTGTAAACCCTGAAGCACCAGAACTACAATGTGACCTGTCCAGGCTGCTCCAGAGTTGCCTGATCAACAAGGATGTCCCAGTTGACTGATTCCCTCTTTCTCTGAACTGCCCAGGGTCCCCCGATTTGGGGAGATGGGCGGTAATATAAGTCTAAACAATAAATAAACAAACAAACAAATAAATAAATAAATAAATAAATAAATAAGAAAGACGTTGGTCTTCTCTAGACCCATTCACAATCCAGAATCATGAAGACAGTTGCTCACATATCATTCAAGTGAACATAAATACAGTCCTCCTTCAGACTTCCCTCTATACATGTAGAGATTGGGGAAAGGTGGAAGCAGGGCTGCATCCATTATTCTCCTCCCCCTTTGAGCTTTCCAATAATAATAATAATAATAATAATAATAATAATAATAATAATAATGATGATGCTAAATAGGTCCTCCATGGTAATGTCTTCTCTCTCCCTCCCCCCCTCTCTCCCCCTTTGCTGACTACAGATTTTATTAAAAGGGATAAGCTTTCATGAGCTGCATCTCACTTCATCAGATGCATTACGTAGGTGGACTGATGCAGGATTTAAATTTGGGTGAGGCGGGGAGGGGGAAAAGAAGAAAAGAAAGGTTGTTTCATGCAGATGCAGGTTACATGAGAGACAGGGTAATTAATAAAGTGTTGATGCAAAGGGTATGTAACAAGAGGTTGCACAAGGTTGCATCTATGAAGGAATCAGGGGAAACACAACCTTCAGAAATGGGGCACAGTAAACAAGAGGTAGAGATCAGAAGAAGAGATACTATTGTTGCAGAGAAAGGGTGAAATTAAAGACCTCTGGACAGGAGGAAGGTTGAAATGCAGGGGTTAAAGGTAGGATAGAAAACAAAAGCAGGAAGGAGAAAAGACTGGGAATCTAAGGCATAAAAGTAGGGAGACAGGTGGGCCAAGTGGGGTGGAGCACAGAAGAGAAGTTTGGCCAAGAAGGAAAAATGAGCCACAGCAGGGAGAAAAAACAAACAAACAATTCAAAAAGAAAGAGTCTAAGATGAAAACAGAACAGGACCTTTCCCTTCCTGCAGCAGGAAAACATGAAGAGAGGAATTTGAGGGTTTTATTTTTGAGCTTTCTATTCAACAGATTCCCATTTCTCCAGCAAACAGTGTGCCCAGGGATGGGACTGGTCACCTGCTTTTTTTTGTTGTAATATTTTTATTAAAGTTTACAGATACAAAGATAAAAAACTAAAATAAACTAAGAAAAATATAAAAATAAAAAATAAAAAATAAAAAGTGGAGGAAAAAAATTAAAAAGATAAAAATAGTAAAGAAAAAAGAAAAGATATATAAGGAAATGACTTCCCCCTTCATCAAGACAAGTACAAACAATTTCAGTAACTTATCACCTTCTCTGATACTACAGTATAAGATCTCTTCTTCCCATATCTCATCTCTTATCTATAAACAAATTTTAAAGTCTCATAATTCTGTCCTAATCAGCAAAACTCCATTAAGAGTTACCAGAAATAACAACATATATATTTTAACCTTAATAAAATAAACCAACTTTATATTCCTTTCTTTTTAACACAGTAACTTATCACTTTCTCTGAAAATACAACAAAAAATCTCTTTTCCCATATCTTATCTCTTATCTATAAACAAATCTTTAAAGCCTCGTCATTCGGTCCTGGTCCAGAAAAATCCATTAAGAGCTACCAGAAACAACATATATATTTTAACCTTGTTGAAATAATCCAACTTTATATTTCTTCCCTTTGCTTTTAAGAATCTTGATCTTTAATCCTTTTAAATAGTGTCCCAAAAGTTTATTTCTTTTCATTTTCTCTTTGTCTCTTCTCAGAAACTCCTTCATAAGTTTAATATGTATCTTTTGTAAATCCAAGATAAGAAAATTATCCAGATCACTCTTCTGGTTTGTTATTTGTATGTCCCTTTTAATTATTAAGACATCAGCCAGTTTTTTTTTTTGTAAATCCAATATAACATCTTTTTCCATATCATTCTTGTAACATGTCATTTTTAGATCCACATTCAAAACAACCTCAGTCTCAATCTTGTCCTCTTCTATCACCTCTTTTAAATCCATTTTTATGATAGCAGACAATCTTACAAGTAACTTCTGAGTACCTTGTTCCCAAATATCTTTGAATTCTTTTGCTCCATTCTGTATTAGTAGGTCTCTTCTCCTTTAATTATAATCTTTAATTCTTTCTGGTTCCCTCTAGTGTCCAATCTTCAAAGTCCCATCTTATCATGTTTTATTTTCTAATCAACAACATTTTCCCACAGGAAGATTTCTTACAATTAGTTTCAAAATCTTCATACAGTATATTTTTATAGAATTTTAAACAACCCACAGGAAGGATTCTTGTAATTAATTTCAAAAGCTTATTCAAATATAGCTGGCCCTTTAATCCATTTATAACTTTCCAAAATCAATGTTCTAATCACCCTTTTGCAGTTTATTCCAAAATAAGTACTTTTTAAGTCCTTAAACTTGCATAACACTTCTTTCTCCAAGGATTGAAGGAACTCATCCAGTGTAATGAATTTGCCTTTCTGAAGGTTCTTAATATCCAAAAATCAATTAACAAGCAATTTCCAGAAGTGATTAAGAAAGGAAGTATGCAAACCCAGTGTCTTTTCTAAGGCTCCGAACCGCAGCTTGGGCAAATATGGCTTTCCCTCGGCTCCCAGAGCTTTAAAACCCACTGGAGACTGCTTTCTTATGGTCTCCTCATGGGGAGCTACTGTGTGGAGTGCTTGTGGGCAATCCCAGGCCCTCTCCTTGTCCAGAGAGGAATTCCAAGGAGACGATCCATTCGCCGGCTCCTCATTCTACCGCAATTGTCGGCTCCGCTCTCAGCAGAGTCATCTTCAGTCTGCCATTGCTTCCCCGGAAGTCTGGGACTGGTCACCTGCTTTAGAGGCAAAGCCTTAATTTCTAATAGCTATAACCATTTACCCTACATTATGGTTAAAGGTTTCTTTCTGTTTTAATCACTTGTGTTTCCACACAGCTGTTGGAATAATATTAATAGAAAATCTGTTACTGTGTACAGCTACAAGATGGCTATTATTTTTATTTGGATTTCCCTGGGAGAGGGAGGGAAGAGTATCCAATGATACTCTGGATGAAGGCATGGCACCAGGATGTTTAAAGGAAAGTATGTAAGAACCAGGGGAGATTCTACGTATATAGGTTTCACATGAAAAAAGTCTAATAAAAACAATATTAAGTAGGTATCAGTTTGACAGTACGATCAGTGAATAAGATAATCTATGCATATAGTACAATTCAAAAGTAAAAATAAAAATATTTTAAAGGGAATTTAAAGGGAAGATGATACTTCAAAAACTAGTAGAGCACATAGATCTGCTTGTATTATTTTATTATATTTTTTTGAAATACAACAGGAAAATATCTCAAGGTGTATGACTAGGAGACTGATAAAATGCTTTGCATTTTTCCAGAGCATCCTATACTCTTTGAAGGACTCAGTGGTCTGTTAGATGGGACACTGCTTGCACAATATTCATTACGGTTGACTGACAGGCTATATTCAGTTTGAAGAATCTTTAGAGATGTGTATAGTAAGGGATAAAGCTAAGTATTCAACAGTCCTTAATTCAACAGGTCAGTTCAAATCCAATGTAATACTGATTATTTCCTGAAAATTGGCAACTTTCAGATTGATTAGTAATAATATAAATGCTGTGTTTTGAACTTCTTACCCAGTTCTTCTTCCAGATCATCTGTTGCCTCCTCTTCTTCATGTGGGACTGGGAATTTAAGGCTCCGGACCAGCCCCATATTCTCTTTCTTGTAAAACTCTATCAGTTCATCTAAGTTGTTGAAATATTGCACTGGAACACCTTCACATGCCTAAAGGCACCACAAATATATTTAGAGAGATATATCAGTATCAAATGTTGTTGGAGATTTTCCACCAAATTAACAGGCATGTTTGAAGTGGGCGTGGTGGCTCAGCGGGTAAGACACCAGACTTGTCGATCGGAAGATCGCAAGTTCGGAGGTTCGAATCCCTAGCCCTGCATGCGGAGTGAGCTCCTGCACTAGCTCCAGCTCTTGCCAACCTAGCAATTCGAAAGCATGCAAATGCAAGTAGATTAATAGGTACCACTTCGGTGAGATGGTAACAGCGTTCCGCACGCATCATGCGGCCACATGACCATGGAAGCGTCTTCGAACAACGCTGGCTCTTTGGCTAACAAACGGAGATGAGCACCGGCCCCTAGAGTCGGACACAACTGCACAAATGTGCGGGGGGAACCTTTACCTTTACCTTGAAGTGGTTAATAATACAGAGAAAGCACAGCAAACACAATTCTCAACACTTTTTAATGTACCGTTTCTGTTAAACCCTTCCCATTATCCTTCACTCCCATATCCTATAACAACTTAAGCCTAAGCATGAATATTTATTAAGTGCTACCTTTGTGTCCGAAACCCCATTCTTCATATTCTTCCCCTGCTTGCCCTCTGCCTACATTTCCTACATTTCCCTTTCTCCCTCTGTAGTCTCCTTTGTATTTATTTGTAGATGGATGTTTAAACAGCTTTAAACAATGGATAACTAATTTGGTTTAATTTATTCATCATAGATATTTCTTTAAGGTACCTATACTAAACCAGTAAGGTAGAACAATGGCTGGTTTTATTTCCTGGTCTCTTTTCATCCAGACCAGTGTCAGATACCACACTAAAAACCACAAAAGCAGGACATGCTTAGTTCCAATTGGTGGGGGGGGGACCTCTTTGCCTTTTAGCAGTGGAGCAATAACACAAGATTATCTTATATTACCTGTAGCAAGCACAGGCACATCTAGACTACACCTGGGCTTCAAGTGCCTCACCAGCTAAGCTATGGTCTTACCACAGAACAGACTTTCTTGCTCATCTTTCCACCTAGACATGGCAGTATCAGTTGATCCAAGTTCTTTAATTTCTAACTCGACCAGTTCCATTTTCCAATATAAAGTATTAGATGGGATTTTACAAAATATAAACACGTTGTAAGATGTGGCAATCTTTTGGCATCAGGGGCTGCATCTTAATCTGTTTGGCTGTTAAGGACCTCCGGAGATAGCAGGGACATGTGATGAGCCTGGAGTGAACCGGAATGAATGTTTAGATTTCCCCCCCCATGTTTTTTTGGGGTTGAGGATTTTTAAGAATAAGATAGACAAGAGATGCTTAACAAGTTTATGTTACTGCATTTTAATAAAAAGTGGAAATTTGCACTGCTACAATTCGGCAGCATGATCTTTGAGCATTGTAGGATGCAAAAAAGAGGCTGGGATGCATAGGGGGGCTGCAGGTTGTCCCGTGCTCCCCTCTGGCCTAGATTAGGTAAAGCATCTCATCTACCTCTTTTGACTTTAAGTGGTTGGGAAGGGCAGCTGAAACCCTTGCATTGCCTTGGTGTTCTAGGAAGAGCAAGCCATGCATAATGAGAGTTTTCCATCTTAGCTGAACTTCCATTTATATCTGCAAGCGCAGCCATTTACTGGTTCACATTCCCTCCATTCTCCCTTCCTCTCTCTTTTTATTTTCCATTTTTGGGTACTAACTGCTTCAGTTCTTTGTAGTTTCTGATTCAGTAAGAAACAACTTCCTCATTTTTTTCTTCACTTTTTTTAAAGATACAAAATGATCTAAGATAATGGAAACTGATGATAAGAGAGATCTCTAGCTTTTGGAACCTAGAGATGGACAAATTTACCAATAAAAGTTTCACTCAGTTTTGTTATTTATCTGATGATTTATTTCACACATTTTGTATGACATGTCAATCTATATGACTTCTAATTTTTTCAAACATTCACTGTCAGGCTTCACACAGACGATGACTTGAACTTAAAGGCTACCAGGCAAACATTCCAGGTCACAGCTCTTTGGTGATGGACACTTTTTAAAATGAAATAAAACTTCCTCAGGTTTCTTATGTTTATTCAAAGGATTTAGCCCCACCTCTAACGTTGCAGGAGATATTGGGCACAACTGAACTGATGGAATCTGTGAAGGGCTCTGAACTAGATGGCTTTCCCATGGAATGATATATAAACATAAAAACTGCTTGGCTTCTCCACTGTTAGAGATATGAGCTTTTTTTTTTTTTTAAAGAGTCCTTACTTTACCATTCTATAAGGCTTATGTAATGGTTATTTTGAAATCAGGAAAGGACCATATAAATTATCAACCAATATCTTTGCTAAATATTTAAATATAAACTGCTGCAATTGTGCAACTTTGGCAGTGTACAGAAACAGAAAATATCCACCATACAGTTAAATATGTAAAAATATAGCTGCAACAGTTCTGACTGCAACTTTGGCACAAAGACTGCATTAGGTATTACCATCAATAATCCACCCTGCACAATCTGCTTTTATGAAAGACTGTCAAGCTTCTGGTAATCTCATATTATTGGTAGATTTTGGCAATATATCCTGAAAATGAAGAAATGGCTGTAGTGGCTTCACTGGATGCAGATATGGTACAAATTAAATTTTTGGAATAATTTATGAAAAAATGGATTGCCTCGAATCATGTCAACTGGATTTCTATTTTCTTAGTGGAAACGTTTTGCTCCTTATCCAAGGAGCTTCTTCAGTCTGAGCAAAGTTGGTAAGGGAATCCTAAATATGTTCCTAGGTAGCTGTGTGACCTTACACCTGGGGCTAGGTCATGGTTATATTGAGATGTAATTTTTAAGTCCTTTTATCATCTAAAGGAGGGTCGTTAAAATCACCATGCTGCTGTTGAGCTTCTGAAATGGTCTTAATCTTCCTAGGCACAGAAGACAAAACGGGGAGGAAGATGGGGGAGAGTTTGTGCCTGAGGCCCCCACCTCTATTCAAGGAAGGATTTTCCAAGTTGGCATAAATGGATTCCTTGACCCCTCTCTCAAACCACCTATCTTCTCTGTCTAAAATGTGAACATTAATGTCCTCAAATGAGTGTCCTTTTTCTTTTAGATGAAGATAAACTGCTGACTCTGGTCCTGTGGTGTTATTTCTCCTGTGTTGGGCCATCCTCCTGTACATAGGTTGTTTGGTTTCTCCAATGTAGAGTTCAGAGCACTCCTCACTGCACTGGATTGCATAAACTACATTGCTTTTCTTGTGTTTTGGAGTTTGATCTTTGGGGTGTACAAGCCTCTGTCTCAGTGTGTTGGTGGGTTTGAAATATACAGGTATGTGGTGTTTGCCAAATATCCGTTTTATCTTTTCAGACACGCCAGCCATGTAGGGAATGACCAGGTTCTTTCGTTTACTCTGAGTCTCAGCCCTATCTGTCGCTGTTTTAGGTCTGGTAGATTTAGATTTGGTGAAGGCCCAGTTTGGATATCCACAGGCCTTCAGGGCTGTTCTCAGGTGCTGATTTTCATTCTTTTTGGAATCCATGGAGGTGGGGATGGTTTCTGCTCTGTGTGACAATGTCCTGATGACTCCTAGTTTGTGCTGCAGTGGATGGTGGGAGTCAAACATCAGGTATTGATCTGTGTGTGTGGGTTTCCTGTAGATCCCTATTTCTAGCTTGCCACCGGTCCCAATGAGGACTTCACAGTCTAGGAATGCCAGTCTGTTGTCCTTGGTGTCTTCTCTGGTGAAGCTAATGTTGGCATCTATAGTGTTTATATGGTCCGTGAAGGCCTGTACTTCCTGGGCCTTGATTTTGACCCAGGTGTCATCCACATACCTAAACCAGTGGGTGGGCACCGTTCCCTGGAATGTGTTGAGTGCTTTCTTCTCCACTTCTTCCATGTATAAATTGGCCACAATGGGTGACACAGGAGAACCCATGGCACAGCCGTGTTTTTGTCTGTAAAAGTCACCTCTGTATGTGAAATAAGTGGTGTTAAGACACAGGTCCAGAAGATGGCAGATCTGGTTTGGGTTGAGATGGCTTCTCCTTTCCAGGGTGCTGTCCTCTTCTAGTCTCTTCCTGACAGCGGATAGAGCATGAGTGGTGGGGATGCTGGTGAAAAGGGAGGACACATCAAAGGAGACCATAGTTTCATCTGTATCCAGTTTCAGGATCTTTGCTTTGGAAACAAATTCTTCCGAATTATGGATGTGGTGTTCAGAGTGTCCAACTAGAGGTGCTAGTATGGTAGAGAGGTGTTTGGCAATGTTGTATGTTACCGAATTGATGCTGCTGACTATGGGTCGGAGGGGTGTTCCTTCCTTGTGGATCTTAGGAAGTCCGTAGATGCAGGGGATGGCTTCTCCAGGATACAGACGGTGGTAGGTAATCCTATCGATGGAGCCATCATGTTCCAATTGTTTCAAACTGTCTATTGCCTTTTTCTTGTAATTGTTGGTGGGGTCTCTTTTCAGTTTTTCATATGTATGGTGATCCTCCAAAAGTGAGGTAATTTTATTGTGGTAGTCTGCAGTGTTTAGAACCACTGTACATCTTCCTTTGTCAGCAGGTAAAATGGTGATGGTTTCATCTTTGCTGAGGGCTGTCAGGGCTCTCCTCTCTTGGGCGGTAAGGTTGGGGGGAGGAGGTTGAGCACTGGACAGAGCTGCAGATATTTTAAGCCGGAGTTGTTCTGCTTCTTCAAAAGGTAGGTGGTTGTTGTGGATGGCAGATTCTGTGGCTGTAATGAGCTCCACAACCGGAACTTGCTTGGGAGTGATGGCAAAATTAAGACCTTTGGCTAGGACATCTCTCTCTGGTTGGGTAAGTTCTCTGTCTGAGAGATTTTTCACCCACATGTTCTTTTTGTCCTCTGTGGTCCTGTTGTTGTTGTTCCTCCCAGCGGTTTCTCCAGTTCCTTGTTTCTGCTTGCTGCGAGAAAGAAGAATGTCAAATTTCTTAGTTTGCCTCTCCTTTGTCTTGTGATGCTGGGCCAGCTGTACTTTATTGCCAAGCTGAATAACTCTATCCAGGATTGGGTCAGGAAGGGTGGCTGTGAGTTCCTGGTGAAGGTTTTCAAAACTGTATTGCAGGGCATCAATGGTGAAGTGGACTTGCCTTATTCTTTCATTTAGAAGATGTCTTTGTGCCTGCTGCAGGATCTGCTCTGCTCTGTGACCCTTAACTGTAGATTGCAGGCGTAGGCTTGTCGGGATGAGTCTCTGTTGTCTGCATCTGAGGTTAAAACGTAGGTGGTTTCTATAGTCTGCCACCTTTCTTGCTGTCTTCTCGAATTTCCTTACCAACTTCAGGGTTTCATCCCCAAAATGTATGGCAATATGTCTATGAAGGTTCTCAGTCATCCAGGTGGAATTGTCTGTAGCTTGAATCATGTCAACTGGATTTCTATTTTCTTAGTGGAAACGTTTTGCTCCTTATCCAAGGAGCTTCTTCAGTCTGAGCAAAGTTGGTAAGGGAATCCTAAATATGTTCCTAGGTAGCTGTGTGACCTTACACCTGGGGCTAGGTCATGGTTATATTGAGATGTAATTTTTAAGTCCTTTTATCATCTAAAGGAGGGTCGTTAAAATCACCATGCTGCTGTTGAGCTTCTGAAATGGTCTTAATCTTCCTAGGCACAGAAGACAAAACGGGGAGGAAGATGGGGGAGAGTTTGTGCCTGAGGCCCCCACCTCTATTCAAGGAAGGATTTTCCAAGTTGGCATAAATGGATTCCTTGACCCCTCTCTCAAACCACCTATCTTCTCTGTCTAAAATGTGAACATTAATGTCCTCAAATGAGTGTCCTTTTTCTTTTAGATGAAGATAAACTGCTGACTCTGGTCCTGTGGTGTTATTTCTCCTGTGTTGGGCCATCCTCCTGTACATAGGTTGTTTGGTTTCTCCAATGTAGAGTTCAGAGCACTCCTCACTGCACTGGATTGCATAAACTACATTGCTTTTCTTGTGTTTTGGAGTTTGATCTTTGGGGTGTACAAGCCTCTGTCTCAGTGTGTTGGTGGGTTTGAAATATACAGGTATGTGGTGTTTGCCAAATATCCGTTTTATCTTTTCAGACACGCCAGCCATGTAGGGAATGACCAGGTTCTTTCGTTTACTCTGAGTCTCAGCCCTATCTGTCGCTGTTTTAGGTCTGGTAGATTTAGATTTGGTGAAGGCCCAATTTGGATATCCACAGGCCTTCAGGGCTGTTCTCAGGTGCTGATTTTCTGACCTGGGTCAAAATCAAGGCCCAGGAAGTACAGGCCTTCACGGACCATATAAACACTATAGATGCCAACATTAGCTTCACCAGAGAAGACACCAAGGACAACAGACTGGCATTCCTAGACTGTGAAGTCCTCATTGGGACCGGTGGCAAGCTAGAAATAGGGATCTACAGGAAACCCACACACACAGATCAATACCTGATGTTTGACTCCCACCATCCACTGCAGCACAAACTAGGAGTCATCAGGACATTGTCACACAGAGCAGAAACCATCCCCACCTCCATGGATTCCAAAAAGAATGAAAACCCTTCTCCAACAGGCAACAAAATGGCTTTTTGTCTTTTGCTGAGATTTAATGAAACATTTAAGGATAATTGTTTCTAGGAAAAAAATATTCTTCTTGGGAGACTTTAGATTGTAAAATGTAGATACAGTAATGGTGACATTAATAGATGGTTGAAAATGTCTATGGGGCTATGAGGAAAAATAAAAGCTATGAAAATGAATATCTCCTCATAATTGGTATGTATTCTAAGAAGAATGTCTATGTTAATTCTACCTAGTTATTATAAACTAATCGTTAAATTAAAGATTAAATGTGTATGGATGGTTGAACTCCAAGGTTCTCCCTTTCAAACTTATAACTTCCTTATGAAAACAGGGTTTTTAATTTTCCTAATGTCCAATTATATCATTGGTCTTCCTTCCTTCCTTCCTTCCTTCCTTCCTTCCTTCCTTCCTTCCTACCTTCCTACCTTCCTACCTTCCTACCTTCCTACCTTCCTACCTTCCTACCTTCCTACCTTCCTACCTTCCTACCTACCTTCCTACCTTTCTCCTACTTAGCCATACTCAAATGACTCTCAGTGGCTTCCATAGCTACAAAAATCAAAACTATTCGGTCAAATCAATACCAATCACAATCACAACAATAACAGAATAAAAACCCCAAACAAAAACCTAAAGTACAAATAAAGAGAAAATAAGGTAAGAGGCACAAAGATAAAAGTAACAAATCAACCATAAGGAATGAGAAGACAGGAAAAAGAACATGATGATTGCAAATATAAGGTTAGGAAAAAGCCCTCCAACACAATTCAGTCTTTAACATTTTTCTAAAAACCAGCAGAGTGCTGGTTGCTTCTCCAAGGACTGGATGGGGGGGGGGGGGTTGAGGGGGGAATAGCTGTAGAGTCGTCATCTCTGTACTGTCATCGTAATGGAAATGCCCGGTCTCTGGCTCTTTGTTTCTGACCTTGGTCTTAAATTTATTTATCTCATTGGTCAGTTTTTAAAGGGGCCTATAGAATGTTTATACAGTATATGTTATGTACGTACATTTCTCCTAATACACATTTTTTGCAAGCAGTTTTTCCTATTATGCCTTTTTTGGAGGCAGGTTTCCTAATATAATACATGTTTATATTTTTTCTGTATTTTTCCCTATTGGGGGATAACTGCAAAATTCATAAAATGTTGAAATACAGGAAGTCTATTTGCATTAAAATATGAATCCTTCCCCAATTTCCCCTGAATTTATATAATATTGCAAGCATGATGTCCCATCTGTATAAAAACTTATGATCTTTTCTCAGACACAAAATGATATGTGAAAATAACCCAGCACAGTTATTCTCAAATCACTTAATCTCCCATTTGTTTGTTTTGTTTAAAACTCTGCTTAATAATATCTTGTAAACTTTTGACAATAATTATTTGAATGAATTTAACTTTAGTGTGATTTTTTTTAGTGATGTTCCAGTATCCATCTCACTGTGCAGTCTTTCTCAACATGATGTCCTCCAGTATGTTTCCCGTCCAATGTGTTTAAGCGACTTGAAAATATTGAAAAAGTAATGAGCTGAGATCTTCCAAACATTCATATAGTATCAGCATGCTATACTAACTCACTATTCATGTTCCGTCCTGTAATAGCTGCACTTTTCCGAAGTGAATTTCAGTGACTGTCTCTTATTAACTCTCCCTAGAGAACATCAGAGTGAAAGCAAGTTGGTCCAGCGTTCTTCTCCCACGATGACGCAGCTGCTCAGGGATGCCCACAAGCAGGACATAAGCACAATAGCAGATTCCGTCTTATAATCCCCCAAAATTGACATTTCATGGCATGTCTTCCTACTGAAGATAATGTATAATTGTCACAACTAGGAACCAATGACAGTACTGTATTATTCTCCATTGATTTGTCTAATCTCCTTTTCAAGCCTTGAATATTGTCTGAGCAATGTTTGGTTTAGTTTATACCTAATTGCATTTTGAAGTAATAGTTACCCCTTAGTTATGAAGTGCCTTTCCAACTTTGGACTCCATTGAAACTACTTTACTATTATTCTGGCATTAGGCAAAGACATAATTTAATCATATGGCCTTTTAAAAATCATTGTAAATGAGATGTTATTGTATCTTTTAAAATTATGTAATATTTGTGATTTTGATGTTACAAGATGCTTGTTATACTTTAATTAGTGGTGATTAAAATCATTTGTTTTACTAAATTGATTTTTTGTTTTATTTTCCTGGCAATAACTTTACCCCCAAAGCAAGGATCCAAAGCTGTTTTTCCTCCAATGGAAGACCTCCTTTAGTTGGTAGAAGTTTCTTCAGTAAAAAAGAGAGATATAACACCTTGAACCTGCGCTGCTTCTGTTATATTCAGTTATTCTTTGTGACTTAGAAAATAGACTATTTTGATTGATCATGCCAATGAAGTTTCAAATAGAAATTTGACTCCGTCTGAATCCATTGCTGGAATTTTCAACAACTGCAATTCATCACCGGAAAGCAACCATGCCAGTAGAAAGAATCACAATCTAATGATAAGAGTTTCAGGTGCCACTAGTATCTGTGTCCTTTTCATCTGTTCTTTGAAAAATCAGCCACCATAATTGCATAGAAAGCAACAGTGGAAATAATATAAAAAATGCAACATACTGTATAAGAAGTTGCAATGAGAAATACAATTATCCCTCCAGTCTAATACTCCCATCTTCGCTATTTGTTGGCCTTTGGACAAATTGGCTTGGGATGATGGGTTTTATAGGCCCAAACAACTGGAAGGCACCAATCTGAGGACAGCTGCACAGTGCTGAGATTAAAACCAGGTCTCAAAACAGAGATGTAATGAATCTTGAAAAAAAATTACATTTATAGATAAATCTATTAAAGAATGTGGCAGTATCCAATCAGCATATACATACATATAGATACACACTTATATCCAGAGACACACTGTCTTGGTTTTATAAAATGAGGAACAGAAATAGAAACAAGCAGTTTGCGCAGAAGTGAGAAATAACCACAGAAAACAAGCTGGAACGCCAGCTGAAGTGCATGAAAGTCACTATCCTCAGCAGATAAAAAGTCCCTGAGCAGCCTCTTCTTTTCTTTCTATTACTGACTTGGCATATAAATGGTTCAGTGGTACATATACTGAGTTTTAGAATAAGTCTTTGGGCTTAAACTTGTTCAGGGTTTCCAAAATAAAAATCCACCGACTATTCTTCTGTGCTCCCCTAGGTCAGATAGATCTAAGACTTTAAAGATCAACATTTTTCACTTTACAACTGCCAAGGGAACAACTGGATAAATAGCTTTAATAACCTATCTAAGAAATAGATGGTTTGAAAAGAATGGGGAAAAGTGCTATGGACAAGGGGCATTTGATGGGAGGTGGAACAGGTGGATAAGAGATTTAAGTGCCTTTCATCACTTAAGGTTGGTGATGCATCATTTATGGCCCAGTAAGATAGCCTGCCCATAGTTACTCATGCTGTGGTAAATTCTAAACTAGGCTACTACAATGCAGTGTCCCTGAGGGCTCCGCTGGTACAATTAGGTAAAAAGCAGCCGCTAAATGTTAAAGAGGGCTAGGCACAAGAAAAACATGTATCTCTAGTACTTAACCAAATGCATTAGTTCCTTGTTCATTTCATTAAAATATATAATTCAAAGTATAATTTCTTTCTCTTATGCAACTCCAGCCTAGGACTAGGACACCAGCAGATACATCATCTCCCATAATAATATGCTCTTAGTGTTAATTATGTGGGGCAATGCAGAAAGCCAACAGTAGTGGTTTAGATTTTTTTTAATGTTGATTTTGCGTTTCTACTGGCATGGAATGGGACAGAAAGAACCTGAGGCTGAAACCGCTAAGGTGAAATCACTAATTTTCTTAACCCCATTCTGGAGTTAGTTCAAAAACCTCTGTGGAATTGTAGAGAACAAATCTATTATAAAATGGCCAGGATATGTCCACATTGGCAGATTTTCATGAAATTTATTTTAGTCTGCCCTAAAGCCAAACTCAAGTGGTAGCGTACAATTTGTCTGGGAATAATTTATGTTGTCTCTTTTCCCTTAATCTAAGGCTAGCTTGACTTGCAACTCTCCCTCAGTAGCCCAGAAAAATGAGAAGGGGTGAAATTTAATCAGTTTCTTCCTCTTCTTTAGCATGGGAGGAACTGGTGTGTAAAACATCAAGTTTTTGTTTTCTTTTGATTGATTAGAGTGGAGTTTTGTTGCTATAGTACTTGCCAAGAGCTCAGAGAAGGGCAGGGATTTTTGTTCCTTGTTAGCATTTCAGGTTTGCAGAAATGATGAAGACCATCATGGATATCTTTTAATCTACTTCTAGTTCCCTGAAAAAATATCCAACATAAGCCTTTACATTTTCTTCTGTGTAAAGAGCACCATAAAAATATGGCTATAGGAATTGCTTCAAAAAGAGGGTTTGGTGAAACCAATACTAGAAATTCTGTGAAAAGGATTCACTCCAATATGCCTAAAAAAACCTGAGCCACGTGCAAAATAATATATTGATAATACACACTAGCTTTAATTTAAACAACATATTTGTTAAATGTAAAACATATTACAAAAAGTATCCCTAAACTGCAAGGGCTAGTTTCACAAACTTGTGCTCTGACTGAACCACTTCTCCATGCAAACATTACTTAAACTTAGGGTTTGTGTAGTCCACATGAAGGCTTGCCACTTTATTTGTTCTATGGGAGAACTAGGCATATGCCAATCTAGTATGATCTAAAACGTGCCCAGCATTATGCTAATCTGGTATGATTATACATCAATACCGTTTATACCTGGACTGGCTCCTGTAAGGAACTGGGGATAAATTACTAACCTGATCATGTTTTGAACTACAGAAGATTAGTTTATGATGCTGTGTTAGCCATCAAGACACAATATTTTTTTAAAGAAATTAGGAATATCTAATGTCTGCCTTCCCCAACATGGTGCCTTTCAGATGGGTTGGACTACACTATCATTGGACAAAGCTGCTATGGATGGAACACTCAGTCTATTACATGCTTATCCAAATCCTTGTTTTACAAAATACTACTTCGGCAATAAGAACACTCCATTACAAAGCAACCATCACATCCTCTAGCTAATCCAGGTTGGAAAAGTAAGCTTTTTCTTATTTGTTGTTCTTCATTACATGTTTTCCCATTCGGTAAAGGTAAAGGTTCCCCCCGCACATTTGTGCAGTTGTGTCCGACTCTAGGGGCCGGTGCTCATCTCCGTTTGTTAGCCGAAGAGCCAGCGTTGTCCGAAGACGCTTCCACGGTCATGTGGCCGGCATGACGCACGCGGAACGCTGTTATCACAGATTAAAATGGGAACAAACCCACTATTCCAGCCAAAGGAATGGCAAAGTTTGAATTTGCTTCAGGGAATTTTGAGGGAATGGGGAGGCTTAGGATCTGAGGATCCACAGCAACTTCAACACAGATTATTTGGATTGCCATTACTGGCAGAACACATATGGTTGGTTAGTGGTAGTGGTGAAACTTTCTGTTCACATACTGGGGGTGGAAGATTACCATCCCATCAGCAGCTTCACTTTCTGCCAGCAGAGAATAGTAGGGAGGTAAAGACTCCACCTGAAGCTTGACTGTTGATTACATGAATATATCAACACTAGCAGTATTTTAATATCTTTAAGATGTGTTTTGTTCCATCCAAGCATTTAGTCCTCAGAAATAAAGCAGGGGTCTTGACAGGTGCTTTAAAACTTTTCTTTGGCTAAAAGCCTTACATCAACATTATCGTAAGCTCTTCTATAAGCATACTGTTGTGGTCCTATGACCTTGGAGAGACTTGCAGCTGGGAAAAAGAGCTGCTTCCCAAAATACAAGCCAACCATAAGTTAGACTATTTTTAAGACATCTATGCGAAGGAAAGGAAAGCAGAATGAGGATGACAGGGACTGTGATGTAGGCTGGAATGTCTGACAGCAAATTGTGTTCATAATTTGTCTCAGGTTTACCTGTTCCTGAAAAACCAATATTAAAAAATCTGCTATTCACATTATATTTTATTTATTTATTAATCAAATTTATCACCGCCCATCTCTACCACGGTAGACTCTGGGCGGTTTACAACAAATGTTAAAATTAAAGTTAAAAATCAATAATCATTAAAATACAATAAACAGTACAATAAATAAGAATATAAAAATCCAGAGGATGGTAGGATCTTAAAAGGAGGTCATTATTAAACTAACCACCCCCAGGAGGAACTATCTCTACCTTTGTCCCACGCCAGGCGGCAGAACCAGGTTTTTAGGGACTTCCTAAAGGCCAAGAGGGAGGACGCCTGCCTCACCTCTGGGGGCAAGATGTTCCACAGGGCGGGCGCTATCGCAGAGAAGGCACACCTCCTGGACCCCGCTAGATGGAATTCCTTTGTTGACGGGGTCCGCAGCATGCCCTCCCTGCATGACCGGGTGGGGCGGGTAGATGCAATTGGGATGAGACGGTCCCTCAGATAGCCTGGCCCCATGCCATGTAGGGCTTTAAAGGTGATAACCAACACCTTGAATTGGACCCGGAAGCAAACTGGTACCCAATGCAGCTCGCGGAGCAGTGGTGTTATATGTGCTGATCTTCTCGCACCCATAACCACTCAAGCGGCTGCATTTTGGACCAGCTGAAGCTTCCGGATACTCTTCAAGGGTAGCCCCATGTAGAGTGTATTGCAATAATCTATATGAGAGATGACAAGGGCATGAGTGACTATTTGGAGGGCCTCTCGATCCAGGAAGGGGCGCAACTGGCGCACAAGCCGAAGCTGTGCAAAGGCCCTCCTGGCCACGACTGCCACCTGCTCTTCGAGCAGGAGTCGTGAGTCCAGGAGGACCCCCAAGCTCCGGACTGAGTCTGAACGGGGTAGTGCCACCCCATCCAGAATTAAAGATTATAACTTCCTGGAAGCCGAGGGGCCATCAATCCGTAGCCACTCTGTCTTACCAGGGTTCAGTTGAAGCCTGTTGTTCCCCATCCAGGCCCCTACAGCCCCTAGGCACTGAGATAGGGTGTCCACTGCAACACTTACTTCACCCGGGATGGAGATATACAATTGAGTATCATCAGCATATTGGTGATACCTCATCCTGTGATGACGGATGATCTCACCCAGCGGCTTCATGTAGATGTTAAATAGGAGAGGAGAGAGAACCGAACCCTGCGGCACCCCACAAAGAAGGGCCTGTGGGTCGGATCTCTCCTCTCCTATTACCACCGATTGCGAGTGACCCTGGAGGAAGGAGGTAAACCAGCGCAAAACTACACCGCCCACCCCCAACTCCCTGAGTCGCTCCAAAAGGATACCGTGGTCGACGGTATCGAAAGCCGCTGAGAGGTCCAAGAGAGCGAGAATGGATGCACTCCCTCCATCCCGCTCCCGCCAGAGATCATCCATAAGCGTGACCAATGCAGTCTCTGTCCCATATCCCGGCCTAAAACCTGACTGAAAGGGGTCTAGATAATCCGTTTCATCCAGAATCCTCTGGAGTTGCAGCGCCACCACCTTCTCAACCATATAAAGGAAGTCCACCCCAAACATTGTACTACTGACATTGTAAAGGTATCCTATTTTTCTCTCTCTTAACAAACTGTGGAAAGAAAAAGAAATGATGGAAAAGATGGTGGGAAAAAAGAATGGTTTAGGATTTGAAAATGGGAATATTCTGACCTCAATATACTTCAGGCTTTATGTTATCCAGGCAGATAAACTCATATTCAGTTCCTACTTTCATGAATTTACTCATGAATAAATAAATCAATGAATTTTATTCATTTATTTACCCTGGGGAAGTATAACTGGAAATTTGAAGCAGGTTGAAATAAAATAAATTGTATGGATGAAATTCAGGATGATAGAGAACCATACCAAAGGGAATATTACCCAGCAGTGTAAATATTACAGTACTGTAATTATGCAATACTACACAACTTTGTGTAAACACATTCACTTCCCAACTTGTTTTCTTACCTGATTTAACACTCTGTATTTAAAGTTCTGGAATAGGAAAGTGACTCTGCATCTGATGAAGTGAGCCATGGCTCACAAAAGCTTCTTCCCCAACAGAGTTGGTTAGTCTTGAAGATGCTAGCAGACCCCATGGCTCAGATTGCTTTGTTACTATAGACTAGCATGGCTCTTCCCCAAATCTGATTTTTATGAGACCATGGGCAGGGGGAGGTGATATTAATGCTGCCTTCTTTCCTAATTTTACTTATTTAATTTTTATCCTGCCTTTATTGTTTTTATAAATAACTCAAGGCGGCGAACATACCTAATACTCCTTCCTCCTCCTATTTTCCCCACAACAGCAACCCTGTGAGGTGAGTTGGGCTGTGTGACTGGCCCAAGGTCACCCAGCCAGCTTTCATGCCTAAAGCGGGACTAGAACTCTCAGGCTCCTGGTTTCTAGCCCATTGCCTTAACCACTAGACCAAACTGGCTCTCTAATGTAGTCCAAATCAAATGCATGCCTATGACAGAGCCTGCTACTCCAAAGCCACCCCTTACTTAATAGCATTTGTCTGACATGGTAACAACAGTTATCCATCAGTGCTGGTGTCCTTGTGTTTTCTTCAGTTATTCATTATTGCCATTTTCATGGTGGTTTACTATAATTCATCACCTGTCATAATCTTTTGTATTTTCAAGTTGCCCATGAACTCAGCACTACAAAAAATATAGGATCTCTTAGACCTTTTTTCAAAAATTTTAAATTGCTTCCTACTGTGGTTTCTACTCTCATACATGCACAAAATACCTTGGACATCCAGGGAGACACCCTTACTGTAGGTATCTACATGTAGCTATGGCTTAGGATAACACTGCATTGTTCTTTTTAAAATTATTTTAGCAACTGCAAAGACCAGATATTTGCTTTTAAAGCAAATGCTTAGTATGACAAGTTCTTAAATAACATCCACTTGTCTCTGAAAATCTTCTAGTTTCCCAGGGTTACCAGGAAAAATGAGTCCATACTGTATATGTCTGTGGTAATCACCTAAAATGTGTTAAAAAGCAGACTATAATTAAATATCACATAGTACTTTCTCTTTCCAACAACTATTGACAAAAGGTCAGCTCTAGAACCCTTTGTATTTCTGTGTTCAGTTCTGTTACTGGAAAAACCACTGTGGTAAAGATTTTCTGCACACCATTATGTGTGTTATGTATTATGACTCCTTAATGCCAAAAAGTAGCAAGCATGGAAAATATGCAGTAAAATATTTGTAATTCAGAGTGGCAGCAATGGTTAACTGAATCTATTCAAAGTGAGGCAAAACTGTCACTTGGAGCTAATTTACTCAGTCAAGACCCAAAGGTAATTATTCCAAAATTGTTATATTGGACAACTTTAATCTGCATCAGACTTCCCCAACCTGGTAACTCCCAAATATGTGGAACTACAACTACCATAATTCCCAGCCAACTATTCCAGCCAATAATCACACTGTCTGGGGATGGTAGGAGTCACATATGACATCTATAGAATTCCAAATTGGAGAAAGTTAATCTAAATGAACAAGGAGTGCAGAAAAAAAATGTTTTATTCTATTTAGTAGTTAAACTTTCAGTTCTCTATTCCATCTTTCATTAGATGATCTCCAAATGATTTACAATATAAAACAATAAAATACAATAAAAACAATAACAAAAAGCAGATATAAATAGCCAATAAAATGATTAGAACCAGCATTTAGTCTAAATAAAGGCACCATAAATGTAATTTAAACAATCCTCAATACAACTAAAAGCTGATTAATTTATTAATTAAATATATTGTTGTTAAAGATCAGAATAGATTTTAGCTGGTATTTTAAAGTTATGAAATAAGATACTAAAAGATGTCGGGGGGTAGGGAGTGTGCTCATATTAATACCTAAACTGCAAAGATTCTTTTTCTAGGATCTCTCTGCTTAATCGGAAATACAGAGAAGGGCCACTGGAGTTCTTAACCGACAGACAAGTATACATGGAAAGAGGCAGTCCTTTAGTTATCCAAGATCTAGGGAATACAGATATTTAAAAAGCCAAAATACTCTTACTAATTTATGGCTGTTTGGGGTTTGTAACACTACATTTTCTAATGAAAATTTGTTTTACCCAGTACAAGGATAGGCAACTTGGTGCTCTCCAAATGTTTAGGACCTCAACTTTCAAAGGGCCCAGAAAACATAGACAAATATAAGGAATTATAATCATGGAACTACAAAACACTGTGGGGCAGGCACCAGTTAGGCTGAAGTTCATGACTAGAAACTATATCTTATTGTGAAACAATAGACAGTTGACAGTCATTGAACAGGTTGAAGCTGATACATTTCTACTCCCTCTACTTCATCTCTGGAATGCTCTTTTCCTGTGCTTCCCCGTGTACCAAAACTTTAGCCTTCCATTTCTCATGCTCGTTTGTTAATAACCATTGCAGGTTTACATTCTCCACATTCCTGCTGTGACAATCTCTTGTCACTAATGGGACTGACAGAAATCTGATAGTAATTTTCTTAACCTGCTTCACTGTTTATTCTTGTTTACTCTGGTTTACTCTTTCAACACATTAAAAAAATCTGAAGTTAACATTGTTTGTGTGCTCTATTAGAATAAGTTTTTCAAAGCTTGACAAAATGTCAGGGCATGTAAGCAAAAAAACTGAATGAACTATTAGTTCTGAATACCAAAAACAAGAAGATAACATGAAGTTAATGCATTGTTATTCATGTGACCAGTCCTAAATTGTCCCCAGGTATGAACTCATATGGGCAAATGTAGGGCAATGGAATAGTATACATTCTGGGCTGGATTCTGAATTAGCCATACTTAGTGTAGGACTATTGAAACTTAATTCAAATGGGATTAAATCTGAATCTGCATCAACATTCCTGATTGCCTGACCCACATGTTGTTAGCCATCATGAAGATGTGCCAGGAGTGAGTCAGGGCTGGAGAAAATATAAGTTGTGTTAACCAGCTCAGACACTGCCACTGTGTTTTATACAGGTGCATGATCTGATGCCCTAAACTTTCTAAGGCGAGTAAAATACATTCTGCTGCTTAACAGCAAGCAAGCTAGCTGGGCTAGATCAATAGAAAGTTAAATGTGGGGACTGGCATTTTTCCTATGTAGCCTGTATCCCCAGCTGTATCCGAGTACAGCTCTCAGGAGATCTGACACACTGTGTCCTCTACACAGCTCAAATCTCTCTGTGATGTCAGTTGCAAGGCCAGTTGCAGGAAATGCAGAATATATTTCAAGTTACCACTCCAGTCATACTAGAGGAACTCATTATTTCTGCACAGTTACAAAAGGCCAGGAGAAAAAGTCAGATAGTTGCTGTTGGCCAATTTTTGTTTGCGCGGGATAAATTTTATAGGTACTTTGTAGTTCTTGTCCTGTTCTTCTTATATTTTAAATTTTACATAATTTAAATGCTTACATAACTGAAATACTGCTACTTTGCTTATTCCCACAAATTTACAGGTCCTATTCCTTACACTGGAACTTACCAAAATGTTTAGTGGGATAACTTAATATGAAGCATTTTTTTTCTGATTTTAAAGGGAAATCCAACATCATGTCATGTTTATTGACTCTCATCAACCTTTCAGTAAGCCAGTGTTTTGCAACCTCAGCAACTTTAATATGTGTGGACTTCAACTCCCAGAATTTTGGTAGTTGAAGTCCACACATCTGAAAGTTGCTGAGGTTGAGAAACACTGCAGTAAGCCAACTACTTCCTGTGTGATAAAAAAGCATAATCACTCCATGGTTGGAGCTTCATCTGGTCAACAAGGATCCTGGTTATTGGGCTGCTTTTCAGACTAGGCATCAATTTCCTATTACACACAGTCCTGGCCTCAGAGGCAGAGCAGGATGAAGTGACCAGATGCTCAAAATGAGCCCATGTTTTAGCATGCTTGGAGACAACCCTGATGTCCTGAGATGAATTAGTAATAAAGAAGAACAAAATGAGAAGACTTCTGTGCCAGAATACAGAGGACATATGAAAAGAATTAGCAACAAATACGATGGTGTGGTCACTGACCTTGAGCCGGACATCCTAGAGAGTGAAGTCAGGTGGGCCTTAGGAAGCATTACTAACAACAAAGCTAGCGGAGAAGACAGTATCTCAGCTGAGCTATTTAAAATCCTAAAAGATGATGCTGTTAAAGTGCTGCACTCAATATGCCAACAAATTTGGAAAACTCAACAGTGGCCACAGGATTGGAAAAGGTCAGTTTATGTTCCAATTCCAAAGAAGGGCAATGCCAAAGAATGTTCAAACTACCGTACAATTGCGCTCATTTCACATGCTAGCAAGGTTATGCTCAAAATCCTACAAGCTAGGCTTCAGCAGTATGTGAACCGAGATCTACCAGAAGTGCAAGCTGGGTTTCGAAGAGGCAGAGGAACTAGAGATCAGATTGCCAACATTCGCTGGATCATGGAAAAAGCAAGAGAGTTCCAGAAAAACATCTACTTCTGCTTCATCGACTACGCTAAAGCCTTTGATTGTGTGGATCACAACAAACTGTGGCAAAGTCTTAAAGAGATGGGAGTACCAGACCACCTTACCTGTCTCCTGAGAAACCTGTATGTGGGTCAAGAAACAACAGTTAGAACCGGACATGGAACAACCGACTGGTTCAAAATTGGGAAAGGAATACGACAAGGCTGTATATTATCACCCTGCTTATTTAACTTATATGCAGAGTACATCATGAGAAATGCCGGGCTGGATGAATCACAAGCCGGAGTTAAGATTGCCGGGAGAAAGATCAACAACCTCAGATATGCAGACGATACCACCCTAATGGCAGAAAGTGAAGAGGAACTAAAGAGCCTCTTGATGAGGGTGAAAGAGGAGAGTGCAAAAGCTGGCTTGAAACTCAACATTAAAAAACCCAGATCATGGCATCTGGTCCCATCACTTCCTGGCAAATAGAAGGGGAAAAAATGGAAGCAGTGACAGATTTTATTTTCTTGGGCTCCAAGATCACCGCAGACGGTGACTGCAGCCATGAAATTAAAAGACGCTTGCTCCTTGGGAGGAAAGCTATGGCAAACCTAGACAGCATATTAAAAAGCAGAGACATCACCTTGCCGACAAAGGTCCACATAGTTAAAGCTATGGTTTTTCCAGTAGTAATGTATGGCTGTGAGAGTTGGACCATAAGGAAGGCTGAGCGCCGAAGAATTGATGCTTTCGAACTGTGGTGATGGAGAAGACTCTTAAGAGTCCCTTGGACTGCAAGGAGGTCAAATCAGTCAGTCCTAGAGGAAATCAACCCTGACTGCTCATTGGAAGGACAGATAGCGAAGCTGAAGCTCAAATACTTTGGCCACCTAATGCGAAGAGAGGACTCACTGGAAAAGACCCTGATGCTGGGAAAGACTGAAGGCAAAAGGAGAAGGGGACAGCAGAGGATGAGATGGTTAGATAGCATCACCGATGTAACAAACATGAATTTGAGTAAACTCCGGGAGACAGTGGAGGACAGGAAGGCCTGGCGTGCTATGGTCCATGAGGTCACGAAGAGTCGGACACGACTAAACGACTGAACAACAAATGAAAGCTAAAAAACAGGAGTAGCTCTTGACCATCAGACAAAAAAAGTATTATGGCAATACTGAAGCCTAAACAAATTAAAAATAGTTGCAAGTTTTAAAAATTGTGAATACTTTTTCAACAAGCAAAATAATTTGAAAAGCAGGAACACAGATACACAATAGACCAGGGTTTCTCAACCAGGATTCTGTGGAACCCTAGGGTTGCGCAAGAGGTCACTAGGGGTTCCCTGGGAGATCACGATTTATTTAAAAATTTCAAATTTGGGCAACTTCACATTAAAGAGGTAAATTTCATTCTTTATTTTTAGTTTAAGAACACTGTTAATGCATATATACAAGCCTACCCGTAAAACGAATATAATTTTGTAACTTCTGGCCTATATTTGAGCTTGAATGTGCAGGGGTTCCCCGAGGCCTGAAAAATATTTCAAGGGTTCCTCGAGGGACAAAAAGTTGAGAAAGACTGCAATAGAGATATGAATTTAACACACTGATAACTAAAACAAATGTTCTAGGGTTCACATTACAGGACAATCCTTAGGACAGACTGGGAACTTCTTACTGTCCATAAGTTGTGGATCTAGAACTCCTATCATTGGCTATATTTACTGGGGAAGCTGGGAGTTGAAGTTCAGGTACAGGTTCTTCACCCAGCCTTAGAATAATGCTTCTTCTCTATCCCCAGAAGAATAATTCAGCAAGAAAACTGGGCCATCTAGAAGTCTTTCCAGAAGAGAAGGAAATTCCATCTGGGAATCAGAATCCAAATGTAATCAGTGACTTCCACTGTCCTAGGCTAATAGATTAGTCCTGCTCAAAGCACCAAAGCAAGATAACAAGATTTTTGGAAACCTAATGTTTTGGCCTCAGATAAAGGATTTAAGATTAGTTTCCTGAATAAAGCAGAATTTAGTGCATAGATCAAATATCTCTGTAGTAATCAAGTATACACAACAGATCAGCTGTAATGAAATTAAATATATTTAGAACTACTGACATCAAAGGTGCACCTCCATAAGAATTTTTAGTATTACCAAAACACTGTTTTGGTATTTTTGATATTTTTTCCAAATGCGCTTCTGCTTGGTGGGCACGTAATAATGAACACCATGCAGTAACTGCCATATTTATAATCTAATACAGCATCACATCTCAATGCATCATGTTATAACTGTGGAAGAAGTAGGTTCAGTATAAAAAGTCACTTGTGTGCAATAATTTGCATTTAGAGCATAGATACAGTATCTGCCACAAGCCATAGTACAGTGCTGCTGCAGCATAAGAAATGAGAGTTTCTACTGCTTACAGTCTGGTAACTAGCATCTCTGCAGTTTTGCAGAAATATATGTTTAAAATAATTGTGTGGTTATTCAGAGTTGCTCACCTATTTAGGTGCAAACTGGAAAAACAGGCTCAGGTAGGGGGGAAAAAACCCTAATACATTTCTTGCTGCATATGCCTTCCTCTTGCTTGAGAGCAAAAGGAAACATGAAGAAAATATTTCAAAACAAATTTTGCAGCTTTATAACCCTTACTGGTGGGAGTTGTTTTAATATCACTAGATTGAGATATATCTAACTAACACATGTAACTTTTTAAACTTTTTTTACAGAAATATAGTTTGGGGAAAAAACAAAAAACAAGGGATAAGTAGTTTAGCAAGAACAGGATGGGAAGTGTGCTGTGGGTCATACAAGTAACCAAGATGTAATAATATTAGGATAAAATGTTGCTGCAGATTGATAGCAGCTCAGTGACAGTTGCGAATGACATCTGAGGACCACTAACCAGCTGTGATAAATGTTTCAGGAACCTACTCCACTTACTCTGACAATGGAAACACTGGAAGATCATTTTAATTAATAAAATTGTTGACCAAATAATTGCCAAATAGCAGCATCTGTGGGACGGGGACAAAGAGATAAAGTAGCATTGCACCAATACAATGGAAGCTCCACCCCTTTTGTATGTGCATCGTGAACTGCATGTGGGTATGAAAGAGGTGGCGCTTCCATCACAACAGTGTGACACAGCTTTGATGGTTCTGACGACAATAGTGGATTGCGCAGACCACTATGTTGCCAAGGGCCTCCTCTTCAAAAGTAGTTGAGGGCTAGATGGGGTACCAACTGTTCTTCAGAGTAATGAGCAACTTATTGGACAAACTTATTACCCTTTTAAAAATATCTGGACCCCCCCCCCCAAACTCTGAAATTGTGTTGGATGCCACAATTCCTATCTCATCACTAGCTAGAAAAAGATGCCAATATAAGAGAATATATGTAGCTCAGGGTTGAACTGTGGAGTCCTTGATGCTCTCTGAGCTTGGTTGTTTGCTTGCAGATGTTTCATTACCTGACTAGGTAACATCTTCAGTGCTAGAAGGGAGTGAGGTTTGCTCTCTGTTTACGAAGCCCATTTAGCAGTCTGTTAGAACTACTGAAATGGAGCAGAGCTGCTGAGTTCGTGTACAGAAAAAGAATATTGTTTAAAAACAGAGCCCATGAGCATATTAGAGAGATCCAGGTTAATCTTACACCTTTAGCCCACCCAAGCATAAAGAAACACGTGCTTCGACATGGCAGGTATGAAAAGTAAGTACAAAAGAGTCCTTACGTTTATTCATTGCAGGTACAGCATTTTTGGTAGATAAATGATGTTCCATTTCTTCTTCGTTTTCCTAAACTTAATACCTCTTGCCCTGCTTGCTGCAAGAGATGCGTGTAGAAAGGGGAAAAAATCTCCTAGGCCCATCCATGGCCTAGAATGGAGCAGCACACAGCCATGTGCTTGCTCCTGGTCCAAGAAGGAAGAGAGAAAGAGAGAGGGGAAGTGGGAGTGGCCACAAACAGCTTCCTCAAAAAGCATGGAGAGCTTGCATCCTAGAGCAGCTATCCATATGCTGATGAGGCATGCTGGATTTGCCAGAATCTCCAACAGTTTATATACAGTAGCTTGCCCTGTCAGTGTTGGTGGGGGTGTTGTTTAATCCTTGGTAGTTCCCTGATTAGGCTGAGTTGGTAGCTCCTTGATTAGGGTATTGTTTACTGTTTGATTGTTTGTCTGGTGTTAATCCTGGTATTAGTCCCTGTTTATCTGGGAAAAGATGCCCTGTTCTGGGCTGAATATAAAAGAATATAAAAGAAAGGAGACACCCCCCCCCCCAAACTGGTGCATTGTGCATCACCCTCACTTAGACCTTGGCTGAAAGTTAACTGAAAGGATAGCTAAGCTGCTGCACCTTTTTTATGCCAGCTATATTCAAAATAGAACCTCAAGATACTTTCAGTCAGCCGAACAAGAGATCAGAAAAGGAGGCAGAGTCTGACCAGCTTGGAAGAAGGCAGAAATTGATCCTTGTGCTGCTCTAAGCAGTCTTGCAGTATCAGGACCAGTGTTTGTAAGTGGGATGGGACTGGTGACTGTATTGCATACATGCATTTATCTTGCTGAAACGAGTGAGTTCTGTTTCTCTGCTGGTTTCATATAAGACAACAGACACAGGAAAAGAGACTTCCATATTTAGCATTCAAATTGGGCTTACCTGGATCACTAGTTTATTTTCTTTATTTGGTAGAATCCTGTAGGTATATACACAGTTCCGATACCTGGAATACACAAGGACAAACCATTAAAACAGTTCAGAAAGAAAAATAATAATCCTGGGAAGCCTTCCAATATTCTCAACAGTCCTTCGAGTTGCTTATAAGGTGTGCGTCCACCCTAGCTTTCCATATGAAAGTGCTTCTGTCAGTTCTCAGACACTATACTTTTAGGTCTGTCTTGCCAAGTCTACAGCAGTCTACCACATGGTTTTTGTCCTTTAAAACCACCTCTTTTTGTTAAAAAGTCTTGTCAAGCTTCTTTCTTTCCATGATGTAAGGTCAGCTACAGTATTTCACACATGATCACATTTTAATCTGACAAAGTTTCAGTCTTGATATTTATTTCCTTTTTTCCTCGCCTACTTGTAAAAATAAATCTGAAGATTTCATGTTAATATTTTGTCTCCAAAAAGAGTATTTTTAAAAGAACAGAGATTCCCCAAAGGTTTAATATATTCATGTGATGATCTCAAACTTGTTTTAAAAAACTCAAAATCAAGAAAACATGTTTAGTATCAGAAAGTACATGCAAAGTAATAAACAATTAAAGGATCTCTGAACATATGCATACTGCTTTTTCATTTTTGGCTAAGAAACAATCTACAATCCTTTTAAGAGCAGTTGTCAAATTTATCAGTCAAAGTATACTTGGAAAAATATTACAATGAAAGGGTTGCACCTGAAAATGAGCTGACAATTCCATTTTTCACTCAGTTACAAAGGAAGAGAAAGTGGCTGCTGCTGGTTCTACATACACAGCCTGATTCACAGAATCATTCATCTGTGTATCCGTGGCTCTATGATGTGCATAATTATTGCACATGCATTAGAATCCTTTAGAACCCTTGAATGGAGCAGGGCTCTTGGTACTGTACAAATGGCTTGGCTTCCTCTGGCTGCATTGGCTTCACACTTCCCTCCAATTAGGAACTGTCTCCAGCTGGAGTGTGTGCTGATGCTTCAGCTGCTGAAACAAACTCTGTGCACTGAATAAATGCCAAAAGTTTTCGCCTTTGGGTTTCTCCAGTGGGTTCTAATCTGCTAGACTTGCAATCTGGATTTTTAGTTTGAGTCGCTGAAGAGTCATTGACTGCCTTTCCACAAGTAGCTACTGTGGTTTTTGATTAAATGTGAATGTATGCCTTCAAAGGTAATAATGCTATGGGATTGCTCCCAAAAAGCTGCCATTGGCTTCTTTCTTTGGGACCTATTATGCCAACTGCCAATGATTTCCACCTATCACTATTAGAGAAATAAACAACTCATGGATTGATTTAGGTTTGTTTTTCTGATTAACAATAAACCATGGTAAACATAATATAGAATGCATCCCTGACAATATAGTTCAGATAACTTTTTAAAATTTCCTAATATGTGAATGATACTACTTTTCTATTGCATTCATTAACAATCAAATTTTATATTCCATTCCTCTTTATTTTTAATTATAAATCTGAGTTAACTGTTCTTTATCTTAAATAATGATTTTCATTTGTGAGTGGAATAACATTGCTGCTTACTCTAGAGAAAGATTTGTGTTTGTGTTGTATTCATATTCCGGTAAAACGCAAGGCATCTGCTGTGTCTCACTTTGGTTGATAGCAATATTCATAGTGTGGCTAAGAACCTTATAGGACCTTGTGCCTTGTATCAGTATAGTTAAGATGTTTAATGTCTGGAAAAAAATAGGAAACTTCCTGTTTCAGAAGAATGGAATTAGCAGAGAGCAGGATTGGTCTATTCTTGCAAGATGATGCTGTCAAGGTGATGCATGCCATATGCCAGCAAATTTGGAAAACACAAGAATGGCCATCAGATTGGAAAAAATCAACTTATATCCCCATACGAAAAAAGGGAAGCACTAAAGAATCTTCAAACTATCGAACAGTGGCACTTATTTCACATGCCAGTAAGGTAATGCTCAAGACCTTGCAAGGTAGACTCCAGCAATTCATGGAGCGAGAATTGCCAGATGTACAAGCTGGGTTTAGAAAAGGCAGAGGAACTAGAGACCAAATTGCCAATATCCGCTGGATAATGGAGAAAGCCAGGGAATTTCAGAAAAACATCTATTTCTGTTTTATTGACTATTCTAAAGCCTTTGACTGTGTGGATCATAACAAATTGTGGCAAGTTCTTGGTGGTATGGGGATACCAAGTCATCTTGTCTGCCTCCTGAGGAATCTGTATAACGACCAAGTAGCAACGGTAAGAACAGAGCACGGAACAACGGACTGGTTTAAGATTGGGAAAGGAGTACGGCAGGGTTGTATACTCTCACCCTACCTATTCAACCTGTACGCAGAACACATCATGCGACATGCTGGGCTTGAGGAATCCAAGGCTGGAGTTAAAATCGCTGGAAGAAACATTAACAATCTCAGATATGCAGATGATACCACTTTGATGGCTGAAAGCGAGGAGGAGTTGAGGAACCTTATGACGAAGGTGAAAGAAGAAAGTGCAAAAGCTGGGTTGCAGTTAAACCTCAAAAAAACCAAGATTATGGCAACGAGCTTGATTGATGACTGGCAAATAGAGGGAGAAAAAGTGGAGGCAGTGACAGACTTTGTATTTCTAGGCGCAAAGATTACTGCAGACGCTGACTGCAGCCAGGAAATCAGAAGACGTCTACTTCTTGGGAGGAGAGCAATGGCAAATCTTGATAAAATAGTTAAGAGCAGAGACATCACACTGACAACAAAGGTCCGCATAGTTAAAGCAATGGTATTCCCTGTAGTAACCTATGGCTGTGAGAGCTGGACCATAAGGAAGGCTGAGCGAAGGAAGATAGATGCTTTTGAACTGTGGTGTTGGAGGAAAATTCTGAGAGTGCCTTGGACTGCAAGAAGATCAAACCAGTCCATACTCCAGGAAATAAAGCCAGACTGCTCACTTGAGGGAATGATATTAAAGGCAAAACTGAAGTACTTTGGCCACATAATGAGAAGACAGGATACCCTGGAGAAGAAGCTGATGCTAGGGAAAGTGGAAGGCAAAAGGAAGAGGGGCCGACCAAGGGCAAGATGGATGGATGGTATTCTGGAGGTGACGGACTCAACCATTGGGGAGCTGGGGATGGTGACGGCCGACAGAAAGCTCTGGCGTGGACTGGTCCATGAAGTCACGAAGAGTCGGAAATGACTGAATGAATAAACAACAACAAGGATTGGTCTATACAAATTCCATTAAATTTGAATGTATTTCCAGCACATCCATAACTTTAAAAAAAAAATGCCAGCACAAGTCTACTGATTGGCCATGCTTCAGGAAAAATGTTTCAAGTCACAATTTTAGAAAAAGTTGCAATTTCAAAACAGATTGCTCTGAGGGGAAAAAGAAAAATAGAAATTGGGAAATGACAGAGGCTTAGAAATAAGAGATAATGGAGTCTCCTTCATAAATTTCCCTCCTTCTGTGAATGAGGGAAAGTAATCACACAAGGCAATCTGGAAGCCTCTTCTGAAACAACAAAGGGGAAAAAAAAACTATGCATTTGTTTTTCATCAGAGTTGTTAATGAAATTCAAATTCAGTTTAAAAAAGATGTTCAGCGTATCACTCTAAGAAACATCATTTTGTTCCAGCCCCAACTATACTTTTTAAAAGCCATTTAAAAATATATATATTTTCTGCAATATCTTTGGAGGCAATGGAGAACTTCTGCTAAGGATGGTCAGCTGTTCAGATCAACAGTTTGCTTCTGCATCACCTCCGGAAAGAGAGGGTGGATGGGAGAGCTGCTTCATTGAAATGAGGCAAGACTAAAATAAATACTGTATGTGCAGATCATATCGTAGTCTGTCAAGGGTTTGTTTTGTTTTTTTTAGAAAAGAATGGAGGTCTGGGAAGCCTTTTCTGCTTCATCGCAGGAGTTATACCTTAAGATCTTACATTGGTGGTATTTAACCTCTATAAAAATCTGACACATAATTTATAATTATTCTATGAAGGGTTATAATAAAAAAGAGAGACTTTCTTCTATCTTTTATAGGAATGCAATAAAGTCTTAAGATTTTGGATAGCAATAAACAAACAAAGGACCAAATTTTCACCAAATTTAGGCTTGTTACATATAGTCAATGGAAGGAATAAAAAATTATGAAGCAAGAAGCTTGCTGTTTACCTGCTTTTAGCAGCAAAGTCAATCATTGCCCACCAATGGAAATACCTAGTTAATCTTGAAAGTGGTATTATACAATTTGGTCAATTGCCCTGATTGAGGAAGTCTCTGATCAATCTATATGCTTAGAAAACAAAGTAGGAAATCATTATTTCATTGGGATTGGCAGGATCTTATGTTTTAAATTTTTTGACAAAATGAATGCTCATTACGATGTTTGGGAAATTTCCAATTTCAATAGCCTTAAGTAAGTACATAAAAGCTATTGTGTGTAATGGTAATATAACGTAATGAAAATACTATTACTACCACTAATAATTATAATAATAATAATATTCTATTTTTCAAAAAAAATCATAAAAATATTTTCAAGCTTAAAATGATTAAATTACATCAAATAGTTCTAGGGGAAGAATAACAATGATCAGGAAAAAAAACAAATCTCTGCTTTTTAAATCTGCTATCAGTGGAAATAATAGATTTATGCTTAACTTCATAGCAATGAGAGTGTTGGAAGTTCCAGGGGCATCCAATTTCCTGAAAGACAATTTATTGTTACTTTCCTTGAAGTTGGAACTCTTTAAATCATAGTGGAATGACCTTCATGTTTGTCTGGGTAGAGACTTTTTTCAGGGTACAGTACTATCATTTTTGCCACTGGTTTGAGCTGGACTTCTTTTATTTAATCCAGTGGTATCCCAAATGAGAACTGTATCAAACCACGACCACGTCTCATTCACAAAATTGCTTTCCCCTCTCCCTGCCTAAAAAGCCCTCTGAAGCAAGACGAGAGAAAATGCTTGCACAATGCCTGCTGAGTGTAGGGCTAAGAGCCATTTTGACATACATGTTTCAAAATCACATACATAGACTTTGCTTTTCAGCTTTTTGAGTCGTATCTTCACAGGCTATGAAATGCTGCATGGCTCGACAAACTGCTCCAATTTTTTTCAGCCACTAGCATTAATGATAAAAATTGCTACAATAAAAACATGGAGTAAAAGTTTTTTCAGAGAATGTAACATATGCAATTAGAATAAAGTACAAAATTACCCCCAACCACAACCATATTCTGAGTGATCTCATTACTGTAAGTAAACATTTAGAGCCTTGGATTTTAATATTTGACCAGTTAATGCTCAGAGGAACCTACTCTGTATATTTTTCAGTAACAGAGCTGTTTCTTCATGATAAAAAACTTAGTATCTTAAATTCCACAACAATACATTACTATATACTCCATCAAACACAGCAAAGAACATTAAATAAAATCTTAAAACACATAAAAGATTTCCTTGTTATAAATCAAGATAAATCACTTAATTGATGGTAAAGTTTAATCATTCCATAAAGAGGACACCTTTTAAACACTTGCCATTAAATAAAGAAGACACTGAGCAAATACTTCTTTTATATATGGTGATAATGGAATGTTCAGCTTTTGTCATTTTTCATTTGTGGAACTCTGAGAAATGAGTATTAAGAATAGTGATGTTCAGATGTGGGATCCATGAATACCCTGAAAAGGTGGAACTGAAATGTAGATAAAAATGCTCCTTTCAGCCTCTAGTAAAGGAGGAGGCATTTCCTGCAGTGTTTAAAACTGAATTTAAAACATTATTTTGACTTTAAATGGTTTCAATTGGAAAAGACCATCAAAAGCGTCAGATGATACACACAAATATAATCTGTAACTATTAGTTTCCAGATTCTAAAAAAACTAGAAGAATTAAAATTTCAAGATCCCAGTAACATAATCTCAGATTGAGGTGTTTAAACATAAAGGACAGATGCTGGGCCTCTATATTGGCATTTTAATACTCATATGTACAGTAAAAGAAGATTTAGGCGATAGCTTTCCAAACTGTGTGTCAGGACACGTTAGTGTGTCGGCTGCAGTGTCTGGGTGTGTCACGGCTGCTGCTGCCTCTGAGCCCTGCCAGGATTCCACGCAGGTCCCAGTGCCTGCCTTGTGCCTTGCTGCCCCCAAACCTGCCCTGCCAGGATTCCATGCAGGTCCTAGTGCCTGCCTTGCTGCCTCCAAACCTGCTGTGATTCCGCACAGGTCCTAGTGCCTGCCTTGTGCCCTGCTGTAAGAGTGTGTCGCGAAATGATGCCCTGCTGTAAGAGTGTGTTGCGAAATGATGCATGTCTAAAAAGTGTGTCACCAACATGAAAAGTTTGGAAAGCTCTGATTTAGGCCATAAATAGTATAGGCCTAACTATCTAAAGGACTGCCTCTTCTGTTACAAACATGTCCAGGCATTAAGATTTACAGAAGAAGCCCTTTTAAAGATATCTTGCTATTTCTGGCACTGCTACACTTCAGGAGATGCACCTGCCCCCACCCCCAAGCACCTCGAAAATCTGCGGAGATGCGTCTCTTTCCCCAAGTTTTAACTATTAAATGATTTTAGTGCCTATTTTATTGTTAAACTTAAATAAGGCTTAAACATTTTTTTTTAATTTAGTGAGACAATTAAGAGTATTCACCAGGGTAGAAAAGCAGAATATAAATCAAATAAGAATGATATCAGGTAATTTATTTATTTAATTTTTATCCTGCCTTTATTATTTTTATAAATAACTCAAGGCAGCGAACATAACCTAATACTCCTTCCTCCTCCTATTTTCCCCACAACAACCACCCTGTGAGGTGAGTTGGGCTGAGAGAGAGCGACTGGCCCAAGGTCACCCAGCTGGCCTAAGGAAGGACTAGAACTCACAGACTCCTGGTTCCTAGCCCAGCACCTTAACCACTAGAATAAAGCATATACAGTACTTATATTCTAGAATCTAGATTTATATTCATTTAGGTCATTTGAAAATCATTTGATTGGGGGGGAAAACTGTTTCAGTGGATGGCTATAATTCTTCTGCAAAACTTGCAAAGGGTATCCAGCTTTCATTTTTAAAAAAGAAACATTGAAGAAGGTGCAGTTCTGCTTAAGATACTATTAAGGGCTTCCCGCTCTCCAATCAGGGAGGGTTTCAGTGTTTCATTTCCTTTGTGTGAAAGAAACCTTATGGCAAGAAGTGAAACACTGTGAGCAGATCAACACTCGTCTAGACCAAGGAACCAAACCATTGAATTGTTTTAAGTAGATTCCCCACCCCCACCAACTCAACACCAGCTCAGAAATTCCTTGTTCTAAAAATGACTTCAAACTGTTGTGTTTCCTTCTAACTATCTAGAGGTATTACCTGGAGGTATTTCCAGAGATTGGTGAAGGATTTCAGAATATTATTTAATGAAGCATTACCTACAGGGTATGGTAAAAAAAAGTCAAGATGGTAGCCATGACGATGGAATTGAAGCTCTGCCTATTTTTTATATGCATTGACCATACCCTATGGAAACCCTTGATTTTTTACAAGCTGTTTGTTTACCTAAGCATTATATCTACTCTTTGTCCTATCAGGAATTCAGCCTGGTATGCCAACTATAAATTAACCATCTGATAACATCTTTAACAATTATAAACTTTACAATAAAATCAAAATGTCAGAACAAATAACATTGTGGCCCAGCACTAGGAAGATGGTAATCTAGGCACCAGATTCTTTAGAGGAGTTACTTGACAACATCAAGTAGAGATATAATGTACGTCAAAACAAAGAAAGAAAAACTTGGCAGAAGATACTAGTATTTCTTTAGTAGTCAGACTGTACTCTCCAGCAGCCCCACAGTGAACTAGAGAGAAAAATTCAGAATACCAAGACTAATTGTTCTTTTGGTTCCTCAAACCCTCCTTACAAATCTTTCCTTATTCATCAGGTGGAATTCAAAGACTAATTTTGTCATTATAAGCTATAATGTATGTATTTGTGTGGGTGGATGCTTTAGTTTTTATAGAACACAATGTTTAAACCTTTTGTTGTCATTTAGTGTAATATTTGAACCAACCATCATGGCAGGACCATAACCAACTCCAATGGAAATACAAATATGAGTTTATCTCACTACAAATAATGTAGCCATAATTTGGAAGTTTTATTTGGAATTAATTGGTTGCATGCTGAGAAAAATATTTCTAAGGGCTACATTACTGAGGATCAACAACATCTTTCATCTAATTTCTGCTGTAGAGTAGAGCTGAAAAGGAAACATTTCTGGGAAATTTTTTCTGCATAATTTTGCTCATTAAATTGTGTGTAGGGGCTGTTTAAAATTAGAACTGGCTTTTGAGAATTCCTAGTTCTTCACATGCAGGACAGAAGTTGCACTACTACAAGAAGGGGGTACTTGTGGCCCTTAGATTTTGCTGAACTTCTGCACCCAGCAAATCTGGAGGGATATAATTTGCCTCTCCTTCCACTATTGAGTTACATCATTCACATTAACTGACTTCCTATATAATTAAACAAATGGTCTTGAAATAAAAAAATATTTTCTTCAGGTATTTTCCATATATTCCCAGGTGTGCACTCCACTAGCATACCCTCCCCCCCCAAAAGCAAGGTCTCATTGGTCTAAAATAAATAAAAAAGCCAACATGCTTTATCAACTTTTTGCGTATGTTTGTAACTGCATCAATCACATTCTCAGTTCCTAAGAAAATTGGTGGGTGCTAAATCTAGTGCTTATTCTGACCTCAGTTTGTTAAAATCAAAAGAACAAGAAGATGAGATCTTATGGCTAACTCCATAATTGTTCTAAAACTTACTCTTTGGCCACTGCCTTCCTTTAAATATGTTACCAATTTTTTTCGGATGACTTATGCTACAATGACAGTTAATTGGCCAAGTGCTTTTAATGCTTCTTCCATACTCTTAACTGAGCACAAGTGTCATCACCCATCATATAGAGCAGGGGTCCCCAACCTGTGGGCCACGGCCCACTAGTGGGCTGCGGCCTGTTAGGAAGTGGGCCGCACAGCAGGAGGTGAGCGGTGGTGTCAGGAACGAGCCTGTCCCTGCCGCCATGAGTCGGAGGAAGAGCAGCCGGTAGCAGGAAGAAGCTGGGAAGGCGCAAAGACAGAGCCTGAGCCGGAGCAGCTGATTGGTGGGGACCCTGAAGGGGAAACACCTCCACCTATCAGCATGCAGCAAAGAAGGGCGGAGAGGAAGGCCAAGGAGCGCGAGGCCTGATTGGCCCCCGCTCGCAAACCCTGCCCCCGTCCGCAAGATTGGCTCCCACCTGCAAACCCCGCCCCCCGGTCCACACGATTGGCTCCCGCCTGCAAACCCCACCCCACGTCTGCGAGATTGGCTCCTGCCTGCAAACCAGGCCCCCCTGTCTGCAAGATTGGCTCCCGCCTGCAAACCCCACCCCCCGTCCACAAGATTGTCTCCCGCCTGCAAACCTCACCCCCCGGTCCATGGAAAAATTGTCTTCCACAGAACTGGTCCCTGGTGCCAAAAAGGTTGGGGACCCCTGATATAGAGCAGGGTTTCTCAACCTTAGCAACTTTAAGATGTGTGGACTTCAACTCCCAGAATTCCCCAGACAGCATACCTGCTAAGGAATTCTGGGAGTTGAAGTCCACACATCTTAAAGTTGCTAAGGTTGAGAAACCCTGATATAGAGACAAGATCCCCCTTGCAGTTCTCTGTGAATTAAAGCAGTAGAAGAGCAGGTGAGCTGCAGGAAAACCAAGGGCCATACTTACAGCAAACAGAGGGCGTAAGCTGAAGAGATAGACTCACTGGCCCGAACGAGAAAACTTCCATCCTTGCCTACTTTAGAAAGTAAGTCCTCGGCTTTTGAACGAGTGATGCTTCCATGGTACCAGCACCGATCCATGCCTTGAATTTAAAAAGAAAAAAACCAAAAGAAAAAAGAAAACTTAAATTGAAGTAACATGAACTACGCAGCCAGCAGTTAAGTAGAGATCCCAAAGCTGTCTGTTCACCGAGCTCAGCAGCTGCTTGCTACTCAGCTTCCTGTTTCATGGTGCTGAGAGAGAAAGGAAACAGAGCAGAGAACTTCCTCATAGAAATCAAGCGGAATGAAATAGGCCACCATACACACCTCCCCATTCACTCTCTCAGTGCAACTATACTGCCTGCACCAAGGAGATGGGATTCCATCTTAGTCCTTCCTTTCAACTTTCAGAAACTGCAGAAATTTGAGGGGATCAGCTTATGCTTAGCACATTGCCCCCAAATGAAGCTGTCATTAAGTAAATATGACAGTCTACTTTCTTCCATTTCCTCTGCTTCTGTTTTGCTTGTTCCTCATCTTTTATATTTGACTTACAGTGTGAATTTTCATAAAGCAAGACGAAAGAAAAGAAAATACATCTCAATGGATATCAATAGGAGACAACTGTGGTACGTTATTCTTGTCCTCTTGAATGTGCTGGAGGAGTTTAACTTGCTGATGAAGATCATCAGACCATCTCTGAATATCTTAGGACATTCTGGCTTCTGTGCTAATTACAGATTATCCCAAATAATAAGTGTCCTAGTATTTGTGACAGAATGTATGCTGTATCTGATGCCATGCAATAAGACTGGAAACATTTACTCTGGCATTGAGAAACCATGACTCTCTTCCTTCAATAACTGTGCTGGTTCCTATTCTCTCTGCCTTCATAACTGCAGCAAACATGCATGTCCTTTGCTAGAACTTTGATTAGCAACTGATTTTTGTACAGGTTTTAATTTATGCTTCTGAACTTTTTCTTTCATATTTCTCATTTTATGGATTGTTAGCTGCCTTGAGAGCTCAAATGGAGTAGAAAGGTGGGACAAAATCATATTAAAAAGTCAAGTGATTTTATTTTTACTGAGCTCCTGGTAATATTCATATCTCCACGTCTCCAAATGTGTGTTCTAAAATGTCCTGTAAAACCTTTTCTCTCTAATCTAGAGGAAGCTATGGCGCTGTCCTCAGCAATTCAGAAAGCAGATTGGGCTCTAGATCCGTCATTGCCTCTAATTTTGCTGACGTGTGAAGAATGGCAGGTTGACCAGAGCTCTTGCTCCAATGTTTCCCCTCCAGTCAGTCTTTCCAGTTGGTTGTTCATTGCAGCATCCTTTTGTTTTACAAAGGACCTCAAAGGGATTCAGCAGTAGGCCAGATTATTTAGGTGCCAAGATAACTACTATAGATTATTTTTGGAACAGTGTGTGATGATGGAAGTTAGAAAGATATTTCCCTCCTGTTGCCATTGTGCTGGATATGTGCCATCCAGCAAAATTATTATTCTTTCCAACCCAGTGGAATGTTGGAAAGAAACTATGAAGGGGTGTTTGAACTCTGACTGTCTGCACAATAATTTGCTGAAAACTGAACAGAACAGAATCAAATTTGGTGTGGAGGGAGAAACTGGCAAAAGAAAGATTGAGTTAACAGTAGGCTGGGTCAGGCCATGGCCTGCCCAAAAAAGAGGGGGTTAGGGGGCTGAAACATTCCTCCAATGCATCCCCCTGGGACAGGCTCAAACTGTTGTGACTGCTCCATTCTAAGCTTCCCCTCATTCTTCCCGCCTGGTGATACAACAGGGAGCAGAGTTGCCCCATGCTTTCCAGTGCATGCATACAAACACAAACAGATGGAACACAAAAAAGAGCAGGAACAAACACACAGATGCAACATATTACTTCTTCTTTCGTATCCAGATCAAACCTTAAGCTGCCAATATGATGCCACCTTCTTAGCTTTATCATTGGCCAGAAACAAATCATTTTCAGTGCATGCTATTGGTAATAATCGGCAGGTAACTAAATATATTATTAAATATTACAACATATTACTTTATAACATAGAAGAAAATACAGATAACTCCTATGGCCACTCTTGATAAAGGATTGGAAAGATTTCCATAAGCCACAGCTGTGTGGTTTCCCCATCTTGTTCTAGATTGTGCAAAATTTGATAGATTTAATGGGCCCCTTTTACCGATGAAACTAATACCTGACTTCTGCATCCAACCATTACACAGTCAGTACAATTTGGTTAATATGGCTCAAAGTAAAGCTGGAAATGGCAATCCAAACAACCACTTACTGTCTCTTTCCTGGCTTGAGTAAAGAATGCATTTCTCACAGTGAGTTAAATGTGATGAAGAATCCAAATGAAGACTGTTTAATTTCTTACTTGAGAGGTCAGGTGCATCATAATATTACCTAGATTTTGGATTGGGTTCAAGCACAGCATTGAGTTGGTACCATGAACTTTGGCTGATCTTTATCTAAAGGCTGAGGTCAAAGGCTGTACCTTATTAATTCTATTGCATTTGTTGCCAGACCTTCAGTGCTACAAACTAGGACCAAGAAATGGGCAAAATGCTTGACAAATTTGTTCCAAAGTGTATAGTGGGGGGGGGGGGGACACTTGTGCTATATTTGGTAAGAAAGCTGACAGGTCAATAGTATTTGCATAACTGTAAAATCTGTGGTTTCCTGTCTCCAGTGGATAGCAACTATGCTAAAGAATTGTCCCAAGTGTTTCAAACAGGGGCTGCAAGGCATGGAGCAAAATTAATTTTAAAAACACTGAATGGTTGGGTTTTGCCATCACAACTTATTCAAGGAACTGTATGTTCTATAAAATGTTTTCTGAACATCTGTACAGGGACAACAAATAAGGAACCTTGTTGTTATTCTGTATTTTGAGAATAAGAAAAGAGGTGTCACCTGAGGATGTCTTGCAATTGCTGTTGCGGTCGTTTCAGTAGTATAAAGCTGTATCAAGTACTGTAGTAGCACAGGCCAAAGAGGCAAAGTTCCATAAGACCTCCATGGAGTTAGAATATATAAGGAACTAAATGGAATAGATCTGTTGAACAAACAAGTATATTAGTGTTTAAGATCTACAATCTTCTACTGTTGGCTGGTTGTATCCATAATCATATAAGGGGGTTCTTCAAACTAATATCTAAGACATATATATGGACTATTTGTTCAACATTCTGAGCTGGAATTTCATTTAGGTTTATGCTGTCCTACTGGCAAAGCTGATTATGGCCTGCTGATTTGAGTACAGAAAGCATTGGATATCTAGTTTGATTTCAGAACAGGATATTGTGTCACTTTCATGTGGCTTTACTTACAGCCACTTATACTAAATGATTCTGTTTCATTTCATTTCCATATTAACTTTCTCCACTGAAATAACTTCCTGCTTTATAGATGGCTTATGGCAGGTGTTTATATTATCATGCAATCTCTAAAATACATGTGATATTTTAAACACTTCCTACAATTAAACAAGTATCCATTGGCCCATGGCACTTCATTCCATTATAGCAGAGCTTTCCAAACTTTTCATGTTGGTGACACACTTTTTAGACATGCATCATTTTGCGACACACTCTTACAGCAGGGCATCATTTCGCGACACACTCTTATAGCAGGGCACAAGGCAGGCACTAGGACCTGCGTGGAATCCTGGCAGGGCAGGTTTGGAGGCAGCAAAGCACAAGGCAGGCACTAGGACCTGCGCAGAATCACAGCAGGTTTGGAGGCAGCAGGGCACAAGGCGGGCACTGGGACCTGCATGGAATCCTGGCCGGGCTCGGAGGCAGCAGCAGCCGCAACACACCCAGACACTGCAGCCGACACACTAACGTGTCCCGACACACAGTTTGGAAAGGTCTGCATTATAGAATGGATATGAAGTTATATTAACTGGCATATGTTCAGTGGGATACTAGCAAACAAGGTAGGCTCCAAATTATTTCATTAACATGTATGGACTACTTTCTGCTGTAATGCAGAGAGGTTGCATTTCAAGAGAAAGAGATCTAATTATGCAAATTAGGAAAGATTTCTTAAGAAACCATCTTTCTCCACCATGTGTTGCCAAACACGCAAATTTTCTAAGAACTGATGCCCTTAGTTTAGAAGATAATGTACAACTATACCCAACTAAAAAACAAACAAACATCTAGTCCACAGCTTTCCAAACTGTGTGTCGCGACACTTTAGTGTGTTGCAACACACAGTCTGGTGTGTTGCCACACAACCCGGAAGCGGCAGCAGGGGTATGCACGGCGGCGGCAGCAGCGGCATGCCATCAGCGCTTCCACGTTTTAGCGGAGGCCGCCGCTGTCACCACTGCCGTGCACACCGCCGCCGTGCACGCCCCCGCCCCTGCGCACGCCCCCACACCGCTGCCACTGCCGCCGTTGGTGTGTCGCCAACGGCGGCACTTTGGGAAGCACTGATCTAGTTTAACATCAGATGCCTTCTTCCTGAGACTTCTACTAATAATTTCCTTCTACCTTGCCAGAACTACAAAGGGAAGCTATCCTTTTGCAATGGTTCCTAAGCTGAGACCTACAAAAGGAGGTCATGGCCCAGAACAGAAATATAAGTTCTCCAGGTGCCTTGCAAATGAGAAGTGGATGGGACTATCCCATCATTCCAAGAAATTTACACAAACATCTATGTAGGAGTTCAGGTCTCTATGGAGCAATCCTTTTCATCATACATTTCAGCTGATAAACCCAGTGTCCAGCACCATGAGGCCTCTCTCTGCTGGCAGTCTCATGGTGGAAGTAAGGGAGTGAAAATGTTACACTGAAAAGAAAATATCAGTATTGGTGCAATCATTACATGAAATACAAATGAGATATATAAAAACATTATATAGTAACAGTGTTCATACATCAAACTAAGCCATTCTGTCATTCAGTGTGATATGTGAACCCAGCCATTGTGGTTTGTAAACCATGATTTATTATAGTATAGTTCCTGCTGCTATAGTTTCTTGATTCTTAACAAACCATTGTTAAAAGAATCCTGCTTTGCATGATGTATAAATGGTCTCTATAGCTGGACATAGTTATTCCATTCTATTCCTATTTATTCAGTTTTCATTGCCCTGATTCAGCCTAAAGCTACTAATAGCTTCTTTGTGTAAATGACACCATCTGAGCTTATACAAGGAGCCACATATATTTCTAATAAAGATAACTAAATAATCACACAACTGCTCTTAAAATATCGTGCCATTTCTCTTATAATTTAATCATGATCCTATAGAATCTGATTTTTGTTTTTTATTCTGCACATATCTTCCCCATGTTTGTTTGCCTAAATGGCATCCCTGCTGATGCCATTTTTATTTAAAGAAATTGAAGCGGTTCCTCTGACCCATCACTTTGCATGGACAACCTCACATGAAGAGTATAAAGCGATATATTCAGGGTACAGGAAGAGCACTGTTTTAAGAATTTCAGTTTCCGCTCACAGTTCAAATATTTGCAGATAGATTCGGTTTACCTCAGATAAACCAGTACTGAATAATACTATTCAGTTCTCCCAACAACCCCTGTTCTCCTAGCATCCCTTGAATGATTACTTCACCCTTTCATGCATGTTTCAGAGGTACATTTAATCAGTTGTTTGTCAATAATAATCCTGCTCCCACTTTCATTGTTTTTGTCTGTGATTCATGTTTAGAAAGAAAAAAGCAAGCTACAGAAAACAATAATAACTAAGGTCAGAGAGGGCAATATTTTGATTTCCTTTGGCAAATAAATTATTGTTGCTTAGGGAAAAAATGGAAAAATCCAGGATTTTAATGTAACTATGAGTGGAATAGTGTGTTCTCCCCAAAGCAATAATTAGTTAAAAAGACAGGAGTTCTTAGATTTTTTTCTGCTTCAGTTTTAATTTCATGGCAAATTGATAATATTTCAGTGTCGTTCAGCCTCATACCATGCTTCTTTCTTTGTTTTTAGGAAAATACAGTTGCAGGGAAGCTATTAAGTTGACTGAAGCAGTCACATGGATGGCAGAGAATGGAAGATAAGAATAGACTAATTGATGTACAGAAAATTAGGGCTGCTAGTGACAGAAATATACAATTCATACTAAATTGGGGATATTTATGTTAAAGGCTTAAATAATTTTTGCTCAAAAAAAGTGGGAAGCAGACTGGTACAGAGAATAATGTTATGGTTATTAAGAGACATACCACAATTAATGCTGTCTTCATATTCTGCTTGCTTTTCAACAATTTAATATAGAATTTGTCCAAGCAAAGGCATTTGGATTTTGACTGCTGCAACAACCTGTCTGAAATACCAGGCATATTCTTACATCAAATGTAATACTCTCAGATTAGTATGAAAGATCTACAGTAGGAAAAAAAAACTGGTCAACAACTAATAAAATTTGAGCTATTTGCACGATCTTGTTAGGTCTGGACAGTTTTTTTCCATTTACTGCCAGTTCATCACATAGATAGGGACTAACATTCCTGACAGTCTCATTTCATACCATTTGCCTTCTGATTATTATGTTTATGCTAGACATGCCTATAATTGAATCAATTTATAATCATATAAATTGAATAAAATAAATAAAAATAAAATAAATAAATAAATAATTGGTATTCCTGGGTCCGTAGCTCATATCTGGGTTTGTCTGTCTCATAAACCTCACTATGGGGCTGTGAATCCTCCAACCCAGGACATGCACTCCTACATACAATACATTCAGATAGCAACGAATAAAACCTTGCTTCTATAAATACCTTGTTTTAGACATATTTAGTTTTAGAGGATGAGCGTCAGCAAAGAACACACTTAAGTATTCTTTTTTTAGTTGACTGAAACAATTTTGCAAGGTTTGCATGATAAGCATGCAACTTATAACAAATTAGTAACAGCAAGAAAAGTTACAAGCATAAGAATATACCTAGATGCAGATACAGGTGTCAGATGGCCAATTCTGCTTATAAACAACCTTGTAAATAGTTTGTTTCTGTTTCCTAAAATTGCTATATAACACCAATCAACCAGTGTCACATATCATGGTTCAACATTTTGTAGAGACAACACAGAGCTAATCAATCCAAGTCAATTCTAGTACCAAACAGAAAGAGAAAAAGAAATATGTATCAAGTACCATTCAGATACAGTTAGGGTTACCAGATATCTGAACAGGCAAAGGCGGCCATGGACAATTGAAAAGGAGGACAAATGGGGGGCAAAAGGAGGACACACTAACTGTTTACCTTTTTTGCATCCATGACAAAAATTACAGTGAAAAACTGCAAAAAAAAAAAAAAAAACACTTAGGTCTACATGTGTATGAGATTATTTTTTCCAGTATCAGAAAGACTGGTTTTTCAATTGCAGTAATGTTCTAGAGCAGTTAGGAGGCCAAAGCCTTCAGCTTGTAACTGATTAAAGTCTTGTCAATTTCAGGCAGCAGTACAAGCCAGCAGATCAACTAAGGTCACAGAGCGGGCTTGTAACTTGGGCTAGTGTCGTGGTTAAGCGAAGATACAACCGCTGAGCTCGGAATGAAGTCTAGATCTTTATGTTCTACCTTCACAGAATCTTGAATCAAGCACTAATCCCAGCTAACGACACTAAGCCAGCATAACAGTAAGGCCATCACGACCTTCTTAGCGGATCAGCAGCCCTTCTGACAGGCGCCACGTCCTCGACCGCTGTGAACGCGCTTTTCTCCCTGGAAGGCACCCCCTCCTCCTTCACCCGCAATCTCCATAACATCACCTTCTCCCTCAGAGACACATTCCATCACAGTTAGCATTTATTAGGAAAGTGCTGTGGTGGGGAGAAAAGCTGCTCAGGAAGAGATACTCAAAAAGCTGGACAATATTTGATTTTAAGGCTATGCCTGCCGGATGGAGGACATGAGGACAAAAAGGAGGACATGGCCTCCTTTTGTTGGATGTCTGGTAACCCTAGATACAGTAAACCTTGCAGGCCTAATACAATTCACAGAAATACAAAGGAAGATATTTATATCAGATTCAGTTCAGGGATAAGCGATATTTTAGACCTCATACGTACTATACATATACTGTAGTACTATGAAAGCAATATCAAATGCAACCAAGCCTAACAATGTCATGTTGTAACAGGAAGAAAACAGGATTCTTGTGCCTTTTTCTATGCCTACTATATCTGGGTTACAAAAATCCAGATGACTGCTAGAAATCATTAAAGAGATACAGGAAACAATAACACTTTCCTGCCAACCAGTAAAAAAAGGTAAAGGTTTTCCCCTGCACAGTCGTGTCCGACTCTAGGGGGCGGTGCTCATCTCCGTTTCTTAGCCTAAGAGCCAGCGCTGTCCGAAGACGCTTCCGCGGTCATGTGGCTGGCATGACGCATGCGGAACGTTGTTACCATCCCACCGATGCTTTCGAATAGCTAGGTTGGCAAGAGCTGGGGTGAGTGCGGGAGCTCACTCCATCACGCGGTGCTTGGTTCTCGAACCACCGACCTTCCGATTGACAAGCCTGGCATCTTAACCACTGAGCCATCACACCCCGATTAACCTCAACAATCTTTCTTAAAAAAGGATAAAAATTGTCCAGATCCATTGGGTCCAGCAATGGCTTCTTAAGAGGAGGCAGACAACCACCTCTTCCAAGGCAAGCAGAACCACTCTCTCCCACAAAGAAGTATTAATCATCACATGGACTCAAGCAAATGTCACCTCCCACGAGGCCTTAATCAACCAGGATGAACATAGATCTAAAGCACAAACTCAGACTTCCAAGGTTCAAACTCTTCCCAGATAACCAGGCAAGACCAGAGTCCCAGGAACAACCCCAAGCTAACTAACCATTAGTCACCCAGATTTTTACAGCCCAGATATGGTAGTCCTAGTTTAAGTTTTATAGTAGGCAGAAATGCAACAATTAAGCCTGTTTTTTCTAAACAAGACAATGTGAAAAGCTTCATTCTATATTTCAGACAATTTATATACATATAACTTGCCAACTGGTTTTTTTTAATGTTGGTTAATTAATCTCCATTGAAAAGATAAACCCTTTCTTCATGTATATTGAAGTAAGAAGCTGAAATACTGTAGGCTTAAGAGGCCACCTGCTCTGGTCAGTCTTCTGCACCTTGATCAGATGTAATTCTATTTAAATTATAGTCACTATTCCTAATTTTGCATACATGCACTTATGAATTTAAATATGCATTCCTAGTTTATAATTCATCATAACACAAGGTCATATTTTATTTTAACTGACTTGAAAGAATAAGGCCATATCTAGGTGACAGAGAAGAGTGCTGAGGTAAACAATTCAATATACAGTGTGAGTTCCCTATTGAGCAAATGACTAGAACAGTGTTTTTCAAACTTGGCAACTTTAAGATGTGTGGACTTCAACTCCCAGAATTCTGGGAGTTGAAGTCCACACATCTTGAAGTTGCCATGTTTGAAAAACACTGGACCAGAACATGTATTTGCTATAAATATTCATTTACATTAAATTAAATAATTGAAATATCCCAACCCCACATCTGATGTAGGTCTGTATAATACACATAAAACAGCTAGTTGAGTGACTATTAGTATGCTAACAGATTAAAAATACTCTTGACATTATCTTTAAGATAGAGCTACCTGATCTGGACTGCAGAAATCTAGATGGTCACTAAATGTCAACAGAAAGTTTGGTTTCTGTATTTGTTTCCTGCCTTTTTGTGGTCATTTATACTTTTGCAGCCCAGATCTGATAAACCTATGTAAGAACTAAGGACCAGGTGTGCATGTGGGGTTTTTTTGTTTTGTTTTGTTTTGCTTTTGTCTGTGTCTGCTTGTGTGTGTGTGCCTTTGAATCAGTCTTGAATCCTCGTGACTTCATAGACAAGTCCATGCAGTTTTCTTGGCAACATTTTTCAGAAGTGGTTTGCCTTTGCCTTTTCCCTAGGGCTAAAGGAGTGTGATTGGCCCAAAGTCACCCATCTGGCTTTGTGGCTAAGGCAGGACCAGAACATTCCTGGTTTTTAGCCCAGTGCTTTTAACCATTATACGAAACAGGCTGTCTAAGAACGAGTTACTCCAAGAAAATAATACACAAAATTGATCAAGCTCATTGTCAAATAGATATGTGCTACAGCTATCATTAATTTTAACAGAAGACAAGTACCTAGATGTAATTAAACAGATATATGAAACAGATACTTTAAGATTCATAGTGGTATTCTGTTTTAACATAAGATTAATAGAAATTAATCTCAACATTATTCTGTAAGAGAAGACTTTGCTAGTATTTAAACAGCCATTGTGCATTAGGGTATGTGCAGGCCTTGGCAGTAACGAGTTGACCACAAGAGGGCATTCTGGTCTTTGCCCATATACGGAAAACTAGCAAAATTAATCTAGCAAAGGAGGGTATGATTAATTTCTCACCCAGCTTAGCTGATTAGTAGTAAGGTAATTCTGGACTTTCAACATTTGCAGTATGGCTTTGGTTGAGGGACAGGAAGCTATTTCTGGTTTATTTGGATTTAATTTATTTTTATTATTATTATAACTGAATTTCTCAAGTTTCCTTCTCCAGTATCATATTTAGTCTGACTCTTTGTCTATGATCTGCTCATAGTGATGGAAATGGTAACACTCCGGTGTTCACAACTAGGACAATGTCAACATAATACTAGAAGATGAACTTCTCAAGTTAGAAGTTAGAAGGTATCTCATTGGCGATCACTCGTAGCCGAGTAAGATTGTCTTCCAAAGGTAAAATTTTAACGGTGGATCCGTAAGTGGCTATAAAGGCCAATTCTGGATCCGCACAACCTCCCACAATGAGGGCATAGGTTTCCGGGTGGGAGACGGTCATGATGAGGGTTTGCCTGATGTGCCTTCCTTTTAGCTCTTTTCTCCTTTTCACCCTGTACTCGTGCTTCTTCAAAGTCCATAGCGCCATTAATAAAGGATGACCTCCAATTGAAACGCTCATGAGTTAGGGCTTCCCAGTTCTCAATGCTGATATTACATTTTTTAAAATTAGCTTTGAGAGTATCTTTGAATCTCTTTTGCTGTCCACCAATATTCCGTTTTCCATTCTTAAGTTGGGAGTAAAGTAGCTGCTTTGGAAGACGATGGTCAGGCATTTGAACAACAGGACCGGTCCAGCGAAGTTAGAAGTTAGAAGGTATCTAATGAACTACTGAAGAAAACCAGAGAGGAAGTATGAATTACATTGTTGCTTATGCAGTGGCAGGATTAAAACTGTAATGATGTCTAGTTGTTGATCAAAGGCAAAACATTAAAAAAATTAAAATGCCGCTGCAAAGACACATATACTTTTGGTACATGGAACATCAGAACCATGAACTAACACAGACTTAATGTTGTCATAGCAGAAATGTCAAGACTGAGCATTGATATTCTGACAATCAATGGACTGAAATAGACTTTTCACTTTTCATCAGAGGAGCATCAAAGCTTCTACTGCAGAGAAGAAAACCACAGAAGAAATGGAACAGCCATCATTATTAACAAAAAGGGGTGCTCAGATACAATTCCTCAAATGATAGAATGATTTCAATTTGAGTTCAAGCCAAGGTAATCAGTATCACAATGAACTATGTCTATGCCCCAACCTCAAAACTAGAGGAAGAAGAAGCAGAACAGTTCTATGACAATTCACAGTACCTTGTCAACAGAACACCAAAAAAGATGATATGCCTATTATTGATAATTGAAATGCTAAATTTGGAAGTAGGCAGCATCTGGAATATTGGGAATATTTTGTCTTTGGTGTAGATAATTAAGCAGGAGACACATAAAAGAGTTCTTCCAAGAACATTCACTGTTTCTAGCAAATACTGTCTCCCAACAACTGAAAAGGTAATTGTGCATGTGGACCTCATTGGATGAACAACACTGAAATCTGATTGACAGTGTACTTAGCAAGCAGAGATAAAGAAGCTCTATTCAATCAGCTAAAATAAATAAATAAATCTGATACAAAATAAATCTGATACAAAATAACAACATGATACAATCTCAGCAATATTACACATAATAATGCAGTGAAAGTAGATAATACATTAGTGGATTAGATTTGGTAAAATATCCCAAAGAAGGTGAAAAGGCTGTCTGCTATAGTATGTTTGTGAACATTTTTAAAAAAAAAACACAAGTTCTCCTCTGCAAACCTCAATGAAGTGAATTATAGTGGTATAGAAACATCACAGAATCAGAAAATCTCTTGCAACAGACAGAATGCCAAGCTTGAATACCCACAGGTTTATTTGCACAAAATAGTGAACTGCAATTTTAGCTTAGCATGTCATGACCAAATAGTTAATGTTTCAGTGTGTCATGTGAACATATTAGGTAATCTTGGGTGTGTCATGCAAACACAGTCACTCTATCTTAAAGCTTTCCAAGAGACTTTGAACAAGTCACTGTTACCTTAATCTTGTATCTCTTCTGCCATCTCCACTGTTAATACCAGTTTGGGTCATTTGTTTATGCTTTAAATAAACAGCATCTGGAAGACCACAAAGACAAAAGTAAATTCCCCAAGAAATTACAAGCAGAGGTGCAAATTGTAACCTGAACTATTATTGTAACCCCCTATTGTCTATTCCAACAGAAAACCTTTTTGTTCTCTTTTGTGTCACTTAATTCACCCCAAAAATCTCTCAGTTGTTCTCCACCTGGCCCATACATTCTTTCAATGTGTGCTTTAGTCAACTCACTTCCCAGATTTCTCTTTCTCAGAGTTGGTGTGAGATAGGCCAACATACCTGCTAAATGTCTCTTTTTGTGTTGTTGTCTCCGTATGTAGCTGGATGTGCTTCTCTGTCTATGTATATACTGTATGTCCTGACAAACTCATTCTTTCCCTGCATCGTTAAATAGGGGAGCAGGTCCTGTCCTTCTCATTACCTTTTCCCCATCTTTTGGTGGTAGGGAGCTTCTATAATCCTATTCCACTTCATTCTCTCTTTCCCCTATCTTCCTCCCTGCTTTGTCTTCTGTGCCTAGGAAGATTAAGACCATTTCGCAAGCTCAACAGCAGCATGGTGATCTTAACGATCCTCCTTTAGATGATAAAGGGACTTAGAAATAACATCTCAAAATAACCATGACCTAGCCCCAGGTGTAAGGTCACACAGCCACCTAGAAACATATTTAAGGATTCCCTTACTAACTTTGCTCAGACTGAAGAAGCTCCTTGGATAAGGAGCGAAACATTTCCACTGAGATATGTCGTTTCCACTGAGAAAATAGAAATCCAGTTGACATGATTCAAGCTACAGACAATTCCACCTGGATGACTGAGAACCTTCATAGACATCCTTGAGTCCTAGATAGCCAGGCACAGCTTAACCTGACTCACCCCTTCTCTGTGTCCTCCAAAAGCCAGGGGCCGTCCAAGCAGGATAGAAGTAGATTTAGGCAGAAAAGATTGTGTGAAAACCAACAAGCAGCAGAGGTGTGAAAACCAACAAGCAGCATAGCCAAAGAGACCATTTTAGTCAAGGCTCCCCAGGGACATGCTGGATAATATAGTAAAGAAAGAGACTTGGGGAGGGGTGGGGTGATATAATTTTTCATCTATAACCTCCCAGCAGAACAATCTAAAATCAATCTATAGCATCAGTACGACAGCGGAGACAGGCTTAAGACAGGATCCAGCCCTCTATTTTTTTGTCTGCCACCACCTCAAAATGCAGGCTGAAGGTTTCTTGCCGAGAACATTCTTCTCATCCTTCTTCCCCTATTATTCTGATGCATGAGCAGATCGGCCTAGATTCAAAGCATAATGAGGCTCTTCCACTTGGATCAAAGTTTCCCTTCTATGGCATTCATAGATTTTTTTGCATGGTGGCAGAAATGCCCCAGGATTTGGCATTTCAGAACCTGGAGAGAATGGCAGGTAGATGGGAATGCGGGGCAGGAAGACAGCCAATTATCCAAAGAGAAATTACTGCAGGGTTCACATAATGGGTGAATGGGTGGGTGGGTGGGACAGAGGGAGGGAGGAAGGAAGGAGGGAGACAAAAATGTACTGACATGAATATACTGAGATAAGAGGACATTGAGACCATTGAGACCATCTAGAGGACACTGAGACCATTTTAACATTCAAAAGGCTCTACTATTGCCACGGCACCATTTCTATCTATAACAGGGCTTTCCAAAGTTTTCCCGCAGCGACACACCAACCGCTGTTGGTGTGTCGCCGCGGGAAAACCCGGAAGTGCCGCCATTGCGGCAGCGCGCAAAAACCCGGAAGCGCTGCTGCCACTTTCATTTTTTGCGCGCCGCCGTTGGTGTGTCGCCACGGGAAAACCCGGAAGCGCTGATGATGATCAGTGCTTCCAGGTTGTGTGGCGACACACCAGACTGTGTGTGGCGACACACAGTTTGGAAAGCTCTGATCTATAAGATACCACTTGGACACAAAATTTAAAGGTGCCCTGGCCAACATACTGTACACAAAGCTCTGGATCAAAGCAACTTCCCTGCATATGCCCAAATTTTGATGCAGGTAAAAGATATTGACAAATTAAGCACATTACTCACCTTGTTCACCTGAACTCATATTTTACGTAGCTAACTGAAAAGGTGGGAAGTGACCACTAGTTATCTCATTTCTTTTGAAGCAGATGTGTTGCCTGCTCATAAATCTTGGTCTTTTGTACTATGGGTTGATGCATTTTTTATGGGAGCTAATCTGAACCAAACCAAACCAAATGCTACATCTTTATTTTTTATGCACAAGGAAAAATTCCATTGGGATTAAGTAACTCTAAAAACAGGCCAGGCATTTTAAATCATACTGAGACTAAGAACTTTAAAATGCATCTGTGATGGATATTTTGAATCAGACAATGAAAATGATTGATAATGACTAACTATTCCAATGATTTTTTTAAAAGTATCCTCTTGTATTTTTGTATAACATTTGCATTTGCTTTAATTGGTTATGCTCTTCTTTAGCTCCCTTTAAACTGTTTCCTTACTTTTTTTACCAATATAATTAGTTTAAGTTACTGTATGTGTGATGTCTCTGGATCCAATCCTCCAAATCAGCATTCCTCAGTATACTCCATTTAAAGTATAGTAGAAAGCTTTATTGAAAGTATTACAATTCAGAACATATCTAAAGACCAGAATGACTCAATTCCTGCCAAACAGTCAAATGTCACTCTTCCCCCCACCTACGTGTCACTCCTCCCTTGATGATGTATTGTCCAGTACTTTTCCCATCCATCCACGCTCCCCCTCCCATCAGCATATTTCTCTCCAGTACCAAGCAATGCAGGTGCCTGGCCTTGACTAGCTGTAAACATCCTTCCACAGTCTTGTTGGAATTTCACTCTCTATGTTCTCCCCCTCCCTTCTCTTGAAATCCTTTGCACTGACACACATTGTTAATAATCCATTCTCAAATACAATTCAACATGCATGGCAGGGCTTGCACTGTGGCAACCCTGACATACTGACCCCCCAAAAACAAATTATAATGTCCCCAGAGTTTAAACAAGTTCACTACGAGGTGAAAGTTACGTTCAGAAAACCTGTAAGGAAAAGGGAAAGACAAACATGTCAGTTAATGTCAAATATTTACAAGCAGGTTATTTAGGTTTATCAGGGAACTGAGCATGAAATTTAGTCGTGAAGGCAGGAGCTCACACATGCTTGCTATCAACCCATTCACTGAAGCTCTTGGGTAGATGCTTCCAGCGAATCAGGTACCGCAGCTGGCCTCTACAGCGTCTTGAATCTAGGACATCTTGTACTTCGAAATGTTGCTCCCCTTCAACCATCGTGGGCGCCAGAGGAGGGACTTCTGGATGCCAGGCTGAAGATTCTTGGCTTGGCTTTAGCAGGCTGCAATGGAAAACGGGATGAATTTTCCTCATTTCCCCCTTAGTATAGAACCTTGTTGTCATTGATGAGGAGTGGTCCCTAATGTTGCTGTAAATAATGATAGTAATAATAATGTTCTAACATCACATAGAAGGTAATACAGGTAGTCCTTGTTTAGCTACTACCTCGTTTAGTGTCCGTTTGCAGTTATGACTGTGATGAAAATGTAACTTTGTGACCAATCCTCGCATTTGCGACCTTTGTAGATCTGTAAAGCAAAGGAAAGCTGAAGTAAGATCATAAGCACAGTCATGGTTTCACTTAGTGACCACTTCACTTAATGACTAAGTTGCTGGTCCCAATTGTGGTCACTAAATGAGGACTACATGTAGAGGGTAATAGAAGATAAAGAATCCTGAGAAAATGTATGAACATGCCATCTGAGAAAATTAAGAAATGTCAGATTGGGATACCAATGTAATAGGATTTTTTTTCCATTTAGTCCACAAAAATGAAGGTACATAATAGCATTCCTATTTATGTTAATGCAGCTTATCCAGATTTTGTGCTCTGGGATTTCAGTGAGATTGCCCCCCATTTATGGTCCATGGTGGCTACTGGATGATTATATTTGTATTTGTGGATTCACATACACATATCTGAGTAGAGCTCCTACAACAGAATTGCATGCATCAAGGATGCCATTAATGAGATGGAGTGCATTTCAGCCCCTTGTAGACAAAAGATAATAAGCCACTAGAGTTTATAGGTATTGAGTGATTTCCCTTGGAGGACTATGGACAACACATGTTAATCTCTTTCCCATCAACCAGTTACCTTTTCAGTAAAAAAAGGAAATTGCCAAATGCTGTAATTAACTCTAAACTCTTTTTAAGCTAATGAAAAGCTTTCTGCTATAGGCCTGACTCCCCACTTGCTTTATTGAGATAAACTAGGAATGAGTCATTTGGAGATGGAATGATATGTAATCCAACAAGTGAGGGCAAAATCAAGCTCTTCAACATCCATTGATTTTTATTTGTTACTTCGCTAATCTTAAATTAAGGTGGTTGCAGTGATTCTTTTTAGTTATAAAATGCAAATTAGATGTGTGGGCGCACTAATAAAAGGATTCAGAAATATTCTGAAAAAGAATGTAATGACAGCATATTGAACAATGGAGCACTCATTTGGAATATTGTATTCCATTTGTAGTGTCACTTCTTATGAAAGAAGCATCAGTAGCTCCCAATTTAAAAAAAACCCTGGAGGGTGAGTTATGAATCTAAAGTATTGGAAAGTAATTCTTGAAATAGACTGATAATGGGACAATAACTTTAAAAAGGTATTTTGATTTATAACACAGCCTATCTTAGTGTAAATTCCTATGAATAGGTTTTTCTTGCAAACTTTCATCTTTGATACAATATGGATTTCTGAATTGACCATACATATAGTTTTTGCTCTAATATGTCATTTTAGTGGACATATTTTCGATACATTGGAAAAGGTGGCCCAGCAATCCAACCATTCTTTTAGAACGTTCTACATTTTGAGTGAATGTGTCATTTCCATTCATCTCTTGCCCAGTTGACAGACATATCCAGTTAACCTCCTGACCTTCGGGCACAGGAACATTTGGCCCCTTGTTGTGTTAGTCTTAAAAACTTGAACTGCAAATTCTTATGCTCTGTCAGTGCCAACATTTACAAAATAAATGTCAACAATTCCCAGAAAAATTGGGGGTAGCCATAAAGCTGTACAGGTAGTCCTCATTTAGCAACCACAATTGGGACCGGCAACTCAGTCATTAAGCAGAGAGTCACTAAGTGAAACCGCAACTGTGCTTATGATCTTACTTCAGCTTTCCTTTGCTTTACAGACCTGCGAAGGTCATAAATGCAAGGATTGGTCGCAAAGTTACTTTTTCATCATTGTCGTAACTGCGAACCATCACTGTATGAGGCAGTTGCTAAGCGAGGATTACCTGTGTTAGAAAAGCAGTCAAATTCATTATGTTTAGTAGCTATTGTATCTCACACTTTGCCTTCATCATATGCAGTACCACTTCATTCTCTGATTCAGTCACTTTGCAATCTTCACATGTTAATACAGTGGCTTTAGGTTCTCACTCAGACATTATTTCAATGGCTTGACAAAGCCTGATGACTAAACCTTCAAGCAGCACAAATGACGCTTGGCATTGTGTTTGCATTAAATATGAATAAAAGAAACCTGTTGCTTTAAATCAAGCCTGCTGTGACTCTGGAAACAAAGTAAACAGTGTCTTGGTAAAACCTTGCCTCCAAACACATAGAGTCTGGTGACAGGTGCTCTGACTGAAGGTCAGTGGCTGTTCTCGAAAAGGATTTTCCCAGTCCAGGCCTCAGAACTTCACTGTAAGCTCCCTAAATCACTTTAAAGAGTGAACAGAATTTGCAACCATACGTGAAAAGCTGTTGGTAGAAGATTTGGGCTGAAAGAGGAAACAACTTACACAGCAAAACTAGGTGAGTGAAAATGTTCTGTCTCTATTGTGGGGAAAGCAATCTTGGGGGAACAAGAGTGTCAGGGAAATGAAGTCACTGGCGCTGTTTGAAAGCCACCAGGAGTTATTCCAGCAGTTGGAAAGTTAGCTAAAAAGAGAGAAGAGGAAGTCCACCATTGGGGAAATTAGTGGAGATTCAATATCAGCAAGCCAGTGATTTGTATGAATGAGGAAGCATGATTTCTGATCATAGTCCATCAGATACTGATATTTTGCATAGATGGAGCATAAGGAGATACTATTTTGTGAAGCTCTTCTGGGGGCCTCCAGATTTCATCCCACCTCACTACTTCAGTGGTAAACTGGAGTAAGGAGGTTCAAGGCCTGGGATGTCCATGTTCTACTTTTTAATCCTTTCAATCCTTTCCCCGTTTCTTTCATTTTTTTCTTACCACAGAATATTTGTTACAACGGAAAAGGTGAAATGGTTGCATGATGGCTTTTGATTGAACATGAAAGGAGCCATCCATCTAGAATAGTGTTTCTCAACCTCAGCAACTTTAAGATGTGTGGAATTGAAATCCACATATCTTAAAGTTGCTGAGGTTGAGGAGCCTCAACCTGGAAGATCTTTTAAAAAGACAATAAAGGAAGTCATTTCCCCTATTATGGATCTTTTGTTTGCCCAGAAAGAAAAATCCTATTCCTAAATCGTCTAGCATGCTATGACATAGTTAATGAAAATGCCAAAATGAGAAATTCTGCTTTTTAAAAGAGTCAGTTTGCTTGTGTCTTTGTGTGAAATAAATAAAAACTGATAGTTTGTTAGGCAATGTTTTAGTGTCTGAGAGAAGGAGACTGCATTTATGGAGGAAAAGTAATTTTTGAAATTGAGTGTAAGGCAATGGTAAATACAAATGTGATTTTTGAAAGAAGGGCAAAAATGAAAACTCCTTACATTTAGAGTGCAATTGTATATTTTCACTTAACTTGGAATAACCACCCTGAATTCAACAACCCTGTAAATCAACATCTTACTTTGAGTAAGCATGTATTTCTGTTATTAAAATATTATTCACTTTAAATTTGATAGGCATATCAAAATACTGGTACTTTACTGAGTGAACAGTTTGGGATAAAGGCATACTGAGAACTTATTGTTCTGACAACTCTATGAATAATTTCAGTCCACACCCGTTAATGTTCTCATAGTTAAATAACCTGAAGTAATGCATTAAGAAATCCACAACTTTAAAGGTACTCTGTTCGAAACCAAAACAGAAATTCTAACAATTGCATCCACCTGCCCAAGATCAGTTGACATTATTCTGGACTGGGGCGCCTGGCTCAAGGTCACTCATGCTTTGGTCACTTCCCAGTTGGGCTACTGCAACATACTCTACCTGGGGCTGCCCTTGAAGACCACCCGTAAATTACAACTGGTCCAGAATGCAATAGCTCATGCAGTGTTGGGCACCCCCTGGTTTTCCCATATTACACAGCTGCTGCGCGAATTGCACTGGCGTTTAGTTTCTTTCCAGTTGCAATTCAGGATGCAGGCTATCACCTTTATGCATGGCATCGGGCCAGGTTATTTGTGGAACCGTCTCTCCCTGAGGGTATCTGCCTGTTCCACCAGGTTGAATAGGGCAGGCCTGCTCCAGGACCCTTCCCTCAAATGTTGCCTTCTAGTGGGACCAAAGAAGTGTGCCTTTTCTGTAGCAGTCCATACCCCATGGAACACCCTTCCTCCTGGGATCCAGCAGACCCTCCATCCTCTTAGCCTTCTGGAATGCTGGAAAAAAACTGGCTCTTCCCCCAAGCATTGGGGAAGGATGAGGCTAGAGCCCAGGGATTGTATATATTGATATACTGAAAAGCATTGGTTGGGGCACCAGATTCTGGTTTTACTGTTTTTTTGGTTTTTATTTTTGTTGTGAGCCACCCAAAGTTGTGGCACATAAGATGGATGGCCATATAAATAAATATCCTATTAACTATATATTATACCCCTGATAAACTAAATTCAGACAGAGAATTTTAAATAATCCGTTTTCCCTTGGAGCTCAGCCAGCTCTGTGTCTTCATGTTTGCTAGAATGCTTTTAAAAGGAACGTGTTTAGACTTGCTTTTAGGAGTCACAATTAAGCTATCATGCAGAAATCTAAACAAGCAGGTAACATTTGCCAACTCTCTTTCTCTCCTGTTTCTCACCCATACTTTTTCCATCTTGCATAGCGATACTCATAACAAATTGTAACGATGTCAACATGACGACACATGCACATCATGCAAATGCTGCAATTATGTACTTGTCTCACATCTGATGCAAATACACAAATCACAGCCTTTGCATGATGAGGTCATCATGCACATGTCATCAGTTGCCCCTACCATGGTCTTCTGCAGATGCCCATGGTCTTACACATCTCTTTGTGTTTGCAGCATCTTCTAATTCATTTATCATCTTTTTTGTCTCTCTCTCTCTCTCTCTCTCTCTCTCTCTCTCTCTCTCTCTCTCTCTCTCTCTCTCTCTCTCACCACTCTCTCCTATATCTCTTTCTGTCTGCCCTACCTCTTCCATGCTTCATATTTGTGAGCATAGTTCAATGCTACCGATATATGTTCATCATAGGACAGTAGATCTGTTCAGGTGATACAGTAGAACAACCTGCCTCAGAGGATGGTGAAGTCTCCTTCACTGAAGGTGTTTAAACAGAGGATGGATGGCCCTCTCTCAGAGATGTTGTAGTAGTGGATTTCTCTACTGTGCAGAAGGTTGGACTAGATGATTTCCAATGTCCCTAGCAATCCTGCAAGCCAACATTTTGAATAGCAAGCAGCCCTGCCCTCTCCAAGTTGTGCTAGTGACATCACTAAGGTTCTGGTCTCCATGCTTGTAGGATAGCTGTCCAAACAAGAGAGCTTTTGCATATATTAAAAGGTTTCCACGTGAGCTGGCCCTTGATAGTGCAGTTAAAGTTTTATTACACTACCTGCTCATGTGAACTGATGTTCAGTTTCATAGAGTAGAGATAGCAAAAGATTCAGTGTTATTCCCAGTTACTGCTTTTAGAATTTTAAATGGCTTAGAACCTAGTTACAGAGGCTGTGCCTCTTGTAACATGAGTCAGACTGGGCTATAAGATCACTTGAGGAAGTGCTGTTGTGCAAACTTCTGGCTTCAGGTGAATAATAAGCTTCTGACTTTTTCTTTGAGGACTTCCTGTTGAAAAATGCACCCACTGCAATTCAGTATCTCAAGGATCAAGACCTTCCTTCCTTCCTTCCTTCCTTCCTTCCATCCATCCATCCATCCTCAAAAATAGAAACAAAGGTGTTTCTCAGAGGTATCCTGCATAGTATTCTAAAAATAGGCTTTTACTGCTTTTACCAATGATCTGAAGAAACACGAATTAAAAACAAGACAGAGTTCAGTTATGAACTTTTTTTTATGCTGAGGTTGGGCACCATAGGTTTTGACTTTAGGAAAAATGCTAGTCTGCTATTTGGTGTGGAGACAATCAGACTAACAATTCCTGCAGTGTGATGTTTTCACCAGACTATGCTCCAGTTACCAGATACATCTACTGGCATATTTATTAGATTTATGTAATAGACTAAGCTTTGACAGATCTGTGACCTATGACTGGGTGATACAGGAGGTATTGGAGACGTATGGAGGCAAACAGAAGGATATACATCAAATTTAGCAGATGGAAAAGAAAGAAAAATGTTTTACATACACTTTATTCCATCTAGTTCCCAACATTTTGCATTGGGATGCTGTGGCTGGCTCCCCAGCCTCAAGTACAACAGTTTCCGTGTCCAATATGTTGTCCCTGAGATATCATCTGCTGACTGGACAGGCAAAGAAGCCTTCCTTTTACTTCATAGCCTGCAGGAGTGCCCTTTTCCTAGTTTAGAATAATAAACCACATTTCTTTCTTTGACATTGCCAAATCTATATAGTATTGCCAATCAGGTGTTTGTAGTAGTTTCGAATCGAATTATCCATTCAGTCGTATCCGACCCTTGGTGATTCCATAAGCCAGCTCTCTCCATGATTTTCTGATCTTGTACAGCTTCTTTCAGTTGCTTTAAATTTTGGGCTGTGTCTGCTTTGATTACATCCAACCAGCGCGTTCTTTGGTGTCCTCGTCATCGTTTGCCACTGGCCGTTCCAAGCATAACATCTTTCTCCAACGATGTTGAACTCATGACATGGCCGAAGTAACTAAGTCTAAGTTTTATTATTTTTCCTTCAAGTGACATGTCCGGTTTTATGCGCTTCAACACTTCTATATTCGTTATCTTTGCAGTCCAAGGGATTTGCAAGAGCCTCCTCCAACACCATAGTTCAAAAGAATCAATTTTCCTTCTATCCAACTTTTTCATCATCCAACTTTCACAGCCATAAGTAGTTATGGGGAACATAATAGTGCAGACTAGTCTACTCTTAGTCGTCAAGCTGACATCCTTGCTTTTCCAAATTTGATTCATACTTATCATTGCTGTACGACCCAGCATGATTCGGCATTTAATTTCTTGGCTACATGTAGTAGTTTAGAAGTAAACAATCTCACCTAAAATGATTGCTTAAAAATCTATCAGATTTTAAGGATGACTCATTTTATAGGATGAGAGGAGAAAACTTCTACAGAAAATAAAATGCATACAGGAGTCAAGTTGCATTAGACCAGTCTTCCCCAAACTTGGTTGCAGATGTCAAATCCCCAAATTCTCAATCATGGCCATGATGGCTGAGGAATTTTGAGAGTTAAGGCTATAGATCTTGTGGGTACTCAAACTGGGATGACTGGCTCCTTGACCCCCACTATCATGCCACAATAATGTCATGGGTCTGCATTGCCCTAGAGCAGCCTTTCTCAACCTTTTGACCCTGGAGGAACCCTTGAAATATTTTTCAGGCCTCAGGGAACCCCTGCACATTCAGGCTCAAATATAGGCTAGAAGTTACAAAACTATTATATTTGCTTCACGTATAGGCCTGTAACAGTGTGGTGGATTTCAGTAATGCTGCTGGTTCTCAGGAAGGAGGGGGCATATTCCAAGGAGGAGGACAAGATAAAAGGAGAGACAGTCCAGAAATGGAATGTGGGAAAACTAAGAGGTTAAGAATAGACCCGCCCTAGAGCCTTCCCAGGTTATTTCCCCTTAGGTTAGGTAGAGTAGCTTTAGTCTGGCAAGATTCTGTCTGTATGGTGTAAGCAAATAAAGAACTGAAATTTGGCTGGATTGATTCTCTGAAGTTCTTGGGGTGTTCTTAAACTAAAAATAAAGAATGAAACATGCGTCTTTAATATGAAGTTGCCCGAATTTGAAATAATTTTTAAATAAATCATGATCTCCCAGGGAACCCCTAGTGACCTCTTGCAAAACCCTAGGGTTCCACAGAACTCTGGTTGAGAAACCCTGCCCTAGAGGATACCTTGAGAATGGTAGAATGGACTTGGTCCTCACCAAACCATTGTAACTATTGTGGGGACTAAGCTCAGTACATTAAGCTGGTGGTATGCCAGGCTCTAGAAATACAGGGAAGGCAGATATGTCAAGACCAGATGATATCAAATTTACCAGATTCAGTAGAAAGTCCATGTAAAATTTATTTCTGGTATGAATTGTTAATTGACTTTTTAATCAGTCACATTGCTAATCTCATAATTCCTCCAAAGAGTTAATGTCACTTGCTCAAGATCACTGAATGAGTATCATAGTGGAACTAAGTTTGAACTTGGAGTTCTGATGATTATATAATTCTAGATTATTCAGTATCATAGTATTGCAAACTACACTGCAAAAAGCTGCAAAGTCCCAAAGAAATAAAATACTTTTAAAAATTATGGAGTGGATTCTTATATTACAGGCCCTACGTATCGGTCTAGCACTAGATAGCAGCAAATAGTGTTTTCGGTGTCTCCTTGTTGCCTTCTAGTGGTTTCCCAGATTTCTACAGCCCCCATCTGGCAGCCCTACTGTATACTGTAGATGTAATTATAATTGCCCCATGTGTTCACCTGAAGGAATTTGAGGTTGCTCATTGATGTTTGCTATGAGATTGGTAATTGTGAATACACCCATCCAAGTATGAACATGGCAGCCTTGAATGCTAGCAGAGCATTTGGAAAGAACAAAAAACAGAAATGATATGGGCAGTTTTAAGCTAATAGTACTGAGCAATTAGTTCCTTACTGTAAGTAAGAGGAAGAAGCATGGAATTGCCAATACATGTTTTATCCAACTGAAAACCTAGCTGTGTTTTTTTTTCCTGTCATCAGGGTGTGGGCAGGATGATAGGTAACATAACAATTCATACTTTGAATTCTTGCAGACAGTTCCTGAAGTCCTGTCAGAATAAGTTGAAGAAAAAATATGCACAGGTGTAGCTTGAGGAGTAAGGATGAAGAGAAATATAATTAAAAATAATGACAGACACTTGTTAAATTTAGAGATCTACATATGGCCTGTCTCTTTTAGAAAATAATACTATATTTATTGAACTATTGGACTGAGAAGAAATGGGGACATGAGAAGAGAGGGGGACAACTTTGTTTCTTATTTTAATTCAAACCAACCAAATTCATACTTCCTAAATTAACATGTGAACCAGAACACTGTCTTTCAGCATTTGCCCTTCTCCAAATTATGAGAGGTAATTAACTGATCAAAGTATGAGTACAAAAAGGCATGCAGTAGAAAAAATGGATAAAATATAACATCATAAATAATGTAGTATATGAAAATGGCTTACAAATAGGTTATCTAAATGTTGTGTATTTTTTAATTTGTTATGATTCGCTATAAGCTTTTAGAAAAGAACACTGCTATTACCAGGAACCAGCATAGGATAGTCAAGAACAAATCCTTATCTCTTTTTATGTCAGAGTGATTAGTTTAGTAGACCAAGGAATACTGAAGATGTATTGTACTTTGATCTCAGTAAAGTGTATGACAAATTATGTTATGACAACTTTATTGACATAATGGATAAGTGTAGGCTAAATGGCATTGCAGTTCAGAGCATTTGCAACTGATTAAACATCTGTAACCAAAAGGAGCTTAAACATGATTCTGCATCAGCTTGGAGCAAAGTGTTGAGAAGGGACCCCCCCAGGGCTCAATCCTTGACCCGTGCTATTTAATATATTTATAAAGTATTTATGGAATGGAAGGAATGTAGGAATGTTTATCAGATTTGCAGATGACAGCAAGCTAGGGGAATACCTTGGAGGACAAAAATCATAATTCAAAATTACCTTAACAGGCTTGAACATTGGGCCAAACCCAACAGGATGAGGTCTGTGACAAGAATAAGGATCTATATATGAATAGGAAAAATCCAATAAATTATAAGTTTGGGGAGATTTACCTTGGAGACTATGTGCGTGAAAAGAATCTACAAGTTCTAATGGACTTGTAGATAGCAAGGGGGCAAGTGTGTTACAATGCTGTGACACAAACTCTGTCCATGTGACATTGCAGTGCAAGTACAAAAAGGCAGGTGATGCTACAATGCACATTTCATCATTTTGTTGTCATAATAAATAAGTATGGACATCTGTGGGACCAACTAGACATGTATGATGCAGCAACTTGAAAAGTCAGTGTAATCTTGGGCTGGAGTAACTGAACCACTGCATTCAGTTAATGGAATATGATAGATTTTTCCTAAACAGTGAGAGGTTCAGCTTGAGTTGTTGAGAAGGCAGCAATTGCATCAGTACACAGATGCACTGCTATTGGTTTGAAGTTGGTTTTGGAGGATGAAACTCCATTTTATTCCCTGCTAGCACCATGGAGACAACATACTGTAGGTTATAAATAGAATGGGAGCCAGAATACACTGATGCTTAACGTCTTTCTGGATGGGGATATGAACTGACAAACTATCTTGGCTGTAACATCTAACTTGCATCAAGTTGCATCTCACTTAACAACAGCAGCCTCAATCAATGGAAAGATGTTTCACCTTCTACCAGAATCTATCTCTGGGGCACCAGTCAAATTACGATTTCAGTTCATAGGAGCCACATAAATGAATCTGTGAAGAAGGTAATATATATCTCTGCCAAATGATGTAGAATAATACTCTAAAATCTTCCTTCCCAAAACCCAGCTTGTTGCTCCACAAGTTGTTCTGCCATCCTGTTCAATCCCAACAGTTTCCTGTAGAGGTGTTGTATGAACTGTTCGCTAATCACACTCAGCAAACTAATCAGCCAGTAACTTACTGGATCAGTTATCCACTATATGGCACCTCCAGTCCCTGGGAATTTTCAATAAAAATAAGGTTAACAATATGGGAACCACCAATCAATATTTACTTTCAATAACTTAGCAACTGTAAGTTTAATTAGTAATTTCTGAAGGGGGAGATAGTGTTATGGCCCTGCTGGACTTGTCATCTGATGGGGAGGATCGGGAAGAATTAGTCAGGGGCACCTAGGGACAATAGTCTTGGTGTGAGCAATTCCAGTAGTGGTGCAGTCAATGATTCCACCGTGGTTGAGGCAGTTCCAACAAGTCCTCAGGGTGCTTTGCCTGCCCCCACTGACAGCCGCTCAGAGTGTAACGTTCAGCCGCCCAATCCTAAGCAGAGGCATGTGATAAAGATTCAATAGCAGAGAGAACTTTGTAGATCTGAGAGACTTGCCAAGAAGCAAGCCTGCAGAAGAGCCAACGTTGAAAGAGTAAACTGCCCCGGTTATGTATTGGGTGGAGACTCAGCATGGCTGTTTTATGGGCCTCACTCCCCGGGAGCAGACTCTGAGAACAACTTTTCAAGCCTCAGCCCTGTCATGTTCACCTTCCATGCTGAGTATTCCACCTCACTTTACTGGATTCCGGGTTTTGACCTGTGCCAAGCCTGTTGACTACATTTACAGTTGCCATCTTAAGATATTAGTAAAAAGGATTCTTTTCTTCTCAAAGTTCAATCTGAGCTTGCATATCACTGGACTGTGGCAGGGATCCAGCTTGCTATCTTGTTGGCTGGCAGCCAGCACTGCCAACATAGAAAAGATAAGGAGTCACCACTCTGGAGCACTGTCTAGTTTTGGTTGATGGAATTATCATCAGTAATACCCGCCCAGGGTCCCTCCTTGTGGGGGAGATGGGCGGGATACAAATGTGATAAATAAAAATAAATAAATAAAATATTCTGCATTATTTCTGCATTATATATTTCTCCTCAAAAATCTCCCCTTCAATTACAGTATGTAGACCTTGAGTAGACTTTGAATTTAAGTGCTTGACAATGCCCTTCTCTGGTGTTCCTGTCTATCTAACTTAGATGCTATCTAACTTAGCTACTCCAAGGATCAAACAGTTTTGACATGGAATTTATTTGCTTAAAGTGAGACATATTGTCAGAATGCCACAAATGCTTTTAGCAACATAACACTGTTAAACTCTCCAATTGCTTATTCCCTGTGCAATTTGCTATGAGACCTGCATTTGTCATACCTATCAGCTATCATGGATTTTCTGAAGCTGCCATACCTTTCAAAGGCTGATCCTTCAGCAAAACCCTGCTTCAGATTTTAAAAAAATCAGTAAATTTACTTTGAACTTCTTAATGTTGTTGCTCCCAGGTTCTATTTGTTTTAATTTTATTCCCCCTCTAAGTGTCTTTTTCTTGATATGCTCACTTGATATCCATTTTATCAGGTAAAGGTAAAGGTTTTCCCCTGCACAGTCGTGTCCGACTCTAGGGGGCGGTGCTCATCTCTGTTTCTTAGCCGAAGAGCCAGCGCTGTCCGAAGACGCTTCCATGATCATGTGGCCGGCATGACGCGCGCGGAACGCTGTTACCTACCCACCGAAGTGGTACCTATTTATCTACTTGCATTTGCATGCTTTCGAATTGCTAGGTTGGCAAGAGCTGGGACGAGTGAGGGAGCTCACTCTGTCATGCGGTGCTCAGGTCTCGAACCACTGACCTTCCAATTGACAAGCCTGGCATCTTAACCACTGAGCCATCGCGCCCCATCATTTTATCAATGGAGGGTTTATTTTTCTTCTGTTGGAACATGGATTGTTGGGTGGCCAATTAAGGTAAAGGGAACCAGATTACAATAAAAACAGTAGATTAATAACCTTAGCTACTTGTCTCCCATCTGTAATTTTGGACTGCTACATCCAGGATCTCAGAAGTTTCTTATTTGCTTGAGCTAGGAGAATAACAAAGAGATTTGTGAGCAAGCCAAGTAATCTTTGGTAGAGCATGATATTGAGGAAGAAGGGAAGTGGAGATGAAGGATACTTCATCTTTTTTTCAGAAGCTGTGCAAAGTTGTCTGATTCTATTTGTTTTGTTTCATTCAGTTTAAGAGGACTGCAGTCCTACTACCATCTTACTTGAGCAAAAGCCTCCCTGAACTCAAGTGGACTCACATCTGGGTAGGCGTTGATAGGATTGCATTGTAGCCAAATATTTTATATATAAAGTTTTATATTGGCTAGAAAAAAGGAAGGAAGTTGTGGTAATCCACTGTTGTGTTCTTTGAATGGTTATTTTCTTGTTCAAGCATCTGCATTGTTATATAGGGTTACCTGGGATAAAGTACAACAGCATAATGTACTGCCTGCAAACAATTGGTGAAACACATCACATTGTACACATGGTAAAACTGCTGTGTATTTAGGGGGAAAGCATTATTTTAAGAACAGTCTAGCTATGGACGATTTAAGGCTGCCTGAGGTATTTTCTGGGGATGAGTGGAAGGCAGGAAAGAAGACGTTTCTGGGGCATGTTCATTTTATTGTAAGCCGCCCAGAGTCCCCCGGTTGGAGGAGATGGGTGGTCATATACATTTAAATAATAAATAAATGAATAAATAAAATGTTCATGCTGTGGTTATGTGCAAGTTGGGAAAGGCTCTGGGTCATGAACAGGCATGCAGAAAGTAGCTTTTTCAACTGAGGCTCTTGCATGGAGAGGTATATGGAGCTGAAGCACAGAGGAATGGCACACCTAATTGATATCTGTCTTATTTCTGAATGTACAAATACTATTTCTTTAGGGCTTCAGGGACGAAATGTATATCTTGGGGGAGGGAAGGACAAAACAAATAGTGTGTATTATGCTATGCAGGAAAGAATAATGAAATAACCATGAGCCTGTGCCTATTTTGAAATGTTGGCAGGTTTAACTTATTCCTTAGTAGTCTTATCAATAAGTGGTGAAAAGGGCCACCCAAAGATAAGGTTTCTGGCTACTCCTCATTGGAATAAAAGAATATTTATTTGTAAATTAAAGGTAAAGGTTCCCCCCGCACATTTGTGCAGTCGTGTCCAACTCTAGGGGCCGGTGCTCATCTCCGTTTGTTAGCCAAAGAGCCAGCGTTGTCCGAGGACGCTTCCACAGTCATGTGGCCGCATGATGTGCGCGGAACGCTGTTACCTTCCCACCGAAGTGGTACCTATTCATCTACTTGCATTTGCATGCTTTCGAATTGCTAGGTTGGCAAGAGCTGGAGCTAGTGCGGGAGCTCACTCCACATGCAGGGCTAGGGATTTGAACCTCCGAACTTGTGATCTTCTGATCAACAAGCCTGGCGTCTTACCCACTGAGCCACCACGCCCCTATTTGTAAATTAAATATCCATAAAATGCCCTAATAAGGGGGCACAGGATAAATGGTTAGGAGGAAATAAAGGAAAAACAGGGAAAATTGTCTGAATAAACTCTAATGTAAGTATTCTACTTTATAGATGACAATCTGTTTGAATACGGCCTTTATTTGAAAAATTGTCTTGTACAAGTTAAAGTATGATGAACAGAGAACTCAGAGTGCCCCCGAGTGTCCCACCGAGTCCCCATCATTCCCCCCAAGATGAAATTAGCCCCAACCGTCCTGGCATTTAGGAAGTCCCAGAAAACTTGGTTTTTCCAGCAGGCTTGGGGATCCCAGAGAAAGGGGGATCCATTGAGATGGTTACACTGTATGTAAGATGCTGGTTCATTCTCCTGTGATTTTATTTATATTTTATTTATATTTATATTTGTTTTTAACTGCTGTTTTAGTTGTTTTAACTGGTTTCTTACTGTACACCACCCGGAGTCACATTTGTGAGATGAGTGACTATATAAACCCAATACATGAATAAATAAATAAATAAATAAATGTTCTACCAAGTAGAGTCTACTTGGTACACTACTTGGTAGTCTACTTTCAGATCAATTCAAGAGGGAGGGTACAAAACGATTAAGGTCACAGAGCGGACCTTGTTAACTTGCATTAGCACTTATTAGGGAACTGCTGCGCTGCGGAAAAAAGCTGCTCAGGAAGAGATACTCAAAAAGCTGGACAACATTTGATTTTAAGGCTATGCCTGCCGGACGGAGGACATGAGGACAAAAAGGAGGACATGTCCTCCTTTTGCCGGATGTCTGGTAACCCTAGTCAAAACAGACTTCCCTATCACTCAGGCTGACTTATTGTACAAGTGTATTGTATACCAGATAACCTTGCTGAAAGAAGAGAGGCACATGGCATAATAGATGAAAGCTGGGAAACAAAGTTTTGGTTTAGGATTTTAAATTTGGCTGCCTAAATTGTTTCTACCTGTTTCTAACCTCTGTTTAGCTTATTTTTGTGCTGTTTCTGTTTTTGTTGAAGATAGTCCAACTAGAACAGAAATGTGTTTCTTCAAGGACCTTGTGTTTGAATATTGTAAAACATTACTTGTAATGGTTTCCTTTAAAAAAGTAAATTCTATTCAATTTACTTAAAATAAGTTAAATTTCAGTTTTAATACATAACTTTCCCATGAAAATGCAGTTCATAGCAGTGCAGATTATGGGATCAAGACAATCGTGAATCATATCCAGATCAATATTTTGAAAGCATTATGAGTGACTCTACTTTCAATTAATGTTTCAAATTGCTTGATGATCTTAAAGAGGTATGGAATAATAAATAATCAAGAAGAGTATCAATTTCTAAATTGTTATCAAGGAACAATTTATTCTTCATGCAAAAATACATTTTACTCTCTTTTTTAATTCTAAGGCAGAGAGGTCTGATGGAATTTACAAAGTTTCCTCATCTACTTCCGTGTTATTAAACAATACAATTTGTTGCTATGGAGACAGAAAAATTGGAAGAGGTACAACAACGCCGTGGGAGATCAGCCCATGGTATCCAGAAGGGTAGTCCTCCACAGGCACTATCAAGCCTGGACTTGATCTCTGATGATGATTCTGAGGCATCTGACAATATAACTGAGAAAGAACCAGAGACACATTATATTCCTATCCGAAGAAATTCCATATATTATCATTCTATCAGACTTCGAAACAGAAAGAAAGTAAGGAGTAGTAAAGAAGTTCAAGTGGAACGTTTTGAAGGTAAGTAGATGCCTAAGTGGATAGCCTTACTTCTTTTCCCACGGAGATTGAAAATTATGGGTACTAATAAAGCAAAGCAGGGGGAATGAGACAATGTCCATCTACAAGGACTCTAGAATCTGGGTGCCCGCTTCAGACGTGTGTTGGATATCAAGTTACAGTAAGTCTGAAAGGGCAAAAAACAGGTTTGGAGAAAGAAAATCAAGCAAGGCAAGATCTGATAAATTTTATTTAAACTGAGTCTTATTTATTTTGTCAAACCTGCAGCAAAGGAAGGAAAAGAAACAACCACAATATTTTATACAAATGAGGAAGCCTCACCTCTTTACTCCAAAGTAGAAATGGGAACGTAGAATTGCATCCTCAAAAACCAAGCGTAGCAGAATATAATTTAAATAACCTGGTTGATAAGTAACACAAATCCATGGGGATTTCTGTTCCTCCACACCACAAAGAAATTATTATATTTAGCATTTATGTACACAATTCAGTGATTCAAAATGTTTCTAAATTAGCTAAAAAATTATTTTGTTCCTCCCAAGAAAAGTTACTCTGATGCCCACTTAAAGTCCATTATTTCCCCCGTCACCAAAAAGAGGGAGGAGGCCCCCTAAGAAGTGGCAGCATTTTTTCCTTGTTTGGGACAGAGGTTCATCTTACTCTGTATTACAGCATCATTGGTCATAAACGACCAGGCCCATTCCTTATTCCAATGTGAGACATACAAGGTAGATCCCTCTCTCTCTGTATTATTGTAAGCAGAAGGCATAACACTAAAAACTGCTACTTAATATTCTGCTCCAGCCATCAGTGTAATATATGGACAAAATAAGCTCTTCTGTATGCCAAGGCAGACATCTTCTCCACCCTGTCGATGCAGTATGCTGCCAGGCTACCATACAGCTTTTCTCACTGAATCACCTGGACGCCAGAGACTCACTGCACCAAGGCTCTGACCCGCATATAGCAGAGTCATTGCAATTGTAAACAACATAGCCCTTTTGGAGTCCAGTAGAAGAATCCATCTGAAAAAAAAAGCCTGCTCTCCAATAGGTTAAAACTGGAATATGTATAGCCTTCCAGTTTTGCTGTCCTACATACTCTCTGCTGTTTCTTTGTTGAATCAGTGCTTACTCACCTAGAAAGCTGAAGAGGAATCCATATATTCTCCAGAACTCCTGACTTTATTGGGAGGCAGTGAGTCTCTCTCTTTCAGTTAATGTTTATTCAAACAACTAAGAAAGAGTAAGTTTCATCCTTCAAATCACAGTGGATTACTGCCTGCCCCCATAAGACCTAAACCTTTGACAAATGGGGAATCATTTCTTGCAGCGTTGGCTAAACTGAGTGGACAATAAGAATGGGTGAGCTGTTTATCTTTTAGCTAATTCTTTGAGAACATTGGAATATTGCTTGTTTACAAAACTGAATCAAGCTCTGTTACTGTACCATTGAAAGTGGGCATTTGGGTACTTTGGATAGGAGCTCTGGTTTTATTTGTTTAGATTTACTTTTTTATTATTTATATCCTCCTTCCCTGCCAGTAATGGTAAGGGAAAGTATGTTTTCTACTGGCAAGGGTTGATCCAAAGGAAGAATTATTGTCTCTTACAACTGAAAGTAACCAGTTTGGAGCGGGCAGGATGAAGGCTAGCTGGAATAGCATGGTTAATTGGCCACTGGCTCAACTGCATCCTAGTATCAAGGTCAAAGATCTCATAGTTCATGGGTAGCTGGTTCTGGATGTACACTTTTGTTGGTCAGAAATAAGAAGGACAGACAGGACGCATAAAATAAAATGAAAATGTATTCTAGACTTACAGAATGAGATGTTGTATGTAAAGTAAGCAAGTCTAACAGCAAATAAAAATTATGTGAATGCTAAATTGAACATACATGTGTGTATTTTAAAAACAGTTGAGAAAAACTGAGTTTCTTTTTTATTAGTTTCATTTAAAAAGTTCATTTGAGCCTTATTACTTTATGTAACATGTTCGGTGCTGCAATCATAGGAATGAACACACATCTCAAGAGAATCCTGCATTTTTAAGGCACTAAATCTTGCTTGCAGCATGTTGTATTCTTGTTAGAAAGGGTATCCACCAAAGAAGGTGTAAAAGTGGTGAGCAGCAAATGACCAACAAATGCATATTTAATTGCAAAATAAACTAACTATGCTAATAAATGTCCTTAAAATATAAAGTGCCACAGAGCATTTATCCCGTGAATCAGCTGAGACTGCATTTAGTGCTTTAGCGCTCATTTTAATAAGGGCAGAATTTTTTAATGATATTGTCCTGCCTAGAGTAAGGCTGCCAGGCTGCCACTAACCAGATGAAAAAGTCAAGAAATCAATAACTAACATCAGAGCCAGCAAACAGTTGGAGGCTTATGCCCAAGGTTCAAGGAAGAAAGTAAGAACAGGCAGCTACTTTAGGTCTCAAAAGTAGATTCTGTGGTCAGTTCAAGAACTGGAGAATCAGTGGACAGGGAAGACAGGAGCGTGGCAGAAGACAATAATGAAATGATTCAGATCTTATAAAGTTAGAATCATCCCAGCCGTATTCCAATTGTCAGCTCTTAAGGAAGCATCAGCTTCTTTGTGAGCAGCCAGAGGAGGGTTTATCTGGCTTTTGGGGAGCTGCTCCTCTCCGGCTTTGGGCATGGGTTGGCAGCAGGAACAAGAGCAAGCAGGAGGCTTTTTAGGGGGATTAGCCTGTGTCCTCAGCTGCCCTTGGACTAACCACATGGAGCAGCAGCCATTTGGCCAGTTACATCTTTGCTGTCAGTTTCTTCCATCTTGGTGGATTGCTGCAGCGAGCACCCTCCCAAACTTTTTTTACAACCAACTTCAACCCCCCCCCCCCATATCATCTGGAGGAGGCATGACTGGGATGTTGGACTTTATTGCTATGGACTGAGGGGTTTTGGTGGGATTGCTGGAGGGGTCATTTTTCTGGGCTGCTGATGCTGTTTCTGCTTGGGTGAGGGGCAGGACCGAACTCTGGGCTACCCTGTCTTGTAGGTTGGTGTGGCTCCTCCCCACCCAGATGAGAGCAGGATGGGCTAGGGTGGGGCGGGGTGGGTAGAGTGGGTTGTAAGTTGATGTGAGGTTGTGCAAGAGAGGGGTGGAGTAGCTGATGTCTAAGCCAAGGGATGCTGAGTGTGAAGAAGAAGCATCCCTGAGGCCGGTACCAGTCGCTGTCGGTACGGGTGATGTGTTGGGTGGTGGCATAGGAGTGGAGCCGCTAGACTCAGGGAAGATTTGGGGCGGAGGGGCAGGCAAGGGTGGTGAGATGAGTAGAAGGAGATACGATGGAAGACAGTGGGCAGGCTGCTCTGGGGGAATGTAACCTCAATGTTTAGTATCAGTGTCATCTTCCAGCCCCTTGTGGTCTGCCCCAAGGCCTGGTAGCCAAGGCTTTAGTATTTTGGAAAAGGTTGTATGAAAAGATGCATCAGCTTTGCCCACTGAACATAACTAGCATCTCCGTCTTGCTCTTCTTAATTGCAAATACTTACTTATAAACATTTCTTTCTTGAACTTAAAGGCTCACTCAAAACTGGTAATACCAAAAATGAGCTTCTGAACAAAGAAGAACTGTTGCACATATTTCACAAGAGTCTGTCTCTACATGTAAAGCCGAATATGACAGCCACAGAAGAACAATGGTTTCAAAGGTAAGGAAAAATAATATCTTATTTCCCTGAAAATATAGAAAGTAAAATAGAAATGGTGAAATTATATTTCATTAAGATTAAAATGGATTAGTCAATTTTGTCCTCCCATTTCTGTTTCTCTTTCTTTCTTTTTTTTCCTCTGGAAATATCCTCTTAGTTCAGTTCAGTTCAGTTCAGTTCAGTTTACTTTTATTTATTTAACCTCTTTGGCCAAATTGTTTGACTCCTCCTGACAATCAAGACTGGTCTGTTGTCTAGCAGTGCAGAGTTTCAGAAGGTGTTATAATAAAGAACAGACGAAAGCCGAAATAGGAGCCACAATGGTATAGGAATACTTTGTGCAGTGTTCCTCTGGTTGGCCAGATGGACCTACAACAGCTTAGGAAAGATACAGGTCTCTTCTTACACCCTTCTTACACTTAGTCACTAGCAGGGTTGCCTCCCGCAAGAGCCCAACCTTCTCTACTGCCACTGGCTATCAATCAGCCAATCTGCCTGCCTGCCCATCCCTTTGCAAGGTAAGAAGGCAGGATCTGGTTCTGTCTGCTGGTTGTCTGCAGGAATGATGGTCTAGGACAGAGGTGGGCAATCCAAGGCGGCCTCCAAAGTGTGCAGGGCCAAAATATTTGTCCCAATTCTGAAACTGTGTCGAGGGGGACTTAAGGAATGTCATAGGTGCCTTAAGTTCTACAAAAAGTAAAAAAAAGGCTGATTTTTCTCCATTTGGAGAAGTTTGAAGAGATATAACTTTAAAAAAAAACAAAAAAATACAGGCACATCTTTGATCCTGCCCACTCCAATTATTCTTGAATTCACTGAAAGCGTTTTTTTTTTAAGTGCATAAATTGTTGCTCATTGCTGGTCTAGGGCCCCAATATTAGTTTGTCCCAGAGGCAAAAACTATTTGTCCCAGAGGCAAAAACTATTTCAACTTCAATCACTTAAAACTGAAATTCAGATAATCAGATGTGACTTCAGATCCTCACAGAGAATCAGAATCCCCACTTTCCTCACAGAAAGCCTCCCATTGATCTCAAACCTCACCAGTGAAGCAGGAAGAACTGTGATGGAAAATGCTGAGTGATGCCAGCAACTTATCTGTGCCGCCGGACTCAGTTCACTTCCCAGGCAGATCTGGAGACATGTCTGATAATGCCCATGGTATTTGCTGAAGCAGCCATGCAGTCAAAAGTGCCCTTCTAGGGTTTTCTCACCCAGACACCTCCAATCTCATTCTGAGGAAAGAACTTACAAAGCAAGATAGAAACTTTCTTCAGGGTCAGAAATCCCTAGAAAGCTTATACTGTAAGCCAGCCTTTCTCAGCCTTTTGACCCTGGAGGAACCCTTTGAATATTTTTCAGGCCTCAGGGAATGTCCTGTGTAGGTGCAGAAATAACACGCCGAGGCTGGGAATCTAGTCTCTAGTGTTTATTGGTACCTACATACAGAATCCTGCTAAACTGATGGTGCCCGAAGAGCTCCAGAGATATGAGTCCAACCTAGGGCGGAGCTTTCCTGAGGCGTTTGGGAAAGAAGGCCAGGCTTTCCGAGCTACGTGCTCGCTTCCCTCCCATGGGCGGCAAGCTCCCCCCTCCGCTCTCCTGTGTCTCCCTGACACCACCCCCCTCTCCAGAAAAACACTCCATAGCAACCCCCTCCCCTCCTTCGTCCTTGGTGTCAGGTACAATCCCGTGGGAAGCTGATTCCATCTCCTCCTCTTCCTGAGAACTGGGCAGAGGAGGGAGGTCGTCCACGGAAAGAATGTCAGGGGAGGAATCCTCACTGTCTGTCTGATCAGATAACATCTCAGTTGCAGCTGGTGGCGACTGAAAAACATCTATATGGTTAGTATAGCTTCCCCCCCCCCGGCCTGGGAACTGCAACCCAGAAGTGGACGGGCGAGAATCCTCCTCTGCCCCCCCCCCCCATTGGCCTCTGTTCCTGGAGTTGAGGTGGCTGCTGGTAACTTACGAACACCTCAGGCTGGCCGGCTTCGTCGTCTTCAGCCAAGGGCTGTAGCTCTGGCAGTCGAGGTGGTCGTGGCTTGTGGGGGAAAAGCTGATGAAATTTGTGAATTAACAAAGGGGCATGAACGTCCTTGGCATTCTCCCAGGAGCACTCCGTTTGAGAATACCCCTTCCAGTGTATTAAATACTGAATTCCTCTGCCCCTCCTTCTGGAATCCAAGATTTCTTGCACTTCATATTCCGGTTCCCCTTCGACAAGTAGCGGAGGTGGGGGGGGGGGGTATGTGAACGCAAGGTGCTTGGAGGGGAATCCTTGACTAACAATGACTTGTGAAACACTGGGTGGATCTTCATGGAGTGGGGAAGCTGCAAATGATACGCCACAGGGTTTATCTGCTGTAACACTGGGAAAGGGCCGATGAACTTACAGTCCAATTTCTTGAAAGGCCTGCTAGATGGCAAAAACTTAGTAGATAGCCAGACTTTTTCTCCCACTGAAATCGAAGGCCCTTCCTGTCTGTGTCCATCTGCGTTCCTTTTATAGGCTGCTTTCACCATATCAAGCTGCTCTTTTAACAGCTGATGGGCTGCCTGCCTTTCTGCCAGGAAATCCATGGCTGCAGGGACAGCTGTTTGTTGGGAGGAAAGAGGCAACACTCTCGGGTTCGTGCCATAGAGTGCCTGGAAAGGGGACATCTTGGTCGAGGAATGTACTGAATTGTTGTAAGCAAATTCTGCCATGGGGAGCAGGTCTGGCCAATTGTCCTGGCGATAGTTAATGTAACATCTGAGATATTGCTGCAATAATTGGTTAGTTTTCTCAGCTTCTCCATTACTGCAAGGATTCTCCATTACTGCAGAGGATAAGTGTATTTTGACCCCCAGTGTCTGAAAAAGCGCCCCCCAGAACCTGGAAGTAAATTGGGAGCCTCGATCTGAGATCAAGTGGTTAACCATGCCTCTATATCAGAAGACATTGTCCAAAAAGAGCTGTGCTGTAGCTTGCGCCGTTGGGAGACCTTTGCATGGAATAAAATGTGCCATCTTTGTAAAACAGTCCACCACAACCAGAATGGAAGTGAAGCCTTGTGCCTGTGGCAAGTCAGTGATAAAATCCATGGAGATAGTGTCCCAAGGCTGGGGGTGTGTGGGTAGGGGTTGCAAAAGGCCTGCTGGTTTTCCTGCAACCGTTTTAGCACGTCTACATGTGTGGCAAGAGGCCACGTAAGTCTTAATGTGCGCTGCCATCTTGGGCCACCAGTAATCTCTGAGTGTTCTGTGCAGCGTTTTGAACACCCCTCCCCATGTCCTGCCGTTGGGCTATCATGACATACCGTAGGACCTCTTCCCTCAGGGTAATGGGAACATAAAGCCGCCCGCTATGCCAAAGGGTCCCGGCCTCTACTGTGAATGGGGACGGTGTTCCATGCTGGGTCCCCTGGAGGTCATCCAGCCTAGCCCTTCCATGGGGGTCTTGTTGCTGCTGAGCTTTGATTCGTGCAAGGAGATCGTCCGCTTGCCTGACGGCTGCTAAGATCTCTACCTGGTCCCTTTCGGGAGGTCTCTCAAAATTTTGAGGCTGCAAAATTGTGGCTTGAGTGGTTTGGTCAGGGTCTGCAATGTCCTGCGGCTGCCTAGACAAGGCGTCAGCCAGCTTATTCTGCTTGCCGGGTAAATATGAGATTACAAAATTGAAACGTGAAAAAAATTGACTCCATCTGACCTGGCGGGGGGTGAGGGATCCAGACTTTTGCAAAAGTGCCAAGTTTTTGTGGTCTGTGGAAACCTTGACTGGAAATGTAGCCCCTTGTAACCAATGTCTCCATTCCTGAAAAGCTGACTTTATGGCAAGTAATTCTTTGTTGAAGACATCATAATTCCTCTCTGCTGGTGACAGCGTGCGAGAGAAATAGGCACAAGGAAGCAAGTCCTCCCCTTTTGGGTCCGCCGCTTGGAGCAGGACGGCAGCGATCGCCCAGTTAGAAGCGTCAGTATGGACATGGAACTGCCTTTGTGGATCCGGATGCCTCAGGAGAGGAGGGGAGGCAAACAGCTGCTTAAACTCTTGGAAGGCAGCCTGTTGTTGTTCCCCCCAGCAAAAGCGTGTGCCTTTCTTTAAAAGCTGAGCAAGGGGTTGCGCCCTCTCTGCATAGCCGGTAATAAATTTGTGAAAAAAAATCGCGTACCCTAAAAATTGCTGGACCTCCTTGACATTGCGGGGAGGTTTCCAAGACAGAATTGTTTGGACCTTTGCAGGATCCATGGCTATGCCTTCTGTGGAAATCCTGTAGCCCAGATAGTCCAATTGAGTTAAATCAAAGGTACACTTCTCTAGCTTGGCGAAAAGTTTGTTCTCCCTCAGCCTCTGCAGAACATTGCGTACATGAGTTATGTGGGACGTGGGGTCCTCAGAAAATATCAGGATGTCATCGAGATAAATGACTACATACTTATCTAACAAATCTGAAAAAATGTGGTTCATAAATCTGGAAAATACAGCCCCACAATTACTTAGTCCGAACGGCATGACCAAATATTCAAATTTACCATACCTGGTGTCAAAGGCTGTGAGATATTCACGGCCCTCTTTCATTCTGATCAAATTGTAGGCATTCCTGAGGTCCAACTTAGTAAAAATGCGTGCCTTTTGTAGGCGATTTAGCAAATCCGATATAAGGGGAAGGGGGTAGTGGTCCCTAACAGTAACTGTGTTGAGTGCGCTGTAGTCATGCACCGTGCGCATGGGAGCCCCCTTTCCACCAGCCTGTGCCGAAGGGGCGAAGGGATCTGGCTTCTTTGGGATGAAGAAGGTGGGAGCAGATGCAGGCGATTTCGATGGCCGAATGAATCCCTTCTTGAGGTTTGTATCCACATATTCTTTCAGGGTAGCTAGCTCCTTTGGTGACATGGCATAATGCTTTGCGGCTGGAATCTTGGCTCCGGGCTTTAGATCCACCGTGCAGTCGAAAGGTCTGTGGGGTGGCATCGCTGTGGCCTCCTGTTCACCAAAAATGTCTGCATAGTCTCCATACTTTGCTGGTAGGTGAGCCCTCCCTGCTTCCAAGGTTGCAACTGTCAGTTGGGAGTGGGTGGTTTCCTGTAATTTGTGGTGCAGACAGTCCTGAGCGGGGAAGGAAACCGCCCCAGTCATCCAGTCCAAATTGGGGTTATGAAGTTTTAACCATGGAGTGCCCAGGATGATAGGAACTTGCAATGAAGCTGTGACATAAAGTTGAATCCACTCCGTGTGATCTGCGATAGAGAGTTGAATTGGCTGGGTGCAGTGTGTAATTGTGCCTGCCTTGAGAGGTTGCCCGTCGATGGTTTCAACCTGTATGGGGCTTGGTAGGGCAATCGTTGGAATCTGAAACTTTCCCACTGCTTCCACATCTATAAAATTTGTCGTTGCACCGGAGTCGATCATCACTTCTACAGGTAATGGTTGCTTGGAATCTGTTGTCAGCGTGGCTGGAACAAGGTAAAAATCTTGGCTGCAATCTGCCGACTGAGCCTTTCTTAATTGCTGAATGGCCTCCCTGCAGGGCTCTGGTGAGGGGGGCCGTTGGAGTTTAACTGCTGGGAAGAGGAGGCTGGAATTTGTGCCTGCTCTGTCTCCTGGGTTGTAAATCTTACTGGAGCTGCTTGGCGTCTGGCCGGGCAAGCCCTTGCTATGTGTCCTGGCCCCCCACAATAGAAACAAAGTGCATTCTCCCTTTTCCTTTGTCTCTCGGGTTCAGAAACCAACCTCCGTGCGGCCCCAATTTGCATCAGTTCCTCTGCGCCCAGAGGGACAGCCGCGTTAGGGAGGGTAGCAAAGCTTGGAAACGCTGTCCGGGTTCCTGCCCTGCCTCTCCCTGGCCGGAGCTGCCTTAACTCTTCTAGCCGAGCATCTATGACCACTGCCAACTGATACAAGTCTTCCAATGTAGCTGGTGTGCCCTGCCGCACTAATTCCGTTTTAATCTCTTCGTCAAGTCCTTGTTTAAACTGATCCTTCAATGCCACTTCATTCCAACCTAAGTCTCCTGCTAGCAGTTTGAAATCTGCGATGTATGCTCCTACCCTCCTGTTCCCCTGTCGGAGCCGTCGGATCTCTCGGCTAGCAGTGACTTCTCTGATTGGGTCATCAAAATGGGCTCTGAAACGGGCCATAAAATTCTGGTCGTTGTCCAGAATTGGGTCGTTAGCTTCCACCATGGGGATGGACCATCTTGCGGCTGAGCCTTTCAACAAACTTAAAATGAAGGTGACCCTGGACCTTTCCGTCGGGAACTCAGCTGGTCGGCTGTCGAAAAACATGGTGCACTGGGCGACGAAGGTCCTGAGCTGCGCTGTCTCTCCCCCAAATTTCTCTGGCAAACACCCTGGGGACCGCAGAACAACTGGTGGGGGTGCTGCTGCTGGGGCCGGCTGCTGGACGACTGGAGCTGGTTGTTGCATTTGTTGTAGCATAGCTGCTTGCAAATTGTTAATCTGGTCGTCGACTTGCTGTTGGTGTTGTGTTAATGCTGCCGCGAGCTGTATTATTGCCTGCTGCAGTTCTTGTGTCTGAGAAGACATTCTCCTGGTTTAGTTCTTCCTCCCTCTTCCGATGGGAGTTGTGGTTTAGCAGGATTGATGTCCTGTGTAGGTGCAGAAATAACACGCCGAGGCTGGGAATCTAGTCTCTAGTGTTTATTGTTACCTACATACAGAATCCTGCTAAACTGATAGTGCCCGAAGAATCCCAAAGATATGAGTCCAACCTAGGGCGGAGCTTTCCTGAGGCGTTTGGGAAAGAAGGCCAGGCTTTCCGAGCTACGTGCTTGCTTCCCTCCCATGGGCAAGCTCCCCCCTCCGCTCTCCTGTGTCTCCCTGACAGGGAACCCCTGCACATTCAGGCTCAAATACAGCCCAGAAGTAACAAAATCATTATATTTGTTTCATGTGTAGGCCTATATATAGATATGTATAGGCCTGCATATGTATGTATAGGCCTGCATATATGCATTAACAGTGTTCTTAAACCAAAAATAGAGAATGAAACTTACCTCCTTAATGTGAAATTGCCCAAATTTGAAATAATTTTTTTTAATAAATTGTGATCTCCCAGGGAACCCCTACTGACCTCTCGTGGAATCCCTGGGCTCCACGGAACCCTGGTTGAGAAACCCTGCTATAAACTATGTCTATGAAGGTTCTCAGTCATCCAGGTGGAATTGTCTGTAGCTTGAATCATGTCAACTGGATTTCTATTTTCTTAGTGGAAACGTTTCGCTCCTTATCCAAGGAGCTTCTTCAGTCTGAGCAAAGTTGGTAAGGGAATCCTAGATATGTTTCTAGGTAGCTGTGTGACCTTACACCTGGGGGCATGGTTATATTGAGATGTTATTTTAAGTCCTTTTATTATCTAAAGGAGGATCGTTAAGATCACCATGCTGCTGTTGAGCTTGTGAAATGGTCTTAATCTTCCAAGGCACAGAAGACAGACCCGGGAGAAAGATGGGAGAAAGATTGTGCCTGAGGCCCCCACCTCTATTCAAGGAAGGATTTTCCAAGTTGGCATAAATGGATTCCTTGACCCCTCTCTCAAACCACCTATCTTCTCTGTCTAAAATGTGAACATTAATGTCCTCAAATGAGTTTCCTTTTTCCTTTAAATGAAGATAAACTGCTGACTCTGGTCCTGTGGTGTTACTTCTCCTGTGTTGGGCCATCCTCCTGTACATAGGTTGTTTGGTTTCTCCAATGTAAGGAGGAATGGCCCAACACAGGAGAAGTAACACCACAGGACCAGAGTCAGCAGTTTATCTTCATTTAAAGGAAAAAGGAAACTCATTTGAGGACATTAATGTTCACATTTTAGACAGAGAAGATAGGTGGTTTGAGAGAGGGGTCAAGGAATCCATTTATGCCAACTTGGAAAATCCTTCCTTGAATAGAGGTGGGGGCCTCAGGCACAATCTTTCTCCCATCTTTCTCCCGGGTCTGTCTTCTGTGCCTTGGAAGATTAAGACCATTTCACAAGCTCAACAGCAGCATGGTGATCTTAACGATCCTCCTTTAGATGATAAAGGGACTTAGAAACAACATCTCAATATAACCATGACCTAGCCCCAGGTGTAAGGTCACACAGCTACCTAGAAACATATTTAGGATTCCCTTACCAACTTTGCTCAGACTGAAGAAGCTCCTTGGATAAGGAGCGAAACGTTTCCACTAAGAAAATAGAAATCCAGTTGACATGATTCAAGCTACAGACCTGCTATAAACTATACTGTAAGTGCCCAATGTTGTTGCTGCTTTGCAGCTACAACAAAAAACTATGGAAAGGAGGAGAGAAGCAAGAGCAAGTATCAATAACTAGAGCTGCAGCTTTGTACAACTTATATGAAGGGAGGTGGAAAAAGAAATGGCAGACCAGGAAGGGGAATGGGGAGCAGATGAGGAACATGAACTGGCTTATCTCGATGTGATGGATTTCGGAGCTGAGGAAGGAGGGAGCATTCCAAGGAGATAAACGCACTTACAGCCTAAAGAAAGTTAGGGTAGCCCCGCCCTAGAGCCCCTGGAGTATTTCCCCTCAGGTTAGTTAGGATAACTTCAGTCTGGCAAGATTCTGCCTGTATGCAAATAAAGAACTGATAGTCTGAATACACTGACTCGCCTCTGTTCTTGGGCTGACCGGGACACTCAGGCAGGTAAATCTCTCAGATAAGTTCTGAAATAGTAGCCTTAACCAAGGTAGGGGAACCAGGCAGTGACACATTTGGGCTAGCATTTCTCACAGCAGGTCATCTACAGTTTTTATTTTTAAGTGCACTTTTCAATCTAATTTGTGACCATGGGCAGGAGTGTGCTGCAATTACATTGAATTCCAGTGTGGGTTGCAGTGGGTTGGCAATAGGCCCAGGTTGGTGCTCTGTCCATGCTATAGCCACTGCAGTGGCTGTTATTTGTTCCCTGCTTCTTGCCCTTCCAATCCATGGAACCCTTGCTGGTTGGCCCCTACGTGGGCGGGTATACCACCGCCTACCTTCTTTGAGGGTTTGTTCCCTTCTCGCTAGTTCCCCATTCTTTTCCTTTGCCTTCCCAACTCTTGGCACACATAGCTGCCTTCACATCCCATTCCCACAGACCCTTTCTCTCCCTCCCCACTGCACAAACCTTGCTCTGATCAAAGCAAAGGGAACGGGCCATTCCTTCATTGCTTTGTTCTACTGTAGAACCCTAGTAACTTCGTGACAACACAGAACTGATTGTTCAGGAGTACCATTGGTTGTCATTTTGAAATTTTGTTCCAGTGTTCCTACATTGCAATTTAAAGGGTGCTTGCTTGCTTGCTTGCTTGCTTGCTTGCTTGCTTGCTTGCTTGCTTGCTTGCTTGCTTGCTTGCTTGCTTTAGGAGAAAGGGAACCATTACAGTACAGTGGGCACAAAGGAAAGAAAGGACATATTGCTTCACTCCGCCTGGGCAGAAATAAAAAAGTGTGCCCACTGGTAGATGTCAGGGTAGAACAGGCATTTGCTAGTAGAAAAGGTGAGGAAAACATGGTGGTCAGAAGAAGGCAGCAGCAGCAGCAGCAGCTACAGAGCAGCTGAGGACAGAGCAGCCCAGGATAAAAAAGCTGTACAGGGCAATGACCAACAGCCGGAGGAGAGGAAGCATGTTAGTAATTGGAAAGGAGATTGCCAGAGCTTGATGGGGAACTTGAATTATATAACAGATTTTCAAGAGAACTGCATGGATGTGTCTGTGAAATTATGATGTCAAGTGTAACTTGAAAGAGATGTTACTGTTGGTAACAGTTACACTTTCAGTGTGTCTAAGAATTCCCCTCCTTTCCCATATTTCATTTAGAATCCAATAGGCATTCAGAGTATAAACAGTTGGAGGGTTATAGACATGAGCCGGGTTCTGAGAATTTTGAATACACCTCACATTTTCTGGATTCAGCTTAGCTTCTTGCTCTCTCCTGCTTTGAGCTAATATAAAAGTACCAGTGTTTCTAGAAACAAAAGCTGACCGCTTCGTTTTTATTTCATTTGCCCACAAAATATGCATGAAATTAAGTATATACAGGTTTGTGTATCTGGGTAAATCTACAAACCCCTTTAAATATTTCATTTGATTAGGAAGCCTCTTAAATCTTATTTTAACCTAATTAGTATAATCTTTGCCATGATATAGATGGAAATGGACAATTTAAAAGAGATATAAGCATGATCTTTGACTTATTTTGCACCTGGATCAGAATAAGATTTCATTTGGGAAAATTGAGGATCTAGAAGGGTGGCCATTTGGTTATTTATTTTTGCCCTCCATTTGTTGTATTATAGTTGACAGAGATAAATGGTTTGACCTCAGCTGGTATGACAAGATAGATTAAATTGTGAAAATTTATATTGGAGTTTAAAATGGAACTAAGCTCTCAATTTCATGTTTGTGTTTGAAAGAAAAATTCCAGATATATCAAATGTATGGAAACCAATCACTGAAGTAACCACAATGTGAATAAATCGGAGCCCATTATTTTGATATAAAGCAGTTTTTAAACAATTCTTTCAAAAGCATTCATAAGATGCAATCAAATTGCCTCTGGAAGAGTGTAGCAAAGGCTGTAAGAGAGTCTGCATACCCTTTGACATGTGAGGAAGGAGTATCAATAGGAGTTCCAGTGAAGTTAGGGTAAGGAGGAGAATTCTCAGTATATCAGGGAGATTATGAGGGGCTTTCGGTTCCATGCACTTGCTAATATGAGGGTGATACCCATTCCTTTTCCATGAATACAGCTGAGGCCAACAGTCTTCTAGTGCCTAAGCAGAGTAGTGCAAACTAGTGCCTAAGCAGAGTAATGGATTGGACCAGAGCTTTCCAAACTGTGTTTCGGGACACGTTAGTGTGTCGGCTGCAGTGTCTGGGTGTGTCGTGGCTGCTGCTGCCTCTGAGCTCTGCCAGGATTCCATGCAGGTCCTAGTGCCTGCCTTGTGCCTGGCTGCCTCTAAACCTGCTGTGATTCCACGCAGGTCCTAGTGCCTGCCTTGTGCCTGGCTGCCTCTAAACCTGCTGTGATTCTGCGCAGGTCCTAGTGCCTGCCTTGTGCCTGGCTGCCTCCAAACCTGCCCTGCCAGGATTCCGCGCAGGTCCTAGTGCCTGCCTTGTGCCCTGCTGTAAGAGTGTGCCGCGAAATGATGCATGTCTAAAAAGTGTGTCACCAACATGAAAAGTTTGGAAAGCTCTGGATTGGACTGATGACTAATAAATGGAGATTTAGGGCTTGTCCTCATGTTCCCTTAACTGCGACATAAATATGTCCTGTTAATGATTTATTTATGCCAGGTCCTTAGGACATCGCCTGAAGACACTGGCTTCCACAGAGGCATCTGCCTGCATGATTCCTGACTGCCATTTTCCAAACCCCATGTCAGGTCTTAAATGGGCTTCATGTACATGCAGGTTTCAAATTTTTTTTTTAAGTGCTAAACAGGGGGTCTCTGCCTAGGAGTATGGGGGGGGGGATGATAAAATTCTGTGTTGTGACAGCACAATGCATGTCCCACCCATTTTGTACATACATCATGAGATCATCTATGAAAGGGGTAGAGCTTGTGATGACAGCATGATGCTGCTTTCATCATTTTGATGAAAGCTCTCAATCCTGTGGATGTGTCAGGTGCTTGATCTATTTTTAAACACAGGGTTCTGCTAGACCTGTGTTTTAAAAAAAAACAGAACTAGCTCTTGAGAGAACTAGTACAAGGTGAATTTAAACCAGGAAAGAGAGCAGAGCATCCTGCCAGCTGTCTGTTGCTCATTCTGTCACCACTGAGTGAATTACGACTTTTCCACATTTCTGCCAACAAGGATTTGCATGGTTGTACTTCTTACCATTTTTATTCCTTTGGTTGGTGGAATGCCATTTTGCCTACTCTTCTCCAGCTTCGTGGCCCTCCATGGGCTACCTATGGGTGTTACCAACTACAAGGACAGAACTGGATTCTCTGATATTACTGCCATCTCCTTGCAACAGTGGTTCAAGATGGAGCATACTCATTATTGATCTCTTCCTCCAGCCCCACTCAGTAACTTCTTAGATGGGCAACTTCTGGACATGGATTTAGAGCTAGACCTATATTATAGCCTGACTAACAGGTCTGACTAAAATATCAAGTCTTGCGTGAGAACAATTATTATCCAACTGAAGAAGCTGTCCATTGATAGTCCTTAATCCATATTCCCTAAACAAATTATATGTAAAACAAACAAACAAGCTTACTTGTTGAGTCGTAAAATGTACAACCAAATTCAGAAGTTATATTTCGCAACTTCACTTAATTTTTTTCCAAATAGACATCCGATTTTTATTTTCATCTGTAAGAAATAATGACTACAAAATTAATTAACCAAATGCTGAATTAGTGATGTCATCTGGCCTCTCTCTCTCAAATCCTTTTATACATTGTCAGAATTTTTTGAGAATAAAATTGTCTTCTCACATCATACATTCTCTCTCAACTGCACGTATAAAGTGGTCCCAACTATTTGACCTGTTTGACCCAGGTTTATGCCAAATGAAGTACAATAGAATAATTTTATTTTAAAAATTCTAACATGGAACATATTTTCAAACCCTCCAATTTAATTTCAATAGCCATGGAAGAAGCTTTATAAGCATCTATTTGAAAAATAACTGATGCTTTAAAATTTTCTTTGAAGCAAAATGGATATTAAAGAGGTTTACCCTGTTTCCCAACTCTCTGAAGAAACATAGAGGGGGGGGCATAGAATCTACCTCAACTCCAAATCTTACAAATGCAATAGTCACACATGACCATAAACTCTGGCATAAATTATTCTGGTATGTTTAGACAACATGATGGGACTGTTTGTCTATGAACATTAATATATGTCAAGAATTACACATGTGGAGGAAGAACTTGGCCAAATCAGAATCCCCTCTCATACAAGGATCTTTGTGTGCATATATCAGTATATGTGTTGTCTGAAGCAACAGGTGGTAAAACATGTATCTGTCTCGATAGATGTGCAGCCATGACACACAGCATTGGGAAAGGGTTAGCTGTATAATTCTACAATCCCCCTATGTTCTTTAAATGTTGCATGGACGGAAGGAGATGTCATCTGCATCCCTCTATCACCTAAATCCTATTCCAGAAGGATTTGAATGTCAGATTTCCCATATGAAAACGTGTTTTGGCAAATTGCATCCTTTACAAAGCAAAGGCTTCTCATGGTGACGTGAAGTGCAGGTGCAAGATAACAACTGTCACGTGTGTATTGTTATGGCTAGTGCCCTACACAAGCAATGGGACCTTCCCATGAGAACAAGTTCTCCTGATTCCCTCTGTGGGAAGCCTGTTCCAGGGGGAGCAGAGGGAGGGAGGAGATCACGTGCTCGCTTAGATGCAGCACTGCCACCCAATAGCAGGTCATGCTATTGCTTTAGGCCTAGTGTGTGTCACACCTAACTTCCAGCCAATCAGAAAGCTGGAAGAACTGAATAGCTAACCATGCAAATTGGTGTTCTATGCTTCTTGATTTTTTGTGTCTTTAACCATGTAGTTCTTCATGTGTATTCTACTTCTGAGAACTGGGCAGTGCGTAGCTGTGCCTGGCTGTGCATGGCACGAGGTCTGGCCCTGGAAACAATACACGAAACTCTGCTTATAAGTTTGTTTTTGTTTTTCCTTTTACAATGCTGTACCATGTATATTCAACTTTCCTTTTTGCGATAATGTACTGTATATACATTATTGCCTTATGCTACAAGTAAATACTTTTAGCCCTAAACGCTGCACTCTTGTCTGTTTATTCTCAAGCCTTGATTTTTCCCTATAAGCCAGCATACATCCTATCATTGAAATGTTAATGTACCTGCATCCACTCTTTTGGATGAGGGGGACTATCTCTACGAAACTAGTGAATCTATGGAGGCAGATTGTGTCAAAAAGGAGATGGCAGTAATTACTAGAGTTCTAAAATCCCAGTGATGGATGTGTCTTTACGTAGTTTAAACCTGGATGTCTCCGTATTGATGGAAAAGATTGAATTCAATTCTTAATTTTCATTTTAAAAAATAAATGCCCGTTATGTGCTAAAATAGAAAAAAAATGAAAGTAATTCATAATTGTGGAGTCCTTGGTGCTCTCTGAGCTTGGTTGTTTGGTTGTAGATGTTTCATTACCCGACTAGGTAACATCATCAGTGTGAGAGAGTGTGGGGTTTGCTCCCTGTTTATACACAGTAGCTTGCCCTGCCAGTGTTGGTGGGGGTTGGTTTTCTCCTTGGGATTAGGGTATTGTTTTCTGCTTGATTGTTTGGTGTTAATCCCTAATTATTTGGGTGTTGGCTGCTGGAGAGGATGTGTTCTGGTCTTTTTGTTTCCTCCTTAGCTTTTTTATTGTCTCTTTTGAATGGTGTGTAAATATGGTTTATCTGTGTGTGTCTATTGATGGCTGATTTGGCTGAATGCCAAGCTTCCAGGAATTCCCTAGTGTGAATATCATTATATTCATGTGGGAATATTCCCTAGATGAATATCAAAATTGCACTGCTGGATCAGACCTAACAGCCATCTAATCCACTATCTAGATACCTCTGAGAAACATAAAAGGAAATGAGTTAAGACTATGGAGAATCTCTGCCAATAAAAAGCAGACAACACAGAAATGGGTTGTTGGTCTGGCAGTAAATGGCAAACTGTATGAGAAATAATTTCAAATTAGATATAAACCTAGATTAGTCTATAAGAATACCCATTACAACCCTAACCCTACAGCTATCCTCTTGACTGCATGAAAAGACTTTAGGGTACCATAAGTTGCTTTCAAAGTTGTCTACATGCCTCTTTAGATCTCTTTTTTAATACAATAATCTAATGATGGAACAGTGCATTATTCTGAGAAATTTGAATGATCATGAGTGACATCTCAGTAGGGCAGTCACAAGCAATTTGGTGGGTAAGTAGGCACATTGTGAATGTTGAAAGCCTCTTAGTGATTGTTTCATCCTCAATCATTACATCCTTCTGGAGCATCTCTATAGATTGGAACATGGGGCAGGGTGAGACAGTGGGTTCCAATTCAATTTAGGGGAAGGACTCAGAAGATAGTGTTACTAATGCGGGATGTCTTCTCACCTTCCTGGCTGTTACTTTATGGACCATTCCTTGAAGATTCCATTTTGTCCCTGCCTGTTGTTTAATATCTGCAGGCAAGGTAGTCTGGTAATGGATGAGGTACCACCAATGTATGTGCAACACATTGTAATGATCTGTTCTGTAAGATGGTGAAAATCCTAAACCAGGATGAATCTTGACATGTGCTCCAATCTGTTTTGCTATTTTCCCTCTAAATTAATGTTCTGTTTCATACAACTTACTAAAGGTGTCCTGTGCAGATTGTTTAATTTTGTGTACTGCCAAATTCAATGTGTTGCAAAATTGTGATACTTGTAGGATACCGCTGGAAGAAAGTATACAGTATGTAGGGAAAATTCTAACAGCATGGTGAAACTGATTATGCAATTAATTAGATTGGGTTCTCTGACAAAAATATTTTGAGATTGATTAGAGATGGTATGGAATGGAAATTAATGGAATATGCTGCCTAGTTTGCTTCCAGCTAACTGGCAGTATCTAGCACAACTGGGTAATCTTGAAATTAAGCAGGATCAAAACTAGTTAGCATTTGGATAAAAAACCACCAGGAAATACTGGGTAATTCTCCCCTGCACTGCAGAAAATTTTAAAATAATTGTTAAAATTCCATTGGAATAATGGAATAATGAAGCTATGCATTAACAAATTGCTGTTATTGGGCAGTATAAAATATAATAAGTAACTATTAGGCATGTTTCAGGGCATAGATGAAGAAATGAATATGCATATTTCTCATGCATATTTGGCCTTGTAGTGGATGGTAAACCCATCCAAAGACAGATGCATGCCATTGTGGAGATCACCTAGTCCCTGCTCAACAAAACTCATTCAGTTTCAGTTTATTTGCTACTCATCCCCATAAACGTTGCCATCAGACGCTTCTGCAAGATTGGCGCTGAAACCCCTTTTGTGTTTCAGACACTGACTGTATTTTATAAACCAAATTGCTACCCAGAAAACACACAAGACTGAATACCCTGCAGTATTTGCCACGTTTGAAATGTGAGCACAAGGTGCAAAGCAATGTATAAAGCTAGTTTTGCACAACATATTTAATTTGGTTATGGAAATAATCTGTTTTCTGGATTTGCACAATACATTGATTCGTAAGCTAACTGAATTGGTTTGGTTGCACAAAATGGTGAGCCACAAATAACTAAGGTTAAAAGTTACCAAGCTAAACATATTGTATAAACCCAGCCACTGTGAAAATGTGGGAGAAAGAGAAGATTATAAATATCTCTCTTTCCCCTTTCTTTCTATATATTCTACAGCAGTGCAGTAATACACTCCAATTGCTGCTGTGTTCCCTTCTTTTTTTACAATGTCATTTGTCTGCAGCCATGTAGATCTGCACAGAAACAATATTTTAAAATTAAAATTATGCTTGTTCATAGGTGCATTCCCACTGCAAACCACTTGGCAGGCTGTGAGGCTTGGCTTCCCCTCCTTCCAGGTAGCCAGAACAAATTACTCTTGTCAATTCCACTTAACTTCCCCTATGAATTCCCACTTACTAGTCAATTTCATCAGTGATCGTTCATTCTCTATTCATTTTACAAACTGGATCTTCACCACAAACTCCAGCTTCATCTCTTCTAGTCAGTTTCACAGTGGGGAAAGAAAACTTCTGGACTTATAGAAGTAGTGTGCACCTTCCACCATTATCCTACAATTGCTACACATTTTTGAGGTGAGGGAGGGCGAACCATATCATGAAGATGGGTTGGAGCAGGGCTTTCCAAAGTTTTCCCGCAGCGACACACCAACTGCTGTTGGTGTGTCACCGCGGGAAAACCTGGAAGTGCCGCCGTTGCGGCAGCACGCAAAAACCTGGAAGTGCTGCTGCCGCTTTCGATTTTTGCGCACCGCCGTTGGTGTGTCGCCGCGGGAAAACCCGGAAGCGCTGATGATGATCAGCGCTTCCGGGTTGTGTGGTGACACACCAGACTGTGTGTGGCAACACACTTTTGTGTCGCGACACACATTTTGGAAAGCTCTGGGTTGGAGTATGCAACTTTTATTTTGTAAGCTCTCTTATCCTTGACAGGATATGGCAAAAACTATTTTGGGATGTACTACTCTGCTTTGCCCAGGCCCTACTATGAGTTCCGTGTCCAGTTCTGGGCACTGCAGTCTATAATGGCCATGGAGCAAGTTCAGAGGATGTCTACCAAGATAGTGAGGGGACTGGAAATCAAGTCCTAGGAGGAGTGGTTAAAGGAACTTCGTACATTTAGCCTACAAAAGTGAAGATATGATTGCAAACTTTAACTACTGTATCCAAAGGGTTTTTGAATAAAGCAGGCAGAGGACTTGTTCTCTGTCACCCTGAAGGGCAGAACCAGAACCAATGGTTTGAAACCACAGTGAAATAGATCCAGGTTAGGAATTTCCTGATAGCAAAAGCTTTCAGCCAGTAAAATAGGTTGCCTCATGAAGTGCTTAATAGCATGTTCCCCTCCAGTGGACATCTTCAAAGAGAGGCTGGATAGCCAAAATTCTGTAGTGAGTTCTGCACCAAGCAGGAGGCTGGACTACATGATCTTGGAGGTCCTTTCAAACTGTATGATTCTGAAGATATACTGTATGTTGCCTCCTCAACTCTCTCTGCCTAATGATAGGACCGGCCTGGGCTGGCATGTTCCATATGGGCTTTTCACCAACTCACTGAGCTCAGGAAATGGTAGAGAGGTAGAGTTGGACTTGTGGCTGTAAGGATTCATCCCTAGCAGACCGATATGATCTGTGGGTCTTTCCCCACTAACTGCCCATCCCTACCTTGACAGAAAACAATAGAGGCTTGACATTGGCTGTCCTTCTTGCCAATTCCTATCTTGACCTCCCGTCTTGTTGGCTCTGTTCCTAGTCACAAAGCCCAACAGATTTTATACACCTTGAGGCTGCCCTTGGGTGATGTTAGAGTAGGGGAAAATTCCAAGAATGAGAGGAAAGGGGAAAATAAGAAGGTTCAACTATAGATGACTTAAACTTTGTCTCACTTTGGGCTGGATTAAGATGAAGATGATGTCATGGGACAAGAGGAAAAGTAAGTGTTACCACTGCATGACTGTGCTGTGCAGAGCTTTCCAAACTGTGTGTCGGGACACATTAGTGTGTCGGCTGCAGCGTCTAGGTGTGTTGCAGCTGCTGCTGCCTCCGAGCCCTGCCAGGATTCCACGCAAGTCCTAGTGCCTGCCTTCTGCCCTGCTGCCTCCAAACCTGCTGTGATTCTGCGCAGGTCCTAGTGCCTGCCTTGTGCCCTGCTGTAAGAGTGTGTCGCGAAATGTTGCATGTCTAAAAAGTGTGTCACCAACATGAAAAGTTTGGAAAGCTCTGGTGCTCTGGCTAGGTGCAAATGGAGACATGGACTATGATTTGCAGTGGTTTCAGTGGATCCCAGTCCTGTAAAATTCTGAGGATCCAGGTTTTTGTGCTAGTTTTGCACCATGATGACCATGCCCCAAGTGGTCATACAGTATCTGTGGCTATTAGAGCTCTTTTTGGGTAGACTGATGTTATCTGTAGTTTGACAATAGGTTCAAGTGTATCACATGAAAAACTGTGAGAATCTATTAGAATCCATGCCCTGGATTCACCTTTTGTCCCAGGACAGCTCCAGAAATAATCAGATCCGCGATTCTTTTGGTTCTTTCCATGCAGATGAATTTGACTGTGTTTTGATGGTGCTTTCAGGTGGGTTCCATGTAAAATTGACAACCTATTTTGGATCCATGTTTTCCCTCCATGGTAGTGCCAACAATGGTCAGAGATCCATTATCATTGTGGCTCATTCTTTATAGACAAATGTAGTTTGTACTTTGAAAGCAGCTCAGATGGATTCATTCTGGAAAATGAAAATACCTTAATGCTGGAGGCTGGCAGTTTGCTTCCCATGTTTTTATTTTATTGAAACTAAACATCAAGTCAGGTCGGGCAGGAAGACTGGCGGGCGCTCAGAAAACTCTCCGACGACCCCCGGTGTTCCCCACAGAGCGCCCCCTGAGGAGACATTTAGACCTCTCCCGATTGCTTGGGAAGGCAGCTATTCAGGGAAACGGTTTCAACTTCCACTTCAGCGGAAGAAGTGGGTGCCTGGGAGCTGTACAAGTACAAGACAAGGAAAAGTGTGAGGGGGCGGCGGCTGCCTCTCTCCCCCTCCACCGATCTTTCACTCACTCTCTTCCTCCGCCCCCCCCCTCTTCTTTTTCCCTCCTGCGCAGGCTGCTCCCTTCCTACCCCGGTTACCGTGGCAACCGCCCGGACTTCCCCGGTCCCGCGTCTGCTGCGGAATCGCTCCGCAGCAGTAGCAGCAGCAGCCGCAGCCGCCCGCTGCCGGGATCGCTCCTGCTGCCGCCGTCCTCCTCGCCGCCTCGCATGGAGCTTCTGGCTGCCGCGCTCAGCGCCGCCTGCGCCCTGGACCACGAAGGATCCGCCGAGAGCGGGGCCGGAGCCCGCCCAGCTGGCAGGTGAGGGACAGAAAAGTGGGATGAGTTCGCGCGTCCTCCGCGGGGGCGCCCCTTCCGCCCCAGCCTCCACGCGCGACGCCGCTCGCTTCTTCCGTCCGGAGCGCGAACTCCGGCTGCTGCGCCTTTCAGGTAGAAGGACGCCGAGCGCCAGAACTTCAGTTTGATTTTGGGCCGGACTGACTCCCGCAGGGAAAGTGGAGGCTCGGCGGCCCCGATCCATCTGGCTGACGGCAGGTCTCCTCAGGCTGTCTCCGACCCCTGGTTCTCTTCCTAAGCCCCTAAAGGGCTTGCAAGAGTTAACTCCGCCGTCAATGGCGCCTCGCCCCCGCTTGGTCACCTTCCCCACTTTTTCGTTTGCCCGCGTGTAGCGCGGTTATTTTTCTCCGCAAAGGAATACACGCGTCCTCTTTCTGCCCTGAGGACCAGAACGAAGGACTTCTCCTAGTTAAGGAGAGGGCTATGCCTCTTAACAGGCAGACTCGCGAAAGGGCAGCGAGCGCCGATGGCGCGAGCGCCGATTAACTCACTTTGATTTGCCATAATTCCGCAAGCACTTACCGCCCGGCTAGTCCCTGCCTTCGGAAAGCGGGGATTCCGGGCAAAGGCCGGGAACGGTTCCACAGAGGTAGTGACGCTCCCGCGGTGTTGTTTCCCTCTCTCTCTGTCTCTGTCTACCAAAGTGAATCCCCTTCCATGGCGGGGCCAACTTCTTTTCCGGAAGAGACCCCTGAGCAGGCTGACTGCCCGGCTGCTTTCCCCGAAGCGCTGCAGATGATTCACCCCATGACCGCAGACTCTTGGAAGAACTTCATTGAGCAAATAGGTAAGGTCACCTCCCGTTGTAATCCTGAGGACTGCAAGCTGCATTGGAGTGGGCAGACATATTTAGAGGCCCAGAGGCCCTGTTCTGTAGGAACATTGAGAATGGTGAAGTAGCTGTAGAGGAAGGGATGGGTAACATTTGGTTCCAAGGGTGTCCGCAGGGAAGGGCTCAGAAAAGTCAAGTCGCTGGCCACAACAAATAAGGGGTAGGGCCATGATTGCATGGTTGTGGCTGCCATCTTGCCTTTTCTGACCTTCTCCCTGCAACTCCCCCCACCACACACACACTTTCTTTCTCTGAAGTGTCCCGGTGCTGCTGCCACAAATTTGTGCAGTTAAAAATTTGGACTTATTGGATGGGGATGAGGAGAAGCAGATTCTGAATGATTGTTTTGGAGCAGGACAATAAGGAGGGAAGGAGATAAGCCTCTCCCTCTGGTAGTTCTCTGGCCAAAGCTGCTTTTTTAAAAACAAAGCTGGTTTTGAATGTTCTAGAATGAATACTAACATGTAAGTTATAATTACTCTGAGTTTGTTACTGTACTATAACAAACTAAGATAGAAGAGGTTTGGTTGACTGCACATTTATCACTTTTAACAAAACTGAACAGTACAATTTAAATACAATTTTAATGGCTGAAGATAATTAATTTGTGTTATTAATACACACCAGAAACACATTGGTAATAATTTAAAAACAGTTTAAATATAGGCTTCTCTTTTATACCAAAAGTATCATATTAAGTTCATTCATATCTAACTTCACCCTCAAGCTCAAAATAGTTATCCTATCTCCCCTTTTTCAGTATTCATTGCCAATATTAATGCTAAACAAAATCTTGATTATTAAGTTAATTTTCAAGAAGTATTGGACATATATAAAAAATGTAGTTCAAGGGAAATTATATAAGTATCATTCCATATCATAAGATGTCTAAAAGCAATTTCTCTTTTTCCGTTACGTGTGGGAAACTAGCATGGTTTCCAAGATACAATTTCTTCTACTGCTATTTTAATCTCACTTTGACTAGTGTTCCAAAAACAAAGCAATTGCTGCATATACTTACAGTTTGCAAGAAAACCATTTCTTATGGCCACGTTCCCATGACAAACGATGCATGTTTCAAGGATTATGAACTAAGTATAGTTCAGTTGTATGTACATTATTAGTGCTATGCACCGATCTATACGAGCAACTTCTGAATTAATTTTATGACTTCAGATAAAATGTAAAGCTTTATTAAAATCTATATTTAGATATACAGTGTCAATTCAACACTTTATAAAATTGAAAAAGAAAATTATTTAAACATTGCTAAACTTTAAAATGGAGGCAACCTCACAAGTACCTAGCACAAATTGGAATGACTTTAGAATGAGTCCTTTTAGAAAGTTGTGACTGACATTTTGATTTGTTTGAAACAGCATTTATTAGTCTAGAATTGTGGGAGACACATCTTCACATTGTCAGTGATGCATACTGCAAGATTTCATTCTCTTACAGAGCAGGGCCAGTAAAAATTCAATACCATACAGTATTTCTGCAATTTCTAAAGAATGAATAGAGATGATGATTGATGGTGATTATGATGATGCATGTTTTACTTGCATTCAGTGTTTTCAGTGGTCTTTGATGTTAATTGTGAAGGGGGTTCTGATATTTCTGCAGCATTTCATAACATATGCAAGGCTGATCCTACATTGTTTTAGCTTAATTTTTGAAGGTATTAAACATGCAATAAAAACTGTATTGATTGCCTGTGATGGATATTTATATAGTTTGGCTTGTTTAAATAATAATGTTTCATTTTGGCTTTTTTAATGTAGTGGTTTTGCTGCACTTTTATTTGGCATTTTGCTTTGATGGGCAGAAGAGCAAATAATATTAATGAATTACCTCATACCTTTTGGAGTTGTGAAATCTTAAAGAGTTTTCATCATTTAATTTTCTTTCATCAATGTGTTTGTGAAGTGCTAGATCAGATTACATGTGAATTTGATAGATGGGAACAAAATACTGCTGCTAAGTTTCACCATCTTCCTATTATATTGTTTAAATAATTCAGTTACACCACTTTATGGAGAGAAGTCATCCCTAGTCCTATCCTGTGACAGAAAAATAAATTCTCTTTTATGTAAGAATAAGAATGGTGCAATTAGAGATGTAATTAAAAATAATGAAATTGTAAGTTTTTTGGGAACAAAACAGAAAAAGTGGTTTTGGATGTTGGTGTTGCTTAGTTACAGTTACAAATCTTTTGTATGTAAGAGAGAGTAGGACGGTCTGGAAATATTCTAATCCTAATTCGAAATAATTTCTAGGAAATGGCCCACCAAGTTCCATTTCCCCAAATCAAATTTTATCCTTTTATGCTTCTCTCTGGTTTTTATCCCCTGTCTTTCATTCACACACATCCTGAGATGGACTCATAATATTCTAAGCTATAATTTACTTTTTTATTCCTTTTTTTCCTGTGTGTTTTGTGCAAACCCAGCCAACTGTGCTTTATTCAATGAAGCGTGGTTAAACTATATATTGGCATGAAGTGAAAACCAGTTCAACATAAAGACTGGAGTCATACAAGATTTTTAGAGCTATAGGATGTGGTCTGCAATAATCTGGAAAACCACCAGATGGCAGGAAAGAAATACAAAAAACATTAACTTTTGCAGCCATCTAGGCATCATCTGGATCTTTGCTGCCTTGATCTGGTAGCCCTAGGATATCTGCTTGCTTGCTTGCTAAGCTTATATGCTGCTCTACTCACAACCAATTCCAAGCTGCTTGCTGACATAAATACAGTAATAGGGTTAAAACATAACTAACAAAGAAAATCGGCATAATGAAATACCCCATTGAATGAAATTGCCCCATGGAGCAATCCAGATCCAAATCCAAATTCTGCTCCCCAAGATCACCTACTCCAAAGTGAATCTGCCTGTCCAGCAAGAATTGGGAAGAGATCCTGCTAAAGACTTCCATCTATAGGGACCCTACAGTAGCAGAGCCCTTCTTAATGGCGGTGCCCTTCTGATGGAACAACCTGTCCTCATATGTAAGAGCTACCTCCTCACTAATGACTTTCCATCAAGAAGTAAAATTGTGGCTCTCTTTGAGTAGGACCTGCAAATGCAGGAGGAAACCCAGATTACGAACTAGCTCTCCACAGGGAAACATGACTCTGACCAACACCAAATTTGGAATGGAATGTTTCTGGCATTGGAGGGCTTCCGCACTGAAAGTCACTCCATCTTGCTGAGATTGAGCCTTAATCTGTTTGCTCCATCCCAAGCCTAGCACCCTCCAGGTGTCTGGAGAGAACCTCAGCTCTGTTTCCTGCAGGGCTTTCTGCAACTCCAGGCCCTTCACCCTCTCAGCCATCTTTCTCCAAAATAGACAGTTGGAGACTACATCAAAAATTGCAAACTGGGAACCAGGGCAGTTCGCGAAACAGAGGTATCACATGGGCATATCAAGACATGCCCATCACTGCCCACACTCCTGCATTCTGGACCACCTGAATCTTCCGGGTGGTCTTCAAGGGGAGCCCCACGTAGAGTGCATTGCAGTAATCAAGCTTCATTGTGACCAGGGCATGAATGACTGTCTGAAGGGCTCACCAATCTAGGAAAGGGTGCATTTGGTGCACCAGATGAAGCTGGGCAAAGGCCTTCCTGGCCACAGCTACCACCTGCTCATCAAGCAGGAACTGTGAGTCCAGGAAGAGCCGAAAATTGCACACCACTCTTGAATGGGAAAGTGCCACCTCATCCAAGATCAAAGTTGGAATATCCCCAGATCTGGGCAGTCCAAACACCCACAGCTACTCAGTCTTGGTAGGACTGAATCGAAGACAGTTTCTCCCCATCCATACTGTTACTTCCCTGGATGCTTTCACCAATGAAGAAAGGGCACAGATCCTGGCATAAGTGGGGAAGCTATTATAATGGAGAACCCTATCCATTTTCTCAGTACCTTCAGGCTCAAACTCATCCCAGATAACCTTGCAAATTGTAGATTCTGTCACATCTATAGGCCTTCCCAAGTACTGAATAGATCCAAGCCATTTTATTCTCCAAATTGGGTTGGATGTACTCCTGTCTCTTGTAAGTGGCACTCTAGGAGTTCTTCTGCTGTTTCATCTCTTGGAACTCCTCAGTAAAGAAGCACCCTGAGTCTCCTAATACAGGTGATATCTTTTCTAAAAAAATACTCTTTCTTTCTTTCTTTCTTTCTTTCTTTCTTTCTTTCTTTCTTTCTTTCTTTCTTTCTTTCTTTCTTTCTTTCTTTCCTATCCCACCTTTATTATTTTTATAAATAACTCAAGGCAGTGAACATACCTAATACTCCTTCCTCCTCCTATTTTCCCCACAACAACAACCCTGTGAGGTGAGTTGGGCTGAGAGAGAGTGACTGGCCCAAGGTCACCCAGCTGGCTTTAGTGGGTCCTCTTTCTTCCACGGGTTCTGCTGATTGGTCCCTGATAGAATACCTGTCCTGATAGATTTTTAATTCCTTTGCTACTCTCCACTTTTATTCAATTTCGCCATCCAATCAGCAGATGATTAGTGGCACAGCTCTCATATTCACTTGTTTAATGCTTAGAGTGATCGTGTTATTGGTCCATCTTCTTATGAGACCACACCCATGGATTTAGTTTTTTGGGACATCTTCCTATTTGCTGAAAACAATAGCTGTTCAAACTTGAGTGAATATAAAAACCTGATTTTTCCCCTCCCTCCTCCAGATTTGAGGGCCCTTTTTGTTTTTAAAATTTGTGTTACAACTTTTTTAGGACTTACAGTATATTTTTATGAGGCTTCCACCTCAATAAAGCAGAAACAATGCCACTAATTTTTTGGCAATTATGGTCAGAATGGCTCCAGAAAACTATGGTTTGAGGGCAGCCCTACTGACTTAGATTATTCTTCCTAGGGCCAGTAATATCAAAAATTCACTTGTAAGATTTGATTGACTTATTATGTGCCATCAGATTGGCGTCAACTCTTACTAACCACATAGATTTTCTGTCCCTAACCTGGTCCTAACAGTGCACCCATCACTGCTATAACTGAGTCGATCCACCTTGCTATTGGTTGTCCTCTTCTCTTTCCTTTCGCCTTTCCCAGCATTAGACCCCTCTCTGGAGAGCAAGGTCCTCGTATAATGTGTCCAAAGTAGGATAATTTGAGCCTGGTCATGTGTGCCTTGAATGAGAACTCTGGGTTGATTTGTTTGATGATCCATTTGTTTGTTTTCTTTGCTCTCCACAGTATTCTCAGAAGTCTTCTCCAACACTAAAATTCAAAAATATCAATACTCTTTCTATCCAAGTTCTTCAAAATCCAACTTTTCACCTCACAGGGTTGTTGTGGGGAAAATAGGAGGAGGAAGGAGTATTAGATATGTTCGTCACCTTGAGTTATTTATAAAAATAATAAAGGTGGGATAAAAATTAAATAAACTTTTGCTTCCATAAAATGTCACAGGAAATTCCATAGCCTGGGCTATTCTGATCTTTATAGATATAGACACATCATGGTACCTGAATATCTTTCCAAGGCCTTCATGACTGCTCTACCAAGTGCCAATCTGAAGTACATCTCTTAAGTGTTTGTTCTTTTACTGTTGATGGTTAATCCTAAAATGCAGAAGCTATCTACCACTCTGATATTTTCATTGTTAATTATAAGGCTGGTTGTTGTACCTGTTGTCATTAGTTTGGTCTTCTTTATATTTAACCTTAGTTTTTCACTGTGTTCTTGGACTTTTCTGCAGATTCTTTGCATTTTCAACTATCAGAGTAGTGTCATCAGCATAGCACAGATTTTTTTTTGTGTTTCTTCCTCCCAGTTTTAAAACCACGCTCATCTTCTTCCAATCCAGATTCCTTAATATATGTTGAATAAAAAATAGGTTGAATAAATAAGAGGAGAGTACACAATCTTATCTCACTCCTTTGCCAACCTGGAGCCAATCTGTTTTGCCATGTTTTGTCTGTACTGTGGCTTTCTGATCTGTGTATGGATTTCCATGAGGACAACGAGATGTTCTGGTATTCCCATTTTTCTAAGCATATTCCACAGCTCAACATGATCATCACAATCAAAGGCCTTTCTATATTCAGTGAAGCATAAACTGACTTCTTTTTGGTATTCTTTGGCTTTCTCAATTATCCAGCATGCATCAACGATAATGTCTCTTGTTCCTTGGCCTTTTTTAAAAACATCTTGAACATCTAGCATCTCCCTTTCCATGTAGAGCTCTAATCTGTGTCAGTGATCCTAAGCGTCATTTTGCTAACGTGTGAAATTAAGAATATTATACAATAGTTTGCACATTCTGTTAAGTGTCCTTTTTGGTATTGTAAAGTAAATTACAATATACATTAACATGAAAATAAAAATGTAAGATTTGCATCACTTACGCGCTTGGCTCACTTGAGTCAACCTGAGCTGTATGTTCTGCACTTCTTTTTCTGTTATGTAGATGATATAGAGCTCATTCACACATCCTGCTTGCTGTGGCATGAAGTTGATTTGCCAGCTTCTTTTGAGGGATATGTGCTCATGATGTCATCTCCATTTTATGTCCAACTCACTGCTGAGGCAACCTAAAGACCACTTTAGTTAGAAGTGGTGCTTTCCTTCTTCTTTCAGCACAAAATGTTCCACAATTACAATCTAGGGTGCCGCATGGACAAACCTGAGAATGATGTGGTCAGGGACAGCTATCTGCTCAGCTCCAGTTGGACCACCCATTGGCTCAGCACTGAGCCTCCATTTCTATTTTGGCTTTGGTTGCATGAGAAACAAAACACCTGATCTTTTTCTCCTTACCACAGAATGTCAAACTCCCAGTCAGGAATCCTGCTATTTGGTGTGTGTGCACTGGGGAGATTGTAAAGTAGGAAGAACACGAGAGACACACAAACACACACAGACATGAAATATGAGTAAGTGCTACCTTAGGGGGTAGGAGAAAGAAGAGACTCTTTGCCTGTTCAAAAATTGTTTCTCTTCTAAATGGCTTCAGAAGAGAAAAAGGAAAGAAAGGCCCAGAAACACAATAGAACTAAGAGTGTTCTGGTTCACAGTTCTCTCTACTTTGTACTTCAAATCTGCTCTTCCAATGACTCGGGCAGACTTTTTCTGGGAGGAAAGTGTTGTTTGACATAGGTATATCAATCTATTTCTTTAACATGACTATCAATCTCCAAGGAGATTGGTAATCCCATGAAATTTATTTCATAGATGCTCCCATCTAGAGGCTATCTGGGCAATATCTATGAAAGTACTGTATTTCCTGGGAGCTCAACAGCCATCTCAGAAGAAGCATTCAAATAAATAATAAAAGTTAAATCCAAATCCATAGACATATACATAAATAAAAATACAGAGGCTTATCTGTTGCTCCAGCTGAAGATGACTCCAGAATTAATGCTTGAATTCCACCCCACCCACCCCCAAACTCACATTTCATGATTGGTTTTCTTGGTGGTAGGTGATCTGGGGGGAGGGAAAATTACAAAGGGGAAACCAGTGATCACTGCCCTGAAACTATCCCACATTAAATTGCCTAAGAACAGGAACACTGCCCAATCTTGTAGCTGAGACATGGTAAAGTTTGGCGGTGGGGACAGCACAGTTTATGCTGATATACTTTCCTCCAGCCTCAGGGATGAGAGAAAAGCAAATTGATGTGGCCATGAAGAAGAGCCCATAGTCTCGGAGTCCATACAAGTACTTAGTAGTGCACTACCCTACAATTTTCTCAAATTGAATTAGCTTTTTCTAGATGTATGGTGCCTACAATTTGGTTAGTCCCATTTCTGGATTTGGCTTAGGAAGGGATATTCTGAAACATCTGCATTTCACATGCAAAAATGTTTGCTAATTTAGTAACAGTCTATGCATTCTGTGACTTTCTAGGTCTCTTGTATCAAGAATATCGGGATAAATCCACGCGTCATGAGATTGAAACTAGGCGGCTGCAGGATTCTCAGACAGATACTGAAGAGTGCTCAACTACTGAAGAGTCACCAACAGAAACTGAAACTGAAAATGTGTTAGAAAGCAAGACTGTCCCCCAGATTAACTTGCTCAGGAATTCCACATCTAGGTTCAATTTATGGCAAGATCTTCCAGAAGTCAGAAGCAGTGGTGTTCTGAATATTCTCCAGCCAGATGAAATCAAGCTTCAAGAGGTAATATCAACTTAAGGGGAGGATGGTAGAAAGGGGAAATGCTTTGTTGACATTTTCATGAAAATAACTATTGGTTGACTCAGTTATGTCAGTTACAAATATTTAACTTAACTATGTCGATGAAGATTCTCAGTCATCCAGGTGGAATTGTCTGTAGGTTGAGTCATGGCAACTGGATTTCTTTCTTTTGGTTGAAATGTTTCACTGCTTGTCCAAGTAGCTTCTTCAGTCTGGGCAAAAGTTGGTGAGGGGACCCCATATATGTCTTCCAGTCTTCTGGAAGTCTTCTCCAGTCTTCTGGAAGACATATATGGCGTCCCCTCACCAACTTTTGCCCAGACTGAAGAAGCTACTTGGACAAGCAGCGAAACGTTTCAACCAAAAGGAAGAAATCCAGTTGCCATGACTCAACGTACAGATTTAACTTACTAGTTTTAGTAAACACACTGCTTTGTGCAATTTTGAACTAATTTCATCTTGTTATTTCTAAAAAGTTAAAGGACATTCTGATCCTGCTGAGTCTTGGCTCTAGCTCTTATAGCAGGACTGAGCTGCTAGTGAATTAGTAACATCAGTGTGTAGAAGTCTCAGGTTGTTTTAAAGAGGAAAATCTGCTAATAAAAGAAGCAGAAAAACAGGTAAATGGACATAAAAGTGGCTGAAAAAAACCCCAAATGCATTTAGTTTGCATCAGTTGCATTTAGTTTGCACCAGTTGCATTTAGTTTGCATCAGTAGATTAAAACAACACACAACTGATGCAAAGTAGATTTTTTTTCTTTCTTTGTATTTTTTGGGTTTTGTGTAGTTTTTATTCTTCTCTTGAAACCTAATAACATTTACTATAAAATAAAAATATCAACAATTTAACATTTAAGGCTTTAAAATGCTTTGGGGTGAATGGCCTTCAATGACTTCTACTGAATTTGTCAATCCCACTTCAAAATAAACCAAAGCAGTTACATATCCTCACAATGTGCACAGAGCTTTCCTCTTGAAAGAATCAAACAGCCCAACTGGCCCCCTCAAAGATTCCAGGTTCTTATCATGGCATTCCACCAGGAGATCGATTTTACTTATGGCTTGTAGATCACTCTCTCCCTTAGATTTCTCCAACTCCATTATCCAATCTTCATCCAGCATCTCGATAAAAATCCCAATCTCAGTCTTAAAAAAACCCTTTCTATCACTCTTAAGTTCCTCAGTTTCATCCACCACATCCCCAACCTGATGGCACATTTTAGATCTCATATTTTCCACAATGTCCTGGATATCTTGCATAAAAGTTTGATAGAAGTCAGAAGAAATCTGTTTAAAATCCTGGTGAAAGTCAGAAAGAATCTGTTTGAAATCTTCCATGTCTCACGCAGTAGATTATGGCGCCCCCTAGGAGTTTAACCAGTGAAAGTCGAAGATATGAAAGAATTCTGGAATATGTTTACACAAGCGAAAGTGAGATATGCAGACAGTTTCAAGGGAAAGTAGAAGCAGAAAACTGAAGGTTCAAAGCAGCCGATTCAACGTGTAGGAAAATGCTAAGATCTTCAAATTTAGTACAAAAATAATAACAGGAAGACAATTGTTTACTCTCAAACTTTGGAATTTCCTTTGGAAGGAAAACGAAATCCAAAACTTAAAATATTTTTTTTTAAAAAAAAGTAATCCCAAAAATCACATTAAGCACCAAGAGAACCAGCTTCTCCTCACTGTAGAAAGCCTCTCTTGGGGTACATATACTCTTTAAAAAATATAAATTGGTGATTTAGAAATGGGGTGGCCAGTCTTAGTGTCCCTTTAAGGCATAGCTTTCCAAACTGTGTGTCGTGACACTTTAGTGTGTCGCAACACACAGTTTAGTGTGTCACGACACAACCCAGAAGCGGCGGCGGGGGCGGCGCGGTGGCGGCAGTGTGCACGGTGGCGGTGGCAGCGACAACGGCAGCAGCGTGCCATCAGCGCTTCCGCGTTTTAGCGGAAAACACAAGGCCGCCGCTGCTGCCGCCGCCATGCACACCACTGCACGCCCCCCGCTCCACCGCCGCTGCCACCGTTACTGTGTCGCCAACGGCGGCAGTTTGGAAAGCACTGCTTTAAGGCTACAGTGCGGCTTGGAAAGTGATGAAGTCCCCACCTCCCAGCTGGCTCTTACCAGTCAAATGTGAAATGCTGTTTGCGATCTTCTGGCTGCAAGCAGCCATCCGGAGGACAGATGGGATGATTCCAGGTATTCTCCTTGATCCGGAGAACGTTTCTGGGTTTCAGGAAAACCTACCTGAGCCTGAAAAAAATTACCGCTTTGTCAGCTCCAGTCCGCCATTCCCACCGGAAGCCCAAATAGTTGATCTTTTAACTAAAATATATAATTTATTACTAAAACGCTGATCCATTCTTTCATGGGACACAATCTTCCTATTTTGCAAAGAAATCTTAAGAAAGATTAGAGATCAGAGCCTGAGTAGATTGGTAGAAAGCATCATGGGGGTTTTTAGTGTATTTATTTATTCATTAATTTCTGTCTCATCCCACCTTTTGGATCAAGTAACTTACAATTAAATTAAAATAAGAAAGTATTAGATTCAGAGCATACAGCAGCAGCAACACAATGTATAAAGCAGGGAGTTAAAAATAAAGCCAAGAAACACACATTAACACAGCAAGAGGGAAACAATAAAGTTCCTTAAGTGTATAGAAGAAAGAGTCTTCCTAACATGGGGCAGAGCCGAGGAAAACAAGAGAAATCTCACCATCTCATTGGAATATTTTTAAAAGCACATTGATTAGTAAACACTTTAGGAATTATTGATCCTGGTAGGCACTTGGGGAATTATGGATCCCAGTGTTAGAAAACAGTCTCTAGAAGTTGGATACAATACATTCTAGAATCATTGACTATTGTACAGTGGATTGTATGAATCACTGTTCTGTTTCAGCATGATCTTTTTTACTTTCTTGTGCAGAATCATTCATAGCTTTAGTGTAGCAAAATGTTGGAATATGATTGTTGGCTTCAGAATTGCACATCATGAGAATCCTTGCCATTGTGTTTTATATTTTTAGCACATTTCTATCCTGTAAAAACAGCTTTGAAAAACTGTTCATTATTTCTGGACATAGAATTTAGGTCACTCCTAAACTTTTTAAATCTTGTTATGATTGAGAACACACAGAAACTAGATTCACACATAATAGAAAGTCATAATTTGCTTTAGCTTTAATTTGTTGCAGAAGCCATAATGGGCTGCTTCACACATAACTTAAGTCAGACAGCATGGTCAACAAATTTTAGTGGCTGGATTTATATGTGATACTACGCCAAAATGAAACAAGAATTTTGTACCCTGGGTTAGGGCAGTATAGCATTATAGCCCAGCCTATGGACACAATGCTAAGTTAGGTATAGCATTACAAGGAGTCAGTTGTTCCCCTCACTCATGCAAGCTTGCATGCATCCTTCCCTCTTCCTCCCCTTCAGTGTAGCCAGGAGAAGGAGATGGGAACTTCTGCTTCCATTTCAGGTTGGTTAAATTTAACAGTTGGCTAACTGGTGTTAATGAAAAGAAGCCATCACAGCTTATGAAGCTGGTTTGCTTTTGCTAACAATAATTAAATGTAACTAAGCTTTGTATAGTTTAGTTTGGACAGCTGTTCATTTTTTAAAAATGGCAGCTTCTGAATTTCTTCTCATAGATGCTCCAGGGAAGAAAACTAGAATGCATGAGCTGAAGAAAGACTAGGCTTATTTTTAAATCTCCAAACCAGACTATAGCATATCTTCACATGTGAAAATTCCTTTCAGTGAATTCAGCCTAGGTTTCCAGCATTTTCTTTTAAACAGTCTAAATTATATTCTTTTTAATTCTAGAGGCAGAAGGCAAAATGAGAAGATGTTGTTTGTCATGTTCATTTTGTATTTACTCAAATATAAAAGGCATCAGAAAAATAGGACCTCATGGACCTTCTGAGTAAACTGAATCTTACTTCAGATCCAGCTGATGGATGGATGGATGGATGGATGGATGGATGGATGGATGGATGGATGGATGGATGGATGGATATTTTTTCTGGAGTATGTTAACATGAAAGATCTGAAAACCAGGTTAGGGGCAGATTGTCATGGAGAACATCTATCTATGTGGTTGCTAAGAATCAACACTGACTTGGTGGCACATAATCAATCAATGTTAAATGAAATATTTACACTGTTAATGCTGATCTAGAGCAGTGGTCCCCAACCTTTTTGGCACCAGGGACCAAAAAAAAAAGACAATTTTTCCACGGACCGGGGGGCGGGGTTTGCAGGTGGGAGCCAATCGCGCGCACTGGGGGCGGGGTTTGCAGGTGGGGGCCAATTGTGTGCACCGGGGGCGGGGTAATCGCGCACTGAGGGGTGGGGTTTGCAGGCGGGAGCCCCGCGGCCCACTTCCTAACAGGCCGCAGCCCACTAGTGGGTTGCAGCCCACAGGTTGGGGACCCCTAATCTAGATAGCTTCCACACTAGTGATTAATAGCATCATCCAGCCAGCACTGTGATGACGTATCATTAATGCAGACAGGCTTTATATCACCACTATTCAGAGATAGCTGAATAGTGGTAGAAGTTGCTAGTACTTCAGTCAAAATTATATTCTTATAATATTGCAATGAGTGGGAGCAAGGCTAAGAGAGCAAGGGTTATGCCATTCCTGCAAAGCAATCCATATGGTTGAATGGAGTTAGAATATGATCTATGTATGGATTACTATTATTGTTATGCTGCCTTTCAGGTTGGCACAGCTCCCAAAGCAATTTACAAGCATAATGATCAATTGTAAATAAATATACTATGTATTATTTGACATGAAGAATATTGGTTGAATGGAGTTAGAATATGATCTATGTATGGATTACTATTATTGTTATGCTGCCTTTCAGGTTGGCACAGCTCCCAAAGCAATTTACAAGCATAATGATCAATTGTAAATAAATATACTATGTATTATTTGACATGAAGAATATTCTAGTATCCTTCCTACAGAGTTTGTTGGTGGTAATGACCCTGTGGTGGTGGGAGGGAAGGAAGGAAGGAATAAGTCCAGCTGAATAGGTTTTTGTGGAGGTTGTCTTTTTTCATTCCTCTCTCTTCAGGAATCTTTCCCTCAGGGCACATGGTAGTAATAGCCTTGGGGAAGGAGAAGAAAGAGTCCAGTTGAGTAGGCTTCTGTGGGTTCTGCAGTGTAAACAGAAGGAAGGACCGATTAATTGCTTTTTCATCCATTGAAAAATATATAAAAATAAGGGAACTTTGGTGGGTGGAAGGATTTGATTTTAAAAGATAACTCAAGGAAAAACATTAAACCCTTATCTCCAAATGGTACTGTTGCAAAGAACTTTGCAGAGAGGTAATAAAAATCTGAAGAAAATAATAAAATATTTTAATATAAAATGCTATTATAAATAGAATTTCATTTCATATTAAATACCCCACTCTTGTTGACTTATATATAACGTGCAAGGATGTATGTGTAAGAGTGTTTACCATGTACTTCTCATCTCCCAGTGCCCACAAAATTCATCCTAGATAGCCTTCCTTCCATAAGCCATAAAATCAGTGTTACCTTTTTAATATCAAGTCCAACTGATTTTAGTGGACCTTATTGCCAGGCATGTAAGGTCCACTAAAATCAGTTGACTTGATACTAATATTGATATTGATACCTTACTGCCAGGCATGAGAGCCAGTTTGGTGTAGTGGTTAAGGCACCAGACTAGAAACCAGGAGGCCATGAGTTCTAGTCCCGCCTTAGGCACAAAGCCAGCTGGGTGACATTGGGCCAGTCACTCTCCCAGCCCTAGGAAGGAGGCAGTGGCAAACCACTTCTGAAAAACCTTGCCAAGAAAACTGCAGGGACTTGTCCAGTCACTCTGAGAATCGGACACAACTGATTAAAAAAAAAAAACTGCCAGGCATATTGTTGATTGTAGCCATAATCTTCAAATCAACTCCATGTCAGTCAATGACAACTCAGAATTGTGCTGATTTAATAACTTTTAAAGATAGTTAAATTGTTTAGGAATAATAAAAAGCCCTCGCTTCAGTGCTGGCTTTGGGCTTAACTACTTGGCTTTATATTTTGTCTTATCTCAACTGTAATAGCAATGTTCAGCTATTTTAGGTTCAAAATCTGGGCGATTTAGAAAACATTTTTTTTGCGTGCGTCTTAGAGTCAGTCTCAAACATTTTTGGAAGTGGTTTGCCATTGCCTTCTGCCTAGGGCTGAGAGAGATTGTCTGGCCCCACTTCACCCAGTGGTTTCGTGTCTAAGACAGGACTAGAACTCACGGTCTCCTGCTTTCTAGCCTGGTGCCTTAAACCACTACACAAACTGGCTTTCATTATAAAATTAAGCATGCTAAATTTGTCTGCTTTTTTTATGCCTACAGATTGTAACCAGGGCTGAGCTAAAATATAATTTAATTTACATAGTGTGTGCCTAATGCTTATTTATCGTTTGTCCTGCAGTTTCATTCTGTTTGCAAATAGTGTTAAAATAAAGTATGGCACTTTGGAATTAAATTGAACTAATATAGATAGAGAAAAAGGTATATCAACATCAAGTCTTGCAAAAGGAGTTTAGATAGATAGATAGATAGATAGATAGATAGATAGATAGATAGATAGATAGATGATAGATACACACATACATGCATACACACACACACACACACACACACACACTATTATCAAATTGCAAAGATATAGAGTGTGGAGTAAATACAAGAATGTTGTTTTCATTGGTATTCCCCATTATACAAAATATGTTGTTCCAGCCTTAAGCATTTGTCATATAAGATGTGACTAAATAGGGCCAATGATACTTTTAAGTAACCATCATTTGAAGGCAATGGGAAACCATATCTGTGTTGTTGCAAAGACAACTCATGAATGTGTCCATGAAGTCACCAAGAGTGGGATTTGAAGAACCCCATCCTCTTTAAATAATAGTTCTAAATGATCTACCAAATAGAAACAGGAGAGATTATGGCAATTCTGCAACGGGCCAAGAAGACTCTGTGTAGCGCAGAGCACAGGACTGTGATTAAAGGCTCAGGGAACAATGAGAAACTAACCCTGAGAATCAGCTTTACTACAGTGGCAGCTAAAATGTAGCGGTAGAAGCTTTCTCTGAGGGCATCGGAGACAAGGAATTAAAATCTCTTCTGGACTTTTCCTAGACTTGCTGGACTGGGGATTATAAAGGGAAGGGCCCTGGGCCTTGCTCTGAAGCATGATAGGTAGAGATCTGCAGGTCTGCTGTGTTTGCTTTGCACAGGGTGATTTCTCAACAATTACAGCAAAGTCTTTGCTTTTTTTACAAGAGAGATGTAGGTACACACAGCAGTTTCTAATACAGTATAGACACACTTTGGATGGTAACTTCTAAGAAAAAGAAGCATCTAACTATTCTTAATAATGAATCTGAACAGGAACTGCCAGTGATTCAGGACAAGCAGCATGGGGACTTTATCTCTCTTGCCCTGAATCAGATCCCATTATTTCCCCTGTGATCTAGACTGTCCCTGACTCTTTATAGGAACCTGCACGTCTACAGCAAGTTTCAGCATTTCTCTCTGCTTTAATCCTATTTGTTGTTGCTTTTCCTGCTTCTGCCTGACTTGTTTTAGTTCATCTCTCCAAATCTATAGATATATTTGATAGATGTTGGGTTCCAGTCAAGCTGGAATCAGTGGCACAGTCTTGCAGTACATATTTTCACTTTTTGTTCTTTTTAATCTGAAGGTGAGAGACAGAAAGTGAGAAATGGAGTGAGATTTTTTTTCTTTCATTAAAGCTCCATTTTGTCTTTTTTAAAGTGCTGTGAGGAATTTTGATATAACAAACAAATGTAGGTTTATGACATTGCAAGAGCTACGGCCACGTGATTGCCATTTGCAACCTTCCCAGCCAGCTTCCCACAAGCAAACTCAATGGGGAAGCCGGCAGGGAAGGTTGCAAGTTGCTCCAGTAAGTCACTCCCGCTTTTTCTCCCGCCTGCAGCACACCTCCGCTCATGCACAGCCTCTGCTGGCCCTCCCCCAGCCTCCTGCGACTTGCACGCAGCCTGCGCCAACCTTCCCAGACCCTCTTGTGACTCACGTGCGGCCTGCGCTGGCCCTCCCCACCTCCCACGACACTCCCACAGTAACCCCAAGCTCCTTACCTGGGACTTCCACCTCTTCCCACTTAACGACTTGCATGTCTTGGTGTTACAATGTCACTAAGCGATGTGGTCATGTGGCATCGTGCTTTACGACTACATCGCTTAGTGACGGCAATCCCAGTCCCAATTGCCATCGTAACCCGAGGACTACCTGTACATCTTTTTGCATCCGTGATTTTAAAGTTACTTACTCTTCAAGTGACTTTGCCTGGTGTGACCCTTGGGTCCCCCTGCACATAGCACTGCTTCCAGTAAGGGGAGGCTCAGCCATGACTGAATACAAGTAACACTGGAAGAGGCCAAAAATAAAGACAAAGCAATTGGAATGCATACTCTGTCTTCAATCAGTGGAAGAAGAAATTGCTTAGAAAACTAATATATTCCTTTGGAATTAGGGATGACAGGGTTTATCTATCACTATCAGACATAAATAGACAAATGTCTATTAAAATATTATGCTAAAACTGCAATGAAAACTTCATATTTTTGCTTTTTTAGGACTTGCCAAACAGGTTGGGTATAAGCCAAAAGTGTATGAGGAAGCTATAAGGGCTTTACCTTTTCAGTAAACCTTGAAATTATGCTAAGTGCCGGTTGCAATAAGTGTACGCTGTAGCAGGTTGAAGTATTTTAGATCAACGTAAGTAAGGGGGGAAACACTAATGGAATAATGATAAAAATGACTATATCACTGATGGATAGCTTTAATTATCTAGACATCTGTTGAGCATCAAGTACAGAAAAAACATTAATCACCAGGACTTCCTTGTGCTAAACGGGAGTGATTTAATGATGCAGAAAATAGAAAGACAAGCTAGAAGAGATATTACTCAGGTTCTTGTACCATGCTGACAAGGAGGAAATGACCAAGAATGTGACTATAATGGAGGCAGCTTGAAAAACTGCCTAACAATTACATGAATTTATAATTTAATTACTAGCATGTGAAAATATTTTTGCAATGATTCTAGACAATTACATTTAATTTTCTTATCATTATTCTGCCCTGGGGGCAATGCCAGAGGTATATTTAGTCCTCTTCTGAAAACCTAAATAAGTTTTATTAAGCCTTATTGAAGTACATACCTGTCATACTCTGGCCACATATATTGACTTTTTGTCCTGGTGTTATCCCTCATTTCAAGAGGAAGGTGATGGATTTTTTGGCTTCATTGGAGTATCTTTAGAGGCATATATCTCGTTAACATTGGAATGAAAAGTTCCACAGATTGTTTCATTACTATTGCAATCATGTAAGAAGCTAGTTTGTACAACATGTTTGCCCATAATTAATCATGATTTAATAAAATCCAATGTTATGGGTTTGCACAAGATACTGGGCAATACCCATAAACAAACCATATGACTAAGACCATACATCTCTCTAGAATAAAATGTGGTTGGCTATTTTGTGGTTCAGTGTGTCATGAAAATGCAGCTATTGACTAGATTAGCATTTTTAAATGTTATTTACAGTTGTTCTGAGTGGTTTACAGGAATATATATGTACATATAAAATTCCATAATCACTTATAATTCTAAAACAAAATAAAAACTAAAACTAAAATCTCTAAAACATTAAAATTCTAAAAAACCCTGGGTAAAAATAACCCTGCCTTAAAACTTAAAAATCATAGATTGATTGATTGATTGATTGATTGATTGATTTTTCGAATTTATCAATAGCGGAATAGTTCAACCATGACTGAGCTTTTTAGGGTAAATTGATAATTGTAATTTAAACCCTATTTGAAATGTTATTGTTAGTTTTGTGCCAGCTTTTGGCATTCCAACATTTTTTCAGTGTGTGGTTATGCATAGTGCATTTCTGAACCACAGAATATAATGATGACAAGTGTCATACCGGCGATTATATTTAGCTGTTTGACAGTGTCACTGAATGTTAACAAAGTCTTTGCGTTGCTTTCCGTATGATTGGAGGGGGAAGAGGGAATGCATCCCTGTTGCCATAGAAACTAGGCCACTATTCCTTGCCTTGCCATCCTGTACTGGTAGCTTCATTGCTGGGAGCAAGACTTCTGCTTTGATTCAGTTCTAGTTATTGACTACCTGCAATAGAATGTAGATGTGACTTCACGTTTGGATATGCAACCCATGGACAGCAATGCAGTGTAAATAGATAATTTCCCTTCTGAACATGTAACTCAGTGCACCTTTTACCTGAATCAAATAGGATTATTTATTAAAATTGTTTAAAAAAATGCTCTTCATTTTTATGTGTACTAGGACAGTGTATATAGAAACTATGTCTAAAGAAAGTTGTATCAGAATAAATATTTGTCTAATAAAACAATGAAACAAATGTAAACAGCTATAAGGCATTTAAAAGAATATGGATTAACTGATAGAATCTTAGTTTAAATGCCCATAAGTAAAACATGTCTGTGCAATCTTACAGAAACAATGCAAAGTCCGCACTAGTTACAATTTTCTGACAAGGCCATTCCCCAATAAGGTGTACCACAAAGAAGATTCTCTCTCTTAGGGCTACCAGATCTCAGCTGCAGAAATCCAGACAACCACCAGACTGTGGGAAAGAGATACAGAAAACTCATTCTTTGCTTCCATTGAGTACCCCACCAGATTTTTGCAGCCCAGAGCTGGTGGCTCTGTTCTACCTGTCACATATACTTGAGGAGGAAATCTTCTACTGAAGGTCCTAAGTAACGACAGTCTGATACAATGGAGATGTGCTCCTTGACAGTATAATACAACTAGCTACCCATGTTCAGCTGTATTAGGCAAAGAGAGTGGTTCCCATCAATGTATAACTTAACACAATGAGGTATATAAACAAAGGGGAATGTTTTTATGGTATTTGGGGAGGGAGAATAGCCTCATGCTTCAGTTCAGTACTGGTTATTTATGCTGGTTGTGCTGAGGTAAATCAAGACATCTTTAATTCTTGTTATCCATTTCAGAACGTTACTAATATAATTTGAAGTGTTAATGAAATGAGACATATATATTTAAATACTTAATACTTTTCTGAAAAGGGTATCAGCTTTAGGGAAACTTTCCCAAATATGAGCAATCTTCTTTACTTTGTCTCTCAGATGTTTTGCTGTCTCATTTTGTCTATTCTGTTATGAAACAGTATTCCCATACTAGGCAATTAAGGAACTATCTGCTTTATGTGAATCAATGATAATTAAAAGCTGGCAATAATGCTGAAATGGAATGTTTATCTTCAGTCTATTTCATACAGTACTGCTTTTTTCACAAGCAGTGTTTTTTCACTTTTACAACACTGCTATCACTCCCTTTCCCCTTCCAACTAATTACTATGTAATTCATAGCTTTCCAAAGTGTGTGTTGCGACACACTACTGTGTTGCCTGCAGTGTCCTGGTGTGTGTTGCGCGAAAACCTGGAAGCGCTGTTGGGGGGAACTGGAAGAAGCGGCACTCCCGCCAATCAGCGCCGCCAGCAGCAGCAGCGCTGATTGGCGGGGGTGCCGCTTCTTCCGGTTCCCTCCATCGGCGCTTCCGGGTTTTCGCGCAACACACCAGGACACCGCAGGCCGCACCACCGCCGTTGGTGTGTGTCGCCAACATGAAAAGTTTGGAAAGCTCTGCTGTAATTCTTATCAATGTACACAGTGGCATTTTTTTCTATTTAAAGTGTAATGAAAAATGCAAAATAATGGAAGTCTTGCATTCTAGGACTATAATATCTTCTGTTGAGTGATTTATTCTGAGAATATTTTCAAGTTGTAACCCGTAAGAAAAAGTATTTTGGCCCTGTTGTTCTTTTAAACCTACAGACTTTGATTCAGCTGTAGCTATATTTTGCTTAAAGCTCCCAACAGGATGTTCTGTTTCATTTGCATAGATGAACATCCACAGAAGTCCGTGGGGCACATGCATCAGCTGGCTATAAGTAGAGATGCCATTCACTGGACCAGAATAGCCGTCTCCAAAATCTGCATATTTCCTCCAGGGTGCACAAACCCATTTTAGCAAGCTCTCATTTTTTCAGACAATATTTGCATGGCTGTTTCATATTTGTATTTTCAATTTCTTTTTATTCTTGTGAAGAAGACTGCCTTGGTAGTGAATGAAATAAATATTTAGATATTTGTTAACTTTCACCCTGTCCCTCTGATGAAACCAAGAGTTAACTAACAATAATGGAGGTTTCAGAATCACAATTTCATAATACGATTTTGGAATTCTCCTACAGGCTATGTTTGAACTGGTCACTTCAGAAGCCTCATACTACAAAAGTCTGAATTTATTGATAAATCATTTCATGGAAGATGAGCGGTTGAAAAAGATTTTGCATCCTTCAGAGGCTCACATCCTCTTCTCCAATGTCCTAGATGTCATGGCAGTCAGTGAGCGGTAAATCTTTTAATGGTTGTTATGAGTAGAGATGAAACTTCTCCATCTTTTCCCTGAAAGTGACATAGTGATTATGCTTATTTCCACCTTCCTGTATATGAGTTAATATGCTCTCTTAATAACATAGTAAAAATGTACGATATTATCCATAATTGTTTCTCTGAAATGGTATGATTGCTAAATCCTGTATCTTTTGCATCAGAAACAGCCACATGAGAAAACTGCATAAGACGCTCTATGTGTTTACCAGATTCTTTACTGCCATTATTGTGTGGATATCAGTCATAATGTACATTAGTTCATTTCTGCACCTATGCATATAATAGGATTATACATTCCTCATTATACAGCTACTTTAATTATACAGCAACTTCTTTTCTTGGGAATCAGATGTCTGGCCATGGGTATGTGGTCACATATGCATGCTGTTCTCCCTGAAATGGGGGCAGAAATCTTTAATTTATAGAGAACAATGACAAGAATTGGCTAATAAGAATAAGAATAAGAAACCTTCAGTAAATTCTTGGTAACATTATGTTTTCAACAGTCTGTCCAGGGGTCAGCATATCTCAGCTTAAAAATTGGACCATCAGTATCTTTTGCTGATATTGTGTAATATGTTGTTTAAACCTATTTATAAAATAAAGTGAAAATGACTGGACATTCATGCTTTAGTTTACTGTAGATAACTTTTTTAAAAAAGGAATGAACTTTCAGATATAATACTCACATGGCTCAAACTATAAAAAAAATAGATTTCATTCAGCAGTGCAAGTAAGAATGAAAATATTTTAGAGTCTATACTGATTCTTCTCCCTGGAAAGAATTGAAGCAAAACACTGAAACTGAAGATTCTGTAGTAATCCTTGCTTTCTCTTTATGACTATATCCATTTTTTATACTTATTCGAATGATTAATTCTTGATTTCTCATTTAGATTCCTCTTAGATCTTGAGAAGCGGGTAGAAGAGAACATTATAATCTCTGACGTCTGCGACATCGTCTATCAGCATACTATTAGCCACTTCTCCGTATATGTAACTTATGTGTCCAACCAGACCTACCAGGAAAGAGCTTACAAGCAACTTCTGTGAGTGTAATTTCTCAAGCATGACTTGCTAAAGAAACAGTTCTACTCCAGCACAGCGACTGGACAGCTTTCCGGGTCTTAATAGTTTAGCCCACAGGGGGAACTTATTTTTACCAGTTTTTAGGAACTCAAGTCTGTTTCCAAGGTATAATTAAGTGCTTACCCTGTAATCCATTTCATACCTGAAAAAAAGACAGAAAGACATGTACCTGGGCAGAAAGAGGGCCATTACCTTTGTGTGTTGTTCTGTCCTTTGGCACAATTGTTTATGACATACGATTATTATCAAAAGGCTGTATCTCCTCGCCCTCCTTTAATCTTGGCAGGACACCTTTCCTTCCTACCTGTTCATGGAAGGACAGAAGCTCTTCCAAGTGGTGAGCCCATGAAGCTATGAGGTCCTTTTCAGTGTGAGTCTTTTTGTGACTGATAACACATCTAATTTTACTAGCTTAATCAAGATTGGTTCAGAACATTGGAACAGACCATAAATGTTGCAGATAACTCTAGGCTTTTAGAAAAGATTCTTCATTACATTAAGAAATGAACTAACAATTGTGAGCATGCACATAAAAATAAGAAAACAAGATAAATTGATCACAGTAAGCAGAATTAAAAATACTGCTTGAAGCTTCCCTAATAATTACAGCACCTTGCTCACCTTCAGCCCTCCTGAGAAGGTTTGGGCAAAAACATTTAAGGGACAAAAATGCCCAATTAATTCACATGCTATCTGCAAAACTAATTTAACAAGATGTATCCTGATAAGGTCAGGAACATTTTTACCAAAGGCATCTAACAGAGGCTAGGCAGAATCGTGTCAAACATTTACAGTTAAAAAGGCCAGATTCAGCCATTCATAGTGGTTCATGCTGAAGTCCTCTGTAGCAAATATATTCAGTAAGGATAGCTTTATATTTCAGTAATTAGGTCAAATTGAGGCCCAGGGCAGGGTGTAAGTTGGCTAATTATTATATAGCATAACACTTTAAACATAAGCTTTCAAAGGCTACATCCAACCATTACATATGATACATAGTTCTGGGTGGTAATTATGACTGAATTTATCAGCAGAAGTGAGAATGGGCTATGGGGTTATCTGAAGGTGTCCATATCTGTTTTAATTACTTTCTATAGACCAGAGTCATTTGCCCTGCACTTTACTGCATATACCTGTATGAGATACACTGTCTTATTTCAATATCTCTACCTAACGTCTGCATACGCTTCAGGAATGGTGTTGTTGTTGTTGTTGTTGTTGAGATATCAGCTTGCTGCTATTTGTTTTGCTTATGATGTAAAGACAAGAGCTGCAGGATATAATACACATACTGTCTTTGAACCACTTCATATTGACAGTGAAGTAGAAAAAATATGAAGTGTATTAGCAGAAGAAAAACAGCAGCATACTTTCTGATCTCTTATAAAGGTAATACATCTGGAATTCATAATTGGATATTATGATATTAATATTTAGGTAATGAAAATTTAATCATTTAATCGAATACACACACACACACACACACACACAAACACTGTTACCTAAAAGGGGCAGTCTGAAAAGAATATTTAAAATACGTAGAAAAGAATAATGAAAGCAGAAAAGCATTTGCCTAAACACAGATAAAAATAGTAATAATTAGTCCAGGGCTACCTGCTTTTATGCTGATTTTGGATATTACTGTTCTTACTATTATTGTTGTTAAAATTTGTATGCTGTTGAATCATTCTGATTCTTGGCAGCTTACCACAGCTCTCTTTTGAGAGAGTATTAACCATAGAATTATAACCATAGTGCTACTTTGGGAAAAGTAGCAACTCACCAATAGTGATGACTGATTTTCATTTTATAGTCCCATTTTATATCCAGAGGAAGAGAAATAAATCTTTGAACCAAATCATACTTCATCTGATTCTTAAGCAATTGAGCTGCATTATGAATACTGGGAAGCTGTTACAAGCACACTTCTGTCCCTGCCTTTCCCACTACCATTTCTTCCTGTAATTCAAGGTTAAATTGCTCCTTAACACGTATTTAATAGCAGGGAACGGTAGTCCTTAGAGATCTGTGATGTTACAGGATGGAAATTATTCTTGGTTTGAGAATAATTCTTGCATAGGAAGATAAATTCGGGAATGAATAACACTGGAAAGAGAGTGGACTGAGGTAGATAAATTTGGTTAGCATGGTATAGTGGGACTTCACCCCTTCTTGCATCAACCTCTGGTCAAAACATTGAAGAACACTGCAAATCATTAGATACATCAATTATAATTAGGTGAGAAGTAGTGCATTCTCTAAATTTCTTATTATGCCTCCATTTGAAGTTGCTTCAACAACCAAAAGTTAAGCAACAGAAACAGGGATATAAAGTCAATAGGAAATCTTTCAAATAAAAGCTATAATGGATGTTCAACTCAATGTGCTTCCTGTTGTATATGTGTTGCATGATTATACTCCTGTTCCAGGGCCAGGACCAAACTGGCCTGTGGTTTGTTCCATCCATCCATTCCTTCTCTTCTTTCAGAAAAACCCATTCAGTGGCTCATCTGGGTCTCACCAGGTCCAGGATTCACTTGAGTCAGAGTTCAGTGTTTGCCTGAATCGTCTTCCAATGTTGATGGTGCAACATGTGTTTGAACCTGTAAACCAGGAATGCCCAATCAAAACCCCCTGATAGCCTGGGATGCAGCTTCCGGAGATGCCCAAATTGTTATCAAACTGTAATTTTAAATATGACTGAGGAAGGAAAGTAGTAAATATGTGACTGAGGAATAAATGCTTGTCTACACTTCGTTTTACTTACATTTAAATATAAATTAAATTAAATTTAGTTTTTTTCCTGGCCCACCCACTATTTTTTGGATTCTGGCCCCTGGCATGCCATTCAAAGGCCGAGTGCAGCCCTAGCTGGAAAGAGCTGTTGTGCACTTTGGCTTTAAACCAATAATTTAGATTTAATCTTTTTATTCCAAAGGCTTCCATCTATTGTAGTCTATTATGAACACGAAGTTCAATGCTTTACAATGCTGCCTTTTCTTGGCTGTGGGGAATCCAGTAATGGGGGCTTCCTTGCAGCATAAACAAAAATTGTGTGCTGCTTTTCTGTACCACTGAATCACACTGACACTGACAGACCCTGAGCTGCTTCCCACCTGGGCCAGGTGATTTCTTCATCTTGACATTTCCAGCTAGGTCTCCCTTGGTTAAAACACTTTATAGAAAGCCATCTTCTATGACTATATGCATTTCACCATACCACAATAATCTGACTGTGTAAAAATGTATAATTATGCCTCTGACTCAACTGCTTGGACATACACTCCATTCACATACACCCACACACACAGCATATGCAGCTAAGTCGGTATGTGCTACGCAAGGGAAGCCATTACTCCTGCTTGCACATAAAAAGTCTGTTTTTCCATTCCCCAATATTATAAATAGACTCAACCATAAACCAACAGTCCGAATGCTAACATTTTTCCACCACAATTTTCAAAACAAGACCCAAGCCAAAGGCCAGGAGTATTGAGGAAGGTGGTGTCATGGATTAAAAGAATCACATAGAGCAGGTCAGTTACTCCTACAGGTTTAAAACAAAAGGAAATAACAAATGCCACTCTCAATCTGTCTATTTTGTCAGCCAAGACAAGCCAGCTTTCCGGGAGGTGATCTCACAATTGGAACAGGATCCAAAATGCAAAGGCCTGCCTTTCTCATCATTCTTGATTTTGCCTTTTCAAAGGATCACTAGGCTGAAGCTGCTGGTACAGGTACGACAAAGTTACATTCTTCTTTTCATTCCTATGTGGGTGCTGCCTGTGAAGGAGATCACAAAATTCAGATGGGGGAGGAAAAGCCAGTAAGGAACATTCACGGGCATTAGGCTGAGTAGAAGTAGATCTGTAAACACTCTGTTTTGTGAGGACAAAGACGGTACTACTCAATCAGCACCATATTCTTACACAGGTACTCAAGTAGAACCTGTTCAACAATAATATTGACTTACCAGTTCATAAAATCAGTCAAGAACAGAGGAGATAGAAATGTAAGTGTGTGTGTGTGTGTGTGTGTGTGTGTGTGTGTGTGTGTGTGTGTATGTATGTAATTATATACCTGACCTGGAATTGAAGCACATACAGAAAAACCCTATTAAAAATGTCCTACTGTGTTATCAGAACCAGGTGCAGAAATTAATAACATTTTTGCACATAAAATAATGTTTTCCTGCTTCTTGTGCAGAATATCTTGAAGAAAGTGGAAGAAAAATCTGAACGTGAAATCACTGCCCTTGAGGCTCACAAGGAACTGGAAATAGTAAGTTTTTTAAGGTCTTTCACTTTCCCTTTTGGACAAATGCAGTTTTAATGAGCTGAAAGCCAGGAAAATGGCTGATGTAATATTTATAAAATTCTTCACTTCCTTTAGTTGGCCTTAAAGAAAACTATTCAAGCAAGTGTGTGAGCTGGGGTTGATTAGTGGTGATTTGACATTAAATTGTATACATACTGTATGTGAGGATCCTGTGAGGAAACATGTTTTCTGAGGAAAAACAGATTCAGACTTTAGGATCCAAAGCTTTTGTCAGACACTTGAAGGTGATAAAAATCCATGGAGAGCAGTTAATTTAATTAGCTGCCACCATTCAAGGACTGTTAGGAGGTCAGATTTGCATCTAGAAGTGCAGACTTACTTTTATGATCCCAAAGCTGTTGAGTCACGGCATGTATTTTTAAAAGTGTTTCGTTTCATTTGAACTCCATTTTTAGGAATCCCCTGAGCATGTGTGTTGTCTGTTCAAATGCATATTTCTGGGCTAGGCCAAATTACAAATCTTACTATTAAGCCGAACCAGGGTCTGATAAGAAAGGAAGTATGAAGGTACCTGCCCTCCCTTAGTCATGCAGGATGGCAACTCTGCCTCCAGTCTAGTCCATCCATGTTGAGACCGAAGGTATACATATGGCCTACACATGTAAATTAAAGCTAAACACTCATTTCTATTTTAAAAAAGTTGTAAGCTACTGTGTGATTTTTACCATACACAAAAATCAATTGTGACCTTACCTGGAGTAGGAGTACCTTATGACAGTGACTCATGTGCTTTTTACCACCTGAATACTGCAATTTGCTCTACATGAGCTGCTTTCAAAAACCGCTCTGACACTGCTCTTGGTTCAAAATGCAGCAACCCATGTATTAGCTGGTCAAGATGTTAGAACAGAGCTTTCCAAACTTTACATGTTGGTGACACACTTTTTAGACATGCATCATTTGGCAACACACTCTTACAGCAGGGCACAAGGCAGGCACTAGGACCTTCACAGAATCACAGCAGGTTTGGAGGCAGCAGGGCACAAGGCAGGCACTAGGACCTGCATGGAATCCTGGCAGGGCTCCGAAGCAGCAGCAGCCGCGACACACCCAGACACTGCAGCCGACACACTAACGTGTCCCGACACACAGTTTGGAAAGCTATGTGTTAGAAGCACATTCCACCTGTGCTGCTGGCATTACATTGATTGCCAGTAAGTTTCCCGCTGCAATTTAAAGAACTGGTTTTGACCTATAAAGCCCTATACTGTATCACTTGGTATCTCCAGGACTGCCCTCTCTAACTAGAATTAACCTGATACAAACATTGCTTGTAATCCCCCATTGTCAGGACATTACAAGGGCTGAGACCAGAAGAGAGTCAACCTTGCTAGCATTGTGAAAGCAAGTTAAAATGGAGCTCTTCTGAAGGGCTTTGATTAGTTGGATACTGTCATGGTTTTTTATATAATTATTCTCCATTTTAGTTTAGGTTTGGTTGAATTGTTTTACATTTTATTTGCATTGTGGATGTTTTATGCATACACCACTGACAGTTGCATGATTGTGTCAGTATAACAACTGAATATATAAATAAATAAAATATTATTCTTTTGGCATGGCTCAATAATCGGAACTAGATTGCAATTTGACAGCATCCCAGTATGTTGAACAGGTCATAACATATTGGTAGGTACATGCCAAAAGTTGTGTAGCAACTAGAAATATATCTTTAAAATCATTCAAAACTGATTATTTTGATCAGCCCTCAATATCAGTGGGACCAGGATCTTAATAGCATATTAAGATCTTAATAGCATATTAAGACTAAGCATATAAGTCTTACAGCCAAATATTTTAGTGCAATTAAATTAGTCTGCCCATCCTGTTTGAATGAAACATTAAATTTTAGAGACATTACAGCTTTTTATGTCTCGTTGCCCAAACATTCTATTACCTGTGACATTGTTAAAGTCATATAGTTAGAGAATATTTTAAAATGTGTCCATTTACACAGTAAAAAAGAGTGACTAATCTAACCTAGGTTAGAAGTCAGACCCTTAAACAGAAATACAAAAAATAGCAAAAACAAAGTTTCCCTTGAGTTGAGTTGACCTCAACTCTTGGTGACTTATAAACATATCCATGTTACTTATTTGGCAATAATATGGAAGGGATTTGGCATTGCCTTCTCCCAGTGAATGAAATTATGACAATGGAAAAAACTTGAGTGACAGGAAGTCCTTAATAGATCTCAGGGACTTTCAGTACCAGTCCACTCCTGCATGTTGAATGGGCTGGCAGGTGCACCTACGATTATAATTGAGGCAAGTAGACAAGGACTTGCCTAACCATAAAATAATCTAAGTATTGCCATACTTAGGTTGCCCTATGTTGTTTGCTTATTGCTGTTCCAAAGAGTTGGAATGGTCCCTTCATTTTAACTGCGGCATAAGCTCCAAGGCAGGATCTTAGGACAAGGAATCTTATTTCCGAGGGTCTCTTATCCTTCTCTTTTAGGTGGTGAAAGCGTGTAATGAAGGTGTTAGAAAGATGAGCCGCACAGAACAGATGATCAGCATCCAGAAGAAATTAGAATTTAAGATCAAGGTATAAATACAAGCTGGTAAATTATGATGACAGAGAAGAGAATTGGGTTTTAAAGAACATGCAGAATTTGATGGAAGCAGATTATCTGAAAAATAGGATTTGGGGCTGTGGAAGAAAAGCCTCTTTGCTTGATGGAGATAAACCATGATCTGACGAATCTTGATAAAAATATGAATATAAGTGTTCTAGCTTTCACTAAGCAGAACATTGTTTAGACCTTCTTTTCTTGGCTTACGTTACAGAAGGACTGGCTAGATTGAAATGGCTGACGTTCATACTGAATAATGGATTGAGGGTTCAAGGGAAATGGCCTAATCATAAACCCTCCAGAGGTCACTGTTCCTCATTCAGATCTATGTTTCTTCAGATAGCATTCCAGCTAGTTGGCTACATCCCATATAACTTATATCCTATATCATTCTTTCACATTTACGAGAAAGATCTTTAATAAATAGCAGCAGTAATAGTAGCAGTGTTAGAAACTGACACTGTATTCCACCTCTTAGAACTGTGTATCTCTTGTTAATATGGGCTGCATCCACTCTAGCGTAGAGATAGGTATTAGTCCTTCAGTGCCATTTTTGTAGCTATGGAGACCACAGTCATGGTATTGAAATTTGGAAGCAAATCAATTTTTAACCAACAAAACCTCCAGATAGGCCACACTTTCAGCCCTTCTGATTATGTTATCATGCCCCTGTTATACAGTACCCTATTCATCTCTTGAAGGACCACAATGCCCAAAGGGTGCTAGCCCTTGTTTTAAGAGGACCACTTTCCTTTCTTAGCGGTGAATTCTGATTAATTCTGATCTTTGTTTTCCTTCCGTCCATCATTAGTCTGTGCCCATCATCTCTCATTCCCGCTGGCTGCTAAAGCAGGGAGAACTCCAGCAGATGAATGGCCCTAAAACATCTCGCACGCTACGTACAAAGAAACTCTTTAGAGAAATCTACTTGTTCCTTTTCAACGATTTACTAGTACTGTGCAGACAAATTGCTGGGTGAGTCTGAATTAGACAAAATTAACAATTCTGGGAGAAATTATGTTTCATTAGCAGTTAATGTTTTATTAATTTATTATTTGTTTATTTACAATATTTATAGCTGTCCACCATCCAAAAGATCTCATGTTACTACAGCTGTAGCTGCAGGCATAAAGTGGTGGACAAATCTTTTTAGCTGTCATTATTGTTTTAAGCAAATTTGTCCTCTAGAATGATATCCCCCCTGGAGATCAGTACTGCTCTCAGTTTACAGATTCTTTGCAAATTGTTAAAAACCTGGTGGTTCTTCCAGGCCTTGGGTTATGACAGTGGTCAAACCCCTTGTGGGTTTCTTTTGGTATCTTTTTGGCCTTTTGTGTTATATGGTTGCTTTTTCTGGTCAGTTGTATTCCCTTTTCTTTGATATACGTTGTTTTCTTTTTTATTTTTTTTAATTGTAAGCTGCCCAGACTTCTTGTGCAGTCAGGTGGCTTCAGAATTGAAATATTAAATTAAATTAAAAATAAATTAAATCCATACACTTTTATAATTCTAGATTTTTTAAAATTAAGAATTGTTACACCTTTCATTTCACAAATTGTGTGGCAAAGTGTCTTTGAAAAATGGAGATTTGCAACAGAGAAAGACTGGTTAACCCTCTACTGTTGCTCTTGTTATTTCTAAATCCCACTGCTCAAGACAAAATGGAGGTGATAGATTTCCCTTGTCTGCTACTCAAAATTGTCAGTGGATTTTCACATCAGTTATGTAGTTTTGGAGCTTAATATAGAGAAAGGGGAGATTTTTAAAGATGGGAAATTTTTAAAAGTAATACTTTCTGGCATTTGCTCATTGAATACCTTGGTGAAGTAGAGAACTGTACTGAGGATCTGACGGAACAAATTGATCCATGCAGTTGGTCATCCCATTGTAGTCTTTGGACTGGTGGTGAGTTTGTAGGAGGTAGAACGAAATAGAGATTGATATAATCTTACCTCATCGTGGTCAAGAATCTCATTCTATCTGATTTTGTGTATATCAGTGGTCTCTATTGGCAAACAATCAAATGGTCCCTATTCTTGCTCTCATTTGATCCTTTTAAAATTGGTTTTCTTATTCTATTTTTCATTCCTCTGTTCCCATCCCTTCCCTCTTCTTTTAATAAAATACTTTAATATTTTATTTTGTTTTAAGAAAACAATATTCTAAATATATTCATCACTTTTGAAATTTATACATTACTTATTGTTGATTTTTATTTCTATCTATGTAAATAATTTTGAACAATATGTTGTTGTGAATATATGTCTTTCTTTTGTTATTTATTTATTTATTTATTTATCTATCTATCAAATTTATTCCCCGCCCATCTCCCATACAAGGGACTCTGGGCGGGTTACAATAAATAAAAATTTAAAAACTATACAAATATCTAAAAACACAACAAGCCTAAAATAAATAAAAATGAAATCCAAGGTGGACTAGGAACCACAGAATAGATCGTGGATCGTTAGACTTCTATTCCCTTCTCACCAGTCTCAGTTTAGTCGTTGTGTGTTGCATGGGTGGGTGTTAATATATAAAATGGAGTCATCTGAGCATCACCAGAGATGCTGAAGATGAGCCAGGGGTGGAAAGTGGGGTATTGCTTAAATTGCCCAGGCACAGAGAAGCGGGAACATCAAAACACACTTAACTTGAAAACTTGTGCACTGATTCCTAGGAAATGTGCCCCAACTTATAGCTGGATTGTGGTCTAACATCCCTGCATCTGTTATCCCATTCTAATGGAAAACAAAGAAGTTAAAGGCATTTTAGGTGCTTATATTTTTTTAAACTACGTCATAAGTAGGAGATTGGACTCGTTTCCCCAAATCAAGTCAAGTCAAATCTTTACTATGGTCATTGACCAGCATATGTTTCTCCAAATAATGCTCCAGACACAGGAACAAGTGCCCCAACCCCCACCCACCTCCCAGAGCAACACAAGGTGAATTGGCTACTTTCCAAGCTGGATTCAGCCACAAAACAGGTCATCTTATTCTTGCTTGTCCTTAAAATAATCTCCCTAGGAGTACCTTGCAATAGAGAACGGTTTTTCAGAGTTTTATTATATCCAGGTACCCTTTAATGCAGGGCTTTCCAAAGTGCCGCCGCTGGCGACACGCCAGCAGTGGTGTGGCGGCGGTGCAGGGGCGCGCGCGGCGACACAGGAGGGCATGTGGCAGTGCGCGCACGCGGGGGGGCGTGCGGCGGCGCGCGCGTGCACGGCGGCGGCGGCTGCCGCTGCCACCATGTACGTGCACGCCACCACTTCCGGGTGGTGTGGCGACACACCATGCTGTGTGTGGCGACGCACTTTTGTGTCGTGACACACAGTTTGGAAATCTCTGCTTTAATGTATAGCTGAGATTAAGTCATATATTCTTCTAATCTTCAAAAATATTTTATTCTGGTTCATCTCTGATAAGTATATTCTGTCTGTTCCTCTGTCCCATTTTAAAAGAATAATTATAACCAGCCTGTGGCTAGTTAACCTTTTGTTATTTCCCTCAGTGACAAGTACCAAGTATTTGATTCTGCTCCTCGGGGGCTTCTTCGAGTGGAAGAGTTGGAGGACCAAGGACAGAGCTTGGCCAATGTATTTATTTTGAGGCTGTTAGAAAATGCAGATGACCGTGAAGTCAGCTATATGTTGAAGGCGTTATCCCAGTGAGTACAGCAAGTGATACAAGTGTGAATGTGTAGATTCTGTGGGTGATCCCATTCAGTTTGCTGCAGCTTAATGGATTATGGGCTTTTAGGTTTTCCAGGAAAATCAGTGAACAAGTCACTTGTATACAACTCATCCATATTCCATTTTTTCATTTGCATGCATGCATATACAGAAATCAATTCAGAAATTGCTCAATGTATAAATCTTAGCAGAAACTACCTTGTAATTTACTTTTATCACTAATCCCCTTGGTGGTATTCTGTGTGATTCTGTGTTTTACAACTCTCATGATTAGGCATAGAAAAATGTAGTCTCTAATTCTTGTGCAGAACTAGAATGGATTTGTTCCTCCTCCCCCAAAACAGTGAATTAAAGATAGGGTCATGATTTTTTTCATACTGAAATTAGAAAACCAAACCAAATTGTTTTTTTCTCCTTGGTGGGAGCATTTCATCTTCATTCTTGAATGCATGGTCCCAGAACATTCCCAAAATGAATATAAGATGTGCTAAGGAGATGAATTTTTTTCTCCTTTTTGGCTACAAAGCTATTGTTTAAAGGTAAATTGTTCCGTGGGCATCCTATGCTCAAATGAAGCTAATCCCACCCCATCATCTTTGAACCTGAAATAAGAGGTCATATTGGGGATTTTTAAAATTTGTTATTGTTTTTTGCTTTTTATATACAAAAGCCCAGTTTCTAAAATCATAATTAAGCCTTGACTATATGGAATAATATTGATCAGTGTTTCCACTGCATCAGTACAGAATCATTTCACAATGAGAAAGTGAACACACATCATCAATCATATGTATAATCAGTGGGGTCACACTGAGGTCACACTGTCCTTACAGTGTTGAAATGTAATCTTTTTTGGAACATCCCATGCTTGGTAATTCCATGCCTCTTCAGGAAGTGATGCATTCTAAAATACATTCACATATTTAAAGCATATTGATCTTCATATTACCATATTAGCAAGTAATGGATATTTATTTATTTATTTATTTTTATTTATTTATTTATTTATTTATTTATTTATTTATTTATGTTTCGACTTCTATCACCGTGCCATCTCCCACGATATATAAATATAAAATATTTATATGGGATAATGCTGGCTTATAGGGTTAAGGCGCAGAGTAAACAGACAGAGTGCAGCTTTTATGGCTAAAATGTTTACTTGTAATAAAGGCAATAAATGTATATACAGTTACATTATTGCAAAAAGGAAATACAAACTTACAAGCAGAGTTTCGTGTATTGTTTCCATTGACAGACATGAAGGGGCTCATGCCATGGCCTACACGCACAGCCACGCATAGCTACGCACTTCCCAGTCTTCAGAAGTAGAACACACACACGAACATGGCTAAAAGACCGGACAGAAGTCAAGAAGGGTAGACCCATAGTTCACAGCTGAGATATACACTTGTTTCAGCTTTCTGATTGGTGGAACCTTAGGATCAGAGGGTCACAAAGCTTTTTCAGATTTACGAAGCCTAAAGTGTTCAGGATTGCACATAGTATAAACCGCCATGAGGTGGCAGTGTCGCACCTAACCAAGCATACTGTCTTCCCCCGGGAGTTCCCATGGGATAGTTTTTAGACTGAGACATAACATCACGTGGTGGCAACCACCTGCATCTTATCAGTGAAGTTGCTTTGGGAAACAGAAAGTAAAGAAAACAATTTGCAATTCACAGGAAAACCCTGACTATTTATTTACTATCCTGCCTTTATTACTTTTATAAATAACTCAAGGCGGCGAACATACCTGATACTCCTTCCTCCTCTTATTTTCCCCACAACAATCACCCTGTGAGGTGGGTTGGGCTGAGCGAGAGGGACTGGCCTGATTTTAAACCAAATGGGGCAGTAGTGGGACGGAACCGGTAGTGGGACAGGCTCAGATCCCTTTATCCCTTTTAACCCTTACAGACTAGTGAGACAGCCAGACTTTCCTTTGAGGTAGACAAAAATATTTTGTTGAATTAATCCCATCTTAAAATCTTAAGAAACATACCTGATACTTTTTGATTACCATTTATTTTTTAAGAGGGGATACTGCAACTCTTTATTTCAGATTTTTGGCAAATAAGTCATATCCAAAATACATTCCAGTGCTGACAATAATTCAGGAGTTTTGGAGGCTGCTAAAGCATTTTGATCCATTTTTTCCATGCTAGTGGACCATTTCATTTTCTGATGGCCTGCTTCAAGAGGCAGGTGGAGCATATTATGTGAGATATGGATATTCTATAGATTTAGTCTCATATACATGACTATGACCACGTGGTCACTATCTAAATATTTATGCAAGTCTGTAAAACTCCTTATATAACTGAATATGTTCTTTTTTAAATCTTTGCAAAGTAGTTTTATGTTCAGATTAGTCTTAAGTACTGAATTTTTTAGCACTCAAGTACTTGTATTTTATTGTTCTATTTTATTTTTATTTTATTCCTACTTTAATTAGCATGTATTTTCATTCAAGCTATATAAATTAAGTTACCTAACTACTTGCTTACTGGTTAGGGACCATAGTAAATATGTTCTGTTCTGAAATCAAAGTACAGTATACAGTTGTAATCAAAATTATTCAACCTCCATTGCAAATCAGGTTCATTGTCAAAATTTACAGACTTTCAGCTGTTTGCAATGAACAAATCAAACAAAAGCAATTGAAATAGCTCAACACAACGAATGCTTCAAGTGGTGTCCCCAAATTCAACTGAAATTGCAACTTATAATGACTTCTCCAGTCTCAAAATTATTCAACCCCCTGAATAGAATCTGACACAACAGCACACATACAGTATAGTATGCAAAACAGGTGTTGTCTCAAGCACACCTGATGCAACTAATCAAGGGCTTCATTAGTTAGACAAGGTGTGCTTGAGCTGGAACACATGACATACCTGAACTGGCTAGGGGTTTGTTGAGTGTCACGTTTGACTGCATGTTAGAAATATGGCTAAGTCAAAAGAATGGTCCAAAAAGGAAAGAGAAGAGATCATCGCCCTTCACAAACAAGGAACAGGATACAAAAAGATAGCGAAGGCACTGAATGTACCTAGAGACACCGTTGGAAGCATAGTTCGCAAATTCAAAGTTAAAGGAACAGTGGTTACACTACCTGGACGGGGCAGAAAAAGGAAGCTGTCAATGGCTGCAACCAGATTTCTGAGAAGGCAGGTTGAGAGAAACCCTCGAGTGACTGCAAAAGACCTGCAGCAAGACTTGGTGGCAACAGGCACTGAGGTTTCAGTGAGCACAGTAAGGCGCGTACTAAACACAGAAGGTTTCCATGCCACAACTCCAAGACGTACACCACTACTGACCCAAAAGCACAAGAAAAGTTGGCTCCAATATGCTCAAAATCATAGTATTAATAGCTATCGCCCTTGGATTTTATATTTATTTATTGATGTTGTGATTTTGTATTTGTATTTTTAACCTTGTTTTTATTGTGAACTGCCCAGGGTCCCCCGATTGGGGGTGATGTGCGGTAATACAAGTTTAAATAATAAATAAATATAAATAAGCCACAGAAGTTTTGGGATTCTGTTCTGTGGAGTGATGAAACAAAACTGGAACTTTTCGGCCCGATAGATCAGCGGTATGTCTGGAGGAAGAAGAATGAAGCATACGCTGAAAAGAACACTCTGCCCACAGTTAAGCATGGTGGTGGCTCGGTGATGCTCTGGGGCTGCTTTGCATCCTCTGGCACTGGAAACCTGCAGCGTGTGGAAGGCAAGATGGATTCATTGAAGTATCAGGAAATCCTAGGAGAAAACGTCATGCTGTCTGTAAGGAAGCTGAAGCTTGGGCATCATTGGGCCTTCCAACAGGACAATGATCCCAATCATACCTCAAATTCCACTAAGGCTTGGATGCAGAAGTAGTCCTGGAAGATTCTACAGTGGCCATCACAGTCACCTGACTTGAACCCCATAGAAAATCTCTGGTGGGATTTGGAGAAGGCAGTTGCAGCACGCAAACCCAAGAATATTACTTAACTGGAGGCCGTTGCTCATGAGGAATGGGCTAAGATTCCTCAGGAACGCTGCCAGAAGCTGCTGTCTGGCTATGCATCTCATTTGCAGCAGGTCATAACAGCAAAAGAGTGCTCTACTAAGTACTGAAGATGCTTGCCATAAAGGGGTTGAATAATTTCACAGAAATTTGTAGCTTTGCATCAACCCTTACTGCATTACATTCCGCAAGGCATTCTAACAAATGAATAACTGCAGATGAGTCATTTTGCAGGTGCATGACATCTTACAGACTTGGATGACAAGGGGAATGATAAAGTGCACATGGATTTCACCTGTTTGCATGTGCTGAAGGGTGCAGTATTAAGGGGAAGGCCTAAGGCTATGTATGAGGCAAGAAAAATGATTTGAATGAAGGCGATTAACAGAAAACAAAATCATAGTAAATAGGTTCTTGTATACCATATGGTCACTGAAATTTATGGAAAAGAAGGCATATGAGCCTTTTGATTCCTACATAAATGGAAGAAAATATCTTTTATCAAAACAGAAGAAAAATTAAAATGTCCAAGTTGGCTTGGCAGGAACAGCTAATTGTAAAAGCTGCATGATTTCTAACCTTTCCAAACTTGTATGGAAAACACTGACTGCTGTGTTCTCTTCCTGTACATGTCACATAGAAGTGAAATGAAACGCTGGATGATTTTGCTGGCTCCAAATCGACGAACCAAGTTTGTTTCCTTCACATCCAGGCTTATGGGTAAGGAAAGTAAGGGAAAAAGAAGGCATGCCATGTTTTTTTTCCTTTAGCAATGTCAGTTCTTCTAGGATATAAATCAGGATGGGTATTAATGATTGAGAGAGCCAGCTTGGTCTAGTGGTTAAGGCGCCAGACTAGAAACTCTGAGACGGTGAGTTCTAGTTCCACCTTAGACACAAAGCCAGCTGGGTGACCTTGGGCCAGTCACTTTCTTTCAGCACTAGGAAGGAGGCAGTGGCAAACCACTTCTGAAAACCCTTGCCAAGAAAACTGCATGGAGAGAGAGAGAGAGAGAGAGAGACAGACCTGCATGCTACATTTTGCAGCAAGTTTTTCATATAAACCAGGATTTAATTAGCTCCTAATTCTACTAGAGATACCCTTGCAGTTCCCTCTCGTAAATGACTGGCAAAATGAACAAATTTGTTTCTTTTCCTTTAACAGATTGCCCTCAAGTACAATGTGTCCATCCTTACGTGGCCCAGCAGCCAGATGAGCTTTCGCTGGAATTAGCTGATGTCCTGATCATTCTGGAAAAGACAGATGATGGTAAGATCAACAAGACTTATGCAGAGTCATGTCCCAGTTCCATTATGATGGAACACTATTTTGCCTGCATGATTAAGGACTGGCGACTGCAGTATATTTGAGCATTCCTGCAATAGTGGGCTGTGGCCCAAGGAAATGAATGAGAATAAGTGTGTAATTTGTCATACTTTTATTTACAAATGCAGTAATATTAAAGTATTTCAGTGCCAATGAAGCTGAATTCTTATGTTTCCATTAGTTGTAACATCTGCTTCACACTTAAGACTGTATAAACATCTCCACTTAATACATTCTGATTTTAAAAAATACTTTCTGCACATTGAATTGCATCATTAAGCCAGTATTACTTGATCTCTATTGGTATGTTTCTTCCACCATCACCATCTTTTCTTTTACTCCAGGCTGGATATTTGGGGAACGTTTGCATGATCAAGAAAGAGGTTGGTTCCCCAGTTCTATGGGCGAAGAGATTATGAATCCCAAGATTCGATCTCAAAATTTAAAGGAATGTTTCCGAGTGCACAAATCCGATGACAGTCAGCGGAGGAAGATGAGCAGCAGGAATAGACAATGATCATTGCTTAGTCATCTGTTCTTCAGAACCTACTTATGGCAGAGACTGAGACAATGAAATGTAGTGCTTGAGAGAATGCACATGAATCATCTTTTGGCAAGTGAATCCTTTCACCTATGAACTATTGGGCTTCCTTGCATTCTCATTACAAGCTGGATAGCATTTCTGAAGACAGACTGAAAAGAAGTGTGGCTGTCACGGGCCTGTACAAATGTAGAAGCTGTAAATGTCTTTCCTAATGTACTGCAAACTCTGAAGATTGTAAATTTGTTAACTCTGCATGGTGAGGAAACTGATCACTTGAGCAACTGGGAAAACTATGTCAAAGTCCATAAACCTAGCAACTTGGTTCTTTAGCATTCCATCCAATGGTACAAAAAAGTGCAGCATTTGATTTTCTTATGGAAAGATAATGAAGTTGTGGACACTACAACTTTGAAAGTCTTTATTATAAACTGTCAGCTTCCATATTTCTATACTCAGGAAGTTTCTCCTAGGAATTGAGTTTGAACTGCTCATGTGAAAAACCAGTTTCTTCTTGGGTTTTGGAGAGAGAGAGAGAGGTAACAAAGTGATTAGAAAGTACAATGTTATGTAGTTAAAATATACCACAATATTTATTTACCTGGGTCCCTGGGTTATGAACTTCCAATTTCTAGAAGGTAATACTGAAGCATGCAAGCTACATTTTCTAAAATAAGAGTCAATTAGTTGCAGAGGCACAAATGGGAACTCAGGTTACCATTTTATTGAGCTTTGTAGCCTACACTTCTCAAAATGATGTATGCCAAAGCACATTAATTGACTCCCAATATCAGCCCTGCATATTCTATTTTATAAGAACCATGACTCCCCGTTTAAACCAATCACTAGCTGCACTTACTTATCCAAATCTAATTATCTCATATACCACTGGCAACCACAGATAGTGTAGCTGTGTTGAGAGTTGGTGCCAGAATGGAGAGTGAATTTGGGGTTTTGTCCTAAGCAAATGCTGCACTAAACTGTATAGGAGAATGCAATATTTGAGACAATATCCCATGAAGAGATTTCTCTGCTTGAGTCTCTTGCACATATTTAAGCATCTGCATATGTTGAAAAAGAAGTAAAAGAAGAGCAAAGAAGAATATGTTTTCACAGCGAAATAAGCTATTCATAACATTTCACAAAGGTGCATCATCTGAGAAGCTTAGATAGCTCATTCAAAGTCAGAACAACCAAGTTCTGTATCTTGCTCCTTTGTTCTGCTGTTATATACAGAGAACAGCCAATGCCCATGCAAAGAAATTCAGTGGGGGGGAGGCTTGAGACAAAAGATGGGTGTTTGTATTAAATGTCTCCAAAGTTGTATCAAACTAACAGAAATGTGTTTGCACATTTGTTGTGCACTCTTAGCAAAGTGCATGAAGTCTGTACTTTAAACCTGTGTACAGGAAAGCCTTGAACCAGAAAAACAAGAAAAGTCTCCTCATTTAATACAGAGCCATAACAAGCATCAAGATCCTTCTAACTTTGGAAAAGCCACATGGTCAGCTGTGGGCCCGAGCCTAATAGATTAAAAGATTGTAAAGCACTTTGGATATTAAACGTGTTATAGAAGCAGTTATCAGGAAGTATTTATTTATATACTCCTAAAATAGTTTATTCAATGCCCTTTCTACAAGGCACAAATATAAACAAAGTCTTAATTTGCCCAGAGTTGAGAAGCTTTTGAAAAGATGAAGCTGCTGTATAATAAGAGAGACCATTGGTCCAACTGATCCTGTACTATCCTTATCAGTAACACCATGTCCCAGAAATAAGAGCTTTCAGCTTAAAAGGACAGAGAGTGAATCTCTTAGTTTTGGAAGCATGTGAAAACTTATAATTTGTAATCATTAGATTAGAAAAAACCTCACCCACCCATATTTCTAGGGCTACCAGATTTGACAGGCAGAATTCTGGATGGCAACTAGATGGCCACAATGAGTTTTCACATTGTTTCACATTGCTTTAACCTAGGTAGAAAACAGGTGTGTAACCCCCCCCCCCATCCCCCCCACCCTGTTCCAAATAAACGAAGAGGGGAAGAAATGGCAGAAAAACACAGGACATTCCTGGCCAATGCAGCCTAGTGTAGTTGTCACCAATGTTATTCAAACATGATCCTAGTGCTTCATTGCTACCAAAAACTGCGCTTTCCAAATTGCATTAAGGTAATTTTTTCCTGATGAGCTGTACTGATACATGACTAAAATCACAAAAGTGGCTGAGTTTTGGAGGGGAAACAACCATTTCTCGCAGATGAGCCCTCACCTACTCTCCTGTCCCACAATGTTAATCTAATACTGGTCATGATTTTGCTTATGCCTTTGCTGTGCCTTTTAAGTAATTTACTCGCAAAATAATAAAAAAGTAAGTAAGATTCTATAAAAACATGAAGGTATCACCCAAAAGATGTAGGCAGTGCAGGTCAGTTCCTATAATAAGTTGGGCAAGTATATCTTTATGAAAGGATGATTTGGTAATGCTAGCTGGATATTATGGAAGTGTAGCGCAACAGGCATGAATAGGCATCAGGTTTGGGAAGAATGATGCAAGCAGTGGAAGGAAGCCATCTTTCAAAGGATCTCTTGTTATATATTAATAAATATGTGATACATTAATATTTTAGAGAAGGGATAAGGAACCGATGATCCTCTGGATGTTCAGCTATAAATCCCAGAATCCATGACAGTTCATCAGGCTGGCTGGAATTGATGAAAAATGGGAGCCCAACAACCGCAATCCAAATCAACACACTTTCAGAACAATTTAATACTCTCAGAAGCTATTCCAGTGTCTAATGAAGCACAGATAAATCCTGGCAGAGAAAGCTCTTCATACGTTGAAAGAAGTGCTAACTTTAGGTCAGGTGATGTGATGGATAAGAAGCCAAATCTATCACTGGAAAGTTCCAACTCCTTTTAAGTCTACCAAATATATAACGGTACTGTGCAAAAACTTACCTTGTGCGGCTGCATGGCTCATAGGGATGGCCAGTGTGGCTCTAACCTTACAAGCCAGCTACCCTGTACCGCTTGACACAACTAAGCCTGTGACAATAGCCTCTCCACAACAAGCCCCCAGACCAAGTTGATCACTTGAGAGATGTTAGTAGAAGTTCACACTGATGTTTAAAGTCAGAGTAGTTACACTGTTCTGTTCTATATTATTGGTCAAATAAAAAGAAGTGCATGTTTGTAAGGGCTTGCAATAAATGTTGTTCTACACAAACAAAAGGAAAAGTTTGTATATAGGTTTGTACTAAGGTTTTTTTTACCTTAGTGTTCCCCATCTCTCTCCAAAATTATATCCAAATATTTTGTAACAAAGCTGATGGGCTGCTTTAAAAAAAAAAAAAAAGCCAAGCAAACATGGTATTTAGAAAAAAAAAACAAGGTTTGTTTAATTATAACAGAACAGTATATAAAACCAGGCCATCTGAAAATAAATACAGAACAGCTTGTTCCTACTCCCCAGCACTAATATTTCAGGAATCAAAAGCTAAGCCGCCGGTTATGGTTTTATTTTTGCTATAGTAATCAAGCCTTCATAGTCAGTTTGGATATATGCTTTTGAGTGCATGCATGAACTTAATGTGGCCTTTCAATAATGCCTGTGCTTCATCATATTTGGTGGCGCAAACATCTTCTGGTCAGGAACTTGATGCTTGTAGCAGCTTCTCAGTCAGTCTAGATGTACCCCCCTGCCAACACCCAACTGTGCAATCATTCAACTCCGTACTTGCACAGCCCTTTTGTCTAAAGGGAAAGAGGCACAGTGGCCGTGGCCCAAGGGGCTTAAGGGCGGACTGCCCTCTGGAACGCAAGCGTGCCTTTGTCCTTCCTATTCTGCCCACAAAATACGCAAGCAGGGAGGAAAGAGGGAGGTTGGACAAGAGTATACCTGGCGAGGGAACCAATTTTTATTGATTTTAGGAAGCAGAACATTTTCGTAGAGTGATGACAATCAAGGCCACAATCACAGACGTGCCCAGCAGAGCAGCAATCACTATGGCACCGATAGCCCCAGGACCCAGAGACCCTGCAGTTGAGAAGAGATGAAGGAGAACAGAAGAGTATTAGGTATGGCATGTACAGAAAACAATACAGTCGTAAATTAGTTAAAAATGATATACAGTCAAAGACCAAAACAAATAATTTAGTAAACTACAGTATGCTAAAAACTGCAGTTGCAGGAGGAGAATACAATACCCTGCCTTGCTCAGCAATACTGAATCTAACACGTTTCTACCATATTTGCTGAACGAGTGGCTGATGCCTACATTTAAGGGGGGGGGGGGAAAGGGCCACAGCTCTTCCCCTCCACTTCCTGTACTTGCTTAAGAGTACAGTAGCGGGATAGAGAACTCCAGACTGATAGGCTGCATTCCCATTCCTGGATCAGCACCAGGCTACCCTTGGCAAAGCTAAAAAGCTAAGCAGTTGCTGTCCAAGAATAGGGATCATCTGTGTGCGTGTAAAGGATGCACATGATGCATATATAAAAAGGGGGTGGGGTTTCAATCACATGGTTATGGTTGCTCTTTTGACCCCCTCTGCAGACATCCCTGATCATCTGGGAAGCCCAGTGCTTTAAAATAGACCCTGAAATTGAAAGAATATTCTGGAAGATGGAAGAATATTCTGCATCATGCCAAGATAACTGCAAATATTTTATTCAGATGTTTTATTATATAAAAAAAAATCTGATACTCCGTTTCAACTGAAGTTGTAAGATCTTGCCTTCTAACTCCCTGAATTCAAGTTGGCAACATTTAACCACACTAAATTTTGCAGTCTTAAACTAGAGATGGAATAACATAAAAGTTGATATATAGATGAGATATGAAAAATAAAGATAATTGGATAACTTTTGTTCTGTTTGTGTGTCTGTGGGTTTGTGTGTTTAATGCTGAACCAGTGAGTCAGAGCAGGAGTAGAGTCGAGGTCCCTGACCAAGGCCAGATTACCGTCTGGATGATACTCATTTCTGATCAACAAGACGGCTGAGTTTGTGTTACATGTGAGAGCCTCACACGGCTCTTTGAAAATACGAAACTAGGAAGGAAATTTGCTTCTGTTTTCAATTACCCATGGCTACTTACTATGATTAAAACTAAATGCACTGTGGTTTGTGTTGGATATACTTTTAAAAGCAAGTCAAAATAGAGGGCTGCGTTCCTTGTGTTTTTATAGATCCACACTGGGATACATGCATTTGTAGGTGAACTGCTGTAAATTTACATACAATGGGCACCCATTTACGCATGCGCACACACATCACACTATTCCCTTTTGGGGTAGGCAGCATTATTTAAAGCACAGAAAGATAGTAAGTAATTATAAGCAAAATAAAGGCAGGAAGTAAGACAAAGGGGGGGAAATCTAAATACAGTTACCCCCCCCGAAACTATTCATAATAGGGAAGAGCTGAGATTCAAATGCGAATTGGAGGAGCTCATGTTGCAGCTGTTAACTTTTATTAGACACATGGAGATGTGAACAGATGCAACATGCATACCCACGCACACTCAAAATCAACTTTCCCCCTTCAAATTAGCATTGATGTATAGCACTAATTCACTATACCGCTCCGTATCTTTCTGTCATTGCATTTACCAGTTCCACGCACTGATTCATGTATTGCCTTTTATACTTTAAACTTCTCAACTAATTTTCTTATGAAGGTCACATTCTGGGGGTGGTCCACCCCCTCCCCCCAAAGGGTTGTTTTATGCAGAACACCATGTTCAGAACAACTTGAACCACTTCTAGTCTGAAGAATTTACACCCGGAAAACTGACAACAGCATGGTCTAAAGGAGGTGCAGCGTGGTCTGAACAAGAATCTTCTCTTGTTCTTCAGATCATTCTGTTCCCAAACCTCTATGCTTCTGCACGTGCCTACTAGGTTATCAGGCAGTTTTAACCAGGTATGGCCCCACTGTTCTATGCAAGCTAGGATCTCTAAGGCTGGTTTGCAAACAAACATACTGTTCCCTGCATCCCACCAGCTAAAAGATTCACGTGGTGTGCTTATACCCAGGATAGAAATTTCAGGAAACAGTTTGCCCCTTTTAACTATCTCCCCCAAACCACTGCAAACTTAATTGCAATAGAGGAACAAAAGTGATCCTAAAAGCTCCCATGGGCTTGATATAGCCAGCCAGGCCTCTTTATGTAGCTGATAGTGGAAAAGAGAAGTGGTGTATGTATGTTCTGGACCCACTCAACAATAACACATGGTTTCATTCTTTCCTTCATGGGCATGTGGCCATAAGGGGATGGGTAAGTTCCTCAAACCTTTCTTAGAAGGACTGACGAGATGTCACTAGACCCATCCCAATACTCAGCCCCACTGCCAAGCACAGATACCATTTCCATTATCCAGCTGGTGGAGGTGGGTTGTGTCCTCGAGTTCGTAATCAGATGTATATGGTGGAAATCCTGTAGAATCTGAAAAGCGAGCAGGGGGCGTGGTTTCTAAAGGTCCTCCGCCTGATGGCAGCTCGGGGGGATCATTCCACAACGTTGGGATAGGTCCTTGTGAGTAGTCTGCTGGGAAAAAACACACAAGCCAGTTAGTCCTTTGGCAATCCAGAGCAGGCCAGTACCTGGGCTAAAAAGTGCCAGCTGCAGCTGGGCACAAACAGGCAGAGAAAGTGGATAGGCGATTTCTCTGAATTTCTCCAAGCAAGGGAATAAGACCTCCTTTGGTAATTTCTCAAGGTAGGCTTCTACACTGAGAACCTAACTGCTTAACTGCTACAGAAAAAGCCCCGTGGGAGGAACTCCCTGACGATGCTTTCACTGGACAAAAAAAAACTAGGAAAATTTGCTCTGCCTGTCACTAATCCAAGCCACAATCAGTAGTACTGCAAAAGCATCTCCCAACAGGCACCTGGAGAACCTGCTGCAAAAGAGAGAGAGAGAGAGAGAGAGAGCACTGTCCTCTGCTGGATAAAGTCTGAAAGGCTGTAACTTCCAGCAGCAGCAGCAGCAGCTAAGGCTTCTCTCTTAAAGCTCAGCTCGGTGGTGCCAATCTCTGTCCGGGGACCCTTCCTTCACATTCTTTCCTGAAAGCTGGCTATTTGCACACATACAAGGTCATAAAACAGTGTGCAGATGAACTCTTCATAGGCAAAAAGGTAAAAGAAATGAAGAGATTCAAAGGGGAAAACATGGCTGATGTTCAAATCTGCTTGATTTGAAATGGATTTTTGAACAATCTGGTTATATTTTCTGGAATTGTTTTGTATGTGCTTTAAATTTCCAGATGTTTTTATTTTATCATAATTTTATATCACATGTGGGTTATTTGTATTGTTAATTATTCATTGAGACCAGGAGTTCTCAGCCTCTGCAGTGCTGTGTCCCCCTAAAATGATATATGAATTTCTGTGAACTTGCTAACCTCCCATGAATAAAATGAATGATTTCAGGAGATTAGAGTTAGCAAAGAAATATACTACTTACTTTTAATAATTAAATATTAATCTATGTATTAAATAAGATAACAGCTTGCAACTTTATAAAACAAATTCCTGTTAACTGGAAATCAATGATGAAAACTATCAAACTTAAAACCTTATTTTTTTAAAATGGGAAGGATGAATTTGCTTAACTTTGTAGAGTGGCTTGTCCAGCAGAATGGGAGCAAATTCCAGGTTTTCCTCTTGGCTTCGTCTTGGCTTGTCCAGGCAGAGTAGCAGTGAATTCTGGCCACCGTTCCGTTTTGCATGCACAAGCCCCCCAAATGTGCAGCCCTCCTCAAATTGGCTTGCCAGTCCCCAAAGGAGAACAACCAGAGTATGGGAATCCCTGGTTTACACTACATGATGTTTTGTTTAATTTTAAAAAGCCACAGCTGCATTTAGTTACACTTTTAGGCAGCAAGTGGAAGAAAACCAGGGACATATAAACTGGAAACCATCAGATGCAGATGTCGGGTCAGGTTCAAATAATTTTGAAAAGAATTTCTTCCCCATCCCAACAAGCAAAGGGCCATAAAATGTAGGCATCACACTAAGGAAACATTTTTGAATACTTTTTTTTCTTGAGCGCATGCTGTGATTAATAGCAGATTTGGGCATAATTCTTATACTGGGATGATTAACAGGACCTAAAAAGAGGCTTTTAAAGTGAAATTTTAAAACAAATATATGAAAAAGCTTACAAAATATTGTGGCTATGGGTATGTATCATTTGTTGCCAGAGATGGTCAGTTTTTTACAGTTTGTTAGACCCTCTCCTGACTCTCCTCCTGAGATATCTTCTCATCTAAGATTCTAAGAGAACAGCATCAAATAGATGCAGGAGATTTTGCATAGCCCCATTACAGGTAACTACCGGTTGCATGACATACACACGGCAGGGAAGATGCATATTCCCAGTTACAAATGATAGTGATGCGTATGCTGGAAAAAAGTGTTTGAGTAACAATGCAATTATTGCACTGAGAAGATAGGGAAAGAGGGCTGTGTAGAGAGGCAGATTCAATGGGCAAAACGCAATTTGGAGCACCCAACACCTCTGGGAACATCTTAAACTAAATCTGTTTTTTGCTGGGATCAGTGTAAGCTGTGGAAGGCAGCTGCGCACACACAGGAAAAGCCAGAGTTCCTATATTCTGACGGGCACCACAACCTTGCATCTCATATTGCCCTTTGAATCTGGATCTCTTTCCAGCCCTGTTAAAAACCCTCAGTAGACTTTGTAGCTAAACATTGTTTTTGTTGTGTCCAGCTCTTGCAGTGAAAGACAAAAGGCAATGCTTGTATTAGCCCTTCTAGCTGGGAATTGGAGTCAAACATATTTGGGGGGCATCGGGTTGGGGAAGGCTGACAAAAGGGGGAGCAACATTTTCAGGAACGGGAATCATAGATAACAACTTAAATCTCAATTCAGGCAACTGCAGCGGGAGTTAATTTTCCCTGCCAGGATTTCTGTACGTGAACCCTTATTCCCGGTTACTGACCTGCAGTGTTTCTATATTGGCTGTGCTAATCATGCATGTCTGATCTTTGCCTTGCTTGGGGAACCCGAATGAAACCAAAGAGATGACGACACATGTTTAATTTCTAGTAATTGTTTTTTTTCCCCCACATGGGGTCCTACTTCTTGTTCAGTGCTGCTTTGTCTCTCCAAAGAACTTAAGAAACCTGATGTTTTTCCATGCAAAGGTATTACCGCTGTTCTAACGGCTTTTGATTTGTGGAGTCCTTGGTGCTCTCTGAGCCTTGTTGTTTTCTTGCAGACGTTTCATTGCCAGGCTAGGCAACATCTTCAGTGCGAAAAGGGACTTGCTCTCTGTTTATATACCCTGGCTTGTCCTGCCTGTGTTGGTGGGGGTGTTGTACTCTCCTTGGTAGTTCCTTGATTGGGCTGTTGTTTGCTGCTTGGTTGATTGACTGAGTTAATAGTTCCTTGATTAGGGTCTATTGTGTTGTTTGATTGCTCCTCTGGTGCTAATCTTGGTGTTAATCCTTGCCTATCTGGGTGTTGATTGCTGGCAAGGTGGTGTTCTGGTCTTCTGGCTTTTGATTTGCTAGATTAGATATATAATAATATCTATTTTGATTTGATTTGCCCTCTGAAAGTCTCTTCTTGCTGATAATGTACAGTTTGAAAATGCTCATTAGAAAAAACACAAACCAAAACCAGCTGGCCCGAGGAAAGGGCAAGCACCAGGTACATTGTAGGATTAACGGAGCCTTTGCCCGAGCATTCTCTTCCCTTTTGACAATGTTAGCTTGCCCCTACTACAGCAACTTCATCTGCCAGGACGATCAAGGCAGTATAAATGGTGCAGGAACGAGGGAATACTGGAGGCCAGACTCTCCCCCTATGATGCCTCCCTCAGGAAAGATTCCAAGAAAATTACATTTCCTTTGATGCCGCAGTTCATGTCGTCTTTTTTCCCCTAAGCGCCTCTGGAGAAACTGAAAAGCCATTTCTGTTTATATGTGGGTGGACCCAGAAGGCAGGAATCAAAGCTCATTTTGTTAGGCAGCGTGAAGTAGAGGCCCTAGCAAGGACTGGAGACATTCTACAGGGCCCTGTTGAACCTCTGGAAATACCACACCCGGCTGAAAACTGGAACCGCCACCCAGAGCTACCTAATCATGTAACAAAGCCTGTGTAAAAATATGGCCCAGGCCAAAGGATTGCAGGAGTAGCCAGCATCATTCTGCGTGTGGGCGCACATGTATGTGGACAGACAGATCCTCCTGAAGGGTACTTTAGCCGATCAGCAGAATTGTACCAAACAAGAGAATAAATTAGGCCACTGCTTTTTGTGTCTAAATGAAACACTATTTCTCAGGTACCTCGCTGACAAGAATAAGTTTAGTGCCACTGAGTATAAAAAACTAATTATATAGATTAATATATATGACACAATTATGGGAATTATAGCCATATAACAGGTGTTTTGGACTTCAATTCCCAGCAGCCTGAGTCAGTTGTATACATAGCAAAGGATTGTAGTAGTTGTAGTCAAAATATCTGAAAAGCACTAGATTATCTATCCCTGCCATAGGACAAGAGACAGCACAAAAAATTGTGATAATCTTAGACAACAATGCTCAAGCTAACTAATGAAGTTCTACCACCCCTGGTATAAATTCACTGTTAATTTCTCTCTTACTAAGTGCTATAGACTCAGAGTTTGAAAACCGGTTGTCATGTTGGGGAGTTCTCTAAAGCACGTCTCAAATGGAAGAGGAAGAAAGGGACGCCAAATCATCTGACCTATCTTTTTAGTATCCTGCTGCAATATGGTGAGAAATGAAACAATATGGCAGTACTTTGACCTGCCTTGGCAAGATAGCCAATGTGCAGGAATTTGCCCTGGCCAACCTGAATTTACATAGAGATAAAAGGACCTGTCAAATGAGTCTCTTTAAAATTATCCAGCGTTTCCAGTTACGCTGGCCACCGGGGTACATATGATTGTCAGGAAAGATCCATAGGCCACAGCCTATGAACTGGAAGCCTTACCAGCCTTTAGTGTAATATTTTTTACTGAAATTGGAGTGATATACATGCTTGCCTGGAAATATACCCCACTCCATCTAGTGAGACTCGTAAGTACATATGCAGACAAGGAGATATTTTCAACTGATGCTCTTGCTTACTTCTAAGCAAACAAACAGGGATTAATCTGACAACCTTATCATCTGCTCTATCCACTTAATCAAAATTGGTATGTGGCCCTTGAAATATTTCCAGAATTGGATTGTAAAAACTTCTCATGAAACTTAATGAAGGAAACCTAAAGAAACAGTCATTTGGATGCCTTGTTTGATTGGGCCTGTACAAAGTTGAGAACTAGTTTGGTGTACTGATGAAAGAAGATGGATTAGAAACTGGGAGACTGTGAGTTCTAATCCTGCCTTAGGCACAACTGGATGAACTTGGGCCACTCTTTCTCTCAGCCCTTGGAAGAAGGAAATGGTAAAACCATTTTTGAAAATCTTGCCAAGAAAATGGCATGGGCTTGTGAACTTGTCCAGGCAGTCGCCAGGAGTCAATAATGACTGGAAGGCACAAAAAACAAAACAAAACAAAACCCCACCCCATTAGGATCCGAGAGAGATAATACTGCCTTGGAGGAAAAGGCAGGAGCAAAAGAACAATCAGGTCCTTTCTGATTCTGAAATGTTGGCAGGTCCGTATAATTAAAGCTATGGTTTTCCCAGTAGTAATGTATGGCTGTAAGAGTTGGACCATAAGGAAGGCTGAGCGCCGAAGAATTGATGCTTTCGAGCTGTGGTGCTGGAGAAGACTCTTGAGAGTCCCTTGGACTGCATGGAGGTCAAACCAGTCAATCCTAAAGGAAATCAACCCGGACTGCTCATTGGAAGGACAGATGCTGAAGCTGAAGCTAATGCAAAGAGAGGACTCCCTGGAAAAGACCCTGACGCTGGGAAAGACTGAAGGCAAAAGGAGAAGGGGACGGCAGAGGATGAGATGGTTAGACAGTATCACCGATGTAATGAACATGAATTTGAGTAAACTCCGGGAGACAGTGGAGGACAGGAAGGCCTGGCGTGCCTTCGTGACCATGGACAGGAAGGCCTGGCGTGCCTTCGTGACCATGAGGTCACGAAGAGTCGGACACGACTAAACGACTGAACAACATATGAAAATTATGATACTGAATTGGCCATCTTCATCCCATTAAAAATTCCAAATATGACAAATAAGTGGTAAATTCTGATAATCCCCAATTGCTGTCTTTAGCCTTTGGAGGAAATTTTTATTCAATGGTCTGAATCGTTAAAAAACAGACGGCCTTGGCAGATTCTGCTGAATGCATGATTAGGGAGAGATTTTTACAGCCATCTGAATAACGTAGACTGGGTAAAAACATGCTGTACTTACTGTAAAGATATACAAGCTATTTTCTATTCATGGACTCAGAAAATAGCAACCTGCCTTTGAGTCCCTGGCCAATAAATGGAAAGCACAGGTACTTCCATGTCAAAGCAAGCAAGCATGCAAGCAGTGCCAGCAAGAAAGCAAGCAAGAAGCAATGAAGAAGAAAGTGGCTGTATTTTTATTAAACCCCCCCACCCCCGGTTAATTATAGCATTTATTGTGCTCAGCTGGCCATTTTCCTGGTACACAAAGCTAACACTATTTTGGCTAGCCCAAAGGCTAGAAGACCCATTCCAAGAACATGTCTTTGAAACACATGTCCTGTGAATGGGTGAGCAGCACGGAGCAAAGAGTTCCTCTGCTTGTATGTAGCTCATCACCAATCTCCATCTTCAACACTGCATCTGAAAAACTATAAAATGCTTTCAGGAGAATGAACAGTTTTAGAAGAACTGAAAGAAGACATCAACTCAACTTTCAGACAGGTAATCTTCTGATTTCCATCTAATATAAATATAAAGGAGCTGTACAATGAAGCTTATCTTGGGTTAAACAAGAACGCAGATCTTCCTGAAAATGTCTTGATTAATAGGGACAGATGTCTAACCATTTTATTTTGTTTCATCTGGATCTAATTACAAGCTTAAACTACTTCATGAAAGTGGTTCACAAAACTTATTTAATGAACTTCAGATAGGATAATAATTGCTCCTCCATTCCATCCCCCACATTTTAAAAAGGTAGCATGATTGCTCAGTTGTTTTTAAAGTGTACAAACATTTGTTTGGCTTCATCTCCTCTCCTCAAAAATCTCTCCCCCTCTCACTTCATAAAATGACCTAGACCCGCCCCAGTCACTTAAAGAGATCACCACCCCACTTACTGCACAATGAAATTAAATGAATTTACACGAGCAACTCCTGTACCTCACACCCCTTCTCACAACTTGCAGTTCTGTGGCATTCACAAACGCTTTGGAAATGGCCTCTTTGTCACTTTCTTAGCATTGCATTCTGAAGAAACTGAGGTTGAATTACCTTTAGCTTTCTTCAGATGTATTGATATTGGGAAAGGTGACTATAATAATTAGGGAAAAGGTCTATTTGTTTTGAATAATAGGTTTACTAAATATGCAAAGTATCGAGAGTCAGCTTTTGGTCCAGCAAAATCTTTCCTCCTTAATCTTAGAAGGGCAGGATGGGAATTGGGATTGTGTCTTCTCAGAATCAAGAATACAACCCTCTGCACATGGTTAGGCATTTTTGTGTAGCACTAAGCCCGTTTACTTCAAGGCAGCTGTGGGACTAAGTCTCTATTAGCCCAAAGAAAGTAGATTCTTCAAATATTGTTTTATGGTTTGCCTGGTCTTTACATGTGCGTGACTGAGCAAGGGAAAATACTCCACAGATGCTCGACTCAGCTGCTTCCATTTCTCCTTTGGGGCTGACTGGAATATCTCCTGGCTCAGTTTGGAGGACTCTGCTACAGAAAGCCCGACTGATCAACAGAGAAAAGCAGGGACCAAAGTGCTCTTGGAAACCAACAGTGGGCTGTCTGGATTCAGGTAGCCGCCACGGGCATGTGGCCAGTGTGCGGATGAAAGAAGCCCTTCTTCAGAGGCACAAGGGAAGCCTGTGGTGTAACCCTCAGTCCTGGGCCTGCAGAGAGTGCCGTGGCTCTCCTGAAGGTTAAACAAAACTTCCTTACAAGAAGCCTGTCTATAATGCGCATCTAGGCATACCACCATGCTGGCCCTGCCCTTTTCATCTCTCTGTTTGGGCTGGGCAGCATTCCCCCCTGCCCCCCAGAAGCAAGTTGGAAAACTTTATTTCAAAAAAATCCAAAACACAATGGGCAAAAAAGTAATCTCCATCATGCATATAACTGTATAACCTAATTATCACTGATCATTATTACTGATCATTGTTCAGAACTCCATGCAGATGTGCACTTGTGAGGTTGCATGCTTCAGTGGCAAGTACACATGAATTAAAATTAGTTAAAAAGAGCCAGTTGGTAAATGCATGCTAATTATATTACTACATTCCAATGTTGCCTGAAAAAAACAAAACAGAACAAAAACTATAGACAGATAATTCATTCCCCTGCAAATAGAAGGATTTTCCATTTAACGGCGGAATCACGCAGTATTAAAAGCATGTACATTAGACCTATATTAGAACCTACAACATACAGGAAAAATTCTAGAGCAGATCATAAAGTGATCAGTGTAAGCATCTTGAAAGCAAGGCAGTTGATTGTCAGAATCTAACCCAGATTTGTAAAAACCAACGCTTGCCAGATTAGCTTTATCTCGGTTTTTCCTTAGACAATTCCTTTTGCAGATTATGGAGATCCTTTACAGCATAGCATTTGACAAGATACTTTTTTATTACAGATTTCCAACTCCTGGTTGATCTTAATTGGGTTCAGAAGCTAAGAAAGGTCTTGTACTTGGACAGAAGACCAACAGTAAATACCAGGGCTGTAGGCTAAATTAGGAAGTCAAAAGGCATCCTGAACGAAGGCAATGGCAAACCATGTCCATATTGTTGTGAAGAAATTTCATGAGTCTTTTCCTTGTGTTCACAAGGAGTTGAGAATGACTCAGAGTGCCTTTCCTTAACAACAAAGTTCTATTCTTCCTGAGTGTCTTCTAAATTTCATTTCATCGAAATTAAAGCACCCCCATTCATTATCAAATATTTAAGAAACGTTTTGCAAACAACTTTGTTTTAAAAAATGAAGTGTCATAGTCTCACAGAGATTAGATTTCTTTTGTGTACTTAATTTCCTAAGTGAAAAATAGATATCATAGCCTTCTTTGTTTAATAGCAACATGTCCAACAACTTCTTAAATACAGAGTCCTAAAAGTAGTAAGACAAATGTGCAATGCTCAATAAGAAACTGAGCAGCTCAACGCCTGCAGAGCTTTGAATCCAAATGAAATAAAAAAGATAATCCTATGAATATATATTTACTATGATATTCTGGAACCTCTTCCGTATTCTTTTCCCACTTATACTTGTAACTGAAACGACGTTTATTTCCAGTAATATCAGCACAGCCTATATATTTTGCACTGGATTGAGAACCCTGAAACCAGAGTTTGCACCAAAATTCTTCTCTAGGACACAAGCAGCAGTTCAGTGGTACAATACATATTATTTTATCTAAAGATTCCAGGTGTGATTCCCCCCAAATAATTCAAGTAAACAAAACTCCAGCATCAGTGCTAGAAAATATTTTTGTCTGAAATCTCTGAGAACTACTTCAAATGAGAAAGAAGAGACAGAGTGAGCTCTAAAAGAGTGCCCATTATTCCTCCATACATGACCGTTCTATTTTGTTTGGAAGAACATTCTACGCATCCTCAGTGCTATCAGTGGATTCGTTCATGGCTAAGTTATCTGAATGTGGATCCTACTCAGCCAACCTTTAAATTCAGTTAGCTGGCCAACATTATAGCCAAAATTACATTTTTCCCTTTCCCTATCCACCCCCAGCATTCTGCATTGAGAGAGAGAGAGAGAGAGAGAGAGAGAGAGAGAGAGAGAGAGAGAGAGAGATACACACACACACACACACACTCAAATTATTTCTACACTTAACGCTTTTTACAGTAATACCTGTTCCTACATATTTTTATAATATTGAATCTCACTGATATTCGAACTGTAACTTTCACAGTACTGAGCAAATGGGAGAAACTAACCCATCCACAAATTAGTTCTGCAGTCTATTATTCAAATTAAGCATCTTGGAATATGTCTGCTATTTCTCATAATTCCTTCTGCTGTGGAGAGAAAACCCCCAGGAATGCCACAGAAACCTGCATGTGGATCATACATCTCACTCCAACACCTGGCTCAATTTTGAGGGTTCAGCAAGCGCTACCACTCTCCACTTCACAGATAAAGAACTAGAAACTTCTATTAAAAATGTGGGTAATTCCTACAATGTAAAATTCTATAGCCAAAACCATGTCCCATACTTATATGATGGCTTTTTCTCTATACACCCAAGTTAACCCTATCAATAAAGATTGAAGCTGGAGTTCCAGACAGCCAGACAGTCTCTTCATCGAGGCTTAAGCGCCAAATTATGTTCCAGCTGACCAAACTGAAACTAGCTACACAATCTTGCTCTCCTGAACATGTAAATTTTAACCTTATCCAAGATTTTATTGTTATAAGTAGTTAGTTATCTATATACTGCCTTTCTGGAAAAGAAATTTAGAATCCTGGGGGTGCACAGGGAAAGGGGAAAAAAGTTATCTGGACTATAATGTTGGCCAAAAAGAAGAAATTCAACTTACCAGTTGTTACAAAAGGAATCAGGGCTCCAGACAGTGTCAGTAGGATGAGGTGAAATATCTTGGTGTGGGGCATTGCCTCTTCAAAAAATGAGACGCTTCTGGGAATGCTCAAACTCTCTAAAACCTTAATCAGGAATCCGCTTTCTGAAGCTAAATCAAAACCTTGTCCAGTCAGCTCTCAAATCTCTACACATGTAGACATATACATATGCAGAACTGCAAATACTCTGCAGCCTCATTTACACATGCAGAATTGGACTGATTAACTGCCTTAAGCCAGAAGGCAGTTTCACCTTCTAACAATTTTGTCTTATTTCTCCACCCCCAAGTTCTACAGTTGGCCCTTGGAAACTCAATCCTCCCCCAGCAGAGTAAGGCATACATTAATTGGCAGTTAGCAGCAAACCCCCAAAGGCTCCACTGGGCTTCCAATAACTGGACTACACATTTTAAGTTTAGGATAGCAATGAATAACACTATTCATGAAAAGTTCTATACCTAAAATAGGCACATGTTTGCATAGGGTGTACTGTGAGTGTGCAGAACAGAAGGATGGCAATCACATAACATTTAAAATAACAGATGTTACAAGTTCCTGAATTCAACATAATCTATTAATGCAGATTGGGTTTAAAATATATTCCATGTTCAGATATCTGGTCCATGTTTATTAACTGTCCTCTGATTTAAATTCTGGGCATTTTGTGAAAGGCAGTTTCCTGTTTGCTAAGGGATGACCACTCCTAAATTCTTTAACCAGAAAGAATCATATTAATGGTGAGAGGATATCTGATTGTTCTAGAAATATTCAGTGCCTGGAAAAACAGGATCCCCTATGTTCAAATACTGTATATATCAGAAAGTATTTTTGAACAAATCAGAGGTAGAAGTCAAATTTTAATTAGGAAGAAAATCACTGCATGATACCTATTTATTTATTTATTTATTTATTTATCCAACTTATATCACCGCCCATCTCCCCCCGTAGAGGGGACTCTGGGCGGTTTACATGAGCTCTTAGAAAATCAGCTAAGATCAGTTAGGCACTTGGAAATTATTTGTAGCAATGAACTAGCCCTAAAATTTACATTCAAACTATAGTAAAATGATTCTTATTCAGCCCATTTTACTGGAAAAAGTATGCATTGTTCAAATAACTTAGTTTCATTCCAGCCAGCTTTTATTTTTTATTAAAGTATGAAAAACTATTTTAAGAGCCAATATACTGTACATCCTTGATCTAACTTCAGTTTATAGAATTTAGTTTTGAAAAGTGGATTGTTCTAAATTGCTATATAGAGGCACAATGGTAGCTTTTAAATAAATGTTACACTTTCTATTTATTCCTATAAAAGATCAATGATTTTGTTTTATAAGAGTTCCATCTGGGTTTTTGTAGGTACCGAAAGGTATTTTTGCTTATAGTAAAGCCTAATTGTTTTACTTTTTTCTACATGGGTATTGTTTTCTAGTAAGAGTGATCATGATTGGTGGGATTTTGGAAGGTGATAGTTTTCTTATTCTGTCAATACAATCTTCTGTTAGGAAGTTATTAGCTTCAAATAAGAAACACCTTCACAGCCAAATTAGCTAGAACAGCACGTGTTTAAAATGCAGAGACAGAAGAAATAAGACCTATAACTCGATTTTCAAGATCAGGTCCCCTGCCACACTGTAATTACTTCATGGTGCTCACAGGATTACCAAAGCATCTTCTCAATGCACAATATAGTCTGAGAGTAAAGTGAGTAGTAATAGAAATGGGAACTTGACCTAGTTATAAAGTAGTTTTAGTAATCCATATTTTGCCATTTCTCCATAGATTTCAGGATGGTAGACATGGTTTCCTCTTTCCCTTGCCAATTTTGCATCTCTGCCCTAGCTCAATACCCAAACTGCTACACTAATCGCCAAATGTATTTACAAATCATATTTACATTTTATATATTGTATTTATATTTTATGGTTATTGTTTTAATTGACCATTTTTATTGTAAACCGCCTAGTCCCTCTTGAGGGGGGAGATGGGTGGTGACAAAATTTGATAAATAAATAAATGATAAATCACTACTTGAAGATTATCTTCAAATAAATTCAGATTACCACTTGCTGAGTGGTAATTTACACACTGTGTTTTTGTAGTCAGTTTGAAATCCAAGGCCTAAGATCCTCTCTGCCACTTGGTTCACACAAACTGTTTTGATTCAAACCATTTGCATGTGAAACTGCAGACTTTTCCATTTCATATGTAAAACTGTTTCAAGCATTTTGGAAGTGCTTTGGGTTTGAAACACTTCCAAAATGCTCAAAACAGTCTGTTTTGAACTCACAAAGTTTCAGTCTTGAAACGGCTAAAATAAAAAATTTTCCACATCCCTAACTGCTGTATTCGTTCCTTTGGCAAATGCTCACTTTTATTCACACCTGACCATAGCTGGAAAAATGTGAAAAGATTTTCCTTACTACTTGGCAACACAGAGACAGACAATTAGCCTAGCATAGCCTGCCGCTGCTGTGCGTATGACAATTTGGTGAACTGATCTTTTGAAAAGGTAATATATAAACTGAAGTACTTTGGCCACATAATGAGAAGACAGGATACCCTGGAGAAAATGCTGATGCTGGGGAAAGTGGAAGGCAGAAGGAAGAGGGGCTGACCAAGGGCAAGATGGATGGATGATATTCTGGAGGTGACGGACTCGACCGTGGGGGAGCTGGGGGTGGCGACGGCGGACAGGAAGCTCTGGTGTGGGCTGGTCCATGAAGTCACGAAGAGTCGGAAGCGACTGAACGAATAAACAACAAAATATATAAACTTATGGCATAAACTCAAAAGTGGCTTATAAAGTAAAAAATAAATTATAATATTCTAAAAAGCATGGGTAAGGAACTGCATGTTGAATGCTCATCTATAATCACCTAGATGTCTTGCTTACCAAGTGACAGGCACCAAGGTAAATTACCACCTAATTATCCATGCATGCACATATACACACAATCACAAACGATTAGCAGCAAAGGTCACAGCACATCCTACAATACCATCATCTGAACATCTGTGATCTGGAGCATTATTCCCTTTTGCATCAAGGTAACACTTCTGAAATGAGCTGCATTAAAACTATTTATATGACCCAGCACCACTGAACACAGTAACTGAAATACTACTTAACAGTTGTATCAAACTTCACATTTATTCTAGAGCAGAGCTTTCCAAACTGTGTATTACAACACGTTAGTGTGTGGGCTGCAGTGTCTGGGTGTGTCAAGGCTGCTGCTGCCTCCGAGCCCTGCCAGGATTCCACGCAGGTCCTAGTGCCTGCCTTGTGCCCTGCTGTAAGAGTGTGTCGCGAAATGATGCATGTCTAAAAAGTGTGTCACCAACATGAAAAGTTTGGAAAGCTCTGTTCTAGAGGGTTTTAGTTCAAAGCTCAGTTTATACTTGTTCAGGGAGAAAGCTCAGTTTATCCTTGCGTGATGATCAGTACATACAAGGCATGAAGAATTAATTGTGTTTGGAACATTGTCACCATCAGTGTTAACTCTGCAGGGGAGAGTTGACTTTAGATATTAAAATCTGTCCAAGCTACTTGAAAAGCTTATAATAAAAACCATCTTATGACAGTCCCAGCCATTACAGAACAGAGCTCAAGTTGCAAAAATCCATTTTTACCAGAATCCTGAGATCACTAACTACAAATGATGGCTCAAAGGAAAGAGCCAATTACTGGATTCCATGGGTTCATACAATGGAATTACTTGCACGGATAGGTACCAGTCTATTCTATCTGATTTAAGTCTGAGATCTTTGCCAATTGAATGCAAATCAATATAGTTCTATTTAGAGATTTCAATCTGTCATCTCTCTCTCCATGAATTACAAGATTATACCAACCCCCCAAAAAAGGCCTTTGAATAAGGCAGTTGTTTCCTGAGCTTCAAATTCTATCTATGCCCAATTTTTACTAAAATGAATTCAATTTGGAAATAGCTTCTTATATGCTCAGATTTGTATACAAGTTCTTAGACTAGCAAACTGGTCCAAGAGCAGGACTATATCCCTATTTACATAACTTATTTACACAACTCACTTAAAAAAATTAGGACTTATATGGAAGAGATTATTTCAGCTGCAATTCTAAAACACACTTATTTGGGAGTAAGTCTAATTAAATTCAGTAGGACCTACTTCTGAGGTGAGATGTACAGAACTGTTCTATAAGGCTCTATCAAAAAGATATTCAGTTACAATAACTCAGAGGAAGGAAAGATAAGTGGGAATTCTAAAATGTTTTATACGAAGTTTGATATCAATCCGATTTCATTTGGTTTAATTAATTTCCTCAACTCATTCCAAAACAGCCAATGAAATCTAGCACAAAAAGTGTTAAGTAAGAAGCTGCTTATGTCTACATTTAAGAGTCACATAAAATCACCTCTGTTCCCAAAAGAGAGCATATTTTAGATTTAGAGCGCCTTTTTTTTTTTTTTTAAAAAAAGATGCAGCTGATACAGTACTTGCTGTTTTGATCACACTGGGCTTATTAAGGTCTCTATTCTACATGTTTACAGCTGTAAAAAGAACTGCCCAGACTTGGTCCTCTTGCGTAAACAAAACAAGAGTATGAATAAGTGAATGTCTTCAAATGGAAGAGAAGAGTGAATCTTTGTCAAACATTTGCAGCCTTGATGTTTATTTCCACCTCTAAAATTATCAAGTAGAAAAACCAGCAACGTTCCTCTAGGACTACAAAATAAAGCAACTGCCGTCCCTCCAGCTCCTGGGTACTTGCTTCTTAATTGAGGAACCGGGTATTGGCAGCGCTTGTTTAGCACCACAAAAGATTGCCAAAGCTGGCTTTGACAAAAGCAAACAGTATGTGCTCAAGAATAATACAACCAGGTTTTATTTTTTTAAAGTTCTTTTTACCCTCCTACTATAATGAGTTCAGAGAGAATTTAAAGATCTGTTGTAAACATTCTACCCCCTCTCCCTGCTTCATAAGTTTACAAAGTAACGGAGAGCAGGAGACCAGATTTGTGACAGGCTTCTCTGTGCTACTAGATCCAAAACTATATACAAGTCTGCAACCATCTCTATATAGTTAGTGTACAAATTGGCATTTGGGGAGAGGAGGAGGGGGGGGGAAGGAAAATCAATTGAAATAAAATTTAAAGTAAACTATCCAGAAGCAACTGCAGATGTTTTATTCAGGTGATGACAGAAAAAAATCTTCATGCAGCAACTTCCCTGTGCAAGTGGGAGATTGGAGTAGGGGCCGAGGGGGTGGTGGTGCCTAAAACTAAGTGTGCTGAGTTCTGGGATGTGAATGGGAGAAGATGGATGACATAAATATGGGCACAGGGAAAGTAATGGGAGAGTGTACTCTGTAACAAAGACCAGCACACTGCATTTTATTTATGTGATTTTTTTTTTACAAACACAGACGCTGCCAATGCTCAAATTCCTTGTCTCATTTATTTCACTTTGAAGGCGACAGCTCCCTGTTCCTTGGCGAAATGCTGCTGCAGAACTTACAAAATCCTGAATCACCATCATATGTAACCAGATGAAATCTGGCTACATTTCGTGTTCCAAAGGTAGTGTCAAATTCTCATACAAAGCCAACTGATGAAGATACATGTGGTAAAGATCCTATGTGTCTCTGAAACGAGACAAATTCACAGCAGAAGGGTCCAAAATAACTGGCCCAATCACTATGGAGGAAAGGGAATTTACAGGAGAAATTCAGCCTGAAGTAAGTGCCTCCTCCCACAACGCGAGTCCCCAATTGTTCAAGAAGGCTGGATGTGCTGAAGCCTGAACTCAGGTAGCTTTGCCATCACCACTCAATGAAGACAGACTTGAGCCTCCCCAAATGCAATGTGCTGAAGATAGGCTGACTGGGATGTGCAATGCCAGACCAATCCAAGCTGAATGCTGCCCACCACAACAGTCTTCTGCTGCTGGCAGTTTTACAGTTAGCTGATGAATGCACCTCCTGAAACTGGAAGGCATGGAAGTCAGAATCTGCATGGCATTTTGGTTCTGAATGACATCTGTTAACCATGAGCTCTCCACCATGATTGCACTGGCTTACTGTTGTGAGAGTGATGACAGAAGGGAAGGAAGCTACTATATGTAGACCTCCAGATGGCTTTCCAAATAGCTTGGGAGAAGAAATCACTCACAGTGCTTTGAATTCAGCCTCTTGAATAAACCTTCTTTTCTGCCTACCCAGTAGAAAAACCAAAGACCAATATAAATGAAGGTGGCTGTGCAATCCTGGGCAGAAAGGATTTGTTGAAGCTAGAAACAACAGCCTGAGATGATTGATTCTGTGATCCATTTGCAAGGCAAAGATGACTGCAGTGAAGAGAAAGGGCTCTGTCCAGCAGTGGAGAATGCATGGTTAACAGACACAGGAAAAGCCAGGTGAGTTGCATTTATTCAGTAGTCATCCAAAGTCTCTATTTCTCCCATATTGAGCCGTTCTGATGAAGCATTGACTGAGAAACCTGAAAAGACAGATCGGAGTTTATCAGTTCACAGATGGATTATGTTTCATACTTCCCAATTTACAAGTCATTTAACAGTCATGCAAGTTTACAGGAAGTAGTTAAGGAAAAACTTTCTAGTATATCAATCCAGTACTTTAAAAACAATGACTCATACAATAAAAGTATTATTGAATAATTGTCTCTGTAATTTCATATTTTATAAGAAAATACAGTACAAACTCACTACCTACTGTGGAGTCCATGGTGCTCTCTGAGCCTTGTTGTTTTCTTGCAGACGTTTCATTGCCAGGCTAGGCAACATCTTCAGTGCGAAAAGGGAGTGCGACTTGCTCTCTGTTTATATACCCTGGCTTGTCCTGCCTGTGTTGGTGGGGGTGTTGTTCTCGTTTGCTGCTTGGTTGGTTGACTGAGTTAATAGTTCCTTGATTGGGGTCTATTGTGTTGTTTGATTGCTCCTCTGGTGCTAATCTTGCTGTTAATATTTGCCTATCTGTTTGTTGATTGCTGGCAAGGTGGTGTTCTGGTCTTCTGGCTTTTCTAGTATCTCTTATGAATGGTATATAAATGTTGTTTACCTCTATGTGTCTGTTGATGGCTGCTTTGTCTGAGTGCCAAGCATCAAGGAACTATTAACTCAGTCAATCAACCAAGCAGGAAACAACAGCCCAATCAAGGAACTACCAAGGAGAGTACAACACCCCCACCAACACAGGCAGGACAAGCCAGGGTATATAAACAGAGTGCAAGTCCCACTCCCTTTTCGCACTGAAGATGTTGCCTAGCCTGGCAATGAAACGTCTGCAAGAAAACAACAAGGCTCAGAGAGCACCATGGACTCCACAGTTCAACCCTGAGCTACAAATATTCTCTTCGATTGGTATCACTACCTACGGTTCCCTAGGAATCTAACAAATTAAGAGAATGGAGTATATGAAGTTTAAATGCACAGATATGTACATAAAACTTTAGCAGCTTACTTTCTTGCATACATCTGAGGGCAGAAGTAATAAAATAACCTAGGGGGCAAACCACGGGGACTGGAAGGGTGCTGACTAGGCAACAGCTAAATCAAGTTGCAATCCCAAGAGGAGAAAAAACATTTAGTTATCACCAACTCTTCAATCTTAGCTTCTATGTTCCCTGTGGGAGTAGGACTCCATTTATTTAACATACCATATTAAATTTCTGGTTTATTGCAGAAAAATGTGCAAGATATTTAGAACAAGGATGTCACACCAAGAGAGCCAGTCTGGTCTAGTGATTAAGGCATCAGGCTAGAAACTGGGAGACCGGGAGTTCTAGTCCCGCCTTAGGCACAAAGCCAGCTGGGTGACCTTGGGCCAGTCACTCTCTCTCAGCCCTAGGAAGCAGGCAATGGCAAACCACTTCCAAAATCTTGCCAAAAAAACTGCAGGGACTAGTCCCTGCAGTTGCCAGGACTGACTTGAAGGCACCCCAATGTTACACCAAACTAATTCTAATTTAGAGGTTCTAAAACTCACCTAACAAGCTGGGATCTGCACGAACCATTTTTTGTTTCTTCTTCTTTTTGCCACTCTGCACAGCTTCAAAGCTGGACTGCTGGTTGTTGCTCTGATTAGTTTGAAAGACTGTATGCAAAGAACTATGGTTCATCCCCCATACAGAATCCTGGAACATAAAGAATTTTAAGGTAAAAATGTGTACTTGCCTAAAAATCATTCTCCCTATTGTAGGAATGTATCAGAACATACTTTCATATTCTATCAGTTAACTGATAGACATTTTCCATACGACCCTGCTTTACTCCATTTCCTTTTTATCTACATACAATTTTAAGGAAAGCTTCTTGATTAATAGTATCTATATTAGCACATCCACGGTCAAACATGCCCTCCTTTTAAGAACAATTCCACATCCATCTGAGGCATTTTTCTCTCCCCCAGTAATGCCTACTGCTGACTTGCAAATATTCCCCAAAGATAGAAATATGAACCTGCTGCTGCCGTTGTTGGTTGGCTTTTTGTTTGGCACGGCGCTCAAGAAACTGCTTGGCAAATTCCTTGGCTTCGGGGGTGTCCCCAAGATAAGCTCTGATGTAATCATGAACCTCATAAGGAGACTCCACTTCTTTCAGGAAAGAAACAAATGTGGGAACTAGAACAAGAAGGGAGATGAATTGTGAGATACATGTAAAGAATGTAAAGTACATGGACAAGAGTTTTCTAGTATCAACTGTATGATAAACTTAAAAATTTTATATAAAACGGACTTCCGGTGGGAATATGGCCGACTGAACAGTTCTGCTCACGAGTGCTACGGGCAGACCTGACAGCGTGGGTTTTTTTGGGGGTGCAGGCAGGCTTTTCCTGGTGCCCTAGAGCGTTTTCACAGACAGAAAATGCTTGGAATCATCCCATTTGTACTTCGGAACGTCGCCTCGTAGCCTGAGGACCGCCAACAGCGTTAGCGTTAATCTGGTAAGAGGAGACGGGAGTTGGGGATGCCATCATTTTCCAGACCACGCTGCAGCCCTAAAGGGACAATAGGTCAAGCCTCCCCCGTTTCTAAATCACCCAATGTATATATTCTTTAAGTTTTTCTACTCTAAGAGAGGCTTTCTACAGCAAGAAGAAACGAACTCTCTTGGTGCTTATCGTTATTTCTGAATTAATCTAAAAATTTTCTTTTAACTGTTGGCTTACTTCCCATTTAAATTTTAAGGAGGACTGAGAATAAATAATCATCCCCCCGTTACTATTTTTGTAATTAATTTGAAGGACTTAACGTTTTCCTACACATTGACTTTGCTGTTTTGAAACTTTAGTTTTTTTATCCACTTTTTTTGGGCGGCGCAGTTGCTGGTTATAATACTTTCTGTTTTGTCAGTATCACTCAATCTCACTCAATAACTTTCGGAAGCCTTCTATTAACCCACTAGCTCCTATCTGTGCTAGCGAAGTATCCAGGGGGTGCCATAATTTACCGCCTGAAACATGGACAACCTTAAAGAAATACTCTCAGAGTTTCGTTCTGAGCTTTGTTGTGATTTTAAACAGCTTCTCCATGATACCTGCCAAACTATTCTGCAAGATATTCGGGATATTCCACCTGGCGGGGTCTCGGAAGCGTGCTTTCTCTGCTGTTGCCCCTGCCCTTTGGAACATTCTGCCCCTGGAGATCAGACAGTCCTCCTCGCTCCTGGACTTCCGAAAAAGACTCAAAACCTGGTTTTGTCAATATGCTTGGGGTCAGAAGGAGATTGGAGATACTTGGAGATGGCTAGCACCTTAGATTCGCTCTGAGGGGCCCTTTTTATAACTTAAGAATACTCTGCCTTTGGATTCTATTTTGCTTATTATATTTTAAATTATGGTTTATTATGTATGTTTTTATTAGAAATGTATATTAATGATTTTAATTCTGTTGTAAACCGCCCAGAGTCCCCCTTGGGGGAGTTGGGCGGCGATAAATCAAATAAATAAATAAATAAATAAACAAACAAACAAACAAACAAACAAACAAACATTGCACAAAATATCAGTTTTAAAACGTGTCAACTGGTTGAGGACGCTTTGGAGGATGAAGAAGAGTCCAATCAAGAGCAATATGCTTTTACTGACAGTGAGATAAGAGGCTTCGAGGAAATGCCAGGAGACAAATATACTTTGGGGTTGAAGGATTTAAGACAGTTCGACTTGTAAGATATTGCTGATCTTGTTTTTCTGAACAACTGTTTTGGGAACGAAGCAGTTCCTTTTTGTGGGAGGTCTTTAGCTGAGGAATCTTACTTTGTAGGGGGGGCAGTTGGGCTGTTTGACTTTTATATGAAAAATGTCTTATGTGTAATATGGAGACAAGTAAATGTTCTGGTTTATTTTGAGGTGGGATAAGAAATGAAGAATATGTATGTGGATTGATATTAAGGCTCGTATGATTCTATTTTTCTTTAATGATTTGGATTAAGACGTATTCTATTGTTTTTAAAGTTTGTTTGATCTTTTAAGATTTATAAGATACAATAATTAGTGTTTGGTTATAGGTTTAATAGGGTTAAGATTGTTATAGTATTACTAAGTAGAAAAGTAGAAAATTTAAATATAATTTGATTTTTATTACAGAGGTTAGAAATATATAGAATAGTGGTAGGAAGGAAATATTAAATAAATGGGTTCCTTTTGGGGGGGGAAGTGGATTTGGAGGTTTATATATTTGTGTATATATATATATATATATATATATATATATATATATAGGAAAAGAGCAATTGTTTTTACTTTTATAATGTGCTAATGGAATGACTTATAGAAATAATGTGATTTTGGTTAGACATAGAGTAAGGGATTAATTATATATATCTATTATTGTATATTCTTGTTGAAAGTCAGAAGTCATCTTGTTATGTAATCTCTAAAATATTTTCTTTTTCTGTTTTCTCACTTTTCTTTTTTTCTTTTTGTAGTTTTTATCTTTGCTTAAACTCAATAAAATTCTTATAAAAAGTTTATGTAAAACAAAATTACTTTTGTCTGCAGAAAAATAAAAAAAACAAAAACTGTTTCCTATAGTCACTGAGTTATATAATAAAGAATTTACTTGTTAATAAAAACAACAGTCTTCGAGGACCTCCTAGCTGGCAACTCCTACTCATGCAACTTTTCAGCAGTGACGTCAGTCAGTGCTTCCCAAACTTTTTCTTTCATTACCCAAAACCGCTTACCAGAAAGTCCTTTTTACCCAATGCTAAGACCTACAATTCAAACATATAAACTGTATTATGCATCACAATTTATATATCCACTCCTCAAGAATATTGAGAAGTGAATATTAGATCTTCTACAATTTTCCCATTTTTATTTATACTGCAAAACAGTATCATGGATTTATAATGCAATTATGATGTGGTTTCTTGTCATATGTGGTAGCATGCATAGTATGCATTGTAAGATGCTTGTACCTTTTACTACTGCTTACCGTCCAAGTTGTTAGCTGTGTTGAGTGCATGAAGCATCTGTTCACACCACTGAGTGAATCCATCCTGAGGTTTATTAACTCCCTGAAACAACTTCAACAACTTTTCTTCTTCTTCTACCTTCTTATTATGCCTGCTTGTAACACCTATAGATTTACTGGGACAGAGAAAAACACTATCACTGCAGAATATGAGGAAGAGGTATAGATTGCCAGGAAACAATATAGGAAGTATGCAAGCCTAGAGACGTTTGGACCCAACATACGTGCTAGAGTGGGTTGTAAGCCCCCCAGAGTTTGGTATTAAGATGGGCAGCTATAAAAATGTTTTAGGTAAGAAATAAAATAAAAATAAAAGAGTGCCATGCTGGCTGCAGCCACAAGAAAGAGCTGGACTGAGCTCTTGGAAATGCATATATCACAGATAGCGCACTGCATGTAGTGGCCTTTCATCCTGCCTAATACTTATACCCGCTACTTATACCTGCTTATAAGAAACGCAGTAAGCCTGGGCACTGTCTAACAGAAGAAAGGAAAGTTCAACCACATACATTCTTACCTGATGCTGGCATTGCTCTTGTGTTTATTAGTTGCATTACGAGGGCCCACTTCTTTGACTGCGTCATCCCAGAATCCCATGTTTGAATTTTTTGTATCAGCATTACTCCAAATACTACTGACAAGATCTGATGCCCACTGGCTGCTAGGATTTGTGCTTAGAGAGCCCCATACTGAATTGCCAATGCTGGTGTGCAGATTTGAATGTTGCTAGGGAACAAAAAAGGATGATGCTGTTCACTATTTTCAAACACAAGGAAACACGAAGTATTTAAATCTGTCCTGACTTCAATGAGAAATTATAAAAATTAAAACTTAGGAGCTACTCACTGTAGTGCTGCGGGACCTGCTTTGCTGCTGCTGCTGCTGCTGGTGGTGGTGGTGCTGGTGCTGCTGCTGCTGCATCTGCCTTGCCTCTTCCTGCTGTATTTCCAAGAGAGATTTTGTAGTGCCGGCAGATTTGGCAACATTTCCCCAACCAGACAGTTTTTGTTGCTGCTGCTGCTGTTGCTGCTGGAGAACTTTCATTAGTTCACGTTGCTGACGCCTTTGCTAGAAGAGAGGCAATGCAAAACATGACTAGAAAATATCACAAGAGTGCCCTCTAGTACCCACAACTCATATTTGCAAGCAACAGTGGACTTCTCAGAAGCAGAAAAGAATAGATAGAATCATATAGTGATGTCTTTCCCGCTGCACATCCCAGGCTTAGGAAAACAAATTTCAAAGCTCTCTCCCAGCAGCTATCCAAACCTGTTGTTTGAAACTATAATATTTACCTCTTCTCGAAGTTGTTTCTCTCTCTCTTCTTCAAGCTTTTGGATTTCTGCTAATGATAATGTTGTCTGTGACTGACACGCTCTGGAACTGGATTGCTGACCCCACGTTGAAGAAGAAGGGAGCTAGGAGCAAATGTACACAGGAAATGCCAGTTAGATTCTCCTAACAGAGACAAGAAATACATCAAAAATGTGATGAATAAGGAAAGGGGAACAACAAGGCTGTCAGGATGCGACATCCTGACAGCGTAGAGTAGTTGTTTAGAAATGGGATTTGTAGTAGTTGTAGTTAGAAGCGCCAGGCCTGGGAATGAAGGGGGTGAAGGCGAGCAGAGCATCTGTGCTCGTTAGTTTGGAATGTGAGGCAAAGGAGGGAGAGTGGAATTTTACTGTTCATTAATTCAGTGAGAAATGGGGGTGTGAGCTTTTTGATGTTATGGGAAGGATTGCAGGCCTTGGGAGGGGGGAGTGCTATATGGGGGTTTTAGCTAGCTTTCGCGAGCATTTTTTTTCAGACTGATCTTTGCGTTGGACAAGTAACTTGTATCAATAAAAGATTTCTTCCACATCCTATAATGGCTTGTGATTGAGAGATTCTGGATTGATAACAGAAGGGCTAGTTCATCACAAAGGCTGCTGGTACTATCTTATCCACAATTTGATTAATGCTCCCTTCTGCTGTAGAATTGCAATCTTTTCTGTCAGACACCCAAGCCTGAAGCTCAATATGAATTTCATATTACCAACAAAGAGAAATAATTTCTACAGTAGTAAGGTTCAGATTAAAAAGTTCAGGCAGAGAGCTGTGTTTGTAGAATAAATGGATTTTATTGAGCTTAAATATCCCATCAAAAGAAGGGAAGCAAAACAGCTGAAGAACCAACAGTTCAGAAGGGGAAACCATGAAAGATGCATTAACAAAAGTAAGATGAAGAGACCATAGAAGTATTCATGAGACAGAGCCTTTGGGTGAACTTTTTATCTAGAATGATTAAATGTGAAGTGGTTTGCCATGTAGAATAACCTTGAAAGACCACAGATCAAAAGAACTGGCCTTAGTATAATACATGAAAATACAACATTGCTTATTATACACAAATATATGTATTTGTTTTGGTGGAGTTGTACATTTCTTCGCTGATCAAGTGTAGTATAGATTTTGAGTCAGAAAAGAATTACAATCTGTCTTTAAAATAATTACATAATGTAAATTATATAGGTTTGCATCTTTACCATGAACTATTCAGTTTCTGCTTCTTACAGAGAAAGGACATGGCGGCATTAAAACCCACTGTTGCAGCTATTCTAAATGTTGTACAGGTAGTCCTCGCTTAGCGATCCTAATTGGGACCAGAATTCTGGTCACTAAGCAAAGCGGTCGCTAGGCAAAACATCACATGATCATATTGCTTCGCGATGACAGTTCCAGTAGCCCTGGCTGCGGTTGTTAGGAGAGGACCATGCCATTGTTAGGCAAGGACCTCATGCTTCTCCTGCCCTGCACAAACTGCCAGCTCCGTCCCGCTGCCTCCTCCCCATCTGGGCCCAGTGAGCTCCCTTTGGCAAATGAGGCTCTGCTGCCCTGATGCACTCGCCTCTGCTTCAACTCCTCCCACCCATCTCTGCCTTTTTAGCCATCCTGCATTCTGCCGCTGCCACCTACCCCTGCCGCCCCCAGCTGACCTCTGCTGTCTTCTTCCTCCTGCTGCTACTGGCCCTTCGGGACACCTTGGAGGCTTTGCTAAGGACCAGCAGCTGCCTCGGCCAGGCGCATCTCATCAGCAGTGGGAGGCAGAAGACGGCGAAGGTCAGCTGAGGGCAGCAGAGTGCAGGGTGGCCAAAAGGTCGAAGATGGGGGAGAGATAGGCGGGTGGGGAGAGTTGAAGCGCATGCTGTGGTTGTAAATGCGGGCAGGCTGCCAAGTGCCCAAATTTTGATCACGTGACCATGGGGGCACTGCAACGGCCGTAACTTCAAGAACTGGTCATAGCTACCATTCATTCAGCACCATTGTAACTTTAAATGGTTGCTGAACGAATGATCATTAAGTGATGACTACCTGTAAACTCATTTTCCTCTCCCATATTTAGAGCTAACACACACTGCTTGACAAGTTTAAAAGTTTTTGTTTAGGGAGTAATGAAATAGTACCATCTGCTTCCTTTTTGGCTCAAAAGAGGCTTATTCTCTAGCTATAGCTTTCTATCTGGAAGACAGAAGTTTCCATTGGAATGGAAACACAGAACAGCAAACAGGCAGTTCACTGAAATCAGACATATACAAGTTCTGGTTCCACAGTTAAACAAATACAAAAGGACATGTTCCAGCAACAATTGTACAGATTTTGCAGAATTAACAGGATGAATATCTAGTCTAGTGTCATAGAAGTGATTTGATAACAATAAGAAAATTACATTGGGAAGTATCGGTACCTTCATCTGTGCAAGTTGCTGCTGCTGTTGCTGCTGCTGCAATCGACGCAAAGCTTCCTGCTGCTGCTGCCTCTGCCTCATAATTTCTTTTTGGCGTTGGAGCTCCAGCTCTTTCCGCTTCCGTTCTTCCTCTTCTTGCCGCTGCTGGGCTGCTTCTTCTTCCATGCGCAATCGGTTTTCTTCTACCTGACGCTTGGCCTCTTCTTCACGTGCCCATTTGGCAGCCTCCTCTTCCTTTCCAGATCAGAAAAAAGCAAACCCTCTAAAATTCTAGATTAAAATACTTACTTTCAAAATATTTCAAATGACAGAGACCTGTAGGTATTCTCTGCTTCAAATAATGCAACTTGCTCCAAAACATAGCTATTTCATGGAATAGAACTAATTCATAATTCAGTCAAGCAGTCCTCAAAAATACATTACACCCTTACAATTAGTTATATAACCTACCCCCCCCCCCAATTAACTGTGAGGGACTTAAGCTCAAAAACAGATACTACTCCTGACTGAACAAACACTGCACACCAAATGGGCATACCCTGACATCCCAGAGCGTTGGGGAAAAAAACAGGTTTTCAGAGTTCGTTTAAAAGCTTGCACGATCGGACTTCCGGTGGGAAATGGCAAACTGACCAGCTGTGCCCGTGAGCTCCGTGGGCAGAACTGGCATCGTGGCAGTTTTTTCGGGCTCAGGCTGGTTTCTCCTTAAGCCCAGGATCGCTTTTCCAGAGTAAGGAAAACGATCGGAATCATCCCATCTGTCCTCCGGACGGCAAATTGCAGCCAGGAGATCGTAAACAGCATCTGCGATCGATCGGTAAGAGTTCGCCGGGAGGCTGGGACGTCATCATTTCCAAGCCACACTGCAGCCTTAAAGGGACATTAAGTCCAGCCACCCCATTTCTAAAGCACCCAATTTGTATTTTTTAAAAGTATTTCTACCCTAACAGAGGCTTTCTACATTAAGGAGAAAAGATCTCTCTTGGTGCTTATCGTTATTTTTGTGATTAATTTTTTAAAAATTCTTTTTAAGCTTTGGATTTTGCTTACCACCAAATTCTGAGGAGGGTTGAGAGTATATTATTGTCTCCTTGTTATTATTTTTGTCTAATTTTGAAGATTCTAGCATTTTTCCTACACGTTGAATCTGCTGTTCTGAAACTTTCACTTTCCTGCCGCTACTTTCTCTGAGAACTGTCTGTGATCTTATCTTAACTCAGCGGAAATTTTCTATTACCTTTTACTTCTGCCAGTTAAGTAACTAGGGGGCACCATAATTCACTGCTTCAGAAATGGAGGATCTTAACCAGGCTTTTTCTGAACTTCATTGAGACATGAAAGCAGATATCAAGCAGATTCTTTCTGATTCCTACCAAGTTATTGTGCAAAACATTCGGAGCATTGTGGAAAATATATGGTCTGAAATGTACCATCTGGTTGAGGATACTGTCGATGAACCTGAAGAATCTAACAGCAATGGAAATATTTCTCCCAAGAGTGAGATTCGGGCTTTTGTTGAAATCATGAATGAAACTGACAATGCTGAATTGAAGATCTTTAATGGAGAAATTGAGCTGCAAGATATGAGTGACTTTTTGATGGAATGTTATGAAAAAGGGTATGAGAGGTTTTCTGAAGAGAAGTCTCTGTGTGTGAGGGGAGCAGGTGGGCTGTTTGATTTTTTTAAGAAATTAGCTCTGTGCCTATTATGGGGATATGTAAATATCTTGGTTTATTTTGAAGTGGGTTAAGGGACTAAAAATATTTATCTGGATGGTCTTTTGGCTTTGGATGACTTTACTTATCGTTAATGATTGGGATTATGATTGTTTTTTCTTATATATGTTTCTTATATTCATGTTTTTTTGTATTATTAATTATAATAGACAATTTATATGTTTTTTATTTTTGATCTTTATTATAGTAGACAGGAATGTATAGAATAGTGGTAGGAAGGGAATAATTAAGTAATTGTTATTTTAGGGGGGGGTGTTTATTTTTATTATTTTCTATCCCGCCTTTATTATTTTTATAAGTAACTCAAGGCGGCGAACATACCTAATACTCCTTCCTCCTCCTATTTTCCCCACAACAGCAACCCTGTGAGGTGAGTTGGGCTGAGTGTGTGTGACTGGCCCAAGGTCACCCAGCCGGTTTTCATGCCTAAGGCAGGACTAGAACTCAGTGTCTCCTGGATTCTAGCCCGTTGCCTTAACCACTAGACCAAACTGGCTCTGTTGATTAATGTTGATTAGGTGATATAATATATTCTTTTAATATAAGCGAGGGAGCAATGGTACTTAGTGAGTTTTATAATGTGCTAAGGGGTTGATCTGTAGAAATAATGTGATTTTGGTTTAATATAGAGTAAGGGGTTGATCATGGGAAACTTCTGTATATCCTTGATGTTTAAAATCGGAAGTTACTTCTTTTTGTAATCTCTAAAAAAAATTCTCTTGTGTTTCCATACTTTTTAGTGTTTTTGGTAGTTTTTTTTGTTTTTCTGTATTTTTTATCTTTTTCTGAAATTTAATAAAATTCTTTAATAAAAAATAAAAGCTTGCATGGTCGGGGTAGTATCATCATTTATCAATTTTGAATTGATAAAAACCCTTGTGTTTAATAAATAACAATCTCTCTTCTGTTCCATCTATAATGGCCTATATGCAGATCAACATCTTTCTTTTCACCTGTTTACGAAGCAACTCTTCTCGCTGCCGTCTTTCCTCTTCTTCTCTTCTCCTTTCTTCCAACCTTCTAAGTGCTTCTTCCTGTTGTTGCCGTTCCTCTTCCTCTCGTTGTCGCCTTAGTGCAATTTCTTGTTCTCGCTGCCGCCTCAGAGCTTCCTCCTGTACACAGAAAGAAAAGTTAGACTACACCGATGGTACTTAGTAAGACTGTATATCCATGTCTCTGTATTTGTAACATGTTCATATGATTAAAAGTGTAAGAGATCCTCCTGATCTAGTTGCTCATAGTCAAACCTGAAGTCAGAAATCTCTTTTCTTGACTGCTGAACACCCTGTAGGATCCTGAAAATCTGTGTTGTTATATATCATTTCTTGATTGGATAAAGACTGGGCTTGGACTGATGCAGTAGGGCTAATATGTGATTCTCAGCACTGATTCTGATTAAAGTTTTCCTTCCAGGGTTAATGACAGCTTGGAATAACTACATGTGCTACATGTTGCAATTGTTTATAGTTTTGATTGTTTGTTTATTAGGTTAAACAACTTGTGCACCAATATCAGCCAAAATCATTGGCAGAGAAGTGCTTTATAAATCCAATAAAAGAAGTTCAAAAAATAATTTTGGGAAGCTGACCCATAATTAATACATTAAATGGTCCCTGCTTTGATTTTACTGTTTATTTGTTTAATTATTATTTATTCAATTTAGAGGCCACCTAATTCCACAAAACTTTAGGTGGCTTACAACATTAAAAGCAAAGATCATGCATGTCCAGAAAAAGAGGGATTCCTAATCAGATAAAATTCCAGAGGGATTTGACACCACCCTACCTGAAAGCATGGAAGAGCAACCAGGTTTTCAGCAACTTCTTTAATGTTACCAGGTTGGGAGCTATACAAATCTTTGAGGGGATGCTGTTCTAAATGGCAGAAACTACAGTAGAGAAGGCATGCTTTCTAGGTCCCAACAGATAGCTTTGTTTGATTGGGGGTTCTTGGCACACACCCATGCTGCCTGATCTTAGGGCAGGTAGACATCTTTGGAGATAGAGTTTGGTTATCTGAGAAACTGCCTATGTCATGAAGGGCTTTATAAGTGATAACCAGCATCTTGAATTGCACTTGGAAACCAACTAGCAATCAGTGCAGCTCATGGAGCAGTGGTGACATCAGGGCAGATTGAAACATACCCCTTACTGCCTATGCTGCTGCATTCTGACCAGGTGCAGTTTCCAAGTGACCTTCAAAGGCAGTCTCATATAGAATGCATTCAAGCAGGAGCTGTGACTCCCAAGAAAACCCTCACTTTCTGCGCTAGTTTCAAATGGGGAAGTGCAACCCTATCCAAGATTAAAGATGGGAAGTCCCCAGGTTCAGGGAGCCCAAAGACACACTACCACTCGGTCTTGTTAGGATTGAGCCAGAGTCTTAATTCTCCCCATCCAGACCTGCATAGCCTGCAGACACTGGGACAGGACATTGTCAGCGTTGTGGAGTTCTTGGTGCTGTCTGAGCTTGGTTGTTTGCTTGCAGATGTTTCATTACCCAACTAGGTAACATCATCAATGCATTGATGTTACTGCACTGATGTTTGCTAGTTGGGTAATGAAACATCTGCAAGCAAACAACCAAGCTCAGACAGCATAAAGAACTCTACAGTTCAACCCTGAGCTACATACATTCTCTTCTATTGGAATTGTCAGATTGCTTGGATGGCCCTGGGTCAAGATGTACAGTACAACTGGGTGTCATCAGCATACTGATGATACTGGACCCCAAATCAATGAATAACTTCGCCCAGTGGTTTCACATAGAAGATAAACAGGGGGGGGGGGGAGCCCTGAGACACTTCACAAGCCATAGATTTGACCACTCCCTCCAATTTATTTATTTATTTATTAAATTTATGTAGCCGCCCATGTCATGACAAGTGACTCTGGGCGAGTACAACAAAGCTAAAACAGTAATTAATAAATACTAAACAATCAATATTATAATAATTATTAAAAACATTAAAAACTATAAAAAAAACTAAAAAAAGAAGGAATATTAGGCAAAGTGATGTTAATAATAATGTAGCCACCTTAATAATTCAATCAATACCAAATGGAACCAGCAGCAGAGACAGGAGAAGCACTGCAACACAGTTCCCCCACCACCACTCCCAATCCCCAGTCAGTTTAGAAGAATATCATGATGGTACTGAAAGCTGTGAGAGATCAAGGAGAGTCAGGTGGATGCACTACTCTCATCCTTGCCGCACAGAGTTAATCAACAAGCATAATGAATTCTGTTTCTGTATCATATCTCACTCTGAAATCTAAATGGAACTGTTCACAATAATCCGTTTCCTCCAACAACCTTCCCTAAAAAGCAAAGTTGAGAGACTGGGCAAAAATTGTTCAGAATTGTTGGTTCCAGCAATGGCCTCTTAAGGCGTGGGTGTAATACTACCTCCTTTAAAGCCAGAGAGAACCCCTCCCTCAGATAAGCCAACATCACATGTCAACCCAGAGGGAGCATGCATCCAACAAACATGTGGCTGGGCTCACAGTCTGAAAGACTGTCCACTTCATCAGAAGTCACAGGATCACACTTCTCTCAGGTAAATCTACAAGGCCCCAGGAACCTCAATCAGACTTGCCCAGTCAGAGTTCAGTTCTTAGTGGATCTGAACATCTTTATCTGCCAGATAGTTAAAATATTCTTCACAGTGGCCCTGTGAAGATGTTCCTGTGGCTTTACTGACATAACATAGAAAGGTGAAAGAATAAAATTAAATTCTACAATGTTTCTTTCTTACACACATACACTATTGTAAAAATGGCTTTTTTAAACAATAATATTTATTGATCATATTTGAGATGTCACCTGTTTCCTCCTAGCTAACTCCTCTTCTTCTCTTCTTTTCCTTTCCTCCTCCTGTCTCCTAATTAGCTCTTCCTGTTGCCTCCGAAGCTCCTCCTGTCTTTTACGCTCTTCTTCTTCTCTTTTGGCCCTTAATTCAGCTTCTCTCCGTTCCTGCTCTAGCTGAAATAGTAAGAGCAATACTGGAAATGATGGCAATAGAATTATGTCTATAAACAACTGCATAATTCTTGTTAGTATGTGGTTTTGCTTCAACATCCTTCTCCATAAATACAGCAGAGAATGTCTTCCCAGTACTTTGTCTTTATAATCTGCACTACAACAATGTCTGCTCCAGAATTAACTATTCCTTAGTTAAATGTCGAGCAAGAAAACAAACAAATGGATCATCGAACAAATCAACCCAGAATTTTCACTTGAAAAATGAAATGACCAAGCTCAAATTATCCTACTTTGGACACATTATTCAAAGACCCAGCTCTCTAGAAAAGGCTCTAATGCTGGGAAAGGTGGAAGGAAAGAGAAGACAACCAGCAGCAAGGTGGATGGACTGTTACAGTGGTAATGGATGCACCATTGGAAGACCTGAAGGACCATGTTAGGGACAGATCGTCATGGAGAAAATCTATCTATGTGGTCACTAAGAGCTGACACCAACTTGATGGCACATAATTAATCAATCATTAAATGTTGCACCTTAATTATGGCAAATCGCACCTGCCATGTCATAGTAAACATAGTAAATTTGGCAAGTAAAAAAGTTCATGCCATATAGTAAAATATACACTGCTCCTTACCTTTGCAGCTTTGGCCTTTTCAAGCTGCTGTAACTGTTCTAAAGCTGGTCCCTGAGCTGCAGTATCGATTGGGAGATCCCAGACACTACTACCTTCCCAGACTTCAAAGTAAACAGAGGAAAAATATAGACTGTAGCTGTGTAATGCATATAAATCAAGTAAATAAAAATAATGAACATTTAAATTGGAAATAAACCAAGACTAGGTTAGCAATACTATATTCTCTAACCAATTACCTGAAGCTTGAATCATGTCAACTGGATTTCTATTTTCTCAGTGGAAACATTTCGCTCCTTATCCAAGGAGCTTCTTCAGTCTGAGTAAAGTTAGTAAGGGAATCCTAAATATGTTTCTAGGTAGCTGTGTGACCTTACACCTGGGGCTAGGTCATGGTTATATTGAGATGTTATTTTAAGTCCTTTTATCATCTAAAGGAGGATAAAAGGATAAAATGATAAAAGGACTTAAAATAACATCTCAATATAACCATGACCTAGCCCCGGGTGTAAGGTCACACATCTACCTAGAAACATATTTAGGATTCCCTTACTAACTTTGCTCAGACTGAAGAAGCTCCTTGGATAAGGAGCGAAACGTTTCCACTGAGAAAAATAGAAATCCAGTTGACATGATTCAAGCTACAGACAATTCCACCTGGATGACTGAGAACCTTCATAGACAATTACCTGAAATTTTAAGAATATTACAGTACAGAATTTTAGCAAATTTTTATATTGGAAACCCTTTCCATTTCTAAGGATTGGGCTCTTATGTGGTCTAAAGATATGGGAAGTAAAACATCCAGATGGATTTCTCAAGGAAAAAAATGTAGAAAAGGGTTATTGTTAAGCAGAATGCTGAGACGATAGAAATCAATCAGTGACAATAAAGATGCAGAAGAAATCAAATCAAAGTAAATAAATATTTGCAAAGCATTTCATATTAAAAGGGACATATAAAAGCCAATAAGCTGAATAATGTTCATTTCCTCTCTTTAAACTGCTTAAGGTGCTATTTATATAAGTCTGAGACATCTACATGTTAACTAGGTAGCTTCTAAGAGCAGAACATGATCTTAGTGACAAATTTTGGTTCATTATATCCAAACCCCAGAAATTAGTTTCAAAACTGCTTAAAATTATGGTTGCTGATCTTGGCTTGTTGATGAACTGCAAGCCACAGCTTCTGAGCTTATGTTACTTGCAATTTCACTAAAAGTTTGGTTTTATAAACAATACTTTAATATTGTATCTAAATGTAGTCAGTATCAAAATATTCAAAAACAGTTTCCTACCAGTAGTTTGTGGAGCAGTTGACTGAAGTTCCCAGATTGAGCTAGTGTCTGACACGGACCTTGTTACAGGTGGCACCATGTTCTGTTCAACTTTTCTGTAACATAAAGACTGAGAGTAAACATGCTACCTCAAAACAAAAGTTCTGTTGTTTTAACACAGTTCTGTTTTCTTTCCATCCTCAAAACCAGTTTTAAGATAGTACTTCTCTGTACGTTCCTTAATAACAACAAGGTTGAGCAAAATCTAGAAGTTTCATGAAAATATTGACAATTCTCACTGGAAATTAAGTACAAAGTTTGCATTATTATAAGACTATCCGGAAGCTACAGCTGGTGCAGAATGCGGCCGCGCGAGCAATTCTAGGTGCACCAAGATCGGCACATACAGTGGGGCAAAAAAGTATTTAGTCAGCCACCAATTGTGCAAGTTCTCCCACTTAAAAAAATGAGAGAGGCCTGTAATTGACATCATAGGTAGACCTCAACTAGGAGAGACAGAATGAGAAAACAAATCCAGACAATCACATTGTCTGATTCGGAAAGAATTTATTTGCAAATTATGGTGGAAAATAAGTATTTGGTCACCTACAAACAAGCAAGATTTCTGGCTCTCACAGACCTGTAACTTCTTCTTTAAGAGGCTCCTCTGTCCTCCACTCATTACCTGTATGAATGGCACCTGTTTGAACTTGTTATCAGTATAAAAGACACCTGTCCACAACCTCAAACAGTCGCACTCCAAACTCCCCTATGGTGAAGACCAAAGAGCTGTCGAAGGACACCAGAAACAAAATTGTAGACCTGCACCAGGCTGGGAAGACTGAATCTGCAATAGGCAAGCAGCTTGGTGTGAAGAAATCAACTGTGGGAGCAATAATTAGAAAATGGAAGACATACAAGACCACTGATAATCTCCCTCGATCTGGGGCTCCACGCAAGATCTCACCCCGTGGGGTCAAAATGATCACAAGAACGGTGAGCAAAAATCCCAGAACCACACGGGGGGACCTAGTGAATGACCTGCAGAGAGCTGGGACCAACGTAACAAAGGCTACCATCAGTAACACACTACGCCACCAGGGACTCAGATCCTGCAGTGCCAGACGTGTCCCCCTGCTTAAGCCAGTACATGTCCGGGCCCGTCTGAAGTTTGCTAGAGAGCATTTGGATGATCCAGAAGAGGATTGGGAGAATGTCATATGGTCAGATGAAACCAAAGTAGAACTGTTTGGTAGAAACACAAGTCGTCGTGTTTGGAGGAGAGAGAATGCTGAGTTGCATCCAAAGAACACCATACCTACTGTGAAGCATGGGGGTGGCAACATCATGTTTTGGGGCTGTTTCTCTGCAAAGGGACCAGGACGACTGTTCTGTGTACAGGAAAGAATGAATGGGGCCATGTATCGTGAGATTTTGAGTGCAAATCTCCTTCCATCAGCAAGGGCATTGAAGATGAAACGTGGCTGGGTCTTTCAGCATGACAATGATCCCAAACACACCGCCCGGGCAACAAAGGAGTGGCTTCGTAAGAAGCATTTCAAGGTCCTGGAGTGGCCTAGCCAGTCTCCAGATCTCAACCCCATAGAAAACCTTTGGAGGGAGTTGAAAGTCCGTGTTGCCCAGCGACAGCCCCAAAACATCACTGCTCTAGAGGAGATCTGCATGGAGGAATGGGCCAACATACCAGCAACAGTGTGTGCCAACCTTGTGAAGACTTACAGAAAACGTTTGACCTCTGTCATTGCCAACAAAGGATATATAACAAAGTATTGAGATGAACTTTTGATATTGACCAAATACTTATTTTCCACCATAATTTGCAAATAAATTCTTTCCGAATCAGACAATGTGATTGTCTGGATTTGTTTTCTCATTTTGTCTCTCATAGTTGAGGTCTACCTATGATGTCAATTACAGGCCTCTCTCATCTTTTTAAGTGGGAGAACTTGCACAATTGGTGGCTGACTAAATACTTTTTTGCCCCACTGTATAACACCTTTGCTCCGCAAGCTGCATTGGATACCGGTTTGCTTCCGGGTACAATTCAAGGTGTTGGTTATCACCTTTAAAGCCCTACATGGCATGGGGCCAGAATACCTGAGGGACCGTCTTATCCCCATATTATCGACCTGCCCCACCCGATCATTCAGAGAGGGTCTGCTACAAATCCCATCAATAAGAGAGTGTCATCTGGTGGGGTCTAGGAGGCGGGCCTTCTCTGTGGTGGCACCCGCACTTTGGAACACCTTGCCCCCAGAGTTGAGGCAGATCCCCTCCCTCCCGACCTTTAGGAAAGTACTGAAGACCTGGTTCTGCCGCCTGGCATGGGAAGGAGGAAATAATAGTTCCTCATGGGGGTGGTTAATTCCATAATGTCCTTCCTTTTATCAAGCTATCTTACCAACTGGATTCTATAATTATTTATTGTATTAATTGAGAGATTTTATATTTCATATTTTATTTTAATCAGTTTTATTGTAACCGCCCAGAGTTCCCCATTGGGGGAGATGGGCGATCATATAAGTTAAATAAATAAATAAATTATTGAAAATAAATATAGGAAGATACAAATTAATAAATATAATGGTCCACCTAATACCAGATTTCTACTAGGCTTCTTTTTTTTTGGCCATTCCATTTGAGGAAGTCTCAGAATCTTGATGGTACTGGCAAATGGACTGCATCTAGTACATGTTACCCTGCTATTTGGTTCTGCAGAAGCTTCAGTGGAATGAGGACATGATATTCAGCAATTCTCCTTCCCCAGAAATATCCCTTACCAGCTCACATACTGATCCACACAGCTCCCACAGCCCCCTGAAGACCAGAATATGAAGAAATGTTGGGAGAAGGGGGATCCCAGAAAATTCCACCCATCCCATTCAGTTGAGAAAATTCTTTGCCGGATCAAAAAGCATTCCTTCAGCAGAATGACATTGGCACCACACAAAATAAATAATATAAAGCATGAATGAGACAGGTGGCTGCATGCAAATAAAGAGACATGTTTGTCAGAGAAAATGCAACAGTGGCCTTGGAACCTGCATATTTACCTCATTTTAAGTGCCTGGAATTGTTGCAAAAGGAGAGCCAGCTGCTGCTGCTGCTGAGATGAGACAGCTGCTTTTTGCTGTTGTGCCATCACCTGTGCATATTGTTGTCTTGAAAAGAGAATGCAAAATAGTCACTCTGACTTATAGAATGATTTTTTTTATTTTAAAAACCTTCATTAATACATGCACATGTAATACATGCACATATAATCTGATTCTGGAAACACAATGGACTGGGTCTGAATAAATGTGTGTATGCATAGGCTGGCAGAAGCTGATATCTCTACCTCTTCCTTTTAATTTTTTTCTATTTAACAAATTTATATGGCCACCCAACTCAAACACTGTGACTCTGGGCGGCTTACAAAATTAAAATCCACAATACAAAAACCCATCAACCCCCCCACCCCTCACGGCAGCCACCAACACAATCAAATCAGCCACTTGATCAGCTCCGTATCAACCAGTGGTCTTCTGGGTCTTCCGGAAAAGTATCAAGGTGGGGGCCAATCTTATCTTCGGGGGAATATTCTATAGGGAGGGAGCCACCACGGAGAAGACCCTTTTTCGTGGTCCCATTAGATGTACTTCCCTCATCGATGGGGCCTGCAACATACCCTGCCTCCCTGTTCTGGTGGGCCAGGTAGATGTAACTGGGGAAAGGCGGTCCTTCAAATTATCAGACCCCAAGCCATGTAGGGCTTTAAAGGTGATAACCAGCACCTTGAATTGGACCTGGAAGCAAATCGGCAACCAATGCAGCTCCCACAAAAGAGGTGACACTTGTGCAAATCCAGACTTGCGCAAAACTATGCAGGCTGCTGCACTTTTGCAACCCTCAGAGAATTAAGAGGACCCTGCTGTATGTTATGGGGTGTCAGGATGGAAGTCAGTTAACTGGTACCTTAAAACATAGGGTACTACATTAATGGAAAGACTAATGTGACAGCACAGAGCTATGTTGGAGTCCTGAAATATTCTGAAGTTTCCTTTTATTTGTCATGTTAACAGCACCTAGGCTGTTTCATGACCATCATCTTTATATTTCTCTTTCTGAAAAGATACACAGTACTTAAAAGAAGGTAAGTTATTTTAAATTATTACAAAAAGGTGAGATGATTCTCCTCTAGGTTGGTTATCTATTCTTTAAAATGTGTATTATGCACAATGTGTTACAGTATATTCTTCAGAAAATTAACTCCCAATATTTTTGTTTATTCGTTCAGTCGTCTCCGACTCCTCGTGACTTCATGGACCAGCCCACGCCAGAGCTTCCTGTCGGCCGTCACCATCCCCAGCTCCCCCATGGTTGAGTCCGTCACCTCCAGAATACCATCCATCCATCTTGCCCTTGGTCGGCCCCTCTTCCTTTTGCCTTCCACTTTCCCTAGCATCAGCTTCTTCTCTAGGGTATCCTGTCTTCTCATTATGTGGCCAAAGTACTTCAGTTTTGCCTTTAATATCATTCCCTCAAGTGAGCAGTCTGGCTTGATTTCCTGGAGTATGGACTGGTTTGATCTTCTTGCAGTCCAAGGCACTCTCAGAATTTTCCTCCAACACCACAGTTCAAAAGCATCTATCTTCCTTCGCTCAGCCTTAACTCCCAATATAGTTACTTTAAAAAAATAATGTACATTATACAAAATGTATTTTGTGAAAGAAAAATATTAAATAAGTTTTAATCCTTCAAAAAAAATCAGATTGATGTGAATGAATACATACAAAACTGACTCTGTTCCAGAACAATTAATAGATGTGATTCTAGACCACTGAAAAAGGACAACACAGATCTTTTTATAGACTTACTGTAACAAAAATTGCTGGTACTGGAGATGCTGCATTTGGTACATGGCCGTAAATTCCTGTTGTCTAGTCAGATGTTCTTGGTCCAACTCACCCTGTGGGTATAAACAAATCAGTAACCAGACTTGGAGGAAACTGTACCATCTGTTTGATCATACAGGTAGTCCTCACTTAACAATCATTCGTTCAGCGACCGTTCAAAGTTACAGCGGCGCTGAACAAATGGTACTTATGACCAGTCCCAAAGTTTTGACCGTTGCAGCACCCTTATGGACACATGATCAAAATTCGGGCACTTGGCAGCCCACCCACACTTCAACTCCCCCCACCCGCCTATCTCTACCTCTACTTCAGTCCCAGTACCACTGGCGCCAAGGAGTGCCGCTGTGCAGGGTGGCCAAAATGGAAGAGATGCAGAGGGGAGATAGGCAGGCGGGGGGAGTTCAAGAGGAGGCAGTCCCTTACCTTACCGAGGCTCAGGGCTGGGAGGGACTAAGCCAGGAATGGCTTGGATTGGGGTGGGTCCTCAGTGGGATTTGGTTAATGATGGCAATGGGGACTTCTGGGATTGCTGTTGCTAAGCAATGGGGTCATGTGACGTCATGCTTTACGACTTCATTGCTTAGTGATGGAAATTCTGGTCCCAATTACTGTCATAACCCAAGAACAACCTGTATTAAGTATTTCATTGGGAAGGCAGGCTCAGCTTGAGTTCATTTTCTCTAATATGGGAGCCGCATGTAAAATGGTATACACTTTCACAAATAAACAAAACAACAGTTTCATAACGGCAACTGAAATTCTACAAGAACAGCTGAATTCTGCACTGTATTCATTAGGCAATTTAAACAAATATGCAAATATTTGCTATTATCTCTGATTTAGATTAATGCAATGCTCTTTAATTGGACCTAACCTTGAACAGCATTCTGCAAAATGTGCTGGTCAAGTTGTTTACTATTACACAAAACCCTTACTGAAATATTACACTGTCTCTTATCAAGGCCGCCAATTTGTTTTTGGGCACAAGCCACCTCCTCTCAAATAAGGGTTACTTGCCCTTTTTTAAAGATCTGCTTCAGAGAGACTTTTCTGACATATAAAGTAAGACTACACTGGTAGGACTACAAGGAAGGTGTTTTCTGTTGTGTTACCCAACTGTTGAACTTTCCCATTAAATAGCATGGACCTACTTTATTTATTTTCAGACAAGTTGTTAAAGCAGTTTGGTTCTATATTGATTACTTGAGATGTATTAACTGCATTGTTTTATTAAATAATTTTTCTTTTTAAAAATATTGCTGCTGTAATAAAACAAAGTTGCCTCAGAAGTACTTCTTTAACCCATAGCCAATTCAGAAATACTTCTATAAAAATATTACAAATTAGTTAATTCAATGAAAAGTAGAAGAGAATGCAAATTATTTCCATATTATCACCAAGAGAACTACCTGATATATTCACATAGTCACCAGGAATAATCAAGTGAAGTGACAGATCTGAGCCCAGATAGGATGCATTTGCCCACATTATCTATATATCCCCTTCCTGAAAATCTTGACAAGGGCCATTACAGCTCATAAAGCTAGAAACACTGTAGAAAGCTCAATGGTCTAAGACAGTGCTTTCCAAAGTGCCCCCATTGGCGACACACCAACGGCGGCGGCGGGCGTGCATGGTGGCGGCGCGGGTGTGCGGTGGCGGCCTCGCTAAAATGCGGAAGCGCTAATGGTACGCCGCTGCCGCCGTGCACACTCCCACCGCTTTGCGACACACTAAACTGTGTGTTACGACACACTAAAGTGTTGCGACACACAGTTTGGAAAGCTATGGTCTAAGAGTTCAATTCCCAGCAGAGGGGTCTGAATCACATAAGATCAAATACTAACTATAATGGTTGTGTGTTTCTGATGAATCCCCATAAGGACAAAACTGGCTATATACTGCCTCGTGGTGTTCAAATAATGTGTAAATCCATAGAAATATATATTGAAATAGCGCCCCCTCTAGGGTGTGGAGTCATGGAGTCTCTAGTATGAGAGCATGATGTAAGGTAACAGATCTATCTTTCTAGTTTCAGAGCTCAAGTAAGGAAAGTATATACCACTCATAGATATCCAAGCTAAAGTAATATCTGAAGCATTTTTTTACTTAAAAACCTACTGAATAACAGTTCTGAAAATCAGTGAGAAGGAAAGCTGACTCTGCCTTAATAGCAAGCACTATGCATACTTCTCTCTTGCTCCATTCGAGGCCTTTTGCACCTCTCTATTAAAAATAAATCTTGGAAAACTGAGGCAGTTTCCCTAAAGTCCACTACAGCCCAAAAGCATATAAATAAATTCATATAATTGGCATGTCTTGTCTAATTATTTTAGTTATTCAGTTTATGCATTTACCATATGCAGAGGTGATGCTGGCCCTGGAGTGAAAGGGACCCTGCCCCACATTTTCATGATGTCTCCAAGTGGCTGGAAGCTGTCATCGCATGCTCTTTTCACCAATAATGACATTGTGAAATACCCAGCTTGGAACCACTCTGTCATCTCCTGATTACTGAATGGACCTGAAAAATTACCCACCAACATATATACAAAGTTGAAATCCATGGAGATAAGGGGGGAAGGAAACATCCATTCAATGTTGTACAATCACAGACCAATGCATGTAAGTTTATTAAGGATCATTCTTAATATTTTCCCATTTTATTTATTTATTTATTTCGGTGCCTTTCAGTCAGTTTTGACTCCTGACGACTGCCTGGACTAGTCTCTGCAGTTTAATTGTCAAGGTTTTTCAGAAGTGGGTTGCCATTGCCTGCTTCCTAGAGCTGAGGGAGAGTGACTGGTCCAAGGTCACCCAGCTGGCTTTCTGCCTACAGCAGGACTAAAACTCATGGTTTCCCGGTTTCTAGCCTGGTGCCTTAACCACTATACCAAACTGGCTCTCTCCCATTTAATATACATACATATATATTCATATCTTCACTTTTCAAGGATCTCCAGTAATATACACAGCTCATTTTGTGTTCACAGCTTTGTGAGGCAGATTATCAAAATGCATGATTAATCCAATGTCATCTGCTAAGCAACCCTGGCTGAATGGAGTTTTGAACCAGATTCTTCCCAGTCCTATTTGGACATTCTAATCGCTACAACACTGGATTTCAGAAGTTGGCTGGACACACCACAGTTGCTGACATGTTCAAGACAGTGATGGACAATAATCTCCCCAATGGAAATTCCATCCATCCATCCATCCATCCATCCATCCATCCATCCATCCATCCATCCATCCTGTATGTGATTTCTCTTAATGTTCCAATAAAATAATAAAACAGAACAGAACAGGAATGAAGACTTACCCTGAATTTCTCCTTGTGGATCTTTGTAGAACCATTTTTGCATGGACTCATGGTGTAATGGTACTGAAGTACCCTTTGCTCTCTGCTCTTGAAGTTTGGCTGCTAATCTTTCATCATCCAAGGCACTATCTTGCAAATATGCCACCATTTTTTCTGCTTGCTATAATTAGGAGAAGATACATTAAATGCTATGAAGAATACAGCTGGTAAGCAATCACTGAAATATAGTGAAATTACCTTTGTAATTAATATGTTTGGGGGTACAAATGTAAAAAAGCTATTTCAAATCCTTAAGACTGGTCTTATATTGCACATAGATAATAGGATGTTCAATGAAAATTGGTCACATGATCAGTGAGATCAACAAACGAGTCTCTGCATTAAAAGGCAATTTGAAAGAATGTCTTGTTCGTTGGTCAAGAGTAATACAACAGTGATCTCAGGAGATAACAATAATTATGCTTTAGATCTTGAATGTGAACTACTTATTAAATTAAATTTACTGTAAATCACACATCAGTGAAAGGAACTTTGAGATCACCTAACACCAAGCAGGGAAGTCATTTGCATCACAGTTGGCCACATAAAGAGTTCTATTTACAACCAAGTAACTAGGTCGTCTTCATGGTGATCTCTGTGAGTCACAAATATGACTCAAGGTAAGTGAAGAAAGGGCTACTATACTAAACACTACATTCCTCCAATATCAGAGGTTTAGATGATATGCTGGATCAAAGAAAGGTAGGCTCACAGCTACTACAAACTTCTATGAGAGGAGATGAAGGGAATGGTAGCCATTATTTTGATAGGCTCTGACATCAATATGGCATAAACTAGAGAAAAACTCAAAGCAGGGACTAGAAGGGATATTGTTGGGTAGAGGCAGGCCACATCTATCATGATTCAATACATCAGCAGATTTTTTTTAAAAAAAACAGGAATACCTTCCACTGGTGGATAAAATGAAGAAATGGCTGCAAGGTACCTCTTTGAAAGTTCAAATGTAAGAGTAATGCCAAAGCATATGAACTTGACAGTGAAGAGGTTAAAATACTCCTTTTTAACATGGTCTCCAAAGAATCTCTATTTAGCTACATAAGAAGATCTTGTGGAAGACTTCTAAGAAAAAAGAAGACAATCATCTACCTGAGGCAAAAGGGAAGGTTAAGGTGCTGGGGCTAGACTGAATGGCAAAATGCAAATCTAATATGTGAGATCATCTACTAATAAAGCAGAGGAAGGTATGATTTATTTATTTATCACATTTCTTAACCACCCAGAGTCATTTGTCAAGATGGGCGATGAAGAAATGTGATGATGGATGGATGGATGGATGATCTGGACTCTGACGGGTCCAGACTAAAGGTTCCTAAACTGAGCTAAGGGGAAAAATACCCTTGGGAATATAGGGCGGTGCTAGTCTAACTTTCTTCCTCGCCGCCCCTCTCCAAGCTGTGAGAACGCTTATCAGCCTGGAATGAGCTCTCTACTCCCTCAGCTCCCAGCTCCATCACATCACCCCCCTCTTCAGGGGCACATTCCATCACAGGAGACAGCCTTGGTCACGCTTGTAGATGACCTGTGGTGGAGCCAGGATAGAAGTGATACATCCATCCTTGTGCTCCTTGAACTTTCAGTGGCTTTCAATACCATTGACCACAGTATCCTTTTGGACTGGTCTGCGGGTCAAGAATTGGGAACAGTTTAACAGTGGTTCTCTTCCTTCCTTCAGGGCTGGTTCCAGTCAGTGTTGGTTGGGGACAGAGGTTGTTCCTTAGGCTCCTCTTCTGTGGGTTGCTATAGGGCTTGACTGACTCTCCTCCTGTTGAACATCTACATAAAACGTCTGGGTGAGGTCATCTGCTGGTTTGGGGTTTGGTATCATCAGTATACTGATGATACCCAATTATATGTTTTGACCCAGGCTGCCCAACTGAGGCTGTCAAAGTCCTGTCCCAGTACCTGGAGGCTGTGAAGACTGGATGGGGAGGACCCTTCAATTTTGTCTACCAAAACTGGTTGTGGGTATTGGGGCCACCTGGTTCTGGGGATATTCCACCCTTGCCCTTGATGGGGTTGCACTTCCCCATTTAAGGGTGGTGCGTAATTTGGAGGTCTCCATGGTCTCACAGCTCCTGCTCAATGAGCAGGTGGCAGCTATGATCAGGACAGCCTTTGCACAGCTTCATCTGGTATGTCAGTTGCACCCTTTCCTGGATCAAAAGGCACAATTGCTCATGCCCTAGTCACTTCCAGCAAAGGAGATCGTTACCTTGTCGTGGTGCTGGAGCTTGAGCACCTCAATGAAACCATGAGCTAAACCGTGAAGGGACACCCAAGACGGGAAGGTTGTGGCAGAGAGGTCAGACTAAATACGATCCCTGGGGAAGGTAATGGCAACCCACCCCAGTATTTTGGCCGTGAAAACTAAATGGATCAGTACAACCAGAGATATGTCGGTATACCATCGGAAGATGGGACTCCCAGGTTGGAAGATGGTCAAAATGCTACTGGGGAGGAACAGAGGATAAGTTCAACTAGCCCCAGATCTCATGACACAGCTAGCTCAAAGCCAAAAGGATGGCTAGCGGCCGACGGTGCTGGTGGTGAACGACGAATCCGATGTTCTAAAGATCAACACACCACAGGAACCTGGAATGTAAGATCTATGAGCCAGGGCAAATTGGATGTGGTTATTGGTGAGATGTCCTACTGGATTATACACCAAAAAGAGATGTTATTTTCATTACAGGAGACTGGAATGCTAAGGTGGGTAGTCAAATGACACCTGGAATTACAGGGAAGCATGGTCTGGGAGAACAAAATGAAGCAGGACATAGGCTGATAGAATTTTGCCAAGACAACTCACTGTGCATAACAAACACTCTCTTCCAACAACCTAAAAGACGACTTTATACATGGACTTCACCAGATGGTCGACACCGAAATCAGATTGACTACATCCTTTGCAGCCAAAGGTGGCGGACATCTATACAGTCGGTAAAAACAAGACCTGGAGCTGACTGTAGTTCAGATCACGAACTTCTTATTGCAAAATTTAGAATCAGACTAAAGAGAATAGGGAAGACCCACATATCAGTTAGATATGAGCTCACTAATATTCCTAAGGAATATGCAGTGGAGGTGAAGAATAGATTTAAGGGACTAGATTTAGTAGATAGGATGCCGGAAGAACTATGGACAGAAGTTCGCAACATTGTTCAGGAGGCGGCAACAAAAAACGTCCCAAAGAAAAAGAAAACCAAGAAGGCAAGATGGCTGTCTGCTGAGACACTGGAAGTAGCCCAAGAAAGAAGGAAAGCAAAAGGCAACAGTGAAAGGGGAAGATATGCCCAATTAAATGCAAAATTCCAGAGGTTAGCCAGAAGAGATAAGGAATTATTTTTAAACAAGCAATGTGCGGAAGTGGAAGACAATAGAATAGGAAGGACAAGAGACCTCTTCCAGAAAATTAGAAACATCGGAGGTAAATTCCAGGCAAAAATGGGTATGATCAAAAACAAAGATGGTAAGGACCTAACAGAAGCAGAAGAGATCAAGAAAAGGTGGCAAGAATATACGGAAGATCTGTATAGGAAGGATAATAATATTGGAGATAGCTTTGACGGTGTGGTCAGTGAATTAGAGCCAGACATCCTGAAGAGTGAGGTTGAATGGGCCTTAAGAAGCATTGCTAATAACAAGGCAGCAGGAGACGACGGTATCCCAGCTGAACTGTTTAAAATCTTGCAAGATGATGCTGTCAAGGTGATGCATGCCATATGCCAGCAAATTTGGAAAACACAAGAATGGCCATCAGATTGGAAAAAATCAACTTATATCCCCATACCAAAAAAGGGAAGCACTAAAGAATGTTCAAACTATCGAACAGTGGCACTTATTTCACATGCCAGTAAGGTAATGCTCAAGATCTTGCAAGGTAGACTCCAGAAATTCATGGAGCAAGAATTGCCAGATGTACAAGCTGGGTTTAGAAAAGGCAGAGGTACTAGAGACCAAATTGCCAATATCCGCTGGATAATGGAGAAAGCCAGGGAGTTTCAGAAAAACATCTATTTTTGTTTTATTGACTATTCTAAAGCCTTTGACTGTGTGGATCATAACAAATTGTGGCAAGTTCTTGGTGGTATGGGGATACCAAGTCATCTTGTCTGCCTCCTGAGGAATCTGTATAACGACCAAGTAGCAACGGTAAGAACAGAGAATGGAACAACGGACTGGTTTAAGATTGGGAAAGGAGTACAGCAGGGCTGTATACTCTCACCCTACCTATTCAACCTGTACGCAGAACACATCATGCGACGTGCTGGGCTTGAGGAATCCAAGGCTGGAGTTAAAATCGCTGGAAGAAACATTAACAATCTTAGATATGCAGATGATACCACTTTAATGGCTGAAAGCGAGGAGGAGTTGAGGAGCCTTATGACGAAGGTGAAAGAAGAAAGTGCAAAAGCTGGGTTGCAGTTAAACCTCAAAAAAACCAAGATTATGGCAACCAGCTTGATTGATAACTGGCAAATAGAGGGAGAAAAAGTGGAGGCAGTGACAGACTTTGTATTTCTAGGCGCAAAGATTACTGCAGATGCTGACTGCAGCCAGGAAATCAGAAGACGTCTACTTCTTGGGAGGAGAGCAATGGCAAATCTTGATAAAATAGTTAAGAGCAGAGACATCACACTGACAACAAAGGTCCGCATAGTTAAAGCAATGGTATTCCCTGTAGTAACCTATGGCTGTGAGAGCTGGACCATAAGGAAGGCTGAGCGAAGGAAGATAGATGCTTTTGAACTGTGGTGTTGGAGGAAAATACTGAGAGTGCCTTGGACTGCAAGAAGATCAAACCAGTCCATACTCCAGGAAATCAAGCCAGACTGCTCACTTGAGGGAATGATATTAAAGGCAAAACTGAAGTACTTTGGCCACATAATGAGAAGACAGGATACCCTGGAGAAGAAGCTGATGCTAGGGAAAGTGGAAGGCAAAAGGAAGAGGGGCCGACCAAGGGCAAGATGGATGGATGATATTCTGGAGGTGACAGACTCAACCATGGGGGAGCTGGGGATGGTGACGGCCGACAGGAAGCTCTGGCGTAGGCTGGTCCATGAAGTCACGAAGAGTCGGAAGCGACTGAACGAATAAACAACAACAGTCACTTCATGGCTCAACTACTGCAACACGTTCTACATGAAGCTGCACTTTAAGACCACTCAGAAGCTTCAACTGGTCCTGAATGCAGCAGTGTGGGCAGTTATTTATTTATTTATTTAATTTTTATCCCGCCTTTATTATTTTTATAAATAACTCAAGGCGGCAAACATACCTAATACTCCTTCCTCCTCCTATTTTCCCCACAACAAGAACCCTGTGAGGTGAGTTGGGCTGAGAGTGAGTGACTGGCCCAAGGTCACCCAGCCAGCTTTCATGCTTAAGGCAGGACTAGAACTCTCTGTCTCCTGGTTTCTAGCCCAGCACCTTAACCACTAGACCAAACTGGCTCTCTTATGGGCATGTCTTGATATGTTATGGGCATGTCTCGATATGCCCATGTGATACCTCTGTACTGTGAGGTGCACTGGTTGTCCATTTGCTTCTGGATGTAATTCAGGGTGCTGGTTATGACCTATAGAGCTCTACAATGAACAGGGCCCAGTTATCTGTTGGACTGCCTACTTGCAAATGTCTATATCAGGGCTTTCCAAACTGTGCGTTGTGACACAGTACTGTGTCGCCTGGGGTCCCCAAGTGTGTCGCGCAACAACCCGGAAGCGCTGATGGCGCACTGCCGCCGCGCGCAATAGCGTGCGCAGCAACGGTGGACCATCAGCGCTTCCGGGTTCCAGGACGATGACGCTGCCACGGCGCGCAAAAACCCGAAGGCGCGGTGGCGGCGGCAACCCAAAAGCACCTCCGGCGGCGCTTCCGGAGTTTTGTGTGCCGGACATTGGTGTGTTGCCAACAGCAAAAGTTTGGAAAGCCCTGGTTTATATACTGTATTTTTGAACAGTGCTCAAAAATGAACTGATAACAAGAGAAGCAATAGTGATACAGAAGAGGAAAGATGACCCTGAGTAGTTCTCCAGACATGATTTTATTTTATTTTATTATTTATTTAATTTATATGACCACCCATCTCCCCCAACGGGGCCACAGTGTAATAAACTCCATATATATGCATGTGGAGAGATATCCAGAAAACCAAATCAATACTTGATTTAATTCTGTTGTAAACCGCCCAGAGTCCCCCTTGGGGGAGTTGGGCGGTGATAAATTCGATAGATAGATAGATAGATAGATAGATAGATAGATAGATAGATAGATAGATAGATAGATACATGCATACATAAGCTTAAATCTGGAAACTGTTATTAACTATTTTTAACTTTTATTTGAGGCAGTCACAATAACAGCATACAGATTGAGACTATTATAATTAAATATAAATAAAATTAAAAAGGATATATCCCATAAGATAAAGGCACTTTCAAAAGTCAAACTTGACTGATTGCTTTAGAATTGCTGCCAATATATTTGTGTAAAGTAGTATTTTGGGGCTTTCTTTCTTTCTTTCTTTCTTTCTTTCTTTCTTTCTTTCTTTCTTTCTTTTTCTTTCTTTCTTTCTTTCTTTCTTTCTCTTACTAGTCTAACTACAGTTCTCAGATTTCCTGGTGGTCTCTCATCTAAGTTCTAATCATGTCTAATTGTGCTTAACTTTACTATGCTATTGCTAAATATGTTTCATTATTTGTCAATATTATATCAAAACTTAGTTTTTAAGTCTTTTTTGAACCTTAACTCTCCATTTTAAGTAGCACAAGTATAGATGGCTTTTAAAGTCCATTGCAATGGCATCAGTCACAACTGTTTTAAAAATCAGAACCACTCTGCGTTGAGCATAGAAAAAACACCATTCTCCCCAATATTGCTACCTTTCTCATACCACCTAAATTAATGAAACGATAATAGTTCAATACTTTATTTTTTCTATAAATATTTTGGTTCTATATCAAGATTTCATTGTATAACATTATTTAAATTTTGCCTTGGCTCTTGGAAATCTAGAGTTGCTTTTATATGACAAGTGCTGGGCATTTCATTATTCTTCTGTCAGAGGGCCCAGAGTTTCAATTCCTATATGGCTACTTGATTTCTAGTTAACCCATTCACTATGTGAGATATTAGGATATATATACATATACATATACATATATATATCCTAATATCAAATCTGCACTGACTGGGTCTTGATGTCTACATCTTATTCTAACATGGAATTTAGATATAACTCTGAATTGTAGATTAGCCTGAAAAAGAGAATAAACTGGCCTAACAAGCCAGCCTGGAACCTGCATTTCATCACTGCAAAAGCAGGTGATACATCGTTCAGCCATAGTTTTGGGAGAGCCTGACTTACTGGTTGATCTAGATACAAACAATTGGAATGTTTTATGCATACTTTATGACTTTTTTATTCTTTTTTCCTGAGGCAGCTAATATTTCCAAAATGTTTTACTTAAGGATTGGGGGATCTTTTGCAAGATGTGTGGTGCAGCATATAGTTTTGCTGCTGAGACAAAGCTAAATGTGCCCAAGAAAACGTGTCTTTCTTGAAACCATGCCATCATCTAAATATTCCTCTTGACCATAATCACATTCCATTCACAAGATTAAGAATATAAATAGAAAAACTATGGAATAAAACACTCATATACACTTAATGGATGCTCTTGTTTCTAGTTTCCAAGAAAATGTAGCTAGTGGAAGTACAAATTAATTTAAAAATTAGTAATTCACATTTTTTTACCTGTTCTAAATGTTTGAGGCCCTCTTCATCATCAGGGTCAGTAAGAGCATTTCCCATACCAGGAGCAGCTATGACTGATGCTTGAACACACCTTAAGGCAGAATTTGGGCTAGAATCTGAAGGAGGAATAGGGGAAACTACTTCTGGAGAAATTTGCGGCAAAGACTGGACAGTAGAAGGTGGATCTAGCAGGGGGGAAAGAACAGATACAAAATTATTTTGTATATTACATAACTCATCAGGAATCACGCATTCTCTTTTCTATCATCTTTATGTCTGCTTCCCCAAATGCATTTTTTTTATCTTAAAAAAAAGTACAGGAAAAAAAAAAACCTTTGAGCTTCCTACACTTAAATGCTCTAGCTGGCTTTCATGATACTGACTGACTATTATATTAGGTGCCTTGGTTTCAGAGTTAAGATCTATAAAATAAACATTTCATACTATTGATGGGCCATAAGCAATCTGCAGGCCAAATCTGGCTCACAGTTACTTACTACTTGTTTAGGAGAGCCGTGAAGACCTGGCTCTTCTCCCAGGCCTTTGGTGAGGGAGAGTGAGACCCCTTGCTTCATCACACTTGCCATCTTCTATCTTTACCTTTTATTGTAGCTTCTTTGTTTGATTGTTGTGAGCTGCCCAGAGTCATTGAGTCAGGTGGCATACACGTTTTTATTATTATTATTATTATTATTATTATTATTATTATTATTATTATTAGGCTCACCATCCACATATGTCCTTGTTTAAAAAACATTGCATATCTCGCTACAGCTGGCTTTGGGAGACTGGGAAATCTTCCTGAGGCATAAAGCTATCACCAAATACATTATATTAATACACATACAGAATATGCATTAACCAGCCTATTTTTATTTTATTTTATTTATTTAAAAGATTTACACAGCCAGCCTCTCACAATTTGTGACTTTTTTGCAGTGTACGTCATCTATGAGTATACTAAAAAAAAAACCACGTTAAGTAGGAAGGAGTTTTCAAAAGTCAATGCAGGAGTGAAGTGCTGCTTTATATCAAAATTTGAGTAACCTGTTATAATGAAGCAGTTAACATGTTGGTAATCTTTCAAAAGTGCTTAAACCATATTTGTAATTTCAGATGGTTCCAATTCTGTCTTTCAACAATATTTAAACTTCTCATATCTCCCACACTTATTTTGATTACCTTCTCTATTGGGCACTTTGGCTGATGGAATATCCTCCATTTGGCTTTCTTCAAATTCTGATTGTTCTGTTGCTTCTGGAATACAGTCTTCTTTCCTTTCAATCAGACTTGTTGACAATTGGTCCTGTGACTGTGGTTTTGGAGAGGTACCTGACCTGGTGGACGGTGAAGATTCCTTCACTGTTTCTTCTGTTACTTCTGAAATGAATAAACCTACTTAACTAATTTGACTGAAGTCTGAAGCAACAGATGAAGCATAAACCTGATAATACCCTCTTACCTGCTATTATTTGCTCTGTCTTAACCCCTTCCCTCAAATGGGTCTTATCTAATTCTTTGGCTTCTTCATTATGACTTTCTTCTGAACCCGACAGATCTTCCCTTTCCTCTATAGGATGGAAATCCATTTCCTGTTCCTCAGGAATTGGTTCCTTTTGAACTTTCTAAGGATGATACACACATCAAAATTTATACTCCCAGCTATACATAGTTCATGTCACATATCAAATCAATAGAAAGTTATTATCTATAGAATAAAATAGAATAAAACTATCAATAGAAAGTTCCTTACCTTTAAGGACAGGAATGCCCCAGATGAGTCAAAAGTCCCCATTTCCTCCTCAGCATCTTCTAAGCACCATTCAGGAAGGTTATCCCTATCATCCTCCATACTGCCACTGCCACATCGTACTCTTCGGTAACCCCTTTCATCATCTCGGTCTCGAAAATCAAATTCAAATCTTCGCCGTCGTTCCATGTGCTCTCTCCAGCCTGCAGAACGAGGGCCGTCTAAGGGGGGCGGGAAAGTAACTTTACAAAAGAGTTCCACAGGGCAAGAACTTATTTGGAAGGAGAAACGGATAGAGGAAAAGAGGATAGGGAAAAGAGAGGACAAAGTGACAGAACTTCAGAACGCCACTACAGTTTATGGTCCACTTTGAAAGAGGCAGTTTATAAAACATTCTCTCTGTACCATTCCAGAAAATGCTACCCCCAAAATACTATTGTCTGAAGTCATATTAATATAAGTACAGGTAGTCCTTGTTTAACAACCACTTGTTCAGTGAACTCAAATTTACAACAGCACTGAATGAGTGGTAGTTACGACCGGTCCTCAAGAGTTCTGGCCATTGCAGCACCCCTGCGGTCACATGATTGTGATCTAGGTGCTAGGCCCCTGGCTTGCAATTATGAAATTGCAGAGTCCCACGGTCACGGGACTGTGATTTGCAACCTTCCCTGCTGGCTTCCCATAAGCAAAGTCAATGGGGAAGCCGGCAGGAAGTTGGAAGTTGTGGTCACGTGAGGACCTTGCTTAACAACCATGCAGTTCTCGCTTAACAACAGCAACCAGGACTGCCAGAATTGCCGTTGTTAAGTGGTGCAGTCACTTGACGTTGCACTTTACGATGTCGCTTAGTGATGGCAATTCCAATCCTAATTGCCAGCGTTAACCGAGGACTACCTGTATAGCCTAACTCCAACTAACTCCACAAGAACTAAATCAATTAAATTCTGAGTTAATTTCCCAGTAGTTTCATTTAGTCCACAGAATTGTTAACCCTCATTACCTCTTCAGTCATATGAGACAACCTCTGCTAACAGGATAATTGACATTATGAAATCTGACAACTTTCATTTTATGGGGATTATCAGAAAATGTTTATACATTCCTTTGAGATCAGACATGTGTATTCTATCATTCAAAAAAAGTCTACTCCAAGGAGAGGGCCTCTTCTTTCTGTCTCCTAGTTAGCATTCCTGTTTCTTTTGGAGTTTGAAATATAGTGCATAATCTGTGGTTTCTGATTCTATTATGAAGTCCCTCCTTACTTTGGGAAGAGGTAACCTGCCAGCAAAAATATTCTGTGAAAGATATGGAATTGATATATTTATTTCAAAGCTTTGTTTTGAAGTTGACTGTGCAACGGTGACTTAGTTTGCATAAGAATGAGGTAGGGAAGGGGCTGCAGATTATATTACTGTATAATCTAGGAAAGAGATAAAATTCTGAGGCAGGTCAATATCTATGATTCTGTAGTTTTGAATATAGCAATATTCAATGTGTCTAAACATTAGCCACAAACTTTGGTAACTCAATTTGTGGTCCTTAAAAGTGATAGCTTACAATTTGTCATCCTGATAATAGTGGCTTTTGAGTTACATTAGTTAAAAATTATCAATTCTTGTTGACTAAGGGCAATACATGATTAAATTATCTTATAAAGAACAAACATAGTTGAATGTATATTGAATTACATGTGCTTGAAGTGGTCAGTGATTATATTGCTTGTAGTGAGTAAAATCTGCACTTATAACAAATTATTTTTTTATTACTTAAAATTTGTTTCCTCTCTACTGTGTCTTATGAAGTGGCTGCATAGCTAAAAATCAAGGATTTATGTTCTATACTTTGACACTAGCTTACAAAATCAATGCTGTGAATATATAACCTTAAATTCAGTTAAAATTTTACATCTTGTATAAGCTGTACTAGAATGGTAATTAAGTTATAGGTATAGTGGGCATACCAAATGTTTCCTAGCTTGAACATCTGGAATTTATTTCAATCTGAGTTTTAATATTTGAGAGAGAGAAGCCTCCTTCCTGCTTAGAAGAAACACCTCATTCTATCATTATTCATACAATAGTTATTTCAATTCCCTACAAGGTATGTGACAGCCAAACCGATACAACAATCATTAATTAAAATGTTAACTAGTACAAATCACTGTTCTGTTTTGCATCAGTCACTCTCTTTCAGTCTAACACTTTTCACATGTTGTACACTGCCTTATAGGGGTGTGGTGGCTCAACGGGTAAGACACTAGGCTTGTCGATTGGAAGATCGCAAGTTCGGAGGTTCGAATCCCTAGTCCCGCATGACAGGGTGAGCTCCCGCACTAGCCCCAGCTCTTGCCATCCTAGCAATTTGAAAGCATGCAAATGCAAGTAGATGAATAGGTACCACTTCGGTGGGTAGGCAACAGCGTTTCGCGTGTGTCATACCAGCCACATGACCGTGGAAGCGTCTTCGGACAATGCTGACTCTTCGGCAAACGGAGATGAGCACCGGCCCTTAGAGTCAGACACGACTGCACAAATGTGCGGGGGAAACCTTTACCTTTTTTTTTTACACTGCCTTATGCTCCCTAGAAGCCAGTGGGAATAAAAATGTTATGAAAATTCCCCTTTTAAATACTACTTAACTACTTTCAATCTCATAGCATAGGAAGAGAAACAATAATTGTATAGCTGAGGGCACAGAAAACTCAACTTTGATCATAACCACTTTACATAATCCGTTAAACAAGAAATATAACATTTAGAAAATAAACTTTTTATGCGCCTCGTAGGTATGGAACCTACTAAAGAGTAAGACACTATATTAGGGATACGCAGCTATTCCGATCTGTGGTTGCAGTTTTGTCACCGCCACAGTGCCTCCTCAACTGAAATATGTATTTCACATGACTACCCTGAAAGCCAAGAAAGGCATGTCTTCTTTAAGCATCTTTAGGGTTAGCATGCTCATGCTGGATGCAAAGTACCTTTCCCCTTTCCGATCAGAATAGCCCTACAGCCATACCGTAGATCAGGGCTTTCCAAAGTGCCGCTGCTGGCGACACACCAGCGCGGCAGCGGTGCGTGCACGGCGGCGGCGTGGGGGGCGTGCGGCGGTGCGTGTGTGCATGGCGGCGGCGGCTGCAGCCTCCGCTAAAACGCGGAAGCACTGATCCCGCGCTGCTGCCGCCGTGCACGCACGCGCTTCCGGGTGGTGTGGCAACACACCACGCTGTGTGTGGCGACACACTTTTGTGTCGCGACACACAGTTTGGAAAGCTCTGCCGTAGATCAATAACAATATTATTAACAAAATTAATATTTAGAAAGGAAATATATCCAGTTCAAGTCCCATTATCGGCAAGGTATGCTAAAATGGTTCATACCTCAAAGAGAAATTGGAAGAATGCCTTTAATATTCTATATAATGCAGATTTCCTATGACAAAAATATATCTGCCTCTTTTCAAGTAGAATTTTTTTTCAGTATTTTAGCCTCAGGACCTATATTTGATATTTAGGTTTTAGTTCCTAATAAATGAGATTCAATGTTTGTCTTTATGCTAAACAAGACAATGCTAAATAAATTACTCAAATCCTAAGTAAAGCCTTCACATCTGATCATCATGACTTACTGATTCAGCTCTTTAAAATACTATTTAAGCTAAGGAAGACTGCTGCTTTATTGTGTGCATTTACTGGTTGTATTTGACGTCAGGAAGAACACAATGAACCATTCTCTATCAGAAGCATTCCTTTTCACACCAATCCAACAGCTGGTTGAATATATATCTACCTTAGGATCTAAGGTAAAATAAATGGATTTGAGAACATCTGGAAGAAAATGAATTTTAAAGGTAAGAAAGCTATTCCTATTGCCTAGTTATGTGCAAAATGTTAAGGCAAAAATATGATGTAATCCTCCACAAAGCTGCCAACAGTCATGTTTTATTATTCTTTTTTTCTCTCTCTGTTCATTTCCGATTTTGTTTACTGACTTTTATTAGCCTGAATTTCCTCTCACCTGGACTATGAGGTCGCCACCTCTCACCATCCCTTCGTGAACCAGCAAGTCGCCAACCTCCATCATCATCTTCACCATTTTGTTCTTCCCTGAATATGCGCCAATTCTCACTTTCAGAGCGTATAAATTCATGTTTCCTTCCTACTGTTGCAGTTCCAGCATCTTCAAAATTTGGTCTCACTAAAAAATAGTTTTTTAAGTGATAAGTATGTATATCATGAAGGGAATTTGGAATATAAACTAGAAGTGTACAATTACCACACAATCTTTGGCTAAAAGAATAAAAGATCAAATGCATGTTTCCTTGCATTTGTTTTAATGCTCAACTACTTTATCTTAAGGTAGTTTTCATTTTTCATGGGGCAAAACAAACTGTGTCGTCAAAAAGGAGATTTCATAAAACAGTTACCACACAGCTGTAACCATTTAAGAGTGTCAAATGTTCACTGCAACAAGCCCATTGAAGAGCATCTGCAAAGTCTGTTTGCATAAACAGCTGCCACCTGATGTTCACTGAGATTGCTTTACCATAGTTCAGAAGTATCAAGATACTATTCCTGGTCACAGTCAAGTTTACAATGGCACAAAGATTCTGTTGTTTTTTGTATGGGAGGTGTTTTTAAGCGCTGCATCTAGTTTCTGTTTAAAATGTCTATATATTATTCAACATGGTCTACTTGCCAGTTTGGTCGAGTGGTTAAGGTGCTGGGCTAGAAACCAGGAGACTGTGAGTTCTAGTCCTGCCTTAGGCATGAAAGCCGGCTAGGTGACCTTGGGCCAGTCACTCTCTCTCAGCCCAACTCACCTCACAGGGTTGTTGTGGGGAAAATAGGAGGAGGAAAGAGTATTTGGTATGTTCGCCGCCTTGAGTTATTTATAAAAAATAATAAAGGTGGGATAATAAATAACTAAATAAATACACTAATTCAAATCTAGAAACAGCATTTCTAATACTGTGTATCTGAGTTAGAATTACTATATAACTTGTATCATTCACTGTAAAATGCTGCATTTCAAATGATATAGCAGTAGCCTAAGAATAAAGAGGGTGATTTTATATCTGGGTACTCGTGTGCTTCTGGTTCCAATTCAAGGTGTTGGTTATCACCTTTAAAGCCCTACATGGCATGGGACCAGGCTACCTGAGGGACTGTCTCATCCCCATAACATCGAACCGCCCCACTCGGTCATCCAGAGAGGGCATGCTGCGGACCCCGTTGGTAAGGGAATTTCACCTGGCGGGGTCTAGAAAGCAGGCCTTCTCTGCAGTGGCGCCCACCCTTTGGAACATGCTACCCCCGGAGGTGAGGCAGGCCCCATCGCTCCTGGCCTTCAGAAAGAACTTAAAGACCCGGTTCTGCTGCCTTGCTTGGGATGGGGGGGGGGGAACAGTTCCTCTTGGGGATGGCTGGTGCCATAGAGCCTTTTTAAATACAAGCCCATCGCCTCTTGGATTTTATATTTTTTAAAATTGTGACTGTATTATATGTTATTTTAATTGTTTGATTTTTGTAAACCGCCCAGAGTCCCCCTAGGGGGAGATGGAGCGGTGAATATAAATCGAATTATAAATAAATAAATAAAAATAAAATATGGTTCAGGGTATAATTTGTTTATGGATAGGAATGTAGGGCATTGAAATAGTCATAATGGAGACTTGTATGCATAAAAATAGGAATCCATTAGTTGGAGAGAGTTGCTCCAATGAATGCTGATAATGAAGGAAACAGAAATGAGTTTTGTGAAAATTGTACAACATTCTAAAAATGTGATCCACGAGGAAAATAATTATTTGCCTAAGTGACGTAAGTGGACTTGGAACAAGATGAGAGAGTACAAAAAAAGGGTTAGTCAGAGATCCAAGAATGAACGGAAGTAACTGTTTGGTTAGTATCTGCTTAGAAAAAGATTTGTTTCTAATATGTGATTTAAGCACAAGTCTATTTATGTAAATACATGAAAAAATATAAATCTAAAACCATGGTTGATTTAACTGGTTACGATTAATGATTAAGAGAATTAGTGAAAGATACAAGAGTCATGAGGTTCTGAATATGGGACAATCTTTTGGTAGTAGAGATCTTGCAGAAAAATGGACATGGAAGAAATGGAAAGAAGTGACTGTGAAAGTACAGTGACTGCAGGAAGAGACGGTATGGGTCCTGTTTGAAAAAGTATTACAATGCTAATTAATATCCCAACAGAATGAATGGAAAGCAGATGTACAAAATGTGAATGTGGAAGCTGCTTGGAACAAAGTGAAGAGAATACTACAGAGTGCCACAGAAGTATACTATTGGAAATTAGAAAAAGGATATTTGGTGGAATGAGGAAGCAAAAGAGACCATGGATGAGAAAAATGTGTATAATAGAATGATTCCTGCAAATAATAATGAAAAAAAAGATATGCATAATGCAAGATAGTTGCAGAGAAGGTAGTCAAAAAGAGCATGGGATGGTTAAAAGGGGCAAAGAAAATACAGGGGGATTTTGATAGAAATAAAATTGTTTTGGAAGTAGGTAAAAAGGGCTAAACAAGGAGAATCCTGGAGTGAATGAAATTAAACATAAAAGTGATGAAATTATTTGGGCTGAAGCTGAAGAGAGGGAATGTTGGAATAAATATTTTAGAGATCTGTAACTGAGGTGTCTTGTAGAGTGGAATTGAAATGAACATTATAAATGTTAATGTTGATGGAAAAAAATTATGAACAGGAAGCCACATATGCTGTGAGCATGTTGAAAAATGGTAAGGCTGCATCTGTAGATGGTGTAACTAGAAAGACATGTTAAAATATGGGTGTGGTTTGCTTGTGTACTGGTTATGTGGTTCGCTTAACATATCTGTGAAGGATGCATCTTTGCCTGATGATTGGAATATTATTGTTTGTTTACACAAAGGGAAAGGTAGCAAGAGTGAAGGCAAAAACTACAGGGAGATTGGTTTGATAAGTATGCCTGCGAACTCTGATTAAGAGGATAGAAGAGGTGACATTGGCAGAATTCTGATAAAAGGGGTACAAGATGTGACAATGAGCAAAATTTGAGAAGAGCAGTGCAATTTTATGCTAGGCACGTGGTACACAGACCTTTTTTCTTCTCTACAGCAGGTCAGAGAAATGAATGCGCAAAAAATATGTTTGTTGATTTAGAGAAAGCATATGAAAAAGTAAACAAGCTTGAATTATGGAAAATTCTGCACAATGTTGGTTGATAAATGTGGTAAGATCAGTATTTGATGGAACTAAAACTTTTATGAGAATAAATGGAATAATTAGCAAATAGTTCAATACTGAGAAGAGAGTAATGTACTTATGGGTGCATGTACAAGAAATACTTCTGGAAATGCTAGAAGTATATTGTTTGAGAATGCAAGGGTATGTATATCATGCCCTGTTGTTGGCTGTGTGATTAGTATTTTTATTTGTTGTACACAAGAGTCGCTTGTTTGTGAGATGGGCGGCTATATAAATTTGAAAAATAAAGAAATAAAAGTTATGAAAATATTGAGACGAAGGGATGGATGGAGACTTCTGCCTTGGTAACATGTTCACTAATGATGGGAAAATGGATAGAGAAATTTTAATATGTGCAAATGCTAACAGAAAGATAATGCGGTAGATATGGATTGTTGCTAGGAATGAATGTGAAAAGATGCAAAAATGGTTGTGAAAAAGAACTGAGAGCTGCTCATTACCAGAAGAGACATAAAAATGAGAACAGGGAACTTAGGAAGTATGAGTGGTAAAAGAAGAGGAAACAGGATTAAAAAACAGTGCTGAATGAATGTGGAGTGAATACAAAAGTGAGTGACCAGTATGAAAATAGTACATTGAGGTGGTTTGATGATACAGAGAGAAATGAATAAATGTAACTGCAAAACAAATATATGAAGGAAGAATGAATAGACAGAATGAAATGAGAAGGTGGACAGGCTGGATGGCGCTGATGACATCTTCAAAAAAAGAACAGTGAGGACTTTGAGGAACAAAAGGAATGAATGAAGCAACTTTTGGGCATGGGGGAAACAAGGCTAGATTCCAGGAATAGAAAGGTATGGAAGCATATAATGAATGGTGTTTATGTAAACTACTTTCAGTTATTTATCCATTTTTTTTACTTATTTCAAGGCTTTCTTTGGCCAAGTTTTCCTGCCCCCTTTCTGCACTTTGCATAATGTTGCTTATCCAAAGGATACAAAATTATGGGTTATTTATGCTCATTTGTATAATACTGTTATTTTACTTCTTTCCAACTTTAGTAATGTACAAAGCTTCGGTGCCATCTTATTCAGTTAATCACATTTCATTAAAATTAAAAGAAATTTGGGATTGGGGCTAGCATACCCATATTTAAAACTATGTAAAGCACTAGATAGTTAAGTCACACTGAATTTACTGTAATTTACTTCTGAATAAAAATGGACATGACTGACTATAAGGCTCTTAATTGTGTGACAACATAAATCTGTTCATCAACAGTATAGAAGCTTTAGAAAACAAATGTAGAAAAACTGGTCTGGATGAAATAATTTTTCAAAATCTATTTAATAAGACTCAGATGTATTATGCTGTGAAATTAATAAAAAGTGGGAGGCCAACAATACCTCAGTGACTAACTTTAAACATACATACCTAAATTTCTGTAAATATACATGAATTTTATATTCCTAGTATGTTCATTTTATTGGGTTTAGATTCCTTGGCACAGTGGTTGGTGTTTGGCCATGATTTCCCAAGATGAAAAGAAAAGAGAAAAAGATCTGTGACTTTGCCTCAAACTAATTGACTGGACTTCCTGAGGAGAAGGAGCAGTTAAAGGGCACCTGCATTCCATGTCTGACCCAAAGCCAGTGATAGTGTTTATGGAAAAGTTCAGATACAACAAAGACATCCAGCCAACAAAGTCTACAGCTATGTAATTTGAAGTTTTAAAAGGACCAACTTCAAAGTACTGTATTCTGGAATACAAACCTTTGAGAACTTGTTTGTTGAAGGTTAAAAAGAAACTAGGATAGCAATGTCAACAATATTTCTATAAGATATACAAACACCCATACTGTTTTCCACTATAATAAAAAGGAGGAGGGGTTTCCTGACAAGTCTCTTATTTTGGGATAATAAATAGTATTAATCCAAGGAAATGTAAGAAGAACAAAAAGCTGTAACACTGTGGAAGAAGCTATTTTTTCAATGGGAAAAGTTTATTATACACTTATGAATCTATGCATACAAATATAGTTACTGTAATTTCTAAAGTGCATTCAGCCACATTTTAACATATATCACATCAGTTTTGTCCATTTCCGTCCCTGAATAGATAATCACAACTTTTCAAGTACACATGCTTCTCTGTAGAATTATGGGGGGTGGGGGTTGTTCAGTAGTATAATCTAATTCTATACAATTTTCATATCTTGCACAATAACCAAGCCCTACCACACATATAGGTCAACATTTCATGGTATTTCCCAAACTGGATTAAAGGTATTAGCATGGAACTAATTGTAAGGATATATGTAAGGGAAAAAACACCACATTATACTGAGAAGTCAGGGAAGAACTAAACCTGTTGTAGTTCCATATACTTGAGTGAAAAGTATCTCCTTGTCCCTGTGGCTACAAAAGTTATTGTGCCTCTCAGTTTTACAGTGTTATGCCTCAACATGTATTAACACATTTTCTACTAATGAAATAAAGAATTAATTATTTATATTTTATGGATTTTTTAAAAGGAAATACATGAGAGAGATTTCAGTTTCTAAGTAGCATTATATTGGTCTACATTAATAATTTTCACAGCGGGTCTTCAGTAGTTTTACTGCAAACAATCACAGTCTTTGTTTCTCAGATCCTCTTATGTCTGACGTTCGATCAAAGTCCCCACATCAGCAACTAACTAAAGAAAAATGTGAAATGCATTATAAAACTACCCTGACATATCATGCAAATGGTTCTAGATTGATAGGGGCCTCATTGTAGCTATTTCTTTACTAGTCATATTAGACTTAATTAATTCCAGGTAGCATATATTCTAAATAACACATAAAACTATCTCAACAAATCATGCAAATGTTTCTAGAAAGTAGACATTATGGGCCTCATCTCAGCTTTTTTTTTTTACTAATCAGATTACACCACGCTAATTCCACACAGTATAAAGTCTGAATACCGTAGATTTATTCACTGTAAAATTATGTTTCACTTTGCTTATAGCAATTAGGTTCCATCCTCATAATACTTCTCCATTACTTAACTGTAAAGACAACCTTACGAGCAAGTTGACTTAAGGGGCAAAATATAGAACTATTAGATACAGGTCTTGAATCTTTAGGTTACAAACTATTTAAAAGTAACAAATAAATTAAATCTATATCAATCTATAAATAATATGATTTTTCAAGTCTAAGACAAAGGTATAAAAAAATTAAAAGGAAGAAAGTGAAACGGAAAGTATATCTTCACCTCAACCTGCCTGCCTGCCTTTGTTTAGAAGAAAATATTTTTAGAGTGTGAACTTTATGAACAGCACCTCAAGAAAATGAATGGAAAACAGTTCTGAGGAATGTCATTCCTTTGAACCAGCAAGTAAAGCTTTAAGTAAGATTATGCAAACCTAAAAACCCCATCCTGATTAAGAGAAAAAAATGCACCCCTTTCTCCAAGTAAGGTCTTGTGGATTTCTCCACAGAAGCTAGGCTATTGTTGGGTAAAGAAAGTTATAACAAATCAGCATTCTTTTCCACATGACCACAGCTAATTGGGCCCCCTGCAGATGAAATGACCAATCAAATCAGCTTCATATGAAAACCAACCCCCCACATTATATACTGTGGAATGAGATCTGTAAGCCCATTCTGAACAAATATCCTTCCTAACTAGAAAAACAGGTTTTTTTCTTCCTTCCTTTTGGACCACTGTATACAGACAGATACAAGATAGTTTGGTGCATATTCCGTATTCAAGATACCCACCTTTCTCCCTTTCCCTGCCAGATAGATAAAAGCTACAAAGAGACGGGTAAGTACAGAATGCTAACAAAACATACTTTGTATTAATTTTTCCAATTCTGTGTTTTAATTTTTCCAAAGGAAAACTTACGTGGTTTAATAATTATTTCCAGAACCAAATCCTATAAAGAAATACATTTTCTCTGCAAGTCATGGCTATTGAAAGCAATACTTGGATAAAACAGAGTTTTCCAGTTCCACCAAAGTACAAAGCAGATTTTACTGTGCAGTTATCAAAATTGATTGCCTGTATTAAGTTGACATTATATGATAAAATTGCCAGTGAAACCTATAGCCTTGTGAGCATTCTTCTATGGTACGATGTAAAGTATACAGTTCTTAAATAAGAGATATAAACACATAAAATTATTTAACAATTATATGATTGAATATTGGAAATGTGACACTTTTCAGAAAAGCTAGGATTTTATACAGTATAATAGTATTTTAATAATTAATTTTCAAGCTCCACCCTCTGAAGTTTATCTCCAAAGGATTGAAAAGCTTTACATTTTTATTTGAATTTCAATATAACAAGTCTAAAAGAAATTAACCTAGCGCAAGAATTTTTTTCCTAAATCTTTGCTATTTCTTTTGTTTTCAACAATCAAGATAATAATTGGAGTGACTTTGGAAGTTTCTTACCACAGAATATCATTTTTACTCTGTTGAATGTAAAAAGTTGGAAGATGTGATGCAAATTTGAATTAATTTTTGTTTAGTTATTCAAATGAACTCATATTATTGTCCTGAAAACTTTCCAGAAAACTTCAAAAATAAATCTTCAAAACTTTTTCCATTCACCTCACACAGATCATCTGTACATCTTAAACCATATTGATGTTTAAGAAACACTGAATATATATTACAATTTCTTGCTTACACAAAGCAATTACTTTCTAGAAGATACACAGCAAGAACAAGACAAATTAACTTTGCACATATCTTAATTCTGCATAGGAACATTTTCTGGAGGAAAATTTAGAGCCTCTAGAGAAAAAAAAGGTTTTAAAATTTGGTAAGATTCTATTTGAATTGTCATGTATGAGTCTGATGGTAAAAGAGGATTGGTATAATATTGGTTATACTATTGAGTTTGTAAATTTGCATACCTTTTATATAAACAGGGTATCTTACATTTTTATTTAATCTAGAATATTAGAATGCAGAGACTACATTTTCTCAGCTATTCTAACAGAGATGTACCTTCTAAACATATGCTAAGGTCTTATGCTCTGCTTTACCATTCTCACATGTCTATTCAACACCAAAAAAAAATCAATAAAAAGAAAAAGGCAATGAGAGATGTATCATGTATGACTGATGTACCTTATTTACATTTTAAATCTATGTACTAATGGAAACGAGATATGTTTTTAAAGTATTGAGGCTATTTCTGATTTGTACCAAGTTATGATTAATTCTATCTCAGCAAGAGCAGTATCCGGCTGAACTTGTCTGTGCTCTAAAACTTAGTGAGGCTGGCCCTAGTTAGTGTTTGGATGGGAGACCACCACTGCTGTAAAATGAACTGAAATACTGAAAAAACTTCCAGGAAAAAAGCACTGGCCAATACTGTTGGTAAAAAAATCTGCATGGATGTAGTCACAGGAATTGAATTCAACTTGGAGACTTTATTTTAACCTTATGCCTACCTCTATACTGTTTGCCATGGCTCTTACACTTTATAATTTACCACTTCACATATATACCAGGAAGTGAAAATAATTCAAAATGCAATATATGATTCTGTGAAGAGCTCTCTCTCTCTCTCTCTGTGTATACATACTCATTTCTGGTTTTATGAAGCATGATTATTTAACACCTGCAGTGCTTAATAACAGCTGAGCAGCACCAGGAATGGTAGAGGGGGGTGACAGTAGAAGGGGACAGGACCCCTTGCCTACTTCTGTGTTCTAGGCATATGGCAAGCCATGTGTAATATCAATAGATTTTAGTATGAGGTGGCTTGTTGGGTGGGAATGGCGGTGCCATACAAACACTGAGCAAATTTTATTTTACAATGAAAACATATAGTTTTATGTATTATGTACAATGCAATGCAACTATAATATATTCAGAATAATATGACAGGCTACAGTTTGGTCTAGTGGTTAAGGCAACGGGCTAGAAACCAGGAGTCTGTGAGTTCTAGTCCTGCCTTAGGCATGAAAGCCAGCTGGGTGACCTTGGGCCAGTCACTCTCTCTCAGCCCAACTCACCTCACAGGGTTGTTGTTGTGGGGAAAAGAGGAGGAGGAAGGCGTATTAGCTATGTTCGCCGCCTTGAGTTATTTATAAAAAATAATTAAGGCGGGATATAAAATAAATAAAAATAAAATAAAAATGACATTTACTATAACTCTCTATATCCTTAAAAGTTTGCAGTAAAATTCCACTCCAAAGCTATGATTTTAACTACTCTTTGTTAAGAATGTTACATTAAGAATACAGTGAATTATTCTTCTAGTAATAGATCAAATATAATTTTCTTCAGAACAGCTGACAGTACTGTTGATAAATAATAAATTCATTACTTAAGGTACTGATGTGATATTGATAAGAACCTAAATATCAGAGTTAAGCTGGAACTACTATAGATACTGAAAATATCATTATTATAGCAACTAACATTTTAGAGACGGAAAAAACATTCTGAGGGATAAAATGGAATGTTATTATTATATGCCAAGGAAAACATAATTTCATGCTATGAAAAATATTTGCTTCACAAAACAGTGTAGCATCTAAATATAATTTTCTTTTCAAGGAAGCAGTTTAAAGATATTTTTAAAATCTCATTTTGTTAGCAATGACATGATGCAAATACTTTGAATATGAGATGATTCAAACTTTTATAGAAGAGCAGCTGTGTTATTATTTCTCTTAGAATATTCTGCTTTCCGATTCTGAATTATCTAAACCTATTTAGCTGCATCAGTAAAGTATGATCCATCGTTCTTGCTTCAGATTTCTGGACTCCATTTTGACTACTATACATTATGTAGTTTGTTGACACATCGTTTCTGAACAAACATACAGAAAAAACACATATATGCAAAGTCCAAAACTGTTTACAATTATTCTTTGTAGAAATTCTTTTTTGCTCTATTTATAGAACCATAAATGTTTAGCATTTGGTCACGTGTGAAAATTTTCTGAACCTTCTCTGGGTGTGAAACTCAAAAAAGACAGAACTGTAACATCTGCTTCCAGTAGATCACAGCTTGGATCCAGATCACTGGGTACATAATGGGACTACTGGAAGCTGCCTTCCTTGCTTAGAACTCTACCTACAGTCTCCTTTCCTATGAAAAATCTCCCCAATAATTGGATGATCCTGCTGAATGGCACTGATTGTACAGGAGACAATGGGCGAGTGGGGAGAAAATCACTCAATATCAAAAAATGGGGGGGAAATAAATAGGTAATTTAAACAGTGGAGGAAAATACCAGGATGGTTCCCAAGAATCTGTATTGGGAATAATTACTTTAAAGAGGCAATCTGGCACCAGTACACAATAACATGCTCACTTCCTTAGTGCCCTTAGGTTCGCTGCCCTTTTTTTTTCCCTTAAAAAAAAGCATTAAATTAGAAACTGCTATGTTGCAAAGCAGAAGCAACCTCTACTACTATTATACTTAAGATGAATGGCTACCAGGTCAGCCATTTTGTAAAAAGGAAAGGCCTCCCCCACTTTAGCCATTTATGCCAGCCCCTATGGCCAATTCTCAAAATTCCAAATGTGCCTATCTGTCAAAAACTGTTGCTTACTCCTGATTTAATTTATTCATAAATTATTTGGGGTCAAGTGAACAGTGAAGTATTTTAGTTTGTGGACACTGCTCAATTATTCATTATGATAAAAAAATAATACTGTGAAGAGCCTTTCCAAACTAAATGCTTAAGTGACAAAATGGCAGTAAGTATTAACTGTCTGCCAAGTGAAAATGATGGAAATTTTTTGTTAAGGATTTTTAGGATGGGGACTGAAAGTAAAAAGACCAGTTCCATAAATCTATATTATAGATAAAAGTGCAATACTGTTGGAAAGGTGCAGTTAAAATTGTTCTTACCCCCTTAAATTAAGCTGAGATTACTGAAAGCTTTGGGTGAAACCCAGCGGTGGATTAAGACAAGAGAAGATTCTGGATTATTCAAGTGTCCTTGTTTCTTATATTTAAAGTACCCTTCTGTCATTAATTTGTTTCTGGCTCCTATTGGTGAATGTCAGAATTCCGCTAAAACTTTGTATAGACTCTGCATGTCTGAAGTTTGCATTTCACTAAAATGTTTGTGTTTTTTATAAATAGAGAGAGAGGCAAAATAGATAACAGAACTCTTCTTGCTCCTTTTAAAAGGGCTCTTAGGAACTGTAAAAAAAGGGGGGGGCATTTTGTAAAAGGTATTATCCAATTATTTATCTTGCTTCAATGTTGGCAAAGTTACAATGACAGTATGAATGTATGTACACACACACATTTTCCTCCAAAAGAAAATTCCTAGTGCTCATCTTTGCCCAGTCCCTTTCCCTTACCCAATGCATTAGAAATCCAAACCCACTAAGATATGTAAGACTTTTTTGTACATGTCAAAAATAGAAGAACTTAAATGAATGTTAGAACTCCTAGTTCATCTCTGAACACAGAATCACTAGAATATCACAATTTACTTAATGGTTCCTAGGAGTTAATGAAAAAATGTTAATATACTAAAATTTATTTTAGAAAGGAAACTGGTGTGTACCTCCAAGTCCTATAAACTGACCTACGTACAAGCAGCTTACTGGTCTGCTTCTGGAAATGAACAGTGTGTGAGTCTGCCTTACCCATTCTTGGCCTGTCATGTCCACTAGATAAAGGAAGATCATGTTGAAAATTTTGTTATGTCATATATTAATTTCTCTACACTTACGATAGCACATTTTAATTATTTTATGAGTCACCTTAATTTCAAAATGGGTTTTTACTAGTTTCTGATTCCATTTTCTCCACCACCTTGAGCTACTAGAAAAAAAGCAGAACACGTATTTGCTAAATAAATAAGGAAACCGGGGATGTTTCAATTTTTACAGATGAAGTGATATTCAAAGGTGTAATTTAAAATATAATTGATGGATTTCAGAAGTAAAATTACAAATATGTCGTCACAAAGTAGCAGTACCCAAGACACTTTTATCAAGTGCCCTAGCTAGCTATAATTCATGAGAAATCACAACAAAGAGCACAAGAGCCCTAGTGGTCTTAACTAGATACTTCTATTGTAATGCAATGCCCATTTTATAGAGATTGTTCTTTATTTCTGATAAGAACTTAATGGAGATGGCTTGTGTAGCTCACTGAATGGTTTCCAGATTCTGTATCAATTTTAAAAATAATTTAATCTCATATTTCATATAATTAAACACTTTTAAATTCAAACCCTATTTTTCTGAATTGAAAAAAGCTTCCTTTTAAATAAGGGGGCTTGTCTTATTCTTGGATGAAACTGAGGCACAATTTTAAAATCTGCTTTTCTGCACAGAGCTACTATAGCATAATATATAAAGAGACTGTGCTGTGAATTGGATAATTAATCTTGCTTTTGCTACAAACCTAGAGCCCTTATATGTAATATAGCAGTAATATTAACTTATTTTATATAGCTGTTGCAAAGATAACAGCCTGAGGTACTATATTAATACACAAATAAGCAAATTATTGTTACTATTATTTTCATTGTCCCATCAGATTATCAGTGAGCCATGGTCTTGCCTTCAATATTTTCAGCTACAGACCACTGACTTTTATGGACACATATTCCAGTTTATGGGATCTTAGGAAGAATTTTTAATCATCTTTGCCACTCATGTAAGACTGAATCTTTTTTTGCGGTTCTAGCAGATCAGACTACAAAAAAGTGCTTTATGGGAATATGATGCAGTGATGGCATTTAAGCAATTACACATATTTTGCATAGCTACTTTATTCCCTACCTTTAAAGTGTTATTTGTATATAGTGGAATTACTTTTCATAGATTGTTCTATAAGGTTTGTGAAGAATATGCTTAAATCATGTTTGCGATCACATTATGCCTATATATAAGATTACAATATGATTTAGATCTACTGAACATAAAATCTTTCATGTTCAAAACTACAAATAAGAATTTTTAAATATGAACATGTTAGAAAACTATGTACAGCTTATGTTCAAAATAAACTATTCTGTTCTTTAAAAGAAGGGATGAAAGAGAAGAAAGATGTATGCTCCAATAACTGATGGGCGCTTCTGGTTTAGTGTAGCACTGCAGAGGGACACAGAGAACAAAATATTAAACGTAATCACATTTCAAAAGAAGTAATCATGGTGAAACAAAACAATGTGATCTACAGGGTACTGAATATTTGGGAAATGTGGTAACGCTTCAAAACTCAAAACTCTAATTTTGAGTTCAGACACCTGGATCACAAGCAAAATCCATACATTTTACTGTGTCCAATTATTTATTTATTTTTACTGTGTCCAATTATCTACCCATACATTTTACAATTTTATTTACCTGGAATTTCTTGCCCTCATGCATGTGTGTCATTCATATACCTAACAACTGATGACAAAGTGGAAACAATATTTTGTTACCAGGTTTACTACACAGTCTCTAGCAACAAGAGACCATGACTGGATATTTCATATATTTCTGAAATTATGTGTGCTCCTTTTAAAAATGTGAATGAGCTTTTGCTATAGAAAATTATGTTCAACATCTACAGGTCCCATAGGAATGTAATTTGCTTTGAAAACCAGGCTAAACATTAAAAAAATAAAATATAAGAGAAGCCTCATTCGTGTTTCTCTTTGGCAAATTTGGAATTTAGCACTGGCATTTTTTTCCTCAGGACTTCTTTATAGTTTATATAATTGCATAATATTTTCCGTATTATTCTCTGTCCCCTTTTTAATACAGCTTTACATCAGCAGTGGCCTGAGTATGTTCAGCAGAAGAGGCTACATCCCAGGTACCACAATTCTAGACAATAAGAATATCATGGTTGGCAGCAGTGAAAATGTAGATAGAAACTCACAGAAGTTTGTGAGGAAAATTTTATGCAACAGGTGTAATATGACAGCCTTAAGATTGCCACCAAAAGAGTTATATACAGAACAGAATTTATAATATTACAAATAGCTATAATAGAATACTTTGCTTCATAAACACATTACTTAATTCCAGATGATGCACACTTGCAATACTCCTTTTCTACTTTGGAACTAAACTTTCAGACACACAAGTAAACCTAAATTGGCTAACATTTCTAAATTATAGAGAAGTCTGAAAAAGTCATCTGACATTTAGGTTTTTTTTTTTTTTGTTTTGTTTTGTTTTTAAGGTACCAATTATTCCATTGTGACTAACCTGGCTCTCCAAAGTTAATTTTCTCAGAAGTGCATGTTTTAAAAACTTCCTTGGCTAGCTGCATGTGGCATCTCGTCCACTGCCAATATGTCAGAATCTCTGATCATCACGTGACTAGATAAACAAGTGTCCCAGAGTTTTTTACTTTTCATTTTCAGAAGATGAGGACAGAAGTGATAGAAGGCAACACCACCAAACCTAGTGCTCCTCTGCTGGCTCAACGGTACCCAAGAATGGTCACTAAAGATGGGCACAGCACGCTCCAGATCGATGGTGCCCAAGGAAAAGGACTTGCATACTTAAAAGATGCTTGGGGAATACTAATGGATATGCGCTGGAGATGGATGATGTTGGTATTTTCTGCTTCTTTTGTCCTCCACTGGCTTGTTTTTGCAATTCTCTGGTACCTCTTAGCTGAAATGAATGGAGATCTGGAGATTGATCATGATGCCCCACCTGAAAACCATACTATTTGTGTAAAGTACATCACTAGCTTTACAGCTGCTTTTTCCTTTTCACTGGAGACACAGCTCACTATCGGTTATGGCACAATGTTCCCAAGTGGAGACTGTCCAAGTGCAATTGCTCTACTTGCTATACAAATGTTACTGGGTCTAATGCTGGAGGCCTTTATCACAGGTAAACAGATCTTACTTCATAACTAAGTGTTTCGATGGTGTGGTTCATATGAAAATTCTGTTGTGAAGTTAGATAAGAGAAACAAGGAAAAGGCTATGCCACTGCCCATACCCAAAAAATATAATTATTTTCAGAACAGCTTGACAAGCTATATTCCCATTTTTATGTCAGTAAAATAATAGTACAAAGGATTTTAAATTAGCAGTGTTATCTATTGTACAGATGGGGTCCACCCCCACAGAATTAAATGGTTTAAAACTAACAAGATCCAAAGCAGCTGTACAAACAAAGAAAATCCTACTTAGTTCAATGGGACATTTCTCTGTAAATAATGCTTAGTACATCTTTTTTTTAATCTAACAAGATGATTATTTGAGGGCTTTTGAACCCAGTATATACTATAAATACAGGTAAGCCTTATTCTATAAATTCTATTGCATAACTATATCTTTTTCTGGTCAGTGTCTGTAATGTTCTACTATACATATGTGCATTGTAAATACACACAATATATTTATAATAATGTAAAATGAAACAATAACTAGAAAAATGACATTTTCATATTATCATAAATTTAAAAAATAGTTTACAATAAAATTTATTGCAACACAAATCTGCTGAGAGATGATACAGCACATTAGCTTGAAATATTACATCATAGGAAATAATAGCTCTTGTCCTAAAAATAAATGTTAAATTATATTTTAATCAACATTTAAAACTGACCTTAATTTGTATTTCTCTACTTCAAATAATGTGATGTACTAATCTGTTTAACTGTGCTTAGTTTCTATCAACTAGCACCAAAAAATTACATTTACATGCATTATCTTTATTTAAATTCTCTTTTTATTTAGGTGCATTTGTAGCAAAAATTGCCAGACCAAAGAATCGAGCTCTCTCCATCCGGTTCACTTATCTTGCAGTGGTGACACACAAAGAAGGAAAGCCATACTTAATGTTCCAAGTGGCTAATACTCGCCCAAGTCCACTCACCAGTGTTCGGATTTCTGCAGTTCTTTATGAAGAGCGTGAAACTGGTCAACTGCATCAAACTACTGTGGATTTCCATTTGGATAGCATCACTTCTGAAGAGTGCCCATTTTTTATTTTCCCCTTGACCTATTACCATTCTATTACACCATCAAGTCCTCTAGCCATTGTTCTACAAAGGGAGGCTCATCATCATTTTGAGCTAGTAGTCTTCCTTTCAGCCACACAAGAGGGCACAGGGGAAACATGTCAAAGGAGGACATCCTATCTCCCATCAGAGATTGTATTACATCACCACTTTGCTTCTATGCTGGCTCGAGGTGCCAAAGGGGAATATCAGATCAAAATGGAAAATTTTGATAAAACAATCCCAGAACTTCCAGCAGCAGACACTAAACGTTCAAAAATGGAGATTCGCATCAATGGACAGCACATTGACAGCTTCCAAATCTGTGAGACTCAGATGACAGAATAAACTGTGAATGTGTGCCAGTTTTTTAAAAAACAAAATGAAATACCACTATCATATCAATGCCATCTTTATCCTCTCTATTTTCTCATGTTTGTTTTATTCTATGAGTACCTCTGACTTCAGAACGATGTGCAGAATAAAGAGCATAGTATCCATGTTACTGGATGAGCCATGGAACTGCACCAAAAAAACAGTCAGGGACAAGAACCATTGCACAAATCCTTACAAAACAAAAAAATGCTACCTGCTGAATTCAATGGACTATGATTAAAACTGCACTGGCCTAAATAGGAGACTTTTGAATTCAGAGAGTTGTTCAAGGAATCTAATTAAATGCCATGAGGGTGAATACTATGGAAAAATGGACACAACTTTATTAAAAATATCTCCACTAAAAATCATGTTCACCTGAAAATCTCAAGGTTCCACAGGTTTCTCAGATCAACCTTCTCTTGCTATACAGTTACAACAGAATATGCTGATGTTTAAACATGCTATGAAGAATGTTGCTAGTATTTTCTGTGGCACTGAAATTGCAATCCTGCTGTGCTTGTTTATTAAGGAAAATCACAAGCATTTGCCAAATCTCTTTGTTCCAGCAGTTAAGAACAAGTTCAACATCCCTAGGCAATTTTGTGATGAAAGTGAACGATAAGAATTTTAAGATACATTGGACTCTAATACTCTGCACTGGGACATTTACAGACATCAGGAAACTATCAATCTGTATTCATAATTCTCCTATCAAGAACAATTCTTTTTCTGTCTTGCAAAATAATCCTATCATGAGAAAGATCCACTACTTCCCACATTTATTTATCTTTCCGTACTACTATGTTCATTAAGTGCAGAGATAAACATCTGACTTTACAAAATAACTGTGCAAACATGAAATCTAATTATCAGACTTTGAATATCAGACTTTGTGCCAACTGATTCATGATTATTACCGGAACAGTTTATCAGAACTAACATTGTTGCTGTTTCTAAGTTTAAAAGGACCGTTTTTGTGGCTTCTCAACTTTTTTTCAGCCAAAGAGATAACTTCTCTGTATACACACCTAAGAAAAACTACAAAGCATCATCAGAACCACTAAGTGCTTTTATGTAAAGGATGATTAAAAGGTTCTTCTCAGAAAAAAAATGGTATAGGTTTTAAGTTTTACTTTCAAATGGCTTTGTTTCTAACTTGCGGTTATGAAGAGCTTAGCTTTTTGCTCTTGAATTTGGATTAAATGTATTTATATGTATATACTAGTTTTGCTGTTGAGATTTGTTACCAATTATAAAGTACTTTTTACGAAGCTTATTATTATTCCCCCAAATCTAAGGAATGGTTTTGTGCCTGACAATTATGGATTCTATGGTCAACTGAGAACATGGTAGGGACAATTAATCTGGACAATTAATTAGTTTCATAATGATACCAGCTGTCAATTCAAAGTTTTTAAGGCATCTGAGACCCCCAGTATTTTACTAAAGTTGCTAATGATATTCTATGTATGTAATGTTAAGAATAATCATAGCATATTCTCAGGATGGAGAAATGTCTTTACAAATGAAGATAAGGGAGGTGGGAGTCATGACAAACTATGCTTTAGAAAAAAAAATAAACTGGAACATCACCACAATATAGTACTAGACTTATGTTGTCTTACAAGGTTTTGGAAGTAGTTTTGCCCTTGTCTGTGCTGAGGCTTTAATCTTTTCATTCACTGGGTACTGTGATCATGGCTTAGCCCAACGCAGAGACCAAACAGCAATAGTAATTATCATTTTGAATACTCATTAAATTGGATTTGTACTTTATATTTTTGTCCATCAATTTAAACAATTGTCTCCCTTCTATAGCACTGTTAGGATCATAAAGCATTTCGCTTTTAATCTATATGCCCAATTTTTACCAAAACTCCAGCTTAACTATGCTAATTTTCTAATCTTTTTACATTTTACTATGTTCTGTCTAATATACTTAATATGTAGAAAAAAGAAATGCAAACTTTCAGTCTATAAGTAAACAGCCCTGGTAAGAAGTTACATGCTTCCAATTACTTATACAAGTAGAAGCATTAATTTTGTTTGCCTCAAAAGTCTTTTATAATTTAAATATTAGTTAACAGAAGCAAATTGTTCTTGTAATCCAACATTAACAACTTGAGATATTGTTAAAAAGGTTTTATAGAAAAGTGCTTATACTGAAAAGAAAATACATACTGGGTTGGACAGCTTCAGCATTAACAAGTACACTAAACATGGCAGTCAGATTTCAAACAAAAAGCAAGAATTTGAATTCTAACATCAGCTTTACTAACTCCAGTGATACTTTATCTTTAATGCATGCTTTGGAGATTAGTGCAAATAGCCATAGTTATTTATATAATTTTATTCTGTTACTGAAGCTGGTTAAAATCCAAACTCAAGCTTAAAGTTTTACTATATTGGCTTTGGGCATTGTGAATTTGCAGATTAGCCTACTATACAGGACTAGTGTGGGGGGAAAATCAGAAAAGGAATTCTAAAATAAAACAGCCACTGTGCAAAGCCCGCTAGTATCTATAAGAGGCATATATATTTTTTAAAAAGCCACAAAAGAATTCAGGATTACACCTTTAAATAATTTCAACATACTGCATTTATTTGAAATTAAGATGACCTTGGATTTAAGACAACCCTTCCCACAAAGGAAAGATTACACATAAAAATCCTTCACACTGCCCAGCTTTCTCAACTTGTCAAGCAGGATTGCCAACTGTTACTGAAGCCAGCATAAGGAATTTTTTCCCCAACAAATGTGTATATGCAATAGAATTTTTATGGGTGTCCATATGGGCATGACAGAAACCACATCCAATAAAAGGCAGAGCCAAGATAAAAAATTAATCTTAAATAATTATTACTTATTAAAATTATTTGCCTGTAAAATAAGATACTCAATTTGTAAAATTAATTGATTTTTTTCTGCATATATATATCACACAGAAAAAAAGGAACAATTTCTGGAAATCTGGCTCAGTAAGCATAAAACTATGCATGCTTACTCTATAGTAAACTCCACTAAGATCAGTGGCTTTTACTCCCACATAAGTATACACAGAACATTGCTATACTGGGGATAAATCTGTTTAATCCATTTTATTCTATGTATGCCAGGGAAGATATCCTTTTTCCCACTTACAAAAAAGAAACAGATTAATAATAGGCCTCTGTACTTGGTTGCACACTCAAGGAAACATGCATACTTATCTGTAATAAGTCCCACTAAGCTCAGTAACTTTTACTCCCTGATAAGAATAGGTAGGACTTAAGAGTCAGCATGCTAGTCTTTCTCTTCATGCATCACCTCCATGTGCCTACAATGGACAATCTCTTTTTCCATGAAGATTTTCTTCTGACTACTACAAGGTTACTGATTTGACAGTCTTCACTTGCCATGACAGTGTCCACTTACCCTATACTTCAGAACAGAGCTAGTGGACTTGTCTTCATTCCCCCTAACAGGATAACTGTAGTTTCTCCCTCAATCCTGTCTCCATTTCAGCCACTTGCTTTCATTGGTTTCTTATTATTATTCATTAGATTAAATGGTATCCTTGGCCCTCCCTCTGACGACTTTCATTCACATGTAATTATTAATGGAAAAATCCTCATGTATCTTTTGGATAATATGGTACTTAGTCCAGTATTTATTCCAGAAATCTTAGGAGTGATTTTTAAAAAAATCAAATGTTGGTAATACCAAGTATTTATTTTATATTCTTCTTTTGTTCAGGTTCTCAAATTAGCATACAAAATATTTGTCAGCCCTATATTTGACTAAGAAACAAATGCCATATGGGTTTAAAACTACTTTTGTTAGAACAGCCATAGTAACAGAATCTTAAAAGTATGAATGTGCTTCCCTCCTCCCTCACTTTATCTTCATGTAAATTAGGGAGGGGCCTGTCTGAGGCATTTTCTTAAGTTTGTTTCTTGGAATGGGTTCAAACTGTGCTTGTCTGATTGTTACCTTGGTAATGGATCTTCCCGTTGTCCTTCAAGGCCATTCTCTATTTCCTCAACCTTTCCTCTTCTTTTTGCATAACTACTACTCTGCGAGGTAGGTCAGGCTGGGAGAGAATTACTTGCTCACAGTCATCCAGTGACTTTCATGGCTTAGAGTTGACTAGAATGTGAGGCTCTCCAGTGATAGAAATTCAGTGCAAAACTTCAATGCAACTGTGTCCCCCAAACAGACTCTTCTCATTTTTTCAAGTGACAACATAGACCATTTCTTTAAAGGCTCCGCAGCTTAACCTTCCCTAATCTAGGCATCCTCCAAATGTGTCAACCAACTCCCAGAATTGAAGTCCATGCATCTGGACAGTGTCCAGATGGGGAAGGTTGCCTGTACAAGGACATTGTATTGCTGAGTTGGGTAATTTCACACGCAAATACATGAATTCAAATAACATCTACTAACTATGGAGAATATAAACTGTTATACCTCTAAAGTTTTCAAAGAAAAGATCCCACATACCTGGTTCTTTTCTGCCTGTTTTTTCAAACCTTCTGTCTCCCCTAAAAAAATTAGAAAAACAAACATACAAAAATGCTTTTTCAGGAAAAACACTTCATTTTCAAAACTTAGAAGAAAATTCAAGATAGAAATTCAAGAATGTATAGAGACAGAATAATGAAAACTATTCTGGAGAGGAACCCATTAAAACACTTGCATTATATCAATTTGTTCAATATCTAGTTATATTAAACAGGTTCTTATAATTAATTCATATTGTCAATACATTTTACTTCATATTAATGCAGAAAGTAGATACACACACGTTTGTGTTATCTGCATGCTTGTATAAGAAAAAATATAACCAATTTGCAGAACTCTCCACCAATTGCCTTTTTCTTTTTCTTTATATTATTCAAATCATGTTTTCAATACATTGTTCTGTCATAATATAATTTGTTTGTTCCTGTACACTACAGATTCACATGACATATCACAATGCCACAGAGATATCTGCTACTGAAACAAATCTAAAGCCCTTTGAGTTCACATGGTATTCTGTTTGTTGAATACCAACATATATTTCCAGCATGCCCAGCATTTAGCAAATTCAGTTACTGTTCATGTTGTTGGTTAAACATGAAAGCAAGTACTAATCTATGATCCTGAGAAAACCATCAACCAGAATTTTCTCTAAATTTCCCAAGAAATATCGTTTTAACATAACTTTCTAAGTCATAAATACTACCTAATATTTTTCCATCTTAATGTGTTTGTTTACATAAAAAAAGAATATTTATTTACATATTGTTTATGCAATACATATTAAAAAATAATCTGGGTCTCATGACTCCATACTTCTTCAGAATAATAAGAATCCTAGGGCTATTTCCAATGTTAACTAAGCAAAACTAGTTAATTATGAATATACTCTGTGATGGGAGCTGCTACCAATGTTGATAATATATTCATTCATTTCTTCATTTATGATTTGAACTGTAGTCAAAATACTCAATACAACATACACTAAAAATAGATAAAACACAAGCTATAATAAAATAAAGCATACTTTAGTGTACACAAATGGAGGCAAACACTGGTCACATTCTGATTTAATAATTTAAAAAATATATTCTTGGAAATATATTACAAGATCCCATCAAGGCATGAACATCAAAGCACAGCCAGGACTGCTCCATTAAAAAAGCAAATGATTTAATTATACTATATATGATTTTTGAATTACCTTTCCTCCCAGCTCTGTGACCTATGCATTTCTCTGCCCCCTCCTCTTCCAAATCCACCTTCCACGTCATCAAAACTTCTTTGGTAGAAACCACTTTCTCCTCGACCTCTGCCTAAAAGATAAAACAGAGCTGTTACCTCATTACCTTTCCTTTGTAATAAATATGACTAAAAGTTATTCACACAATGTTAAAACTGAAATCAAATATTCTTTTAGAGGATATACAGATGAGACATATTATTTATTTTATTTTTATCCCGCCTTTATTAAAAGGTACAAATGTTCTATTTATCATAAAGCATAGATTTAGAGCAGCCCTGTAAATAAGCCCATTAAAGTTAGCAGTCTGCAAATAAATATAAATATATATAAAAGCCCACCAAATTTAGCAGAGGAAGGGCATGAAGAAATAGTTCATGTCCACCAGCCCACTACATTTTTCTACACGGGTCTTCCTTAATCTGGTGCTCTCTGGATATAGTGCCTCAGCTCCTAGAAGTGTCCATTTATTCAGAAAGCACCCAATTTGGGAAAGTGTGCCATAGATTCCCTACTCTAACAGCCTCTGTGATTTCTATTTAGGTATTCTCCATATAGATACAGAGAACTCAATTCCTCTTCTGTCAATCTCTTCATTTGCTGAATGCAATGTTACCCAGCTAGCATACGTGAGAGACAATCAACCACTGGGTCATGACTGACAATTTATCAAAGAAAGGTATTTGTTGGCCCACTGACAGTGCTGAGATCTCAGCACTTCTCCCACCATGACTATCCATTTTATTTTTATAAACATTTTCAATATATTACTCCTCCAGTTTCTCAACTGCCAAAATCCCATCTCATTCTTCTATCTCTGATGAAACAAGCGAGTAAAGCCAAGTACTGCAACATCAATAGCCCAGCATTTAAACAAAACTTTGAAATCAACTTTCTTCTACCTGACCCGATGTGTGTAACATTTATCATTTACCTTTAAAGAATGATAAAGCATCTTAGTTGTATTTGTAGTGCTGAGCTCAACATTTTATTTTATTTATTTATTTATTTATTTATTTATCATATTTATATCCCGCCCATCTCCCTCTCAAGGAGGGACCCTGGGCGGTTCACAATAATATAGTTTAAAATCAATAAAAAAACCATAAATAATACCAATAATCATTAAAATACATAGTTACAATCAGATCCAGACAATGGTAGGTCTTATCCCATGAGCTGGTAGGGCTGGTCAAGGGAGATCTAAGAAACCAGCCAACCCCAAGACTGGCTATTCCCCTCCCCACCCCAAGCATGGTGACAAAACCAGGTCTTCAGGTTTTTTCTAAAGTCCAGGAGAGAGGGGGCTAATCTTATTTCAGGGGTGAGAATGTTCCAGAGGGCAGGGGCTACTGCAGAGCAGGCACGCCTCCTGGACCCCGTCAAATGGAATTCTCTTACAGATGGGGCTTGTAGCATGCCCTCTCTGTATGACTGGGTGGGACGGGTTGATGTGATGGGGATGAGACGGTCCCTCGGGTAACCTGGTCCCATGCCATGTAGGGCTTTAAAGGTAATAACCAACAACTTGAATTGAATCCGGAAGCAAACCGGCACCCAATATAGGTCGCGGTGCAAAGGTGTTATATGTGCTGATCTTGAAGCATCTAAAATCGCCCGCGGAGCCCACCCGCAACTCCCTGAGTTGTCCCAAAAGGATACCATGGTTGATGGTATCGAAAGCTGCCAAGAGGTCAAGGAGAGCCAGGATGGATGCATTGCCCCCATCCCGCTCCCGCCAGAGATCATCCATAAGTGCGACCAATGCTGTTTCTGTCCTATATCCCGGTCTGAAACCTGACTGAAAGGGGTCTAGTTTTATCTAGAATCCTCTGGAGCTGCAGTGCCACCACTTTCTCAACCACCTTCCCCATAAAGGGAAGGTGGGAGACTGGACAAAAATTGTCCAGCACAACCGGGTCCAGCAATGGTTTCTTGAGGAGGGGGTGCACCAGCACCTCCTTGAAGGCCACCGGAAACACCCCCTCCCGCAAGGATGCATTTACCATCAACTGGGCTCAGCCACCTGTCACCTCCTGAGCTGATTGCACCAGCCAGGAGGGACATGGATCTAATTCACATGTGGTGGCATTTACAGTCCGGAGGATCCTATCCACTTCCTCGGGTCCAACAGGATCAAACTGTTCCCAGATAACTGGGTAAGTACGTTCCTCAGGCATCTCCCCAGACCATGTCTCACGCTTAGAGTCTAACTTAGAGCGAATCCAATATGAATAGATTTAGAGAAAGAGGCAAGAAAATAAGCATGGGTGAGGATGGTTTGCAATCAATCATATAAACATTCCTTTGTGTAGGAGTAGGCAGATTCAATTATGACAATGATGTCCTAAAGTGAGTGGGGTGGTGGCACTGCAACTTCATAGGAATTGAACTTGGATTTTAGGCTGTTTCTCTTTTTTTCTTTTACATTTTATAAATATATTAGACTTGTTAGATGCTTTAACAAACATTTTATTTTCTGCTGAAAATTAGGGAGAAGCTGTTCTATTATTCAGCAGTTTGATGCCAAACTTCAGCAATTAAGTACTTGGGGTGGGCACTAAAAGCTGCAAAAAAGGAATGGGGCTTCATACAGCAAAACACTTGTAGGTTCCTCATATCTGTCTTATTGTTTCAAGTTGCCCCTACTCTTTCCATCATGAACCACAATACAGCCAGCTAGAAAATTAAACAGAAAATATAACTTCTCTTAAAATGTGGGAACCCTGGCAGCACCATCATCTACAACTCAGAACTGACTTTGATTGAACTAGTTATATGCTTTGTAAATACATAAAAATAAATAAATCTCTATCATAAATTGAATAGCACCAGTTGGGCTGACTAACCCAGGAGAAGGGGATACTGTCAACATCACATACTAAATTTTTGCTTTATAGTAAGATCTTTTAAGACAGAAGCAATTTATTATCAAATAAATTTTCTCCTTTGATCACAAACAAGATACTTTATTTTTTATGGTAATAATTTGAATTGTATTTACAATTTTGTTGTACCATTTCTTCAAGGAATCAGTCACATGACCTTTTAAAAAATACTTGACATTCTAGTATTAAAAAAATAAACTGTTGGAAAAATAAATTATATAATGTTTGCAATATTAAAAAAATCAAAGATTTCTACCAGTATAGAATTTGACTGTCATCACTGCTAAACTGTGTGAATGTTATTTCCTCATGTCTAATAATATCCTCTAGAAAGATTGCCACTAAAAATCAGTGAAGCATGACACAAACATATTGCTGAAATTCTATAGAAAGACCACAGATTTGGTCTATTGAACAGCAAAAATGTTGTTGTTAACAGAGGGGGCAAGCCATGAGAGCAGGACACCCAAAAGTAATTCTTGCTTTTAATATCTGCAGCAAGGAATATATAAGAAACAATTAATTTTACAGTTAGTGTATGCAGATTGATAACTGAATCTAACTGTTGCTTCCATTTTTCTTTCAGCTTGTTGAATTAGTGTCATATCTATTCTGTAGCTTTTTCAAAAAAATATCATTTGACACAGCAGGTTTTAGATTACTATGCTGTCCAGTGAGAGTAGAAATGGCTCATTCCCATACTTACAACTGGAGTACTCAGGAATATTTTTATGACATTCCAGTTATAAAGCCATTTCATTTTATCTCTATTTCTAGATATATTACATGTTTAATACTAGTAAATTAGAACAATGGAGCATTGGCTAGAAACATTATGAATTACCATTCAGAATTATAGCACTCATCTTTTCTCGTGTTATAGACTTTTAACTCTTCTATTACCAATGTTTGGGGTATATTCTATCTCTGTTGGCTTACTGTACATCTATTTTTTTTTTACTTTTTGTTCTTTCATTCAAAAGAGAAGAAAACCTACGGTATATTATAACACAGATATCCCAAATCCTTGTTCAATTCTTTAAAAAGCCCATAGAAATAAAATTTTATGTTTACAAAAAAAATCTCACCTCGACCTCTAGAGGAACTTCGACCTCGAGGAGCCCCTACCACTGTTCCTCCTCCTCGTCCCATCAATCGTAGGACAGCAGCACTATTTACAGATAGTGAAAAATTTCTCTGCCAAAAATAAGAAATATGCAACAGAAACATTTCTGAAGGTATCATCAAATTAAATCATATTTCTTACTCAGCTCCAATATTATGCTGCAACTGAAAATACAGTGAAGCATCAAATCAATATCAGAGAAGTAATTACTAAAGCAAATTAGTAATGACTGAACTATTAAACTTTTTAATTTTTTAAATTTTATTTTAAAGCATTTAAAGACTAAAATAAATTACTACACACACACAAAAAGAAAATTACAAAAGACATAGTGGATAGAAGACAAAATGTAAGAAAATAAACAGAATTTACAATTGTCATAACATTCAAAATTCATTGTTTTGTTATTTCAGAGATTACATAATTAATTGAACATATAAAACTAAACTCATATTATCTTGGGAATAATTGCAAATCACTGCAAAACTCAAAATATTAGTATTTTTATTAATATCACCACTATTTGTCATTATCTGAAATAAATGCATATGATCTTATTTTTAAAAAAGGAAAGAAAAGGAATAAATAAATAAATAATAAGTAAAAAAATATTGAGTTCTAGATTCCCTCCCATTGTACCCAACTGGTGATTATATCAAATTATTTATAAACATTAAAATAAACTTCTGGTTGCTTTCCTTCCATTGCCAGTTATCAAAACAACTATTTGTATGAGGGTCTAAAATGGAGGCTCTTATTCAGTGGTAGAGTACACAGAAAGAAACTTAACATTCAATTACTCCCATCCATTATAAAGAAATTAGCACTTATTTACAAACATATGTACATATAAACATATACACCACTTGGATGGCCATGTAGTTATGATCTTTTTATTAAAGAATGGCATACACAAAATCAGCTGCAGTGCTAGTGTGATAGCCAGTGTAGTATAATGATTAAAGAGCTAGATTGGAAAAAGGCCAATTACATAAAGTTCTTTGGAACCAGAATGATATGAAGGCATATATCATATGAAATGTGCTTCCCTTGACTGTGTAATGTGGTAATCAAAGTATTGGATTGGAATTGGGGAAATTCAGGTTCAAGTCCCCACTCAACCATGGAGCTTACTGGGTAACTCTGAGCCAATAGCCATCTTTCAGCCCAACCTACTTCTCAGAATTGTTTTGTGAAGGAGGCCCCCATATCGGTCTCCTTGAGCTCCTAGAAGCTCAAGGAGATACCAAGTGAATAATTAAGTAACAACAATGTAGTGTATTTCAAATAAACTTCAGTATTTTAGCATGATTTAGCACAATTGAATTGTTTTAGTGTTATGTTAATAAGTCTTGAATTAGTGTTATGTTAATAAGTCTTGAGCTTAAGCATCCCTATTTTCCTCTCCAATATGCACCAAAGGAAGAGATTGGAAACGTGTTTCATAATTTAATTTAACTGCAATTTAGACTAACACCACTTTGGTGTGTGGTTCAGACATCAAACCAATTAGTTAAAAAGTGAAGTGCTGGCTTTCATTTGCTTCCCAACTAAGTCAGAGAAAGAAATGAGAGAACCCACAATTCTTACAGGCACATTTATATAGTCCTAAATCATGGTTTAAGGCAGGATTGGGCAGCCAATGACTCGCAGCTGAATTTCAAAAGCCCCTTACAACTAAACAGCTCATACCTACGAAGGACGGGACAAGAAAGAAAAAAGAAAACTCATCTATTTTGGCTTTGTCCATGTTTATTACAGGATTTGCTTCACCTGCTGCTTTTTTTTTTTTAACATGGCTGGTTTGGCATTAGGTCCAAAACAATTCAGTGAAATGCAGGAAAATCTTCCAAGTTTGTTTATATTTTCATTATTCTAGACTGGTAACAACAACTGTTTAGCATTGTTCCCTCCTATCCCACTCATTCCCTTCAATGTGCTACCCCTTGATATTTTACTGCCATTTATGTATTAAAAATTATAAGTTCATATAAGTAAATTAACTTACAATAATGGGGAAAAACAATAAGCTTCTGAACTAGACACTACAAGAAGAGTTGTAGTTGAATGTAAAATACCCCTTTGAGTTCTATTTGAATATGAATCTTTTTTTTTAGGCTCCTCCCATGGCCATCACCTATTGCTATTTTCCTATCTATTTTATGTGGTCTCTTGAAATCATCCTTTCTCCAAAAGCAATACTGTGATATTGAGGGTGAGAGGAAGAAACCTTCAAGTTCAGTTATTGGTGAAGAAAGAAAGGAAATCCTCTAATGAATAATTTGAACTGGTAACTTGAACCCATTTCTCCTTGGTCTTCATCTAACACTCTATTCTCCACGAACCATAAGTTGTACTAAAACTAGCAAATGATCACTTTGCCCAATTAATTGGTGTCATGTTCTGAGATCCTGCTCCTTCCACAATTCATTAAAACAATTTACTGCTTTTTGGCATACATGGTTATCTGATGCCTTCCTTCCATAACAATAGCTTCAGTAAATTTATCTGAAAACGGCAGTAGAGAACATGCTAATTTCAAGAATTAGCATAACTGAGCCAGGAGTCCAAGCAGAGTAATGTTGTCTTTGCTCATTCATTACAGGTGGTCCTCGGTTAACAACCACTCATTCAGCAACCGTTCAACTTACAACTGTGCTGAACAAGTGGTACTTATCACCGGTCCTCAAAGTTCTGGCTGTCACAGCGCCCCCACAGTCACATGACCGTGATCCAGGCGCTTGGCAACAGGCCCAGATTTCCAGCTGTTGCAGCACTCCCATGGTCACATGATTGTGACTTGTGACCACAGGACAAGCTTTGTGACAGGCTCTGTGACAAGTAGTCAAGGAGGAAGCTGGCAGAAAGTTGGAAGTCTCAGTCACATGAGGTCCTTACTTAACAACCTGCGGTGATTCGCTTATTGATGGTAACTGGGGAGTGCTGGAACTGTCGTTGCTAAGCAGTGTGGTCACATGACATTGCGCTTTATGACTGCACCGCTTAGCAATGGAAATTCTGGTCCCAGTTACTGTTATTAAGCAAGGACTACCTATACAAACCCCAAGGACTAAACACTGATCTTGCTTCCAATGACGTGGGTTTTACAGAAAATTTGAATGGGGATTCATTTCAGAGGGAAAAAAGTGGATACAGATTGAACTAATCTCCATGTGTGAATGTTGAGTTTGCATTGGAAAAATTTTCTAATGCAAAACTACTACATGCAAAATACAGTAATTTGCACGAGAAAACCTGTACTATTAGCATCATGTAGAGTGGATATATTTCTGCAAAAAAAAGAAAAAGAAACACTAGAAAATGTTCCATTCCACATCACTGTTTGTTTGCACCTCTTAAATCTATATTCATGTTTGATTCATTCACTCTTTATCTGCTTCTCAAATTCATTGTCTCTCATATCCTGGGCTCCTGTAATGATATGTGGGAATGACTTTGGGAGACTGGGCGAAGAGATGCTGCCTAGGGAACAGTCAGATTAGAGGGAGCATAGCCCACAGCTGCATAGTGGGCAGAGCAAGCTCAGGAAGGACCCTCCCTAAGTTATTGGGCTGTAAAGGTGACGGCGGGAGAATTGTACTTTCAGACTTGCAAGATTCTGTTAAGGTAGCCTTACAATAAAGTAGAATTAGCTCATCTGGTCGTGTTTCCTGTCTGGTCTATCTGGGAAGGCTGACAGCTCCCTCCTATCTTCTGCTGAGAAATGAGGCAAACTCCAAATGATTTTCCCATAGTTACCATGCATGAAGCATAAATCCTTACTTCTGGTGCATGTGCTAGTCACTTAATGAATTAAATTAATGACCTTAATTAAAAGGGGCTTACTTTTTACAAAGTATAAGTATGCCTGTTAATGAACTCCCTCTATTGCATGGCTTGTGTGTATTTCATACAACTCTTCCCTTATACCCACTGCCTGGTTCTCCTCTGGAAGCCCTTCAACCAGAAGCCAAGGTATTTATTTAGAGAGTTCAGAAACATGCTTTCAAATGAATGTCTGAACTGTAATGCTGGCAACTGTAATGCTAGCTCAGCAATCTGATGTTTTTTAATCAGATCAGATGAAGCAGTGGGTATACCAAACTTAATCCTAGAATCACCAATGAGTTCTATAGTACTATTAGGGGAAGATTTATTGGATCAGAGAAACATATCCTGGAAGTATTAACCAATTCTAGAAATGCTGAATTAGCTTTATAGGGCTACAGTAGGAGTGCTTTCAGATCAAGAGATGACTTTGAATGTTTATACAGCATCTGAAAACAATGCATTTCATCAACACTGGCAGGTACATCAGTTATGCCCTTTCCTTGGGAAGGTATAACACTGCCAAATTAATCCACGCTTTGGATATCTCCAGATTAAATTATTTTAATACACTGTACCTAAATCTCTCTTTGAAAATGCTCTATAAACTTTAGCTGGTGCAAAATTCTGTGATGAGATAGTTAAAAGATATTAAAACAATTAACATTTTAATATTGGCACTGAAATAAATTCTAAGTTTTAAGTATATTTTTGAGATCAGTTCCTATTGATTTTGACCTACAATTAGGCTACCGGATCTGGACTACAAAACTGCAGTGATTCCCGGATGACACTGGTCCTCTGCATTTTTTGCAGCCCAGATCCAGTCACCTTATCTAAAAGAACCTAGAAAATAATGTTCCAGAATATATGGGAGTTCTCTTACCCTCAATGAGTTGACCTTTTTAATGAGCTATTTACAGAATGTGCTACCTTGAGACATTATGCAGTAACTAATTAGAATGGGGCCTTTTTAGATGTGACATGCCAACTTTGGAAACCCGCTCCAGATAAACTTGGGTGGTACCCTCATGCTGCTTTTGTTTAGTTACCCTGCAGTACTTTTTCAAATGAATGAGTTTCTACCAATAGTAGTGTTAGAATAATAATGATGACAATTATAATAATGATAAAAATTCATTATAATTACTGAAATTATTGTTGAATTTATAATGACTTCAGATTATATTTTTAAATGTGAATTTTGGTGAGTAATTGGAAAGGCAGAGAAAAGTGAAATAAATGAAATACATTAAGTCTAAGCTATATTGATATAATAATGTCATCTTATAATTTATCATAAGACTTACTATATAGAAGAATGAGACTGCAAAGCTAGAACTGTCTGTCTCTTTTTTTACTTTGTGATGCATTAATAAGCTTAAATGAGAGGAAAAACCCTTCTGAACATCTGAAAATGGCATTAAAGACTTCTTAGGTCAACTTGTACATTTGGAATGTCATTTAAAATTCTTTAATATGGGCCAATGTAAAACTTGCTAAGTGACAGTGGATGTATTTAGAATATACAGGAGTACTTACTCAATTTTTAAATTAGAAAATATTAAAGTGGCATACACTATCATGCATGATAATAAGGCAAATGTTTTATAGCTGAATTGATACTACTAACCTAAATGGTAAATGTGCTATAATGAATGAATAATCTACTTTTCTTTCGTTAATTAAATTCAATTCTCATGAAAAAAAAACCCAATTTTTATTTTTATTTTTGAAACTAACCTGTTCTTCTTCTGTAAAAGGTACTAGTGCCAAAGGCGGTAGGGGCTCCTCTTGTAGAATGGGCAGAAACTCCTTATCCAGAAGGTCTGAGGGTATCTAAAGGGGAAATTAAAAAAAAAAAAAGGAGAGGTTGCTGACCTGTAACAATAGTTCTTTGAGTGGTCATCTATACCATCATACATATGGATTCTACTGCTGAACAGGAACTTGTTCATACCATTTTAGAGCAAATGGAAGGTTTGAGGGAAACATGCCCCTACTCCGTGTGTGCATATTCTAACAATTTAATTCCTATTTTCTCCTGAGTTCTTAACAACTACCACAGCAGGTAAGCAGGGAATAGAATTGCCAACAGAAGTAAACATAAGCAATAGGGTAAAAGGTGGGTTATGTGACTGCACAGATGACCACTCAGAGAGCTACAATTTCAGGTAAACAACCTATCCTCCTACTTTGTGGTCTCTGCTAACAAAATATGGATGAGTAGCAACCTTATTTGCAGGGCAAAAGGGCAGATATATAAGAATGAAATAAGGCCAGAGCCAATCCATGAAATATAATGTCTGTTTTTATTTGCATACCAAGTCAACAGTTTCAAGTAGAGGGAGAGTTATGACAGAATGATTATCAAAGCTCTCTGGCAGAAAAGCCATGGAGAACATGATGGCTGTGTCTAAGTGTTTCCACACTAACAATGAAACATTCAAAACTTGCTGCAAAAGACGCACTTTGTAAACTATTTAGAGAATATGAGAAAATCCATCTGCAACAGATAGTGTTTGTTTGTGATTTACAGAAATATCTTACCCTGTCTAGACAGAAAGCCCTATATAGCTTCAGACAGTAAAGAGAAATTTCTAGTAGTATAGACAATATTGAAAAGAAGGTTGGAGGGACAGTATCCTGATTCAACTGAAAACTCAAAACCACTTGGACAAAGCCTTTTTTCTCTAATTAGGGTGAAGTACAGCAAATCCACGCATGAAGTGCAGAGTGTACTGGCAGAGAAATGGCAACCAAGAATGCCAGTGATCCAGATCAGCAGCCTGAGATTAAATGTTGTTAGGGTTAAAGGGTCTGGAAATAAATAGATTCAAGACAATAGAAAGGTTCTCTTAACTGCTGGGATTAGTTACCTAGGCAAATACAGTTTGAGTAAGCCTTTTAGAAAGGTTTAAGATGTTTGCTGAACATGGAAACCCCATCAACAGAATGGGATGCCAACAAGGCTCCTAAATAATTTCTGAAGAAAGGAACAGAGAGGCTTTCTGCTTCCAAGGAGAATAGAAACTGGAGGATGTTCTGCAGCAAGCGAACAGTTGATCCAATGTTGCGCTTATCTGCAAAAGCCATAAAGTACAGTGGGGCAAAAAAGTATTTAGTCAGCCACCAATTGTGCAAGTTCTCCCACTTAAAAAGATGAGAGAGGCCTGTAATTGACATCATAGGTAGACCTCAACTATGAGAGACAAAATGAGAAAACAAATCCAGACAATCACATTGTCTGATTCGGAAAGAATTTATTTGCAAATTATGGTGGAAAATAAGTATTTGGTCAATATCAAAAGTTCATCTCAATACTTTGTTATATATCCTTTGTTGGCAATGACAGAGGTCAAACGTTTTCTGTAAGTCTTCACAAGGTTGGCACACACTGTTGCTGGTATGTTGGCCCATTCCTCCATGCAGATCTCCTCTAGAGCAGTGATGTTTTGGTGCTGTCGCTGGGCAACACGGACTTTCAACTCCCTCCAAAGGTTTTCTATGGGGTTGAGATCTGGAGACTGGCTAGGCCACTCCAGGACCTTGAAATGCTTCTTACGAAGCCACTCCTTCATTGCCCGGGCGGTGTGTTTGGGATCATTGTCATGCTGAAAGACCCAGCCACGTTTCATCTTCAATGCCCTTGCTGATGGAAGGAGGTTTGAACTCAAAATCTCACGATACATGGCCCCATTCATTCTTTCCTGTACACGGAACAGTCGTCCTGGTCCCTTTGCAGAGAAACAGCCCCAAAGCATGATGTTGCCACCCCCATGCTTCACAGTAGGTATGGTGTTCTTTGGATGCAACTCAGCATTCTCTCTCCTCCAAACACGACGACTTGTGTTTCTACCAAACAGTTCTACTTTGGTTTCATCTGACATTCTCCCAATCCTCTTCTGGATCATCCAAATGCTCTCTAGCAAACTTCAGACGGGCCCGGACATGTACTGGCTTAAGCAGGGGGACACGTCTGGCACTGCAGGATCTGAGTCCCTGGCGGCGTAGTGTGTTACTGATGGTAGCCTTTGTTATGTTGGTCCCAGCTCTCTGCAGGTCATTCACTAGGTCCCCCCGTGTGGTTCTGGGATTTTTGCTCACCGTTCTTGTGATCATTTTGACCCCGCTGGGTGAGATCTTGCGTGGAGCCCCAGATCGAGGGAGATTATCAGTGGTCTTGTATGTCTTCCATTTTCTAATTATTGCTCCCACAGTTGATTTCTTCACACCAAGCTGCTTGCCTATTGCAGATTCAGTCTTCCCAGCCTGGTGCAGGTCTACAATTTTGTTTCTGGTGTCCTTCGACAGCTCTTTGGTCTTCACCATAGTGGAGTTTGGAGTGTGACTGTTTGAGGTTGTGGACAGGTGTTTTTTATACTGATAACAAGTTCAAACAGGTGCCATTACTACAGGTAATGAGTGGAGGACAGAGGAGCCTATTAAAGAAGAAGTTACAGGTCTGTGAGAGCCAGAAATCTTGCTTGTTTGTAGGTGACCAAATACTTATTTTCCACCATAATTTGCAAATAAATTCTTTCCGAATCAGACAATGTGATTGTCTGGATTTGTTTTCTCATTTTGTCTCTCATAGTTGAGGTCTACCTATGATGTCAATTACAGGCCTCTCTCATCTTTTTAAGTGGGAGAACTTGCACAATTGGTGGCTGACTAAATACTTTTTTGCCCCACTGTAAGTGCATTTCATTTAATAGGAATGAATGTGATTTGCTGCACACCAAGCAAAACAGATTTCCCTAGAACTTCCCAAATGTTGTAATAGGCTTGGCTAATATGGAAACCTGATACAGATGTGCTGATAAGTAACAGGCCACAGCTGGCAAGACAGTGCAAGACAAAATCTATTGTCCCTCTGCATTTAAAAAGAGAAATGGAAGAAAATTCATACAAGAGAGAACTAATTCATCTGGTTACAGAACTTAATGCTCTGACATTTTTCTCTAAATGTGAAGACATCTATCTACGGCGTTTATCAGCACTGGTGGATATGACTTAGCTCAGAAAATGTGCTGATATTCCCCTTAATGACCAGATGAAACTACTTGGGATATTGGTGACAAAGGCACTAATCCCACAGATTATAATCCTAAAGTACATAAGGACCAGGCCTTCACAAAATTAGGCTATACAGAACTTGGGCACTACAACTGAATCGTACTAATCAGAAGGTATAGTGAGCCTTTCTTACTGCTAAGACTTTGAGTATATTTATGAGCATGTCACTTTCATGAAAAAAATGCTATGTGTGTATTAGAAATCATTTGTAGTGAGAACCCCTATTCTTCAAATGTTATCTATAACTATCAGAAGAGAAAGTCAGAGAAGAAAATAAGGAATACTCCTAGTGTGATTATATTGCTCTGCTGCTAATGGTTTGCTTTAAAAAGGGGTGGGAGTTTAATTCCCAGAAGAAAACATCAATTAAAAATAAATGAAAGCACACTGAATTCAAAGTCAGGTGAATTGGCTGATCACTGAAGTGCATACCAAGAGTCCTGAAGTTCTGAGTTTGTTGCTGTAAGTATGCATACTTTAAATTAGGATGGCCCCGACCCTCCTGGCTTTTCATAAGCCCTAAAAGACCTGGCTCTGTGCCAGGGCCTGGGGCCCCGAGTGTATGCAGGGACCCATTTCTTGCTTAATTTAGGGATTATGATGGGTGATTTATTCTCGGTTGCTATGTATTTTAATCTTTGTATTATTGTAATTGTTTTTATTTTTAAAGTTTTGTTCACCACCCAGAGTCACTTGGTAAGATGGGTGGCCATACAAATTGAATGAATGAATAAAATTGATCAGTGTGAACCAACAGTTCTCTTCAAAAAGAAGCCAGTAGTTTAAAAAAATAAAAAGTATCAACACCTGCAAAGTTCGCAATCAAAATCAGGTCCACTGACACAATGCTCATTAGTACCAACCCTGATTTACAATTCCTGAGAATTCCATTATTATCTCTCATAGTGGAAATCCTGGGTGATAATCAAATTGGTAAGCTGCAGTGTGAACTATGGCTGCTTGGTAAAAATCCAATGTGATACTAGGATTTGAAGAGTTAATTCAGCAGGTGAAGACACCAATGTCTTCAAGAACGTACCAGGCAGTATTGAAGAAGTGATATTCAGAAGCATCTGTGAATAATGCAAGGAAAATGTCAATATCAGCAGCAGGACAGCCACAAGGGGATTCACTTTCAATGATTCACACTAATATTATTTAAAGTTTTCTCTGTAAAGCTGCAATAAGTACCATTATCACAGCCAAGATGAATGATAGGGTGAATGTCACCACAGTAGAAGGAACTATGACCCAGCAAGTTCTACTTTTGAGAACTCAAGACATAGTGCCTGTGGCATATCAGCAATATAAACAGATGTAGAATGGCAATGGCAAGTGACAAGATCGATAATTATGATAATATAGAATTCCACTCCAAAAGCCCTTGAAACCTGTAATATTCTGAGTCCCCTCAAACAGAGTACAGGTAGTCCTTGCTTAACTATGGTAACTGGGACCAGAATTTCTGTTACTAAGTGATGCGGTCTAAAGCGCAATGTCATGTGACCACGCCACTTAGCGACAGCAGTTTCAGCAGTCCCCATCATTAAGCGAATCACCATGGGTCGTTAAGCAAGGACCTCACATGACAGTGACCTCCGACTTCCTGCCGGCTTCCCCCTTGACTTTGCTTGTGGGAAGCTGGCAGGGAAGGTCGCAAATCGCAATCACATGACCGCGGGATGCTGCAATGGCTGGAACTTCAAAGACTATTTGCCAGGAAGTGATGGGACCAGATGCCATGATCTGAGTTTTTTTAATGTTGAGTTTCAAGCCAGCTTTTGCACTCTCCTCTTTCACCCTCATCAAGAGGCTCTTTAGTTCCTCTTCACTTTCTGCCATTAGGGTGGTATCGTCTGCATATCTGAGGTTGTTGATATTTCTCCCGGCAATCTTAACTCCGGCTTGTGATTCATCCAGCCCGGCATTTCTCATGATGTACTCTGCATATAAGTTAAATAAGCAGGGTGATAATATACAGCCTTGTCGTACTCCTTTCCCAATTTTGAACCAGTCGGTTGTTCCATGTCCGGTTCTAACTGTTGCTTCTTGACCCGCATACACGTTTCTCAGGAGACAGGTAAGGTGGTCTGGTACTCCCATCTTTTTAAGAATTTGCCACAGTTTGTTGTGATCCACACAATCAAAGGCTTTAGCGTAGTCAATGAAGCAGAAGTAGATGTTTTTCTGGAACTCTCTTGCTTTTTCCATGATCCAGTGAATGTTGGCAATCTGATCTCTAGTTCCTCTGCCTCTTCGAAACCCAGCTTGCACTTCTGGTAGATCTCGGTTCACATACTTCTGAAGCCTAGCTTGTAGGATTTTGAGCATAACCTTGCTAGCATGTGAAATGACCACAATTGTACAGTAGTTTGAACATTCTTTGGCATTGCCCTTCTTTGGAATTGGAATGTAAAATGACCTTTTCCAATCCTGTGGCCATTGTTGAGTTTTCCAAATTTGTTGGCATATTGAGTGCAGCACTTTAACAGCATCATCTTTTAGGATTTTAAATAGCTCAGCTGGGATACTGTCTTCTCCGCTAGCTTTGTTGTTAGTAATGCTTCCTAAGGCCCACTTGACTTCACTCTCTAGGATGTCCAGCTCAAGGTCAGTGACCACACCATCGTATTTATCAGGGATATTAAGATCTTTCTTGTATAGTTCTTCTGTGTATTCTTGCCACCTCTTCTTAATCTCTTCTGCTTCTGTTAGGTCCCTGCCTTTTTTGTCCTTTATCATGCCCATCTTTGCACAAAACGTTCCCTTGATATCTCCAATTTTCTTGAAGAGATCTCTAGTCTTCCCCATTCTATTGTTTTCCTCGATTTCTTTGCATTGTTCATTTAAGGCGGCCTTCTTATCTCTCCTTGCTACTTTCTGGAAATTTGCATTCAGTTGGTTATATCTTTCCCTTTCTCCCTTGCCTTTTGCTTCCCTTCTTTCCTCAGCTATTTGTAAAGCCTCATCAGTCAGCCACTTTGCTTTCTTGCATTTCTTTTTCTTTGGGATGGTTTTAGTTGCTGCCTCCTGTACAGTGTTACGAACCTCCATCCATAGTTCTTCAGGCACTCTGTCTACCAAATCTAATCCTTTAAATCTATTCCTCACCTCCACTGTATATTCATAAGGGATATGATTTAGGTCATACCTGAGTGGTCTAGTGGTTTTCTCTACGTTCTTCAATTTAAGCCTAAATTTTGCGATAAGAAGCTCATGATCTGAGCCACAGTCAGCTCCAGGTCCTGTTTTTGCTGATTGTATAGAGCTTCTCCATCTTTGGCTGCAAAGTATATAATCAATCTGATTTCGGTATTGACCATCTGGTGATGTCCATGTGTAGAGTTGTCTCTTGAGTGGTTGTTAACCGAGGAACACCTGTATCTAAAAGAACTTCTGGCTTAACAACAAGGTAACACATTTGAAGGCAAGCAGGAATACTGATAATATGGATCTCCTTCCAGGTATACTAAGCAGAATGACCATAGTCCAAAGACCTACGAAAAAAGTGAGAAAAAACAGCCCAAGAACAAGATGATCTATGAAGTGATTTCATGAGAGATGACCTGAGTTACCCTGAGTGATAACTGTGCTGCGTAAAAGGGTACAAGTGGTTCTTTGGGTTTCGTCTTCAGAAGCAGATTCAACAGAAGCATAACAGCATCAAGAAGCTGTATTAGGTGGGATCCTGTGGACAGAAATCCTCAAGTAAATTGGAGCACAATTGAGTTGCAGACTTCTTTTAAAAAAGATACTAGCAATACAATTGCATATCGTTAGAATGAGGAAAAAATGGAGAACTGCTTAGGAAACCTTTGTGGGTACACAGGGAACTTGTGATTGAGCTAGAAATGGAAGATGGGTGTAATCATCAAGAAGGTGTACCAGCATGCTGCTAATCTCTGCAGAAAGTCAGAAAGTGCAAAAGAAACCTAAGTTCTTAAGAAAAGCTAAAAATAACAAAAACATTTTTCGCTATGTCAATAATTTTTTAAAAAGGGGTGAGTCTGCTGCTAGGAGAAGGTGACAGGATAGAAACCGGTGATGGGGAAAGGACAGAGCTCTTCAACTCATACTTAGCTTCAGTCTTCTTCCCATAGGGTAATTGTCAAACAACACAAGAATAATTGAAAAAAGGAGGGAGTGACAAGTAAAGAGATGGAAGGGAGCATGTTTAAGAATTCAGGACCAGATAAATTACATTCAAGATCTTGAAGGAGCTTGCGGACCTCATCTAGAAACCCCTTTCTGTGAGAAGCCACAGAGAACAGGCAAAACACCAGAAAATTTGAGAAGGGCAAACGTCGTTCTGATCTCAAAAAAAAAAAAAAAGACCTAACAGCTACTGAGCTACAGAGGTTTGTTGATATTGGCCACAACTCTGAAACAGATGATTAAGCAAATGCCAATCAAACCTGACCTCCTTTTCCAATAATCAGATAAGCACAGGAATGTTGTAGACATTGTATACCTTGACTATAGCAATGCATTTGACAAAATCTCACATGAGATTCTAGTAGAGAAAATGGCAAAATATGGGGTAGACTATGTTACCATTAGATGGACAGAGCTAGTTGAACAATTGTACTCAAGGAGTATTCATCAATGGCTCCATGTCAAGCTGAAAGAAAATATTGAGTGGTATACTGCAGGGTTCTGTTCTAGGCCTGTCCTGTTCAACACATTTATAAATGACTTAGATTAGGAGTTAGAAAATATGACTATTAATTTTACATGATACAAAATTAGGAGAAATAGCAAACACTTTAGAGCAGGATTTCTCAACCAGGGTTCCGTGGAACCCTAGGGTTCTGTGAGAGGTCAGTAGGGGTTCCTGGGAGACCATGATTTATTAAAAAAATTATTTCAAATTCAGGCAACTTCACATTAAAGAGGTAAGTTTCATTCTTTAGTTTAAGAACACTGTTAATGCATATATACAGGCCTACACATGAAACAAATATAATAATTTTGTAACTTCTGGCCTATATTTGAGCCTGAAGGTGCAGGGGTTCCCCAAGGCCTGAAAAATATTTCAAGGGTCAAAAGGTTGAGAAAGGCTGCTTTAGAGGATAGTGTCAAGATTCAGAGAATGCAGACAAGAAGTAACAATGGACAGAAGTCAACAAGATGAATTTCACCAGGGACAAATGCAAAGACCTATATTAGGTGATAAAAATCAGAGGCATGAATATAGGATGGAAGTACCTATATTGGGCAGCAGTGCACATGAAAAGAGAGCCAGTTTGGTGTAGTAGTAAAGGCACCAGGCTAGAAACCAAGAGACCGGGAGTTCTAGTCCCATATTAGACATGAAGTCGCTGGGTGAGTTTGGGCCAGTCACTCTCCCTTAGCCCTAAGGCGGCAATAGGAAACCACTTCCAAAAACCTTCCCAAGAAAACTGCAGGAACTAGCCCAGGCAGTAGCCTGGAATCAACACTGATTCAAAGGCACCAAAACAAACAAAACACATGAAAAGCATCTGTGTATGTTGGTGGATCACGAGCCAAACATGAGCCAACAGTGTGATGCAGTTGCATAATACAAATGAAGTCTTAGGCTGCATCACAGAGGTATAGTGCCAAGAGCAAGGGAAGACATTATTTCTCTCTATTTAGCATTGGTTAGGCCATAGCTAGAATACTGCATCCAGTTCTGGCACCACATTTTGGAAAGGGCATCAACAAACTAAAATGTGTCCAGAGGCAAGCAACCAAGATGATAAGGGAACTAGATAGAAAAACACATATGGAATAGTTGGAGATTACAGGCATGCTTAGTCTGCAAAAGAGAAAACTGCAAGGAGACATGTTTGCTGTCTTTAAGTATCTAAAAGATTATCATGTCGATGGCATGGCAGAATTGTTCAGAGCTGCTCTAGAAGTCAGGATAAGAAATAATATGTTTAAACTACAAGGAAGTAAATTTCAGTTAGGCATCAGGAAAAAATTCCCAATAGTAAGAGCTGTTCAACAACAGAACAGACTGCCTCAAGAATTTGTGGACTGTCTTTCTCTGTAGATTTTTAGATAGAGGTTGGATGGCCATCTATTGGGGATGCTGTAGTAGGATTCCTGTAATGGATAGAGGCTTGGACTAAATTATCTTCAAGGACCCTTCCAATCTTTCCATTCTATGTTTCAATAATCTGTTATTTCAGCAGACAAGTATTCCAGGCCACCAGCTCTGTTCAGCTGGTCTGCAATTGTCATCAATAATGGAAGGACTGGTGCTGCTGATACAAATGTCTCTTTTACTGGCTGTGGAATTGATTTACCTTTATGAAGTTCACTTTTACCAACCCAAACTGATGAGCTCTTTAGTTTCATGTGAAGCTGAATTAAAAGAATGCACAAGCCTGGGGTAAATCTGTGGGCAGACACGAAGCACTGGCATTGTGCCAAACATAAGAAGCAATCATGTTGCCTTCCTTATGATATAATAGATGCCCTAAGGTTCTGATATAATAGAAATTAAATGCCTAACAGATACAACAAAATTAGGAAGAAACAACAAAGTAATAAAGAAGAAACCCGTTAAATCTCTAATGTATTGCTAGAGATGGAGCCTGCCTTTAAATAAAGTTGTGGAACAGTAAAGGCCCATGTCATTTCCTTTGAGAATGCACATTGGGAATGGGGAATACAGCTTGCCAAAATTTACTCCATCTTAAAAACAATCTGAGTAAGGCTATACATATACACAGCCCTCAGTGTGATGTACAAATAATATTAAATCTAAAACTACAGACTGTTACTACTATATGTTCATCTCTATACACCGCATACAAGGGAAAACACAGTACAATGACATATAATCTGTAGCTTGAATCATGTCAACTGGATTTCTATTTTCTCAGTGGAAACGTTTCGCTCCTTATCCAAGGAGCTTCTTCAGTCTGAGCAAAGTTAGTAAGGGAATCCTTAAATATGTTGCTGTGTGACCTTACACCTGGGGCTAGGTCACACAGCAACATATTTAAGGATTCCCTTACTAACTTTGCTCAGACTGAAGAAGCTCCTTGGATAAGGAGCGAAACGTTTCCACTGAGAAAATAGAAATCCAGTTGACATGATTCAAGCTACAGACAATTCCACCTGGATGACTGAGAACCTTCATAGACAATGACATATAATGTTAAATAGTAATCTAAATGTGTAAGAACTGCACCATAACAAATTCCTTTCTGGTAGAAAGAAATAATTTAGCATCCCTATGGTATTAGAAACAGCTTAAATAGCAATAAAGATTTGTTTGTTTAAAATACAAGTTGGTTAAAAAGCCTGAGTGAATAAGATCTTCATCTGCTGCTGGAAACGTAAGGAAAGACAAGGTAAGCCTCTTGAGGAAAGGTGATTCTGCTGATACTGACCATCAAAAATAGAAGTAATAGTTTTATTTGTATTTAATTTTCCAGCTCTCACTATTTAGAGAGATATCTCTTGGAAATAAGCATTTATCACAGTAAATTACGAGCTTACTTTCCATTTATTTTTTTTACTATGGTACAAAATAATACCAACCTCAAACTTGTTTAATATAGAGACTTCTTATATCCAAATTCCATCAGATTGTAACAAATATAACCCTTAATGGAATAAGCTCTTAACTCTACAAGAAATGAGGATTTATGTGTAAACCACCTTTTACAGCAATAAAATACATAAAATTGAACATGCAGAGGAAAGAAAACTATAAAGTAGCAAGATTAGAAAGTGTACAATCTAAGATCTTGTAGATTAAAAAAATGATTTTTTTAGCATTACTTGAGAAATCAATCTGTGATTATTAAGTAATTCTCAATATGTTCTGAAATCTAAACACTAAGTTCTATTCAGAAGAAGAAACAGAAACTAATCTGGATAAGCTATTTTTTTGTGATGAAAGTGAGAGAAATGTGCAAAGGAGGTGTGTTAATTAGGATACATTTAAAGTCTGTAAGAATAACAGTGAAAAGCAATGCTGGAAATTTGAGAAATTACTGTAGGAGAAAAAAGAAGGGCAATAGATAGGTCAAAATCAACAGTCTGGGATTGTTTTCTCTTAATGATAAAATTTAAAGAGAAATCATTTGCTATCCTAGAAAGTGTTCCATCATTCATAAAGATGTACAGTTAATTATTATTCAGAATGAAAGGCATGACAGCACCAATTAGGAAAACCGGATTATCAATAATTCATTGGCGATCACTCGTAGCCGAGTAAGATTGTCTTCCAAAGGTAAAATTTTAACAGTGGATCCGTAAGTGGCTATAAAGGCCAATTCTGGATCCGCACAACCTCCCACAATGAGGGCATAGGTTTCCGGGTGGGAGACGGTCATGATGAGGGTTTGCCTGATGTGCCTTCCTTTTAGCTCTTTTCTCCCTTTCGCCCTGTACTCGTGCTTCTTCAAAGTCCATAGCACCATTAATAAAGGCTGACCAATAATGACAAGTTTGGATATAGCAGTGATGATGGTGGAAACAGGACCACCAAATACATGCACATTCCTTTTTTTAAGAATCAGCCAGTGACAAAGAAAACAGATATGGAAAAAGTGTGAGAACTTTAGAAAGAAGAATATAAAAGTAAGTCCAATAGAGCAAGCAATACTTAAGTGTGAAGGAGACATTATCTAACAGAGCTGGGTTCAAAAGAAATTGTCATTTGTACTCACATATAGGCATGATTATTTTATACCATGATAGAAATCATCTCAGGAAAGTAGGTGGGAATTACACCTTACACACACACACACACACACACCAAACAATAACATCAAACAAGCCCAAACAATTTCAAAACTGCTACCAATTATTCTAGGGAAGGGACAAATGTTTAATGTTTGAGGAATTTAATGACTGAAGTCTATAGCTGGATTGACATCCTGCCCAAGCAATGACTTAGTTATCAACAATGTGTCATGTACTTTCCTCTCCTCTTCTACTCTCAATGTATGTTAACTAAGAGTTATTATCACAGCTCTTCCTCAAGATTCCCAGGGACTTTATTCCAGTTCAGTGAAGTCATGTAATATCCAGGTGTACTTTGATTCTAGGATCACTGTTTAAGAGTGCAAACCTAACCATGTCATTTCCTATTTCAACACCTACCACCTAACACTATTATAGTGGAGGCATCACAATCAGGCTTCCATCAACAACAACATTTGTTGTTGTTGTTGTCCAGTCGTTTAGTCGTGTCCGACTCTTCGTGAACTCATGGACCATAGCACGCCAGGCCTTCCTGTCCTCCACTAGATAAGGTAAAAAACTGGACTCTCTCAAACACATGCTATACTCTTTCGGGGTGTTCTCCCTCCATTAGCATGTATGGTAAAATATCATTTTTATGGGAGAAGATATTTCCATTCCTATCTCATTTGCCAGAAGTAAACAGTTCAGGTTTTTCATAGCAGAACCATCTCATCTCATCTCATCTCATCATCTCATCTCATCTCACTGAAAGTAGCTTTTCCTTTGGTATTCCTATAGGACTTATGCTAGATAGCCATGTGGGCTCTGGCCTCCATTTTCATCCATCACTAAAAAGTGGGCCTCCTCTCACAGAGAGATGCATCTATTCTTTAATCACTTTATCAAGACTCTCAAGAGAAGCTTGCTATTTATTCATGCACATGAATCACAGGAACCATGATGAAGAACTGGCTATTTTCCTGTAACTACTGTTTTTTGAGTGGTCATCTGTGAATTCACACAACTAGCTCTTCTATCCTGCTTGGTCTTAGGTGAACTTAATGTTCCATTATATTGAACCGATGGGGTTTGGCATGAGCCACTCCTGGTCAAGTGATAAGTATGGAAGGTGTGGTTCCCACCAAATACAGATTTGGTAACCTCTCCAGCCCTAGAAAATTGAAGTGGGCTCTGCTCAAGTAGATAACCCATGTGAATCCCCAGATAATCACTCTAAGAGCTGCAGTTACAGGTAAGTAACAAGTTTGTGCGAGACTTCTTAGTGAGCTCTCTGGGCAGTATCATTCTATGCAAGAAGGAATAGTAGTGCAAATTAGTGATGGCAGCAGCAGTGACAACCCCCCCCCAAAATTCATAACTGTAAGTGAATTAGTCCACATATTAAAGTAATCAATGTAATGAAGAATTTATGGAATAAGAGAGAAAATATGAGTGACTGAATCCAAAGATTCTTTTCTTTCAACAAGAGGAAGGACACATTTGATCCAACTCAAATAATTTACTAATCTTTTCATATATATTAGCTAAAACAGCACTACACAACTTTTACCTTTAAAACAAACAAACAAAATAATGACAGATTAGAGGAACAACAATGTCTTGTCTCCCATTGTAAGTGCAAGCCAGTTCATGGACATCTTTAAATAATATACTGAATATATAGTATATAATTTCTCATGATACTAAAATTTCAAAAGAAGTTACCAAAACTAACCTTTTCAGTAGTTTAATCAATCATTTTTTAAAATCTCCCTTTAGCATGTTTATGAGATTAAGGTGTTTGCTCCTATATTGTAGTAATATAACCTAATAATTATGCACAGATTTCTATACAGTCAAATATTACTATTTTCCCCCTACTTACCTTATTATCTTTCAGGAAAAGTGCTAACATTTCTTCTCTCCCATAACGATAATCAGCTAATTTATACTTTGGCAAAGCTGGAGAGAGAGGAGGAGATGTCACACTCCCACCACTTGACAGAGCTCGAAGCCTAGAGGGAAAGAAATCAAGGAAACTAGATATTTTATACATGTAATTTTCTAGTTAGGACAACTGATCTGAAGACTCATGTCACACAGGAACCCTTTACTTTTTCTTTTTGCCCTAGTTGGAATCACATGAGGCAGGCTTATGCTTTCAGTCCTTCATGGGCAATTTCTGTAGGAACCTGCATACTTTGAAACATTCTTCCTGCAAGGTATGCTTTGTTCCTCCTCATTATAAATATAGTAAAAATTGTATTATTCCAACGTGCCTTTGGCCTGAACTGATTGTGAGCACTCATCTTGGGGAGGTATGCATACTCTATTTTTCATATTAGAATTATTGCTGTTTTCGGTTTTATCCTTGCTTTATCGTTCACCACCTAGAACAGGGCTTTCCAAAGTGCCGCTGCTGGCGACACGCCAGCGGTGGTGGTGCGGGGGGGGGGCGCACGGCGGCGGCGCGGGGCGGCGCAGGCGTGCACGGTGGCGGTGCAGGGGGGCATGCGGCGGCACGCGCATGCACGGCGACAGCCTCCGCTAAAACGCGGAAACACAGATACCGCCCCGCTGCCGCCATGCACACACGCGCCGCCGCTTCCGGGTGGTGTGGCGACACACTTTTGTCTCAAGACACACAGTTTGGAAAGCTCTGACCTAGAATCTTAATTGACTGGGCAGTCTATTAATACTGCTAAATAAATAAGAAGTGCCAGTGATAGTGTACCACACACCTAATTATCCTTTCTGTGTGATGGAGAATCTGATCAGCAGAATATTTTTGGCATATTGTAAGAAGCTTAGAGGAAGACTAGGGGCTACAATAGGTTCAGAGTCTGTCACTCTTAAACCTTGCTGCCATACAGTGGTTTGCAAGTGCAAAGAACAATTGCATTTCTGTGTCTGTTCAGTAGATAAATAGCAGTGCTTACAATAATTTCAATAAAGCAGAAGAATCATCAGCTCAAGAACAAACATCCTGATACTGCAGTGATCACAAGCTAAAATGGTTTGGCTAGACTTATGCCCAATTGCTTAGTATGGGTGAAGAACATAACTCTTGCTGAACAATTCTTTAAACTGCAGAAGGCTCCAAACAGGCCTCTGTGCAGACATATGATCCATGTGAGTCAAATGCACCATGGCAAAAAATTATAATACTGGAGGGTTACTGAAAAGCTTCTTGCCCAAGCTTCTTCATATCTGTCATCAAATGTGTTATACTGTATTCAACTTGAAATGCTCTATGATTAAATATAGAAGGGGAAAATATGAAATGTGAAGTTGCTACAACTCAGGGAGAGAAAAGCAATGGCTTCAAACTATGAAATTGGCTGTCACTCCACCAGGACTTCAGACCTGCTTTTCCATTCATATTAGTTTTACAACTATGCTGTATGGCAAACTGCTTCTAGACCTAAGGAAGATTCAACAACACTCTGTAGTATGGAAGCCACTTGAAAAACAAAGAGTTACAATGAGTCCTTCAAAAAGTCTCTACCCTTTTTATCAAGCAATAAGATTAAATTGGAGTTTAATAGTGATGTACTAACCTGCTCACTTCCCATCCATTTCCATGTTGTCAAATTCTATCTCTTGGATATAACTTTTTAAGCCTGGCCATAGACACAGGGAGATCACTATACTCTGGATTGGTTGGAACTCTACAGGCTTCACCATTACAAATGAGCCTAACAAAAAGCTCACTGTTTTATCTATGCATATTGACTCTTAAGATTAAAAGTTAGCACTAAGAGCTTTCAACAGCATCTTGTAAAAGTTAGAGACTAGCTGAGCACTGCAGAAAGCATTCCACAGAGCTATCCTCTTCCCTTCCTTTATCTAGCTATTTACCTTCACAGTCTGATCTTCAATGGACTGCAGTATTAAAGCAGCAGGTTTCCATCCTGCCTGCTGCTTTCCTAGCATTTGAAGAAAGCAGAATATAGAAGCCTGGACAAACCTAAAATGTATATCAAATCAACTATCCCAAGTATGCATATTTGGTCCACTACAACTAAGACCTGCACAGTAGAACCACTTTTAGTCAGAACTATTAACTTGAATATTGGAGGTAAGATCAGGTAAGTTGTCTTAACTGAGCAGTTCTTCAGTAATAATGTTTCAAGCTTTGAAATAATCACGTACAATCATTATTTCAATTATTCAGATAATTCTCCAAACAGTAGTTTGGAGAACCAGGTCTCTTCTATAAGTTTTTGTGCCCTTCTTCTCATGCCTGGATTCCCTCTTCTGTTTCAATGCTGTGCTAAGCACAATATCCTAAACTGGATTAGCAAATAACACAGTGAGCATGAGTGCAGTGTCTCTCTGTAAGAGGAGTTGCTCAATCTTACTGTGATTTGTATTTTAACAGGCCAAGAACTACATAATTTTCTGACCTAAGTATATCATAAATGCCTCCATTTTTTAAAAAGCTGATTAAACCATGAATTACATGCAGCAGTTTAATTCACATATGTCTAATTTAAATTAAACTGTGGATTTAAAGGGAGTTTTAATTGGAAGTTCATCATACAGACTGTTAACCAAAAAAAGGTTACAAAAAAAATCACATTGTTTTTAATTATGGTTAAAGTACACCCACTGAAATCAACAGGATATTTAGTTAGTTATCATTCCATGTTGTCAATGAGTCTATTTTAATCATAATAAATAATCCGTTACCATGTTGAGTCCTGATAATAAAATCAGATATTAAAGATAATAAAATCTTCTGAAGCCTCATTATAGATATTAAATAAAAGTGGCAAACTATTGTTAAATAGTACAGTAACTATAATTAAAAGTCTCATGTGACAGTTCCCTCTTGTTACTGCAAGAAATGAAGAAAGGTTTAGCAAACAAACTGGAATTGTATCCTGTTAATTTGCTGCCGCCCCATGGCCACTGTTTTCATGACAACCAAATAAAAATAAAAGCAATGTTCAATTATTTGTATAATATTATTTCTCTATATATTCCAATATGCAGCCTAGCTATTTTATTCCAACCTTGAAACTTTGGGATACTCTTCCAGGGTAGCTTTACTCAAAGGACACTGTAATATTTACTTATTTATTTGCTTATTTACTTACTTACTAAGTTTCTAAAGTTGCCCAACTCAGTGTGACCTGGGTGATGACAACAACAAAAAAACAAATACCCCTCAGAAACCCACATAACATTAAACCATGTACAAAACATAAATATAAAATACAAAATATAAAAATTATGACCAAGCACCATAACAGAACAACCAAAAGGGGACTACACTCAACTGGCCCCTATTGCCTGGGGGAATGATCTAAAGCAGCCTTTCTCAACTTTTTGACCCTGGAGGTGTCATTGACCGAATAAATATTAATTGAATTGAATTGACCCTGGAGGAACCCTTGAAATATTTTTCAGGCCTCGGGGAATCCCTGCACATTCAAGCTCAAATATAAGCCAGAAGTTACAAAATTATTATATTCGCTTCATGTGTAAGGCCTGTATATATAAAATACAGTCCCCTTGAGGGAGTTGGGCGGTGATAAATCGAATGAATGAATGAATAAATAAATAAATATTAACGTTACCAGTGTTCTTAAACTAAAAAAAAAAGAATGAAACTTACCTCTTTAATGTGAAATTGCCCGATTTGAAATATTTTTTTTAATAAATCGTGATCTCCCAGGGAACTCCCAGTGACCTCTTGCGGAACCCTAGGGTTCCACGGAACCCTGGTTGACAAACCCTGGTCTAAAGCATGATATAATCAGGGTTGCTCTGTTATCAGATTAGACCAAACAACTCAGGAAAAATAAGTAAAGTATTTGATGTAGTGCAAATGCATTCCTTGCCACTGTCATCAGACAACCTCAATGGAGGCTCAAGAGCACTGGTGAAAAACAGCAGACACCAGCAGAGCAGAAAGGAAAGGAAAGACCAGGATCTTCTGGTGCAGTCGAGTTCCAACTACCCCAGAAGATCTTGGAGAATAACTGATGATGGTTCTGAAACTATTGAGAGGTCCAGTAGGACTATAACCCACTTCAGTTCCTGCAGAGGTCATTCATCTAGATAACTAAAGCAAACCAAGTAGGATCTTGATAGGGGCTGAAAACACTGCTACAAATAAGTATGCTAGACACTGATACTTTGTTTTACATTTCATTTCATTTGTTTTAATAGAATTCCTTAAAAAGACAGGTAGGAGGGAGCCTAGTGGACACAAAGGATTTTCCTGGGGCACAATAGTGCCTGCAGATTCTACATTGCTTAACCCTGAGGTATGTAACAAGTGGTGATTTTCTTAATTCCAAGACCAGCACAATGGTAAAGGGCCAAAGAGCAGTCACAGCAGCTTTGTCTTTACACTCTTTTTCCAAAACAAACCAGTTTCCTTATAAATAAAGAGATTGAAATATGATTTACCATGGTTTTGCATCATAATTAAAAGAAATCTGGTTTGCATTAAGTATGGTTTGCTATGCTACACAGTTCATACAAAAGTACATTTATTATCAGCAAACGAGATAGAAACTTGTTCCAGAAAAGGGAGGACAGAGCTTGCATTCCCAAGGCTGATTGCTGATTTTCAAAGCAGAGCTTGCTTTGAAAGAGCCAGTTACATCTGTACAAGGCCAGTATGTTTATTAATAACAGATGGAACAGAAGAGAACAGGGAAAATATCCTGTAGAACTGCAAAATATTTATTTTCTGAACAACACATAAAGTATGCAACTCTGCCATGAAATAAATATATTAAAAATACAACACTTAAAAATTTATTACATGAATTAGGCACTTCATTATACAAACAATAATCTTTAATTTGATCCAAGGAGGTGTCTAATCTCCATTGTGTCCACAGACATACAAGTCTTAAAAAGTGCACAATGGTTAAGTTGTGTTAACTAGTGATTAAGGCAATGGGCTAGAAACCAGGAGTCTGTGAGTTCTAGTCCCGCCTTAGGCACGAAAGCCGGCTGGGTGACCTTGAGCCAGTCACACTCTCTCAGCCCAACCCACCTCACAGGGTGGTTGTTATGGGAAAAATAGGAGGAGGAAGGAGTATTAGGTATGTTCCCTGCCTTGAGTTATTTATAAAAAATAATAAAGGCGGGATAGAAAATATAAATAAATAAATAAGTGATGTTTGGGTAAACCCAAAACTTCATAGATACTTCAAGGGGATCTAAACTAAAGCAATGGATTAAAAAAGAGTTTTGAAGCAGTGGAATAGAAGTTTCAATCCAGTGTGTGACTATTATTAAAAAAAAGAGAAACTGAATGCTAATAATCATTGAAAAGGGACATGAAAATACAATTGCCAATATGGTTTGCCATTAGATAGATCTTTAGTGTGACTACAATGGAAATATTACATATTTCTTGGTGTAGCTATGTGCCATCAAATCAAGTTCAACTCCTCTGATTGTATGCCTGCCAACTTGACCTTAACCTGCTTTTGTATTAAAAGGCAATACACACACACACACACAAAATCCAAAGGAAAACAAGAGTATCCTGTCTTTAATAATAACTGGTTGTTCTTCCAAGAATTTTATTTTTCAAAATTTATCATTAGAATTATATCCCACCTTTAATTGTGCAACTCAATATGCTCCCATCTTCTATTTTCCCCACAACCACCTTGTGAGATGGAATGCATTGAAAGAGAATGACTGGCCCAAAGTCCACTCAGCCAGCTTTTCATGCCTATGGGTGGACTAGAACTCAGTTTCCCAGTTTCTAGTTCAGCATCACCACCGCTATACCAAACTGGCTCTCAATTTCTTTAATAGGGCTGTGTGAAGCTTTGATGGCATGCCTCAAATCTGTAAAGCACCAATCAAATCACTCTATCAAAGTTGTGTAAAATGAAATAGGGACTTGCTTAGAAGCAACAAATTGAATCAAGTGGCTTCAAAGGGCTTCTTCATAAACGTTTAAAGTGCTTTCAGTGGGTTTTCTGCTACTTCTGGGGTTGTTACAGACCACACATATCACAACTTCAGTTACGTATTTAAAGAATGCTGAAAAGGGAGAGAGGTTGAATGGTGTGATGGACTCCCTGACAATAACCCAAGTATCAGCCAATTAAGTTTTATTATCTTATTAAACTCGCTGCCTATCAACGTTTTTTAGGATAGCAAGGCTATTATTTGGACTTCATTCATTTTAGGGCTTGACCTTCTCAGTTTTCAACTTTTTAATGTGATCAGCCACAAGCCCTTCTCTTCTGCTTATGAAATGATACACTTCTTTGTGGTTCTGCCAGCACTTCTGGCAATTCAACTCAGCTCTCAGCTTCACTCAAGGCAAATAAACTGTGATTCATTCTTGGATCAAACTTTACTTTTAAATTCTGAATGACTGGGGCAGATGTAAGTCTCTCAAAAAAGAGTGAATAGGTGCCAAGGGGCTGACATAAATGTTTTTAGGAATAAGGGATGGTAAGTTTATGAGTGCACCTTGTGTGCCAGCCTCTTTCTCTGTGACCTATTTCTGTGGAATTGTATCTCACTACATCAGCCTGCTTTTGCTGCCTTTCACTAGTAACTAAACTAGAGCAGTGTCAGCAAGCCATAATCTTGACATAATGGAATACTGCCACTAATAAGGGGCCACGTTTGCCAACTAATAATACCAACTCTTCTGTAATTCTACAAAGCCCAATCATCAGAGACAGTAAAGCTACATTGCTTGTGAGGAAAAGACAACTGTCATTCTTCCGACTCCTGTCCAAAAGAAGCCAAACTTGGCCCAGAGTCACTTGCCGTGATGGGTGGTGAAGAAATGTGATAATAAATAAATAAATAAATAAATAAATAAATAAATAAATAAATAAATAAAAATAAATGCCCTGCGTATCCTTGGACATCAAAGCCAGTGTCCGTCAGAATACTACCACTAATGGGCAGCATAAGCTAGCTAACCAGCTATGCCAATCCTAGTGGCACCCTAGAAACTCAGAAGCGGCAAAGAACTCCAACCCTTAAAAGCAAGTTAATAGTAATTCATCAGTGTCATCCTAAGACTGGCACTCCAGAAAGCCTACAGAAAAGTCAGAGCTTAATTTGTAATTACAGGTGGTCCTTATTTAGCAACCACTCATTCAGCTACCATTCGAACTTAACGACAGCACTAAATGAGTGGTAGTTGTGACCGGTCCTCAGAATTCCGGACGTTGCAGCAACCCGTCATGATTGCGATCCAGGTGCTCGGCACCTGGCTCGCGATTATGACGTCGCAGACAGCTGCGGTCACATGATCATGATTTCTGACGTTCCCTGCCAGCTTCCCACAAGCAAACGACCCATGCGGTCCTTGCTTAATGACAGCAACCAGGACTGCTGGAACTGCCGTTGCTAAGCAGCACCATGTGATATCACTCTTTACAACCACGTCGCTTAACAACAGCAATTCCAGTCCCAATTGCTGTTGTAAACCGAGGACTACCTGTAGTTTTAAAATCTTGTATTTTTCAGTTGGAGTATTACGTTTTTCCTCTGGTTCTGTACAATTCAGAGACTTTGCTGAATAATTAGGAGCAGTGATATACTCAGAATTCTGCTAATTCCATTAGAATGGTGAAAGCAGCATTGTGCTGCTCTACCTCTTTTCTGTGTGCATGAAATATTACAATGCACAAGCAAAAGGGGTGGGGCTTGCATTACCATACTGCTACTTTTGTTAGTCTGTACCCCACTCCTGGAGACACCACTGATTTAGAAGCTTCTGTGCTGTTCTTTCTTCATCTCTGCTTTAAAAGAGATGTGAGGCACTATTTCAAAAATGTATTGCAATGAAACCATTCAAAATATCCACTGAAACCTAATCCACCCTAAACATCCTACGATTCCTGCTATTTTTATCCCATTTGGCCCAAAACTGAATCCGGCATTATAGTCTATAGAGGATTTTTTAAAATCCAAGTTTGAACTGGATCAAAGCCAATCAGTGTGCCCCGGAATCTCTTTGCAACCTTGAATCATGCCCTTTTTGTATGTTAAATTTCAATTCAAATCAAATCAAGCCCAATTCATAGAGTTCTACTCTTTAATCTCATCCATCCACTTACCTGTCTCTTTTCTTTCTACTTCCCTCAACATTGCCAAGCAAGCATAGTTATTCTTTCTTGTTTATCATCTGTTCAAATCATCTGTCCATAATATTTAGGCCTCTGCTTGCTGATTATCACCTCAAGTAATCTCTGTTTACTTACAGTGACAGAGAAAGAGGGCCATCATCCTATTGTGCATTATGTGACCTTTCAGAATGCACCTGACCAACCACTGTGCAGCACAGAATGCTTGATTAGATGGACAACTGGCTGATCCAGTTCGGCTCTCATTTGCTTACTAACTACTGTGAAGCCAAAAACCACAGTCAGTTTTATTGCAATTAGATCTAATACAGACCTGACTCACCACCTTTTTTTTTTCAGATGATGTACAAGCAACAATGAGAAGCAAAAACAGAGTGATACACCAATCTCACAGGTTCCCCTGTGTTGTAGAATATGGCAGTAAACAGCAAAGTGAATATTGGTATTTTCTTCAGGTAAGAAAGGAGGTAAGGGGAAAGAACTACGTTTAGTTATATCACCACAGGACATCATAAAAATGATTTGAGATTTCTCCAATATAACACAACAGAATTCAAACTAAAAATATGATTTGGAATAGTCTCCCACCTGATATTCGGGGGGGCCTACTCTTTTAGCCTTCCAAAAGGCCATGTACACCTGGCTCTTCCCCAGGCATTGGGCTAGGATGAGGTTGAGTCAGGGGGACAGTAGTGTGGGTGGTTATGGTGCCTTGGTCGGAAGGGTACAATGTGTTTTATGTCATGTTTTTATTAGTTGTTGGGAGCTACCTAAGATCACTGTGTGAGATAGGTAACCATATAAATTCTTTAAATAAATAAAATCAACAGTTGCAATAAAAAAAGTTTCAACATCTCATGTATTCTTTCCAAGTAGTCATTTGTAGCAATATATTGATAAACCAGCTACTATCAACATTCAGTGAAAATCTTTTGGGGAGAGAGAGACAGACAGACTTACCATTCAGGCCCAAAGTTAAGTGTTTGAGTTTCTGCTGCCATTTTTGAAAAGTATTAGCCTGAAAAAGAAAACACAAGATCATGAATATGTAACTTCATAATAAGAGATGAAAAACTAAAACTACACACAAACATTATGTCTATGAAGGTTCTCAGTCATCCAGGTGGAATTGTCTGTAGCTTGAATCATGTCAACTGGATTTCTATTTTCTTAGTGGAAACGTTTCACTCCTTATCCAAGGAGCTTCTTCAGTCTGAGTAAAGTTAGTAAGGGAATCCTTAAATATGTTTCTAGGCTGGCTGTGTGACCTTGCACCTGGGGCTAGGTCATGGTTATTTTTGAGATGTTTGTTTCTAAGTCCCTTTATCATCTAAAGGAGGATCGTTAAGATTACCCTGCTGCTGTTGAGCTTGCGAAATGGTCTTAATCTTCCTAGGCACAGAAGACAAAGCAGGAAGGAAGATAGGGGAAAGGTTATGCCTGAGGCCCCCACCTCTATTCAAGGAAGGATTTTCCAAGTTGGCATGAATGGATTCCTTGACCCCTCTCTCAAACCACCTATCTTCTCTGTCTAAAATGTGAACATTAATGTCCTCAAATGAGTGTCCTTTTTCCTTTAGATGAAGATAAACTGCTGACTCTGGTCCTGTGGTGTTACTTCTCCTGTGTTGGGCCATCCTCCTGTACAACGGTTGTTTGGTTTCTCCAATGTAGAGTTCAGAGCACTCCTCACTGCACTGGATTGCATACACTACATTGCTTTCCTTGTGTTTTGGAGTTTGATCTTTGGGGTGTACAAGCCTCTGTCTCAGTGTGTTGGTGGGTTTGAAATATACAGGTATGTGGTGTTTGCCAAATATCCGTTTTATCTTTTCAGACACGCCAGCCATGTAAGGAATGACCAGGTTCTTCCGTTTACTCTGAGTCTCAGCCCTATCTGTCGCTGTTTTAGGTCTGGTAGACTTAGATTTAGTGAAGGCCCAATTTGGATATCCACAGGCCTGCAGAGCTGTTCTCAGATGCTGCTGTTCATTCTTTTTGGAATCCATGGAGGTGGGGATGGTTTCTGCTCTGTGTGACAATGTCCTGATGACTCCTAGTTTGTGCTGCAGTGGATGGTGGGAGTCAAACATCAGGTATTGATCTGTGTGTGTGGGTTTCCTGTAGATCCCTATTTAAACCCACACACACAGATCAATACCTGATGTTTGACTCCCACCATCCACTGCAGCACAAACTAGGAGTCATCAGGACATTGTCACACAGAGCAGAAACCATCCCCACCTCCATGGATTCCAAAAAGAATGAACAGCAGCATCTGAGAACAGCTCTGCAGGCCTGTGGATATCCAAATTGGGCCTTCACTAAATCTAAGTCTACCAGACCTAAAACAGCGACAGATAGGGCTGAGACTCAGAGTAAACGGAAGAACCTGGTCATTCCTTACATGGCTGGCGTGTCTGAAAAGATAAAACGGATATTTGGCAAACACCACATACCTGTATATTTCAAACCCACCAACACACTGAGACAGAGGCTTGTACACCCCAAAGATCAAACTCCAAAACACAAGGAAAGCAATGTAGTGTATGCAATCCAGTGCAGTGAGGAGTGCTCTGAACTCTACATTGGAGAAACCAAACAACCGTTGTACAGGAGGATGGCCCAACACAGGAGAAGTAACACCACAGGACCAGAGTCAGCAGTTTATCTTCATCTAAAGGAAAAAGGACACTCATTTGAGGACATTAATGTTCACATTTTAGACAGAGAAGATAGGTGGTTTGAGAGAGGGGTCAAGGAATCCATTCATGCCAACTTGGAAAATCCTTCCTTGAATAGAGGTGGGGGCCTCAGGCATAACCTTTCCCCTATCTTCCTTCCTGCTTTGTCTTCTGTGCCTAGGAAGATTAAGACCATTTCGCAAGCTCAACAGCAGCAGGGTAATCTTAACGATCCTCCTTTAGATGATAAAGGGACTTAGAAACAAACATCTCAAAAATAACCATGACCTAGCCCCAGGTGCAAGGTCACACAGCCAGCCTAGAAACATATTTAAGGATTCCCTTACTAACTTTACTCAGACTGAAGAAGCTCCTTGGATAAGGAGTGAAACGTTTCCACTAAGAAAATAGAAATCCAGTTGACATGATTCAAGCTATACACACAAACATGCCCAACTGCATCAATATTAAGAGTTGATATTCTCACAATAACGTAAGGGAAAAGCAGAATGAGAGCTTGCAGTTCTTCCTTTTCATAAAAAGTCATCTCATTGATACTGGCAGCTGACTTTGCAGATCTGAGGAGCAGGGCCCCTACATGTGGAAGAATGACTACTGTTTAAAGTAACAAAAACAATAAATGCACAAAACGCAGTTTCCAGTAAAAGTCAATTTTTCAAATTTCAATATTAGTAATGATGCTCATTTTAAAAGTACTCACATTAGCTTAGAAGAACCTAGCATTACTCCTAGCACCTTGTATAACGAACACATAATTTTTGTTTGCTACCAATCCAATTCTTCCCACCTTAAAACTTGGGGTAGGGGTGGCAGAAAATGTTTGTCATATCATCTTGGGCTTGGGGGAGCAGAAGTAGTGAACCTTTTACTCTCTTTCTTTGTGTTCCAAAGCACAGCACTGTAACATAAGACAAATCAGAAGAATAAAGAAGAGATGTCCCATGTTGCGTGGTTGGGAAAGACTCTTGGCTTTGCTGTATGTATCTGTAAAGGTATAATTACAAATAAATGTCTTTATTTCACACACTTCACAAATGGCCCTTGATCTACTAGCCTATGGCCTCCAGGGTTATTAGGGTTTTTTTCTTCTAAGACAAATAAATGTAACAAACAATATAAACCATAGGGATATATGGGTGCACTGGTAATTCATCACACAGACAGAAGCAGTGTGACTCTGCTAAATACTTTTGGAGAAAATATTCTATTGTATTTTTCTCTGAGAAGTAGTAATGCTCAATTAAACATTACCATTTATTACGTAACACCCCCTTTCTCTCATACTTAAAGAATATGAATATAATGTATTGTCGAAGGCTTTTACGGCCGGAGTTCAATGGCTGTTGTGGGTCTTCCGGGCTGTGTGGCCGTGTTCTTCCAGAACACGGCCACACAGCCCGGAAGACCCACAACAGCCAATATGAATATAACCTTCTTTTGAATATTCCCATATTTCAAACATTAATGTCAGTTAAAATATCAAAAATATATACAAATACCATATATATTGGCTGGGTTTATATATTGTGCTAAGACAGAGCTTTCCAAAGTGCCGCCGCTGGCGACACACCGAGCGGCGGCGGTGACACACGCGCGCACGGCGACGGCGCGGGGGGGCGTGCGGCGGCGCGCGCGCAGGCGGCGCAGAGGGGCGTGCGGCAGCGCGGGGGGGCACGCGGCGGCGCGCACGCACGGCGGCGCAGGGGGGCATGCGGCGCGCGTGCGCGCACGGTGGCGGTGCGGGGGGCGTGCGGCAGCGCGCGCGTGCATGGCGGCCGCCGTGCACACGCGCGCCGCCGCTTCCGGGTGGTGTGGCGACACACCACGCTGTGTGTGGCGACACACTTTTGTGTCGCGACACACAGTTTGGAAAGCTCTGTGCTAAGACATAATGAATTTGCTTGGGTTTGGTTGAGTGTACCATTCTAATATATTCAATGCACTATAGTCAAACAAATCGTCACAGGGCTGGATCCATAGAAGTATGAATGGAATTCTGTCATGCAATAGGGTCTTTAATATAAAGTATATCAAATATACAGGTATAGATAACCTTCTTACAGTTATTCACATTGTGATAACTTTCTAGATTACCATAATCATACATACAATGGTTCATGGGAATAGTATCTTGCTCATCAGAAATCTTTCCAAAATAGAGAAGGGTACAAAGCTCAAAGATCCACCTGCTGTTGGATCAACTAGATAAACTGAGGATACTCTTGGTATACTACCACCAGGCTGCCCAAAAGTCATCCTGACCTAGCTGATGGAGATAGTCTCACACGTGCTTGACATTATCATACATTCTGCTTGGGATTTCATGGCCTGCATGAAAACCATGGGTCTATATTACTTAGGGAAGGACACATCCTTTACTCTGAAAGGCCTTTTAAAGACAAGATTGCTCATATTTGTGCTGATATGAACATTACTTTTGATACACTGTATAGTGAGAAATCAGTATACCATGAGTTGGGGAGGTCACTTGTGTCTTAGTCCCCTCTTGTCTGGATTACTGCAATGTTGGAAGAATCCCCCTCCTTAAATGGATATATTTTGTTGAATATTGCTTTATATTGCTGTTTTTATGGGTTTAAGTATTTTTATTTTATTACTGTTTTAATTGCATACTGCCTCAAAATATATGAATGTGTTATATAAATATATTCAATAATAATAACAGCCTAGAAACCTCATTTGGCCCAAAATAGCAGAAAAGTTATTAATCGGAATGGGCTGATACAACCACGTTAACATTTCTTCATCTGCACTAGCTGCCAGGCTATTTTCAACTCTAAGTGCTGATTTAAATGGAACTCACAACCAAGAAGATCCTTTCCTTTGTATTCACCCACCTCACCGACTTGGTGGGGTATGCTAGAATGGTGCCTGCATAAGGGCACTTGAAAGTCTGATCAAACTAGTGGTGTCTATGTTAAATAGAATGGTCAATATTGTTTTTCAGTTACACAGGTAAAATAACAGATTTTAGTTAAAACTTAATACTGAAATTATTTAAGAATATGGTCATTTGTAGATGACCCAAATCCTTCTGATACTACATACCAGGTTTTGCAGAGGTTACATTACATTTGGTGGAAGTCCGCAGCTATTCTTCATTCTTTCTCTCTGAATCTATACTGCCTATCCCAGAGATCTTTACGCTCTTGGAAGAAGGGAAAAGGTAAACTAATCACATGGGGAAGGTAAACAAATCATAATAGTAAGAGATGGCATGAATTGTTCCTTTTTTGGTAAAACAATCATAATCAGATAGTAAGTGGGGCTCTTTTAAACCAATCCTAATGGTTCAAGAATTGGATGGCTCTTCACAAGCCCTAGTCCTGAAGGAGAACTCAGAGCAGAAAAACCAACCAGAACCTAGAAAGCAGCCTGGACTTTCGTAGTATAAAAAGGTGCTGAAGAATCTGCCAATGGGAGAGAAGAATCCTCATATGCATTTCCCCTCTTAGACTTCAACAATGTGCTCTAGCTTTCAGTATCTTCTAATCAATTCTCATTTTGATATGTGAGGGGTCTGGCTGGCCACCAGCAATTCCTGCACTTGCATTGAGGGGAATCCTTGCTACATTAATCATTCTGAATAAAGAAAACTGGGCAGGCACTTTAGTGTTCTAAGGGTAATTATTACTGTGTATGTGAGGTTTAACAATCAAGTAGACTTAAAAGTAACTATTATAAGTGTCTTGCTATGGGCACTGCATATGATGCACTAACATATCTTTCTGCTATGGGTGTTGCAGGGTAATAATCCAAAGGCAGGGGTAGTCTTTTAACCTGTCCCTCTCAATGGTAAATTATGTTCAACCAAAAGCAAAGGAGCAAAAACATTCTATGAGGAAAGAATACAAACGAAGATTATCTTAACCATTCTGTTTCTTTGAGTGAATGTTTACACTTACAGTCTCCTGTACAAATCTACACTAACCTGAGCGTGGAGACTTCTTAGAACAGGAGGACATTAAAACACTCTCCTAGCAACTCTCCCTCTTTAGCACACATGCCTCTCTGCTAACCTCATTGAGAAAGCAGAGCAATTGACTGTAGATATCCTTGGGTAGATCATACTAGAACTGAGGAGTGCATGAAAGGGACAAGTGCATTGTAGCTTGGAATCAATAGCTATGGAATAGTTACTGATCGTGTCCTATTGACTCTGAAATAGGTATACTTACTGGACATGCAATTTTCAACAGAGACCAAGAACTGACCAGCCCATCAGAGACAATATATAAATGTTGATAATCGCCCACATACACTCACCAAATACCACACTGGGAAAGTTAAAATACAGTTTTATTTAACTTTATGGGAAAAATAAAAATCTACAATTAAATATGTCAAAAATGAGGTACTGTACGCTGTATTATTATTAAGTAGAAACTAACAGATTTAACACTTATCCTATTATTGCCACCTAGGGAGGCTGCAAGATAGCACAGTGGTGGTTTTTCAACAGCAGAGAGAGGCTCTGCAAGAAGAGAAAGACTTGTGCATCCTGGAGGCCACATTAATATCCACAGAAAGTAAGAGTAGCATAAATATAATGTTGGTGATAGACTTTGAAATGCGATATTCTGAGAGTAAGAGGTAGCTATGGATTTGGGCTCTTAACTACTTTCAATTTTCTCCCATAGCTCCCAATGCTTTTCAAGCCTGCATAGTAGTTCTAAGCAAAACTCCTTTTTTGGACCCAAAATTGTAAGGACTGAATGACACTGTGGCAGACCTGCAAAACCATGAAGGGATGCACAGTAGTAGAAGAAGAAAGGTTCTTCTCTTGACAATCAAGCCTGAGAGTCAAAGGCTATAAATCTATGGTATGACTGCAATCAGAGGACTGGTTACAGTTTTGGTCACTGCACCTGAAAAAGAACATTGTAGAACTAAAAAAGGTTCATAAAAGGCTACCAATATTATTACCAATAAATCACACTGCTTTTTTCTTCACATTTTAATCTTAAATATTCTTTGCAAGTATCTTTTACTATGTTTACACATTATACAATATTTTTCTCATCCTAATTTTTTGCAGCATTTGCTTATATGAAATTTTTTTCTCCTCCACAGGCTCTTTCCCCATCATTCACTAAGTGTCCTTTTCTATATATCCCATCACCACAACTCCACACACTTCGATAGGCATTCTTGTTTTGACATAGTTTTCACTCTATTCCAAACAGCATCAACATTCTTTTTCCTTGTGTCTACTTTCCATTCATTTTGTTGGGAGAGTAAATGATTAAAAATTTTTCATACAGACTTACTTTCTCCTCCTGCAAGCCATTCTACTTTTATTCAAGTTTCTTTCACTTTCCATTTCTTCCATGTCTATTTTTCTTGAGCTATTCTTGAAATCAAAATAATTATCTGTCCCACATTCAGAACCTCTCATCACCCCTGTATCCTTCACTAATTCTTTCAAACTGTACCCACAGACAACCAAATCTATCCCACTCTTAGATTTATTTCCTTTTCAGGTAATCATATGAATTGATTTGTACAGTACTTAAAAGTATATGTACAGAAAGAACAAGCTTCTTTTTCAACAGATGCTTACTCTTGAGTTTCTGAATGGCCAACAATTTTTTTCTGTACTCTCATCTTCTCCCCACCCATTCATTCATGTCTAAAAGAATTTTTTTTCAAGATTGTATTCATTCACAAAGTTGTACAATTTTGGGGGATCTCATCCCTAGTTCTTCTATTACTACCATTCTTGATAGCATAATATACAACTGTCATCAACCAACTGATTCTTACTTTCATGTACCCCCACAACAATCTAGACAACACAGGTACAATATCATACTGTATAATATTACTGTATTAAGTAATAACATTCTCCTTTTATAACATAGACAACTAAAATTTGGCAGCAACCATTAAAGAGGCTGTAAACTCTCCAAAGGCTTTGGGAAACTGCATGCAGCCCTCAGGCTCTGGGTTCTGCACCTCTGTATTAATGTGACATGTTACTAATGAAACTTTTTGTTTATCAAATAAACTGTGGAAGGGGCTATCACTCATAGAAGGAATCAAATGGGAGCAATCAAGTTTGTATGATGTGAAAAGAAAGCCAGTATAAACAATTTTTTTTAAAAAAAACCTTGCATACAGCCTCTTCATGAAATTGTTAAGATAAAATGTAACATACATTCTCTGCAAAAACAAATAAAAAGATTGTCTCTTTAAAAGGACTGAGGAACTTCCCAAAATATTTTGTGGATCTTAGCATATCATTAATCTAAACCAGAGGTGGGCAACTGTAATCTGCATGCAGTCACCCAGCTATCTCTGCATCCCCTAGAGCCATACAATATTATAACATCAAAATTCAGAGGCCAGTTGCTGAACAACAGTAGAGCAATTTTCTGCTGATTCTTGGAAGAAAATGAAAGAAAACACATACATTAAAGCTCCAACAGAATTAACAGCCCTATAAAATGTTAAACCCTCCCAAAATACGAAGAGTGAACAGCCTAGAGTTAAACTTATTTGAAAAATCAATGTCCATAAAGATCCCAAAATTGTTTATTTTCCCTTTAAAAGGGAAGACCCTTCACACGATCACTCACACTCTGGTCACCTCACAATTGGGCTATTGCAATGCTTTCTACATGGGTCCACCCTTGAAGATCACCCAGAAGCTACAGTTGGTTGAAAATGCAGCAGCATGAGCAATAACAGGCATTTCTCGTTATGCCCATGTGTCATTGCTGCTACACAAGCTGCTTAGGGTGCCAGTTGGCTTCTGGGTACAATTCAACGTGCTGGTTGTTAATTATAAAGCCCTTCATGGCATAGGGCCTGGTTATCTGAGGGACTACCTATCTCTCATTGTTTCTGCCTGCCCAGTATGTTCGGGCAAAGTTTGTATACACAGAGTCTCTTCTATTAAATGTTGTCATCTTGTGGGACCAAGGAAGCATGGTTTCTCTGTCACTACCCCTGCCCTGTCGAAAAGCACCTTACCAGAGATACAGATGGCACCCACTCTCCTAGGCTTCCGGAAAACCCTTAAAACCTGGCTTTGTTCCTAGGCCTTGGGTTAATGTATTTGTTGGGCCCCTGTTGTGTTTTTATTGTCATTGTTTTTAGTCCAGGCTTTCTCATTTTGTTTTATGTTTTTAATTATTTTAACCACGTAGATTTTGTAAGACACCCAGGGTCTACTGGATTGGTCAGCCATTTCATGGATAATTTTATGGATAAACAAGTAAATAAGAGTCAATACTTATAATCACTCAACAGACATCACAATCACATTTTCAATCTAATCTATAATTCTTGTACTAAAATTGTTGAGAGTTTTAAAAGATATATGCTCACTGTTGCACTCTTCCTGGCTTATGGTATCAAACTGGAAGAGCCTGGATAATTTTTTGGATTATCAATACAGGCAATCCTCACTTAACCACCACAATTGGAACTGGAATTTCGGTTGCTAAGTGAAGCAGTCATTAAGCGAATCCAACCCGATTTTACTATCTTTTTTGTGGTGGTGGTGAAGCGAATCACTGTGGGCATTAAGCAAACCACGTGGTTGTTAAGCAAATCACGCAGTTCATTGATTTTGCTTGCCAGAAGCTGGCCGGGAAAGTAAAAAATGGCAACCACGTGACCATGTGACAGTCATAGATGCGAACCAGTTGCCAAGTGCCCAAATTGTGATCACGTGACCACGGAGGAACGCTGTGATGGTCATAAATGTGAGGACTGGTCATAAGTTGGCTCTTTCAGCACCATTATAAGTCCGAACCATCACTAAATGAGTGGTTGTTAAGCAAGGACTACCTGTACTTTGCATGACAAAACGAAGTTTCACTTTTTAAAAATGAGGCCATAATTAGTATTGTGTTTAGGAAATTATTCACAATCAGCTAAAGTGAATGAGCATGTGAAGAATGAGCAATCCTAAGGCTTTCAAGATGAGCCATTACAAGACAGCATTAATAGTTAAGGCTATTAATCCTTTCAGTCATCTCATTGATATTGTTAGGTCATTATATTTTATCACACTGATTACAATATCTTATGAACAAAGAAGAATCTCTTAAATGTTTACATTCATGGTTGGACATACAAAGTTCCATAACAGACAAAAGCATGTTTAATGGCACAGATGCCATGTTATGGTATTTAATAGGGTTCAATTATTGTAATTTACATTTTTGTACAAAGCAGATAAATTAAATGAGCAAACTATGGAATAGTGTCAAAGTATGCTCACTTGGTATGGAACAGTGTTCATTAAGAACGTAAGAATATTTTCTATCCCTATCAAGTATCTTGAGGATATAGTCAAAAAGATATTTAAGATTTATACAGCGGGCACTGGACTAGCTTTATGTACTCTTGCAGAAATCCACAACTGTGACCATGTGGAACATGAGGTTCTGGTAAGGTGCACCTAGCATCAACAGGCTTCTAGGAAGTAATAACAACAGATGGAAGTTTTGGCGAATATAGCCTACTTTCAACTAACTGAAGAACATTAGCTCTATGGCTGTCGTGGGTCTTCTGGGCTGTGTGACCGTGTTCTGGAAGTTGTGGTTCCTAACGTTTCGCCAGCATCTGTGGCCGGCATCTTCAGAGGGCAGGAGCACAGACAGAAGCGAAATTTTTCGCTTTTCTTTTCAGAAACTTTTCGCTTCTGTCTGTGCTCCTGCCCTCTGAAGATGCCGGCCACAGATGCTGGCGAAACGTTAGGAACCACAACTTCCAGAACACAGCCACACAGCCCGGAAGACCCACGACAGCCATCGAACTCTGGCCGTGAAAGCCTTCGACAAAACATTAGCTCTGCTTTTAAAATCTGAAGGTTTGACTGTTGTAACAAATAAGATATACTGGATTGTCCGTGAAGACTATTTAAAAGCTATTATCAGTAAGTAATATTATAATCTAGCAGTTTATGTGGAAAGACAAAGGTACATTCAACTACTTTGTTTTTTATTTTTCAAATTTTGTCACCACCCATTGTCAGCTTGTTTCTGAACCTAATTTAAGAAGCTGGCATTGGCTTGTAAAATAACAAGGATCTATATTCCTTCAGCACATTATTTTCATCTCTCTCTCTCCCCTATCTTTCAAGGTTCATGGGAAAGAATCTTTTAAAAGATGGGATATACATCTAACTAACTGTCATTGCAAAAAGAAGCAATGTTAGCTTAACAGAATAGGTCTTCGTAGTCCTCTCAGAATTTTGTAATTCCCTTTAGGATAAATAATACCCCAAAAAAAATCTACCTGCTCAGATGACACATCGCACATGTGATTTGTCAAGTATTACAAGGTTAAAGTTTTGTTGCTAGAGTGGCACTGGGATATAACAGGGACCACCTTGCCAAATATGATTCTGCCTGCCTAAATGTCTAGAGATGACCTGTTAATGGTTCCTCCCCCATTTGAGCTTAAGCATGGATCAGGCCAGGGGGAAGGCCTTCTCACCCACCACACTTTGGAACACATCCTTGAAAGTACACTTGGCCCCTCCAGGAAAGTACACTTGGCCCCTTCCTTTCAGGAAGGCCCTAAAGACCATTTTGTATCAATGGACCTTTGGCCTGTAAGATGATTGTTGCCATCTTCTATATTATAATTGGTATTATGGCTGTTTTTAATATGTTTGAGATATTCTGTCTCTGGTTTGCTCCTTATATGCTACCTAATCTCATTGATTATAGTAGTGTATACATATTGTCAAATAAATAAAAAGACAAAGTCTACAGCAGACTTTCAATTTATTGTGCTTTTAACACTGTATGAAGATTGAGAAAATACAAGGAAACATTTAATTTTTTAGCTTTGCTACAAAGAAGTAATTTAAAATAGATTGAGCATGAAATAATATAATCCAAACAGGAATTCCTAAAATAAGTCTGAAGCTGGATTGTTCAAACCATTCAGTTTAAAATGCCAACTTCTAACCATGGATCCTAAACTTGCTTAGTTCAAACACATTACAGTTAAAGCTGAACTCATCTCAGTTCCAAATCATGACACAGCAAACTGTGATAAGCTGAAACATAAGGAAACACTTCTAATCTTCCCCTTACAGCAGTAGAAAAGAAGAGAATAATGTTCATTCACACTACTCACTACACTGTAGTTTAATAGTCTTCCACATGTAGCTAAATATCTCATACATGTGCAACTATGTGGGAAAAAATGTCAGATATTTAGTAGATCTAGCTTAGCACTTATCTCACATATTTTACATTCAAAGGGAACCAGTTTCTTATGCATGTTCTGATATTTTCATATGACTCTCCTTTACCAGGGAAATACTACCTGCAAGAACATTCCAGCTTTTGAACAGCATGTTTTAAAAACCATCCAGTTCTCTCACTGTTCAACCAAGTGTTGTCATACTTTGTTTCCCAGAATTGTACTGAGTATCCTCTGTTCCAAACATATTTGTTTCCCTGTGTCATGTTCTTGATCATTATTTAATCAAAGATAGACTTTCTTTCAGCAATCAGTACTGCTAAGCCTTTGTGGCATATTCCCTATAAGCTCATTCAGTGTGCATTATAGTTATCACAGTGCCACTATTATCACTGAGACCATAAATTGCTATTTTCTAAAATTTGGGTAGCAGCCTTCAAGAAACATATCTATTCCACCTATGCATAATTTTACACCCATACCTTGCTGTCACTTCCCAGCTGGCTGGGCTCACATACTGTACTAAGCCAAAATATAGTTTGCTTTGTTTTATCTGTGTGTTGTTTGAATCCATTCACTGAGATTTGTAAGCTATAGTACATGGTTTTGTATGAACCCAGCCAATTAAGGTTTAGTTAGAATCAAGGATAGTACAATGTGTGAGCTAAGTCTATGCCTACCCTACATTAACTTGAATGCCTAGTACCTAACTGAAGGGAATGATTTTCCAGTTAGTCTCTTCCAGAATGTATGGCAAATTTAGCCTAACAAGTTAGTAAGAAGTTATTTCTGTTGCATTATGAGAATTCCAAAATTGGGCATGTAACATTTAATAGTTCTAGTTCTTTTATAAAATCTATTAAACTCATAAAATTGTAGACATAATACATAACATATAGAAACAGTAAATAATTGTTAGCACAAAGCTGTTTCCTCGTTCTGAGAATTCACAAATACAATCTGTATTTGCTTAAATAATTTATATTTCCAACATTCGTGTACAGTATTGAGCACAATTGCTTGTCATTCTTCTGACCTGTATTCTGACCATTACTGTAAGTGGTAAGAGCTACTAAACATTACCAGCTTCTCTACAATCACTAGACTAGTGCATTACGAAAAAATCCACAATCATACATTTGCACCCTACTACCTAATTCACAGATATTGAACGCCATTCTTATGCTCAACCAACTGGTCAACAGTTCCTCCTTCTTGGACTTGATAAAATGTGTACTTGGGAAATGAGAGATGTTTTCCTAAAAAAACTAGACCCAATCCCACAGAGAAGAAAATAGCACAATTGTGTTATGAGTTAATAGAGAAGAGTTACAGCAACTGGGAATATTTACACGCTTCTCTGTGATTGCAGAGCCAGTTTTATCCACCCAGCCAGACTTAGAAATTTTATCAATATGCCGCATGGAGACGGAGAGGCCCTTATCTGCTTGGTGTTCCGTCAGAGGCAAGTGAGCCTTCACCTCACCAAAGCTTCTTTTCGCTCACCCGTACCCTACAAACTATCTAATAACTCATGCCATAGCTAATAAACCCCAACGCCAGTCTCAAGCCCATTTCGCACGTTTCCAGGCACTTCCTCGGATACGAGACATATGGGAAGCCGGTGCTCAACGAAAGGCCTAGGTGTGTTCAGGCCAAAAAAACATGGCAATGAGCCAAACAGAGACCGGGAGAGAAAAATGAAATCTCTCGGCAAGAAGTCGCGCCTGAAAGAGAAGGCAAATGCCTACCAAGACCCAGTTTACCTGAGGTCGCGGACGGAGAGTCTCTCGGATCCAAAGCCAATCCTCAGCCCCAACAACACAAGATGGCTGCCGCGCCACCACGCAAGGTCATGTGACCTCACTGCCGTGGTCCCGCCCCCTTTCCGTAAGATGGGTAAGAGGAAGCAGCTCGCGGAGCAAGGAAGAGCTTTTGAATGTGGGCATCCGCAGTAGCTTGTCGAGCCCTTTCTTTTTCACCACCGGTTAATCCGCGCAAGAGGAGCTCTTTACGACATAGGCGCGCTCCCAAGAAAACCCTGAACAATAAGTCGTGACTGATGCTCCGTAGCGGCTGGATTCACATAACACACTACGGCAAACCAAGGAAGCCGATTATGGTTTAGTGATATAGTGATATTGAAGAATTCCCTCTCCCGTAGAGGTGTCTTGCTTCGTCGTGTTCTCTATATCCGTAAAAGATTTTTTCAGCCTATCGGGCTGCTAAAAAAAGGTCACGTATGTCTGGTATTTTCTGAATTTTTATTACTTTGTATTAGGATTTAATTTTCATTGTAAACTGCTTTGAGAGCCTCATGGATATAAGGTTTGTTTTCAACACATAATACAGGATTGTCACACAGCACGCCACACCGGTCTTATATTTATTTTATTAGAAAAGCACAATAATTGGAAAAGGCAAATTCTAAGAGCAATGTCCACTAGATGCTTCCAAAACAGTTCAGTAATTCTGTAATTATATATGGCAACTGCAAATTACAAGGTTCAACCCGAATGTTGGTCATCCATTCCAGCAAAACTTCTATCTAGTTGTTCCTGCTTGGTTTCTGTCTTCGAGCAAGAACAAGAACCTATAATTTTATTTTAGGACAGATGGAGTCAGGATCTCAAAAGTTTCCACACCTGGTTACACCCAGTTTGCCCACTGAATCTTGCCATTCTTTCCTGTCATCAGTGCAATTGCCAAGTTGCTCCCTCTTTACAGATAAACTGTGGGATTACAGCTGTTACCTCTTTTTCTTTTCTAGCATGCAATCTAATTTGCCATAATACATCTTGTTTGCACATCAAGAGTGGTACTGTTCGGTAAGCTTTTCTGTCCTCTCTAGCATTATACTTTGTGTTGCAGAGGGGCAAATAGGTTCAGAGATGTAGGAGAATCAGGAATGTTTGAAATTACGAACATTTTTAGTTAATTATGGCAAGTTCACATATACGCTTAGAAGCCATGGGTTGAGTAACAGTTCAGCTGTGTTGCCTGAGTTCATAACTGCATGAATCCAGGAATATTGGTTTATAAGGTATAACAACTGAATTCAACTAGCATGCTATGTCAAAGCCAAACCGTATTATGATTTGCTCTATGTATGAACCTTGTATGTTACTGAAATAACTCAGCACTAGAATCTCCAGTACCATATAATAGATCAGAGCTTTCCAAACTTTTCATGTTGGTGACACACTTTTTAGACATGCATCATTTCGCGACACACTCTTACAGCAGGGCATCACTTCGCGACACACTCTTACAGCAGGGCACAAGGCAGGCACTAGGCTTGGAGGCAGCAGCAGCCGCGACACACCCAGACACTGCAGCCGACACACTAACGTGTCCCGACACACAGTTTGGAAAGCTCTGTAATAGATACTCCTGTCTACCTAAATTTTAATGTTGCGATAGACTGCCTGTTAGACGCTGAAATAAAAATTCCCACCACTGGTTTTTACTATTTTTTTCAATTAATACTGTATCCTTTGCTAGTAAAAATTCTTACTTCTTGGCTCAACTATCTTAATGCATTGTTTGAGTTGCCAGTTTGATAGGCTATTCCATAGCAAAAAATTGTTTATCCCTTCTCATCCTGACACATTTTTGTTTTGTTGTGTTCTCATTTAGATCATAACAATGTGTAATATTTAATGGAATTATAACAAAGAAAATTAATCAAGAATATTAATTCTAAACCATTTCAAGGACGTATGTATTTTTTCATTGTGGTTAGCATACACCTACAACTGAAAGAACATTAAAATACCATACAACAGATTTAATAAAAGCAGATTTGCATTAACCAGTTTGAATATTTTTAAAGTCCAAAGAGAAAAAGAATATTAGGTACAATAAAGACAAATATCTGGCATCTTTCTAAAAGCATCCAAAGACTGCCACATTGCAAAAGGCCTAAGATTTCCCTAATCTTAGAATTCACAGCTCACAGAAAAAGCATTGCAGATAACTTATGCATCCATACAGCCAGACTTGGAAGAAGGTAGCTTCATATTGCTATATAGAGCCTGAAAAGGTAAACACAATTTAAATGCAGTTTCAGAACTGAAAGATGTGCTCCATATGGTCAGACCAATTTGTAATCTAGCACTGTGTTTTGACCAACTTTTTTGGAAAATCAGTCTCCTTTCAGACACGAGTGGCATATAAAACCAAGTAAATAAATGAACAAAACAATCTCTAAAGGATACATTGCAGTAATCTAGTCTAAATATTGCAAGTTTTAGGTAAATGCAATCAGATTCTGCCTAATTTATTACAAATAGAATACCATTCTCAGCTGATGACAGGAGCTAAATGTCACTTGTATTTAAGATTTGTGTTCCTTTTCTGTCTTTGATCTATCAATAACACATCTTTCACTTCATTTGAAATGCATTGACAGATGCTACTTGGTCAGGATGTTGTTCATTTTCTATTTAGCCTTTGCTTACAATCATCAGTGCATTAGATTTTTAAAGATTCAGAAATGAAACTAAATGCTCTTTAAAAAAAGTGTTTGCCATTTATATGAATTATATATTTATATCAGAGCTTTCCAAACTTTTCATGTTGGTGACACACTTTTTAGACATGCATCATTTTGCAACACACTCTTACAGCAGGGCACAAGGCAGGCACTAGGACCTGCGCGGAATCCTGGCAGGGCAGGTTTGGAGGCAGCAAGGCACAAGGCAGGCACTAGGACCTGCGTGGAATCCTGGCAGGGCAGGTTTGGAGGCAGCAAGGCACAAGGCAGGTACTAGGACCTGCGTGGAATCCTGGCAGGGCAGGTTTGGAGGCAGCAAGGCACAAGGCAGGCACTAGGACCTGCGTGGAATCCTGGCAGGTTTGGAGGCAGCAAGGCACAAGGCAGGCACTAGGACCTGCGTGGAATCCTGGCAGGGCAGGTTTGGAGGCAGCAAGGCACAAGGCAGGCACTAGGACCTGCGTGGAATCCTGGCAGGGCAGGTTTGGAGGCAGCAAGGCACAAGGCAGGCACTAGGACCTGCGTGGAATCCTGGCAGGTTTGGAGGCAGCAAGGCACAAGGCAGGCACTAGGACCTGTGCGGAATCCTGGCAGGGCTCGGAGGCAGCAGCAGCCGCGACACCCAGACACTGCAGCCGACACACTAACATGTCGCGACACAGAGTTTGGAAAGCTCTGATTTATATATTTATTTGTTCATGGTTTTTTAGAAGCTCAAAGTGGCATATATACCACTTCCTTCTCCCATTTTCCCCCACAGCAACAATCCTGTGAGATTGGCAGGGCTGAATGTTTGTGACCGGACATAAAACACTGAGTTTCCGTGGCTGAGGGTGAATCTGGGCCTCCTGGTACCAATCCGGTATCTGAACGACTACATTACATTGGCTGTCAAAAATGGTTAAAGATTTATACAATCTTTCCTCCGGGATCTCAAGGGGGCAAACACAGCACTCCCTCCTCCCATTTTTCTGAACAACTCTATGAGGGTGGGTTGCGAATGTGTGACTGGCCCAAAGTCACCAGTGAACTTCTGTGGCTGAAGGTTGAAGATTGAACCTGGGGCTCCCTGGTCTTAGTTCAGCATCTTAACTGCTACACTGCATTGGCTCTCATATCTCTTATTTATAAATAATTATAAATAATGGTAAGGTCAATACAAATTTCAAGGACGTCTTCTACCCTCTGCTAAACTATTTTTCCTCACCTTAAATTTCTCTTCTTTCATTTTGCATGTATTTAAAATATAACTTCCTCCATCCTGCTTACATGTTGCGGCAGTCGTGACAACGCGTCTGCCAGGTAGTTTTTCCCCCCAGGGAAGTACTTCAGTGTGAAATTAAATCTACTGAGGAACTCTGCCCACCGTAGGTGTTTTGGATTTAGTTTTCTGGGGGACTTGAGAGCTTCCAAGTTTTTGTGGTCAGTCCACACTTGGAACGTTTCTGCTGCCCCTTCCAAGAGGTGTCGCCATGTGCTCAGGGCATGTTTAACAGCAAACGCCTCTTTCTCCCAAATATGCCATCGTCTCTCCGTTGGATTAAATTTCCGGGAAATGTAAGCACATGGTTTTACTTTCCCACTGTCATCTGCCTGCAGTAGTATGGCCCCCACTGCGCTAATTGATGCGTCTGTGTGTATCACAAATGGTTTGTCAGCTTCTGGATGTTTGAGTATGGGCTCCCTCGTGAACATCTCCTTTAGCCTATCAAACGCTACCTGGCATTCTTGTGTCCACACGAGTTTCGTGCTCGGTGGTGGGGCTTTTGCTTTTGCGCCCTTGCTTTTCGTCTTTAATAGGTCAGTCAAGGGCAACGCGATCTGCGCAAAATTTTGAATGAACTGCCTATAGAACCCAGCGAACCTGAGGAACGCTTGCAGCTGTCTGCGCGTTCGGGGGGGCTGCCAGCCCAGGACCGCTTTGACTTTCTCAGGGTCCATCTCGATGCCCTCATGCGAAATGCGATACCCCAAGAAGTCTAGTTGTTCCCTGTGAAATTCACATTTCTCAAGTTTTACATAAAGCTTTGCCTCGAGTAATTTCTCAAGCACCCTCTTAACTAACTCGTGTTCCTCCAGATTTTCAGAAAAAATCAGTATGTCATCCAAATATACAATTACCCCTTTGTACAGAAATTCATACAATACTTCGTTTATGAACCTCATGAAGATTCCCGGTCCCCCCGCAATCCCAAACGGGAGCACCCTGTATTGGAAAGAACCCAATGGGCAATTGAATGCAGTTTTCCACTCGCCCCCCTCCCTTATGCGAACACGATAGTAAGCTTCCCTAACATCTAGTTTTGTGAAAATTTTCCCTTTAGATAGCTGGGCTAACATGTCTTTCAGCAATGGGAGAGGGTACTGTCTCGTAACCGAAATCGCATTAAGACCCCTGTAGTCAGTGAAAAGCCGGAGGGACCCGTCTTTTTTCTTCCTGAACAATACCGGGGCTGCAAGGGGGGAGTTGGCTGGCTCAATGAACCCCCGTGCCAAATTTTTATCTATGAATTTGCGCAATTCTTGCAGTTCTTTTTGCGTCATGGCATACATCTTGGGCTTGGGAAATGGTGCCCCTGGGATGAGGTCAATGGTTGCGTCTGACTGCCTATGGGGGGGTTCTTGCTCACATTCCTTCTTGTCGAATACCGGGAGGTATTTCTCCGGAATTGTGCTTGTGAGTGTGCCACCCCCTTGGTCCTGCTCCCCCTCCTCAAATTCCATCCCCGTTGCCCCCAGCTCAATGCAGCTAGGTGTGCTATCATTGTCCATCTCATGATAAGTCCCATCCGTAAAGTCCAAATCTCCTGAGACCCAATCCACCTTGGGGTTTCTTGCCCTCAACCATTTCAGTCCTAACACAATGGGTCGTGTTGCAATGGGAGCCACTAGGAACCGCAAAGTCTCTACATGAGTCCCCAAAGTCATTTGCAGTCCTTCAGTGTAGAACTCCACTGGCCCCCCCTTCAGTTCCGACCCGTCCAATTGGCAAAATGTGATGGGCGTTTTAAGCTTAAACAGGTCCAGTCCCATCTTTTCAGCTACGTTCGGGTGCATTAAGTTTCTAGAGCAACCCGAGTCTAGCAGTGCAACCCCCGCATACTTTTTCCTCCCACCCAAAGTTCTCAACTGTACCTTTAGGTGCATTGTTGGGTTGTTGCGACTACTTCCTTTGCGCCCCTTTGTGGAGGTCTGTCCTGTGGCGCTCATCAGAACAGACCTGGCTCGTTTCCCGCCGTCTGGATGTCAAAGTCAGAGTCGTCGCTGTCTTCTTCTAGGTCCGGATTCTGCCATGGGTTCACGGTTGCCACAGCCGCTCCTTTTCCCTTGGTGTGTGTTGTTTTGAGGGTACTTCTGTCAGCTGCCTTTTTCGCCGGAGGTTTTTCCTTAATGCTCGTTTTCCCCTGAGGGCAAGCGCTTATTCGGTGTCCCTCCTTCCCGCAGCGGAAGCAGTCCCTCTCTTGTCCGGCGATCCTTCTCCTCTTCCCAATTCCGCTGTTTCACGTTCGAACGGGGCTGGTTACTGAAAGTCCCCTCGTTCCTCTGCCTGAATTGTAAGTTTCTGATACTTTGTAGCTGTAGTCTGTTACTCTCAATTTTCCCAGCTAATTGGATCCACCCCTCTAAAAGTTCCAGGGTCATCTCTATCTAATGCCTTTTCCAGTAGGTCCTGTTTTAATCCATACTGGAAGTGTTCAATCTTTATCGATTCCAGCCATTCCGGCAGGTAAGATAAGAGCTTTTTAAAGTCCATAGCATATTCAGCTACTGCTCTGTTTCCCTGCCTTAAGTTCCTAAGTCGTGCCCTGGCTGATACTTTAGTCAGCGTATCTTCAAATCGTTTCCAGAGGGCATACATAAACTTCTGAAAGTCCAGTCGTTCCCTTGCCCCCCTGTCATGTAGCGTTACCAGCCAGTCACCTGCCTCCCCTTCTAAAAAGCTGGAGACATACCTAACTTTACTCTCCTCCGTTCGGAAGGTGTATTCAAATTCCCTCATGAACCCTTGTACATGCGTTAAAAAGCATGCTAAATTCTTGGGGTCTCCATTAAATTTCGTCTTCAATTCACCTATGCCAAACGGTGTGTGAACCCCCCCCTGGGGTCATGCATTGATTGTATAACGGGGTCATGGGTGATTGATTGTAGGGGCGCAATTCTTCTTCTTCCTCCCCCCCACTTTCGACGTCCGGTTCCCCGATGTCCCCCTCTTCTTCGGGTGTCACCAGGCTCTGTTCCCTCACTCTGGGTTCATCTAGTTTGTCCATCAATTTCCCAAAGGCTGCTCCCAACGAGTCCATTTTGTTGATCAGCAGTCCTATATTCAACTGCACATGGGACATCTGGTCTTCTAAACGCACGATGTGCTGGGTTGGTGTGACCCTCTTCTTGGTGCCTTTTCCCCCTTTCTCCACTATCCCTTTGCCCACAGCTACGGACCATCCCGCCAGCCTCGGCTCGGTGCTGCTTAGATGGGTGGGGGTTTTGGTTACCTCTATGTGTTTTTCCTTCCTCTGTGCTTTCTTGCCCTCCCGCTCACCGGCAGCTCCCTCCATCTTCTGGGTGCTTGCTGAGCTGGGTCCAGCTTCTTCGTTGATTTCTGCCACCTCTACCGATTCCATTTCGTGCTGTGGTAATGAGGTGTGGTTGTGTGCGTGGCCACCTTCAACCGAGGGTTCGCTGGATATCAGAGTAATCCCCGGGATAGGTAGTCAAAAAATTTTTCCATTCAAGTCTTTATGTAAGGCACTCCATCCAATATCTATAATCTCCCTGCTCTAGAGTAACTCACAGACACATGAGTTCTTAGAAGCAGAAGAGTTTATTATAGCATACAGAAGCTAGCACGAACAAAGACTTGAATGGCTGAAACCAGTAAAGCATGCACATTTAAATCTTCCCCCCCTCCCAAGGTTCTTTGGTGGTGACACGTGTAACTCGTGTCTTTCCAAGCTGCTCAGATATCCGCTCCGGAGATGTGTATTCGGGATCGTCAGCTAGGTGTGAACCGGTCTACTTCAAAGCCGCTGTCTCTTTCGTGTCAGTTGCAGCCTCCTGAAATGTGCATATCAGTCTAGCATCTTTGGCAGAGATCTCCCGATCTCTGACAACTAGGCGGAGCTCAAAGAAAAGCAGTTCAAGCATCTTTCAATGAACTGTGCTATAATTTACCACTTACATTTATTTTATTTTTTTTATTTATTTTTTATCCCACTTTATTATTTTTTATAAATAACTCAAGGCGGTGAACATACCTAATACTCCTTCCTCCTCCTATTTTCCCCAAAACAACAACCCTGTGAGGTGAGTTGGGCTGAGAGAGCGCGACTGGCCCAAGGCCACCCAGCCGGCTTTCATGCCTAAGGTGGGAATAGAACCCTGAGTCTCCTGGTTTCTAGCCCGTTGCCTTAACCACTAGACCAAACTGGCTCTCAATTACACAGCTATTTCCTCAAACTGCCTTCCTGTCCCCATTTCCTCAAAGGCACTTGCAGTAAACAAGGACCTATCACAGAGTTTAAAAGAAGGATTTCCAGAAACATAAACTCTGTTAACTTTGCTAGAAAGGGATCTCTGAAGCTTTGATGGCTGCTACCAGACAGAACACATCAAAAGCAAATGAGAACAGTTCAGTCTTGGGCTCATGAGTATTAAAGGAGTATCCTTTCTGGGGCTCAAACCAGATAATATTCATGTGGTCATAGCAATAATTCTATGTTATTGACAAAACAACAGAGTTAATGGGAATTCCACAATTATACTTTAGTTTTGATCCTGGTACCAAGTACTGATTCACATTTTTCAGAGCATAAATATAAAACCACCTTCCTTGAAGGAGGCGAACTTTATTTTGATACAGGATTTCAAATTTAGCCTCTATCAGTTTTTTAAAGTTTTATTTACACATGTAACACCAAAAAAAATCCAAAGTTTGTGATGTATAAAAACGTTTATTATAAATATTTTAGCTAAAACATGCAATTTTTATCAAATATAATCTGTGGACTTGCAAATACAGTTTTAATTGCTAGCAATTCTTTTACCCACTATTGTATATTCAACAGGCTGCTTTTTATTATTCTGTAGTCGCAGTTTAGTATCACAGTGTAAAAAGCTACATGACAAGTGAAAACAAAGAAATAGATGAAATATTCATTTGCAATCTGATGACAAGATTAGTAAAGCAGCAAACATGTTTCTTTTCTATGTATGCAGACATATATACAGGTGTAAATTCTGTATACAGTACAAGCTTGTTGAACTACATTACAGGTTCTGCTTTAAAATATATTTTTTCTTGCAAACAGAAACTGTTGGAACTGGCAAATACTTTCAACATCTTTTGAAAGTGGTAACTCTGCAAAAAGGAGTTTAATTCTCAACAAGGATCCACAAGCAGTATAAAGATTTCCAGAGTGGAAAGCTAACATGCCCTAAACTATACTGCTCCCTTCATCTCTTATTGATAGAAGTTTCATTACTTCTTAAAACTCAATTACTAAAATACACAGAAAGAAAAAGGGGGAAAAAGGCTATGGTCCCATGCAGGTAGTACAAAGGAATGTGACCACAAAAGTACAGGCAGAAGACTTAAGATCAGAGATGTTCCTTGCTTTGTTACAGGGAAAGGAGGAAAAACTGAATGATGAATGTTGTGTCCTTGATACGTATTCAGCATTTTTAAATAGCAGCTTCGATCCAGAAAAGTACATACGGAATTCCACTGGTGCAGTATGGATTTCCTGTCTCCTTTTTCCAGCTGCAGCCTCTGGTGTCCCTTGAATGTTTTCTCATGACAGTCATGGAAAAATAGAAAGGTACTTATGGTCTAAGCTGGGGGAGAGGTTGAATCAGCAGATTGAAAAGACATGGCTGCCATTCAGGTAAGAATACTTTTGGATCCCAGCCAAAATCTAACAACGGGAAACCCCCTATATCCCATCCTCCCCTAGTATCACCATCAGAAGCTTGTTTTCTAAAACACAGAGCACTTAGAAGGAAATCAGGGATCAGGGCATTCCAGTTTATCTGAGAAGCAAGATCTTTTTGTGAAAGTAAAGCAGAGCCAAGCATTACATAGAAAGAAATTCTGAAGAACATTTTATAACTGTTGAAGCAGGGTTGTTCAGAATGATGAAGAAGGAAATTGCCAGTATTCAATTTATATCAGGAGCATCAATCTTCTGCCAATGGGACTTCATTATTAGGACATCTAATTCTTCTAAGCAATTATTATTAGAGCATAAGGCCTATTTGAATCACATCTAGCATTTGCAAACTTCTGAATGCCACCATTGGGGGCATATCCTCCAGCACCTAAACAGGAACTTCAAAAGAGAGGGGGGGGGGCTTCATATCACTTCTGTTTCCATCTAGGTGGATGTCTAATCACAGACAAAGCTTGTAAGAACGTACACTAATTTCTGGTGACAGGTTGTTTCAATTACTGACTGAATGCTGACTTGAGTTCTCGGAAGGCTGCTCTGCGATGCTGTCTTTCCTCTTCCTCACGTTTTCGCTCATCTTGTTCTGCTTTTATTTCTGCTTCAAACTTGCTTGCTGAAGACAAAGCTTGCACCTAAAATTCAGGAATAGAATGGTAATGTTGTTATTTATAAGTAAATCACACTGTATTCAATGGAGCTTATCTCATTATAGAGGTGCACAGCTTTTGCAGGGACAAAGATTACACTAAGTTTGTGAGTAGCATTTTAAGGGCCACACTCCAGGGCCAGGACAACTATTTGATTTGATTGAAGCTAAGTTAAAGAAATTCACTTTGTATCATTATTTGCTACACATTTAACAATTTCTGGCAACTTGGGAAAACCCTGGAGACCTTACACATTTTTTTTTACCTTTGCTTCAAAAAAGTTTTTGGCTCCTTTTACTCCCTCAAGGGCCACATCTATTTCAGAGAGCTTTGCTAAAGCCATCAATCCACTATCTTCTTCAAGTTCTCCAGCTGCAGCTTTATGGAAAATCAGCAGAAACTAGGGGGAAAAAAAGACAGTGGGAAATTATTTAGAAAAAACGAATGGATAAAATTAAACTCTAAGCTAAGATTACAGATTCAAAAATAAAGTTCTGTATTTATTCAGAGAGTGTACTTGTTTAGGGTCCAAGTAGATAAAAAAGAGAAGATTTGTGGCTGGATCACCCCGTATTTAAATGTTTACCTAAAAGCTCCCACAACTATAGTAACTGTGGACTATACATACGGAGGACACTACGCTGGGGAAGACTAGGTTAACATTTTTCCCCCCCCTGTCACTTCCTTTACTCTTCCCACCCCAAATGTTGGCAGCAGCAATTCGTATCTTTGAGCAGCTGCTTAGTACTCCAAGCAGCACCAGATAGCAGTGATATAGCCAGCACCGTAAAATAGTTCCCATTAATGCCCTCACAGTAACATTGCTCTAAGACACTGATTGGAATTTAAAAGATTCTGCTGAAACATTGCCACCATAGTCTGGTAAGCCCACTAGGACCTACTGGCAGAGGAGGAGACCCATCAGAAAGATGTTTTGTCCAAACTCCCCCACAAACAATTAAGAGGAACAAGTAACCCACAGCTTCTCTAAGGAAGGTTATTAAAAGTAAATAGTTTATGGGAGAGGAATGAAGAATGTACATTTTATCTCCCTTATTCTGATGAGAAACCCAAGATGACATTTGAGAGAAGACCAAAGGCACAAGGACACTACTAATTTTTAGACTGGTATCATTTTATTAAAAGTTATTGCTTCTGTGCGGGGGAACCTTTACCTTTACCTTTTATTGCTTCTAGTTTGATCATATTCCAAATTTCAATGGATTCAATATGTATTTCCATTTTAAAGGTAAAGGTAAAGGTTCCCCTGGATGGATAATATTCTGGACGTGACGGACTTGACCTTAGGGGAGCTGGGGATGGCGACAGCCGACAGGAAGCTCTGGCGTGGGCTGGTCCATGAAGTCACGAAGAGTCAGAAGCGACTGAAAGAATAAACAACAACAAAGGTTCCCCCCGCACATTTGTGCAGTCGTGTCCGACTCTAGGGGCCGGTGCTCATCTCCGTTTGTTAGCCGAAGAGCCAGCGTTGTCCGAAGACGCTTCCACGGTCATGTGGCCGCATGACGCGCGCAGAACGCTGTTACCTACCCACTGAAGTGGTACCTATTCACCTACTTGCATTTGCATGCTTTCGAATTGCTAGGTTGGCAAGAGCTGGGGCGAGTGCGGGAGCTCACTCCGTCACGCGGGGCTAGGGATTCGAACCTCCAAACTTGCGACCTTCTGATCAACAAGCCTGGCGTCTTACCCGCTGAGCCACCACGCCCCTTACCATTTTACATATGGACAAATTATAAACCTTTAGCAGATAAACTACACAATAATTTACCAAGTTCTACAGATAAATAATTCTGGCTACAACTTTTCCTATACATAATTAGTACTGATTTCACTTTTATTCTGTGCAAACCTCATATTTTTTCACTAGGGGACAGTAGAATCTAATGATTCCAATAACTACATCCAATGTTGTTTTTAATCAGGAAGTTAGGCATCTGGCAGAACTATTTGTTCCCAAGCTTTTATCCTCTTTTCCCAGCAGCTTACTAATATAGCATTTGAAATAAAAAATTAAAAACTCCCTAAATGCCCCAGGGATGGGTGGGAGAAGATTACAAAACTGCTAAACTGTTTCAGGCCACAGTTAAAATGGGTGTATTCACCCAACCATTGAGTACTATTTGCTGGGACAGTACTTAACAATTCCTCAGTGAGTCACATTCTCTGGCTCAACATGCCTGTAAACAAAGACCTTGCCATGATGATGAAGTCATTACTCACTACAGTACAGAGGCTGAAGGCTAAAGTAGGATGGAGGGACTGAGCTGCTAACACAGCTCTCCTCTCAGAATATTATTTTGCTCCTAATATTAGACAACCTACAGAAGCTTTCATGCAGTGGGAAAAACATAAACAACTATGAAGATGTCTTATTGTAGGAAGTTGGCAATTTGATCCCTTGAGTATTTTGGACTTGTTTTCCATAACATCTGGAGGACATCAAATTTTCTACCCGTGTCTTATTTCAAGACAAATCATGACTCACCCTATCTTAATATTGGGCCTTCCTCCATGGCTTGGCTAAAGTACAATCTACCCATTCTTGAGCTGTCAGAAAATTAAATCTGCATAAAATGTAATGTCTCTACTATCTATCCTGCCTCTCTAGCATCTGTTCTGGCTTACTGCCAAATGGTGATGCCCTAATTTCAGTTGTGCGTAACATGTTATGGAAAACCATTGGTTGAATCCTTTCTCATTTATATATATATTTAATTAGAATTTTTCAATACAATAAAAGTATACAAAATTAAAAGATTAAGAAAAAATATATAGAAAATAAGAAAAATGAAATTAAATGAAATGAAATAAATGAAATGAAATGAAAGAAGAAAATATAGAATTATGACTTCTGCCCTTCTTTCTATCAAGTAATTGCCATCTTATTCTTTCCCTTCCTCTTTGACCCTTTTTAATCCCCAAATCCATAAATCATCAATTTAATATTTTCTTCTTTCAACAAAAACTCCATATAAGGCTTCCAGTCTTTTAAAATGTATCACTTTTTCCCTGACCAAACTGGTTAGCTTTGCCATTTCTGTGAGGTCCATCAATTTTATAATGCAATCTTCCACTGTGGGTATCTCATTAGTTGAACCCTTTCTGAACATCATCAGCTGGCAGGAAACTCTCTGCCACTCACAAGACTGCTGAGATTGATGGGTGACTGATAAATGCCTAGATGGCTGAGCCATCTGTCAAAATCTGGTACTTCCCAAGCCACTGAACAGTGATCAGTGGAGTGAATGGACTACTCAGTAAAGTGGGACAGACTCTCTAACCTTGTTAGGTGGTAACTCCCCCAGTGTGACAATAAGCTGTGCAGCAGGTTTGTTTGGACCCCAGGTTTGGTGTTTTTTTAAGAGGGCTCAGCCTGCTTCAAAACAAGCTTATCAAATTGCCAATCTTCCACCTTTCAAGCAACTCTGGCAATTAGCTGCTGGGTGAGCGTGTTTCTGCTATCAAAGTAGGCCCATCTGGCAGCTGATTTTCAGAGCTGCCCAGTACAGCCTCTCTTGCTTTATCGGGCAACTCACTCACCCCATCAATCAAATGAGAGGTTCTTTTAACAGTAAGTCTTGCACTCTTTCAAACCTGTGGAGTTTCTTTCTGAAGGAGAAAAAAAAGAATGGCGGCAGAGGAAACTGCCCAGAGCCAAAGGAATAGTCAGTAAAGTGTGTCAGAATATACTCACCATGACACTGTCATGGGTTGCTGCTGGCTTAATGGAGAAAATACTACTATAAACCAGAGCAGCTAAGGATGACTTAAGCTGGTCTCACTCATGGGCTGGGGATGTGATGAAGGCAAAGTCAGGGGAACATGGCAGAATAAAGAGGTTGCTAGAACACATTCATACCATGGCTAGATGCAAGTGTGGAAAAGTCCACTGTACTCTGGTTGGCAACAGCCAGACAAAGTCAGAAACCTTAGCCAGATTACTGTAATCCTTCTATTATCCTTTTAATGAGAACTGAGCATAGTATCATTACTGAGACCTAGGGTGGCTGAGCTGGGAAGGTAATTTCTAGCAGTTGTACACACCTGGAATCTTGGTGCGGTATCAATACAGGCTCAGTATTTGGAGAGAGGGAGTTTTGAAGCTGATGGCTGACAACCACAAAGCCACTGAATGTTATCATCTCAACCCTTGTTTCAGATTGTTGTTCTCATCTTAGCATGACAAAGATGTTCTTGACTATGGGAGTTTCTACCATAGTTGCCATTTCAGGACGCAACCATGGCAAGCCCATACAGATAGAACAGTATGATTTATTTCTTGATATAAGGAGGACAAGAAACTGCCCTGCATAAGAAACAAGCTAGAATTGGTAGAACTGCATTAATCTGTACAAGAACTGCCTGGATAAGCAATATGAAGCTGTTGTCAAGACATGGAACATTTTAAACATGTAGGCCAGCTTCTGGAACACTTTGGCTGAAGAACAGGGTAAGTAGTTGGCCAAATAAAAGCAAATTTGCCGGTTCCTGTATGTAAATCATGTTCATTACCCCTGAGTTAATGGATTTTCTCCATTTCACTGGTCTATCTTATGCATGAACAAACAGAACTGCATTGCAAGGAAGCTGGTACAAAGATAAAGTTTAGCAGCTTGTCCATGCTGGCAACCTTGTGTCAATAATGTTTTATTAATTGAAAGATATATAGAACCTAGCTAACTGGGAAAGCATTCCAGTCAAATTATGTATACCCTTCTTTCAAATACAAATACGTCAACACATCATGCAAGATGATCTGTTAGAACTAAATATAAGCTAGGACTGCAATACAGCACAGATCATCATGAATTGGATACTTCCAGTTACTTGGCTTGAATCAATATTAACACCTTCATACAACACCTTCACAAAAAAAGCTTCCTTATATATCTATTACTAAAAAAAAGCTCTTCAAATTCAATGTCACTCTAGTACACAGAATACAAATCTAGCCCAGTATGTATACTGACATGGCTGTTTGTAGGGGAACGATAGTTCTCAGGATTACCAGGCAGATTCCCCCATTTGGCTACAAGAATAGAGAAATACATTGTGGTACCAGCTGACAGAGCAAAAAAAAAAAAAAAAAAGAGGCACATGGGAATGACTCATCCAAACAGCTGGGAAGAGGTCACAGATAGGAGCTGCCAAATCCAGATCATCTCTATGTACAGGGATAGAAGACATTCTCTCTGGATAAGTAGCTAGCCATTTCAGAATGTTCACATTCACATGACTTTTTAGAGACTCTTCACAATATTATACCAGTGTGTATGGATATAATTCATACAACTCATATACGTTCACATGCCAAATCAAATCACTTTTCAGAAAGCAAAGAAAGCAACACATTTTTTCATGGGTAGCTAAGTCTCAAATCAAAACACATCATATTCTAGTGCTTAAAGGCAGATACCCTTTTGAATTGTCAGGAGTACAACTGTTTTCCCAGAAACCTCTGACATGAATGAATTCCTCTTGAAGGAATCTAAGAGAGCTTGCATTTGCAAATCTATGTATTACTGAGGTTACTGATACAGATCCCATTTTGCTATCTGCTATTAAGGTTACCATGTTTTAGACTGGAAAAATGAGGATGACCACTAGGTGGTGGCAAAATACTAGAATTTTCAGTATCTGCAACAATCTAATAACTATAGCCCAGATCTAGTAGCCCTAGGTATAGTGACAACCTTTTTAGGAAAAAAAGAAAAAGGAAGCCTAAAGAACAAATCAAATTGAACATTTCACAGCAAAAGTAGACGTTCTACCCATATTTCAACCATAGAACAAAGTTGCTAACAACAAAAACAGGCACAGAAAGGTAGTCATCATTTCTGATTAAATAAATTACTTGTAGCAAGTCTGTTGATTTAAATGCACTTTACTCACTTTGAGATCTGATCTGGAATGGCATGCAGTAATTAGTTACACATTGATAGAGTGATAATTGAGAGAAGTAAAAATTAACTTTATTAAACACCCCATGTAAAAATAGACTAGAATAAGTTACCATTACAAAGTCCAGAAGTATAGAACACAACAACCTAGGGAATTTTCATGCCTTTTTCCCCTGTAGCAGTAGGCTGAATATAGCAAGATTCAGCCTAAAAATCAGGCAACTATAAAAATGTTCTATGGTACAGCTACCAATGGTCAACAGTAAAACACTTTCAATGCTGGTGAAATATACAATGCTTGCTAATATACAAGATGCAGTTTCTTTGTTCTTCCATGTCCCAACAACACTGCTTTCATCTCATCCCTAACCCACATCTGAGATACCCCTAAGTTGCCCTTAGGTGTTTTGATGCTAAAGTGGTGCTTTCTCCACAGCAAGATTTGTCTACCCTTCCATATGAGCTTAGTGCTCTTCCAAAATTGCACCTGTTTAAGTCCACTTAAACAGCGTTCCACGTGCGTCATGCCGGCCACATGACCGCGGAAGTGTCTTCGGACAACGCTGGCTCTTCGGCTAACAAACGGAGATGAGCACCGGCCCCTAGAGTCGGACACGACTGCACAAATGTGCGGGGTGAACCTTTACCTTTAAGTCCACTTTGCACCTATGCAAACCTTCAGGTCTTGTCATCTGTCAAAACATCCACCAATCACAGTAATGCTGTGATTGGCAAATGTTCTCCCCATGGCTGGTGACAATTATAAACAGGGAGGGGAGCAAAGCAAAGTGGCTTTACCTAACCTGCTCTGCACACCCAAAATCAGGACTCCACCACAGGATGGAAAGCAGGACAGGGATCAGCAGTAGGGTAGTAATGCAGTGTAGTACTGCCACTACAGTTTACTTTTCACTCAAGATCAAGGGAATAATGCTTTAACTGAGGCACACTGAAAGGCTTTACAGGCTTCTTTTTATTATTATAGTAACACATCAGCACAAAGTCACAACTTTGACCTCTTCTAAAGTAGTTCAATTTCCTTGACTATTACATCTCAAATTAGCCATTTATGAATTAATGCACAAGGTGAGAAAGAAATTTCCAGGTTAGGCCACAATCCAGTTGACTAGCCTATTTATTTGTTCCACATTAACTCTGATGGAGCCACTTCAAGAAATGAACTATCCTTTTACTGTACCATTCCCCTGCTGCACAACAACATCTATGCTAGGGCTACTCAACCTGATTGCTGGGGTGGTAGGAATTCCCTTTGCGTCTGCCCTTCAAGGCAGATCAGATTAGGAATCCAATGTTATGTACTAGGTCAGTACTACTTTTATTGCAAAGCTATAGTAACAGAAACTTGCAAATCTGAATGTGCTTCCCCCCTCCCTCCCTCCCTCCCTCCCTCCCCTTTCATCTGACCATTGTCTTGGTAGCAGCTCTTCCTCCTGTCCCTCAAGATCATTCCCTCTACACCTTGCTAGTAGTGTTGGGCGACTTTAACCTATCTCCCCTTGGTGAGGAGTCTGGAGTCATCTAGGAGTTCATGGCCATCATAACAATCATGGATCTAACCCAACTTATTGAGGGTTGGATACATATAGAGATCACACGCTAGATCTATTTTTTCTCAGGGGAGATGAAACATGATCTGAAAGTGGGGAGTACTGAACTTCATACTTTGTAATGGACAGATCACTCTCTGAATGCTGTGGAGTTTTGTGGAGCAACTCCCTTCCTGTCAGCCCTTCAAGATAGGCCAAGTCAAGAAACTGGTTCCAAGAATCACTGGAACTCTATTGTTATAGGGTATAATAATAAGAATATTGAATGCCTAGCAGTGTCTCTGTCCCCCCTTTTAAACCAAAGAGAATCAAGGGGGGGGCAATCTTGATTTTCTTTCTCCCCCCCCCCCTTTTAGGGCTAACCTGGCATTTACTTAACTGGTCTTGCATTCCTTCTTCAAGATTATCTCCATACTCTACATCTCTGCAATAGGGAAGGACCTATTAGATCAGTTTGCCCCAGGAGTCTGATGGAACTTGCAGGTTTTTAACAGGGCTACTGGGGGATTTCCTGAGGCTCTGGTAGGCAGTTCAACAGACATTCTGATCATTCACTGGAATAAAGGGGCATCTAGGGCTCTGGACTGGATTGCACCGGAGCAGCCTCTACACCAGAGCTTTCCAAACTATGTGTCGCAACACGTTAGTGTGTTGGCTGCAGTGTGTAGGTGTGTCGCGTGAACGTAAGGCGAAACCTGTGTCTGTGAAATTGTTAGGGTGCAGGTTGAGTCGGAAGAGGAGGACAAAGGGACTCAGAGCCTCAAGTTGGACCTGCGCCTCCTGCTGCCTCCGAGCCCTGCCAGGATTCCGTGCAGGTCCTAGTGCCGGCCTTGTGCCTTGCTGCCTCCGAGCCCTGCCAGGATTCCGCGCAGGTCCTAGTGCCTGCCTTGTGCCTTGCTGTAAGAGGGGAGCTCTGTCCAAGCCTTGCCCTGATGTCAAGAGGGAACTCTGGTGTTCCATAGTACCACTGCCAGGTGGCCTGTTACCAAGTTTTACCTTACCTTATTGTTAATTCCTGTACATATTTACATATTGTTACTCATAAATGACAACAATCTTGGAAATGTACGTTATTATCTTACAAATCATGTATTTTTAAAAATATAAATGAAAGGTTTTCATGAGTTATGTTGTGTCCCCATACATTTCGCTATTACAATTTATGTATGTGTCCTTATCTCTTATAAGGGGTTAGTTTAACCTCCGGTTTGCTAGTAAAACTGAATTACTGTGTCGCGGAATGATGCATGTCTAAAAGGTGTGTCACCAACATGAAAAGTTTGGAAAGCTCTGCTCTACACACTTGCAGATCCATCATAGCTCTTTGATTTACTCAGGAGCTCAGGGAGATGAAGCAGCAGAGGAGATGCCTGGGGAGCTGCTGTTTTGAGTCTGACCAGATGCTGGTACAAGCTCACATTTGAGGGTATACAGTGGTGAGTCAAGCAGCAAAAAGAAGTTATTTTGCTGCCCTTATTGTATCTGCCAAATGTCACCCAGCAGCCATTTTAAAAGCAACCTACTCCCTTCTACAGGAGGATATTTGTCAAGGGCCACTGTGAAGAATTCTCACAGCATCTGTCTGCCAAAAGCTCAGATTCAAGAGGCGCTGGACTCCAAGTGGACAGTGGCAGTGGAGATAACTGGGGTATCATTTTGACTCTGTGAGTCATTGAGGAAGCAGAGTGTTCTTCAGGGTCAGTTTTGCCATTTCTCAGATGGATCCCTATCCCTCATGGTTGGTTAAGAAAGTTGGATTTGTAATCAACATTTTTTTGAGCAAAGGAGTATTCCCATCTCCTGTGTTGGGCCATCCTCCTGTACAAAGGTTGTTTGGTTTACAGGAGGATGGCCCAACACAGGAGAAGTAACACCACAGGACCAGAGTCAGCAGTTTATCTTCATCTAAAGGAAAAAAGGACACTCATTTGAGGACATTAATGTTCACATTTTAGACAGAGAAGATAGGTGGTTTGAGAGAGGGGTCAAGGAGTCCATTTATGCCAACTTGGAAAATCCTTCCTTGAATAGAGGTGAGGGCCTCAGGCACAATATTTCCCCTATTTTCCTTCCTGCTTTGTCTTCTGTGCCTAGGAAGATTAAGACCATTTCACAAGCTCAACAGCAGCATGGTAATCTTAACGATCCTCCTTTGGATGATAAAGGGACTTAGAAATAAACATCTCAAAATAACCATGACCTAGCCCCAGGTGCAAGGTCACACAGCCACCCTAGAAACATATTTAAGGATTCCCTTACTAACTTTGCTCAGACTGAAGAAGCTTCTTGGATAAGGAGCGAAACGTTTCCACTGAGAAAATAGAAATCCAGTTGACATGATTCAAGCTACAGACTGTTCCACCTGGATGACTGAGAACCTTCATCGACATGCTTTGGTCATCTTCACAAAGCATTTCTCCTTAATTATATAACAAAAACCTTGTTCCTCACAGCATTTTGCAAGACTCCTTGGCTCTCTGGGATGTGTCAAGCAGTCTCTTATGCACATCTGACTATTAATGTGGCAGTCAGTTTATACTACAAGTATTAAACAATTAAAACCATTATAGTAGGTGCAAGTTTATGCAATAATATAACTACTGTCAGTCTGTTGCTAATTTTTAATGCATGATTCCAGAAGGCTTCTGAGTAAAGGTTCTTTTCTTCTTGCAAGCTGAAAAAGAAAGTACACTCCTCCTTTCCCACATACAGTACATATAAAAAGAAAATATAGGATAAAAATTTTGAAGTGGATGATAACCTTAAACTTTTGTTCCGTAAAGAATTGTTTTCACAGTGTACATAGGATATCTGAAAGAAAGAGGTACTTGCTTTGTCCAGGACTATCCACTTTGTACCACGCCACAGCATCAGAAGTTGGAGAACCGTTATTTGGATGTTTTTAGGTAGTACCCAGCAACTGAATATCGCCTACTTTTGTAGGGGGATAAAGGGCTCTTCCTGTCCCCCTATTGACCTGACTCAGATGTCAAGAAGGCCAAACCCTAGCAAAACCTTATGAACAGGCTCTCCACTTACATGTTTGCTACTCACCTCATGCGCTGTCAGCCCCATGAAGTAGATCAGACCCAAAAATCAACTCCACAGGAAGACTAGAACTATACTTTATTTGTAGGCTATAATAACAAAATTTTGCAAGTCTGATTGTGCTTTTCCTTCCTTCCCTCTCATACTCCAGTGAGTCATGGAGGGGCCAACCTGAATCTCTTCTTAATACTATCCATGTTCCAAGGACTTAAGGAACACTTTTGTCCTTTCTGGTAATGGTTTCTGAATATTTGCTTCAAGGCCCCTTCCTTGGCACTCTACATGCATACAATTCACCCACTCACTCTTAATTTCAACAAAGGAATGGATCTGATATAGATAAAATATTATTTATGTGCAAAACATGGTTTGGAAAACACCCTTTGAACTGTCTTCCAATTCTGCTTTGGATATTACAGCAATCCCTAGTTTGCTCAAAGCAGGAAATGGCTGAGTGACTGGAGCATACAAGGGGAGAGAGGAGGAGGAGGAGGAGAATAGGAGGCCTATAAATCTAAGGCATGTTCCCTACAGCCCAACCATGGTTCTTACTGGCCAGGTTTACACGACATGCTGAGTCAAAACCAAATTAGATGATGTCTTAGTGTTTAGTAAGAACAGAACCATTATGTTTCACGTGCCATTGTTTACTGCCTGGCTTAGTGCAATGTGTACTCCCAGCACTTGAACTACATTTTACTCCTCCCTTAGGCATGGAAGCCAGCTGGGTGACTTTGGATCACTTTCTTTCAGCTCAATCCAACTCACAGAGTTCTCATTGTAGGGAAAATAAGAATAGGAGCATTATGTACTCCACCATGAATTACACAAAATAAAGGCAGGATATAAATCTAATAAATAAGTAGACTACTGTCAAGGAAACATGACTTAACATGGTATACAAATCAGGTCATACTGCAGAATCTGGATTTCAATATCTTTAAAGCAAAAGACTTCCACATTTTAAATTTTGGGGTGGATAGGGGAGATGTATAACTAGCAAATGCTAATTCTTTGGAATTCCATTGGGAAATTATGTCCTTGAATATCCTCTTGTGTTACTCTAAATAGGATATTGAATCTTATTCTTAAGTATTTTATCTAGTTTAATCCAAAAGCTGAAAAGCAGAAGTAGTAACCAAGTTCCACATTCTTATTGCATTGCATTTCTTTCCTTCTAGCACATACCTCACGGAAACTGAGCTTGCCGTCAAAGTCTTCATCCACTTCCTTGATCATATTCTTCAGACCCAAATGTGTCTGAGGTGCACCAAGTTTTTCCATCATCAGCTTCAATTCCATAAGGTCGATGTATCCATCCTTCCCAGAGTCATACCTAAGCAGAAAGATTAAAGGAACATTGTTGTGCTGCCTGGCTGACAGGGTGAAGCACTCAATGCATAAAACAGTTCAAACTAACCAGAGTAGATCCTAAATATTTTACTGTCAAAATCAAAGTCCAAATGCCACCCTCCAACCAGGGCCAACTTTCTGCATTGTTCAGCAACAATTCCTGCTTTTATCTATCTCTCCCACCCCATGGTGTTACCTTAGCAGGATCAGACTTGAAGCTAACCACTTCATATGACTCAAATCTGTCATTATTTTGCTTTCTACACAGAAAGAAAAATGAAAAATAGAGTAGAAGGTTGGGATGTTTGAAACATCATGTACATTATTAAGCATACCACATGAGGTAAAAAATGAAGCACAGCCCATCACTCATACATTTTTAAAAAATGGCCTTCCTTGGTCTAATTCAATCCTATTCATCCCTTAGTCCACAATATGGTATTACTCCTTTTAAACAGAGAGTAAAAAATCCTCTCAGTATCATCCAAATCTTAACAGAGTAGGAAAAAGATTGACAGGAAGTGGAAGAGATTAACTTGGTTCCGATGTGACAGTTGGCAGGAGAGTTGGACAAGGTGGTGGCTGGAAGAGGAACCCAAAATCACACCGAGGAAGCAAGCCACGTAACAAGGTAGTCCTGTGCTGAGAGCCCTAGTAGATAGAGCAGGAGGGTAGTTCAGGGGCTGGCCTTTCCCAAGGTTGGAGTTAAAAAGGAACTGTGAGCCTTATTTATTTTATTTTATTTTATTTTATTTTATTTTATATTTTATTTTATTTTATTTTATTTTATTTTATTTTATTTTATTATTTTATTTTATTTTATTTTATTTTATTTATTTTATTTTATTTTATTTTATTTTATTTTATTATTTTATTTTATTTTATTTTATTATTTTATTTTATTTTATTTTATTTTATTTTATTTTATTTTATTTTATTATTATTTTATTTTATTATTTTATTTTATTTTATTCAATTTATTCCCCGCCCATCTCCCATACAAGGGACTCTGGGCGGGTTACAATAATCAAGGTTAAAAACGATACAATAAAAAGTCTAAAAAATGCAATATAAATAGATAAAATACAAGATGGGGGATGTAGGGAACGTAGCATAGATAGTGTTGCTACGGGGCTAGCCAACCCCAGGAGGCACTACCGCCTCTGTTGTCCCAGGCCAGGTGGCAGAGCCAGGTCTTGAGGGCCTTCCGAAAGGTCAGGAGGGAGGGGGCCAGTCTCACCTCCGGGGGCAAGATATTCCATAGGGCGGGCGCTATCGCAGAGAAGGCACGCCTCCTGGACCCCGCTAGATGGAATTCTCTTGTTGAGGGGGTCCGAAGCATGCCTTATCTGTTTCTATGGTAGAAGTATGCATATAATGATAAAATTAGTTTCAATTGGCATCTCAACTCGAGTGTCTGGATTAATTACTGTCCTTATTCATCCTCTGACAGACAAAAGCATAAAGATTTGTGCAAGGGTAACAAAAAATAATCCAGATATACATAAAGAGTTTTAGAAACTAACCATTAAAAAAAATTAACCTTTTTTTAAAAAAAAACAACCCAGACATTTATTTCTGAAAGGGGCACCATAGTAGTTTTTGTTATCGTTTCTGCTTAAAAATATCCTTTGTGACCGCTTCTGGATTTGCTTGGATCTGAAAAAAATGAAGTTTTAATTTTGGGCATTGATGATTAAACAGTTATCTTTTGTAGAAATAATGTTTGTTAAGGTTTAGTTAAGAGTAAGAGATTAAGGCAGAGTTTTCCAAACTTTTAAATTGGTGACACACTTTTTAGGCATGCATCATTTCGCGACACACTCTTACAGCAGGGCATCATTTTGCAACACACTGTTACAGCAGGGCATCATTTCACAACATACTCTTACAGCAGGGCACAAGGCAGGCACTAGGACCTGCGTGGAATCACAGCAGGTTTGGAGCCTCCAAGGCACAAGGCAGGCACTAGGACCTGCGCGGAATCCTGGCAGGGCTCGAAGGCAGCAGCAGCCGCAACATACCCAGACACTGCAGCCAACACACTAATGTCTATGAAGGTTCTCAGTCATCCAGGTGGAATTGTCTGTAGCTTGAATCATGTCAACTGGATTTCTATTTTCTCAGTGGAAACGTTTCGCTCCTTATCCAAGGAGCTTCTTCAGTCTGAGCAAAGTTAGTAAGGGAATCCTTAAATATGTTGCTGTGTGACCTTACACCTGGGGCTAGGTCATGGTTATTTTGAGATGTTATTTCTAAGTCCCTTTATCATCTAAAGAAGGATTGTTAAGATCACCATGCTGCTGTTGAGCTTGCGAAATGGTCTTAATCTTCCTAGGCACAGAAGACAAAGCAGGGAGGAAAATAGGGGAAAGATTGTGCCTGAGGCCCTCACCTCTATTCAAGGAAGGATTTTCCAAGTTGGCATAAATGGATTCCTTGACCCCTCTCTCAAACCACCTATCTTCTCTGTCTAAAATGTGAACATTAATGTCCTCAAATGAGTGTCCTTTTTCCTTTAGATTAAGATAAACTGCTGACTCTGGTCCGGTGGTGTTACTTCTCCTGTGTTGGGCCATCCTCCTGTACATAGGTTGTTTGGTTTCTCCAATGTAGAGTTCAGAGCACTCCTCACTGCACTGGATTGCATAAACTACATTGCTTTTCTTGTGTTTTGGAATTTGATCTTTGGGGTGTACAAGCCTCTGTCTCAGTGTGTTGGTGGGTTTGAAATATACAGGTATGTGGTGTTTGCCAAATATCCGTTTTATCTTTTCAGACACGCCAGCCATGTAAGGAATGACCAGGTTCTTCCGTTTACTCTGAGTCTCAGCCCTATCTGTCGCTGTTTTAGGTCTGGTAGATTTAGATTTAGTGAAGGCCCAATTTGGATATCCACAGGCCTTCAGAGCTGTTCTCAGGTGCTGATTTTCATTCTTTTTGGAATCCATGGAGGTGGGGATGGTTTCTGCTCTGTGTGACAATGTCCTGATGACTCCTAGTTTGTGCTGCAGTGGATGGTGGGAGTCAAACATCAGATATTGATCTGTGTGTGTGGGTTTCCTGTAGATCCCTATTTCTAGCTTGCCACCGGTCCCAATGAGGACTTCACAGTCTAGGAATGCCAGTCTGTTGTCCTTGGTGTCTTCTCTGGTGAACCTAATGTTGGCATCTATAGTGTTTATATGGTCCGTGAAGGCCTGTACTTCCTGGGCCTTGATTTTGACCCAGGTGTCATCCACATACCTAAACCAGTGGGTGGGCACCGTTCCCTGGAATGTGTTGAGTGCTTTCTTCTCCACTTCTTCCATGTATAAATTGGCCACAATGGGTGACACAGGAGAACCCATGGCACAGCCATGTTTTTGTCTGTAAAAGTCACCTCTGTATGAGAAATAAGTAGTGTTAAGACACAAGTCCAGAAGATGGCAGATCTGGTTAGGGTTGAGATGGTTTCTCCTTTCAAGGGTGCTGTCCTCTTCTAGTCTCTTCCTGACAGCGGATAGAGCATGAGTGGTGGGGATGCTGGTGAAAAGGGAGGACACATCGAAGGAGACCATAGTTTCATCTGCATCCAGTTTCAGGATCTTAGCTTTGGAAACAAATTCTTCCAAATTATGGATGTGGTGTTCAGAGTGTCCAACTAGAGGTGCTAGTATGGTAGAGAGGTGTTTGGCAATGTTGTATGGACACTCATTTGAGGACATTAATGTTCACATTTTAGACAGAGAAGATAGGTGGTTTGAGAGAGGGGTCAAGGAATCCATTTATGCCAACTTGGAAAATTCTTCCTTGAATAGAGGTGGGGGCCTCAGGCACAATCTTTCCCCTATTTTCCTCCCTGCTTTGTCTTCTGTGCCTAGGAAGATTAAGACCATTTCACAAGCTCAACAGCAGCATGGTGATCTTAACGATCCTTCTTTAGATGATAAAGGGACCTAGAAATAACATCTCAAAATAACCATGACCTAGCCCCAGGTGCAAGGTCACACAGCAACATATTTAAGGATTCCCTTACTAACTTTGCTCAGACTGAAGAACCTCCTTGGATAAGGAGCGAAACGTTTCCACTGAGAAAATAGAAATCCAGTTTACGTGATTCAAGCTACAGCCAACACACTAATGTGTCACGACACATAGTTTGGAAAGCTCTGGATTAAGGTATTATAATATGCATTTATATCTGTGTTGAAAAAGGTTGGAAGTCACTTTCTTTGTATCTTTTCCTAGCTATTCTTGCACTTTTTAATTTCTCTTTGTTCTTTTAGCTCTTTCCTCAAGCTTTTCTATACTTTGTATTTTAACTGTATTTTGAAACTTCAATAAAGTGTGTGTGTGTCTGTCTGTCTGTCTGTCTGTCTATCTATCTATCTATCTCCATATCTGTTGTGGATTTTAAAATGCCTTTTCTCAATTTGAGAAAATTGAAAAAAATATCTGTTTCTTATTAATGAAATCACTTTGGCTTACTGATTTAAAATGTTAACAAAGAATCCTATGCCTACAGTATAATTAGCACTTGCACACAGATTAGCTTATTGGTTTCTAGAGGAACTGAAATCTAAAATTGCATGGTATAAAGTTTTGCAACACAAGAGCACTTCACATACATAAAATTCCTTGTCACTGGGAGCAAAAAGAAGTTGAATCATTGCTAAATTTTCATTGTTCCTCTTTAGCATGAAAGTCCCCTTGGCTACCCACCCCCACTTCCTGTTACTTAAAAAAATGAATCTACAAAGAGAGAAACTAGTTTTGTAGATAAGAAGGGCTGATTCACAAATAAAAAAGAGCCAAATGGATCAGGGAACAATTAGGAAACACAGATCATGTGCACAGGTGAGACAGGGCCTGAGGACAAGCACTCCAGGAGTCATAATAAAAAGAATCAGACTGGGAAGCCAGGTCTGTTCTTAGTCCTTCAGATGCTTGCTACAGCAGTAAATTTTAGGAGGGGGAAAAAAACCCACAATTAATTATGTTCTTTTTCAGAGCTCTAATTATGGCTAATAGGAATTTCATTATTTATTTGACTTAAATCCCTTGATTTATTTTTTAAGGCAGCTAATACATTTTTTAATGTAAAGAGAGAGAGAAAAACAATCTAAAATAAACCCCAAAACAGATACTAAAATCAGTTAAAAACCTGGCAAAAGATATGCAACTCTTTTAAAAACAGATTTTCTAAATGCTGAGAGAGCAGGAGCCAAATGCAACACAGGAGCGGACTTCATAGCCTGGCAGCAATGCCAAAGGAGACTTTCTTCCAACTGCTAGAAAGACAGGTCTCTGATAGCAGGAACGTTTTCAAAAAGGCCTCCTCTGCAGAACTTAACAGCTGGGCATGTTCAAAATGGGAGAGGTGATCCTTTATCAGTCATGACCTAAGCCACTGAAAGCTTTTAAAGTCAATACTCCACTCCTGAAATTGTGCCCAGTCAGCAAGTGGTAATCAATGCAGATCCTACATTAAAGGCGTATGATCCTTGTACCTTGCAGCAGTAAGCCACCTAGTTGCCACCAACTGCAACTTAGAGACACTTTTCTCTAAAACCACTCTCTGCCACATTTGCTACCTATGGATCCAATTACAACTGAAAATCAAGGAGTACTCCCGGACTGTGAACCCGTTCTTTCAGGGAGAGTACAACCCCATCCAAAAGTGGCTGAACCTCAAACTCCAAAATCAGAATATTATTTACAAATTTGTTGTACTGTTTGCTCTCCCTTATCCAGCCGGTTACCATACTGAGGCAATGTGCAAGAGTATGGATTGCTTACTTAGCATTGATAAGGAACAACTGCCATCAAGAGGAAAACCAACCAACTCTCCCATCCAGTTCCTAGTACAGGTTATTCATCATATGACCAGAACCATTTCTGGCCTCATGTAGATTGAACAGAAGTGGGGAGTGTGTTGAGCCCTGAAAAACTCTGCATAGCGAGGGCTCATGCTGAATCTCACCCATCTATCAATACCAACAGAGACCAGTGTTGGAGGAAGGAAGAGAACCACTGCAATATAGTGTCCCCACTTCCAACCTTCCAGAGACAGTCCAAAAGGATATTTGATTGATGGTGCTGAAAGATCAAGCAGGGTAAGCATCATCGTACCAACCCTATTCCAGGCCTGCCAGAGGTCATCCACAAGCATAGTCAACGCTGTCTCTGTGCTGTATCCAGGCCTAAAGCCCAACTGAAAAGGGTCCAGATAATCTGCTTCCTTCAGGACCTTCTGCTGGTCAAACCAAACTACAGTTCAATTTTCCTGTCCTTCCACCTAACTTTCCTAGTTTCCACATAAATGTACAAATATAAAATTGGGATGCCCACAGCCCAAGTCTTCCTAAGATGCTCTACAAGGGGCAAACATCCTTTAAAACTGTATTTTCAGCAATAATTTTGCATCTCTAGAAGAGCATTCCTTTTAAGCCCCAGATCTGGGAACCTGGTTTAATCCTGCACAGGTGCCCTCTGCCAGAAGCACACCATCAAAAGCCTGATCCTTGAAGCCCTTTTCAAAGGAAGCAAACAGCCAGCCAGATGGTGCAATGCGCCCCCTCCCCATGTTACACTTTGTGTCTGTGTGTGTGCACTATAACTGTTTTTCAAAACTTGCCAGATTAGCTTTTTCTATAGCTTTTGAGGATTGTCATCACTTAGTTCATGGTTTAGATTCTAAAGCCAGGATAGCAAATAATCACATAGCAGGGATGCAAGTAACTATTAAGATGATGCCTCCAGTCCAAAAGCAAAAACCCACACATGAATAATTCCAGTAAAGATAATGGGCTACATTCTGTCCAAAAGATAGTTAGCAGATACAAATTTCAGGTGCTATTAGATAAGAATGTCAAGCTCTGTAAAGGGAGCACACAAGCAGCCCTAATGCTTGCAGAACACACAGAAAAATAGGATTGTATATTTTCTTATAACGAGGATGCACTTACAATGATGGAGGAACTGAAGTAAGGCATTTCCTAAATTCAAAGACAGGCTGTAACACAGAAGTAATCATTACAATCTCAGGAAATCTCATTCTCATTCTCTCTCCACCTATTCAGTCACTGCCCAAATCAAAATTACTTTCACAAACAAAAACTAAGAAAGCAAAGTCTGGCATCCTGCCACTCTGAAAAAAGAGATTTTATGGGAGCTGCATGAATTGTAAGGCAGTTTCGCAAGAACAGCAATGGCTCCAAAGGGTTAACTGACTCAGGATCCACAGCCATGGGAGCAGTCTCTCATATCCTCATTCCAGCACAGAAACAACACAAAGCAAGGATTGTGAGAAACTGGGTCTTGCCAGCAGTGGGCTGAGATGGCAAAGCAGTGCTCTATCATAGTATTACAATAGGTGTTCAGTATGCTGTGCCAGATCTTGCCTTCAAAGCACAGCTTCCCAAAGTTACACTGCCTCAAAAAGCAAAGTGGCTACAGAATATTCAATCTGTTCTCAATTCAGCAAGAGCCAGGCAGTAGATGAAACAGCTCAGCAATACAAACACAAATTAAGGGGACTTTTTTCCCCCCGCTGAGACGATTTTAAAAAAATACAAATCTAGCCAGTGACCATGTGGAGCAAGGAAGACAAACTTGTTTTTCCAGATGAGAAAGAGCTCAGTGGTAACCTATGTAAAGGTTTCATCATGCCTGGGCAGCAGCATTCCATATTCAGCCTTTCAGGGTTAGATAAAACTAGGTACAAAGCTTCACTGACAGTACTAACTCCTGGACAATTTCAAGAATCAAATTTCAACCTTCAAAGCCTTTTACCACTCAGGAACAGGTTAAGGGTTTCCCCTGCACAGTCGTGTCCGACTCTAAGGGCCGGTGCTCATCTCGTTTGTTAGCTGAAGAGCCAGCGCTGTCCGAAGATGCTTCCACGGTCATGTGGCCGGCATGACGCGCGCGGAACGCTGTTACCTACCCACCGAAGTGGTACCTATTAATCTACTTGCATTTGCATGCTTTTGAATTGCTAGGTTGGCAAGAGCTGGGGCTAGTGTGGGAGCTCACTTCATCATGCGGGACTAGGGATTCGAGCCTCCGAACTTGCGATCTTCCGATCAACAAGCCTGGCGTCTTACCCGCTGAGCCATCGCGCCCCTTTTCAGGAACAGGTTACCTCCCACATTTTCCAGTCTGTACATCAAGTTCTTCCCCTAAGGCTTTTCCCCAGCCTTGCCATTCAGCATGCAAGGGAGTCTGCTTCTGTGGTGGGACCTAATTTCCCTATGGAGGTTTGCCTGCTGCAACAACTTTCAGGATCTAGAAACAACTTGTCTTTAAAAAAGTTTTCTCTTGCCTTTTAATCTAAAGTATTTTTACTTCTGTTTGTAATTTTACACTTCTTTTCATACTATATCTTTCATATATGCAAGGCAGGATATAAATCAAATAAATATATAAATGGCTGTTTTGATTGCTTTTTACTGAATTTCCTTCTTTTATTTTAACATAAATTGCCTATGAAATTATTTGAAACAAGAAAATCATTCATTACCCTTAGTACAAGCAGCTGTATTGCCTGTATGACTGAAGCCATATAAAAGATAATGCCTCTTTGAGCTTCAATAAAGCTGGCTATGAATTCCATAGATGAAATAAATTGAAATCAAATAAACTGTAATGTGTGTGGCATGTTAGCTCCTTCTTAATATCACTCACAATCCAAGAAACTCATTCTAGTTGACCCATACCAAGTTAAAAAATATCAAGTGCTCTAACTGATAATACTTAAAAATCTATTTGCCCTCTGAGAATTTAGACAAAAAGTCCTTTTGAGGAAAAAAGAATAGAACAATAGAATTACTGTGTTGGAGGAAGCTGGTGTCAATATGAAATAAAAAACATATAAGTTGGGTTATGAAATAAAATATGACAACAAAATTAGAATTATCGCAGTTTAACAACCTCCAACAGTTCAACAAAAACCCTCCACCTTTGTTCAATGTTACATACGTTTTCTAAGAGAGGTGAAAAGAGACAAGCCAGTAGACAAACTAGCTTCATTGTAATCCCCCCCTCTTTTTTTTCTGTTCCTTCGAGTTAGTTTTTTGACTCCTGGCAACTGCCTGGACAAGTCCCTGCAGTTTCTTGGCAAGATTTTGGAAGTGGTTTGCCACTGCCTGCTTCCTAGGGCTGACAGAGAGTGACTGGCCCAAGGTCACCCAGCTGATTTCGTGCCTAAGACAGGAATAGAACTCATGGTCTCCCGGTTTCAAGCCTGGTGCCTTAACCACTACACCAAACTGGCTCTTATTCCTTCCTTTAGGAAGGGAAAATATAACCTTTAAAAGGAAGCTGCTGTTAAGAAGGAAGTTTAAATTTAATTAGTCTAATTGAAACAAAAAAGAGTTTACTTCAGCTATAAGATGTTTAGCCTAAGGATATATGAAATCTTGACATAATGACATGAATAATCAAAGGCAAGAGATTTGAAGGAGTAGGCCATTTGTGAAGAAGTTTCATGTAGAAGTTAAGAACACAGAAGAAAAAAATTGAGCCCTGTGGGACCATACACAGGACTGACCAGGGGCTCAACTGCTCTTCCCTTATTACCACTGACTGAGTCTATCCACTTAAGTAGGAACATAACATTGTAAAATAGTACTCCCACTCTCTTGGAGATGGTTCAAAAGGTTATCATGGTCAGTGGCACTGAATGCTACTGAGAGATCCAATAGGACTAGGCGGGCTACACCTTCCCTATTCAAGTTCTCCAAGAGCAAGTAGCTCATTCCTGGGTATGAAACCCAACTGAAACTGATCTACATAATTTGCTTCATCCAAGATTCTTTGTAGTTGTAGTCTTACCATCTTCTCCACAACCTTTTCCAAGAAGGTTGGATACTGAATGGAAGCTATCCAACCTGGTTGAATCAGGAGATGGCCTCTTCGAAAGCTGTGTATTACCTGCCCACACACCCCTTTCAAATGAGCATTTACTATCTCTAATCCAAATGTATATGATTGACCCAACTTCCTGAAGGAGCCAGTACAGGGATAGATCCATCCCAGATAGCAGAGCTCATTCTCAAGAAACCAGTACATTCTCAGAGTCTGAAAGAACCCCACAAAACACTGCCCCAGTTATCCAACTTGTTTCTGCTAAAGTGGGATCTAAGTCAGAGCAAACACAATAAATTGTATCAACAAAATGTCTTGTAAACATGTCCCAGCAACCTCAAGATATATTGTCCTATCCATCCTTCCCTAAAAGGGTATGAGGCATCTTAAAAGCTGCCATTGCACAATATTCAGTCAAGGCAGTGAGAAAGAGAACTACTAATACTTTGCTATTCTCATCACTATGGTATAGGTTCAAAGCTGGGCTTGTACATGTATATAGTTGTATTTATTCTTCATCTTCCGACACATACTGTAGCTCAAGGCATCATTTCTGCTACTTCATATCCAGAGCTCCTTGTTAAACCATGGAGTGCCCCAGGAACTATGATACTATTAGCATACTTCATATTGCCACATATTTCAAGCCACTGCATAAAAATGGCATGCCACGTACAAAATGGATAGTGTTCGTAATTTGTATATATGGTGAGCTTTATATAGTACAGAAAGCCAATATGATATAACAAACCCCTTTCCAATTGCTGCCTGCTAAGTGAGTAACCTGAACTCTAGGAAGAAAGAGATTAGGGAGCTGTGTCTAGTCAGGAAAACTTTTTGCCAGCTTACTTTTTGATAGCAATAACAAAGAAGACAAGCATTTTTTTAACAGCTTAGCTTAATTAAAAGGTTGGTCCAAAATTATCAAGGGTAGCTAAAGCACAATTAGCATATACAAATTAGCTACCAAACGACCAATTTTTTAACAAAAAGGAGTGAGGAGAGTAAGAGAGTATGCATTAAAATATCTCAGACAGCAAGCTGTAGCACTTGAGTCAACAGCATGAAGTGTCATGTCTAAATGGAATAAAGGGTGATAATCAGGGATGGGAAGCTCCACAGACAATCCTTTTAAAAAGCTTCATAGAAACTGAAAATGTTTAACCTTGAGAAGATTGAGGAGGAACATATTTATTATTAGATTTTTATGCCATCTTTATTTTTGGTCAACTCAAGGTAGCATACATACCTAACGTTCCCGTCTCCTATTTTCCCCACAACCACCACCCTGTAAGGTGGGTTGGGCTGAAGAGAGAGTAACCAGCTGCAAGTCACCCATCCGGCTTTCATAGCTAATGGAGGACTAAAATTCAGTCTCCTGGTTTCTAGCCCAGCATCTTAGCCACTACACCAAACTGGCACTATCATAGCACTCTTCAAATACACGGCAGATGTCTCAGAAGAAAGCCAAGACCTGGGTCGGACACAGAATAATGGATTTAGGTTAGAAGGCAGATGCTGATGTATGTTAGAAAATTGTGGGTTTAATTCTCCTTCACTGGAAGAGTTCAAGCAGAGGTTAATGCTTTCCTTTGCATATCTGCCCTGAGCAAGGGTTAGATATGATGGCTTAAATTGGCTCCTTCCAAATCCATGAGAGGGGGGGAAAAACCAGAAAATTTTGGCCTGCTCTACAAATGGCATGAGCTAACTGGAAATACAGGGAGTTGCTGGAGGGCACAAGGTTTGGGGCAGGCAGTTTTATGCAAAAGTAAACAGGTGAGTATGTGCATAGTTTTAAGGGAAACTTATTTTATGCAAAGCAAATTTTAAAATCTAATCAGGATATGAGAAACTAACATGAAAAGAATTGCAAGAAGCTGAGGTAGGCCTATGGATCCTGAAGAGAAAAGATCTAAAATCCACAGAAAGACGTCTTTATTATGGCTAACCAAAAGGTTTTAGAGTAAGCTTTCAAGTTCCCCAAATTCTTCATTGGACGATATTCATTATTTAAAGAATTGTAATGCATAAACTGAAATTCCTGCATGAGGGCAGGGGTGGTGGTATCAGTGCAGAACTTTAATATGAAAAGAATTTGAAGTATTAAAAGCTTCATTTGAGTATTTGAAGCTTCAGTTAAAATACTCTTTTCTTCAACAGGTCAGTTGAGATAATGGATAGGATTACAAAGTCATACTATTATCCTTTTCCTGGCCTGAAGTAGAGCTGAAACTATTTAGATTTTGGGTCTGTAGATCTAACACATTCCATATATAATTAAAGAGAGCTGTTTCATCAAAACAAAAAGGTTAGGGGGCATTAGTAATATCAAGACTTGTTTATATACATTTCCTTTTCTCACACATTAATACTTTCTCTCTTAATATAGATTTTGATTGAAGGAACCTGCAAGGCTCCTTCAATAAATGAGAGCCAGTTTGGTCTAGTGGTTAAGGTGCTGGGCTAGAAACCAGGAGTCTGTGAGTTCTAGTCCCTCCTGAGGCATGAAAGCCGGCTGGATGACCTTGGGCCAGTCACTCTCTCTCAGCCCACCCACCTCACAGGGTTGCTGTTGTGGGGAAAATAGGAGGAAGAATGAGTATTAGGTATGTTCGCCACCTTGAGTTATTTATAAAAATAATAAAGGGGGGATAAAAATTAAATAAACAAACATACATAATTAACATCTCAACCAATTCACAGCAGAAGCATCTTTGTACAAATAGATTCTTTTTGACTACTACATATGCCAGACTGTTGGTAGCTGTGAATAAAGAAGACTAATGGAAGATCCAGTTCCCTTTTTGCTTGAGGATTTTTTTCATGTTTCTTACTAGATTAACAAGAAAGAACTTCATACCCCAGAGACTAGCTGACTGAAAGAGCACAAAGACAGAGAAGAGAGACAAGCTACAGCAGAAGAGGTTGGATCATAGCCAAAAGGAAAATAAAAAGATGAAGTGTTGCTCCACTCCAAAACTATGCAGTAATGCAACTGCACGGAAAACAAAATCCGTATCAAAGTTCCCATCTAACTCACTCCCTAAAGTGGGTGTGTATGTTGGCTATGTATCAGATACATACAGAGAAACTACTGCTGCCAGAAAGCAGGTCTTACTGACTGCTATAAAATTCTGTAAATGCTGCACCCATCACTAGAATTTTGTATCAGATCCCAAAGACAGAATTTATTTCACTTGGCTTTGGCCAGGAAATCCCAGTGTTCCTTTCAAATGAGCAGTAATTTCTTGTTGCTCCTTTGTTTTTATTACCATTAAAGAAGAGGCTAATTTTCTTTGGCAAAAGGCCTGAAGCTAATCAGACTGTTCATACTGAGAACTATTACTGGGACTGTATTAGTGATTACTTATTAGTCACCCTCATGACCAATCCAAGGCATCTGGATTTCACCAGGATTATGCACATTCATATTTCCAAATTCTGACATGGAACATGAGGAACCTTTGTGCAAAATGGAGAATAAAGCTTCCCCACACAAGCATTTGAAGAAGTAAATATGAAACTACTTACATGATGATACTGCATGCTTTTTCTAGTGGTATTAGATTGAGCAAACTTCCTCATAAACCTATTTGTCCCTCAAAGTGTCTCATCACTTCCTACTTTTTCAAATAAACACATCAAAAACAAGAAAAACATTTTAAAAAGATACAATATACAGCAAAGAGATAACAGCAATTCAAATGCATAGCCCTTATTGAAAGATAAAAGTGCTATTGTTCATTCACAATCACAGTTTCTGTATGACTGAAGCATTCCTACATTCACAGTCATGGACCTGCTATGCAGCCTAGTTCAATACCACTGAAGCATATTTTTCCCAGAATGCAAGTTATGAAATAAGTGCTAGTCATTCAAACTCTTTTCCTGCTTGTCACACTTGAGAAGAAGCAGAACAACCAAATGGCTATTTATTAAATATGTTCTTATAATTCCTTCAATCTGCCACAAGTACCACTTCTGTTATTCAAAATAATTAAAACAGTTTGCCCACTAAGAACCTATTTATGAGAACAGAAAATGAAAGTTTTAAATATAAATTTTATGGAATTATTCCAGCAGAAAAAAAGTAGAAGGGAGAATATGCCAGGACATGTAAAGCACTAGAAGCAGCATGCATAAATGACAATGGACCTTAAAAATTATAAGGAATATTACAGTGAATAAAGCCCATTTTCATAAGAACAGAAATCTTTCCCTTGAAACTACAAGAGCTACTAATGTTTTTTTTTAAAAAAAAACACTAAAGCAAACTCTCAGCATTCTGCTAAATTCATCAGATAGTATGACTAATGGAGAAATCATCACTATGCTGTGACAATCTGTGCAAAAATTTGTGAGTTATACATTAGGCTCTTCCATAAGCCAAAAGTAAAGACGACTCGCTGTAAGGTGGCCACTGCACCAATCTTCAGTTTCTTATTCTACTGTTAACATTCTCTATAAACTAAACTGTCCCCTGAACACTTAAAAAGACAGAGGTTCAGATATGTAGTAGCCCTGTCCAAAGTGGCAATACCCTTGCCTATTTCGATATCAAGCACCAGCACGGTCCACTGGAGAATGAGCAGAATTCATGACTGAAATTGTTCGTAACGATTTGGATTTTCAGTCAGCAAAGGAATATTGCACACAGTGTACAACTGACTTCTGGAACTTGCTGGCATGGCCAACAATCAACAATACAGTTGTTGTTACTGTTGTTTTAAGTAAACATGGATTAATGTTAAATATTGATGATTATTAGATTATTAGACACTTAGACATTCACTGCTGAAAATAATCCTGATGAGTAGTTCCAGGGACTAGAGTGCTCCAATTACAGGCCTCTGTTGTCAGTCATTTATTCTAAGCTGATCAGGTTGTTAAACTTAGGCAAGCTGAAAGTGCAGATCTAATCCATCACCATTTCTTGAGTGCAGAAATGGATGTTGCCCTATACCCACAAATTCACCTCCCCACCCATATGCTGAAGCTCTGCTTCAAAAATACTGTTTTCCATCTTCTGCCATTTTAAGCCCTTTTGTGCAATTAATCTATTGTGCTTTATTCCAATTTAGCAAAATCTCCCACTCTGACCAAGAACAGTGCCTGGCATGTCCCCTCCCCTCCAGCAGCTGGTAACTGCCCTATATGGCCATTCCATCTTGGGCTGCTATGTTCCCAGCTAGTCAGCAGTTTCCTTTTTCCTTCTTCCAGTTAATCTAGTGAAGGCCCATAAAGACCACGGAGTCCAATAAAGTTTCCTGGCCACCATGTTTTCTCCAATTCTTCTGCCAGCATACCTCCATTCCACCCTTAACATCTCCAAGAGGGCACCCTTTTAATTTCTACCCACTGTACTTTCCTTTTTTTAAAAAAAATGAACAACAGCAACTACCTTTAAGCTGCAACATAGGGATGTTGGAATAAAGCTATAAAATTTCAAAAATTCTAGGTCTTTTGTTTTATGGACTTGAACTGTCAGTACTTCATTGCCACAAGGTTTCCACACACCCACAGTGAAATGAAGGAACATGTTGTTTTTGCTTCAATCATTGTACCATCAAAGCAATGATTGAACAATATGGGATGGGGAAAGAAAGGGTCTGTGTTAGTTTCACAGAAGAAAACATGAGAAGAGAGTATGAAGGCATCCAGGTGTGCAAACAACTGGGAAAACAAAGAAAAGGCACAGAGACCACTAAGGAGGGAACAATTGCTGAAAGGAAAAGGCCAACCTTGAGAGACACATCCACACAGAAGGCAGCTAGCAAGGATTGACTTTCCTACACAAATTGGAAGGGCAAGAAGCAAGAGAACTACCAGTCCAGGCCTACTGTGGCTGCCGTCCTGTCTGAACATCAACCAGTACAATCCAGATTGGAATTTTTTAAGTCGGCTTAGGAACAGCTAGGAGCAGCAGAGGAGACAAGCAGCTTAGGCTGTCATGCGGAATTACCGTCACAGAAGATGCTAGGCCAGAGCTTTCCAAACTGTGTGTTGCAACACAAAAGTGTGTCGCCACACACAGTCTGGTGTGTCGCCACACAACCCGGAAGCGCTGATCATCATCAGCGCTTCCGGGTTTTCCCGCGGCGACACACCAACTGCAGTGCGCAAAACCTGAAAGCAGCAGCAGCGCTGCCGGGTTTTTGCGCACTGCCGCACTTCCGGGTTTTCCCCGCTGCGGGAAAAACTTTGGAAAGCCCTGTGCTAGGCTTTATAGACCAATATTCTGGTTACATAAATGTATGTTTAAGGTAAACCATCATTTTAAAAAGTGTTTAGCTATCATTTTAAAAAACCTGGAGTAGCTGGTGAAAGTTTAAGCCAGGTTTTGGATAAAATTCCAGCTATGTGCATTTGTCAAGTTTTCCTACTCAAACTGACTAAAACTCTTTTGTAGAATTCCCATGCTGAATAATAATTGCTTTGTTTTGCCACATGTTATTTCATCTGGAAGAGACTTATTACCACTTTTCTCTCTTGGAATTATTTATCCTCTCTCCCCAGCTTGTCTCCAGGCCATGATTAAGTTTAATTAGTAACTATATGTTTTCCTATCTAAAAAGTCTTTTTATTCTAAGGTAAGGGTGACTATGAGCAAAGGTTATTTATGCTTAATTAGGGTCAAACAAAGAAAGTTGCATCAGCAGCTTTCTGCATAAAAAGACCTTCACAGTATGTTTCAAGTAAGTCTCCATTCAGATGCTTACTCTTCTTGTACCTTCACATATCAACCAAAATTAGCACCTTAGCTTTTTAGTTGACACAGTGTTGGCAGTTATGTTTATTACTTAATATCTATCCCTTTTACAAATAAAGTAAGAAAAAGGTCCAATTTCTACATCAAAAGAAATTGAAATTGTCCTGTCCCAGTGCCTGGAGGCTGTGGGAGTCTGGAACAGGCTTCAGCTGAATCCTGGCAAGACTGAATGGCTCTGGGTTTTGGGGCCTTCTGGATGGAGTGGCACTGCCCCAGACAGACCCTGTGCACAACCTGGGGGTCCTTCTAGACTCAAGATTCCTGCTCAAGGAGCAGGTGGCAGTCGTGGCTAGGAGGGCCTTTGCACAACTGTGTTGTGTACCAGTTGCGCCCTTTCCTGGACCATGAGGCTCTACTCACAGTTACTCACGCCCTGGTCACTTCTAGAATGGATTACTGTAATGCACTGTACATGGGGCTGCCCTTGAAGAGTATCCGAAATCTTCAGCTGGTGCAGAATGCAGCTGTGTGGACAGTCATGTGCGCCCCTAGGATGGCGCATGTTACACCTGTTCCGCAAGCTGCATTGGTTGCCAGTTTGCTATTCAAGGTGCTGGTTTTGACCTTTAAAGCCCTACATGGCATGGGACCAGGTAATTTGAGGGACCGCCTCTTCCCAGTTACATCTACCCGCCCCATCAGGTCGAGCAGGAGGGGTATGCTGCAGGTCCCATCTACTAGAGTTCCATCTGGCAGGACCCAGACAGCATGCCTTTTCTGCTGTGGCCCCCGCCTTCTGGAACATCATTCCCCCTGAGGTGAGCTTGGCCCCATCCCTGCTTGCCTTCCAGAGAGCCCTCAAAACGTGGTTCTTCCATCAACCCTGGGGGTCCCATGGTGAGCTGGCAAGGTAGGTTGTGTGATGTCAAGTGACGGTTGTTCTCTCGCTATCTTAGGGTTTTATGTTTTTCTGTTTTTTATTTATGTTTGAGTGTTTTATGGTTTTATTGTTTTTATGCACTGTATGCCGCCCAGAGTCACGTTTTGTGAGATGGGTGGCTATATAAATTTGCTAAATAAATAAATAAATAAACAAACAAACAAACAAATACATAAATAAATGGTGTTCAAAGATAAGGATAAATTTTCACCCTTTCCTACCTCCTTTCCCATTTTATGCTGATTCAAGTGCTTATCGTTCAGTTCTGTTAAAGCAGGGGTGGGGAACCTTTTTTCTGCCAAGGGCCATTTGGATATTTATAACCAGGGACCCGGGGGTGGGGTTTCTGGAATTTCCGCAGACTGGGGGCCAGAGTTTGCAGGCGGGAGCCAATCACAAGCACTGGGGGGTGGGGTTTGCGGGTGGGAGCCAATTGCGTGGAAGGGGCGGGGTTTGCAGGTGGAAGCCCCGCGGGCCTTAGGTGGGAGCCCCGCGGGCCTTATATGGCCTGCGGGCCTGATGTTGCCCACCCGTGTTAAAGGAAAATAAGGAAATAAAAGAGTATTTAACTTCCCTCACATACCCATCTCCAACTTTACTGATGCATCCATTTTATGTATATATAAACAAATGTTTGGAAGTTATTTAGTACATCTAATTTGCCTTACATTCTTAAAACCAACAATTTTGTCAGTCTCATTTTAAGTATACTGGAATAGTAGATTTTATGTATCTTATATAATTTATTTATTGTATTTTAGTGATTTTATTGTTTTATTTGTTTTGTGGGCTTTTAAATATGTTTTTAGAAACTTTCAGTATTTTCAGTAATTTTGAAATCTGTTCAGAATACCTTGACTATGATAGAAAGTATATAGAATAGCTTCTGACTATAGAATGGATATTCGGCAGTAAGTAATCATTTGTTCAATGTTTCTGCATATATTCTGCTTCATTAAATTGAGTATTTCATCAGCATACTGCACAAAACCAGTTTTACAAGTTGATTTCACAAAAAAATAAATGATAGCCAATAATATTTTAGTATTATAAATAACTATTGTACATCAATAACTGGAAAGAAAAAACAACAGACTAACATTTTTCCTTCCATATAAACGTTTCTTCTTGGTCAACCAAGGGTGAAGTTTTCTTACCACAGGTAAGTAAATGTGACGGAATATCTAGCAGACTCTGGGAAGATGGACAGAGCTGGATCATTACAAAAAAGATGTTTTTAGTCCAGGAGACTAAACACTCAGCGTAACTCCACCTGAATTATACTAGGTATAAGTTGACCTTGATAAAGGCTTTCACAGGCTTTCAAGGTTCTGTTACATTATCCTACTAATAATACAAACCATTCCAGAAATCCAAGTGGTTCTTGTTTTTTGAGTTTGCCAACCTCAAAGAGGTTGCCTAGCCTGGCAATGAAACGTCTGCAAGAAAACAACAAGGCTCAGAGAGCACCATGGACTCCACAACCTCAAAGAGTTTGACAGTAAGCTAGCAAGCATCTATTTACAGGTCTGGGTGAAATAAAGGCATTGAAATAAAGGCATTGTTAAGGTGACTTTCCAAAAACAGTGCAAATTAGAAAGCAGAGACAAGAAAGAACATCCTTGAGCACTTGTCCACACCCAGTTGTGATCTACAGACACAACTATCTTGTTCACATCATATGCTCAATCATAAATTTCAGTTAGCAAGGCTACGTATGGCATCATTTTTAACCAACTACAAGCAGGTCTTTAACTGTGATTTTAGACTCAATGTAGCATTCATACCTTGAACAGCCACTATGTTGGATTCCTTTAACCCAGATGCTAGGTGCATGCTCACTGATTGAGGTTGTTTATTGAACATGTCATGCAAACATAATCAGTGACTGGATTCAAACTTCACACAGAGCCATCATTTCTTTTAACTATGGCTTACAAAATAAACAATTGATTGAAATTTAGAACAGTGTATATATATTACTTTACATAATATGAGAACCTAGCCAATAAAGTTTTTTAAATCTCTTCTCTCATCCAAGATTCAGTAGCTTTTAAGAAGAATTGTATTGCTGCTGAAAGGTTTGGAAGGTAGGGAAAAAATTAGTTTCAGTTCCCAGTCTATAGGAGAGCTGAGGAGACAAGGATTCTTTTTTTTTCCTCATCAGTAGCATAGATTGCACAATTTTCCTTCCTTAAGCAAGGAATGTGCTTTGTGCTCTAGATGTATATCTCAGGTATGAATTTAACTCCTAACTCAACAGAAACATCTCCTATGAGATGCATGTCAGAGAGGAATCTCTGTATTATTCCAGCTGTCATACCACATGCCATAAAGGCATTGATTCTTCAACTTCATAAGTTGTTTCATTTCATTTTCTCTTCTGGGAATCACTGTTCCTGCAACTATATCAAGCAAATTTGGATAATGTTAAATACAATTTGAAAACCTTTAAGAATGACTGATGCCTCGCTAAGATTTTAATTGCTATTTCCTGTTGAGTTAATTAAGACAGCAGTTATTCTGTAAGAAGTACATCTATAATTCCACCCAAGGCTTCCACACTTTTTATTTAAAAAATGTTGTATTTATATCCCATTTCTCCTCCACAACCTTAAGGGAACATACATGCCTTCTCTGTGACAGTGCCTGCCCTATGGAATGATCTCCCCTCAAGAGCTGGTTGTTCCCTCAGGCATTGGGGTCAGGATTTTAGATAAACTTGTCCCATGAGGTGTAATACATGTTGGTGTGTCTTGACCGTGTTGCTGTGCTTCTTGTTGGTTTTTATTTTACTATTTATTTATTTATTTATTTCAAACTTATATCACCGCCCATCTCCCCCCACTAGGGGACTCTGGGTGGTTTACAGTCAAGTTAGTAATTAAAAACATATAAAATACTTATACAATTTAAATATTTTATTTTATTTTACTATAATAGTTTTTATTGCTGTATTCTGCCCTGAGTCACATGTCTGTCAATTGGGAGGCCATATAAGTCAAATAAATAAATACTTTCTCTACAATGCTATCCTTGCAACAATCTTATGAAGTAGGTCAGGCTAGGTGATAGTGGAAACAGTGACTGGGTTAACACATCATGGTAATCCATCAACAACCAGGACACATTATAGTTTAATGTGATATGTAAACTATGTTCAGGTTTAGCGTAGTATATTATCTGAAATCAGTCACTGTACTCTGTAAATCATTTATTCAACAAGCCACGGTATAGCACAGTGTGTAAGCGGAGTCAGGGAGCAGCCCAAAGTAGCTCAGTGACTGAGTAGGTATCTGAACGAGGGTTTTCCCAATGCCAGTATGACATTGAATATATCATAAATCCTTTTCCCGCTGCTAAAATCTAGCCATCTATCTTTGAGTCAGCAAAAAATTACTCAGACTCAAAACCTGAAATTTGCCGCCCCCATTGCCGATCGGTATCCTGCCACTACAGCCTCTGTTCTGACTCACTGTAGAAAGTTGCTGTCCTAATTTTGTCCATACATAATCAGCAAAATGATTGGTTCATTCCTCCAGGTTTGCTGTTCTCCCTCTTCTGCCTATCACCTGGCTGCAGGGAAAATATCCACCAATCGCAGTGCTGCAAGAGGAATGGGGTGGGTCTGTCTCCTCCTTGTGCCTCTCCTCCTATACCCCATTCTGAATAAAGTTAAAAAATCAGTCATAAAAGTAGCCAAGTCACAGGGACTTTTACTTAAGATGTCTCTTTTCTTTCTTTATACAGTTGACCAACACCAACTTCCGGCTTCCTCAGTGCTCTGATCAGGAAGCAACGGGAGGGAAGGGGTGGGAACACCATCATTTCTCTATAGCAATGTTTCTCAACCTTGGCCACTTTAAGATGTGTAGACTTCAACTCCCAGAATTCCCCAGCTAGCCTTGCTGGCTGGGGAATTCTGGGAGTTGAAGTCCACACATCTTAAAGTAGTCAAGGTTGAGAAACCCTGATCCATAGTATTATGTTATTTCAGCCTCTTATGGCACTTCACCCTTATACCATTTTAAGCCCAGGCAAGAATTTTTTTTCTATATTTTATGCACCACCGTGTCCAGCAGACTGACAGCAGACAAGTGGACTGCGAAATGAAGGGAAAGGGACAAGCTGCAACAGCCTGAAACAGGCAATAAGCACCTCTAATTCCACCTGCTACTGGTCATGTGACTCTATCTCTGACATAATGGGTGGCAAAGCAGAACGGATTCCACACACCTTGTGGCTTCCACTGGATGCTGGATGCTCTTGCCTACTACTAATGTATCTTGTTCACAACAACTTAAGCCTGTCTCACTCATGGGGTGGGGATGGGATGAAGACATCCCAGGGATGTCATAGAAAAAAAGATGTTACCAAGGCATGTCTGCATTATGGTTAGGTACAAGGAGAAAAGGTCCAGGATTCTTTATTTGGAAGCCAATCCCATTAAATTCCATGGAGCACAGAACTATAGTACTAATTTAGGTTGCTATTCCATTAAAACATACATTGAATGCTAGGGTTTGCTTTATTATTAGCAGCTATATGACTACATAGTTAATAAGATTAAGTTGGAATAGCAATCAAAAAATGTAAGGCAAATCAGGCCAAAGTCTTTTCCAACTGCTGTTTTAGTAACATAATTGGAACAAGTGACAAATAGTACATCTTTTATGACTTTAAAAGCACAAGCTAAATATAACCATGGTTGACTTTGCAGGCATGGGGAAGGTCAAGTTTTTTGTTGCAGAGTGACTTTTATGGCCAAATATAAACTGCTCCAATCCTCCACCACAGAGATAAGACCTCTAAGCTTAACAGTGGTGAGACCAGACGTGGCCCTTCCAGTTCTGCAAACTGAAGATCTTTTTAATTTAGCAAGTGAATATATTTTTCCACAACACAGAGAGTTGGCAGAAAGAAACACTACAGCTTCCCACTTTGCAAGAAAAATAGCAAAAGAATGAACTGGAAATTTGAAGATTAAATAATACACCTGGGGGAAGAGACTGGTGAAGTTCACCTTTTTAGAATGATCAATGCAAAAGTACAAAAGTGAACAGCCCCACCTACAATTCATTTTGAAAAGAGCTACAATGTGAGAAACCTGGCTACTGGATCTGCAGAATTTGCTCCTAATTTTAGTCTGCAATCCTGTGCACACTAATTTAAATATGAATTCCATTGAATCCAGCCAGGTTTATTGTGACCAGACATGCACAAGAAGACTTTTCACATTACCTTTCAATTCACCAGAGCAATAGGAAAAATGTGTTACACAGAGCAGTTCTGTAAAGGTTTACTCAAAAGTAAACCTTACTACTTCAATCAACAAAACTTTCTCCAGGAAAACGTATAAGGGTTGCACACTAGGTATCATGCACTCCTCCACTCTGTTCTGGAGTCAGTCATACTCTCATTAAACCCTGACCTCAGTCAGTGCAGGTATAAGCAACTTTTTCAAGTGCTTCCTCTACTACCACATGGTCGGGTAATGGCAGGAATCTTGAACTTCCTCTTAAAAGGTTGGAAACTTTAAGCGTCAACAATTCCATAGACTTCATTGATACTAAGAAAGCACTCTTGGAGCCGAGCTGCACGGGTGATTTATTTTAAACACACGTGGAGGCTCGAATCCGTTTAGAGTTTGGAAATAAATACCACTGAAAACTACTCAGACATTTCCAAGTTCACCAAGATCGAAAATTAGAAAGAGGAACGGTAAAAGGGATACTGCGGACTAAGGCGATGCTTACAGTCTAAATAAGCGCTCCATATCCTTGATCTGCCGGCGAGTGAACTCTTTAAACTCCGTGTAGGGATTGAAGACCTGGGCGAGGCGGGGCTGCGCCGCGCCCGCGTTGATGTCCTGCCGGCGAGTCAGCTTGGCGCTCAGCTCCGGGTCAGCAGCGGCGTTTAGCGCGCCGCGGTCCTCGGCCAGCTCCTCGGCGTTCGTTTCGGACCCTGCCGGCTCAGGGGCGAGACAGTCATCCTCTTCTGCAGGAGGCGCCTCCGAGGTGCTGCCGTCTCGAAGCAGGCGCCTCTGCAGCTTTTGGGCCAGTTCGGCCGAGGCCATGGTCAGGGAAGGATGAGCGCGTCCTGCAGCCGCGCCGCCGCCGCCGCTGCAAGGCTTGCTTCCTTTCTTTGCTGAAAGTCTACCCGCCCCGCTAACAGCAAACTTTATTCTAGGACTTTGGCGAATTGGCGGGGAAGGAGGGCCGAGGGCGGGGAAGCGGCGAGAGGCCGGGCTGAGACTTAAGGAGGCGCCAGGGGTTGGCGCGCCATCGCAGTAAAGGCTCTGTCTCTGGGGATGTCCGTGTCGTGGAAGCTCAAACTCTAGACAGCTTTCTCCATTGTTTTTTTCCCGCTGCACCTGTCACCGAATCCAGTGTTGATCCCTTATTTCTCTCTGGCTGCAACAAACACCTGTTGCACTTCCATGATAGGAGAGGAACCCTTGTAGATCCTTTCCACCTCTGAACAAAAACTGGCTTGGTCTGGGTCTTAACTTATTAATGAAGATGTATAATTTATAAACGTGATTATAGTTATACTCTGATGTGCATTTGGTTTTCCCTTTCCACCTCCGGTCGTTTTAAATTCGGGCCTCTCAGAGATGCCCTTTCAGATTCGATGGAAAAGAGGAAAGGTATATAGCAAGATGCAGACAAATCTGTCTTGGATATATTTAAGAATAAATTATAAACTCTGTATTTTAAAATAGGAGTGCCAGATCTCTTGGAGCTGGTGTGAAATTTTGGGAACATATTCTGGTGCTCTCCTAAAAGTGGGTGGAGGGTTTGCATATTCACAAAATGGCTGACAAGAAGAACATTTACAGAGCACTGATTCACTTGAATGCTTTCCACCCCTCTATAGTCCCTCTTCCTCTTGTTTATCATTGTCCTTTTTCAGGGTATTTGGGCACATCTCCAAACAAAGCACTGGCCTGCAATTATCCATTTTTATTCCTTTAGAAATCTTACGGGGTTCTGAAACATTCTTGGAAATAAACACTATGCCAGGTTCACATTTCATTTTGCAATATGCCAACGCCTTTTAAGTCAAGTGGAATAGGAAGGTTGGTGCTAAAATTTAATTAATTAATTGATTGATTAATTTTTATCCCGCCTTTATTATTTTTATAAATAACTCAAGGCGGCAAACATACCTAATACTCCTTGCTCCTCCTATTTTTCCCACAACAACCCTGTGAGGTGAGTTGGGCTGAGAGAGAGTGACTGGCCCAAGGTCACCCAGCCGGCTTTCCTGCCTAAGGCGGGACTAAAACTCACAGCCTCCTGGTTTCTAGCCCAGCACCTTGACCACTAGACCAAACGCTCTTGTTGGCCTCAACAACAACCATTTAGCACAGAGCTTTCCAAACTGTGTGTCGGGACATGTTAGTGCGTCAGCTGCAGTGTCTGGGTGTGTCGCAGCTGCTGCTGCCTCTGAGCCCTGCCAGGATTCTGTGCAGGTCCTAGTGCCTGCCTTGCGCCTGGCTGCCTCCAAACCTGCTGTGATTCTGCACAAGTCCTAGTGCCTGCCTTGTGCCCTGCTGTAAGAGTGTGTTGCGAAATGATGCATGTCTAAAAAGTGTGTCACCAACATGAAAAGTTTGGAAAGCTCTGCGCTAGTGTGTCGGCTACAGTGTCTGGGTGTGTCGCGGCTGCTGCTGCCTCTGAGCCCTGCCAGGATTCCGCGCAGGTCCTAGTGCCTGCCTGGTGCCTTGCTGCCTCCAAACCTGCTGTGATTCCGCGCAGGTCCTAGTGCCTGCCTTGTGCCCTGCTGTAAGTGTGTCGCGAAATGATACATGTCTAAAAAGTGTGTCACCAACATGAAAAGTTTGGAAAGCTCTGATTTAGCATAATGATGGAGTAAATTTTTCTTAGAAAATAAATGTTCCTGTTATGTCATCATATTTGGTCTACAGCTTTGGCAGGCAGCTCCTATAACCTCGCTAAATTCACCCAATTAAAGTTTTGCACCAGAAACTAACCAGATAAATAATTGCCAATTCATGATCTGTTAGTGCTATCTGAACTATGGCTCTATATTTTGTTTTTGATGTAGTATTCTTAATAGCCTAATATTCTATAGAAGACATCTTTAGTGAATTTTGTATATTTAGATCAGGGCTTTCCAAAGTTTTCCTGCAGTGACACACCAACGGCGGCGCGCAAGAAAACCCGGAAGTGCCGCCACTGCGGTGGCGCGCAAGAACCCTGAAGCGCCACCGCCGCTTTCAGTCTTTGCACGCCGCCACTGCAGTGCTTTCAGATTTTCGCGTGCCGCAGCAGTGGCATTGTCCTTGTGTGCTGTGCGAAAACCCGGAAGCGGCCGCACACCATCAGCGCTTCCGGATTTTGACGCAACACACCTGGGCCCCGCCGGCGACACACTTTTGTGTCGCAACACACAGTTTGGAAAGCTGTGATTTAGATATATAGATAACATTGGCTTCTGACATATGCATATACCTGAGAATAAAGTTAAATAGCATAATCTTACACTCAGAAATGAGTTCACTGGAAATTACCACCAGGTAACTATGTATAATATTGGACTTACAGTCATAGATGGTTTTAGAGCAGAGCTTTCCAAACTGTGTGTCGCGACACATTTCTGTGTCGCGGCAAGGGCCCAGGTGTGTTGCAGGGGAACCCGGAAGAGGAGGCCATGCACCACGTGGAGCCCCGCACATCCCTTGCTGCGCAGACAGGTCCCTGCTCTGAACCCAGCTCTTCAGCTCTCGCCACAGAAGCCAGGTAACTTAGCAGCCCGGTAGGGCTGCAACTGGGGGGGAGGGTGCAGGGACGTCACTAGGCTGCTGTGCTGGGGGGGGGGTGCAGGGACCACAAAGCGCAGCGGCCGGAGACATGGCTTTTCCTTCCCGAGAAGTGCCAGCGGCCTGGCAGCCGAGAAAGGGACGGGGAGGCGGCTCCGCTGCCCGCCTCGCAAGGCCCACGCGCCGTCCGCGTCTCCGCCTCCCCCTTCCCCTTGGCGGCGGCCCCATCCAGGCAGAGGTGGGACTGGGCGGGAGGACAGGCGGCGCGCTCTGCCTCCGTGGCCTGGCCTGCCTCGCCGCTTCCTCCTGTCGCCTACAAGCGGAAGATGGTGGCGGTCTGACGCACGGCCCGCGAGAACTGAGCTGGGGCCGAGCCGAGGCAGCCTGCCGGCGGCTCCGGCCCAACGAGAGGGCTCCCGGCGCTCCGGGGAGACCCAGCGTGGGCGGCGGGGACGGGGCAGAAGGAGAAGGAGAGGAGCCGCCGGCAGGAGCGCGGCACGAGGAGCGCCTCGCCGGCACCTGCCCGGCTTCCACCGCACTTCGTCGGAGAAGGTAAGACGCCGCGCCGGCGGGCGGCTGAGACGCAGGCAGGCGGGCGGGCAGGGGCTCGCCTGCAGCGGGCTTGTCTAACCATCCTTCCTGGAGCTGCTGGGGCCGGATGGAGCAGTGGGTGACTCGGCATCACTCCTTCCAGCGGGCGCGCCAAGCCCAGCTGTTCAGCCATCGATCAAGGATCGATCAGGCCCGGGGTCAGGGCTGGCCGAGGGGCTCAGGGGTGAAGAGGGAAGACGGGTCCCTGTTGCCTGAGACATCCTCATGCATCCTCCCCCCCCTCCCCCCACAATATGGCAGCAATAACAGGCAGGGCCCGAAAGAGAAGGAAAGCCCCAAGAAAGCGGGGATCCTGCATTTTCCACTCTCCAGAAGAGCGTCCCGCACTTGGATCCATTTCTGCCAGAGCCTTCGCGGCAGGTGGTGGTCGCTGTGGTTGTTATTGCTGCCATATTGCGGGGGGAGGGGGGAGGATGCGTGAGGATGTCTCAGGCAAGAGGTCTTCCCTCTTCCCCCCGAGCCCCTCGGCCAGCCCTGCCCCCGGACCTGATCGATCCTTGTGACTTGGCTACTTTTATGACTCCAATCCAGCTGGGCTTGGATTGGAGCGCCCGCTGGAAGGAGCGATGCCAAGTCCCCCACCGCTCCATCCAGCCCCAACAGCTCCGGGAAGGATGGGGAGGTGGAAGCTGGGCAGGCACCGGCGAGGCACTCCTCGTGCCGCGCTCCCGCCGGCAGCTCCTCCTGCTTCTGCCCCATCCCCACCACCCGTGCTGGGTCTCCCCGGAGCGCCGGGAGCCCTCTCGTCGGGCCGGAGCCGCCGGTAGGCTCCCTCGGCTCGGCCCCAGCTCAGCTCTTGCGGGCCTCGCATCAGACCGCCGCCATCTTCCGCTTGTAGGCGACGGGAGGAAGCGGCGAGCCAGGCCATGTCCCTGCACCCTCCCCCCCAGTTGCAGCCCTACCGGGCTGCTAAGTTACCTGGCTTCTGCGGCGAAAGCTGAAGAGCTGGGTTCAGAGCAGGGACCTGTCGGCGCAGCAAGGGATGGGCGAGGCTCCACGTGGTGCATGGCCTCCTCTTCTGGGTTCCCCTGCGACACACCTGGGCCCTTGCCACGACACAGAAATGTGTCGCGACAGACAGTTTGGAAAGCTCTGATCTACAATTACATACAATACAATACATACAGTACAAGACTGGGGGGCCGGGGGGCGGTATTTGGAGCCGGCATCCAATCACGTGGGGTGGGGTTTAGAGCCGGGAGCCAATCACGTGGGGTGGGGTTTGGAGCCGGGAGCCAATCACGTGGGCTGGGGGGCAGGGTTTGTAGCCAGGAGACAATCACGTGGGCCGGGGGGTGAGGTTTGGAGCCGGCAGCCAATTACGTTTGTCGGGGGCGGGGTTTGGAGCCGGCAGCCAATCACGTGGGCCGGGGGGTGGGGACTCCTCATTAGTGTGTCACGAGATTATGCATGGCTAAAAGGCGTGTCACCAACATGAAAAGTTTGGAAAGCCCTGTTTTAGAGTGTCATGTAGCACAGTGTAAAGCAGGCCTGCACAACATGCGGCCTGCGAGCTGCATGCGGCCTGCCAAGCAGTCTTCTGTGGACCTCCAGCGTTTTTGGAAAATAATCCACTGCCGCCAAAGGTTGCTGCCATCAGGAAAGATCAAATAATTCAGAGCTTTCCAAACTGTGTGTCGCGACACAAAAGTGTGTCGCCACACACAGTCTGGTGTGTCGCCACACAACCCGGAAGCGCTGATCATCATTAGCGCTTCCGGGTTTTCCCGCGGCGACACCAACAGCGGCGCACAAAAACCCGAAAGCGGCAGCAGCGCTTCCGGGTTTTTGCGCGCTGCCGCAATGGCGGCACTTCTGGGTTTTCCCGCGGCGACACACCAACGGCGGTTGGTGTGTCGCCGCGGGAAAACTTTGGAAAGCCCTGAAATAGTTGATCAGCATACCAGCTATTCCTATGTGGCCCACAATTATTTTTAAGATATCTGGCCCTTTCCTCTCTACAGTGTGTCCAGGGTACTGGTGTAAAAAATTAGTAAACATGCTTAGAAACAATTGACATTTTACTTTTTGTTAATGTTAGGAGTAGGGCATTAAGGCTGCAATTTGATGCACACTATCTTGGAATTTAAATTTCACTGAACTTGTTAGATTTACATATCAGTAAATTATGCAGTAAGATTACTATTGAATGCAAACTTGAAACCAAGGCCCATTGCAATAACAATACATAAGATTGTTTGGAATGTATTTGTCTTTATTCCTTTTGAGCTATCTGCCACACATGAGAAGAACCAATAGTGTCCTATTTATGCTTTAATGCTCATTCTATTTTATATGATGGCTTCCCTTGTTCTGCATGTAACATTTTTGTAGGCCACCTTACTGGAAATAATAATAACCACCACCACCACCACATTTCCTATGTGCTATGGTTCCGGAAGAGAAGGTTGGTTCCCTTTCAGCCCTTTCGAAATCTGGCTAATCCCAAAATGATGCAGAGAGAGAGGAAGTGATACAGCAGTGAGGATTGCTATTTTTTACAGACCTTTAAAGGTGCTTGTCCTTTTATCCCATTCTTTACTATGGAAAAATGAAAATTATTGAGCAATAACTGTAGTGTGGGAGCTAACACTGTGCATGTAGAACATTCTATTCCCTACTTCTGCTTTTGCAGGCAGAGATTATAGGTTTTTTTTTGTTGTTTATTTGTTCAGTCGCTTCCGACTCTTCGTGACTTCATGGACCAGCCCACGCCAGAGCTTCCTGTCAGCCGTCGCCATCCCCAGCTCCCCCAAGGTCGAGTCCATCACCTCCAGAATATCATCCATCCATCTTGCCCTTGATTATAGGAGATTATAGGAAGAAAGGAAATTGTATATAGTGTACTGCACATGTGTACCTGTGCAAGTGCACACACACAGTCTAATTGGTAATAACCTTTATCGTGAAGCCCATTTTTAGCTAAAAATATTAACATCAAAGTTCTCTGTTCATTATCACTACTTAGGAAAATAATTAAAAATCTACAGTAACCACAACAAGTGTGGAAAAGGCAGGAAAGCATTATTTTAACAATGTTTTTTTTTGTAATTTAGTGCTTCTTCATGTTAATTAATCCAGAATAATTACCATTCAAGAATATGTGTGCATGTGTAAAATCTCTGCAGTTTTAAGCTGTTATTAATTAAATTATTTCATGCAACTTTGGTATTAAACAATCTTATATGGAGGATAAACTCCCAAAATGGCATATAACTTAGATTTTTCTAATTGCTTCCTTAATAAAATGTTTCACCATCCTTTTCTTTAACAGCACACAGGATAGATAAATAATGCCAGAGGATAGGTTTTCTTTTACTCTTCCAATGTATCTTTTCATGTGGAGCGTAGTTACTAACCTGTACTGAGACTAGAAGTTGTGAGAACAATGACTATGTACAGTATTAGCTGATCTAAAGTAAAATATAACATTTTATATATTCTGTCAGGGGAGAGATGAAAACATATATTCCCCTAATCTTGTTATAGATAACATACATAGCTGTTGAAAAAAATTGATGTGCTTCAGATATCAGAGAAAAGCTATATGTGATTCTATAGGGATGTTTTGATGTGATTTTTTGTACTGAGCAGGGAGCTGGACTGATGGCCTAAATGGCTCCTACCAATGCTATTATATTTTTCAAGGCAAGAGCTTGCAATTTGCCCATCCCAGGAGACGGAACCTCCTTAAACGTACAGAGGCACATCTCTCACATTTTTCCTGGGATCTAAAATAACCTAGAATGAAGTCCCAAGTTTAACACTATTAACACTATGCTTTGACTTTCTGTCTTCCAGAAGATATCAACAGATATTTTCTTTTCTATATGAAAGTAACCACAATCTTGTTTATGCTTTTATCCTATCCTTTCCCCCAAGAGATCAATCTGATAAGCCACTAATTCTCCTGAAGTACATTTTTTTCCTAAAAAAAGGAGCTAGTCAGTCAGAATTAGCAGAAAGCAATGCCTTTGTCCAAAATTTTGATAAGTGCCTGTTTTAAACTATAATGGCAAAGCTTGTCCAAGATGCTGCCTGAGCTGATATTTATTTTTGTTAGGATAACCAGAATTCCTGAAAATAAGAGCTGGTTATCAGAAAAGCCCATACAGCAAAAAATACTAACAGAGTATTCAGATTCAAGTCTCCTTTCTTAGCAAGTAGTCACAATTATACTAGTTTTCTTTTCTAGCCCCAAAGCACTGCTGTTCATCATAAATAATGTTGATCTTGAGGAAGTCCAGATGGAGAAAAATTCCAAAGGGGTGGAAATTCCAAAGGGGTATGTTTCAACTCTTTTTCTTTGCTTATTCCACACAATAAATGGGTTGGGTTAAATGAGCCCTGTGATATGTTAAGACTTTATGTACAGTATCTACAGTATTGTGGCATAAACAGAAGGGTAAGAGAAGAAGCATAAGAAAAGAACAGACATAGCCATTGCTTGAACTATAGTTCTCGAGACTTCTAAACTGGGTGTGCACGTGCTCACAAGGCTTATCGGGAATATGTAAAGAAAAATAAAGGAATCTGTGATCATGTGCATATGCCTCACCACTGAATAACAACAGGGTTCCCAGTTTCTAGCAGTGATTAAGAAAGCAGAGCCTTTATGTCAGAAGAAGTGGTTTTAATTAGCTTTGGATTCTGGTCATCTCTTTATTCCTTGTGTTCATATAATTAAATTGTTTCAAACTGTTTGGCAGCATTTTATGTGTTGCACTTATACCTTTTTTGGGGGTAATAGTAATATGGAATGAAATATGGTAATAACTTTATTGAATATCTTAGCATAAGGATCGTTTCAGCCGATTAAAAAATGGAGAATGGAAAAGGATTTTTTTTTATTTTTAGCTATTGAGCTCACCCTTGTACTTAAAAGTGGTTAATGAATCATCATGTAATAATGACACTGAGGTTGTGATACTATCTCCAACTGAGGCTAAAATCAGCTAGTCAGCCCTTGTCTTGTTGTTCTGCTAACAAACCAAGTATTAATAACTTTGCCGACCTGGAGAACCTGCTTCTGTTTCTTGGGTACAGGGATTGCGTGTGAATATGTGTGTGGATAGTAGGACTTTTCTTCTTCTCCTAACCTTCCCCTGACTTCTTCTTTGGGTAAAGTGTAAAGTGGTCAGCTTTGTATGACTCCTGTTATATCCTCACCAATCCCATTAATAAAAATGATAATACTTTTGTAGGCCAATTGGCAAAGAAACGGAAAATCGGTAGTCATGGAGGGTATAAGGATTCTGCAAATATGAATGCCACTAATTCAAAACTGGCACTCTTGAAGAGCCTGAAGGTTGATTTAATGTTGTACTTTGCCTGTAACGCTCCTTTTCTTAAGCACTATGGTAATTGCGTCATCAAAAGGTATGTATTTCTTGGAATGTGCCACTAGAACAATGCAATCACTAATTGAATCCTGTTTAGGCTGGGGCAAATGATCATCTGTATTCTACAGGGCCTTCTTCAGACTAAAATATAATCACAGAATGGATTTGAGACCTAATTTGTTTTTTTACAGACCTAATGTAAACAATTAAAAAAAGGGCGTGGTGTCTCAGCGGGTAAGACACCAGGCTTTTCAATTGGAAGATCGCAAGTTCGGAGGTTCGAATCCCTAGCCCTGCGTGCGGAGTGAGCTCCCGCACTAGCTCCAGCTCTTGCCAACCTAGCAATTTGAAAGCATGCAAATGCAAGTAGATGAATAGGTACCACTTCGGTGGGATGGTAACAGCATTCTGCACGCGTCATGCCGGCCACATGACCGCAGAAGCGTCTTCGGACAACGCTGGCTCTTCGGCTAACAAATGGAGATGAGCACCAGCCCCTAGTCGGACACGACTGCACAAATGTGCGGGGGGAACCTTTACCTTTTTTAATGTAAACAATAATAATAAATAATAATACATACTCCATTCATAGTACAGTCTTCAAATTATCCAAAAGGTTATAAGCTCAATCAAATATTTTACTTCTTTTTCTCCTGGGTAATAGTAGAGAACAATTCTTGACCCCAAATTATTGTTTCCTTTGTAGTTCATACATTTATGCTTTTATTTCCAGTGTAGTTAGTGCCACAGTTTTCCAGAATATATTGTATTTGGTTGCATATTTGGAGTGATACATCATTTCCCAACTGCTAATAATTAATGTACCATAGGGTCATTATATCAGGGTTGAATTGAAGGCCACCCTCATTCTAATCCAAAATATTATAGTCAATATGGCCCAGATATTTAATAATAAATTGCATTCCACCATTACCCCCATACAGATGACATACAGTAGTTAGGAACACATTTACAATTTTTATACTTTGGGCTGTTTGCACTACTTGACCCATTGAAAATTTATCAATATTTCATCCTTAATCAACAGTTTTGATTCTAAGTTGTAAAGAAGCAGTGGGAACAGATCAACATATCCTCTCTCAGACAACTCTGAACTTATTATTCTTGGTCTGAATCCTACTAAAAGTGTGGTGCCCAGAACTGGAAACAATACACAATGAAGAGCCTGACCAACACAGAATAATGTAGAACAGTGTTTCCTAAACGTTTTGCTCTCAGGACCTCTTCCCACTTTTAAAAATTATGGAGGACCACAAAAGAGCTCTTGTTTGTATGGGTTATATTTATTGATGTTTACCATATTAAAAATTAAAATTGATGCAGTCATAGAATATTTATTTATTGAATCATGTAAAAAATATTTTTATGAAAAATATATTTTTAACAAATAAAAAATAATGAGAAGAGTGACATTGTTTTAAATTTTTGCCAGTATCTTCAATATCTGGCAAATAATTTTGATTTTGTGGACCCCTGAGAGGGACTTGGGGGACTCTCAGGGGTGCTCCGATCACACTTTAAGAAAACCAGATATAGAATATTACTTAAGTTATAGGGAAAGTATGCTTAGTTGCAGCCTAAAATTGCATTTGCCTTTTGACTTAGTTTACCATCAACTATTATTCCCAAGTACTTTTTTCACAACTACTATAAGTCAGGTACCTGCTATTTTACGTGTGTGGATTCGATTTCCTTTTCCCAAGTATATTTAGAGTCACGTGTGAGATGGACCGCTATATAGATTGTATAAATAAATAAATCTTTATTAAATGCCATTCTGTTCTTCTCAGCCCATTTCTCTTACCAAAAAGTGTTTGAATTTTATATCTGTCAGGGGCAATTGGGAGTCATCTGCAAATGTGTTAAGCACCCCCCCCCCCTCAGTAAAAATGCTGACGACTATGGTGCCCGGGACTGAGCCTCATGGCATTCCATTCAGTTTGATCAATTATCTGATGAGAACTCTTTGAGTATGATTTTTAAGCCAACTGCCCATCTGCTTCTTATTCCATCCAGCTCATTCTCAGTGTCAAAGCTTCGTACTGGGTACAGCAGTTAGACTCTCTTTGTGCTCCTCATTCCCCAAGCGCAGTCAAGAAGGTTATGGAAATCTGTGTCTCAGAACACCCAGGTATTCTGCCATTAGCCCTAAGGTTTGAATCCTGGGTCTCCTGTCTTTTCTAATCAATGAGCATGTTGCTATTTGTTTCCCAGCCTTGAAGGTTTCTGCCATCTGCCCTTTGTTTATAAAATGGCATGCTATGGCATGAGAATCTGATTCCCACTTCACCAGCTTCAGTGGTTACACATAACTAGTTTGTTAATCAGAATGGCATGGGGTATTCTGTCAAATACTTTGCTGAAATCAAGTTATATGTCTACAGCTTCCCACGATTTATTAGGAAAGCTCAAAAATAAAAAAAAACGAGCAAGATTTGTTCTTTTTGTTAAATCATATTTGCTTTCACATATTAAGAGTTCAAGCTAATTTTATTTATTTCCCATATTCTAGGCATTAATGTATAGGTAACAAAAGTCGTGATTTGTTCTGATTTTTCATTGAGTGGTTTAATAGGTTGCATTATATAAACACTCTCACTTAAAAAAAATTGAGGTCCTTACTTCAGGATTTTCATCTCTAACTCCTGCAGAACTGAATGTGAAGCTTTGGCCAAGCTAACCATATTTCAGCCATGCATGATTTTACCAATCCTTGTGAGGTGCAACTCATTTTGTGCCAGCAGGCCATAATCCAGATAACTTAACCATGGTTCTGGAATCTAAATTTCTCTCACACAAGTACTGTGGGCATAGCCAATCATTCACTTTCAGTAATCATTTGCTTTTTCCAATTGATTTCCATGAACTAAAAACATTACCAGAACCCCAAGGGTCTCGAGTTCTTTTCTAGATCTCCAAAGTCTATGGTATTTGGTTGTAGGTATTTATTGTATAGTAGGGGGCGTGGTGGCTCAGTGGTTAAGATGCCAGGCTTGTCGATCAGAAGGTCGGCGGTTCGAGACCTGAGTGCTGCGTGACGGAGTGAGCTCCCACACTCGCCCCAGCTCTTGCCAACCTAGCAATTCGAAAGCATGCAAATGCAAGTAGATAAATAGGTACCACTTCGGTGGGTAGGTAACAGTGTTCCGCGCGCATCATGCTGGCCACATGACCGCGGAAGCATCTTTGGACAATGCTGGCTCTTCGGCTAACAAACGGAGATGAGCACCAGCCCCTAGAGTCGGACACGACTGTGTGGGGGAACCTTTACCTTTACCTTTTTATTCATTGCAGTATCATTTATCCCCAGATGGATTTATACAAATGTGTATAGTCAGGAAACTTAATAAGACTTAGTTAGTTCTGTCACATCTTTGATCCTTGCTCCATGTAGAAGCACACTTGATAAGGTGATAGGTCTGGTCAGCGCACATTTGTTCTAATGTGTTTTAAAAGTGAAACACCAACTACTGCAACTTTTCTCTTCTCGCAGGCAACAGCTGCATTTCCTCTGCCCTTCAGAGAACCACCATCCTGCGTCCTGTTCTACAGTGTCACTTTTTCTTCCCCTGAAGGCTCAGCAGCTGTTTCTCCTGCAAGGGCCTAAATCTGTTCCTGATTTCCACTGGGGCAGAATATCTTTCAAATATCTTGTTGTAACCCTTTAAATATTACTTAAGAGTTACAGGGAATCCCCATTTATCTGCTTAGGAAAAATTAAAAGTAGAAAATGCTGTTTAGAAAAACAATTTCTTACAGAAGTATTTTTTACAATATAATGCCTGCCATGAGTGATGTACGCATTGTCAAAGAGCAAACAAATTAATTTTTTTTTGCAAATTTGCAAATAATTATATATATGGAGGTATGTCTTTATTAGTGCCATGTGTGTCTAATGTGGTATTTCTGGAAATACCCTAAAGTATCTATTGGTTATTTTGAGTGTATGTGGTTTTGAGATTGCAAGTTTCTTATTCAGTGTCCTTGAAATTGCTGATATCTACATCCAGGAAACAGACTAGATAATAAAAAAGAAAATATGTCTAATAAATCAAGATCCTGTATTTCCTTTCTTTTTAATGTGTAAGATTAAACTCTTATGAGCCAGACAAAAACATAAGAATTTAACATATATTAAAATAAGAGGCAGTCTATGAAGGATCAACTATTTATTTGATGTGAAAATCGATGAAGTTGCTCAAGCTTTCTGAGCCAAAAACAAACACAAAAATAATGCCAAAATAATATGTAAACACAGCTGTCAGTGGTGAAATAGCAATAGAATTTTTAAAATGAAACACAAGATGTTACAAGCAGGCTTTGTTCTGATGTTTTTCTTAAAAATATATCAGTTCATCTGTAATTTCTCTTGCCACCAGAAGTAAGTCCTGAACATAACATTCATTACAGGAAACGTTTAAGTTTTTAGATTTACAGTAGATAGTACCTGAATTTGAAATAGACTGGTGTTGCCCTCTGCTGGTTTATTGTATGCTCTGTTTCTAAAAATGCAAGTTTACAGCACAGCTACATGAGTCAAAAGGGAAAAGGTCATCTGGAGCACATGTGGGTGCTCACGTAGCACTTATGAGAAACTTCTTGATTCTGCATCTTTTCATGGGCATGCATGGCAATATTTGATTTAAGGAGGAGCCAACAGGTGCTCTGTGTTCATACAAATATCTATCACTATAAAAACTATATATATATATATATATATATATATATATATATATAATTTTTATTTATACATATATATATATATTATATATATATATATATAATTTTTATTTATATATAAATATATATATACACACACACACACACACACACACACACACACACACACACACCCCTTCATGGATCACTGCCCTATCGTGGCGAAGGGGCTTGCGTAACTCAATGAAGTCAGGTCAAGAAGAACAGGTCATGACGGAGAGTTCTGACAAAACGTGGTCCAAAACTGGAGGAGGGAATGGCAAACCACTCCAGTATCCTTGCCAAGAAAACCCATGGACAGTATCAAAAGGCTAAAAGATATGACGCCGGAAGATGAGCCCCTCAGGTCGGAAGGTGTCCAAAATGCTACTGGGGAAGAGCGGAGAGCAATTCCGAGTAGCTCCAGAAAGAGTGAAGCGGCTGGGCCAAAGCCGAAAGGACGCTCAGTTGTGGATGTGTCTGGAAGTGGAAGGAAAGTCTGATGCTGTAAAGAACAATATTGCATAGGAACCTGGAATGTAAGATCTATGAATCAAGGTAAGCTGGATGTGGTCAAACATGAGATGACAAGATTGAACATCGACATCTTGGGAATCAGCGAACTAAAATGGACAGGAATGGGCGAATTTAATTCAGGAGACCATTATATATACTACTGTGGGCAAGAATCCCTTAGAAGAAATGGAGTAGCTCTCATAGTCAATAAAAGAGTGGGAAAGGCAGTACTGGGGTACAACCTCAAAAACGACAGAATGCTTTCAGTTCGAATCCAAGGCAAACCATTCAACATCACAGTGATCCAAGTCTATGCCCCAACCACTGATGCCAAAGAAGCTGAAGTTGACCGGTTCTATGAAGACCTACAACACCTTCTAGAATTAACACCAAAAAAAGATGTCCTTTTCATCATAGGGGACTGGAATGCTAAGGTAGGAAGTCAAAAAATAACCGGAATAACAGGCAAGTTCGGCCTCGGAGTACAAAATGAAGCAGGGCAAAGGCTAATAGAGTTTTGTCAAGAGAACACGCTGGTCATAGCAAACACTCTTTTCCAACAACACAAGAGACGACTCTACACATGGACATCACCAGATGGTCAATACCGAAATCAGATTGATTATATACTTTGCAGCCAAAGATGGAGCAGCTCTATACAATCAGCAAAAACAAGACCTGGAGCTGACTGTGGCTCAGATCATGAGCTTCTTATCGCAAAATTTAGGCTTAAGTTGAAGAACGTAGAGAAAACCACTAGACCAATCAGGTATGACCTAAATCATATCCTTTATGAATATACAGTGGAGGTGAGGAATAGATTTAAAGGATTAGATCTGGTAGACAGAGTGCCTGAAGAACTATGGATGGAGGTTCGTAACACTGTACAGGAGGCAGCAACTAAAACCATCCCAAAGAAAAAGAAATGCAAGAAAGCAAAGTGGCTGACTGATGAGGCTTTACAAATAGCTGGGGAAAGAAGGGAAGCAAAAGGCAAGGGAGAAAGGGAAAGATATAAACAACTGAATGCAGAATTCCAGAGAATAGCAAGGAGAGATAAGAAGGCCTTCTTAAATGAACTATGCAAAGAAATCGAGGAAAACAATAGAATGGGGAAGACTAGAGATCTCTTCAAGAAAATTGGAGATATCAAGGGAACGTTTTGTGCAAAGATGGGCATGATAAAGGACAAAAAAGGCAGGGACCTAACAGAAGCAGAAGAGATTAAGAAGAGGTGGCAAGAATACACAGAAGAACTATACAAGAAAGATCTTAATATCCCTGATAAATACGATGGTGTGGTCACTGACCTTGAGCCAGACATCCTAGAGAGTGAAGTCAAGTGGGCCTTAGGAAGCATTACTAACAACAAAGCTAGCGGAGAAGACAGTATCCCAGCTGAGCTATTTAAAATCCTAAAAGATGATGCTGTTAAAGTGCTGCACTCAATATGCCAACAAACTTGGAAAACTCAACAGTGGCCACAGGATTGGAAAAGGTCAGTTTACCAATTCCAAAGAAAGGCAATGCCAAAGAATGTTCAAACTACTGTACAATTGCGCTCATTTCACATGCTAGCAAGGTTATGCTCAAAATCCTACAAGCTAGGCTTCAGCAGTATGTGAACCGAGAACTACCAGAAGTGCAAGCTGGGTTTCGAAGAGGCAGAGGAACTAGAGATCAGATTGCCAACATTCGCTGGATCATGGAAAAAGCAAGAGAGTTCCAGAAAAACATCTACTTCTGCTTCATTGACTACGCTAAAGCCTTTGATTGTGTGGATCACAACAAACTGTGGCAAATTCTTAAAGAGATGGGAATACCAGACCACCTTACCTGTCTCCTGAGAAACCTGTATGTGGGTCAAGAAGCAACAGTTAGAACCGGACATAGAACAACCGACTGGTTCAAAATTGGGAAAGGAGTACGACAAGGCTGTATATTATCACCCTGCTTATTTAACTTATATGCAGAGTACATCATGAGAAATGCCGGGCTGGATGAATCACAAGCCGGAGTTAAGATTGCTGGGAGAAATATCAACAACCTCAGATATGCAGACGATACCACCCTAATGGCAGAAAGTGAAGAGGAACTAAAGAGCCTCTTGATGAGGGTGAAAGAGGAGAGTGCAAAAGCTGGCTTGAAACTCAACATTAAAAAAACCCAGATCATGGCATCTGGTCCCATCACTTCCTGGCAAATAGAAGGGGAAGAAATGGAAGCAGTGACAGGTTTTATTTTCTTGGGCTCCAAGATCACCGCAGACGGTGACTGCAGCCATGAAATTAAAAGACGCTTGCTCCTTGGGAGGAAAGCTATGGCAAACCTAGACAGCATATTAAAAAGCAGAGACATCACCTTGCCGACAAAGGTCCGTATAGTTAAAGCTATGGTTTTTCCAGTAGTAATGTATGGCTGTGAGAGTTGGACCATAAGGAAGGCTGAGCGCCAAAGAATTGATGCTTTTGAACTGTGGTGCTGGAGAAGACTCTTGAGAGTCCCTTGGACTGTAAGGAGGTCAAACCAGTCAATCCTAAAGGAAATCAACCCTGACTGCTCACTGGAAGAACAGATGCTGAAGCTGAAGCTCAAATACTTTGGCCACCTAATGCGAAGAGAGGACTCACTGGAAAAGACCCTGATGCTGGGAAAGACTGAAGGCAAAAGGAGAAGGGGACGGCAGAGGATGAGATGGTTAGATAGCATCACCGATGTAATGAACATGAATTTGAGTAAACTCCGAGAGACAGTGGAGGACAGGAAGGCCTGGCGTGCTATGGTCCATGAGGTCACGAAGAGTCGGACACGACTAAACGACTGAACAACAACAACAACAAAAATAAAAACTCTGTAATTTATGAAGGAAATTTAAATTAGAGAGCCTTTTAAATGATGGTACCTTAGCGCTGGAATATTCTCTCCAAATAGACTTGTCCGATACTATAAATTACTGTGTTTTGAATACTAGTTTTTGTTTTATTTTTCCAGGCTTTGAAGACCTGTTTGTTAAACCGTATAGACTGTTGTTCTGGTATATGCCATTTCTTTTCCTGTAAATTATCCAGTGACCTTTTGTTATTGAATAGCATGTAAACACTATAGAGTAACTAACAAGGCTTCTGATGTATTGCCCAGCTGGTAGGTAGTAGCCTACTGGAGCAAGGGTGTAGGGAAAGGAGAGGGTTGTGTATTTGAGTATCTAGTACAGGTTACTTATCAATAAGAACTGCATTCAGAGACAATTCAGGTTTAAAGGGAAAATATATTTATCTGGTTTAGCATCATTTCAGATTGCACAAAAGGTAATTTCAGTCTACAACCCTGAAGGAGTTGGATAGTAGAGAACAGTTGGTAAAAGCTATGAAGAAGAAATTTCCATCATGTTAGAATATAGGTCTCTGAGAATTTTGTCCCTCCCTCATGAATTTACATGAACTGAGAATTAACTTCTTTTCGTTCCAATGCAGTCTTGATCCAAGTGCTGTCACTATTCCAACAAAGTGACCCCAGAACTATCCTGCTTCCTGCTGTATCAGAGAAAGTGGAAATAAATATTGTATATAGAGTATATTATTAGTCACAAAAGGAAAATCTTAAACTACCCTCACAGGTACCTACTTTACAGTTAAACAATTTTTAAAAAATTTATTTATTTTCTATCCCACCTTTATTATTTTTATAAATAACTCAAGGTGGGGAACATACCTAATACTCCTTCCTCCTCCTATTTCCCCACAACAACAACCCTGTGAGGTGGGTTGGGCTGAGAGAGAGTGACTGGCCCAAGGTCACCTAGCCGGCTTTCATGCCTAAGGCGGGACTAGAACTCTCAGTCTCCTGGTTTCTAGCCCGTTGCCTTAACCACTAGACCAAACTGGCAAGGGTTTGCAAAGAAACAGGAAAGCACTATGTATTTTAAAATAATTTGGAATAATTTATTTTCACTGACTAGTCAACTAGCTATTCTATCTTTTTTTTTTGCTATCAAAGAGCTATATTTATTAAGGGCAGTAAACTTAGCTGAAACTAGGAATGTTCTATTAATCTGCCAACTTCAATTTCTGACATATTATAATTTAATTGCTGTGGACAGACTTCCTGAACCAACCTTATATCCAGTTTTAGTCAGTTTAATTGTTGGAAAAAAATTCATGCCAGGCTGCATGAATAAATTATTTTACATTCTGGTGACAGGGAATGTGACTGGATTTCAGCATCTTGCACAAACACAGATAACTGTGTGCAAAGGTTACAAAGGTAGGGAATGAAACTGGTAAATTTAAGGTTATCTTTTTAAGGCACAGAGATAAACAACAGCAAGAGCTTAACTTGTTTTAATTTCTTCATCTTAGATATAGGAGCAGAATTAGAAAAACTGGCAGTTTTAGGATACATTACAGTCCATCAGTTCCAAGGTCCCAAATGCATGTCTGAGTAACTAAATAAAAATACTGAAACCTCAGCCACCACCAAGCAACTCCATTAGATGCCTGGGGCAGACCAATCAAATAGGCACATCCATCCCATGAGGTTTATGGCACCAGATCTTCCATGTCAAATTATGGCATGATGGAATAATAGTAAAACATTCAGAAAATCAGAGATCACTTTATAGCAATCAGGGAGTGATTTGACCATGGCAAAGCATAGATATTAATGTCCCAGAGCTGTAGATCACATTGTGGCTGCCCCAAGATGAAAACCACATCTAAAGCACAGTCCCCAGCATGTGTCATAGTCATTATGAACTCCTGAGCTGACTTCAACCCTTCTCCCACAGAAGGCAAATTGTAGTCCCTGAAAAGAATCAGCCTCCACCACCAACTGCAGATTTTCTGAATGTTTTACTATTACTCCATCATACCAATATTTGAGACATTAATTTGTTCATGTGTTCAGGTACAGAATGAAAAGTATACAGGTAGTTCTAGTTTAGCAACCACAATTGGGACCAATAACTCAGCAACTGTGCTTATGATCTTACTTCAGCTTTCCTTTGCTTTACAGACCTGCAAAGGTCATAAATGTGAGGATTGGTTGTAAAGTTACTTTTTCATCACTGCTGTAACTGCAAACAGTCACTTATCGAGGGCGTCACTAAACAAGGATTATCTGTATATTCCGTCAACTAAAAATAAGCACAGAAATATACATTTAAGAGAACTATCATATTGGTATAAAGATGACATTAAAACATGTAGTTTTGAACATAATGTTGAACTGCAGACAAATGAGATTGTATCTCATGTTACTGAAAAATAACAGCAGATCTAGATGTTAAATAGTGCCACATCTAGGCTACTATGAGAAAAATCCTTGGGTGCCTGATAATGGACGAGACATGCTCTGGAATGCCCAATGCAAAATCCCATCAAACGTATTCTGGAAGAACAGAGAGAAAATAAAATAATCAGAATCTGAATATAGAAAGAAGATAACTCATAGGTACAGAATATACAGTAAAGGCAAAAGGCAAACGTAGAACTATTTTCACACTTTAAAAAAAAATGGATTCACTATTCTTGAGCAGGGTAAAACCACGTCTGATGGTGATCTGCCATTTTTTCCAGAAATTTGCAAATCATTTTGTGGTTGAATTTGGTAAAAGTACTAAGGTTAAAACTAGTGTGCCAAATGTTGAACATTACCAGGAAGAATTTGACTTTTGCTGAAGCCTGTAGATGCATTATAAATTCCACATTGGATATTTTACAGAGTCGAACAAATAAACCTACAACATTATTTCCTAGACCAAGAGTCCCTTTGAACGGTCACTCATGCCCTGGTTGTCTCCCATATAGATTACTGTAACGCACTCTACATGGGGCTACCCTTGAAGAATATCCGGAAGCTACAGCTGGTACAGAATGCGGCTGCATGGGCAGTTTTAGGTGCACCAAGATGGGCACACATAACACCTCTGCTCCATGAGCTGCATTGGGTGCCAGTTTGCTTCCGGGTCCAATTCAAGGTGTTGGCTATTACCTTTAAAGCCCTACATGGCATGGGCCCAGGTTATCTGAGGGACCGCCTCATCCCCATTACATCGTCCCGTCCCACCCGATCTTGCAGAGAGGGCATGCTGCGGACCCCCTCTATGAAAGAATTCCATCTAGCAGGGTCTCGGAGGCAAGCCTTCTCTGCAGCGGCACCTGCCCTATGGAACAATCTCCCCCCCCCCCCCGGAGATAAGACGGGCCCCCTCACTCCTGGAATTCAGGAAAAAATAAAAAACTTGGCTCTGTGATCTCGCCTGGGGCAAGAAGGAAAGTGGTCACGCTTGGGGATGGCTGATCTCTTAGAGCCGCCTCAAATATTTTAAATATTTTTATCCTCACTGTAAGAACCACCTGCCACTTGGATTTTATTGTATTTGTATTTGTATTGTTATATTAATTGTATTTTAATGATCTTTTGTAGTTGTAAACCGCCCAGAGTCCCTCCTTGAGGGGGAGATGGGCAGTCATAGAAATTTAAAAATAAATAAATAAAATAAATAAATAAATTTACTTGTTTTACCTCCCCTAAGAGTGAATCCAGATCATCTTTGTTCAGTGCAGGTTCAGTTCCAGCAGATTCTTCTACCACCTAGGATTCAAACAATCCTTACTATGCAATCCTATACATGTCTACTCAGAAGTAAGTTCCACCATGTTCAATAAGATTTGTTCCCATGCTAAATGTGGACTGGACTACTGCCTCAGTGCTTAAGTTTTTATATAAATTAGCTTCATGTGTTTAACAATAGCCATCATGCTAAGTAATTATCATAGTTGAGTCTAACACATCTGGAGAGTATCAGGGTGGAGAAAGATGGTGTAAATTTTGTGCAACATAGCTATGGTAAAAGGAAAACACCAGCAATGAGAGAAGGACTTTTGTGGATCATAGGCAGGCAATGGAGAGAAAGTGAACAGTAGAAGAAATTTTGCTGCTGGAATTCTCTATTCAGACCTGTAAGCCCTGCCCCAACCCTTCAAAGAAGCCAGACCTTGAAACAGGTCACTTTCCCTGACTAAGGGCCTGCAAAAACTACCAGTTGGAAAGACAAGGGACTAACTACAGTAAAGAAAAAGGCCACCTGAATTTCTTCAGATGAGACTGGCATTCCAGATGTGCCTGCTGGGGAATGGAAGACATAAACTTCTACTGTCTAGATGGCTTTAGTTGGAAACTATAATTTGATTTAATAGTTCGACAGACTGAAACTTCAAAGGCGACTCTTTGTTTTAAAGCCTTGTCCCTGATAGCTTAAAAAGACAGGTGTGAATGTGAATAAATTAATCTATCTCCCTACTCCTTTGGTGGGTCCTGCATTTGCCTTCAGACACCTGAAACTGTTTGTTTGCTCCATGCCTCTCACCAAAAGGGGTCACTGCCACAATAATCAGTTAGGAGAAGGAAAGTCTTCACTGGGTTCAGTCTAGTTATAGACTAGACGGATGTAAGATTTTAAATACAATGAGGCTGAGTTGAGCTTTGGCAATGAAAGTGATTCTGTACGTTTGAAGCAGAAACCATTTGGAACACCTTTCAAAAGAATAAGTTGCAGGAATGGATTAACAGATAGTCATGAAAAAGTTGTATGGTTTGTGTCATAGTTAAATATATAGAGGCCACAATACATATCTTTTTCTTGAAATTCCTCCTCAAAATCCACTTCTTGAATGAGTCCTTTGATTTAACACCTTCGTTTTTATGTACAAGTACAACCAACTTTGTGAATGGAGCTATATTTACTTGCAGATTTCTTCCTAACCTTATCTCTATGGTCCAATATTTGTGGTTGATTTAAGATTGTAAACTCTATGGAGCAGGAATATTGATTTATTTTTGTCTATGAAACTGGAATATGTTGTGCATACTAATAGCAAGATTAATAAAGAGAATCTACTATGGTTTTTAGAGCCAGTTTCATCTAGTGGTTAAGGCATCAGGCTAGAAACTGGGAGACCGTGAGTTCTAGTCCCGCCTTCGGCATGAAATTCGGCTGGGTGACTTTGGGCTGGTCACTCTCTCTCAGCCCTAGGAAGAAGCAATGGCAAACCACTTCTGAAAAACCTTGCCAAGAGAACTGCAGGGACTTGTCCAGGCAATCACCAAAAATCGGACGCGATTGAACGGATTAAAAAAAAAACCCACTATGGTTTAGCAATTGGAGCACAGATAGGGAAGTTATGGCGGTTCAGAAGGTTTTAGATTATAACTCGCATTAATCCCAGATAACAAGGTGAACAGCCAATTATGGGAATTGTATTTCACATCTGAAGCATGAAAAGTCATGAAGATCATCTCTGGATCTACCAGAGCTGCTTTAATCCACTGGACACAATAAAGCTGAAAAGAATATGGAAACTCTGACCTTTACTGCTCGTAGTGTTTGAGCATTGGAGTGTGATTCTCCTTCCACGTTGATAACTGTAGAGTTGTCAGAACAGGACTTGCATATCAAGATTCCACTAGAACACAATATAAAAACAATCTTAAGCATAACTTTAAGGCATAGTATTTGATTTCAGATTCCATGGTTGTTAAATCTAGATAGAGCTATGTTAGATTACAAGTAGATTCTCACATCATTTAATGTTCTTCCTCACATAAACATTTTACCTACAGTATATAGAAAATCAAACAACAGCATACAAATTTAGACCAGAGCCTTCCTCCTTGCCATCTTGTTTCTGATATGCAGGGAGGGAGATTTTAGGGTGATAGTGGTATGGTGGATTTGCACCTGCAGTGAAGTATTACAGCTGAAACACATGCTCAGCATTCATCTAACCTATGTAGGAAGGTACAAAGTAAGATAGCTCTTACATGCTACTTTATAAATTTTATAGCCGATTCACGCAATCTTGGCTGCCAGGGTATATGATGAATCGATGATATAATTGCTTTGTTAGTCATTAAAGTCATAATACAACCAGAAATAATTTTAAAAGTATATAGATTCATCAATATTTTTGGTTTCTAGGGATTAGTTGGGGTAAATCCACACTGGGAAAGTTCCACGATACAAATGACTGTACAGAACCCTCTCTGTAAAAGGTGAAGCGAGATCAAAGTCTTATCTTGACTAAAACCTTAGAATACCTGTCTTGGAGAAAATTAGGAAAAAATATGCCTCTAGACAGCACATTAGACACACTAATTTAGTGCACTTGACACCCATATTTGCCAGGTCTCTATCCTCCTCCTGCTCACATTCTGTGTTAACAACTGGGGCCTCTTTTCACAAGAGCTATGCACTAAGCCAGATGCTTAAGGCTTGACAAATATAAGACAGAAAATTGGGGGGGAATAAGTGAAGGCTTATTCTTGAATGCAATTAACACCTGATTTGATCTGCATGGGCAGGAAAATGGCAGTGCCAGTGGAAAGCCCTGAAACATTTATTGCAGTAGATCACATCTCCTCCTTTCCGGCATATACCGCATTTGTCACCAATGGTCAGTTTCTGCAAAAATACAATTTTAAGTCATTTTCTAGCAAAATTTGGTCCTTTTTTACCTCTTGAGAATTGTTTTGCACTTTATGTACAATCTTTTCTATCCTGTGCTTAACTGCTCTATCATAATTGCTTAGAGCTCTACCCACGTTCCCATCCTTAGCCTTATAGCACACAAATAACCCTTAATAAAATGAGCAAACTTAAAAAATAAACATTTAGATTTTGAAAACCTCAGCAGCAATAGGTCCAAACTCCCTGGCCCACTCATATCTTCATAGTACATGCGATATTGGTGGACGTTTTAGGAACGATAAAGAGGCCATACTTTACCACTGACTTTGCATTGTAAAACAGCAACAAAAGATATTCACTGATCTAGAGTCCTTTGGGGGAGGAAGAGAGTCATTTTTGGGTAGAGGGAAAGGGATATGTTTCTATCTCGTATTTGTGAGAAGTAAGAAGTGTTAGCCTGATCCAGCAGAGCTGTTCTTAAGTTCTTTAATCACCATATAAAAGTTATTTGGGATCCGGGAGAATGAAAAAAAAGCACACTATAATTTCATTGCAACAATTTTAACATTAAACACTACAAACACTTTCATAGCTGCTTGCTTATTTATTAGATTTATATTCTACTTTTGTAACAGGAGCTCCAGGAAGCATATATGCTCTTCCTAGAGCTCTTCCTATTTTTCCCCACAACAACTCTTTAAGGTAAATTGCGTTGAGAGAGAGTGACTGGTCCAGAGTCACCTAGTGAGCTTCCATGGTTGTGCACAGACTAGAACCAAGGGCTCCCCATTCCTAGACCAACACCTTAACCAGCACTCCACACTAGATCTGCTTGATCAGAACTAGTTTATATAGGGAAGGGAACAATTTAGAACAGGCGTGTCCAACCCGCGGCCCACGGGCCACATGCGGCCCTGAACAGCTAGTAATGCGGTCCCCGCTATTTTTACGTTGCCCTCTTTTTAAAAAAATTATAATAAAAATATAAAAAATAAATGAAGTTTTATTACTTATATACATTAACTACATTATATATTTTATGTGTGGCCCAAGACAATTCCTCTTCACTCAGTGTGGCCCAGGGAAGCCAAAAGGTTGGACACCCATGATTTAGAACTTAAAAACAAGCAAAAACAAAATCTTGGGATAAGATCATTTCAAATTTCTAAAATGCTAGAAATCAAATAATAACTTCCTTCATAGATCTACTGTACTTATTTACCTCATCCCAAGCATGAAGGAAGAGCAGGAATGTTATCCAAGGACTCTTACACAGCATTGTAAGAGTGGCATCCCACAGTCCTTTCAAAAGTTGCTACTGCATTGCCATTTTTAATAACAGAAGAAGGGACCACCATATTAATTTTTTTAGTGCCTTCAAGTCATTCTTGACTCCTGGCAACTGCCTGGACTAGTCCCTGCAGTTTTCTTGGCAAGATTTCAGAAGTGGCTTGCCACTGCCTCCTTCCTAAGGCTGAGAGTGACTGGCCCAAGGTCACCCAGCTGGCTTTGTGCCTAAGGTGGGACTACAACTCAGAGTCTCCCGGTTTCTAGCCTGGAGCCTTAACCATTACACCAAACTGGCTCTCATATTAACTATTTCCTTAAATTCACTTAAGTTTAATATTGAGAATCATAATGCTAACCATTTACTTAATTTAATTTTAATTAAATTTAAATTAAATCAATATCAGAGTTTGTCTTGGCTTTGCCCCGTTCTTGGTCCTAGCCCATTCACCTCTTGGAGTGTGATCCTTGGCCTGCCACTCAAGGACAAGAGCATACTCCTGCTTAAACTTCTATCATACAGCTCTTCTCATCAAAACAGCCAAGTACAAACCATGGCAACAAATTGTTTCACCCACCCCTGACTCTTACATACATACATAGAGCGTTTGAAATGACCTCACCCACTGAAATGTGAAAAATCCATGGAAAGACAATCTACTGACCAGCTGTTTCTCTGTTCCCACATTCTGTACTGTGGGTGGAGCTGCCACCGGCACAGAGAGCAGGGATGGCAGAGGCTGCCTGAAGGAGGCACACAGAGGTTCTTTGATGAGAATTCTCCTCCCATCTTCAGTTGTTCTCTGGACATAAACAGCACCCTGAGCAGATAGGAAAATTAAATAACACTCCAGTCCCTAATCAGCTGTATCAGTGAAAACATCTACAAGGAGGAGGCAGTACAAACCATACAAATTATTTCAGATGTGTCATGTGCTGATCTCATAATGGTTTTTTTATCACACTGCATACCAAATATCTATGCATAGATAAGCGCATAGCTTCGAACAAAATTTATTCTCCGTTTTCTTTTTCCAGAATGAAAACTGACTGTGACACAGGAGCAAATGTACAGCCAGCCATTGGAGGACTTACACAAATAAAAGAGCAGAACTTAGAACTACTTAGATATGGCAGCCTTCTCCAAACTGATAGGTTTCTGATATCTGGCATGATAGTTCTTATCATCTCCAGCCAGAACGACCATTTGACATGGAAAGTCAAAAGTCACAGTTATACCTGACTTTGAGAAAAGGACTCTCTGTTCTTCTCTTCTTCAGTGCCCCTGTCCTGTTTGACCTTCCCAGATGAGCAGGAATCACACCTCCAGGTCCCACTGGTGAGCGGGACAGAAGCAGAAAGAGAGATGTATGATCAAATATAGAAAGGAAAGAGAGAAGGAAAAATAAACAAACAAGCATATTAAATCTTATATACTGTAGAATCAGTTTTTCTTCATGCAAAGTAGTGTCTTCAAATAATATTGGCCAAAGATATCTTGCTGTCTCCCGTGCTCCACCTTTTTAGAGGTAGTTCTCAGTTGAATCACTTTCAGCACTGCTGTAAGGACAGCATTCTCCATTATATTTAACTTAGGGTTTCACAATGTACATGTAATTAGATCATCAATATCTGGCTGCTGCTGCTCCCTGTATACAATGCCTGCTGTCTGTGCTGTCTGTCTGATTCTGCTCAATAGTAGGACTAGACCTTCCTCCTAAACACACTGAGTTAGTGCTGCTCTCTCATTTTCCTTATAGTGATTGACAACTATAAGGAAAATGACAGATAAGCAACAAAAGCTCCATTTAGTTGCCCTCATTATTTTCTGGACACTGCAGTGAAGAAAAGTGGGGCTGTGGCATATAAAGGCAGAAATACAGTTCAGGATATTTTGTTCCAGCAGAATAGCACAAAAATGCCTCTTCTTCTTTCCACATAAAATAGTGGAGCTCTGTTTTTCTTTTCTCTGCCCATGTTGGAAGCCTGAAGAAAAGTTTATGTCAAAAGTAGGGAGAAGCAGGGAGAAGGGAGATGATGAATCTGAAAGAAATTAAGATGCTCATGGAGAGGGCAAATCCTGGGAGAAAACTGCAGCAGAGGCTGGGAGATCGTGGCCAGGCTTCCCAACATTCCCCAAACACGCTTCTGATCACACATACAACAGGTCAGCTGATCTCACCTCCAACACAAGCATGACTAAATGAACAGATTTTACACATCTTGAAGCTATGATGTAATAGCACTGACTTAAGCAGAAAAACATGATTTTAAAACTGTTATGCCTATTGTGATCTCAGGCTGTTTTATTCATGGCCTGGAGATGAGGCAAGGGCAGCATCATGAAGATAATGAGGGAATATTGGTGTTTTCAGAATATAACTGTGCCATGTTAAAGTGCAAGTGGGGCAGACCCAATGCAGCAATGGAAGCAGCATACCCAGACTGCAGATTTTGATGCAGATACTGTAAGTCATCCTGGGATGAAAAAAGGACAGGTACTTTTTTTTTCTTTTTAGGATACTCCCTAAGATTGTGGATGCTCTGGTACTTAGTTGTTAGCTAGAAGCCACTGAGCTGCCCCCAGTCCAAGGATATTCCAGTGATTATCTTGGATCTCTCTCTATCCACCTGATCTCTTATCTTTCCCTTCTTCTATTTCCTTCAATCTTGCCAAGCATAATAATTTTTTCTGCTGCATTATTTGCTTGTACCACATGCCCAAGTATTTGGGTTTCTGCTCGCTGATCATTATCTCAAGGGATCAATCAATTTTTATTTAACCCCAAAATGATTGGTTCTTATTGCATTCCATAGTAATAATTGTCTTCAGGTTCATAATTTGAAGGAATCTATTTTCTTTTTTTCAGTATTCATATTTCACAGTCATACATTACCTCTAGAAAAATGCTATTTTAACAATTAATGTCTTTGTTGTCACTGAAATATCCTTCATCATTTTGTCTAAGTTTATCACTGCCTTCCTCCATAGCAGAGCTTTCCAAACTGTGTGTCGCGACACAAAAGTGTGTCACCACACAGAGTCTGGTGTGTCGCCACACAACCCGGAAGCGCTGATCATCATCAGCACTTCCGGGTTTTCCCGCGGCGACACACCAACGACGGCGCGCAAAAACCCGAAAGCGGCAGCAGCGCTTCCGGGTTTTTGCGCATTGCCGCAACGGCGGCACTTCTGGGTTTTCCCGCGGCGACACACCAACAGCGGTTGGTGTGTCGCCGCGGGAAAACTTTGGAAAGCCCTGCTCCATAGCATTGATTCCCTGTTTACTTCTCAAGCACACTATCCATCTTTATCTATTCTTGAGTCCAAGAAAACAGAAGAACCATCTACCTTCACTGTCAACTAGGATTCACTAAGCATAATTGTTGATTTTACCTTTGCATTTTTAATATTTAACATGAGTCTAGATGTTTCAGTTTTCATTTTTACTTAGATGAGCTCTTTTAAGTCTTCCTTAAAATATTGTATTTCAAGCTCGAATTTTGATTCCAGCCATGATCTCTTTCAATCCTGGCATTCTTGTAATATATGTGCTGTACAAATTAACCAGATAATGTGGACAATATGCATTCTTGTCTCCTTCACTTCCCCATTCTGAAACACTCTGCTTCAGGGGTTTTAACCATAGCTTCTTGTTCATCATAAAGGTGCTCAGAAGAATAATCAGATATTCCGGCACATCCATTAGCCTTAATATATTCCACATTCTACATAATTTGACACCTTATTATAGCTAATAAGCTAATGTAAACCTCCTTCTATTCTCTTGCTGTCCCATTTTCCATCTTACATTAGCTATCTGATCTCATATCCCTTTACCTTTTCTGAAACTAGCCTGTTATAATATCTTTACCAAAATGTTGCTGGCACCCAGAAATATTGCAATCATTTGGTAATTTGCACATTCCCTTGTATCTCACTTTTTTGATACAGGTATATATATACCAATCTTTTCCCATCTCCAGGCCACACAGTCCTGATCAGTAATTACAGTTTACAGTTCAGGGCTGCATGGAGCCCTCAAAAACAGTTTTGTAGTTTCTGAAGCCATCTCCAATCATTCCACCAGATTTTGGTGATGCAGTTGGTAAAAACTGATGGCATGTTTTCCCACCATTTTGAGTTTAAAAAACATGGAAAAATCCTGGATATAGATTCTTGTAATTAGACTTCCTTTACTATATGCATCAAACTTCATAGCTGCATCAACAGTCTGTCATAGAAGATTATGCATAGTAGTTCATGATTTTCACTGTTGTGAGCTGCCCAGAGTGACTTAGGTGAGATGGGCAGCCATATAAATTGAATAAATACAATAAATCAATACAACACAACACAACACAACACAACACAACACAATAAATAAATCTATTAGGACATTAACTACCACTTCTCCTGAAACTTTAAACAGTTCAGTGGTATTTCCTCTACACCTGATCCTCTGTACCTCATAACCTCATTTGCCTCTATTAGATCTCTCCCATTATTACTGTTCAGTCGTCCTACCTTACAGTAGCTATACATTTTCCTGCAATATTTCTGATTTTTTAAAAAATATCTCATTTTCTTTTTCTTGCTATTTTCTTATATTTGTTGATATTCTTGATTGAGATAGCTTTCTATGTCAGGCATATAGGAAATATTTAAACATAGATTAAATAAGTCACACAGCCACTCCATAAGTAGACCACATCCATATTTTAAAATTCCTCCAGTTATACCATAATATCTGCACCTGCAAATCTGCACAGCAAAGATAAGAATAGTTAAAGCAATGCATTTCCCAATAGTAATGTATAGCTGAAAACTGGACACTGAAAAAGAGCAAGTGAAATAAGATAAATACCTTCAAATTATGGATTTGGAATATTATAGTCTGCAAAAAAGAAGCAGTAAATTGCTCCTGGAAGAATAAAGAATGGCTACTCCACTGAGGTTATGTAAGCAGAAACTCAGATATTTTGGGCATGTGATGCAAGTGGATAATGGACTAGAACGCCTGGCAAGGTTAAGCAAAGTGGAAGAAAGGAAGACAGTGGATAAGGTGGTTGGATGTGATCAAGGCTATCAGTGGAATGTTCCTGTAAGAGGTGCCAATCATCACTGAAGACAGATTGACACCAGCACTCTGGAACACCTTGCCCCCAGAGTTGAGGCAGATCCCCTCCCTCCCGACCTTTAGGAAAGATCTGAAGACCTGGTTCTGCCGCCTGGCATGGGAAGGAGGAAATAATAGTTCCTCACGGGGGTGGTTAATTTCATAATGTCCTTCTTTTTATTAAGCTATCTGGCCATTTGGATTTTATAATTTATTTATTGTATTATTTGATTGTGTTTTTATATTCTTTATTCTATTTTAACCAGTTTTATTGTAAACCGCCCAGAGTTCCCCGTTGGGGGAGATGGGCGGTCATATAAGTTAAATAAACAAACAAATAAATAAATAAAAACAATGTATCTGTCTGTCTATCTAGTATCTATCTTCCTCACTATTCTTCATTTTTTACTTTGGGAAAGTTTTATCTAAGTAAGTTTTTAAATTATATCCCAGGTGTTTGTTATATTTTATATGTTTAATAATAAAAACAAAAGCACTTCTATTACTGATAGCCCTCACCCTAAAATTGATTAGAAAACTCAGTGGGAACACAAGTTTACAAAACTAACCTAAGGAACTAATTGTAAAGGCTACAAAGAATCATAATCACACAAGAAAGAAAGTGGCCTGTAATTCTGTATCCTAGCCCATATTTAATTATAGATGGATAAAAGTTGTCTTTACCTTGGAATCTCTGTCAGTGGTGGTATAAGGCAGCCAAGATGAAAGGCCTTAGGGCATCCATCACAGCAGATCAGCTCTCCACCATCCCTACAGATGGCACATTCATCATCGTTCTTCTGGCCAGCAAATTGTGGAATGATTAGAACCAAAAGAACATTAAAATTTCAACCAATTTCTCTGCATATGGCTGAGGTTCTCATTAAATCACCAGACCTCTGTTAAAATTATAATTTCTCAGTCTACCTTGACCAGTAGCCCATTTTTAAATACATATTTTGCAAGACCATGAACACTTGTTTAATAATAGGTCTACAGTCTTCCAGAAGATCAGTATACCAATATATATAAATAACCTACATAATGCCTGAATGGTGCTTTGCAAAGCCTGAGTCAGATATTACAGAAATCAGCTATCCAGTTTCTTTTGCAGCCCAAGCCAAAATAGCCATGGAGGGCTGTGCATATTGACCAGATGACAGGGGCATCCTCAACCAGCCAATAGAAGCTCATCAGATGCCAGCTTCTGACAGCATCATCATCAAGATCATGAATAAGGTGTCATAACCTCATTCGTACTCTAAGACTTGTGGGAGAAGATGGAGAACACTTTTAAAACTGGAACAGCTAAGGACAAAGTTAGGCTGCCTCCACCATGGGCTGGGAGTGAGACAGAGACTGCACTGTGAGGACGCATCCTCTAAAAATAGTTAGTGATGTCTCCAAGCACAGTTAGCGGGTCATGCAGAAGAGCTCCAAATCTCTGCAAGCCTTGCTGATTACCTCTATTCAGGGACAATGTATAAAATCCAAAACCAACCCAGCTGAGAAAGAGGTAATCATTAGCATCTTTTATGAAAGCAGGTAAAAAAAATCTAATGTGTGCAGTTATTATAAGCTTTGAAATATTTGGGGAATTCCATCTTGATAGAAATGGCACAACATCTAAGAAGGAAAAAAAAGTCTCCTGGACAAATCTACTTCATCTTTGAATCTGACACCAGTTTAAGTAGCTAAGGAAACCTGGGACTTCCCACTCTGATGGATTCAGCAAGCTGTATGTTGGGTGTTTACTACTTATTAGGAGAAAGCTAATGAGTTAGACTACTAGTTATACAACACACAGGGCAACTCCCATCGTGCCCCCCTTGTTCTTATCACAGGAAAGTCTATGGGAACTTTTGATTATATTCTAATTATATCATATATAGTAAAGGATTAGTCTAAACAGCAGTTTTTCAATTAAAATATGGCTATAGGTTCTTTCTACATTCTCACCTCTTTTATTTACCTCAGCAAGATATAGATGATGATGCATTGGAATTACATTGGGAAACATGAGTTAAAATCTCTGCTTAACCATGAAGTTCATGAACTGTCTCTATACCTCAACCTAATCTATGTTCCAGAAATATTCCAAGGATAATATGGGATACAGTATTTCTATATAGGCCACCTGACTTCTTTCTGGAAGCATGACACATGTCTGATTAATAATAATAGAAAAAAAAACATTGAGTGTAAGGGAGAATTTTCCATGAAATTTTTAAAAAAGCATCATCCCATATTCCATAACCCCAAGAAGAAGAAAAAAATAGAAAAAGTAGCTCAAGGATAAAAGAAAACAAAAAGTGTAAAGAACAAACAGAAGACAGCTGGCACAGGTATACAGTATTCCTTATTACCTGCTGGGCAGCTGCATCAACAATATGAAAAGGAATGGTGTGGCACCTAACCTGCAAATTTGCTTTTTGATCTCCACTCTGAAAATGAAGAGACAAATCAGGTTGCACAAATCAACCTGTTGACTATGGCTGCAATCCTAAACACTCTAAGCCCCATTGATCATACTGTGACTTATATCTGAGTAATGTGCATAGGATTGCATTCAGCTACGAGCTGATAGCAAGGTACTAGCTTGCAAAAGTTTTGCACCTTAATTAAAAACCCAAATGATGCTTCTTTCTAGCACCTTACCCTGAATCCTTCATTCTATCGGACCAGAGCTTTCCAAACTGTGTGTGGCGACACAAAAGTGTGTCGCCACACACAGTCTGGTGTGTCGCCACACAACCCGGAAGCGCTGATCATCATCAGCGCTTCTGGGTTTTCCCGCGGCGACACACCAACCGCGGCGCGCAAAAACCCAAAAGCGGCAGCAGCGCTTCCGGGTTTTTGCGCGCTGCCGCAATGGCGGCACTTCCGGGTTTTCCCGCGGCGACACACCAACGGCGGTTGGTGTGTCGCCACGGGAAAACTTTGGAAAGCCCTGTATCAGACCATACAGAAACAGGATAATGGGGCCTCCAAGAGACTTGGCAGATATTGATGCTGTCTTGAAGCAAACTGTTAACACTGGTTGATCCAGAGGATAAAACAACTGGTTGAAGTAGAGAGTTTCCATTAGAGAATTTACATTAGCATCTTTTAAAACAGGCATGGACTATGTTAAGAACCACACTTAACATTTATTGGGTGCCCAAGTGCCACAGTAGATGGAACAGTGATGCAAATTATATGGGACTGTTTTCTTTTGGAGAAGGTTGGAGACTTTATGTTTTTTTAAATATGTCAGGCCTGTTGTAGGGCTGACGCTACAGTTTCATGGGATCACTGACTTAAATAGTGAGAAATTGTGCCACAGTTTTCAGCAATAGTGGATTGACAAGGCTCAGTGAGGCAGCAAAGAGGGAGTACATAGACTGCACACATACAGGAACCATTGGTTGGTCCTTTGCTTTAAAATAATGCATCCAAATCCCACACAAACTTTCCCACAAGTATGCAAGATAAACTATGCAGCATCGAGCATACATCTCTTGTATGTGGAAGCTGCATGCAAATATTTTTCTTGCTGTTGTTCAGCTATTCGCATGTTGAATAGTCATGTCACACATTCACCATGGAGAGAAGTTGCTAGTTTTAAATCTTAATATAGATTGGTAGTTTCATGCAACACTTGTTGAAAAAGTGCTTCACTGCTGGTGCTATATAAATAAGACTAATAGAGGCTCTTGGACTTACCCATCTATCTCCATGGATGGAGACTATGTGGTCACCATAAGCTTGCCACAGTGGGATCTGACTGTAAACAGAGAAGCCAGCCCAGCATAGATTGCTCTTTGCTACAGAAGAGCCCAAGACAATAAGAATTGATTATAGTACATAGCCATACATATTCAGAAACCTGGGGTTCCTTGTTATTCATGTTGGGCTTCATTTCATATGCTTTATTCTCTCCAGGTTCTTCCAATGTGCTTGATGTATAACATTCATCCCCAACTTTTACAGATTTCTTAGCATTGCCTGGAAAAAGACATATTTAACATCTTTGGAACTGTGACACCTTTCCTATGAGACAGTTTAACTTAGCTGTAACTGGAATATTAAATCAAATTATCCTTTTCAAACAATGTAATATAATTGGATAGTTATCTTTTCTGCATGTACTCATCAATGTATAAATGATATAGATTTGGTATAGATTTTACAACAAAAGAAGAAGCAAGCTTAATATAATGTGGAGAATATCATAGTGCATTGTTTAAGTGGGACTAAAGTAGTAAAATGAAGGATTTTGAAACAGCTGTGTTCAATTCTTGACTATTCAGTAGATTCACTACCTTTATAACTCAGTCCCCCATCTGCAAAAATGAGATCTACCTAAATAGCATTTAAAAATGCTATTATAACATAAATGATCAAGGTAATATTCCCTTGGAAGTTCTCCAACTTGACATTGGAATTGTCTATATTTCTGTTTGAAGAAGATAGTTCAGTTTTTTTTAAAAAGCACATTCTTAGCATTTAGAAGGTCCTTTAGATTGGCTGGGAGAATTGTGGAGAGATGGCTGCTACCAATCATGTAGATCATAGCTTTCCAAACTGTGTGTCGTGACACTTTAGTGTGTTGCAACACAGTTTGGTGTGTCGCAACACAACCCGGAAGCGGTGGCGGGGGCATGCACAGCGGTGGCGTGGTGGTGTGTGCGGCGGCGGCAGCGATGACGGCAGCGGCGCGCCATTAGCGCTTCCACATTTTAGTGGAGGCCACCGGCGCTGCCACCACCGCCACGCGCCCCCGTGCTGCCGCCGTGCACGCCCCCCGTGCACGCCCCCGTGCTGCCGCCGTGCACGCCCCCCGCGCCCCCCCGTGCTGCTGCCGCTGCCGCCATTGGTGTATCGCCAACGGCGGCAGTTTGGAAAGCACTGATGTAGATAATATTGAACTAATGATCTGATTCTTCTTATTTGAACCTTATAATTAATCAGTTTTCTTACATGCAAAGAGTGGACTTGAGTGAAATCACCAAAAGGCAGCTTAGATCAATTGCTACGATGAGAAACTGATTCAGGAAAAGTTACTCAGTAGCCTTTGCATGTAATTCTCTTTCTTCCTAATTTAATGTATAGGGCCCTTGGCCAGACAAAACATTTGTATGCTGAGCAATACCTTAGCCTTTCAGAATTCTAAATAATAAGAATGACTTGGGATCACTTCTGAGTGGGCAGTACATCAAGGCATAGTATAAGGATAATGTTGAATAGATTAGGTCAGAGACTGGCAACCAAAGACTTCCAAAGTTAAATTTGAAAACTTGGCCAAGCTCTTGTAACATTTCAATACTTTTATATAATATTGACAAGACTCCAGGCAAGGATGTCAAAATATTGTGAAATTTCAGTGTTCCTTTGTGAGATCTCAGGGAGACATCCCAAAATCTCATGAGATCTGATAATGAAACAGGATTGTGCATGATTTTAAATTTTATTTTGAGGGGCTAGATCATTTCACAGCAGTAGTCAAACAGCTTGGAATAGGGTATTCAACAAGAATAGCAAAGTGGTAAACTTACCATTTGGAAGTGGGTAATGTTGTACCTCAGCATTCTCCGATTTCCTCACAGCTTTTGCTTTAGGAAAGGACCCTGTTGATTTATAAGACAGTTTGTAATACTGAAAGCAGAAAGTGTCCTTTTTTTTTTGCAAAATGCACAATAGCAAAAAATCCTATTGCATTTTATTTATTAGGAAAATATTAAGAACTAAGCTTTTCTCAGAAGCTTGTGAATAATTAGCATAGAAAAGAAAATGAAATGAAATGTTGAAATGTTGAACTCCAATTGCATGTTGCCTTTAATTTTGTAAAAAGAGAAAAATGCAGTATGATGACATTCCAATGGATTCCTCTTCGGAGGTGTTAAAGTTTTTGGGAGGGGAGGGGGTTTCCTTTATTTTTTAAATTCACTCTTTTTCATATTTTAGTTAAACTACAATATCCCACAGGATACAGTTAAACCACAGTAAATAATTCTATACCAAGGTGTGGATCAGTTTTTCCTGAAGGCTGAGTTAATTGCAGAGGGTCTCTTTCCTCTGTCATCTTTCTCTTTCCTTGGGATTTGTGCTGAGTCACCACCTTAGGACTGATTGCGAGTTTCTTTGCCCTGCGATGCCTGCTGAAATCCATATCTGAAAATAAGGAAAATACTGAGGCTGAGCAGGATTCTTGCCATAATTGTGGAAATTTGTCTCCAACAATAGAAGACAATACTTCCTGAGCAGGGAAAGATACATGCCACAAAATATCTATATACTACTAAAATTCTTGTGTCTGTTTGTCTGTTTGTAACCTTTAATTAGGCAAAATGGTGCATCAAAGGGGAAAATTTTTTGAACCAAGGTACCTCAAATGGGGTAACTTACAGAATGTGTCCAAAAGCCAGGACCCATTACTCCCATGGGATTGAAATTTGACAAAGTTGTGGCCACTTCAGCACCACTGCACCTTCCAACTACCTGGTGCTCCCGCCTCTCTCTGGCCCCTGCACCCAATCAGTTGTCAGCAAGGCCCAATGGGCGAGCAGTGATCGGCTGTTTGGAACCTAGGCTGAAATTTGAAATCTCTTAGCAGCAGTGGGCAGCGAGGGAAGGACGAGGGAGCGACTTGGATGCCTGCTGGTGATGTAGGGCTGGCTGGGGGGTGCTGGTGGTCAACAGGTGAGCCTTCTTCCTCCCTGGAGGCAGGAGGCCCTTGGGGACATGCCAGGATGGGGAGTAGGGGTGCAGTTTTCCTCGCGGTCCCTGGCTCCCTTTGTTCCCCCTCCCCCCAGTGAAGTGGCAGGCAGTTCCACAGGTCAGCCGAGGAGGAAGAAGAATGATTTCCAATGCTCCCTGCCAGATTCCCACAAGCAAAGTCAGTGGGGAAGCTGGCAGGAAGTTGGAAGTCGCTCCCGCTCCCACTGCTTTTTTGTCCACCTGTGGTCATTCTGTTTCTCTGTTTAGGTAAGGAAATATCTCTGAAAGGATGACCCAATGGGTCACGGGTTATTTAGTATCTTCTAAAGGTGCTACCATCATCACCCCCCATTTCCATCATCACATCAAATGGCTGGCTTCAAATTAAACTTGAATCTTAGCTCATACTGAAATCACTTTGATACAGTATGTTAGTCATGTCCTAAGTTCACTAATTTTAGTAGGAACTACATTCAACCAATTAGATACAACCCAGATTACTCCCATAACTCCCAATCTCTATACTATCCATTATATGCAGCTTCTCACTATCTCCTGTAACTTTCATATTTAAGGCCATGATGACAACATCTTATACCTTTAGGAAAACTGCTCCAAATGGACTGGAGCTTGGAATATCTCTCCAGGTTGTATTCTTTGAAAAGGACTCTCCAGAAATCTTTGATGGAAGATAAATCCTGATTCAGCAGCCATGTCAACATGGTGTAAAAAGCCTTGTGGCAACCTTCAGTTTCCTTCAGGTGAAGAGTATCCTTCAAGAAAAAAAGAAAAAAGGCAAAATTAGCCTAATTCCCAAATATGGTTTACTCCTTTAAAATGCTTAGCATATATATTATTTGGTGTGGTCCATCCTCCTTAGAAGTAGCTAATTAGGCATAGTAAGAGCCTCAACATTTGAATACTCTATTTTAGAAACAAGGGATGAGGAGAAATAATTTTACTGCAACTTATCTAATTTGCACATCTCAAACTAAGTAAAATTTTGAAATGTGGTCCTTTCTGAATTTTGCAATATAATTTAAAACTGCATATTAAAATGTATGTGTGTGTATGTGTGTGTGTGTGTGTGTGTGTGTATGTATGTATGTATGTGTGTGTGTGTGTGTGTGTGTGTATATATATATATATATATATATATGGATTTCTACCTTAAAATATGAATATTAGATGAAATCATGTACAAAAAGAGACTTTGTATACAGAAAATTCCATGCAAAAGGAATGTATATTGGGGAGAAAATTATAATAATGTAATGTAATGTAATGTAATGTAATGTAATGTAATGTAATGTAATGCAATGTAATGCAATGCAATAATGAATACAGTATATACAAATTTAAGCAGTCACTTGTAATATAATATAATATAGAAAAAGATAAAATGAAATTTATATTGGAAAAAATAGAAAGTGAGCAAAATTGAATGTGAGCTATTTGGAACTATAAGTAGTCTTGAAAGTGCTTTAGAAATTGAAGCAAAATGCTAATGCTCTAATGCTAAAAGAGTGGGAAAAAGTCACCAGTGCCCCCAGATTGCTCTCTCCCTGAACTAATGCCTTTAAACAGGCATTCTATTGTAGCCATTTGCAGTGATTTTCATATATCCATGATCTTTGGTGTATAAATTGGGACACAAACTTTCCATTCATGCTTTGATACTAAAAGTTGATATTCAGGATATACAGCTTCAGACTCTGATGGTTTTTCACCATAACTGCCCAAATAAAAGTTTACACAAACAAAATAGTCTTAATGTCTCAAAACACATTGTATTTCAATAATTTGCACAGAATGAAAGAGAAAACACAGTCATGAAAAATAAGAACCGTAAAATTAAAAAGTGAAAGATAGATCAGCAAAACTGTGGCTGAACATGAGTTATACATAACATTGTATAAAACAAGAGAGCAAATATGCAAATTATTATTGTAAACAAATTAAATGGATAGCTTAAAAGAAACTGAGATATTCCAGTACTATATACTGAAGAACTATATAGTACTCAGAATTATTATTTTCTCTCTCTCTCACCTTGAACATCTCTTCGGTGACAACTTCATGATCAGCAAGCCCATGAAGTAATGGGAAGACATCATCCACTGCCATTGAAATCTCTGTGCGATAAATCTTCAGTAATTTTCTCAAATCTCCTTCTGCTAATGCTTTATTGGAATTGAACATCCTGGGACAGAAAGATATGTACAGGACGAGTAAAATAATCTTCCAAGTTTATTTTTGGATCAACTTTGTATGAACCAAGCCTTACTAAAAATGCCTGAAGATAATTTAAGCCCCAGTTCTAAGGTAAGATATTCTGGAGGGCCATCAGTTATTTTATGAACCTTACTGCCAGCCTAGCTGGCTTTGGAACATTAGACTTGCAAAGATGGTTTGCAAAAAAATGATGCTTGTGCCTATAATTGTTTTCCTATGACTCCTTGTTTTTTTTTTTTCATTGTTTCAATATTTCTAAGCATCCAGCTTTAACATGCTTAGCCAGGCTGTCCTAACAACCAAGAGATACAGCGTTGTATCCTAAACGGTAATCAGCACAGTATCTGCTTTCTACAGTTCCTTGTGCTCTTTATATTGCTCTATCTGGGGAGTAAGGATAGATGGGGAGGGAGGAGGTAGTGTGTGAAACAACAGCAACAAAAAATTATTGAAGAAATCAACAGAAACTCAGTGATAACCCTCTGATGAATCTGGGAAATAAAAGCTCTGTCCAGTTAAGCCTATTTAGACTGCTTTATTATCTGAATTCAATGTTTCTTTCACAGTGTTTCACTCCACCCTATGCCATCTGCATACACTGTGTATTACCTTCCTTGACTGGAAAATGAGCAGGTTGTACCGTGTATGGGGAAGTGCTGTCCCCCCCACCCCACCCCACCCCACCCCACCCCACCCCATGTCCTTACAGCTCTGATAAGGCTCCATAACTTGCATGAGAGGCTTGGCAAGTAAACTGTTTATGTTGCAGAGATATGATTGTAATCAGGAATATAATTGTGTTAAACTTCTATAATCATGCTATTTGAGAAGTTATTGATATGATTTAATTAAAAAATAGGAAAATATATATTGGTGGGGTGACAGAGGAGAGCAGGTCAAGAGCAGACAGAGTCTAGGGCAGCCTTCTTTACTCTGGGATTTCCATACTAAGTTGGAATTCTGGAGTTGTGGCCCTCACACACTTGAAGGGCACCAGAATAAGGAAAGTCAGCACAGGGAGATTCTGACATTGCAATATAATTGCAATATAATTAATTGGACAGTGCCTAGAGATATTCACAATAGAATCCAATGGTTTACTGTATATCCAGAATGAGGATGCAACTTGTCAGTATACAGATAGATGTTGGCAGACGATCAGTAGTAGCTGGAGATTTCAGTATATTTTTAGTTCCTAATTAAAAGTTTGTGATTGAACGTGATGGCTTTACAGAGAACTAAATCCCTGTCTCTTTGGCAGCTTTTCAGCATCAAATGATATTTTATTTCAACTGACTTGGGAAAAATGTTTTGCTCAAGGAAGGAAGGAAAAGCTAAGCTTTTTCAGATCTTTTCTACATTATTTTAAGTAATGTTGTTAAAGTTGTTTAATAATAAAGTCCTAGTATGATCTATGCATTGACTCATCTTTCAGAACTTCACTGGACTTCCTAGAATTCTTTTAGAAAACCTAACACTACTCTGTTCTTTCACTTCCTTCATTAAAATCAGGGTGACAGCTAAAAGATGTGGGTAGTGTTCTTTTATATGCTACTTCTGTATTAGTTAAGAAACTGCAGTTCATGAAAAGTAAACATACCACTACTCCCAAGTCTGTAAGTGGTTTCATAGCACTTCAAATTATTCTTGACAAAATTTGTGGACTTTCCATGATATTTAATCATTATGTCTTCACTAAAATGAAGCTAGGAAAAGCCCCCCCCCCCGTTATGATCACCTAAGAACTAAGTTAAAAGTATGCAACTCAAGTCATCCTGAGGATTGCTGTTGTATTTTTTAGACTCACAAAGGGCCATCCTGCTTTAGAAAAACTAACTTGGTTAACTTTTTTTTTAACAGAGTTGCTTTTAACCTACCAGTAATCCTGTTATCTAATTCCCCATTCTCCACATTTCTGTAAATATATTAGCTTAACTTTTCTCTCATTCCACTTTGTAATACTCATATATGTTTTTTCTTTTGGTCCAAATAGGTCACCTAATAACATGGTCATTATATCACTTCTTTCCCCTAAACTACATCATTCTCCTCTCTCTGGCTAGAATATTTGAAGTATTTTTAACACATGTGCATGGCTAGCTGGCTGTGTATCCCAGCTATTGAAAAACTTGTTCACTTTTTCACATCTCTAAAGCCAAGAAAGCAAGAAATAATGCACTCACAGTGACCTAGGTAATGATCCTCCACACCTCCACTTTTAGAATTGTACATACTTACATGACTATTTTTATTGTGGCCTTGTACCTCACCCAGATTCATTAATGAAGTGGGGAGTGTAAGAAACAGAATTATGTATGAGGACTTCCAGGTGAAATTGCCAAGTAACACTGGGACTCTTATCTGAAATCATGGAGGCTGTTGGCAGTTAAGGATTGAATTCACTCATCATGCTTAACTATGTTGCTCATTTTTGATTCATGCAATTCCAGCCACTATTAATAAACCACAATTAATGATTCAGTGCTACACATGAATCGAGCATGGACCAACATTTCTCACGTGTACTGAATTACAATTCCCATAATCATGATAGTGAATTATGGGCCTTCCAGTGCAACATACTAAGATGGGAGAACTGTTATAGACAATGCTAAAGAAGAATGATCAATAGTCTGACTAAAGACAAGGCAATTTTGTATGATGGATTTGGAAAAATAGTTGAGCCAGATGGTCGCATAAATGTGAGGAAGATTACAAATGAGGGCTTGGAATCCTCCTGGGTGAGTAAAACCCCACCCTGTTCATTTTTGCATAGGAAAGTGCTCCTAACAAATTTTTAACCTATTTCAAGGAATTGTTTCAGCATTTAGTCCATTTTATTCCTATAGTTCAGAACAAGCTAATTAAAAATTGTGTTCACCAAAATAAAGCTTTGCCAGTGTTTCTAGGAATTTTGTTAGCAAAGAACTAGAGGAGTAAGTTTGAAAATACTGTCACCCATCACATAGATTGCACTATAATTAAAGATGGTATATTGATAATTGCAATAAATCTGGATGGGATATTTTATGTTAAGTCCTAAATTTTGTTCTCCTTATGGGGCCCAGTATACCTGCTGACCCTTTCCTTGGTGACCACCAGGCTCCATTATTTTGTTATTCTTTAATAAAGCTAAATGTAGCACCAACCTCAATCTTATTTCCAAAACTGCCACATTAAATGTGAGGCTGCAACCAAGTTCTATGAAGTATGCATGTGTCCCCAGAAAAAACTAAAGGCAAACTAAGATAGCAAAGAGTATCCTAAAGGGCTAAAGTGAGTGGTAGTGATGATGGGGAGCAATCTCGTCATTTGGTAACAGTACTTGTAGCATAGTCTCAGAATTGCAAATATGCCAACTGGTCTAAGTTAAGTTAGCATTATTGAACTTTATTCAATATGAGCATGCTGTGTTTAGAAAAATATGGACAGGCACAAGCATACTTTGGACAGATACAACACAGTTCCTGTTCCCAAAAGCAGGATATATTTTGTCAGCTGCAGATTCTGAGTACACGCTAAAATGATTCAGCTGCTGAGTATCAATGACATGAATCTGCTACCAGAGCTTATTAACATTTGAAATCCCAAATGGTTAGCAAATTCTGACTGGGAATGTGCATAGAATTTTAACTTGGTATTTATCAACTATCTAGCCCAAATAAGTTAGCATTATTGAATTTTATTCAATGTGAACATGCTATGTGATAGGGTATATTAGAGACTGCCTTGTCAAGTACGATTCTACCCATTCAGTCCAAGCATCGAATTCTGCGGATTCCCTCCCATGTAACGACAAAGATATTGGACTAAGAGGCAGGCCTTGTCAGTAGTTGACTCGACATTATGAAATAGGGTCCCTTCAAGGGTATGACTGGCTCCCACCAAACCACTGCTTCAATGGGCTTTAGACATCAATTATTATTCTGCAGTGCAACAGCAGGTTAGAGAGACTGTTATGTCACAAGCATTTCTTCTCTTCTCCCAGGGTGCACGGTGAATGTTTTCTATAATATCAGATCTGAAACAGCAGCAGTCATGGATGTTTATTCACATGACAGAATCAGCACTAGAAACAGATGTGCAAGTTAGAAATCAAAACATCATAAGGAAAAATTGCAGAGGTTTGAGAGTGTAAAATCGTTCAACCTCCAGTTTCAGCTTGAAAATTTTTGACAAATGGAACAGATCCATCTCCCAATTAAAGTTAGATTAGGCAGATGCTGACCCTGTTAAAAGATTCATAAAGGCCACAAAGCTTTAACATATTGATGAAAAGCATAGCAGACATTCAGAATGCTGCTTTTAAGCAATTTTATTCTTGGCCAGGAAAAAAATGCACCCAGCTTATAACCAATTAACAATTAAAACTAATTGTTAACCAAGAGCCTTCTAATATTTTGTATGATTAACTGTCTTGGTCATGCAATCTGATTATTCTGTAGCTGATCATGGTACTGCTCAAGTAAGGTGAATACAAAGCCAACATACTGAATCACCTCACTTCAGTTGTAAAATGTACATATAAATGAATTAACATAGGAGGTACACATTTCCCATTCTCAAGATTTCAATTCTCCTAGTTTCATTATTCTAATTTTTTATACTACATCCTATACAAAAGCATCTCAAGCAATTCGTTTTATACATTCCTTAATCTTCAAGATTTTCAAATAAAAAGTAAGGCCCAGGTCTCATTTTTCCCATTTACTAAGCTTCTCAACCAAGTCTAATTTTCTGTTTTCTTCTTCATAACACCAGAATTTGAGATTATCAAGTGAAGGTGAATGGTGGGAAATTCAAGAAGCTATTCCACATAACACAGCACTTAATTTAACCATACAAATTCATTTTTACAAAACAAGCCACTTTTTTAGATGACTTTAAAGGAGGATTAGAAAAATTCTTGGAGGTTTAGAATATGAATATTTAGAAGTTATATGGCTCTAAATACCAGAATTTAGAGTAAAGCTTGACTCCTGAGAACTACATATAGTTTTTTTGGCAGAAGCAGTTTGCCATTGCCATCTTCCATGATATATTTATGCCTCTGAATACCAGTATCGAGGGAACAACTGTAATAGGAGTTATTGCCAACATACAGTATCTTATTTGTAGGCTTCCCAGAGGCATTCAATTGACCAGTTCGCTTAATTCCAATAATGCTTTTCTTATTATTTGTTGGCATTTTAGCATTCAAATCAATACTTTCCTTATAAAACAATTATATAATTAAAATCCATTTTGGATGTTTTAATCATATATTTACTTGTATGGTGTGTACTATGTATTTCAGTGGTCATGTAGTTATAGGGGAGTACATGAAAAATACAATGCTAAAAATACAGAAAAAAGCTTTTAGATGTGAAACAAAAATATGTAATGTATCTAGCTACTTTATGCAGAATTACAAGTTAAAGAATTAAAACTGTTTAAAAGTTTTAAATCTTTAAAGATTCAACAACTTATTTACAATTCAGTTGGTATGACTAAGTAGCTAGGTATTTCTGTTGTTGCAAACATCACAGTGCACTCATTTAAAATTATCAGTCTATGAGACTTTTTTGTTAAACCTTTAAGCAAGTTCACCTAATTTTATCATATTGTGTATTACGCATCTTCACATCTTACTTTCAACTAGATTCTACTTTTCCACATAATTACCACCAAGATATTTAATTGCTAAGAATTCAGAAAACAGATAGTTGTCACCAGCACAATGATATCTAAAGCCACTGTTTTAAATTCCTGACTCTTTTCTCCCACAAGTTATCTATTAGAACTGGTTTGCCAAAGTATAACGGTCTCTTAGCAACTACTTATCTATTAGGTCAATTAAGCAACCCATTTCTTTTTCTACAAATACCTAGCCCTGAGATTCAAAACCACTTGAATCTCAGTGTATTACCTGCAAGTTATATATACTACATCTCTTAGGGCCAGACAGGTATTATTGTTATTTTTTTCCCTAGAAAACAGCACTACTTTCTGAATCACTGGGACCAATTACTGTTTTTCCTTAAGGGACACTATTGTAGTTGTCATGGTTTGAGTTTGTAATTTATTGTGATCCTCAATATTCCAATGTTACACAAAGACCATGGATTATGCTCCTTTCAGTAGCCATTTCTTTATCTACTTATGTTAATGAATTGTATATGGTCTTCCAGTCTCCAGAGATGCACAGCTGGAATAGGGAACACACTATTTAATTAATTTGCTCTTCATTTTTTCTTTCTCAGACCTCCATACAACATTTTCAGCAAAAGGTTTTTAGCATGCCCAGTCTGATTTGAATGCTGTACACAATGGAGAAAACATTATCTTCCTAAGCAGTTTGTTGAAGTGATTACATTATTCTCATGAAATTTAACCTGTTCACATCCACTTGATTTTTTTAAGCTTACAAACACTGGATCTTCTGACTTCCTTTGCTAATGTTATAGCTTTTTCATAACTAATACTTACTCCTTGTGAATACATTGCTATAAACCTAAATGACTGGCATCTTATCCTTTTCCATGGACTATTGTTACCAATGCTTTGGTGTTGCTGTTGTACAATAATGGAGCCCAACATAATTATCTACACCAACTCCTAAACAATCTGGGTACTTTAAAATCTCCTATAAGTCTGTAACTCTCTCCTCCAGAGAGTTCAGATACTGAGCTAGCAATTCTTATATTTATCAAAAGTCTCATAGAATCCTGGTCTGACTTTTCTGATATTCATACGTAGATGCTGACTTTCAGAAGGAACTGACTCATTGTAAGTGGTTGTAGTTGCTGTCCCAGTAACCCAGCAAGAAGACAGACGCTTTCTTTTTGCTTTATCTGAAAAACTTCCAATTCCTTTGTTATGTTCAAGACAGGAGTCATCTTTATTCTTATTATTAACATCTTCAACTGGCTGTTCATCCCTGTTTGAAGTCATTTCTTTACGCTTACAAGCTTCCTTCTCTTCTTCTGCAATCTTCCTGAAATGCTCTAATGACTCAACCTTTCTTCGTCTTTCTATTGTTTCCATTTGTTTCTTGTCCATGAAGTCCTCAAAGTACATTTTTCTTTCATTCCTCTGATCTTCAAGGAATTTCCATTCAGTATCTGTCATCTTCACACCACTGTGCTGCTCCAATTTCTCTCGTGTAACAGTGTCTGTACAAAATATATCAAAAAGCTGTTCTGAACTCCTGTTGAAGTCATCTGCTTTCTGGGTAAACAGCTCATTTTTTCTTCGCTTTCTGGATTGGTATAATTTTGAGAATTCTTCGTACACTTTCAGAATATGCTTCTTTATGCTCTGTGTTGCTATGGTATATAGATTGCAAAACAACCAATGTTCCTGCAAAAGTTCAGCAAGCAACTGGGCAGCATCTTCTTTGGATCGTTGTGCTTGGCCAGCCCTTTTTGGATGCAACAAATACAACATGTTTTGAATGACATCCTTCTTCGTAGGCAGAATTCCTTGTGCAAATTCAGACGACTCCACATAATCAACAGTTCCCAAAGTCTTTTTTGCTTTTATTTTATCCAAAGCTGCCATCATTCCTGTTTAATGCCACGCTATATCAAAAGCTGAAAAAGAAGAGAGATGTTAGCTAAAATAAAATTAGACACCAACAGTGAAAATGAGAACTTTAATTGAAAGCTAAAAAAATGCTATTCAGGTAGTCCTCGCTTAACAACCCTAATTGGAACCAGCAACTCCATCGCTAAGCGCAGTGGTCACTAAGTGGAAAATCACATTGCCACGACTGTGCTTTCCGATGGAAAGAGACAAGACTACTCAATTTCACACCTTCAGCTTTTGTTTGCCTCCTAACCCCTCCCCGCCCTTTGGAATGCTTGAGTGCCTGCTTACTTTCGAAAGCAATGTGATCATGCCAGCAGCCCAGGCTGGGAGCTGCGGGCATGCTATGTAAACAGCTTACAGTACTCTTTTGAAATCTCTTCCTCTCCAATCTCTCTGTTCTGGGGTGGGGAGAAAGCAAGTGATTTCTGTAGGCAGTCTCTCCTTTGCCTGACCCTTTCCCGCTGCCAGCGCAATTGCTTTGCTTTTGATATATAGAAGAGCAAACAGCTTACTCTCTTGAAATCCCTTCCTCTCCAATCTCTCTGCTCTGCTGGGGGGCTAAGGATCAGGCAAAGGAGAGACTGCCTATAGAAATTGCTTGCGTTTTTTCTACCCCCGCAGAGATTGGAGAGGAAGAGATTTCAAGAGAGCATTGTAAGCTGTTTGCATTGCGCACCCACGGCTCCCAATTCTGGCTGCCAGCACAATTGCATTGCTTTCAATGTGTAGAAGGGCAAACAGCCTATTCTCTTGCAATCCCTTCCTCTCCAATCTCTCTGCTCTGCAAGGGGGGGAAGAAAAAACCACAGGTCAGGCACAGGACAACATGTACTGACTGGAATGGCGATCACATGACTGAGGGATACTGCAAAGGTCGTATATTGTCTGTAAAGTTATTTTTTCAACACCGTCATAACTTCAAATAGTCGCTGAACGAGTGGTCGGTAAGCGAGGACTACCTGTATCTGAAATGTAAACAATTCAAGCTACCATAATTATTAACTTTTAAAATGAGTAAGCTCCTATCTGGAAAATAAAACTGTTTCATTAAACTGAATAAAACATTAGCACAGTATTTAATTAGCTATATTTTCAATTACCTCTATTGACAGAAATAACCAATATTTTCCCAATGCAATTAATGCATATTTATAAAACAATGTTTATGCAACAAAGTATACACCCTAAAAGACAAATGAAAGCAACAAAGCCATGTCATTGCCACCTCCAGGTTAAATTACCACATTATGTTCTACAGGGGCTGCCTTTTAAAACTACTCAAAAGCTACAGTTGGACTAAAACACAGCAGCCTACCTGCCTACCTACGTTTGCAGGTGAGAGCTATTTTTCATATACAATACTAGGCTCTGCACTATCAATAGACTTCTAGGCACCATTCAAAGTGAATTAAAGCTCAACATAGCTTAGCATTCAATAAGATCTGAGAGGCTGGGCATGCTCCCATCACTTAAGCAGTGTCATCTGGCAGGGCCCAAGAGACATGCCTTCTCACCTGCTGAGATTTAGATGGCCCTGACCCTACCTGGTTTTTGGAAGGTTCTTAAGACTTCACTTTTCCACCAGGCACTGGCCTAGGAGGTTTTATTACCATCTTGACTATTTTAAAATTGTTTTTGATTCAGTGAAGTTGCCTCTGTACGTGTTATTATTTTGTAATGTTTGGAGTTATTTACTGTCTTTATTTGTGTACACTGCCCTGGTTCACATGGCGATTGAATGGCTACATAAATTGCTTAAGTAAATAAATTCAGGATCATCTGCTTCAAGTAGCTTCTACCTATTCAGAGCATGCACCTCTATTTGGATTGCTGAAGGTTCCTTCCTCATATAAGATCTAGGCAAGAATAAGGACATCTTGTTCCTCAGCAATGGCAACCACCATGTGGAATGCCATCCCACCAGAAATCTCAATTGCTCCATTATTCTTTTTTTTTTTTAGAAATGCCTTAAAAACTGATCTATTCAGAAAAGCATTTAAGAACTCTTGTGGATATACCTATTATTACTATTATTTCTGGTTATAATTTATGAAAGGTTTCAACAGTTTTAAGACTATTATTTCTCAGTCTGCTTTTCTGTTATGATACCACACAAGTCTTTAAGGAGTGTGGCAATATATACATGAAATGAATGTTTCTTGTCTTCCACTGCTGCAAATGGCAATACTTCCAAGTAACTGAGAATCCTCTCAAAAGAATTTTTTTTCAGAGACATTTGCAGCTGAACATAACAAGTTATTAATCACAACTAAATTAAACCTGCTCTACACTACCAACTTTTAACTATTTATACTCATTATACATAGTGGAAATTCTCTGCATGTTTTCAAATAAACTGTACTCTGAAAAAACTGCCTTAGCTATAAGGCTCACTTAAACTAAACTTGAATTTCCAGCAGAACCATATACATTCTTGAATATTAATCCCACCTACTGTAATGGGATTCCTCCTAAATATATGTGCACAGGAACGCTGACCTGGATAGAATGCACTTTTCTTAGATATGAAAAGAAAAGAGAGTATTCCAGAATGGAAACAGCTACATAAAAACAAGACTAATCAGCACTCCCAGATACAATGCTTGATTTCTATTCAATCATGCAAGAAGCCTTCAAAATACAAACTTTAAGATGCACAACTAGATTATAGTTGCATAATTCCCAGCAGCCTGCAAAATTTTAAGAAGCTGCATGTCTGCAGAGCAGGTGGCCAAAAAACCCAAGACAACAAGAGGGGTGGAAGAACTATAATGGACGAATAGAATAATAAACGTATTAGTCTTTTCGGTGCCACAAAACCTTTGGCTGTTTTCGCTGCAAGACATAAATAATAATAAAAACAATAATTATGATTATTAATTAAACTTGTGTGCCGCCCGACTCTCAACAGCTGCCCTCCTGGAGCCTTTCCAAAACAGGTTAGAGATGAACCCAACTACCTAAAGCTACACTGCTGTCAGCGAACTCTAGAATACCGATTTGCCCTTCATTGCTCGCTGGGACGTCAGTGACTGAGCGCTGCCCGCCCAAACGGAGAATGAGAAGCGTCTCTCCGTTTGGCAGTTCCCTGTCGTTATTCCACTTCTTGGCTTTTCCCAAACGAAGATGCTACGTAGAAAAGCAAAGAGCCGCTGCAGGACCCATAAGGGACTGGGGGTGGAGAGGCCTCCTCCCTCTCGGCCTCGTCAAGACTCTGCCCACTCCCATACACCAGGCCATCTGACGCCCAGGCTCCATTTCCCCTGGCAGGCCAGCCAGAACGGAGCTCAGTCCGGTGAACTCTAATCCCGCCTTTCCCCTCATCCCTCCCCTCCCGTTTCATATTACCAGAACCAGCAAAAAAGGTAAGGCGTCACTTACAAGCCCACGCACCGTGCACCGCCATTTTAATGAATCCGCGCGAGAGCTCAAGGCAGTAAAGGGAAAGCGAGCCCACCTCCGCCATCTTGAAGAAGGGCATCGTTACCGCATCTTTTCCGTGGGAATGGCTCTCATTTCGGCGCCTCTATGGTCTAAACAGGCTTTTGCGAGCGGTTGATGAAACAGCATTAACCTACCAGGTATCGCCAGCTTGCGTTTCGTTTTGACTAGTCAGCGGAGACGAAACGTTGGCGAGGGCCTATCAAGTTTTGGAGATCCTGACAGGCCCACATTTTTCCTAGTGGGAAAAAGAACCGAATGAATAAAAACAAATATAAAATAACCACCATCTAGTAAGGCGACCTAGTAAACGAAACCGCGGGTAAAAAGGGGGCTCGCGTCGAGGGGGGCGGGAGTAGATTATTCAGAGCTGGACGGTACTATCCTCATCGACGAAAGAATTGGCCGGCTCGCAGAAAGAGGGAGGCACTCGGCCAATTGGCTTTCGGTGGGGAGAAACTCGATTGGCCCTCGAAAGGGGACCTGCCTAAATTGCCGTTAATCTAAAACCTTATTTTAGGCGGAGGCTGAAGCAACACCAGTAGCAGATTCGAACATTGACCAATCAGCTCTTCCCTGGGACCACCATCACCTTGCCAACGAGGGCGGGACGAGAGTAAGTGCCTGCCGTTCTTTTTACTATACGTCAGTGCTAAGCGCTCTTCCCTCGCGGCGTATCGGGTCTAATTTGTCAGTGGCCGGAGCTGCAGCCAATCGCGTACGGCTGAGTTGGAGGGCGTGGAGTGGTTCGCGGCTAGAGTATTTGCCTGAGTAACCAACGGCTACGCCGTTAAGTTTGTGTAAGGATTGTCTCGCTAAGTTGAAGTCTTCGATATTTAACCCGGGTGAGACGGTCAACTGGCTGTGTGATTGACGGCTTCCCCGTTTTTCTTTCTCTCCAGGATGTTGTACTCAGTGATGCGCTACGTTCTTTTCTGGAGGGAAATTCTCTTTAGCTTTTGATATTGTGCCACCGTTTTGTTTGGTGCAAATTTACCCATATTAGTTATCAGATTAACTAAAATCTTAAATGATAACCTTGGCACAGATTTATTTTAATTTAATATTTTAAGATTGTTATTAATATTAATATTTTATATTAATATAGTGCTATTCAGATAATGAACTCAAGGAATGAGAAAGTATAAGTCTTTCCCCAGAGGGCTTGTAGTCTAAAAACAGAAGGGAGATGGAGAGAAAGAGAGCATCAAATTATTTTAATTAAACATACTTAAACTGAATTACAACAAAGTACTGGGACCGGAGTGTTGTGTCAAATGAAAAAAATATCTTTGAACACACAATAATAAACATGTTTGAGTCACTAATTTAGTTTTTACTCTGTTGAAAGTCTTTGCTGCAGTGATCCAGCTCTTTCTTAGTTCACCCCTTTCTTTATCCTTGTGTTTACAAGCTACTTGGGTATTAAGGAAGTTGAAGTCCAGCATATCTGCAGGTCCCTAAACTCAAAAATATAGACACTAATAGTTGTGTTTCTGATGCTTGATACTCATGTTACATCCCACTCAGTCACTTAGGAAGAATCCATTTCCGAGGCTTTTTACCCATAGAAGGATGATAAATATCAATGATGCTCTTAAGGAACAACTATTTAGTGACAGTGATTGGAAAGAAGCATGGATAAAGGTGGGAAAGTTGAAAACAGGACAGATTGGGTTGAGCAAGCTGGGAAGGAAGAATGGTATAGAATGTTGCTTAGCTGCCAGTATTAGCAGGTACAGTATATGAGAATTAAGATACTCTGTATGTAATACAATACAAATTGTTTAGTCTTGTTCAGTGTTGCACTAATAATGTCAACTGATTTTAGTAAGGCAACACAATTTCCTTTCCTACAAAGCTAAAATTAGACAGGTTTCCTACATCAGTACAGATACTGTTGAACTGTAACTTTCAACAGCATGACCAGTGTTGAGGGATGCTGGGAGTTATAATTTAGTTATATGTGGAGAGCCACAAGTTTCCCACCTCTTAAAGTAAGTTAAGGAATGCAGTTCACTACCATAAGATTTGTCAATGGCTACCAAATTAAATGTCTTTTAAAAAGGGTTAGAGAAAACAGAGTGAAGCAATTATTGGCTTCTTATCATTATAATCTGCTACCTCCTAAATCAAATAGAAGGAGCTTGAGAAATAGCAGGAAAGAGCCTTACTTACTCTTATGCCTTACTTGTATAATTCACAGAAACATTTGTTTCGCCACTTTGGGAAATAGATTGCTGGATTCAAAAGGATTTTGAATAGCTTGTATATACAAGTTAGTACCTAAGTGGAAATCTAAAAGTTTTCTTTCCGATTCTGGTGCAACCAATATGCTACTAGAGCTTGTTGTGCACAGCTTCCCTACTGATGGATTGTTCTGTTTGTCGCAAACTCAGAGGCCTTGGTATACAGATCCCATCCCATAATATGTCAACTGTTTACACAGAGTCAGAAGGTTCACTTAACCCAATACTAGCTCTGTTTTGTCATACAACAGTTCTTTGTAGCCCTCCCTGAGAACAGTAGTGATGCCAAGGATTTCACCTTACCTCTCTGCTCTGAGAGCATAAGGGAAGGTGGATTGTATATATATCCAGCTTCTATATATTCCTTCCTGCAACTGTTTCGCTCCAGGACCTGGATAAACTAATGCACTATATATAGTCACTGAAAGTATGAAGGTCCGTGAGTTCAGTTCCTGGGAGAGGATTTGAAATCCTTAGAATAACATCTGGCTATCCATGTCTGAGCAGTTCCAATAAGGATGAAATCAGTCATGTGGTGCCTCCTGGTGGTCAATTTAACCTAGGATCTTGGGGACACAAATGTTTTGAGAATGAACTATGGCAATTTTAGATATCTTTCTTATTGCCTTTCTGACAGCAAAGTTATAAAAAGGTAATGCCAACCCAATTTTATGTTATAAAACATTTTAAATACGATACCAAGTTATTTTAAAGCATGCCACTATGATAAGAGCCAGTTTGGTCTAGTGGTTAAGGTACTGGGCTAGAAACCAGGAGTCTGTGAGTTCTAGTCCCGCCTTTGGCATGAAAGCTGGCTGGGTAATCTTGGGCCAGTCACTCTCTTTCAGCCCAACTCGCCTCACAGGGCTGTTGTTGTGGGGAAAATAGGAGGAGGAAGGAGTATTAGGTATGTTCACCGCCTTGAGTTATTTATAAAAAATAATAAAGGCGGGATAAAAAATTAAATAAAAACAAACAAACAAATAAATAAATAATAGTTTTCAATTAGAATGGCCAAAAGAAAATTAGCAGTTGAAATTAGATCTTGCTTATAACCAACAATACATCCTCGTATACTGTATTGCACATGACATGGATGAGATGAGTAGGCCTGATTTCAACTAACATACAGATTTTGGGATGTAAAACTATAGTATAGAAATGCAGTGCTCCTGAAGATTCAGTGGAGTAGTAGCAGGGTCCAAATCTTTCTCCATCTCTCTATAACTTCTGTCTTACTTTCCAAAACTTCCACTATGTCATTAATTTGTTAGATCTCCAGCCAACTGTCCTACAGATTCTTCAATCTTCTTAACTTCTTCTTTCATATCCTTTTTTATTCCTGCAAATCCTTCTTCCATTTCCTTTTTAAAAGTATCCAAAGTATTGGCAACCATTGAAGTCATCTTCTTACCAAATGCCTCAAAAATTTTTTAAAATAAATCTGGTGAAATGCCCTTATCTGTAAGTTGTTCTACTGAACCTCTCTTTCTTCTAGTTTTGCAGCTTTTCTTGTAGTTGCCATTATGAGAAAGTATGTCAATTACTAGGGTGAAAGTAAAAAGCAGGCTTCTCCTTTTTTCCCCCTGTTTTGCTTTTCTTTGTCTTTAAAACTTTAGTCTCTTCTTGTCAGAGATCGGCAGATCTCTGGGGATGCACATTCCAGGAGGCTGCAAGTGACACGAAAGAGACGCCGGCTTTGAAGTAGACCGGTTCGCACCTAGCTGACGATTGCGAATACACATATCCGGGAGCAGATGTCTGAGCAGCTTGGAAAGGCACGAGTTACACGTGTCACCACCAAAGAACCTTGTGGGGGGGGGGGGGAAGGGAAGATTTAAATGTGCAGGCTTTACAGGTTCCAGCCATTCAAGTCTTTGTGCATGCTAGGTTCTGTATGCTATAATAAACTCTTCTGCTTCTAAGAACTCATGCGTCTGTGAGTTACTCTAGAGCAGGGAGATTATAGATATCGGATGGAGTGCCTTACATAAAGACTTGAATCAAAAATTTTTACTACCTATCCCGGGGATTACTCTGATATTCAGCGAACCCCCGGTTGAAGGTGGCCACGCACACAACCACACCTCAATAACGTAGCACGAAATGGAAACGGTAGAGGTGGCAGAAATCCGCGAAGAAGCCGGACCCAGCTCAGCAAGCACCCAGAAGATGGAGAGAGCTGCAGGCGAGCGGGAGAGCAAAAAAGCACAGAAGAAGGAAAACCATATAGAGGTAACCAAAACCCCCCTTCATCTAAGCAGCACCGAGCCAAGGCTAGCAGGATGGTCCGTAGCTGTGGGTGAAGGGATAGCGGAGAAAGGGGGAAAAGGCAACCAGAAGAGGGTCACACCAACCCAGCGCATTGTGCGGTTGGAAGAGCAGATGTCCAATGTGCAGTTAAATATAGGACTGCTGATCAACAAAATGGACTCGTTGGGCGCAGCCTTTGGGAAATTGATGGACAAATTAGATGAACCCAGAGTGAGGGAAGAGAGTCTGGCGCCACCCGAAGGAGAGGGGGACATCGAAAATGAGGGGGAGGAAGAAGAGGAATTGCGCCCCTACAATCGATCACCCATGACCCCATCATACAATCAATACACGACCCCAGGGGGGGTGCATACACCGTTTGGAATAGGTGAATTGAAAACGAAATTTAATGGAGACCCCAAGAATCTAGCATGCTTTTTAACGCATGTACAAGGGTTCATGAGAGAATTTGAATACACCTTCCGAACGGAGGAGAGCAAAATCAGGTACGTCTCCAGTTTTTTGGAAGGTGAGGCAGGGGACTGGCTTGTAATGCTTCACGACAGGGGGGCAAGGGAACTACTGGACTTTCAGGAGTTCATGTACGCCCTTCGGAAATGATTTGAAGATACGCTGACTAAAGTCTCAGCCAGGGCACGACTCCGAAACTTAAGGCAGGGAAACAGAGCAGTAGCTGAATATGCTATGGACTTTAAAAAGCTCTTATCTTACCTGCCGGAATGGCCGGAATCGATAAAGATTGAACACTTTCCAGTATGGATTAAAACAGGACCTACTGGAAAAGACATTAGATAGAGATGACCCTGGAACTTTAGAGGGGTGGATCCAATTAGCTGGGAAAATTGAGAGTAACAGACTACAGCTACAAAGTATCAGAAACTTACAATTCAGGCAGAGGAACGAGGGGACTTTCATTAACCAGCCCCGCTCGAACGTGAAACAGCGGAATTGGGAAGAGGAGAAGGATCGCCGGACAAGAGAGGGACTGCTTCCGCTGCGGGAAGGAGGGACACCGAATAAGCGCTTGCCCTCAGGGGAAAACGAGCATTAAGGAAAAACCTCCGGCGAAAAAGGCAGCTGACAGAAGTACCCTCAAAACAACACACACCAAGGGAAAAGGAGCGGCTGTGGCAACCGTGAACCCATGGCAGAATCCGGACCTAGAAGAAGACAGCGACGACTCTGACTTTGACATCCAGACGGCGGGAAATGAGCCAGGTCTGTTCTGATGAGCGCCACAGGACAGACCTCCACAAAGGGGCGCAAAGGAAGTAGTCGCAACAACCCAACAATGCACCTAAAGGTACAGTTGAGAACTTTGGGTGGGAGGAAAAAGTATGCGGGGGTTGCACTGCTAGACTCGGGTTGCTCTAGAAACTTAATGCACCCGAACGTAGCTGAAAAGATGGGACTGGACCTGTTTAAGCTTAAAACGCCCATCACATTTTGCCAATTGGACGGGTCGGAACTGAAGGGGGGGCCAGTGGAGTTCTACACTGAAGGACTGCAAATGACTTTGGGGACTCATGTAGAGACTTTGCGGTTCCTAGTGGCTCCCATTGCAACACGACCCATTGTGTTAGGACTGAAATGGTTGAGGGCAAGAAACCCCAAGGTGGATTGGGTCTCAGGAGATTTGGACTTTACGGATGGGACTTATCATGAGATGGACAATGATAGCACACCTAGCTGCATTGAGCTGGGGGCAACGGGGATGGAATTTGAGGAGGGGGAGCAGGACCAAGGGGGTGGCACACTCACAAGCACAATTCCGGAGAAATACCTCCCGGTATTCGACAAGAAGGAATGTGAGCAAGAACCCCCCCATAGGCAGTCAGACGCAACCATTGACCTCATCCCAGGGGCACCATTTCCCAAGCCCAAGATGTATGCCATGACGCAAAAAGAACTGCAAGAATTGCGCAAATTCATAGATAAAAATTTGGCACGGGGGTTCATTGAGCCAGCCAACTCCCCCCTTGCAGCCCCGGTATTGTTCAGGAAGAAAAAAGACGGGTCCCTCCGGCTTTTCACTGACTACAGGGGTCTTAATGTGATTTCGGTTACGAGACAGTACCCTCTCCCATTGCTGAAAGACATGTTAGCCCAGCTATCTAAAGGGAAAATTTTCACAAAACTAGATGTTAGGGAAGCTTACTATCGTGTTCGCATAAGGGAGGGGGGCGAGTGGAAAACTGCATTCAATTGCCCATTGGGTTCTTTCCAATACAGGGTGCTCCCGTTTGGGATTGCGGGGGGACCGGGAATCTTCATGAGGTTCATAAACGAAGTATTGTATGAATTTCTGTACAAAGGGGTAATTGTATATTTGGATGACATACTGATTTTTTCTGAAAATCTGGAGGAACACGAGTTAGTTAAGAGGGTGCTTGAGAAATTACTCGAGGCAAAGCTTTATGTAAAACTTGAGAAATGTGAATTTCACAGGGAACAACTACACTTCTTGGGGTATCGCATTTCGCATGAGGGCATCGAGATGGACCCTGAGAAAGTCAAAGCGGTCCTGGGCTGGCAGCCCCCCCGAACGCGCAGACAGCTGCAAGCGTTTCTCAGGTTCGCTGGGTTCTATAGGCAGTTCATTCAAAATTTCGCGCAGATCGCGTTGCCCTTGACTGACCTATTAAAGACGAAAAGCAAGGGCGCAAAAGCAAAAGCCCCACCACCGAGCACGAAACTCGTGTGGACACAAGAATGCCAGGTAGCGTTTGATAGGCTAAAGGAGATGTTCACGAGGGAGCCCATACTCAAACATCCAGAAGCTGACAAACCATTTGTGATACACACAGACGCATCAATTAGCGCAGTGGGGGCCATACTACTGCAGGCAGATGACACTGGGAAACTAAGACCGTGTGCATACATTTCACGGAAATTTAATCAGACGGAGAAACGATGGCATATTTGGGAGAAAGAGGCATTCGCTGTCAAACATGCCCTAAGCACGTGGCGACACCTCCTAGAAGGGACAGCAGAGCCGTTCCAAGTGTGGACTGACCACAAAAACTTGGAAGCTCTCAAATCCCCTAGAAAACTAAATCCTAAACACCTCCGGTGGGCAGAGTTTTTTAGTAGGTTCAACTTCACGTTGAAGTACTTCCCTGGGGGGAAAAACTACTTGGCAGACGCGCTGTCACGCCTACCGCAGCATGAGGGCAAAATGGAGGAGGTCATTGAATCGCTCATCCCCTCCCAACCAGCGGAGGCTCAGAGCCCAGCGACAATAGAAGGGAGGGGGGAAGGCAATATGGCAATCACCCGCAGCAGCGCGCAACGCGCGGCTGAGAGCGACCAGTGGACAGCCGAACTGCGGGCAGCAACAGCAACAGACACCTGGTGGGGGGAGAAGAAACAGACCCTAGTGGAAAAGGATGGAGTGGGGTGGAAGGACAACAAAGCCTATGTCCCTGAGCCCCTACAGCAAAAGGTTTTGAACATGCATCATGATCACAAAACGGCAGGGCATTTCGGCTTCATAAAAACACTACACTTAATCCGACGCAAATTCTGGTGGCCATCCTTGCGCACAGACGTTAAAGCCTATGTGCGCTCATGCCCAGTGTGCGCAACCGCCAAAAGGAAAATGGGGAAACCCACAGGGAAGCTGCAGGAAGTAGCAAACCCCACACAACCATGGAAGCAAATTGCCATGGATTTTATAGTAGATTTACCGATGAGCAAAAAGAACACGGCCATTTGGGTGGTCACAGACTTATTTTCCAAGCAGGCACACTTCATTGCATGCAAAGGAATACCGAATGCCCAAAAACTAGCTAGACTATTTATCCAACACATCTATAGAGCCCACGGAATGCCGGAACGCATAATCAGCGACTGCGGCAGCACTTTTACTTGCAAGTTTTGGCGGGCATTTTTGAAGTTAATTGGATCGGAACAGGGGCTCAGTAGTGCGTTCCATCCGTGCACAGATGGTGCGAGTGAACGTCTGAATGCCACACTGGAGCAGTACCTTAGATGCTACATTAATTATCAACAGAACGATTGGGCGGAACTGTTGCCGTTCGCAGAGGTTGCTTACAATAACGCGCTACATCAAAGCACGGGGTTTTCGCCATTCAAAGTCGCTACAGGGCAGGAATTTGTAACTATCCCCGAATTGGCCATGGCACACAACACAGAACTACCACAACCCCTAAAAGCGGACGAATGGATAGAAAAAATAACCAGTAATTGGCCAGTCATGGTGCAAACACTGCAGGAAGCCAAGGCAAGTTACAAAAAACATGCTGATCGCAAGAGGGGGGAAGAATGGGACTTGAGAGTAGGAGACAAGGTGTACTTGTCAACGAAAAACCTGAGGGCAACACAACCGTCACGGAAATTGGCACCAAAATGCATAGGTCCATTCCCAATCATTGAGGTCATCAACCCAGTAACGGCAAAATTGCAATTGCCAAAGGCACTAAGAAAGGTGCACCCTGTTTTCCATATCAGCTTGTTGAAACAACACCACAGTTCACAACACTGGCACCCAGAACCAGAGGAACCCCCACCATTACTGGTAGACGGAGAACCACACTTTGAGATTGACAGGATTCTGGACTCCAGATGGCACAAGGGGCAGTTGCAGTACCTAGTGAAGTGGCAGCATCTACCATTTGGAGACAGGGAGTGGGTCAGTGCCAAACACACACGCGCTCCCAAACTCGTAAAAACCTTTCATAGGGAGTTCCCGGACAAACCGCATTGAAACAGGCGCTTGAACAATGCAATGTGCTAAAATACTTTTGTGCTCTCTCCCTACAGGAAATGTATGAAAATGTGTAGAAATGTATGAAAATGTGTAAATAATTGGTTGGGTTAACAAAACATGCAGCTAAGGGGTGGGGGGAGCATCTTGGGCCAGGAGCATGTCAGAGATCGGCAGATCTCTGCCAAAGATGCTAGACGGGATGCACATTCCAGGAGGCTGCAAGTGACACGAAAGAGACGCCGGCTTTGAAGTAGACCGGTTCGCACCTAGCTGACGATCGCGAATACACATCTCCGCGAGCGGATGTCTGAGCAGCTTGGAAAGGCACGAGTTACACGTGTCACCACCAAAGAACCTTGTGGGTGGGGGAAGGGAAGATTTAAATGTGCAGGCTTTACAGGTTCCAGCCATTCAAGTCTTTGTGCGTGCTAGCTTCTGTATGCTATAATAAACTCTTCTGCTTCTTAGAACTCATGTGTCTGTGAGTTACTCTAGAGCAGGGAGATTATAGATATCGGATGGAGTGCCTTACACTTCTGGATGAGGACCTATGGCGGGTTAGTTGTCCCTATGAGTGGGGACAGCACTGTGGTAAAATCAACGGCCAGGACACGGGTTCTGGCTGATGAAAATCTCTCCAGAGGAAGGATAGCCGCTCCTCCTGAGGAGACCACAGAAATTGAGTTTCTTGTGGTTGATTGTGAGTTGAGCGGCAATGTACCTAGTACCGCGGTGCAGCCTTTATGGACACATGACTGGCAAAAAACGTCACTTTCGTAAACACCTTTGGGTTTAATTAATTTACAACCTAAGAGAGATATTCTGAACGGCAGAAAAGAACAAAGACATTTGGTGAGTTGCCTTCTTTTTGGAATTAAGAAGATAAAAAAAAATACTATCTTAAAGGATTTTAATTTAAAAGCAAAAACTTAACAAGATTGTGACTCAAAGTTTTAAACAGATAAAGGGGACAGTAATTTTAGAAAACAGAATAATATTTTTTTTTCCCTGACAAAAGTACCTTTGAAAACAGTAAAATTAATTAGACAAACAGACCGGACCTTTGTGGGAATGCTGATTGTTTATTATTAAGGAAAGTAGATAATTGGTGGATTTTACAAAACAAGAAGATAAGTGTAATATGAGCCAGACTGTGTGACTGTAACTGCAGAGAGTTAAATGTGATTTTTTTAAAAGGCGTGTTGGAGGGTTGAAATGGATCGATAAGAAGCCAGATGCACACAAATAATGAGTGCAGATAGTGCTGTTTTTATGATAAAAATGTAGTACAAAGTGTATTTACAAGATTTTATGTGTATAAGTATTTGTATGTACAGTTGCAATCGAAATTATTCAACCCCCATTGCAAATCAGGTTTATTGTCAAAATTTACAGACTTTCAGCTCTTTGCAATGAACAAATCAAACAAAAGCAATTGAAATAGCTTAACACAACGAATGTTTCTAGTGGTTTCCCGAAATCCAACTGAAAATGCAACTTATAATGACTTCTCCAGTCTCAAAATTATTCAACCCCCTGAATAGAATCCGACACAACAGCACACATACAGTACAGTATGCAAAACAGGTGTTGTCTCAAGCATACCTGATGCAACTAATCAAGGGCTTCATTAGTTAGACCAGGTGTGCTTGAGCTGGAACACATGAAATACCTGAACTGGCTAGGGGTTTGTTGAGTGTCACGTTTGACTGCATGTTAGAAATATGGCTAAGTCAAAAGAATGGTCCAAAAAGGAAAGAGAAGAGATCATCGCCCTTCACAAACAAGGAACAGGATACAAAAAGATAGCGAAGGCACTGAATGTACCTAGAGACACCGTTGGAAGCATAGTTCGCAAATTCAAAGTTAAAGGAACAGTGGTTACACTACCTGGACGGGGCAGAAAAAGGAAGCTGTCAATGGCTGCAACCAGATTTCTGAGAAGGCAGGTTGAGAGAAACCCTCGAGTGACTGCAAAAGACCTGCAGCAAGACTTGGTGGCAACAGGCACTGAGGTTTCAGTGAGCACAGTAAGGCGCATACTAAACACAGAAGGTGTCCATGCCACAACTCCAAGACGTACACCACTACTGACCCAAAAGCACAAGAAAAGTCAGCTCCAATATGCTCAAAATCATATAAATAAGCCACAGAAGTTTTGGGATTCTGTTCTGTGGAGCGATGAAACAAAACTGGAACCTTTTGGCCCAATGGATCAGCGGTATGTCTGGAGGAAGAATGAAGCATACGCTGAAAAGAACACTCTGCCTACAGTTAAGCATGGTGGTGGCTCGGTGATGCTCTGGAGCTGCTTTGCATCCTCTGGCACTGGAAACCTGCAGCGTGTGGAAGGCAAGATGGATTCATTGAAATATCAGGAAATCCTAGAAGAAAACATCATGCTGTCTGTAAGGAAGCTGAAGCCTGGGCATCATTGGACCTTCCAACAGGACAATGATCCCAATCATACCTCAAATTCCACTAAGGCTTGGATGCAGAAGAAGTCCTGGAAGATTCTACAGTGGCCATCACAATCACCTGACTTGAACCCCATAAGAAATCTCTGGTGGGATTTGACCTGAACTGGAGGCCATTGCTCATGAGGAATGGGCTAAGGTTCCTCAGGAACGCTGCCAGAAGCTGCTGTCTGGCTATGCATCTCGTTTGCAGCAGGTCATAACAGCAAAAAGGTGCTCTACTAAGTACTGAAGATGCTTGCCATGAAGGGGTTGAATAATTTTGAGACTGACTTTTGAGTCATTATAAGTTGCATTTTCAGTTGCATCTGGGGACACCACTTGAAGCATTCGTTGTGTTGAGCTATTTCAATTGCTTTTGTTTGATTTCTTCATTGCAAAGAGCTGAAAGTCTGTAAATTTTGACAATAAACCTGATTTGCAATGGGGGTTGAATAATTTCGATTGCAACTGTGTATCTATAGTGACCTAGCATAAATATGTATTCTAATACCTATTTAACTTAATACTTAGAATCTAACTAAATTACTTAAACTTCTAATACTTTCCTTATAATATACAGTAAACTGCTTTGCTGCTATGTCTATGAAGGTTCTCAGTCATCCAGGTGGAATTGTCTGTAGCTTGAATCATGTCAACTGGATTTCTCTTTTCTCAGTGGAAACGTTTCGCTCCTTATCCAAGGAGCTTCTTCAGTCTGAGCAAAGTTGGTAAGGGAATCCTAAATATGTTTCTAGGTAGCTGTGTGACCTTACACCTGGGGTCATGGTTATATTGAGATATTATTTTTAAGTCCTTTTACCATCTAAAGGAGAATCGTTAAGATCACCATGCTGCTGTTGAGCTTGTGAAATGGTCTTAATGTCTTCTGTGCCTAGGAAGATTAAGACCATTTCACAAGCTCAACAGCAGCATGGTGATCTTAACGATTCTCCTTTAGATGGTAAAAGGACTTAAAAATAACATCTCAATATAACCATGACCCCAGGTGTAAGGTCACACAGCTACCTAGAAACATATTTAGGATTCCCTTACCAACTTTGCTCAGACTGAAGAAGCTCCTTGGATAAGGAGCGAAACGTTTCCACTGAGAAAAGAGAAATCCAGTTGACATGATTCAAGCTACAGACTGCTTTGCTGCTAGTTTTTCCTCCTCCCACACTATGTTATCTACAGGCTTAGAAATCCCTTAATGCTCTCTTTCCCAGTTATCCGGCACCTGAACCACGTGGAGTTTGCTCTGCCACCATCTAGAGTCCAGGGCTGTGTCTCCCTTCTGCTGTTTCTTCTTTGGTTTCAGCTGCCTCAGGGATCTCCCTGGTTTTTCTCCCTGACCGTGGATCCTCTGGGTTCTGGCTCTCCCAGCCATTGCCTCCTTTGCTCCATTCCTTGCTAGTCATCTGTCACCTGTCCTGCCAAACATAGAAAATAACTCCCTCCTTCTGTCTACCTGCTCTGGCTTCTTTCATACTTCTTTCTTCTGAACCCAACATGTCCACTTGCAGGTGCTTCTAAGGAGTTTTAATCTTGCTTTTCCTTTCTCTGCAAGTGCCTAGGTTGGGGAGCTGACAGACAGACCACTGCAGAGAAAAAAGCTATGATCTTGATAGTTGCATGTAACATTTTTCTGTTTCAGGGCAGGTCATCGTTCCGCAAGGAGGCTGACTGAGAATGGAAGAGACTACTTTGAAGAAGGCACTAGTGAAACAAAGAATGGAGACCAATGAGAAAATAAACTGCAGTGGAAAAAATAACATCTCATCAAGCAGGTATGTAACTTATTTAATTGTTACCAACATATGGGCATCTTGTCGTGGTGCTGGAGCTTGAGCACCTCAATGACACCATGAACTAAACTGTGAAGGGACACCCAAGATGGGAAGGTCATAGCAGAGAGGTCAGACTAAATACGATCCCTGGGGAAGGTAATGGCAACCCACCCCAGTATTCTTGCTGTGAAAACTAAATGGATCAGTACAACCAGAGATACGTCGGTATACCATCGGAAGATGGGACTCCCAGGTCGGAAGATGGTCAAAATGCTACTGGGGAGGAACAGAGGATACGTTCAACTAGCCTCAGATGTGATGATGCAGCTAGCTCAAAGCCGAAAGGACGGCTAGCGGCCGACGGTGCTGGTAGTGAATGACGAATCCGATGTTCTAAAGATCAACACACCATTGGAACCTGGAATGTAAGATCTATGAGCCAGGGCAAATTGGATGTGGTTATTGGTGAGATGTCAAGATTAAATATAGACATTTTGGGTGTCAGTGAACTGAAATGGACTGGAATGGGCCACTTCACATCACATGACCACCAAATCTTCTACTGTGGACAAGAGGACCACAGAAGAAATGGAGTAGCCTTCATAATTAATAATAAAGTGGCTAAAGCAGTGCTTGGATACAATCCAAAAAACGATAGAATGATCTCAATTCGAATTCAGGGTAAGCCATTTAACATCACAGTGATTCAAATATACGCCCCAACCACAGATGCTGAAGAAGCAGAAGTAGATCAGTTCTATGAGGATCTGCAGCACCTACTGGATAATACGCAAAAAAGAGATGTTATTTTCATTACTGGAAACTGGAATGCTAAGGTGGGTAGTCAAATGACACCTGGAATTACAGGGAAGCATGGTCTGGGACAAGGGTCGGCAAACTTTTTGAGCCGAGAGCCATTTTGGTATGCTCGTGCACATTTTGAAGTGCTCGAGAGCCAGGGGGCGGGGTTTGCGGGCAGGAGCCAATCGCGTGGAAGGGGGCGCTTTGGCGCGCGCTGATTGGTGGAGGCTCAGAAGGAAGGGCGCTGCCACCAATCAGCATCTCCGTTTCTTCTCCAGGGTTCTTCTCCTGTAGAAGAAACAGGGACGCTGATTGGTGGAGGCTCAGAAGGAAGGGCGCTGCCACCAATCAGCATCTCCGTTTCTTCTCCAGGGTTCTTCTCCTGTAGAAGAAACAGGGACGCTGATTGGTGGAGGCTCAGAAGGAAGGGCGCTGCCACCAATCAGCGTCTCCGTTTCTTCTCCAGGGTTCTTCTCCTGGAGAAGAAACAGGGACGCTGATTGGTGGGGGCGCCCTTCCTTCTGAGCCTCCACCAATCAGCGTCTCTGTCTCAGTGTCTTCTCCAGGGTTCGCGCCGCTTCCGGAGACCGGCTTTCTGATGTCGGTCGGCAAAGATGGAAAAAGAGCCAGCGTCAGGAGGCCAAAGAGCCAGATCTGGCTCGCGAGCCGCCAATTCCGACCCTTGGTCTGGGAGAACAAAATGAAGCAGGACATAGGCTGATAGAATTTTGCCAAGACAGCTCACTGTGCATAACAAACACTCTCTTCCAACAACCTAAAAGACGACTTTATACATGGACTTCACCAGATGGTCGACACCGAAATCAGATTGACTACATCCTTTGCAGCCAAAGGTGGCGGACATCTATACAGTCGGTAAAAACAAGACCTGGAGCTGACTGTAGTTCAGATCACGAACTTCTTATTGCAAAATTTAGAATCAGACTAAAGAGAATAGGGAAGACCCACAGATCAGTTAGATGAGCTCACTAATATTCCTAATGAATATGCAGTGGAGGTGAAGAATAGATTTAAGGGACTAGATTTAGTAGATAGGATGCCGGAAGAACTATGGACAGAAGTTCGCAACATTGTTCAGGAGGTGGCAACAAAAAACATCCCAAAGAAAAAGAAAACCAAGAAGGCAAGATGGCTGTCTGATGAGACAGTGGAAGTAGCCCAAGAAAGAAGGAAAGCAAAGGGCAACAGTGATAGGGGGAGATATGCCCAATTAAATGCAAAATTCCAGAGGTTAGCCAGAAGAGATAAGGAATTATTTTTAAACAAGCAATGTGCGGAAGTGGAAGAAGACAATAGAATAGGAAGGACAAGAGACCTCTTCCAGAAAATTAGAAACATCAGAGATAAATTCCAGGCAAAAATGGGTATGATCAAAAACAAAGATGGTAAGGACCTAACAGAAGCAGAAGATATCAAGAAAAGGTGGCAAGAATATACGGAAGATCTGTATAGGAAGGATAATGTTAAGGTTTGAGAATAAAACCTGGAATTTACAGATAGAACAGACTGGAAATGTATTCAGTATATCTAGGTGAAAGGTTATAGAAACTGCTATGTCATTCTATCAGGTGAAAGATGATGACACCTACTGGCAAGAGTATGCTATTGTATTAGTGGCTGATGCAATGCTACTGTAATGTGAGTCCTGATTGGACAGATATGTGTATAAAAGTACTGTGTAAAGGTGCTGTTCTCTCTCTTTCATTTGATGTGCCATTGGACGTATCTGTATTACTTGGACTGCTGTATATGAAGACTGTGTATGTATAATTGTAAATAGACTTTTTTACCTAAACCTCATTTTGTGTGAGTCTGTTTACTCCTATCAGGACTGGAAGAACGTATTGTTCTAAGGCTTCTTGGATATTGGGCCGCCCCAGTACCGCTGACTCCGACAGATAATAATATTGGGGATAGCTTTGACGGTGTGGTCAGTGAGCTAGAGCCAGACAGCCTGAAGAGTGAGGTTGAATGGGCCTTAAGAAGCATTGCTAATAACAAGGCAGCAGGAGACGACGGTATCCCAGCTGAACTGTTTAAAATCTTGCAAGATGATGCTGTCAAGGTGATGCATGCCATATGCCAGCAAATTTGGAAAACACAAGAATGGCCATCAGATTGGAAAAAAATCAACTTATATCCCCATACCAAAAAAGGGAAGCACTAAAGAATGTTCAAACTATCGAACAGTGGCACTTATTTCACATACCAGTAAGGTAATGCTCAAGATCTTGCAAGGTAGACTCCAGCAATTCATGGAGCGAGAATTGCCAGATGTACAAGCTGGGTTTAGAAAAGGCAGAGGAACTAGAGACCAAATTGCCAATATCCGCTGGATAATGGAGAAAGCCAGGGAGTTACAGAAAAACATCTATTTCTGTTTTATTGACTATTCTAAAGCCTTTGACTGTGTGGATCATAACAAATTGTGGGAAGTTCTTGGTGGTATGGGGATACCACGTCATCTTGTCTGCCTCCTGAGGAATCTGTATAACGACCAAGTAGCAACGGTAAGAACAGAGCACGGAACAACGGACTGGTTTAAGATTGGGAAAGGAGTACGGCAGGGTTGTATACTCTCACCCTACCTATTCAACCTGTACGCAGAACACATCATGCGACGTGCTGGGCTTGATGAATCCAAGGCTGGAGTTAAAATCGCTGGAAGAAACATTAACAATCTCAGATATGCAGATGATACCACTTGGATGGCTGAAAGCGAGGAGGAGCTGAGGAGCCTTGTAACGAAGGTGAAAGAAGAAAGTGCAAAAGCTGGGTTGCAGTTAAACCTCAAAAAAACCAAGATTATGGCAACTAGCTTGATTGATAACTGGCAAATAGAGGGAGAAAAAGTGGAGGCAGTGACAGACTTTGTATTTCTAGGCACAAAGTTTACTGCAGACGCTGACTGCAGCCAGGAAATCAGAAGACGTCTATTCCTTGAGAGGAGAGCAATGGCGAATCTTTTTTTCCCCCCAAATTTTATTAAGATTTTAACAATACATAGTTAAAAGTCAGAAATGAGACAGAAAAAGAAATACAAATTAAAGAAAAAAGAAAAAAGTGTAGGAAAGTAAAGAAAAGAAAAAGAAAAAAGACATAGAAATTAGTTAACTTCCGATTTATCTCTGGTCATAAAAGTAAAAAAAAATTATCTTACATGCTAGCTTTTTTTTTATAACATTCAAAAACATTTCCTGTCTAATATATTTTATTTATATATATTTTAATCTTCAAAACCCCATATAAGCTTTGCCCCTCCCGCTTTTTGCAAATAGTCCATCAATGGTTTCCACTCTTTAAGATAGTAACAATTTGAATTTTCTTTTAATAAACATGTCAATTTGTCGCTCTCTGCCATATCCATCAATTTTAACATCCATTCTTGTATTGTTGGTAACATGGTTTTTCCAATTTTGTGCATACAGAAGTCTTGCTGCTGTGATCATATATTGTATAATTCTATTAAATTGTTTTCCTACTTGTTCTTCTGATATTCCTAATAAAAATAATTCCGGTTTAAATGGGATTCGAATTTGTAATATGTTTTGCATCAATGAATGTATTTGAGTCCAATATTTCTTTGCCACCTCACATGTCCACCACAACAAATCTTGATAAAATAGTTAAGAGCAGAGATATCACACTGACAACAAAGGTCCGCATAGTTAAAGCAATTGTATTCCCTGTAGTAACCTATGGCTGCGAGAGCTGGACCATAAGGAAGGCTAAGCGAAGGAAGATAGATGCTTTTGAACTGTGGTGTTGGAGGAAAATTCTGAGAGTGCCTTGGACTGCAAGAAGATCAAACCAGTCCATCCTCCAGGAAATCAAGCCAGACTGCTCACTTGAGGGAATGATATTAAAGGCAAAACTGAAGTACTTTGGCCACATAATGAGAAGACAGGATACCCTGGAGAAGATGCTGATGCTAGGGAAAGTGGAAGGCAAAAGGAAGAGGGGCCGACCAAGGGCAAGATGGATGGATGATATTCTGGAGGTGACGGATTCCACCGTGGGGGAGCTGGGGATGGTGACGGCCGACAGGAAGCTCTGGCATGGGCTGGTCCATGAAGTCACGAAGAGTCGGAAGCGACTGAACGAATAAACAACAACAAAACATATGGGCTCTGCCTCTAATGTAAGTGCTAAGATCTTGCTGTTTCATGTATGATTTACTTTAGAAGTAAAACCTGTTGAACTCAATGAATTTATTTTAAACTGAATTTGCATAGTATGGGATTGCAAAACTCATTCAAGAACACTATCCTGGGATGGAATATTCAGAACACCAAGATTATTAGCCAACTCCAAATGTCTAATTAAAAATCATGATGATATACAAAATGCTTTCAGAATTAGGGATATATCAAAGAGCTTTTGTGAGTCAGCCCACCTCATCAATTTTATGACAGCTTTTCAGAGGAAGTGTTATAAAAATATAACTTTATAATATTTGGGGGAGAAATAGTGACATTGCTTGGAAAAGTGGGTAGCAATGGAGAAGTTTTGTCAGAGAAGCATTTTCCAAAACTACACAATGCAACCTTGTGTGAAGGGTGACAGTATTAATACATCTGATTCCTCTTTCTGTTGATAACCATTTTTCCATTCTATTTCCTACAGGAAGATTTATCTGGATTACAATGCAACCACCCCTCTGGCACCAGAAGTTATTTTGACAGTTAAAGAAGCCATGCATGAAGCATGGGGCAATCCTAGCAGTTCTTATGAAGCAGGTCTGACAATCTGATTAAGATTGTATGGAAGTGTCTATGAAGGTTCTCAGTCATCCAGGTGGAATTGTCTGTAGCTTGAATCATGTCAACTGGATTTCTATTTTCTCAGTGGAAACGTTTCGCTCCTTATCCAAGGAGCTTCTTCAGTCTGAGCAAAGTTGGTAAGGGAATCCTAAATATGTTTCTAGGTAGCTGTGTGACCTTACACCTGGGGCTAGGTCATGGTTATATTGAGATGTTATTTTAAGTCCTTTTATCATCTAAAGGAGGATCGTTAAGATCACCATGCTGCTGTTGAGCTTGTGAAATGGTCTTAATCTTCCTAGGCACAGAAGACAAAGCAGGGAGGAATATGGGCGAAAGATTGTGCCTGAGGCCCCCACCTCTATTCAAGGAAGGATTTTCCAAGTTGGCATAAATGGATTCCTTGACCCCTCTCTCAAACCACCTATCTTCTCTGTCTAAAATGTGAACATTAATGTCCTCAAATGAGTGTCCTTTTTCCTTTAAATGAAGATAAACTGCTGACTCTGGTCCTGTGGTGTTACTTCTCCTGTGTTGGGCCATCCTCCAGGAGGATGCCTAGGATGCCTCCAGGAGGTGCCTAGGAAGATTAAGACCATTTCGCAAGCTCAACAGCAGCATGGTAATCTTAACGATCCTCCTTTAGATGATAAAGGGACTTAGAAATAACATCTCAAAATAACCATGACCTAGCCCCAGGTGCAAGGTCACACAGCCACCTAGAAACATATTTAAGGATTCCCTTACTAACTTTGCTCAGACTGAAGAAGCTCCTTGGATAAGGAGCGAAACGTTTCCACTGAGAAAATAGAAATCCAGTTGACATGATTCAAGCTACAGACAATTGTATGGAAGTGTTTTGTGAGAGCAAAGTTTAACCAGAACTTATTAAATAAATCACAATTTGGATGGGTCATGGTATGCAAACAACAATGGGTGGGTTCACATGTTAACATGTTAAGCCAAAGCCAAACAAACTATATTGTACCTTACCACATTCTGTGAAAGCCATCAGTATGTACAAGAATGGGAGTTTAAGAGGGGAAAAAGCATGAAGGAACAGATTTATTGGTGGTTAAAGCAACAAAATATTTATATTTATAAGCTCAGAATAAATGTAGTTTATTTTATAGGATGCAAGATATTAAAAGTAGTAGAAATGAAATTGTATCAACGATATCTACAATCAATCAAAGAAACTTTATTGATTATGTGACATCAAGTCAGTGCTGACTCTTAGTGATGACATAAATAGATCTTCTTCAAGATGATCTGCCCCCAACCTTGTCCTCCAGCTCTTCCAACAATGTACACATTGCTGCTTGTCCTCCTCTTTTTCTATTTCCTTCTACCTTGCCCAGCATTATCAACTTCTCAAGAGAGTTAGGTCTTCGCTTAATTTGTTGAAAATATGATAATTTGGACCTGGTCATTTGTGCCTCAAGTGAGAACTCTGGGTTGATTTGTTCAATGGTTAGAACCTTTACAGATTCTTCTTCGGTTGCTTGCCATGTTTCTGTAGATATTCCATCAATTAATGCATGGCTTTCCAAACTTTTGCCGTTGGCGACATACCAACGCCCGGCGCGCCAGGACATCTCTGTACCATGGTTAGGTGCAGTTGGGGAAAAAGCCCATAATTAAAATGCACATGCCTTTTGTGTGAGGAATGAAAAAAAACGAGATCTACCTTATATGATAAATTTTTGTGTCTTGCTCCCACAGGTCAAAGAGCAAAGAAGATCATAAATGAAGCTCGTGAAAGTCTGGCTAAGATGGTGGGAGGATGGTTCCAGGACATTATCTTCACTTCTGGAGGGACGGAAGTAAGATATTTGATGTTGGTAGCACTATTTTGATCTGGCTTTTATTTTTAAAAATGCCCTTAATTTGCTAAGCTTTTTTTTTCTGTACAGTCAGATTTATTTTCATTTTCTGGAACCAGTATCTCTTTACTCATTCTTGATGAGTAAATATCAGGAAAAAAAACAGTAATTAGTTCAAAGAAAAATCTACCTCTAACCTACAGAATGATTCTTTGATCTAATTTGTATTTCTCTCTTTTTTTCCTCCAGGCAAATAATTTAGTGATTCATACTGCAGTGAAGGATTTTATGAAAAACAGCAAACAAAGTACTGTTGGGACAGGAGAAAGCCATCAAGAAAAGACTCCAGGGACACTTCCACATATCATTATATCTTGCATTGAACATGATTCAGTTCGTCTCCCTGTAGAGTACCTAGAGAAGGAACAGAAAGCTGGTGAGCAATTGACATTTTGTAGCTAGAGTCTTCAACCTTTTTGGTGAGCACATTTGAAATGGGGGTGGGGGCTTTTCACAAAATGGCTGCTGTTGTGCACATGGCCATTCACAAAACACAAATTTAGTAGAACACAAACTGATGAGACTCTTTACCTCACTATCTTATCTATGATCTCAGGATGCTGTCTGCCATCCCCAGCTTACCTTTGTTGTTTTTTTCTGGGTGGATGAGTTTTCAGAACAAGTATGCAGCTGCAGCCATCCACTATTCTTTGTTTTTAAAAATATCCGTGGAATCTTGCAAATCTGATTGCGCTGTACCTCTCTTCCTTATAGTTCAGTGAATTAGGGAGGTGTCTGAGTGAGCTGCCTGTGTTTGCTGCTTCCAAATGTTATCTGGCTGTTCTGGACTTAAAAAATACTTCAGCACCTTTTGCCTAGGCAACAGTTCCTGCATATCTCTGTCAAAGCCATCTTCCTTACTCTCTGGAGGTGAAATACATGAATTTCATTCAGACATCTTAACTTTGCCCACTGGTTGTAGAGGAGAATGGTGATAAACTTGAAGAAGGAATGCAGAAAAGGTTAAATAAACAGCTTGGCCCAGGAAGAAGAGGGGGTGAGGAAGAAACTAAAGATAACCTGCTTTGATTCTCTTTAGTATAAGAGATTTCAGAGGGAAACTCTGTCAGGCTTTCAAGATTCTGTTATTATAAATTGGTTATAAACTCAGAGTTTTCTTAACTCAAACTTTTATAAAACAGAGCTAAATTATACCCAGCTTTCAAGCAGCTGCTGAGTTCCTGAGGAGTTCCTTTTGGCCCTTAAATGCTGCCTGTAAACCTGTATCTTTTCAAGTTCCCTCATGACTGCTACATCTTGCCATCTCTGTTGCTGTGTAGTGTGGCCGGCACTTACCTGATATCCCCTGTGGCACCCTCCAAGCCTGTTGTCAGAAAAACAGTAGCTGCTTTTGAACAAATTGAACTGTGGAATGACTTTCTTCTTTCTATCCTGGTTTGTAGAAGCCACTTTTGTCCCAGTATCAAAGGTGACCGGACGAGTGGAAGTAGATGATGTTGTTGCAGCAATCCATCCAACTACATGTTTAGTTTCTGTAATGCTAGCAAATAATGAAACTGGGATTGTGATGGTGAGTTGTACTTTAGTTCTTATAGCTCATAAATTTAAGGAAAATAGTTGATTAACCTTTGTAGAAATTACTCCAGATGTCAGCAAGGACTGGCAGGTATTCTCATAAAGCATTTTATATTATTGTATTCATTCAGCTGCTTTTCAGTCACTGACTGATGAATTGCAAATGACACATGAGTGTGACTGTGAGTTTTTTTCAGTTGATGTATATTCCAGAGGTCACACAATATCTAGAATGATGTTCAGATAACTAATAAATGTCTCTAAAGCCACCAGGAACCGGTTTCTTCATGTACAAGAACATAATGAATCCTCTATAATGTATTTATCTTTCAGTAGCCTGATGGACAAACTTTGTCTGGCCTACAGGTTTATCTCATATTTTCAACCTGATATAGAGAATAGGTGCTGACGCTTCAAATTTTACAAAATTGTGAAACTTTTTCTTTTAAAGTTATTAAATAATTTATATGTATGTGCGTAGTAATATCATTTCATTGTTTCCCCAAAATATTTTTTCTGGAGTTATTTCTGATCTCCCTTTTGCTAAAGTAATACCAAAGATGTGTCAGAACAGTTTCTTCGGGGTGGCTACTCCTTACATCTAATATCTTCAAATGTCTTAATTTTTTGTTGTTTATGCTAATGTTCTTGCTTCTTTTCTACTCCCATATTTTACAACAATGACTTTCTTTTTGCCAGCATTGGGTTATTAGATTTTTGTTTATTAAATTGCTAGATAGATATGCATCATATTTTTAGGCCTAGTTTTTTTTATAACAACATTTGCTAAATAAGTAGATCAAGATCAATGTTAAGTTGCTTGGTAGATTCAGTTATGCTAATCTTACTATGGCAGCAGGCAAACGTTAACAATAGATTTTATGACTGGAGAAAGAGAAAGGTGGTAATACTAATATAACCATAAGCCTATTATTGATAGCCTGTTCTTCTATCAATAATAGGTAGAGATGGGCAGTGATAAATCCAAATAATAAATAAATAAATAAATAAATAAATATTGATAGCCGGCTCTTCTATTAAGAGAGACTAGAATGATATCCAATGTGATAAATAGAGCATATTAGTTGATGTTACCAATGCAACATCTTTTCTATTTCAGTAGCTCCAAAACCAAATTACTAAATGCTGATGGGAAGGGAGAGGTAGTGTTTCTGATAGAATGAGATCTCCTGACACCTGACAGGATGCTTTTCTTTCAGCCTATCTCAGAACTCAGTCAGCAGATTGAAGTCATCAACCGGAAGAGAAAGGCTTCTGGTCTGCCACGGATCTTAGTACACACAGATGCAGCCCAGATGATTGGGAAGGGCCGAGTGGACGTACAGGACTTGAGAGTAGATTACCTCACTATTGTAGGGCACAAGGTATATTTTTCCTCTGTTTGGGCTACCATCTCCTTTCTGTGACCTGTTCTGAACTTGTCTAATATCTAATATTAGACAAGAGAATTTCATACACAAGGACAGCAGTTTTCAATTACTAAATTAGAAGCCACTGTGCTTCTAATTTGGTTTGTTCATTTCTGGAAACTGTATTCTCTTACAGATCTCATGTGACATGCTGTTGGAAAGTCTTTTGTTGGAGAGTTGTACAGTAAACTCTGCCCTGAATAATCTTAGTACACATGTTGGTGGCACAGAAAATAAAGTAGTGAAATAGTAGTAATAGAGACTTTAATTATCCCACATCTCTAGGGAGGCACACTCTACTAAGTGTGATGCTTCTAGGAAATTCCTGATAACTTTCTTTTTCAAAGAGGAAGGCGCAAAAGTATCTGTTATCTTTGACTTGATACTAACCAATAGTAGTATCAATAAGTGGAAATAGCAGGAACATTGGGGGAAATGACTGTAAAAAGCTGAGGTTCTCGATTTTAAGAAAACTAAAAGCTGAGTGTAATTGAATACATATCTAGAGTCCCAGAAATTGATTTAATTAAACTCTGAGCAATTATAAGTAGAAATCCATGGCAGAAGAAGAAAATGAGAAAAGGGCTCAAGATAGATGAGAATTATTTTCATATAATCTACAAATAATTCTAATGAAGAGGGGAGAAAACAAGAGAAGAAACCAATGTGGCTGCACAAATAAAGAAAACACATATTGGAGGTGGTCTGGCCAAAATTTGAAATCACCTTGATAGGTTAGCAAAGAGGGGAAACTTACCTTGGCAATAGTAACTATTCGTTAGCTTCCTTCAGAAGCTCAAGTTAGCATACATAGCACTCCATTCTACTCTGTGAGGTAGGTTGGACTGACTAAGCTTCCATGGATGAGGATGGACTTGAGGTCTCACTGGCACCAGTCCAACACTTTAACCACTACACTATACTGGCTCAAACTGTACTTGTGAGAAAGGTTTTGGAATAGTATTGGGCGATGTGATGTGGCTGGGTATGTATGATGTAGCATGCTTTCCTTCAGTCCATAAAACTTCTATAAGTTTGCCTTATTCCTGTTACATTCCCCACTTAATTCTTATAGGTTGACAAAATTATAAATTTGGAAGAAACCTTCACGACATCTAGTCCAGTACCCTTGCTTAGTAGAGGATCTGCAATGCAGACGACTTCTCTGGCAAATGGTGGTCCTCTCTTTGCTTAAATGCCTCTGCCAGCTATCTGCTGAAGAAGTCTCTTTACTCATCACTCTGTTAAATGAGTCTTCTTGTTAGGAACATTTATCTGCATAGTTAACTATAATCTGTCTGCCTTCTGCTTCTATATATTGCTTTTACTGTCGTGATTTATAATTGCAGTTTTACGCCCCACGTATTGGAGCCTTGTATGTGCGAGGACTTGGTGTCAGCACTCCTCTTCATCCCATGCTGTTTGGAGGTGGGCAGGAATGGAGCTTTCGCCCAGGGTACGGTGAACAGGAGCATTGGATCAACCAACTGAATTGTTAGAGACCAACTAAATGTATTGTGATGCTACGGCAGGATGTGCAGCTTTCTTTGGTTCAAGAGCATGTAGGCATGCTTGATGACATGTTAAGGACTGTAATCTAAAAGAGGGTAGCAGGGCAGAAACCAACATGAGCAGGAAAGGTGTATTTTTATTTTATCTGTATTTATTTTTATTTAACAAGTAGAACTAAATAATAAATTAAAATAAATTAAAAGTACCCCTTTGAGTCCTGCTATGCTGCCTCATTGTGGCAGAGGGAGTGTTCCTGGGAGAGGTGAGCGAAGCAGTGTATGCCAAGAACATATATTCCCAGCAGAGTCACCCAAGATATGAAGGTCATCTCAGCTGCCCAGCTAAAGCAAGCAGGCACCTACATTGGGCAGCAACAATGTAGGTAGATGCTGGACGCGGATGATCACTTGGTTGAAAACTGCAAAGGCATCATCTCATACTGCATGGGAGAAAGCAATACTAAAAAAAAATCTCGTATTTTAACACAAAAATCACATGGAAAGACGATGTAAAGTAACTGACGATATAATGTCGGATGATGGAGACCTCGCTTGCTATGTGGCCTGCAGTTCCACAGGTGTGGCATTTTGAGGGTGATGATTAGAGCTGGGGCTCCATAGAATAAACCAAGGTCTTTCCTTCTGTGTTTTTTGAAGACAGGAATTTCTTTACTGCTCCCATTTGCATGGGTTCTCCAGCACAGGAGTCTGAGGAGGCCACAGGGAGGGGAGGTAGGGGTAAGGAGAGGCTGTAAAACCTCTTCCCCTTACTATTTCCTCTGTGCCTCAACTCTTCCAAACACCCATAGTTGAACAGCTCTTCCAAATTCTCTGGGTTGCCTCGTCTCACTAACTGATCTCTCAGTTCATCAGCAAGTCCTTCTCGAAATCGGTCAGAGCCAAATCATTCCATATTTCTGGCAAATAATTTAAAATCTGATATGTATTCATGAGCTCTACAGTTACTGTTTTTCAGCTTGCAAATCTCTTTCATTGCTCTTCTAGCCTCATCATCAAATGCAGCTCTATATCTTTGCATGAAATTCTGGTAATTGTCCAGTAATGAATCATTGCCTTCAATGAGGGGATAGCCCATTTGGCTGCTCCTTCTTTCAGCAGACCCAAAACAAAAGTCACTTTGATGCTATCTGTAGGAAATTCTGCTGTCTACCCACTTATAAAGAATTCACAATGAGTCATGAAAGTCAGAAATTGATCCTGGACTCCTCTGAACTTCTCTGGCAAATTACCATGTGAGTACAGAAATAGTGGCTAGGTCGCAATTGCTGTACCACTCCTGGCTACGGCAAGCCGTGTCCCAAATGCTGTGTTAGTTATACCATGGCATTGTGTAGATATGTTATTTGTAAATCCACTTAAGAGACAAGAAGCAGTATTTCAACAACATCTTTAGAGACATTAAAGATAGAAGCAGACAGCAGAAAAACAATTCCAAAAGATCTTTAAACTCAAGGAGGTTTCAAAGTTGAATTGGTATGCTAAAGGATGTCAATGGACTTTGACAAAGCAGGATAGAAAGAGTATTGATGCTTTCAAACTCTGGTGTTAGAGACGACTCCTGAGAATACCATGGATAACCAAGAAAACAAGCCAATGGATCACTGAACAAATCAACCCAGAGTTCTCACTCGAGGCACAAATGACCAGACTGAAATTACCCTACTTCAGACACATTATACAAAGAGCTAGCTCTCTGAAAAGGATCTAATGCTAGGAAAGGTGGAAGGAAAGAGAATAGGACAACCAGCAGCAAGGTGAATAGACTCAGTTACAGTGGCAATGGGTGCACTGTTGGAATACCTGAAGGACCAGGTTAGGGACACATTGTCATGGAGAAAATCTATGTGGTCACTAAGAGTCTACACTGACTTGATGGTACATAATTAATCTAGTATTAGAAGTTGAAGTTAGATCAACACTCAAGTCATTGCAAAGTTGGGAGGCTACAGGAATTTATGAAATATATACAGAAATATCGCAAGCAACAGAAGAAGAATCAGTAAAGGTTTGAACCAAACTATGCCAGCAAATCTGGAGCACAACACAATGGCCAACAGTTTGGAAGAGGTCAGCCTATATACCAATACCAAAGAATGGAGACTTGATAGTGTGTGCAAACTATTGTACAATATCGTTAATTTCACATGCTAGCAAAATAATGTTTAAGATCATATAACACAGATTAGAGTCCTACATGGAGAGGGAGATGCAGATGTTAAAGCTGGGTTTAGAAAAGGACAATGAACAAGAGACATTATTTCTGATGCATGGTGGATAATTGAGAAAGCCAAAGAATACTCCAAAGAAGTCATGTGTTTCATGGATTATAGAAAAGCCTTTGATTGTGTCAACCATGGAATGTCCTTAGAAAAATGGGAATCCTAGAACATCTCATTAGCCGCCTACAAAATCTATACACAGGACAGGAAGCCACAATCTGGATGGGATATGGAAAACAGACTGGCTGCAGGTCAGCAAAAGAGTGACACAAGGCTGTATGCTCTCTCCTTATTTATTCAGCCTATATGCCAAATATATATTAAAGACGCTGGATTGGAAGAAGATTAGTGTGGTTTTAAAACTGCAGGAAGAATTATAAATAATCTGCACTCTGCTGATGAGACTGCTCAGATAGGTAAAACTGCAAAGTTTCTGCAAGCTCTAGTAATGAAAGTCAAGGAGCACAGTGAAAAAATGGGCCTAAGATTAAATATAAGGTAGACCCAGCTAATGACAACAGACACAGCAACCAGCCTTAAAATTAACAATATAAAATTAATAATTATAATTTAATATTGAAGAGGTGGGTAGCGTCTTCTTTCTAGGATTGACTCTCAACAATAAAGGAACCAGCAGTCAAGAAATACACCACAGACTAGTACTTAATAGGGTAGCAATGAAGGCCTCGGAAAGGATATTCAGATACTGATGACATATCTGTATAAAGATCAGAAGGGAATGGTTTTTTCTATGACACTCTATAGAAGTGAAAATTAGACTGAGAAGAAGCAGGATAGAAAGATTATTGATGCTTTTGAACTTTGGGGTTGGAGAAAATTCCTGAGACTACCATGGATAGTCAAGAAAACAAATGTATCCTAGAACAAATCAATCCAGAATTCTCACTTGAGGCACAATAACCAGGCTGAAATTATCATATTTTGGACAAAATATGCAAAGACCTAGCTGTCTTGAGAGATCTATAATGCTAGGAAAGGTAGAAAGAAAGAAAAAAGGGGTAGGACCAGCAGTAAGCTGGATGGACTTGGTTACAATGGTGATGGGTACACCAATGGGAAGACCTGAAGGGCCAAGTTGGGGACATATTATCTTGGAGAAGGTTTATCTATATGGTCACCAAGAGTCACCAACATGATAGCACAGAATCAATAAAAAAGTAATAACTAAAAAATTAAATTTTATTGCATAAACACATACATCCATGTACAGTATATTCAGTATATATAAAATATACAAAATAGCTAATAGTTTCTCCAATATATACACAAAACACCTCTCCATATACTGTACCTCTGAATCAAAAGGTATGGGGAATTAAATAGATGGACCCCTATCTATTTCAGTGCTATGCTGCTCAATGCCAACTCTGATTTTATATGAATTTGCAGAAAAAGAAAATGTAAGCAAGATAAGAAGGGTGGGGAGGAGAAACAGTACAGGAGGGAACAGGCTATGCTGAGAGTAGCAGACAGGCAGAAAAAAATGGGTGAAGGAAGCAAAAAGCAGGATAAGGATTGCTGGAGAAGAGCATCAAACCGATTGAGATGGCAGAAGCTTGAGGGGAACTGGATGGAGGCAGCAGTGGTGGAAATACAACTGAGAAGGAAAATGAGTAAAGATCACACAAAAGAAGGATGAGAGTTACCTAGGTAGGAAGGAAGCAGAGGTGGCAATCAAGTAGGTTAAAGACAGAAGAGAAGCAGCAGGTAGAAAAGATGGAGGCAGCAGTGAGTAGAGGGGAGACGAGGAAGAAGAATCAGGAAGCGCAGTAGAGGACGCACTGGTGAAGAGCAGAGGTCAGTGTTGGTGGCTGGGAAACAGGTTTGGGGAGGAATCATGGGCAGCACTGACACTTGCCAAGCCACACATTTTGCACTCCTGTGCTGCACTGAGTAGTATGTAGGTTTTAAGGATATGCAAGAAAAGGTACTAAAAGGAAATGCTGTCATATTCGGAAGAAAAATACGTATATGCTGGAAAAAAAGGAGAGGATCTTCTGTTTTCTAGGTAGCATTTTGGTTTTCATCAGACCTTCATACACTAATACTGGTTCTCATGCAGTGAAATATTTTAATATCTTTGTTATGCTAAGTGTGTATGCAATATGTTAAATAAATAAATAATTCACACAGGTGTAGACCTTATATTTGTGCAACTTTAACTGTATGAATAAACACTTCGTTTCTTTTTTTTAGGACTGAGAATACTCCAATGATTGCTGGCCTTGGCAAGGTAGGCTTAAAAATGGTAAAGGCTAAATAATACAAGTATATAATGAAAACAGATGCTGTCTTATTGAATAATGTGTCTTTATGACTTTTTTTTTAAAAAAAAGAGGAAATGGATATCAGCAAGTCATAGTTTTAAATGCAGCATTCTTACTGCAAATACATACACCTGAAGCAAGGTAACTGTCTGGATGTTCTGGGTTTTCTTTGCTTGGGCTTAGCCAGTTTGGTCTAGTGGTTAAGGTGCTGGGCTAGAAACCAGGAGACTGAGAGTTCTAGTCCCACCTTAGGCATGAAAGCCCGCTGGGTGACCTTGGGCCAGTCACTCTCTCTCAGCCCAACTCACCTCACAGGGTTGTTGTGGGGAAAATAGGAGGAGTATTAGGTATGTTCGCCGCCTTGAGTTATTTATAAAAATAATAAAGGTGGAATAGAAAATAAATAAATAAATAAATAAATAAATAAATAAATGCCAATACTTTTTAGTTTCTTGAGTTCATAAGCTTTTCTGTGTTTGTATGCAGACCCAAAGTTCTAGATCTGCATAACTTTCAGGATAGTTTAACATATAGTGCAGGGCTTTCCAAAGTGCCGCCGCTGGCGACACACTAGTGGTGGCGGCAGCGCGCGCGCGCACGGCAGCAGTGCGGGGAGGCGTGCGGCGGTACGCGCGCGCATGGTGGTGGCGCGGGGGGCGTGCGGTAGCGTGCGCGTGCATGGCGGTGGCAGCGGCGGCAGCCTCCGCTAAAACGCGGAAGCACTGATCCCGTGCCACTGCCGCCGTGCACGCGCGCGCCGCCGCTTCCGGGTGGTGTGGCAACACACCATGCTGTGTGTGGCGACACACTTTTGTGTCGCGACACACAGTTTGGAAAGCTCTGATATAGTGGGACACTGATAGGAGATAATGTGGCAAGCAGATGCTTTATGACAATCTCAGCAAACTTTTTATCATCTTGAAGTTTTCAGTCTCTGCAACTGTGCAAGTAGCTTATCAGAATAAAAATAGAATATTAAGTTGGTCTATAAACAAATAGTGGGGGTCGGAGTTCAAAGAACTAGTAGCTCAATATGCAAGTGCTGGTTAGGGCCTATATAGATGGGTGTCCACAGGAACCAGCACTTTTGTCATTTGCTCCCTTTTGGTGTCCCCCCCCCCCAGTGAATGGCTCTGATTGTTGAATGTGGGTACTGCAAAATGGCTGTGCATGCTGTGAAAATAATTTGCAAAAACAAAAAAATTTGCACCTACCTGTTATTCATTAAAAAACGCCTATCATTTTTTAGGCTTTGGAGCAACCTTGAAAAGAAGTTGCAGTTTTCTCCTGATTATTTCTGAAGCATGTACAGCCATACTGCAGAATACACCAACATTTTCTATCACTTTTTGTCTTTAAGATTGCTTTGTAGGTATTGGGTATTGTTTAGTAGATTGGGAAATTGGGGGGATCCTGTAGAGGGAGACTTTATGCTAAATTCTACCATGTTGGCTTTTTGTCTACCCTGGCTAATGAAAATAAGCATTATATGGTAGGGTGTACAAGGGAATTGAATGATTCCATTCAAATTTAGCTGCTAATATTTAACCTGGTATCCTCACCTTCCTTTGCAGGCAGCTGAATTGGTGAATGAGAACTCTGAGCTATACGAAGCTCACATGAGGAAAGTTCGAGATTACCTGGAGGAAAGGCTTGAAGTAATTTCAGTCATTTACCTGTTTTCTGTATAGCTCTGCAGTCTTTATATGGGAGAGAGATAACATCAGAAAGCTATATTACCCTGTGCTAAACACAATCACGGGGCAGTGATGCCTTTCAATTCGAGCTGAAGCAGGGCAAAGGGCAAGAATGCTGAAAATAGAAGCAAATGAACAGATATAACACAGGGAACACACTGGCCCAGACTAAAGGTGCATGTATCATGTCTGGATTAACCCCAATGAATATTGCAGCACTGCCATTCTTTGAAATGGAATCGCATTGGAACCTTTTGGAATTGCCTTTCTTGGGATTCATTGCTAAGAGAGTGGTGACAGATGCCCTACTTTGACTTGCCAGAGCAAGGTAGACATAACACAAGACCTTTCAGATATTCTTCCCACACCTGTGAGCAAGGTGTTAGTTAATCCTTTGAGTGCTATATTGCAAGTTCTACTGTCACAGGTGCAGTACTACCCTTATATCAAGAAGTTGGAGGTGGCGTTTCAATTGGAGGTCAGCCTTTATTAATGGTGCTATGGACTTTGAAGAAGCACGAGTACAGGGCGAAAGGGAGAAAAGAGCTAAAAGGAAGGCACGTCAGGCAAACCCTCATCATGACCGTCTCCCACCCGGAAACCTATGCCCTCATTGTGGGAGGTTGTGCGGATCCAGAATTGGCCTTTATAGCCACTTACGGTTCCACTGTTAAAATTTTACCTTTGGAAGACAATCTTACTCGGCTACGAGTGATCGCCAATGATGACTACCCTTATATACCTTTATCCTTTTATGTATCTAAAATTATAAGATGCTTTTTTTTCCTACCTGGATTCAATAATGCCTGTGGTATGTGTGTGTATGTGTGTATTAATATGTTAGTTGACATTTTATTAAAAGTGTTACTTCATATTCTAGATTGCATTTGGAAGACAAAATATCCATTTTAATTGTCGACTGGAAGGCTCTAAACGACTTTGCAACACCTGTAACTTTTCCATATTGGGTTCAGGTCTACAAGGTAACTTCTATATCTATATTTGCACTGTTCTTTAAGAGCTAGTCTATGATTGATTTATGGGATTTTGCATATAATCCTTTAGTGGCTAATACAAAATTTAGTGTTAATTGCTTTTAAAACTAATCTCTCTGCCTCAAACCAAATCAAGATGTTATCAGCATGAAATGAGGTGCCAATTACATGCTATTATGTATTTAACCAAATTTGCACTGTAATTTCATAAAGAAAATGCTAATTACAGCTGCAAGATACAAAGATAAATTTTAAAAATTCGCTCTCTTGAACTTTTAAAATGAATTCTGTAATTAGTCAGAAAGCATTCTGATATTTTGTCCATGAAACATTACTTGAAATGTATCTTTTCCATGTTCTAATTTGGCTGTAGCAATGTTATATGTGTGGTCCTGACATAATTGTTTTGTTGTGAAAATTCATAAGAATCCAATCCTAGCAAAGCATGAGCAAGGATTGATTTTTAAAATTATATCTTAGTTATTCTTGCCAACACAGGCAAAATTACAAGCAAGTTCTGTGTGTTTCTTCTATGCTTAGATCCGTACGTACTTCATGAGAAGAGAGCAGATATATATCTTATTTTTTCTGCAGGTTGGCTGGTGCTCTCGCGCTGTAGGACTTTGCTTGCCAGTGTCGGCGCAGCCTGCCACTCTGAAAAGGGTGACCAGTAAGTAGCCAGTGTTGTGGAACTGGGTATTCTGTTGCTGGAGGGCATAGTTCCAGCTAATGTAAGGAAGTTTGTGTGTGTAGACTTGCAAAGAATTAACCACTTAGAGTCGCCACAGCTATGTCAATCTCTCACATTACCCAAGAATTATGGCAAGTGGCGATGGTAATGTCATATCTGCTGTGAAGAAAGGCATTACTGACAGTGTTCCATACCATCTTATCCATGATAATATTGGAAAATTTCATGAGCCACAGCAGCCATACTATCTTCCCAACTCACATTATGTTGCCTGCTTTGCCTTAACAAGCAAGCTATGCCTGGTTAGGGTATTAGTGCTCCTGCTAACTAATTGACACTGGCCTATGTTTCTTAACAACTAGTAATGGCATGTGATAAAAGTATTATAAGTAATTACAGCCCTTACATCTTTGTAATTGCCCCCTCCCCCACTGATTTATAAAATTATCCAAGAAATAAACACCATTCACAACCCATTATTCTATTCTAATTATGCAGTAGGGACAAATATTATATGACTTGCATAATTGTGCTCCTCATGGATCTGCTACCAGTTGAAGCTCTTTATATTATTCCTACTAGCTTTGAGGAGCAGCTGGCCTTTAAGAGAGATGTGAAGAGACAGAGATTATCCAGATAGAAATAGGGGAAGAATTTGCTGTTCAGAAGCTATTTTGATTCTGGTACGAAGGCCATTATGAAAGCTGATCATCCATGATACTTGAATCCATAATTCTGGTTTATTGTTAATTTTTTTTTGTCTGCCTCACCAGTTAATATAGCATAGTCATTAAATATGGTAAATTCTGAATGTATCTGTTCTTGTAGTTAAAATGGTTAATTAAAAAAATCTTTTTAATACATTTAGGGTTCTTCTGAATCTTTTAATACTGCCTTCTTGGGTGTGTGTTCTATTTTGGCTACATAAGGGTCTGGATTTGAAGTTTAAATTTGCTATTAGTATATGCAATAACATAATGTATTAAAAATCCACAGCCTTTCATCACAGTTAGTTCCATAATTCATTAGGAGCGTGTGTTGTGTATAATAACTTTTTATCAGTTTTAAAGTGCTAACAATAAATAACAATTCCACTCTCTTCACACTTAAAAGTTGTAATATACCCTTAACATTTAGGCTGTAATCCATGACATATTTATTATAGAGCATTTATCTGATTAACAAAGAGACTCCAGAATTACTGAATTGTGTGGTATGGTTTAATTGTCTCTCATCCTTTTGAAGTCTGGAAGGCTATAGACCTCAGCATGCATACTTGATCAGCTAATTTCTATTGAAACAAAAGAAGCTTATAAATAAATGTCTTTTGGACAGGAGTAGCTCTGCACAATTTGTTTCCTTTCTCTATATGCTGCTCAGATCCCCATGGTAAAAATACCATTAAAGGTTATATTTTGCTTTAATTATGTCTGTTCTCCAGGCCCTCAGCTGTTCTGCTTAGCTGTGGAATTCCTTATAATGTGGCACAGAACGCCTTACGCCTCAGTGTGGGCCGTGATACAAGCAAAGAAGATGTGGATCTGATTGTAGAAGATTTGAAACAGGCTGTGGCTGGGTTACAATAGGCTGGATACGCACAGTCAACAAAAAAGAAGATTCTGTTCATCAGTGTCAGGAGTGAGCTTATCTAGTCCTTATATTCCATTGCTCTATGTGCCATATTTACATTTGACATATTGAGGGCTGTTGTGTTCCCATCAGTACTTTGAGACAGGATTTTTGTTGAACATCCAGTAATGTGTTTTACAGCTCTTGAATACCTAGGACCACTGTCTACATCTATGAGCACTGATTTTTTTTTCTGGAATTCAGCAGCAGTAAAAGGTGAATTACACCTTTTAACAAGTTTTAGAAAGTAAAAGGAGGGGCAAGGAAATATTTCCACTGGATATTTAGAATTGTTCCCGAGTAGAGAACTAATGTGAATATAATGGTTAGAAGGTGTATGCATTTATTTACATATACATACATACACATATATGCCAGACACATGCATACATATATGAATGGTCAAGTAAATCTCCAAATTTGAAACAATCAGGGATTTGCCTTGGAGATGTTATGTTTACCACAAAGATGCATACTAATAAATTGACCTAATAAATATGTATATGCATATGTACTGGGAAAAAATATATAATACATCTATTATGTATAATACATCTATTAGAATTAAATAGCATAGAGAACACCAGAATGCTTTCTTCAAGGCTACATAGAGGCCTGCTTCTTTCCCTTTAACTTAGCCTTAAAGGGTTATTTGCAGTTTTATGTAGCTAAATTTGCTGCCTTGAGTTGTACAAAATAAAGGCAGGATATAAATCTAATAATTAATGAATTGACTGAAGAATAAATCATGCTGAAGGCAATACTCATGGTAGGGGATCTGAATCAAGAATTGTTGCTGTTCTACCCTGAATGGCAAGAGGACAGAATTAACCACAGTGGTAATTCCCTTTTGAGAGGAAGCAATTCCAGTGATAGATGCTGGCTTTCACTGTTGCTTTTTGTCATAAATCATAAAAAGTCATAACATAAAATTGTAATGGGATGTGAGAATGACCTTGGAAGACGGGGGGTGGGGGGGAGATGCTGCCTAGGGAACAGATAAAAGTGAGATGAGCCCGCAACTGAGTAACGGACAGAGAAAGAAACTTAGAAAGGATCCGCCCTAACTTGGCAGGTGGTAAAAAGGGACGGTGGGAGATTTGTACTTTCAGACTTGCAAGATTCTGTTAATGTAGCTTAACAATAAAGTGGAAGTAGCTCATCTTGTCATGTTTCCTGTCTGGTTTACCTGGGAGGGCTGACATCAATCTTGCAAGTTCTGCCATCCCTTTTTACCGCCTGATCAGTTAGGGCGGATCCTTTCTAAGTTTCTTTGTCTGTTACTCAGTTGCGGGCTCCTCCCACTTTTATCTAATCATTCCCCAGGCAGCATCTCTTCCCCCATCTTCCAAGGTCATTCTCACATTCCATATAGGAGACCTGTTCCCACTGGTAACATATTTTTTAAATGGCTGTTGTGGGTCTTCCGGGCTGTGTGGCCGTGTTCTGGAAGTTGTGGTTCCTAATGTTTCGCCAGCATCTGTGGCCAGCATCTTCAGAGGGCAGGAGCACAGATAGAAGCAAAATGGTGCTCCTGCCCTCTGAAGATGCTGGCCACAGATGCTGGCGAAACTTTAGGAACCACAACTTCCAGAACACGGCCACACAGCCCGGAAGACCCACAACAGCCATTGAACTCCGGCCGTGAAAGCCTTCGACAATACATATTTTTTAAACATAACTTTTTGCGGTGTAATAATTTCAGTGTAATTTTAGGGGAGGCTAGTGTCTGAAGTTAGTCTAAAGGAGTAGAGATAAGTCTATGTGTGTGCTTCTGTGTCACAGAATGTGTGTCCCACCCATTCCTAGCTTCATCCTCACCTGCCACATGACACTTATGTCATTATCTCAGAGGGAATGAGAACTTTGATAGAAAAACGTTGCCCATTCCTGTTACTATTTAATTGCATCAGATGTTCTACATCTTTGGAGCATCAGAAGCAGTTACTGTATCTACAAGTATTCCCTCAATTTTGTGCATCAGAAGAAGACTACTTGAGATAAAGAAGGGAGACAGGAATCTTTGTAGTTCCTTGGATAGACTCTCCTCAAATGGAAGGGTTGTTTGTTTTTCAATCTGTCAAAAGTATTCTGGTACCAAATACTTCAGAGGATTTGTTTTGAGGAACAATTTTTGATAACTGCCCAGCCACTTTTTGTGTTCCTGGGACCCAAACTGTATGTTGCCTTACATTTAGACCTATAAAAGATGATATTCCACTGCCCCCTTCTAGATTCTCATGAGTCAACTGACACAGGAGGACGTCCAGTTGATTAGCATGGATAGAGGAAAAATATATGATTGAGGAATCCTGAAGAACCGAGGAGCATTGTTAGGCATCAGTCCTGTGCTCCCACAAAAGAGGAGATAATGGCAGTTGGGAATATATAAGTGTGTGTTTCCTTCAAAAGTTTGAATTTCAGAACTATGCTGGAAGAGATTTGAAGACAACAGTAGAATTAGGTCTGCTGTTTTTGTTTGTTTTTGCTGCATCCACTGTAATTGATGTCTGCCAATAGTGATGAGTTAAAGAGGTAATGGTTGGTTTCCTAGTACTTGCTAAGGTTTTAATAGGAAATTCTCCAGTATAAGTCACTTGCTGACCATTCATAATATTATTTGTTTCACATGGTAGCATGACTTGTACTACTAAACTGTCAAAGTGGGTTATACTGTAAAACAGAAGCAAATTTAAAAGTTGAAACACATGCACATGTGTTTTGTAAAACATAAGCACAATTATGTCTTAGCATGAAATACCATTATCTGGTTATTCACAGAAAGGAAGATACAACATACAAAGAAGCAGCCAATTCATGTATCTGACCTTATGTTTACTATAGTTTAGGGCTAAAATAAGCATTTTATTCTCATGTATCTTTAATCCTCACTTTTTGAGAGTTGGCCTTGCCCATCTCCTTTAACTATGGAGTTCTTAAAGAAACATAGCTAAGTTGATTTTGCAGGAAGATTATTTGTTGAGCCTCTATCTAGTCCTTGTGGGATCTGAGAGAAAGACCATTTATCAGGAACCTATCAAGTATTACCAGATCCTTTATTTTATATAGGAAAAAATAACTTATAAATGCTCTGCACATTTAAATATGCTGTATTTTTGTGTTTATGTTTACATTTTTGTATGTAATAACTATTTGGTAAAAAATAAAAAATACAAAAACAAATGGGATTTAGGTTTGAAATCAATGTTACCAATAAAAACGAGCTAATCTACAATGTAGGTATATGCTAAAACTAAATTAAATATTCTGATCTTTCAAATAGGAATGGCTCTTCTTTTATAAAAACAAACAGAAATGCCAGCAATTCTTGGATTTGACTGCTATATACATTTAATCCTCATCATTGAAAAGGTGCTCCCTGGCATTTAGCAGTTCCTCATTATGATGGGTCCTATATTCCAAAATGGGGTTGTGGATTTGAAAGTGGCCTGGTGTATCTAGTGCACCACTGTGTGGAGACAAAGGATCAGTCAGTGCCAGAGGAACTGAGCAATTTTTCCCATTCCCTGCAAAGGCAGCATTTTACATATCCCTACAGGATTGAATAGCAGCTGTGCAATTAGAGAGGACAAATATTAGGACATCACTAGAATGGTGCAAAATGTTGTCTCTCAGCCATTCATTCATTTGCTAAATTATATCCCATCCATCCTTCATTAATGGACAGATTTAACCATTTACATTGTGTGCTGTGGACTAAATTTTGTTGTTGTTGTTGTTGTTGTTCAGTTGTTTAGTCGTGTCCGACTCTTCGTGACCTCATGGACCATAGCACGCCAGGCCTTCCTGTCCTCCACTGTCTCCTGGAGTGGACTAAATATCCAATTCCAAATAAGCAAGCATAGCATTAGGCTGTATGCTGCAATCTTTAACACATTTATTTGAAAGTAAACTTTACTGAATATTATTGATCCCTCCAGCACATATACATGCATAGAGTAAAAATGCATTGTCGCAGTTCTGGGCATACTTAATGTAACAGTATGTGCTACTGTATTCAGTGAAATTAAACATATATAACTTTGAGCAGCAAAGTGTTTACATTTCCAGTTCTTCCCTTATAGAAAGCTTAGCAACTTGTTGCATATGTCTAATTTGGGAGAAGCAGTTTTCATAAAATGAGGGAAGTGTCTGTGTGACACTTTGCATACTTTCAGCAAGTAGAAAGAAAAACCTTTAACCTTGAGATCATTTTACAACTTTGTCTTAATGAGGGCATCTCACCTTGCCACATTCATTCAAGCTCCGTTTGAATGAAGCAAGTCAGTTCTTCTCTCCACATAGTGGAAGAAAAGGAGCAATCATGCCCAGACCCTTCCTCCACATGGAGAAAAGGCTATCTGCCTTCTCCATAAAGACGTTTAAAAGTGGCCACTCTCTGACATCTTTTGCATATGGAAAAATGGAAGTACTAAAGTTTCTGAGGCGGAGTCTTGCTTAAAGCCCTATGGGCTCAAATGGGAAGGCTCTGCAGGCTGTGGGGACTGTCTCTGGAGCACAAGTTGATGAACTTCATTGTGTGCAGCAGAAATAAATGTCAAACCCCATGCAGAGAGCATGGACAAGGAAGTAAGAATCACCCAGATTTCAATAAGAAGTTTTAATGCAAGAATTAGGACTATGGTAGAGTATCTTGGAAATGGCAATAGGAACCTCCAGCCCTCTTTTATTACAATAGTAATTTAAGTTCATTAAAGTGGAATGTCTTTGAAAGTTTTGAATCTCTTTGGGGTCTTTCCGCACTCTGGACTGAACTGCTGTTTGTTAGATAAGCCATTAACAGATTCTGCTATCTGTTGGTGTTTATGTCCAGAGTTCCTCCCATTTCTTTCTCAGCCCCCTCACAATCTCTCACAGTTATTAGCAGACAAAGATGCTAGGTTAAGATGGCTGCATATCCAGAATAAGAATACTGCAAACAAGAAAGGAGAATAAATAGGAAGTTCCAAGATTTGCAGAAATAAAACATAAGATGACAAAAATGAATGGAGGGAAAAAACCCAATGAGGCCTGAGCCTCATCACTTGAAAGGGGGAAAAGAAAACTAAGGGGATGAATACAGGGGTGAGAGCTCTGTATTAGCTATACAGTACTTGTTTCCCAATCTACCATTCTGCTCAAGCTGGGTTGTGATTGAAACCCAGGATTCCCAACCGCCCTGGCCTTCATTCTGGGAGTCGCAATTCCCGCTCTTCTGGAAAGAATCATATCAGGGAAGACTGCAAGAGATGCATCTGAGTTTTGCATGATGCCATCTGGCCTGGGGATCAGAGGGTGGTGTGGAGCCCATAAAATGGCTGTACTGATCTTGAATGGCTGTGTTCTCCCGGTGACTGTATTGTATGGCTTTTAACTGTTTAATTGTTTTTAATATTTGTATTGATTGTATGGCTGTTTTATTTTTTGATGTTTTTTTTGGTACTGTTATGTTTTAATTGTAAGCCTCCCAGAGTCATGAATGTGAGATAGGTGACTATATAAATTGAATGAATGAATGAATGAATGAATGAATGAATGAATGAATGAATGAATGAATGAAATTTCCAACATCAGCTAAACACTTTCTGCTGCAGCTCCAAAATAAACTTATCTATGTCCCTTGTGCCTTTGCAACTATTTTTAGTTTGGAAATCAGAGTGGAAACATTTTAGCTATGTGCATCCCTGGCTGAGGGTAATAACTGGGCCAGCAAGTTCAGGGCCTGCTGTTAGCTCTTGCCCCTGGCAAAATCCGAAGGGTCCTGGGGAGGAGTTTAGGTTCCTCTCTTGGATAGAAGCTTCAGGCAAGGATCTCACATTCTGTATATTTCTGTGGCCGGCGCTCTTCTGTCACAAGTAGGGAAGCTCAGCAAAGCATTGAAATGACCACTGTGGTTAACTTGACCTATTAGCTCTGCAGTCCTAATCAAGCTCTTAGGTTTCATTGAACAAAGCATAGAAAACTCTTTGCCATAGGCTGAGATTTGGAATGGGGCCTTTTGAAACCAGAGCCTCTGTCATCACTCAGGTTCCCAGTAAAATATTAATAGGGGGGGGGGGGGGAAACACCAGATTGCTTCATGGCAATAACTGCTGCCCCACATGTGGAGCTGGATACAAGGACACGGGGCTTCTGTATAAATCTTACAGGCTTCCACTCCTGTGATGGGGGGATGCTATAATTGTGGTTTACAAATTTGGTAATGTATCAGACTAAATACGGAAACAGTGCATACCACTTCTGCCTCCCTGAGTCTTGCAGCTCCTTCCCTGCAGCCCTACAGTATATCCAGTATTAGGACAGACAGCCCCAAATTGATGCTCTCCAGATGTGTTATACATTAATTGTTGTAATATCCCAACCAGCATGACTAAAGTTAAGGTCCAACACAGCTGGAGGACACCAGTTTGAAAAAGGCATTATTAGGGGATGGATCTAAACAAACAGGAAAAAAATAGCCATCACCATTTTGTCGCTGTGAAATTTAAATACTGTAAATTCTAAAGCTGTTCTCATTTTTCCAATTGCAGAAAGTAAAAAGGACCCATTTGGAATCATCTACGTTTCTTCCCCCAATCCATGTCAGAGGCATGCCTTAGCTACTACTGCAGTTTCTCTTTCCTCCAACCAACCCCCAAAACTGCCAATCAATCAGAATAAAAATAGTCCTGTGCAGGGAATAACCAAACACAAGCAAAAGGCCAAGAAGACATGCATTAAAAAAAACTATAGTCTAATAGACACCAGAGCAGACCTTTGAGGGTGGCAAGATGCCTTGTGATTACCAGTTGCAGATCACAATGATACATAAATGAACCTTAGGTTTATCAGTTCTTCTCTCCCCTTTCCTCCTTTGATGTGGCTTAATTAGCTCTGGTTTATGTTACATCCATAACTAGGCAAACTGTTAAGTTTTAAACTTACTAAGACATGCCCACTCAGACCATAGGTTTTGAAGGTGATATTTTTCAATAAACCATAGTTAAGATCAGTAACAGTTGGAGTCATACCTAATGCTAAATGACTGTTATCTAAAAACTTGATTTCCATCTTGCAACTGTAACCAAAAGAATAGAAGGGCTAGGGGAGTGTATGAGCCAAGGTTTGTGAGCATTCTGTTAAAAACCATAATTAACCCCCTGTGTCCAAAGGAAGATTGACCCACCTGTCATGACTGAACTGGAAACTCTTTCGTAAGCACTAATCTCTAGATTGTGAGCAATAATTTCATCCAAAAGGAGACTGCTTCCATCACAAGCATCACTAAGTGTTCTTGCTGCCTAAGTTTTCCAAATGCAAGGAGGTCAGGAATGCGTGCATTTTAAACTCACTGTCAAAAAATATTCAGACAGTGTAGTCCCTGCATTGCAAGGTTATATAATCTAGTCCAGGACAAATTTTACCATGTAATTTGCTGATGTAGATCAGCTGCATGTCAAGAAGACACAGAGACATGATCTCTCCAAATTAAGAGAAGGAGGATGCATTTTCAGTAACTACTGTCCTCTGTCATTTTGTTCTAACCATTTCATTGTGTGATGAAAAGACCTGTCAGGTAGAAAGTAGGGGGTAGAGTAGGATAGGCTGTCCTGGTGACAGAAGACAGCCTTCTACTGGCAACTTAATTTGGCCTGTCTCTCAGCAATATATTGTTGGAGCTGATCAGGAATATGTTATTTGACACTGGCACTACTACCCTGGCTGAGCAGTGGAAAGTCCCCTTCTCTTGCTTAGCTAATGGGGCAGTAGCAGAGGCATCTTATTTATTTGTTTGTTTGTTTGTTTATTTATTTGTTTATTAAATTTCTATGACCGCCCATCTCCCCCTCAAGGAGGGACTCTGGGCAGTTCACAACCACAACAAAACATCATTAAAATACAATAAATATAACAATAAAAATACAAATACAATAAAATCCAAGTGGCAGGTGGTTCTTACAGTGAAGATAAAAATATTTAAAATATTTGAGGCGGCTCTAAAAGATCAGCCATCCCCAAGCGTGACCACTTTCCTTCTTGCCCCAGGCGAGATCACAGAGCCAAGTTTTTAATTTTTTCCTGAAGTCCAGGAGTGAGGGGGCCCGTCTTATCTGTGGGGGGAGAATGTTCCATAGGGCAGGTGCCGCTGCAGAGAAGGCTCGCCTCCGAGAGCCCGCTAGATGGAATTCTTTCATAGAGGGGGTCCGCAGCATGCCCTCTCTGCAAGATCGGGTGGGACGGGACAATGTAATGGGGATGAGGCGGTCCCTCAGATAACCTGGGCCCATGCCATGTAGGGCTTTAAAGGTAATAACCAACACCTTGAATTGGCAAACTGGCACCCAATGCAGCTCACAGAGCAGAGGTGTTATGTGTGTCGATCTTGGTGCACCTAAAACCAGCTGTAGCTTCCAGATATTCTTCAAGGGTAGCCCCATGTAGAGTGCATTACAGTAATCTATATGGGAGACAACCAGGGCATGAGTGACTGTTTGAAGGGCCTCTCAGTCTAGGAAAGGGCGTAACTGGCGCACAACACGAGCAGGAGTCGTGAGTCCAAGAGGACCCCCAAGTTACGCACCGGGTCTGTCTGGGGCAGTGCAACCCCATCCAGAACTAAAGATGACAAATTCTCAGAAACCGAGGGGCCATTAATCCACAGCCACTCCGTCTTACCAGGGTTCAGTTGAAGCCTGTTTTTCCCCATCCAGACCCCTATGGCCCCCAGGCACTTGGACAGGGTGGTCACTGCATCTTGGTGAACTTGCCTCAGTGCGTAAGGACATAATGCCTCTGCCAGGGCAGTGTCCTAGTTGGCATTGTGCAAGAAGACCTCCAGAGGGCCTTGAGGTTTTCTGCTTGAAGTTTTCTGCTCCTTGCACTTTCTGTTTTTTTATTATTATTATTATTATTATTATTATTATTATTATTATTATTATTATTTTTATTTATTTAATTTATATGACCGCCCATCTCCCCCCAATGGGGAACTCTGGGCGGTTTACAACAAAAAAGAATTAAAATAGAACATACAATATAAAACATCAATTCATACAATTAATATAAATAATTATAAAAATAAAATCCAGATGGACGAAAGAGTAATAAAGGGAGGACTTTTTAGGATTAAGGGACAAGCTACCCCCATGAGGAACTATCCCTTCCTCCTTCCCATGCCAGGCGGCAGAACCAGGTCTTCAGATCTTTCCTAAAGGTCGGGAGGGAGGAGATCTGTCTCAACTCCGGGGGCAAGGTGTTCCACAGTGTAGGAGCAACTACAGAGAAGGCCCGTCTCCTAGACCCCATCAGGTGACACTCTTTAATTGATGGGGCTCGTAGCAGGCCCTCCCTGAATGATCGGGTGGGGCGGGTCGATAATATGGGGATAAGACGGTCCCTCAGGTATTCTGGCCCCATGCCATGTAGGGCTTTAAAGGTGATAACCAACACCTTGAATTGTACCCAGAAGCAAACCGGCACCCAATGTAGCTCGCGGAGCAGTGGTGTTACATGTGCAGATCTTGGTGCACCCAAAATTGCTCGCACGGCCGCATTCTGCACCAGCTGTAGCTTCCGGATAGTCTTCAAGGGTAGCCCCATGTAGAGCGCATTGCAGTAATCTACATGGGAGATGACGAGAGCATGAGTGACTGTCCGGAGGGCATCGCGATCCAGGAACGGGCGCAACTGGCGCACCAGCCGAAGCTGTGCAAAAGCCCTCCTAGCCACGACTGCCACCTGCTCTTCGAGCAGGAGTCGTGAGTCTAGAAGGACCCCCAAGTTGCGCACTGGTTCTGAATGGGGCAGTGCTACCCCATCGAGAACCAAAGATGATAATTTCCCAGAAGACGCTAAGGCATCCATCCACAGCCACTCGGTCTTGCCAGGGTTCAACTGAAACCTGTTGTTCCCCATCCAGGCCCTCACAGCCCCCAGGCACTGGGACAGGGTGGTCACTGCATCACTTACTTCACCTGGGATGGAGATATACAGTTGAGTATCATCCGCATACTGATGATACCTCATCCCATGGTGTCGGATGACCTCACCCAGCGGTTTCATGTAGATGTTGAATAGGAGAGGAGAGAGAACCAGGCCCTGCGGTACCCCACACAGGAGCGATCGCGGGCTGGATCTCTCCTCCCCTACCACCACCGACTGGGAGCGGCCCTGGAGGAAGGAGGTAAACCAGCGTAAAACTACGCCGCCCACCCCCAACTCCCTAAGCCGCCCCAAAAGGATACCATGGTCGATGGTATCGAAAGCCGCTGAGAGATCCAAGAGAACCAGGATGGATGCACTACCTCCATCCCGCGCCCGCCAGAGATCATCCATAAGCGCGACCAATGCAGTTTCCGTCCCATATCCCGACCTGAAACCTGACTGGAAAGGGTCTAGATAATCCGCTTCATCTAGGGTCCTCTGAAGTTGCAAGGCCACCACTTTCTCAACCACCTTTCCCAAAAAGGGAAGGTGGGAGACTGGACGAAAATTGTCCAGAATGGTAGGGTCCAGGGACGGTTTCTTGAGGAGGGGGTGCACCAATGCCTCCTTGAAGGCAATTGGGAACACCCCCTCCGACAAGGATGTATTAATCATTGCCTGGACCCATCCACATGTCACCTCCCTGGCCGATTTTACTAGCCAGGAAGGGCAGGGATCTAAATGGCATGTGGTGGAATTAACAATTCGGAGGATCCTGTCCACTTCCTCAGGTCCAACAGGATCAAATCGTTCCCAGATAATAGGGCAAGACCCCTCTCCCGGCATCTCCCCAGCCTGCATTTCACGCATGGAGTCCAACTTAGACCGAATCCGAGCGATTTTATCCTGCAGATGCTCGGAAAATTCTTCCGCACGGCCCTGCAGGTGGAAGGTCAATTCCACCCTACCCAAGAGAGATTGAGTAATCTTGAACAGGGCCTTCAGATGGCATTCTGCGGATGCAATAAGTGCGGAGAAATATTCACGTTTTGCCACTCTTACCGCCACAAGGTAGGCCTTAATTGCGGCTCTAGATTGTGTTTGGTCCGATTCGGCCATCGTCTTTCTCCAGCAGCGCTCTAGACGTCTCTTCACCCTCTTCAAGACCCTCAACTCCTCCGTATACCATGGGGAGTGACGGGTCGAATGGGGCTGGAGAGGTCGCATCGGCGCGGTCCTGTCCAAGGCACCAGCAGCCTCCCTGTTCCAGGTTGCAGCCAGTGCCTCTGCTGGACCTTGCAGCAGATCCTCGGGTATTACCTCATTGGGTCCATAAGTCGCCAGGGGTGGACCAATCGAATAGGTCCCGCCTCCCTGCGGAGTGGGGCGGCATAGGAGAATCCTAGAGATATCAGGACGTGATCTGACCATGACAACGGGGATAGATCTAACTTTCCCCTCAGGTCACTTTGCCGTTGCTCAGACAAGAAAACCAAATCCGGAGTGAGTCCACTGTCTCGGGTCGGGTCCCGAATAATCTGGGACAGGCCCATGGCTGCCATGGTAGCCATGAACTCCCGAGCCACTTCCGAGGCACGCCCCAGGGACGGCAGGTTAAAATCCCCCAGGACCATCAGCCTGGGGAACTCCACCGCCAACCCCGAGACGGTCTCCAGCAGCTCAGGCAGGGAGGTTGCTACGCAGCAGGGAGGCTGGTACAATAGCAACACTCCCAACTGTTCTCGGGCACCCAACTTGAAAAACAGGGTCTCACATCCGGACACTTGTGGAGCAAGGCCCCTGAAAGCCACTAAAGATTCTCTGATGATAACTGCCACCCCTCCTCCTCCCCTACCCCGGTATCTCGGCTGGTGCCACACCTGAAACCCGGCTGGGCACATTTCCGAGAGGGCTACCCCTCCCTCTGGGCCCAGCCAGGTCTCAGTAATACACGCCAGGTCAGCCCCTCTCTCCGTGATTAATTCACTTATGAGGGGGGCTTTGTTGTTTACTGACCTGGCGTTAAGCAGCAGCAGTCGAAAACCGGTGCCCTCAAGGATCCGCTGTCCAGAACCTGGGGTTGAACTCGGAGGACCGGAACGTACTAAACACCGGGGGCGCCTTCCCCAGAAATGGCCTGTCCTCCGGTTCCCGTGACAATATCTCCTGCCCGTCACCACCTTGATCGTATTGCCCCTAGTATAGTTGAGCCTGGGCCCTCTTTGAGTTGAGCCTGGGCCTACCAGGAGAGGGCACTGATTTCAGTGTCAGTATCAAGGATGTGAGCCTAGCTGGGAACCAGCCCAAGTAATAACATTTTGCCAAAGGCAGGGATGTATATATCAGACAATATCCAATCCATTCCAGTTTTACCAGCACTCAGCCCTAATTTTTCATCATATTGTGATGAATATGCCTTCCATATTATCCAGGTATTACTTCTGCATTGGTTTGGTTAACTGAGACATGCTGATACCTTCAAGAGGGCCATGTATCCTGTCTGCAACTACAGAATTCATCAATATTTTATGAAGCAACACTGAGCTTATCTTATCTGACATAGCACAGGTTGCCCTTACATATAACAAAGTAGGACCCACTGACAGCCTAAACACTGGGTACAGCATGGTTATTTCAGCCAAAATTTACATAGCTAAAAACCACTTAGGATGATACATAAGGATCTCATTGAAATAATCACATTTTGAATATGATGTTTCTCAAAGTACCCCTGGGTGATCTAACATTTCAAATGATCTTGGTTAATTTTCCCATTGTCTTATTGGCTAAAATTCTAATTCCTGTACATCTAGAAATGCCAGTTTGGTGAAAGCTGATCTAGGTTATTTTAGCTTAGAGGACCACATAGACTTCCAATGCTATAGCAATGACCTGGTAGGTTGCCCCCAAATCACAACTGAAGATTGTTGGTGAATGGTTATATAGTTAAGTTTCTGGACTCAAGTTTGCAAGTGCTTGATTTTTTTTCAAGACAAATGTGCCTGTCTTTCTCCTATAATTTCTGCTGAATCTTCAAATATCCTTTTTCTTATTTTCTGATCTCAGAGGGAATATAATAAATCAAAATTATATTATATTTCTACACAGAGGTGGTAGGCTAGCTAAGATTCTCCAGCTGATTTATTTATTATTTATTTATCAAATTTCTATCACCGCCCATCTTCCTCCTCAGGAGGGACTCTGGGCGGTTTACAATAAGATAATTTATTAAAACAAGAAGCATAAAATATAAATACAATATACAATTATTAATAATTATAAAATCAGAATAAAATCCAAGTGGCAAAAGTGGCAAAAAGGTCTAACTCAGTCCATGTGTGTGAGGAGCACTCTAAGGCACTAGCCATCCCCAAGAGTAACTATTCCCTTCCTGGCCCCAAGCAAGGTGGCAGAGCCAAGTTTTCAGGTTTCTCCAGAAGGTCAGGAGTGAAGGGGCTAACCTCACCTCCGGGGGCAGGATGTTCCAGAGGGCGGGAGCTACTGCAGAGAAGGCTCGTCTCCTGGACCACACCAGATGGAATTCTCTTACAGATGGGGTCTGCAGCATGCCCTCTCTGCATGATCTGGTGGGATGGGTTGACGTACTGGGGACGAGACGGTCCCTCAGGAAACCTGGCCCTATGCCATGGCCCTATGATTTAGTAGATATTTCAGCATTGCATGTTAAACGAACATCATAAATACAGTCTTTTTTTCCCTACAGGCAAATAAGATCAAAATAGCTTGATGAGCCAATAATTGTCAATTTCATTCCCATGATAACTTGAAGAGATTTGTGTGTGTATAAAAACTCACTTTTTGTGATTCAGTCATGAGCATGCATTACATATTCACTGTTGCAAGATTCCTTGGAATGGATGAGAAAGAAGATAGCATTCGTCCTTTTATAGATCATGAAACCCAGGAAAACTGTGATACCAAAGTCCTGAAGCATCAACCTGAAATGTGGGCATTCCAATGGTGATGGATGATTTAATAGAAACCACTAGGTTCAGTATGATGCAGGGATCAGAAAAATGTTCCTGTTCCAGTCTGGAATAGGTTTCATATTTTCTTTATTAGTTGCTTATTTCCAGTTGTTGTTCTTTCTTTTTTGTGAAAAGACACAAACATGTGGCATAGTCACAGAACATGCCTAGAGGATCATGAAATAAACTGCATTTCCTAACCAACTGCAAGTATAAAGCTTTTCCTGCCTGAGATGGCATTGATTCTTCATTTATATCTGCAAATGTTCTCATGCTGTTATTTACTTCACTGTACAATTGATGGAACAGACAGGCTTTATTCATAAACACCAAATAAAATTTCATGTTCTACTCAGCACCTTTTATATCAGATGATTTGATCCTGTTTCCTCCTCATAAGCACAGTCTTTGTTTCCTCACAAATCATTTAATTCTTCAACTGAGTGATGTCTTCACAAACAGGGTGATAGTATTTTCCCATACAAGAAATAAGAACACCAGTGCAGGATTTTTAAGTGTCTCACAGAGATTTGCAACAATTTCAAAAATCCAATTCTGAATTTGTATTTTATGATAGAAATCAAATATAAGATTAACTGAAAGTGTTTTATGAAGATTCAGGATACCATTAAAGAACCACATTAAGAAACCAAGCCATAGGTATGGTTTAATATCATGAAGACTCACTGATGGTCAAAATGGATTATATTTTAGGAACACAGTATTTTGGGCAGTGGAGCTGGAAAAATAGGTAGAATGTTGTTTTGGGAAATTCTCTGGGCTGTACAGTATCTATTTGAGCTGTTCTTTTAATGGGAAAGTATCTACCAGTGGAACAGAATCTTCCTTCCCTTTTCATGCCACCCTTCCCCAATCTGTCCTGAAGTAGGCTGACCATATTTCCTTGAGACAAAAACGGGACATTGGGATGGCAAAAATGGGATGGGGTTAAACTTATGTAATATTCCGTATTCATGAAAAAGTAAGACGATAAAAAAAGTTTTAAAGAGTTTTTAAGACCCATTTGCTGGTCCTTAAACAGATTACTGTATATATAAAAAGATTTTTGTTTTCATTAAAATGAAAAAGTTTTATTACATGAACATATTGAGCGGCGCGACATGGAGGGTTCCGGGCGGTTGGCTTGAAGGAATGGCAAGGCAGGATTCAGTTTGGCAAGGCGACAGACGGCGGAGGAAGTGCAGGGCGACAGAGTCGGAAGGCGGGTGGAATCGGCAAGGCAGGGAAGGCACAGGGTGTGGTGGCGAGCTGGATTGGTGAGATAGGATCGGCGGCGGCGGCAGGCAGGGAAGGCGCAGGAAGGCTGGGTACAGCGGAGGAGGGAAGAGGTTCTATGGCGCCTTCAAGTTTGAGTTCTGCAGAGGCTTCGGCTGGAGGCAAGAGACAAGGCTTGAAGCAGGAGGTGAACGGTTGTCCCTGACAACCCGTTCCTCCTTTGGACATCCTTTTAAATTCTTTTCTTCCCACCGTTTTTGGATAGGAACCAATTTGGCATGTCTTGTTGCCCATTTTTCCCTAGTGCTGATAGGTGGTAGCGGCTCCACCTTTTGATCACTGCCAATCAGCTGCTCCTGGTTTTCCCGCTGCAGGTTTCCCGCCGAATTAAACTCTGTTTCAATTTTCCAACCGTTGCTGCCAAGCTCCCCCTCCCTCAACTCTGAGTCAGGCTCCATTCTGACATCACCAGTGACACAGTTTTTTAAAAAACGGGACAAAATTGACATTTATATTAAAACGACGGGACGGTCAGGAAATGTGAAAAAAATGGTACTGTCCCGTTGAAAACGGTATGTATGGTCAGCCTACCCTGAAGAGTCACAGGGAGCCCTCTAAGGAGATTTGGGGTATATATGGAGAGGTTGAAGAAGAGAAATCAGATGCTCTATTGTTTGAATGGACATTACTGTTTTAATGTAACCCTCTATTGTATTGTTTTATATATATAGCTCAAGGGTTTTGATGGACTTGTGCTAGCAATAACATCAAATTAATAGATGGAAGTGGAACTGAATAACATTTGAAAACATGCTTCCTTTGAAAGTTGCTAGCAAATTCAAAAGCATTGATTATCTTTGTCAGCTAATTCTTCTGAATTCATTCTTCTTATGGTTCATTGTTTTATTCTCACCTCTTAGTTAAATTACATCTTTGGAATCTATACCTGTTAATTCATTATATCTGTATATAATGTACAGACAATGCTCTATGTTATTTATTCATCACATTTATATAGCTGCCCATCTCACATATGTGACTCTGGGTGGTGTACAATAAAAACAAACCATAAAAAACAAACATTAAAAATTATACCATAATAAAACTATTATAAAAATAATAAAAACATTAATATTAATTAAAAAGACTAGGAGAGAGCATGTTGATATTGACACAGCCACATTTTAAGGGACTTCTGGAAGGTTGGCAGAGATGGGGCCAATCTCACCTTGGAGGGAATGACGTTCCACAGGGTGGGCACCATGGCAGAATAGGCTCGTCTCCTAGCAGATGGGACCTGTAACACACCCCTTTGGCTGGGCCTGATGGGATGGGCAGATGTAATCGGGAAGAGATGGTCCCTCAAATACCCTAATGAGAGAAATTATATATTTGAGGCCATAGATATGATGTGAATATTCCCCAGCTACAATATTTTGTTTATTTTTTAAAAAGATGGAGAAGGAGGCTCCAGTTTTGATTAGAACAGTAACAGTGAGGAAAGGATATACTGTTTTTCCTTTGAAATTGCTATTCTGGGTTTTAATATAATCTCACATTAAATACAGGCATGATAAAGGGAACCTGAGTTCTTTTTCAACTTACAGTTGACAATATTTGCAGAGTGAAAAGATTTAGTTCTGGAAAATGGCAATAGAATGGAGGCAGGAAAAAAGATCAAACATCCCCCCGCCCCCCCCACCCCTCCTTGTGCTGCTTTTCAGCTTAAAACTGGAGGTACCTGTAGCCGCTTAATTTTTTAAATAAATAAAAATATACTTTAATATTTTATTAAATTTAATTAATAAATTAAAATTGAAATACATACTACATGTGGCTTTATGGCTTTGCAAAAGAATCTGTTCACTTGTCCTGTGAAAAGATACTCAAGGTTCCCTTTATTTGAAAACTTGGGACAGGTGGAGGCCGCGTTTCTCCATTGCAGCCCCTTCAGTCTGGAATAGCCTCCCAGCGGAAGGCTGGCTGGCACCTACCCCTTCTCCCAGCAGAAGGCCATTTAACCAATGCTGTTTGCAGAGCTTTTGAAACCCACTAAGTGCCAGTGAGATCAGGTGCCAGTGGATATTTTAATTGATGTTCTGCTGAATAGTGTTAATTGTTTGCTTTGTTTATGGTTTTATTGTGAACTGCTGGGAGTTATTTGGAGCACAGCAGCACAGAGACACCACAAATAAATAAAATAATATAAAATAAAAATCAGTTCAAAGAGTGATTTTGCACAGAGGTGCAGAGAGAAATTAGAAGCAGCCAGCCAACATTTGGGCCTTGGCATTTGCTCAACCTAGTTCCATTCCTGAAGTTGGAGACCTGAGCACTGTCAGCCAAACAAGTTGTCTTTGCTGTTGGCTGCCTTAACTGACCATTCTCTTTCTTCATAAAGTCCCCAAAGTCCCTTAAGAAATATGTGAAAAATACAAAGGTTGTTTGAAGAGCCAAGTCAGCCAGCCAACATGCATCTTCACACGGCCAATGCTCTAACCCCCTTGTGTCACTCTGCCATCTGATGCCCAGACTTCAAATATTAATGCAATGCTAATTGCGACTTCATGACCTCCACCCTTTCTCCTGCAGCTGGTACAGAGTACAATTTCTGACTACCTCCAGGAAGAATGGGTTCTCTAGCTTTGCCTCCTTCTGAATGATATTCACTGGTTTGTTCTGAATTTCTGGTCTTCCTGAAAACTGCATCTAGCCAGAGAAAACAGTATTGTCTCATCTTCCTTCTTCTCTCCCCAATGGACTCCATAAACGACCAGCAGCACATGACAGGTATGTAACTCTTTGGCCATGTCTCCAATTTTACCTAGCTGTGACATGCCCTGGCAACATTTGTTTGCTCTTGCACCCATGATGTTGCTTTCATTTGTCCCCAGCCATAGAGAAAGATAGCCTTAAACCATTGATAATTGCACTGGTTACTATAGTAGTATTTTCCTTCTTATTCTGACATCATTCAACAATAAGTGGATAAAATCTGTTAGCCTTTAATTCATTATCATTAGGGGAAGGCAGATGACTGGCAGCGACTTGAAAAAGGATCAATAGATGCAGGATAGGGACCAGCAATGGGGACAGCCAATTTTATGCTGGTATTGCTTTCTGCCAACTCAAGGATGAGTGGATGGCACTTTAACTCAGTAGTGGGGAAAGGCCACAAGTTTGAGAAGATTCCATAATTTGTGCCATCTTTTCTGCCTGTTGGAGCACAAACGCTATCAGCATTTGTGGGGGGAGGTAGATCTCTGCTCTGAGTTCTACCACAGATCCAAGAAATGTGCATCTGTCTCAGAATACATAAACGACATGAGGTCAGTTCTGCTGAGTCATTTTGTTTCGTTCCTCTGCTGGGGTCTCTCAGTGTCAGATGATGCATTTCCACTGCTGGGCCTGAAAATGCCACATTCTTTAATCAGTTGCTAGAGTCTAGGAAATGAAGGCACATTTGTTCATACTGAAAATATCACAGGAAGAATGGATTTGGGAGGATAACAAGGGAAAGGTCCAAAAACATTCATTGGAGACCTCAACCTGAGTCTAAACCATGATTTGTGAACCACAAATTATAATCACGTTATGGCTTAGCATGAACTCTGTTAAGGAGTGGCTTTCTAGAGGGCTGCTGCTATTTTTTTTTCATACCCTTCATAGTACATATAGTAAGAGGTTAAAACTCATCACACAGGATTCTAAAAACAAGGAGAAGAATTGGCTATTTAGGTTTACTTTTGAGGCTCTTCATGCACTGAAAACCCATAAGAAGGAATGTTTGTTTGATTGTACTTTTTAATTGTTGAAAGGTGTCTTTGTGACTGACTTTTGATTTCTCATAGAATATAAAACCGCATTTTTCTGAACTCGGCAATAAGAAGAGAAAGGATATGTGTTTGTCTCTTTGCCCCATTGGGCCAATGAACAGTGCTCTTCTGACAGTGAAGAGGCTCAATTAGCCAAAATCAAAGCATTGAAGTAAAAGAAAACCAATATTGATTAAATACCAAGAATTAGAAATTATCTGCAGATATTGCGTCAAGATACAACAATTATGGAGAATAGCCAGGTAATAGCTATTCTGTTGGGCTTTGGATCTCTTAAGCTTATTCTGGGATGCCTTTCACTACTTTATCTCACTATTATATTGTTTATGAGGTTTCTCTCTGTGTGTGTGTAGATTGTTAACATTGTCTCATCTCTCAAGCAAGATTAGACACAGTTCTTCATCAAACAAGGTATTTGTGGTACAGAGGGAAGTAAGGCCTGGAAGTTTTATTTATTTATTTTTATTTATTTATTTCCAACTTATATCACCGCCCATCTCCCCCCACAAGGGGACTCTTTTGGTCCAGCTTCAAACTGCTTTAGAGATGCTGGAGAGTTGCTGTTTGTGCATGAGTGCATGTCTCTGTGGTACAAAGAAGAATCTTGGTATCTCCAGATGTATTGGATTATACCTCTCTCATTCCCTTACCGTGATTCGCTGCGCTAAGTGGAGCCGATTGAAATAGAAGTCCCAACTTCCAATTCAACTCTATGGTTTGTCATAGAGAATCAAGAAACTGCTTTTATTTTTCAAAAGTGAAATGTGTACACCTATTCTATTTTCAGATAGAATAGGCAATGAGATCTTGTCAGTCAAGTATAAGCTATGCATTAGTCATTCAGAAAGAAGTTTACCACACTCTTCAAAGATCACCCAGTGACTGAAGTTACACAGTTAGCTTTTCTATTAAGCTAAGTTACCATCAAATATAATTGATAAACATGCCAGAAAGACATGCAGGCAAAATCCTGTCTCTGCTCCTGGATGTATGTCAAGGACTCTCAGAGAATCATGTGTACCCGGGGACAACATATTACAGTACAAGCAGCCAAATTATCTTCTTAGAAACCTCCAGGAAGGAAGTTTTTCCTATGCTATGTCTCTGCTGCAGAAGGAGTACACATACTCATATTTGTGTCCTCTCCATTGCTCTGTGAGTGGGGACACAACTCAAAACCAACTCTCCACCATACCACTGCTGTACATATGATTGGCATACCAAGTTGACTCTCCTTTGGGAATGGGCAGCCAATTGGTAGCGTGGCAGAGCTCAGCAAATCCTTTTAAAAATGTAGTAAAGAGGTAGAAGACAGGGAGAACAATGGATATAATCCCAATTCCCACCAACCCCATAATAAATAGATTGCTCATTGTTCCCCCTTTCATCTCTATACATTTTATCCACAGTCATAATAGGGTCATTTACAAGTTGGGAATGAAACAGAAAGTGCAAACTTAGTTCTCTTTTTCAGTGTATGTTCACTGAGCACCTGAAAAGGGGCTAATGTGAGGAGAATGTACTGAGAAGAAAGTCCAAATTAAGCAACTGCAGACTGATTTATTTTCATTCCCTACCAATTGTTCATATTGAGTAAAAATAGCACTAAGAGGACTGGTTGTGAAGTTTGTCATATGACTGTGGATAAGCCAGCTGTCACAGGGCATTTCCACACAACAACTCTGCCAGTTTAAAGCCAGTTCTGGACCTTTATGAACCCAAGACATCGATGTTTTTGAAAACTGAGTTGATTCTTTTCTGGTTCAGTGGTGGTGTATTTGAAACCGTACTAAAATAAGTCTTTTCTTTGGCATGCTGAAGCTTTGAGGAGCTTATGAGAAATCAATTTCTTCATTTATAGGAATTCTTATGTTAGCAGGCCTCTCAGCCTTTAAGCTTCAGCTGCCTTAGCATGTTTTTCAAGGGAAAAAGTATCTTAAAAGTTTTAGAGCTCAGATTTTTTTGTACATGACCAGACAACTGTACACAACACACATTTATTTATCATAGTCATTTGTTGTATTTTATTTATTTAATTTATTTCCTGCCTTCGTTCTGGGAGTTCAAAGTATTTTTCCCTAATTTTATTCCCCTCAACAATCCTGTGAAGTAAGTTGTACTTGGAGCGACTGACTGTCCCAACAAAGCCTGCTGGGTCCTGTAGCTGAATGAGGATTTGAAACCAAATCTCCCTGGCCCAGGCGAACTATCTTAACTGCTCCAATACAGTGACATGGATCAGTGGACTGCACGTGCAAGCAATTTGTTTTATTTCCCTTTGGAGTAAGACTGAGGGAATTTCTGTTTCTCCAGGAGCTGTCCATCTTGGGACATGACAGGGATTCTTTTTGTTCTCAGTATTGTGCAATCAGTGGAAGATACTGCCTTCAAGCTGCTTTTGAGGGATTGGGAAGTGGAAGTGGTAGTGAAATATCGAATGCCAGGATAAAACACTTGTGACGATGTCCCCAGTATCCACAACCCATTTGGAATACCACTTTTTTCCCAGGGTTTTCATATTGTTAACATAAAACCTTTTGATGTATCATGTCTGAAAAGCCAACATCAACAACTTTTTAAACTGCAAACTTCATGACCTAAAAATAGAGGAAGGATACTTATTAGCCATGTGCCAGTTATTGGATTGAGTAGTAGTGAAGCTTTGTTGTAACCACAGGTCATGACATAAGAATGCAATAAAATATTGGATTGGCTAAATTTAATCCTGAATTCTGAGTATTTTACTCAGAAATTTAACATAGGCTAGTAAGGTTTTTACCCAGGGCCCTTTAAAAGACTTTTAATGTGTTCCTGAGCAGAATGTTTGATTCCCTCAATTCCTTCCTTCCTTTTACTGCATCCTCCATAATTGTTTTTCAATTTTTTATTTTATCTATTTCTCAATGGTCCAATAAATAATACTTGAATATTATTAAGATTGTATTTTTATTAGTAGGTTTTCTGTCTGATAAGATTTTATGAGTCCATTAAATCTTTAATAGCAGAGCTGAAGATAAATAAATCTCCAAAGAAGGCAAAGATCACAGTACAGTACTGTTCTCAAATCCTGTGTGTTGATTGACTGTCTTCAAATCTGTCTCATATCTTTCGTATCCCTTTGGCATTCCTATAATCTCTCTTGGTGATTTCATCCAGCTAAATTTCTAGATTGCATTTGATTATTTTTGCCCTGCAAGGCCATGCCATTTGGCTGATCAAACATAGATTTTTAGAAAGGATCAAGCTAATCTACACAAGAGGACATTTCAGTTTTCTGCTCAATCCCTTTCATTAATCTCAGTTCTTTGAGAAAATGTTGGTATAACTATTTGAGGAGAAGTTGTGAGGTGTTCTTAAACTTTGAAAAAGTTGTCCCTATATAGGGTGGAAAAACAAAGACACGAAATACCATATCAAACCTAGACAACCTGGGAACACTGGATATTGATGCGCTGGTGCCTACCCATGATGAGCAAGGTTGCTGTATCCCAGAATGGAAACGGCAAGTGATGGTCAGAAAATTGCAGGCTGAACTAGTATCTGAAGAAGAGGACAGGAAGGTACTGTACTGAGCTAATAGAACAAAAAGTGCCTCTTTGTTTCTTTTCTAGCTCATATTCATTGTAGAATTCATTCATTCATTCATTCATTCATTCATTCATTCATTCATTCATTCATTCATTCATTCATAATTCCAGTTGAATATTTCATTTTGTGTCTCGCTATGATGAAACATCCTTCTTTCCCCCAAATTCAAGTAAGATACCTTAAGAACTACAGACTACAGAAATCATTAAATTTATAGTGGTTGGGTGGTGGTTGGGGTTACAACCTCTGCTTTTTTGGCAGAGGGTGTTGTCCCTTTATTTTAAGTTGTCTTTAAAAACTATATCAGTTTATATTTATGGGTACAGTATAGTTTTAATATAGATTAGACAAACATCTAGTAAAATAGCTTCATTTCTTGTTGAGGCAGCAGGATATCTTAAAATAATCTTCCAGTTGCATACTTATGGGGTCCATCAATTGGGCTTGATGACTCAAAATGTCAGTTGTAGTTGAATGTATCTAAGATGCTATAACTCCACTAATAATCCCCTTGAATATTCATTCATGGCAGGCAGAGAAGTGATGCCTTTGAACGAACATGACTTGATCTAGTTTCTTCTTGCTTTCTTTTTTGCCCTGTCCAGAACAAGGGAAGCTGTGTGCTAGATACTGATGTCTGGCAATACTCACAGGCTCACAATGCCATCCTTGGCCCTTATGGGGAACTACTAACAAATGATGATTTGCTGTACTTAGAGAACCAGGTTGAAAAGCTGCAGATGAAGAAGAAATGCCAGGAGTTTAAGCATGAGCTGGGACGCCTAACAGAAGAGCTACAGAGTGTTCTTCCATCTCCCATTATCAGTATCACAGTCAACCCACAGTTTTTTCAACCTTTCTCCCAGGATGACACCCAAGAGCTCCCAGCCTGGTGCAATCAGGTGTCTGGAGTAGTAAAAAATATGTCCCTACTTCTCAACAATATCAATAGAACCAAGAAAGAGGAGGCTAATAAGAAGTTACTTCCTAAGTCAGGCAAGGAAGGTTTTGTTTTAAGAGGCTCAACCAATAGGGAGATCCTAGAAAGTAGTGTCTCTGTACGGAATCTGAGAGACAATTTTGAAAAACAAAATCTTTTGAGTTACTACAAACCTTTTGAACCCCAAGGTTTGAAGGACATGCCCTTGCAACATGAGGCAAGCAAGGAGTCAACACGTCAAACATTATTCAGCACCTGTAAGACCAGGAGGCAATTAAGTGGTAGAGAACAGAAGCTTGGAGATCTGGAAAGTGCCAGTGATTCCAATATCAGTTGTAAGGAACTCTCCTCCAAAGTGTGTGGGTGTTGTGTTTCAATAACACAATCTGCCATCCTCCGAAAAGAACGAATTGTGCTACTTTTTCTAAGTCATTGGAAGAAATCTGCATATGCTCCTTCCTTGAAACTGCTGACTAGGAAGACTCTAGATTCTCAGCAGCCTGGAAAAGCAGGTCTTGTAGAGGTTATAGCAGAGTTCAGAAAACAGCAGGGTCCTCTGCAGGAGCCTTTGAAAGAAATGAAGAGATTTGTCCATTTAGTTCATCAGAGGTGTACTATCAAGAAGTTAATCAGTCATTGGAAGGATGTCATTTCTCTGCTGCTCCAGAACAATTCCTGCCCTATGTCAAGGGTAAGCCTATTGACTATAATAGCTTGAGTCTTGATCTATTTATGCTTGGCTACTTCCATATCCTGGAGCTGGATCTATCACCTGAAGAACGTAAAGCAAGACATCTCCTTTGCTTTGAAGTTTTCAATCACCTGAGTAGACATCAATGGGAAACAGTGCGTGCCTTTCACAAAGCAGTGATTGATGAGATTGCAGCAGGCAAAAGAAACTGGAAAGACAGTTTTGAAGATATTAAGGAACATTTTTTTGGTAATAATGAGGACAAGAGTAAAAACACAGAACTCCAACGTCTGTCGATGGAAACCAATCCAAAAACAATAACCAAAGCAAGGATATCAGACAGTGTTCTTGAGCCTGAAGAGCAAGTCCCAGGGAAATATTTTGAACTAGGTAGCTGTAGCAGTGATGATATTTGCAGTTACATTGATAGGAGTTTTGCTTTCTGGAAAGAAAAAGAAGCAGAGATCTTTAGCTTCAAAGGATCAAAGCCTTTATATTAGTAGCCTCTGTTGTAAGTAAGAGTGAGGTGCCGAGTACACAAAGAGGCCTGCTGGCTGTATGGTTCATTATTTCATGGATACTGTGGACTTAACAAACCAGTGCGTTCCGGTCCTCCGAGTTCAACCCCAGGTTCTGGACAGCGGATCCTTGAGGGCCCCGGTTTTCGACTGCTGCTGCTTAACGCCAGGTCAGTAAACAACAAAGCCCCTCTCATAAGTGAATTAATCACGGAGAGAGGGGCTGACCTGGCGTGTATTACTGAAACCTGGCTGGGCCCAGAGGGAGGGGTAGCCCTCTCGGAAATGTGCCCAGCCGGGTTTCAGGTGTGGCACCAGCCGAGATACCGGGGTAGGGGAGGAGGGGTGGCAATTATCATCAGAGAGTCTTTGGTGGCTTTCAGGGGCCTTGCTCCACAAGTATCCGGATGTGAGACCCTGTTTTTCAAGTTGGGTGCCTGAGAACAGTTGGGAGTGTTGCTACTGTACCAGCCTCCCTGCTGTGTAGCAACCTCCCTGCCTGAGCTGCTGGAGACCGTCTCGGGGGTTGGCGGTGGAATTCCCCAGGCTGATGGTCCTGGGGGATTTTAACTTGCCGTCCCTGGGGCGGGCCTCGGAAGCGGCTCGGGAGTTCATGGTTACCATGGCAGCCATGGGCCTGTCCCAGATTATTTGGGACCCGACTCGAGACAGTGGACTCACTCCGGATTTGGTTTTCTTGTCAGAGCAATGGCAAAGTGACCTGAGGGGAAAGTTAGATCTATCCCCGTTGTCATGGTCAGATCACGTCCTGATATCTCTAAGATTCTCTTATGCCGCCCCACTCCGCAGGGAGGCAGGACCTATTTGATTGGTCCGCCCCCGGCGACTTATGGACCCAATGAGGTTTCAGAGGGAGCTGGGGATAATACCCGAGGATCTGCTGCACGGTCCAGCAGAGGCACTGGCTGCAACCTGGAACAGGGAGGCTGCTGGTGCCTTGGACAGGACCGCGCCGATGCGACCTCTCCAGCCCCATTCGACCCGTCACTCCCCGTGGTATACGGAGGAGTTGAGGGTCTTGAAAAGGGTGAAGAGACGTCTAGAGTGCCGCTGGAGAAAGACGAAGGCCGAATTGGACCGAACACAATCTAGAGCCGCAATTAAGGCCTACCTTGTGGTGGTAAGAGCGGCGAAACGTGAATATTTCTCCGCGCTTATTGCATCCGCAAAATGCCGTCCGACGGCCCTGTTCAAGATTACTCGATCTCTCTTGGGTAGGGTGGAATCGACCACCCACCTGCAGGGCCGTATGGAATAATTTTCCGAGCATCTGCAGGATAAAATCGCTCGGATTCGGTCTAAGTTGGACTCCATGCGTGAAATGCAGGCTGGGGAGATGCCGGGAGAGGGGTCTTGCCCTATTATCTGGGAACGATTTGATCCTGTTGGACCTGAGGAAGTGGACAGGATCCTCCGAATTGTTAATTCCACCACATGCCATTTAGATCCCTGCCCTTCCTGGCTAGTAAAATCGGCCAGGGAGGTGATATGTGGATGGGTCCAGGCAATGATTAATACATCCTTGTCGGAGGGGGTGTTTCCAACTGCCTTCAAGGAGGCATTGGTGCACCCCCTCCTCAAGAAACCATCCCTGGACCCAACCATTTTGGACAATTTTCGTCCAGTCTCCCACCTTCCCTTTTTGGGAAAGGTGGTTGAGAAAGTGGTGGCGTTGCAACTTCAGAGGACCCTGGATGAAACGGATTATCTAGATCCTTTCCAGTCAGGTTTCAGGCCGGGATATGGGACGGAGACTGCATTGGTCGCGCTTACGGATGATCTCTGGCGGGAGCGGGATGGAGGTAGTGCATCCATCCTGGCTCTCCTGGATCTCTCAGCGGCTTTCGATACCTTCGACCATGGTATCCTTTTGGGGCGGCTTAGGGAGTTGGGGGTGGGCGGCGTAGTTTTACGCTGGTTCACCTCCTTCCTCCGGGGCCGTTCCCAGTCGGTGGTGGTAGGCGAGGAGAGATCCAGCCCGCGGCCACTCCTGTGTGGGGTGCCGCAGGGCTCGGTTCTCTCTCCTCTCCTATTCAACATCTACATGAAACCACTGGGTGAGGTCATCCGACACCATGGGATGAGGTATCATCAGTATGCGGATGATACTCAACTGTATATCTCCATCCCAGGTGAAGTAAGTGATGCAGTGACCACCCTCTCCCAGTGCCTGGGGGCTGTGAGGGCCTGGATGGGGAACAACAGGCTTCAGTTGAACCCTGGGAAGACCGAGTGGCTGTGGATTGATGGCTCAGCGTCTTCTGGGAAATTATCATCTTTGGTTCTCGATGGGGTAGCACTACCCCATTCAGAACCGGTGCGGAACTTGGGGGTCCTTCTAGACTCATGACTCCTGCTCGAAGAGCAGGTGGCAGTCGTGGCTAGGAGGACTTTTGCACAGCTTCGTCTGGTGCGCCAGTTACGCCCATTCCTAGATCGCGACGCCCTCCGAACAGTCACTCATGCCCTCGTCATCTCCCATGTAGATTATTGCAATGCGCTCTACATGAGGCTACCCTTGAAGACTATCCGGAAGCTACAGCTGGTGCAGAATGCGGCCGTGCGAGCAATTTTGGGTGCACCAAGATCTGCACATATAACACCTTTGCTCCGCGAGCTGCATTGGGTGCCGGTTTGCTTCCAGGTACAATTCAAGGTGTTGGTTATCACCTTTAAAGCCCTACATGGCATGGGGCCAGAATACCTGAGGGACCGTCTTATCCCCATATTATCGACCCGCCCCACCCGATCATTCATGGAGGGCCTGCTACGAACCCCATCAATCAAGGAGTGTCATCTGATGGGGGCTAGGAGACGGGCCTTCTCTGTGGCGGCACCCACATTATGGAACACCTTGCCCCCGGAGTTGAGACAGATCCCCTCCCTCCCTCCCTTTAGGAAAGAATTGAAGACCTGGTTCTGCCGCCTGGCAAGGGAAGGAGGAAACGATAGTTCCTCATGGGGGTGGTTAATCCCCTAATTCTGTCATGTCCTGCTGTTATTAATACCATCTCCATCTGGATTTTATAACTATTTGTTATATTATTGATGTTTTTATATTTTGTATTTTATTTTAACCTATTTTATTGTGAACCGCCCAGAGTTCCCCGTTGGGGGAGATGGGCGGTCATATAAATTAAATAAATAATGATAATGATAATGATAATGATAATGATAATGATAATGATAATGATAATGATAATGATAATGATAATGATAATGATAATGATAATGATAATAAACTCTTCTGTTTGTGAATTCCTAAAAAAGTCTGCAAGATTCATGTGATCTCTTTTGCCAATTCCATCCCCTTTTCTTGAAAAAACTTCCTCTATCCATCGGATTTTATCTCTCCTGGACTTTGTAACCCTCATTTCACTTGCATACAAGGTGGGACCAATCTACTTCACAAACAGTGGCATCTCATTTAAACCGCCCAGAGTCCCTCATCTGGGAGGAGATGGGCGGTGGCAAAATTTGAAAAATAAATAAATAAATAAATAAAATCTCTGTCTGCACTACAGAAGCCACTGTTGTTGAGTGAAGCAACTACTCTGCCAAATAAAACCAGGCACTTCTTCACAAAAGAGTTTCAAAAGGGTGCTCCATATGGATATCTGACTAAGCAGAGCACCTCGTCAAAGATCTGCACCGTCCTATTGCATTATGGTATGGTGTCCTTTGTCTTTAAGTGTGGATTAACAAGATGCTTAAGGATTTAGACATTCTCTCCATATTATTTTTGTTGACACATCTTCTCAATGCTCATGTTTTCACATGGCATCAGATGTGCACTTTGTAGCTTATGAACTGTCATCTGTACTCTTGGGTATGTATTTTGAAAAAATCATTTTCATATAAATCTGGAAGTTAAAATAGCTCTGAACCTTACAGTTATAGCTTAAAAAGATGCCTCATTTTCCAGGCACTTTCCTTTGTTTCCTTTGTACATGACGTTCTGCTGTGGAACAGCCCTCATGCAAAGGTTATAGTATAGAGATACAAAAGTGTAGCTCATTACCAGGCCTCCACAATAGGTAGGACCAAACCTTCAGAGACCTTTTTGCATTTTAGGGGCTTTTAAGGGAAAAAATGGATGGCTTAAGCTTGCAAATGCTTAAGACACCTATTTCAACCCTTCACATTCCTGCATCCTTCTCCAAGAATAGGCTTTAGCATCACAACATTCTGTTCAAAATTTTGGGCAGCCCACAGAAGGGCTAATTTCACTTAGAAATTACTTAATTCCTAATTTCACTTAGAGATATATATATTTATTTATTTATTATTTAAATTTATCCCTGCCCATCTCCCCGAATAGGGGACTCTATTTGAAATTGTCCCTATGGAAAATCACAGAAGTTGCATCAGAATGAGGGCCATTGTATCTAGACAGTGAATTAATAGTAAACTTTATGACCATTTATTCAGATCAAAAAAGTATTTTTCAGATATTTCCATTTCTAATATACTTGTCACGTCATATGGCAGCCAAACCTGAAAATTCTACTAGGCCTGTTTGCGTTGCAGCTTTTTCACCTAGTATTTTCAGACAGTCAATTGAAGAGTTATTCCCAAGGTATTAGAGATGCAACATAGTACTGCTACATATTCTTCTGGGGGCACATTTGGGGATATTGCCCCCTGAAGAATCTACAGCAGGAGGAATGCTAGCACAAAAAAAAAATTCAGGAAGCTTTACTCCTTTCTTCCTCTTTTGCAAGGAAGATTTCCTCCATCCACCCCTCTCTGGAGCTTTCTGAATATATAACCACAGGAAAAAAAACCTAGACTATAAAATTGGCTTGCCAAAATGGTCAATAAAATAAGATTTTTTCACTTCTTAAAAAGGGCAACTATCTTTGGCCTCTTGTTATTTTATACCTATCTATTCTAGGAGTGAGCTTTATATTACTGTAATAGAAATTTTAAAGTCTCATATTATGCTAGTTTAAGATTTTGAACACCTGAATGGATGTCCTAATATTAATAGTTTATTTTTGAATATTATTATTATTATGGGGGAGGGGGTCATATGTATTTCTCCTAAAAAGATTATATGTGGGTTCCAGAATATGAATAAAAACATTTATCTCAGTGCAAACATGCAGCATCCCCATGTAGTAGTTGTTTAAAAAGTTGTTGCTTTTTACATCTATATACTACTAAAACTCTTATGTCTTTTTGTCTGTTTGTAACCTTCAATTGGGCAAAACAGTGCATCATAGGGCAACAATTTTTGAACCAAGTTACTTCAAATGGGCTAATTTATAGAATGCGTCCAAAATCCAGGACCCATTACTCCTGTGGGATTGAAAGTTGGCAAAGTTGTGGCTGCTTCAGCACCACTGAGCCTTCCGACTACACTTCCCAGAAACCCATAGGTTGCATAGCGCAAGGGAAGATGGGAGGGGCATATCCCTGCCCTCTTTCCCACCTCCCTCTGGCCCCTGTTCCCAATCAGCTGGTGGCAAGGCCTGATGGGTGAGTAGTGATTGGCTGCTTTGGAACCGAGGCTGAAATTTGAAATCTCTTAATGGTAGTGGGTGGTGAGGGAAGGATGAGGCAGTGACTTGGATGCCTGCTGGCAAGGAAGGGCTGGCTGGGGGATGCTGGCGGTTGATGGGTGAGCCCTCTTCTTCCTTGGAGGGAGGGGACCCTTGGGGACACACCAGGATGGGGAGTGGGGTGCAGTTTTCCTCGCAGTCTGAGGCTCCCTTTGTCCCCCCCCCAGCAAAGAGGCAGGCAGTTCCACGGGTCAGTCAAGGAGGAGGAGGAGTGATTTCTGATGCTTCCTGCCAGCTTCTCACAAGTAAAGTCAATGGGGAAGCCGGCAGGAAGTCGGAAGTCACTCCCACTCCCACTGCTTTTTTGCCCACCTGTGGTCATTCTGTTTCTCTGTTTAGGTAAGGAAATATCTCTGAAAGGATGACCCAACGGGTCATGGGTTGTCTAGTTATCAGATAAAATCCAGTATTTTGTCTGAGATCTTTTACTCTGAAATGTAAAACAAAAGTGTCTCTTTCTTACCAGGATATATGAAAAGGAGTATCATGGTTTGCATTGGATTTCCCCACTGGGATTGCTTTCAGCATCACAAAGAACACTCAAAATACAGTCTCAGTTCTTCCTTATATCAACCAACAGTACTGCTTTTCTGGACCAGTTTTATCCATATCTGCTGGATCTCAGTGAGCTTTTTAGCAAATGAAAATAAAATTTTACATTAAAAAAAATTCTGAATTGTCTATTGCTTTCTTTTGCCAACTTCTGTAAAGTTATGGTTTGCAGTATGAATGTCCTCTTTATTGTTGTAACTCAGATGGTTTATAAACTATATGACTTAAATCTGGACTATGCAATCTGCTTTGAGCTCCCTTGGCCCTTGAATGGCAGGAGTGTTACCTATTCCAAGAAATGGGTGGGTGTCGTGTGTAGATGTAGAAATAACACGCCGAGGCTGGGAATCTAGTCTCTAGTGTTTATTGGTACCTACATACAGAATCCTGCTAAACTGATAGTGCTCGAAGAATCCCAAAGATATGAGTCCAACCTAGGGCGGAGCTTTCCTGAGGCGTTTGGGAAAGAAGGCCAGGCTTTCCGAGCTACGTGCTCGCTTCCCTCCCATGGGCGGCAAGCTCCCCCCTCCGCTCTCCTGTGTCTCCCTGACAGTGGGCCAGAACAAAAATTAACTAAAAATGAAATAGATATCATGATTACTCCCCATGTCTTTAATAATTGTATGCTTCAATCACAATGAAAATTAAAATTTGCTAGCAACTTTTGGAAGGGTTGAGTCAAGGATGGGGAGAGGCACAGGCAGGGTTGAGAACTTAGATTGTGCCCCCCTGATTTAAATAAACCAACATCTTTTCTTAATCAAAACACATTTTTAGAGACTCGTAATTCATGTTATCCTTGATATAGCAAAAAAGAGAAAAACTCATCAAAGTGAGTTGTTCAGGGCAGGCCACAATGAACTACCCACTGAACTTGGATATATATATATATATATTTTAAAATGCATATTACATATGTTTGCCTACATTCATCAATGTATCAATCAATGACAGTATATATTTTATGAAGCATTGCTTCATTAGTCATCACTGAGGCAGCATTGCTGTTGATAAGATTCATACTGAAGAGGCTAAAACACAATCTGATTCCATAGGGACTGCCCTACCCAAAATGAATAATGAATCTGCCCATCCTAGTAGGACTTTTAGATATAACCTGCTTAGGGTGTTAACTCCCCGCCCTTCAAATCACAACAAGTTGAAGGTGTGTAGGCCAGCAGGCCAACGTTCCTGATTGTGGCCCCAATTTTATGGACCTCTTAGCCCCTTGGCTGCTGGCTTTGGGGAAGCTTCTTAAAACCTTCCTTTTCAAATGGGCCTTAGATGCTCCACACACGTAGTGGGGAAGGAGGAGGGCTATCTCTTTATTTAGATTTTACTTAGATTTATATTTGTATGGTTAATATTTTTTAAAATTGCTTGCTGAGATTCAGATAAACCACCCAGAGTCATGAGATTGGGGCAGTACAGGAATTATGTAATAAACAAACAAATAAATATGCATGCTGGGTATGGCTAAATAGAACTGAATTCAAGCATGTGAAAGCTGAATTCCTTTTGCCTGCCCAGTACCACACTGAGAACTTTATTTATAGAAGTAGAACTCATCTGTGTACTCATAAGTGTCACTGAGAGGACCATGACATGACTTGAGGAACTGTAATAATATCCTTCTTTTTTTTTTGCTGTAGGTGAAAATACTACTCTTTCAACCTCTTGGTGACTCTCTGGTTTATTCCTGGGGAAAGAAAGAAATGTTACACAGGGATCCCAAAGACAAGTTCTGAGCTAAGTTGTTCATTGAACTAATCTTAGCAAACAAATGTAGGTGACTGAGACAAATTTACAAGAAATAAAAGGTGTGATTAAATCATCTTTACTGAATGAATGGAATAAGGTAGATTTGTGTTTGTAAAATTTGTAAAATTCCCAAATAAAGGAACAGAGATTCTGCTGAATCCATTTTTAGTATCCCAAGGCTCCTAAGCCACCCCCGACCCCCCTTTTTCCTATAGGACTTTACTCTTTGGATCATTCATTCATTGTACCAAAAAGCATACCTATACTGTAGCTTACTATGTCCAATCCATACAGGCTTCCTCAATGCTACCAAACTATAATGTGAAACTATTATTTGAAAGTGGCCAGTGAAATTTAGTTTGCATTAACTTTTAAGGGGTTATATTAGATTCAGCCCCAGTTCCAAATCCTGAGTTGAACTGGGATGCTTCAGCATAAAACTGCAGCTGTACAAAGCAAAGCATGTTTAGGATCCCTAAGAAATTATTGAAATTGAAACAGAAAATGGATATAAGTGGTTTGATATTTTGAAGTGGTAAAGGTAAAGGTTTTCCCCTGCACAGTCGTGTCCGACTCTAGGGGGCGGTGCTCATCTCCGTTTATTAGCCGAAGAGCCAGCGTTGTCCAAAGACGCTTCCATAGTCATGTGGCCAGCATGACACACATGGAATGCTGTTACCTACCCACCGAAGTGGTACCTATTTATCTACTTGCATTTGCATGCTTTCAAATTGCTAGGTTGGCAAGAGGTGGGGCGAGTGTGGGAGCTCACTCCGTCACGCGGCGCTCGGGTCTCGAACCACCAACCTTCCGATCAACAAGCCTGGTGTCTTATCCACTGAGACATTGTGCCCCTATAATAAACATAGTAAAAGAACAGCACTTAATACCAATTCCAATGCACAGTTTTCTTCCAAAAGGCCATAACAGATCATTGCAAGATTTTTGGAACCATCTGTACATGCAAATACTTGTTAGTTGTTTTACATTTTTTTCTAAACATTCACAGATCAAAATACTTCTTTAAGAAATGGTCTTCTCAACAAACAATATTTAATTATTTTCCAAAATAGATAAAGGCATATTCTTTGCTAATTGTAGGTTTCTTATCACAGGACTCTATCACAACATCACAGTTTTTCATTAGTATTGCTCAGTAGGATGGATGAATGAATCTTATTTTTAACACCCATCTCTCAGATTTGTAAAGGAGACCTTTATGAAAAAAAACCCCAAAACATAAATTGTCCCCTTCTGAAATTTGGCAGGACTTCTCCTTGCAGAAGTTGTGGCAACCCTGTCCAAAACAATAAACTTTGCACTGCTATTCTAGTAGGCACTTATAGAAGGTTGGCGTAATGCACAGACACTGAAATGGGGAGATAAGCATTTTCAGTATAATTAAGCTACACTAAAACCCTGCAGATAGTTTATAAACTATCTGCATGCAGCTATGTGACTCCCGAATATATCTGTGATGCTCCATCCTCCCTGCATGTACTTGATTGGCCAGAGGCATCTTCCCCCTCCTACTTTTTTCTGAAAAGCTTTTCCATTTAGCTCCACAACAGCCTTATGAGGGCACAAAATTGTCCTACAGCAATGCTGCATCAGGAGCATTATAGGAAGTCAAATTGTACATTAGGCTCAGCCTTTTTCATTGTTTTCTTTCAGATGACCTAACCCCCAAGAGTCTCCCAAGAGAGGAGAGTTCCCTGAAAACAGCATTTGGGCCGGGCTGGAACTCAAAGCTGGAACTGCCCTGTATTTGGTGAACAGCCAATGCAGAAATCAAATCTAATCACTTGACTTTGATCAGTGAACAGATCAATCATATCTAGAACTCAATTGTTGCATTCACACAACACATGAAGTGCAAACTAGCCAGCCACCGTTTAGCTCAGCATGCTGTGTTAACCCAGCCGGGGTGATTACTGAAAATCCAGAAAACGGGGATGAGTAAACCCTAGCTAAAGTACTTATGGGCAAGTATGTTGAATGAACACAGACCCTGTGTGTGTGCGTGCGTGTGTGTGTGTGTGCGTGTGTGTGTGTAAGTTTGTGTGTGTATACATACACACAGAGTCTGTGTTTATTCAACACACTTGCCCATAAATATCATCAGGTTTTGATGGAGTGCTAAAAGCTTATACAGTATGTAAATCCTACTCAAAACCTGATTGAAATAACTTGAAATCTGCTGCATATCTTCCATCTAAGCTCTCGTCCTATTTTCTTACTGGGGTGTTGCTTTAAGAGCAGGTGGTCTGGAGAGAATAACTGTCAAAACATTTCTCCACCTTCCTCTGTGCTGGCTGTAAGAGCCAGTCTAAATATAGATATAGATATATAGATATATATAGTCTGCAACTGCTGAAAAAAAACCCAGCCTAATAACTGTCACCGCCAAGGGTCAAGGCAAGCTCTTTCCCAAACTTTCTCCCAGATCAGACTTGTTGCCTGGATGTAAAAGAAGTTAACAAGGTAAGATCAAGAAGCTGGTGGGTGGTGATTCCTGTCAGGATAATGGAGAGGGAATACTATTATATTAACAAGAGAGCCAGTTTGGTGTAGTGGCTAAGGCACCAGGGTAGAAAGCAGGAGACTGTGAGCTCTAGCAGTGCCTTACGCACAAAGCCAGCTGGGTGACCTTGGGCCACTCACACGCTCCAAGCCCTAGGAAGAATGTAATGGCAAACCGCTTCCGAAATCTTGCCAAGAAAACTGCAGGGACTTTTCCAGGCAGTTGCCAGGAATCAACACTGACTTGAAGGCACAAAATAAATATGAGGAAGAAAAGGCACCAACATTTTAAATCTTCGTTTGCTAGGAGGTAATTTTCAGGTTTTTTTCAGCAAAGAATAATATCAGATTAGTCAGTGTAGATCTGGTGAAAGATTATTCAGAGAAACATTTTGTGGTTTAAGGAAAAGTGTGTGGTATACTAGCTAAGTAAAATGAAAAAACTACTATCTAGCTACTATCAGACAAACAATATTTTATATGGTTTTTGCAAACATTATAGTATGGTGTTGTATGTTCCATGAAAGCTCACAATCTGCTAATGGGAATCTGTTTCTTTGTTTATGGGCAATTCCGCACTGCAGAATGGGAAATTAGTTTCCTATGATTTTCAAATGAGGTTAATACAACAAAATAATTTGTTTTATGTATATTGACCACCCCACAATATATTCAATAAGGCGTAGTTAGTATCACTCTACTGTTGAAGGTACTGTATAACTCAAAAACTGGAACCATAACTCATATAGGACATTTCCCCACCAGCAAGTTATTGTCAGGGTTCATGTCTATGAATCCTGCCATTGGGATTAGGCCTAGCATAGATGCTTGTAGAGTTGTTGGGAGGGGGAATGGCAGTTGAGTGTTATGTCTGGTGGTGGAGGCTGGAACCGGCTTCGTCAAGGTCACGCACCTGCAGCAGAGCGGAGATGGGAACGCTTGCCTCATGAGATCATCGGTTGGTGATTTGGCGCGCAAGGGGGGAAGTTAAGAGGGAATAGTTTGGCGGGAATTGGCATTCAAGTCTTTAGGAGTGCTTCAGTTAACATGTATCCTGAATAAAGCTTTATCTGTATTTCATTGAATTGCATTGAGAAGTGTTTATTGGGACATTGTTGTTGAGATCATCACAGTTATAGCATTTTCTAGAATTATCTAATCACCATTATGTCAAAATAACAGTAATGATGACAGATTCTACATCCCTTCAACTATGGCTTGGTGATGCTATGAAGATGCTGAAAGTCATGAATGAGAACATAGCGATAGACAAGTCTTGCCCTACTATTTATGCAGTTTGAGCTGGCTCTTAATATATTTCTGGACCAATGAACATGATTTTCTTGATTCTACCCCCCAGTATTTGGAATCTATCAAGATATCAAAAATTGTAGATTGTCAGAAAATGAAAAAAGATTTTTTAGGAAATTACAAGATGACTTCCAACTTTCAACAACAAGAATATACAACAATTTCCATAATTAATCCCTTACTCTAAATCTAACCAAGATCACATTATTTCTTTAAATCATTCCATAGGCACATTATAAAAATCACCAAAGACAATTGCTCCTTCCCCTTATATATAAAGAAAAATAAACAAATATATAAACCTCGAAATCAACTCCCCCCCCCAAAGGAACCGATTTGTTTAAATATTTCCTTCCTACCACTATTCTATATATTTCTGGCCACTATATTAAAAATCAAATTATAAAAACAATTAAATTGTCTACTTTTATACTTAATAATACTATAACAATCTTAACCCTATTAAACCTAAAACCAAACACTTATTCTTATATCTTATAAATCTTAAAAGATCAAACAAACTTTAAATCATTAAAGAAAAATGGAATCATATAAGCCTTAATATCAATCCAAATACATATTCTTAATTTCTTATCCCACATCGAAATATACCAGGACATTTACTTTTCTCTATATTACGCATAAGGCATTATTCATAAAAAAATTTATCATCCCAACTGCCCCCCTTAATAAATCAAACTCCTCAGTAGAAAACCTCCCACATAACATAGCTTTGTTCCCAAAACAATCCTTCAGAAAAACAGCCTCTTCAGTCTCTTGCAAGTCAAACTTTAACTCCTTCTTCACCAAAGTATGTTCGTTGTCTGGCATTTCTTCAGAGAGCCCATTCTCACTGTCAGGAAAAAATATCCCCCTCTTGATAAACTTCTTCCTCTCCCCTTAGAACATAGCTTTCCAAACTGTGTGTCGCGACACTTTAGTGTGTGATAGAGCATTAAACCAAGCTAATGTTAAAGCTCTTCTCAGCTTGGAAACTATGACAGAATTTAAATATTCCATAGGTTATCTATAGGACAGCTTCCTCAGAGAACCCATAGAAGTGCAGCTTCTCAAGTAGATATCTCCTCCATCTTAGCATTGAAATTACCTGCCTGAGTGATTAAGCCTATGGGCAGAAATTTTAACTTTAACTAGCAGGTAAAGAAGATTACCCAAATCTTGGTTTCAGTCTTAATTACACTGTTCTCACAGCAGAGGACTACATTTGAGATACCACATGGAACTTGAAAGATGCTTCATAGAAATTTAGATTGTACAGTTTCTAATTTTGAGTAGTTAGCATAGGGCCCTAGCTGAGCACGTACAGGAGTTGAGAACACACTTTGGCAGATAGTAACTTTAAAGCGTGGTTTAACTTTAGGGGCGTGGTGGCTCAGCGGGTAAGATGCCAGGCTTGTCGATCGGAAGGTCACAAGTTCAGAGGTTCGAATCCCTAGCCCTGTGTGCGGAGTGAGCTCCTGCACTAGCTCCAGCTCTTGCCAACCTAGCAATTCGAAAGCATGCAAGTGCAAGTAGATGAATAGGTACCACTTCGTAGGGTAGGTAACAGCGTTCCGCGTGCCTCATGCCGGCCACATGACCGCGGAAGCGTCTTTGGACAACGCTGGCTCTTCGGCCAACAAACGGAGATGAGCACCGGCCCCTAGAGTCGGACACGACTGCACAAATGTGCAGGGGGATCCTTTACCTTTTTACCTTAACTTTAAAGCAGCAGGAATGAATAAGGCACCCCTTGATCAATAGAAAGTTCCAATTGCCAAGGCATTCTGGGCTATATAGTCTGAGTGAGCATTTCTCCCACCAGAGGCCTGAAAAACGATTCTAAGATACTTGAAAGTCTTGGTCTGCTCAATTTTGTGACTGTTTAACAGTCACCTGTGAATTCTGGGGTGCTTAGAAAATACCTGAACTTTTATTTTTTATAATTTATTACTAATTCTTCATCCTAGCAATAAATGGCAAAGGATCTCAAAGGAATTAAAATGTTCCTCCTAAATCAAACCAGTGTTTTGATTGAAATATCTGGAGTAACTGAAATAGATTAGAGTAGGGGCCGGTAACTGACTCATCTGAACTATCAGTTATTGCAATATAAAGCTGATGCACTGATTCAGATTTTAGGATTTTGGTAAGTATTTCTCCCTATCGTGAAGACCATTTAATCCAAGTAGGGCAGAGTTCATCTTCTCCTATAGTTCCAGGGCTTAGGTCATAAAGCAATTTGTCAGGCACCTGCAAGGTTAGAATTCCTGGGAAACTATCACTGCCAGGCCGCTGTCTATGGAAAAGCTCTGAATGAAGGCTATCATATTTTGTGAAACTCCAACACAGTACGATCTACGGTCTTAGGGAAGGTCTCACTGCTGGCCCAGTGAGAGAATTCTGCAGGATAGTCAGTCGGCACTAAGCCATTTAACAGGGTGAGATTCAGTTTGTAGAAACGGTGAAACAAACATAGCCCACAGAAGTTTCCCACCATATCTTTTGACTGATGCATAAGAAGTGGAGTAACTATTTCTATGGTCGGTGGGTAGAGATGATATTTACTGTAGGTGGACTTATCATCAGTGCCTATCCTTGCATTAACATCACCTGCCACTGTCATGGATGACTGGCTTGGTTTACAAATTACCAACATATAGCTCCAATCTATTCCAGATGTGTTTTATGAAAGAGTGTGGTCGCAGTTGGGAATGCATAGATTGATAAGCAAGAAAAGGAAATGGTTAGACTTAAGAATAATAGCCAGAATGTAATGTTCAAAGGAACTCAGATCAAGATTTCAAATTTTAGACAATAGTGATTAATAAGTTTAGACCACTGCAAAGTCTTCCTCATCCCGCTCTTCCTCATCCCCCTACTGAAAAAGATTTATAGCTACCAATTATTGGATCACTGGCAAGCCAAGTTTCCTGTAAAAAGATATTATCATGTTTCATAATATACTTAATGAAAGTGGTATCATTAAGTTTTGCTTTCAACCAGCCACATTCCAAGAAATGGCTGTTAATAGACAAGGGGCAGAGAAATATCATCCGGGGCGGGATCGAAACTTCATCCTGTATGTTGTTCTTCAGGATCTTCTAGAGGACCTCCTAAAAGGAGTTAATGGTCGTGCAATACTGTCCTCCTGAGGCATTCCACAAGCAATCTTTTCTGTCATCAGATAAATTAAATCCTTATTGGCTCTAATTTTATGGAATAATCAAATGTCTCTTTAGCTTCAGATCCTCTGATCTCCCTCTCCTTGTCTGATGTTATTGCAATTCTGACAGGAATCTCAGGAGTAGACCCAGAATAATCAACCCCTGCTCTTATACCCTGGTCCTTTTCAGTTTTTATTGTTGACTGCACGCTTCTTTTTGGCTTCCCATTCTGCTCTTTGTCATCTAGTAAATCAAAATGAATTACTGAGTTGCTCTGGGTATTGCAGTTTTTGTGGCCAACAGGTGTGTGTGCATGTGTGTGTAAGGCAACTAAATGGTGGTGTAGCTGTTGCACGGGTTACTAACAGTGTATTTCTGAGATCATCAAGCGTCTTCAATATTTCATCTTGTTCACAGCCTGGCAGAGCTCTGGTCCTGACAGTTATGGGGGAGAAGTCACCCCAGTGTTCTGTTAGTGTTCTATACTCATACAGATTTATTTTGATTGTAAGATCAGGACAATCACAATTGGCACTAATTAATTTTTTTTGTTTATTTGTTTGCTTAAAGGAATAGGCACATGTGTAGCATGTTAAATTTTATTTGTATATTTCAGAGATGAAATGTTGTAAATAAATAAAAATAAATATTGGATTGCATAAACATGGAATTCTTTAAAGAAACCCCATTGATTCAGAAATGTCAGGAATGTTGACTATATTCCCTTTATCCTCTGAACAGGACTGGGAAAAAATATTTCTATTGGGAGCATCTAAAATCATTACCAACTACGGGATTAGAGGTTTTTGCAGAACACTATCATGGTGAGGAACATTGACGACTTCGATTTTTGCCTTCCATCCCATCCTCAATCTATTCTGGAAGGACTGCAGACCCTGCGTTCCAACCCCAAACTCTCAGATGTCACTTTGATTGTTGGGGGACGTGAATTCCCTTGCCACCGCAGTATCCTGGCCCTATGCAGTCAGTACTTCAATGCTATGTTTTCTGGTGACTTTATGGAAAGCTTTTCAGCACGTGTAGAGATCAAAGAGGTGGATCCTGTCACTATGGAGTCCTTGATTAATTTTGCTTACACAGGAAAGGTGACCATCAATCAGGGGAATGTGGAGGCCTTGATTAGGACATCCAGCCAACTCCACTTCCCCATCATCCGGAAAGTCTGCAGTCGGTACTTGAGACAGCAGATGGATGCAAGCAACTGTTTAGGCATTTGTGAGTTTGGAGAGATGCATGGCTGTTCAGAGGTTTCATCTGAGGCTTGGTCATTTTTGCAAGAAAATTTTGAACTTGTATCTCAACAAGAAGAGTTTCTTCAGCTATCGAAAGAGAGGCTAATTATTTATCTGTCCAACAACCTACTGCAAGTACAAAAAGAACAGAGCCTAGTTGAAGCCGTGCTCAGGTGGGTCAAGTATGAAGAATCAGCCAGAGTGGGGCACCTCCCAGAGCTCCTTGACCTAGTGCATTTGGTTTCATTGCCAGATCAGTATCTGCAAAATATGTTGTCATCCGAACCACTGATTCAGGAATCAGAAGCTTGCAAGGCTATCATTGCTAGACATCGGAGCACGGTCAGTGTTTGAAGGCACTTTGTATTTTTTGATCAAACTCTAAGTTCAGTTTGAAGACTAGAAAATAGACTAGGGATTTTCTGGACCAGTGATTGTTTTTTCTTGCTATATACATCTGAACTTACAGATTTCCCAGCTTTTATCCAAAATTTGGTTAAGCTGGAGAAGATTCATATTCTTGTTCTAGGAAAAAGAGTGGGATTTCTTTCTTTCTTTTTAATAGCCCATCCTGTGCTGGTAAGGAGTATTAATGATTCAGAAACCAGGAAACACTTGCTACCTAGAAAAACTTCTGGACTTGTTGGTCTACTATGGCTGGGCTGGTAGATTCAGGGTGGGCTGATTGTATCTGGTAGAATGCACTATTCCGTTTACAGATTAATTATTGGGCCAGCATGCTTAAACTTGGATTATTTAATGCTAACCAAAGTATTCTTCAGAATAATTTTTTTAATGTTAGAATTATCATTATCATCATCATTAGGATCTCTCTGCAGGATAGAAAGTAACCTGAGAGACAAGGAAGGTAGATTTTAAAAAGCCCCACTGAAATGATGAACTGTAGATGAATTATTGTTCTGTGTTTACCAAGCGTAATTGAATTGTAATAGAGATATACTGTATATGCCCCAAAACACTAACTGATTGAGATATCAGAGAAAAGCCATTTTAAAATGCATCATTCTATTATTTCTTTTTATTTTAAGGAAAAAAAACAGTACGCGGCCCAAGTGTGTTCAAACTGTAAAATATGTGGGAAGGCATATGGGAAGAAATCAATGGACTGTTCATCCACATAAGGGTAGACTGAACTTCCTACCTTGCTCCAGCTAGAAAGTATATTGATTCATTACAGGAATAATTGGGAATTTTGGCTTTACCGAAATGCCACCATACAACTTTAAACATACAACGTACAAACTGTTGAAAAAAACAACAGAGGAGTGGTGCAAAAATTAGAAGCTTTCTATTTTGTGACATACTTTTTTTTCCCTTCTCTAAGGCAGAGAACAGGCCCTTTGTCCAGCAGAGGCTGAAGGCCCTTCCACAAAAGCTAGAAGAGGTGCTGGTGGTTGTGGGAGGCAGAGCTCTGGAAGACAGTGATGAAGACGAACAGCCACCACACTTCTCCAGAAATGTTGCCTTTTATAACACTAACACTAGTAAGTGTCTGAAATTCTCCCTGATATACAACACCAGAACAGCTTATTTCAAGAACATTTTATAGAGTAGCCACGTTATGCTACTGAGCACTGCAGTGCAATAACAACAGTAGTGTTGTGGAACTGAGAAATACGAATGCTATCTGCACCAGAATCTTAAAGACACCATCTAGATAGGGTGACCATATGTCCCGTTTTGAACGGGACAGTCCCGTTATTTTAGCATTTTTCAACCGTCCCGTCGTTTTGATCAAAATCTCAATTTTGTCCCTTTTTTAAACCTGGCGGGAAGGAGGAGAGGAAGACAGGAAGGAGGACTGGAGCCAGACTTGCCATTGGAGGCAGCCCGGAAGAGGCCCTATCAGCGTGGCAACTGGAAGCCCAGTTGCCACGTGCGAGCCCAGCAGCAGACACAGCACCACAGTCCAGGTTCCTGCCTCCTTACCTGATCCTGAGATTGTCTGCCCAGCAGTGGTGAGGCCAGGGAAAGCAGGCACGGGAAGTTTGTGGAAAGAGGGTGCGCATGTATATGTGTGTGTGTGTGTGTGCGCGCGTGCGCGCAGATTACTTGCTCAGAGTATTCGCGCACACACATACACACACATGCACTCCACACCCTCTTTCTCCAGCCTCCCCATGACCAAATGCACCTGCACCTGTTGCAGGGAGGCTGGAGAAAGAGGGTGTGGGGTGCATGCGTGTGTGTGCATGTGTGTGCGTGCATGCGGATTACTTGCTCAGCGTAATCGCGCACATACACACACACACACACACACACACCACACCCTCTTTCTCCAGCCTCCCCATGACCAAATGCACCCGCACCTGTTGCAGGGAGGCTGGAGAAAGAGGGTGTGGGGTGCATGCGTGTGTGTGCATGTGTGTGCGTGCATGCGGATTACTTGCTCAGCATAATCGCGCACATACACACACACACACACACACACACACACACCACACCCTCTTTCTCCAGCCTCCCCATGACCAAATGCACCCGCACCTGTTGCAGGGAGGCTGGAGAAAGAGGGTGTGGGGTGCATGCGTGTGTGTGCGCGCGCACGGATTACTTGCTCAGCGTAATCGCGCACACACACACACGCATGCACCCCACACCCTCTTTCTCCAGCCTCCCTGCAACAGGTGCAGGTGCATTTGGTCATGGGGAGGCTGGAGAAAGAGGGTGTGGGGTGCATGTGTGTGTGTGTGTGTGTGTGTGCATCTGATCGGGCTTCGCCAAGGGAGGAGAGTTGTCGGGCCGCCGAGCAGGAGAAGCAGGAGCCGGCCACCCTGGGGAGCTTCTGCGGGCAGCAAGGGGCGGAGTGGTCTACAACTCTCCTCCCTCAGCCAAGCCCGATCAGATGCACACACACACACTCACACACTCACAGGACAGACTGCCCTCGGCAGGACCCGACCACACTGGAGGGCTTCAGCGGGCGGCAGAGTGGTGTGGCTGAAGCCTCCCAGTGTGGCCGGCTCCTGCTGAGGGCAGTCTGTCCTGTGAGTGTGTGAGTGTGTGTATGTGCATCTGATCGGGCTTGGCCAAGGGAGGAGAGTTGTCGGGCCGCCGAGCAGGAGAAGCAGGAGCCGGTCACCCTGGGGAGCTTCAGCGGGCAGCAAGGGGTGGAGTGGTGTGGCTGAAGCAGCCGAGCGCAGACGGCTCCTCCTGCTTCTCCTGCTCTGCGGCGGTGGCAGCAGCAATGACTCTCCTCCCTCCCTCGGCCAAGCCCGAGGGGGATGGGGCAGTGGTGGGCCTCCATCCCCTCCACCCCTGCCCCTTGTTCCCCGGCCAATGACGGTGCTGTGTGCACAGTGTGTGTACTCCGGCCTCCCCCAAACACACCAGCTCTGCCGCACCATTTACTGCTAGAAGAAAAAAAACCTTTAAAAATCGGGAAAAAAAATTAAAATCCGAGCCAATCACGCTGATGGGGGCGGGGTTTGCAGGCGGGAACCAATCGTGTGGGGCGGGGGCAGGGTTTGCAGGTGGGAGCCAATTGCGTGGACTGGGGGGCGGGGTTTGGAGGCCGGCATGGTGGCATAAGACCCTGTTCCGTTTTGCCATCCCAAAAGTCCCGTTTTTGTCTGAAGGAAATATGGTCAGCCTACATCTAGATAAGTTTGCCTTTTACATGGCAGATCCTACAGGAAATGCCAGTACATAATGTGTTTTATGATAGATATACATTTATATTATATATTTATTACAGATATACTAGTGTGGACAGAAACATTCATGTCTTTGAGTTTAATGTAGAATTATGTTGCCACAGGCAAATTAGATTTCCAGATGATGTAATGTTCTGGGTTTCTTGGGCTGTTTGTTATTGTGAAGCAACTGCATTCCTCCCAGGCTCACATTGACAGTGAAACCTGTCAGGCTGGTCTACAAATTCACTGAAGTTGGAAGAGGAACTAATTTAGAGGTTAGGACTCTAAATTTTGGATCCTTGGTGTAATCCGGAAAAGATGATGTAATTTTAGGGCATGTTGACAATATTGTGAACGTAGAAAGAAATAATGACCATACATAATTACTGCCAAACATATCTGGGTAATATATGTAACAGTTCCAATAAATCAATGCTAATTTTTTCTTTTTTAAAAAATGTTTGGCCAGTCCTTTCAGCAAAGGGGCCAAGCATTCAGTCCATCTACACAGTTGTCAGTAAAGACTGATTGAACGTAATACTCTGTTGTGGTTGGGATTGTCAGATGATGATGCTTACAGTTTCTACTGTTCCTGATTATTGGCCATGCTGACTGGGGCAGAAAGAAGTGGTAAAAAAATAGCAGCTAGAGAATGCCCCTATTCTAATTCTTCAGGAATTATTTCTCTCTCTCTCTCTTTACTTTTTTCTTGAATGACCTCATCAAGTGCCACCTTTATGCTGATGATACCTAGCAGTATCTTTTTATTTCAGATGTCTACCAGTATAGTATCTCCAGCATATTATTATCATTATTACCTAGGAAACATGATATATTCAGTTAGATAGTTCATCATCTAAGATTAAATCATATCATTTTCCTCCCAAGGTTCCTTTCCTCATTCTTCTCAACACCATTGACAACACCACTGCAAACCCAGAGACCAGGGATATATTTTTAGCTCTCCCCCTATTTTGCCCCATGTTCTAATTGCCAATTTATGTAGCCTCTTCATGTACAACCTTACAAAATGGGACCCCCATCCCCAATAATCTCTTGCTTTGACTTGTTCAAGCTATTGTTCCTCTCTGACCTTTCTCTTTTTCATGGGCCAGTTTTCTGACTTTTATCCAAAACAGCAGTCAAAATCAGATATTTTTAAGGCTCCACACTCTTCTATATCCAGCATAAAATCTTTATCCTTACCTTAAAAATTATATAGCCTTGCCTACCCTTATCTTTTATCCTCTATTCCTCATTATAATTCTGTTCATTCCCTCTGTTAACATAATACTGACCACCTAAAGGTCTGTTATTCTTTATGACAACACATTCTCTTTAACTTTCCCATATACAGGGGTTTTCTGTTTGAACATATGCATAGTGGCATCGTCCTGTCTTCAAATTCATCATGAAAACCCATTTTTCCTGATGTTGTCTTTCATTTTACTCTTAGATTTATTGTACTGCCATTTGTAGCTAAGTTTGAAGTTCATGGGGAAACTGCTGCTATCTTCCGCTCTGTCAGCCCTTCTGCCCATTATGCTCTCCTTTCCTTGTATTGCTTTGCTCATTTTCTATTACAGACTCTAAGCTCCTTGGTGATATGGACTTTTCAATATTTGCCTATGATATTTCATTTAATCATTTATTTAAACAATTTATAAGGCCTCCCATTTCACTACTGCAGTTTCTGGGCAGTTAACAATGAAAACCGAAAAACAGCAAAACAACTTAAATTAATTAAAAATAAATCACAACAACAGTAAATATTGTTGGGATTATCAGGAGTCAACTCAGCATTGTCTCATAAGCAAGGGGGTCTTTCTAGTAAACGCATCTCCACTGTGCTTGTGGGATGTTACCTGAGTCACCTGATTTCCTCTTCCTCCTTCTTCTTGGTTTGGGGAATTAACATTCTCCATTACGCTTTGGGCACACCTGCAAGCAGGAGGGCTGCACAATGCAGCTCTCGTCCATTCCATCTCGCTTGCACCAAGATCAACTATGAATCTTCTTGTATCCAGATCTACTGAATAAATGTAAGCTATCTCTATTTTATTTCATCTAACTAATGTGTGAAGACTCAATTTATTTCTGAACATAATTAAGCTTAAAATGCAAGTTCCCTGCTGGTTCACGCTTCTACTCTGTAAGATTGTTGTTAGCTGCTTGGAGTTCTTTTATTAACCTTCAAGACTCCATCAAATATATCATGTGTTAGAGCTCCAAATACATCCTTCCCCTTTATGATCAATAATGAACAAACCACAACAGACAAACCAACCAACAGAGCTCACCAAACACCCAGCCCAAATGCCCCAGGAAACAACCAGGCCTTTAGCACCTCACAAAAGGCCAGCATACTTGAAGGCACAAAGTACATCATTGCAACTGGGTAAACTACCATTTATAAGTTTAATAGCACATTCATTATAAAAAGCCAACTACTTGGCTAGGAATTAAAGTCAGGTTATGGGAAAGAAAAACCATTGGGTTTGGGAGAATCTTAACCTCTAGACCTTTGTTACTGATTAAAGACATAATACAAGATGGAAAGTTGTATGTAGGACTTGTCTCCTGCTCAATAATGCAGAGAGATAGTAGAGATAGGGATGGAAAATCATAAGATGTTGGAGTTTTGCCCAAACATATTTATTATTACTCCTATCCTAAAAATGGAAACTTCTGTGCCGAACCATCCTTATTATGCAAGGCAAAACTCTCAGGAAAATTTAAGAATTTAACTAGCTATTTATATATTTGGTTTTTCCATTTCAGGAATTTGGGTTGCCTTGCCTGATTTTCCAGATTACAATAAATGGGGCTTTTCTATGATTGCTCTGAACAACAACATTTACATTACAGGTAAGGATAGTATACTTTCTGACTTTATGATGTTACCAAACCTGTAGGACATTTTATGTGTTTCCTCATAAGTTTGGATGGATTTGTTCTGTTTACCTGACCCATAACGGAAAAAATGAATTATAATACAGTACACAGATCTCATAGGCAAGTGATAAAAGGCAAATTTAATAATATTCCACCGTTTTATCAGATGTATTTTGTCTACAAATTCTGCATTTGTAGAAGGCTTGCAGATGATTCAGAAACAAAAAGACTGAACAAATTTCAACACTGAAAATAATAAAAGATTACATTCACGATGAGTATGATAATTATTTCTGCTTTCAGGTGGCTCCAGGGGATCACAGAATGACACATGGTCTACAACTCAATCCTGGTGTTTCTGCCTTAAGAAGGGTGTCTGGAAGTCCATTGCTCCAATGCTGAAGCCCCGAACAAACCATGCCAGTGCTGTTCTCAATGGAGAGATCTATGCTGTTGGTGGTAGGAGATGAGATATGTAATGAAAGAAAGCTTCTTTGTACAGGAGCATTCTGTAGCCAGGTGCCTTCCAGTCTAACTGATGGCTAGGATGAAGGGAATTGTGGTCACACTTCTCTGGAGGACAGCTGGTTGGGGAAAGCTACTCTAAAGGCACAGGACAGCAGAAGCCTGAGAGAAAGAAATAGAACTAGTACCCAATCTGCACAAAAATGTAACAGTTGAACTTCCAGGAATAATTTTTCCTATATCTTGGAAGAAGCTGGAGGTATGGTGGATTGCCAGGGGAAGTCAGAGGAGCATTCTGTTAGATGCTAAATTAGAAAAGTCTAACGCAGAGCTTTCCAAACTGTGTGTCGCGACACAAAAGTGTGTTGCCACACACAGTCTGGTGTGTCACCACACAACCCGGAAGCGCTGATCATCATCAGCGCTTCCGGGTTTTTGCGTGCTGCCGCAATGGCGGCACTTCCGGGTTTTCCCGCGGCGACACACCAACGGTGGTTGGTGTGTCGCCGCGGGAAAACTTTGGAAAGCCCTGATACAGGCACTAACATGGATGAATCTTGAGTAATTGAACTATTTTACAGCATAATGTGCCCTTAAACCATTTTAGATCTCTTATATGGATGGATAACTTTTTATGAGTCATTGGCTGCATGTAATTTGAGCAGAAGAACCAGGCTCTATTGTAAGGCTGAAAAATACATGGAAACTCCTTTTTGAAATAAGTAAGCCAGGCTCATATGACCAAACAGACCTGTGAGATTCTTAGGCCTGAATCTTGCTCTTTGCCTGTATCGGTGTAAGCTTATGCTACAAACCTTTCTCCTTTTTTATGTATTTCATAGGCACCACTATGGACATTGTGGAGGTAGAATGCTATGATCCTTACAATGACAGCTGGTGCTTTGTCAGTCCTGCCTTGAAGTATGTCAGTAATTTTGCTGTAGCCGGATGTCTTGGGAAGTTGTACCTCATTGGTTCTTGTGCTATCAAATACAATGCACTGACTCTCCAGTGTTACAACCCTGCTATTGGTAAGAAGGAATAGAGAATACTTCTGAAGGAAGCAGCTGGTGGTATTTTGCATAGGCTGACCATACGTCCCATTTTGAATGGGACAGTCCCGTTTTTTAAACAATTCTTGGTATTTTTAAGAAAAAAAGCCAATTTGTCCCGTTTTTTAAAGTTGCTGTGCGTGCACGCCATTGCCCCTGCCCCCTGCACGCCCCCGTCCCCCACACATGTGCGCACGCACCCCCCGAATGCCCACATGTGCGTGTGCATGCCCCCACCCCCCACCCGCGCGTGCGCATGCCCCCCCGCACACACGCCCCCCCCCGCATGCCCATTTTTGCCTCAAGGAAATATGGTCAGCCTAATTTTGCAGCAAGATCTTTTTTATTTTATAATCTTTGAAAGAAGCTCTCTGATCTGATTCTAAACTCCTTATAAAACTTGTCACAATTAATACTGAATGGGAAGCCATTATTCCCTCCAATATGTTGCCCAAATATTATACAAATGTGCTGGTCATCATAATGGGCACGATTTGTGTGTGTAGGACACATTCCCGTTTCTTTCCCTCCCATAGGATCTGTATAGTCTGCTAGGACAGGTGCTGTCATTACAACTATTTGGCATGTTGAACCCTAGTCTGTTCCTATTATTTTTAATTATTTAAGAAACAAAAATGTATGGATGAGGGGGAGAAGAAATGTATGATGTATGACTTCTTGCAGTCACATATCCTTTATTACCTGGATAGTGCCAGAAATACTTGGCCTTTTTCTGTTGAAGACACTTCCTACAACATTTTTATTTTAAATCATACAGTGGCTCATAGTCCAATTAATTCAAATGACTAGCTTACACATGACTTCCACACCATGAGCATGTGCAATGGGGACACTTTCAAGCTATTTGTTTGTCATGGCTCTTAGAAATTCTCTCAGCTAACATCAACTTGCTAGTTGTAATAAGTATTATGCTATGTAAGTCAAGTTTAGTTTGCCCAGGAGACATTGGATGATAATCATGATACATGTGCCTGCCTTACAATAAATTTCAGTGTCCTCCATTTGCCACCCATGTAATGCTAGATAGAGACAATGGTGTTTATCAAATGCTTTATCAGTTGTCCACCATCTCATCTTGTTTTGTTACATCCAAAATGGTGATAAGCTTTGGGATTTCTTGCGTTTCTGGCCATAGAATGTGTCTTTTATTCACTGCTTCTTATGTTGTTATCCACCAGAGACCCACCTGGATCTCTCTGTGCTTCCCTCTCCCATCCTCTGCAAAGTCTTATTGTTCTAATTGATAACTGGGAAGATTCTAAAGCAGATCATACAGTAGTGTGCCTGGAAAAAACATTAAAACCAACATTACCAGAAGTCAGGATAAATTTGCCAAGAACAAGTTTTGCCAAACTAATTTCATGTTTTGATTGGGTAAATTTCCCTAGTAGAATATAGAAAAGGTGTAGATGTAATACATGTATTCAGCAAAGCATTTGACAAAGTGTATCTTAGCATTCTGATTAGGAAGTTAGTTAAATGTAGGCTGGACAGTATGATAATTAATTGGATTAACTAGCTTGGAAACTGTATTCAAAAAGTGCTCATTAGTAGATCCTCTTCAAACTAGAGGTAGATGTTAAATGGAATCCCACTCAGTTCAGTCCTGGGCCTTGTCTTCTTAGCATATTTATTAATGACTTGGATGAGGAGGTAGAGGGAATGCTTTTCAAATCATAGAATGTTAAGCGAGATAGCTAAGACACTAAAAGACAGGAAAAAATGGAAACCATCTGAATAGGTTAGAGAAATGTGATTAAAATAACAGAAAGAAAATTAACAGAGACAAATGTAAAATTATACACTTGGGAAGATATTGATATACTGTAGCAGAATATTACAAACCGAATGTGTGATGTAGCAAATACAGTTTAAGGCTGCATCAACTGAAGTATGTTTCTAAATTATGTGAAATAATTCCATTGTGTTTTGTGTTGGTCAAAGCCCATCTCAAATATTGTGTTCACTTCTAAACACCATACTTTAAGAAAAATTCAGAGAAATTGGGACAGACTTAGAGAAGAATGACAAGTATGACCAGGGGACTCAAACTCAGTTCAAAGAAGAGAGATTGAAGGAATTGGAACTGTCTAACCCTGAGAAGAGGCTAGACATGCTTTTATTATCCCAGAGTGCAGAATGGATTTAAGTGACATGGAGGCAAATTGCAATTGAAGGTTAGAAAAAAAAACTTCATAACAATAAGAGCAATTTGATAGTGGAAATAACTGCTATTGGAAATGGTGGGCTCCTCTCACTGAATGCGTACAAGCGAGGTTTAGATAGCCATCTGTCAGTTATGTTTTTATCTGGATCAGTGCACAGACCAGCAGTTTTCTCTCATTGGTCTAATTGACCCCTTCTAATGATGTGATTCCATAGGGGAAGATTATGGACAGGAAGGATTTGCTGTTGAGAAGTACTAACCTTCTTCTCACCTGCACTGTTATCTTCCTTGAAAATTGTTCCCCTGCTTCAGTTAGATTTTTTTCTAAGCCTAATTGCAGTATGAGAAAGAGGATCTATGTATGAGAGGGTATGTGTGTAATATGTATATTATGTGTGAAAATGTGTTTGTGTGAGTGTATGGATATGTATGTTCCATATATTAATGTTCACCACTCTGGACTCAATCAGGAGGAAGACAACTACCAAAGTAGGGTGATGACAATGATGATGATGGGCTATGAGAGACTGTGTGGGAGGCCCCTTTCAGCATTGATGATGTCCACTTTCTTAGAGTGTCACATCCATCTGTGGCGTGTAGCTCCAAGAAGGTTTTGACACTCGGGCCAAAAAGATTGTCCACTTCTATTATACTTTTTCTTTATCAAGAACATTCATAACCTTGTTTTATGTATATGTATGGTGATTTTATTTGTTGTTTTCTATCTTGAAGGCAGTAATGGAAATGGGATTATCTGAATCTATCAGGGTTTAGCTTTTATTGATTTATTTGGTTTACTTATTTAAACAGAATTTCTAAATTACCCCATCACAGAGATTAGCCTGTAATTTTAATAAACAGACTTTTAAATATATTGAAATGTTATTTTTATTCAGTGGTAATGAAGCTTTTCATGAAAATGATGAAGATTATTATTTTTTTAATAGATGTCTGGAGTATAATTGCATCTCCCTTTCTCCCCAAGTACCTCTCTGCTCCTCGTTGTGCTTCCTTGCATGGAGTCATTTACCTTATTGGTGATAATACAAAGAAAGTCTATGTGTATAATCCAGAAGTTAACATCTGGCAGAAGGTGGGTAAACAAGGAGTGATAATAACTATATTATTTTATTTACAGTTATTCTTGGACTGGGGACATCTTACTTAAAATCTTCACCAATCACTATATAACACTGAATCACTCACAACCTTTCAGTCTAACCTACCTTGCAGAATTACAAAGAATGGATGTGTTTATTTTTACCTATTTTTCTAAGGTCAAGTTGTCTTAATAAAACTAATACATAGATATTAATATACCAAAAGGTAAAAGGAAAATTAATGTTGAACACAAGACAATGAAAACAGTGATAAAATAGAAGACGGGCAACGTATGGACAGTTCTTATTCCTTGGGTGAAGGCAAAATAAAAATACTATGAACATTTTAAAATACTAAAATTTGAAACCACGTGAGAATGTTTGTAGATGTGAATGTTCATGCCTCTCTCTTACATATTTGATTAAAAAGTAATGAACAGTGTTTTAATGTAGCCTTCCCCAGCCTTGCACTTTCTAAATGAATCGGGACTCAGCTTCCAGAATTTCACATCTAGTTGTAGTCCAAATTACAACAGCAGAGCTTCAGGTTGCCTTAGTAGAATTATCTCTGGACAGCAAAACAGACTTTGTGGGTCTTTAATGTATACTGTAAGCTAGTATTCATGTTTCAGAAAAACAAGGTCTATTCCTCAAATGATGGTATCTCAGGCAACAACAAAGCTTGGTCCTATTCTGCTGCCTGCTTGGCTTCAGGGAAGATACATGTAATGTTATTGGAAGGTTGGTTTACAGTGTCATGCTGAAATCTATCTGCAGCTGTTCACATGGCGTCATCGCTCAGATGACTCCAATCCACAGGACAGGTGCAGAAGATACCCTGCCAGATTCCCCATCTCCTTTAATTTATGAATAAATAGTTAACACTGTCTATTTCGGCCTGTCCATTGGTTCTGCTTTTGCCAGTGCCCCTTAAAAATTTTGTTGTAACAATTTATCATCAAACAATTACTCTCCAAACAAATTTTCTACTTGATTCTATTAAAGGACTGTTTAGGAACAGCCTCATCTCTTGTTATGTTTTCAGTGTTTTCCAGATGGGTAGTCAGGAGTTAAAACAAGTACACATAACACAGCCCAATATAGCAGCATATATCCTTGCTTGATAGGTAGATAGAGAGAAAAAGAGGGACCATTATGGTTCTGGGGGCTATGCCACCAATAAATATATGTTATGAATTAGCTCTAAAGTATGATAGTATTGTGGAATCCTTGGTGCTCTCTGAGCCTTGTTGTATTCTTGCAGACGTTTCATTACCAGGCTAGGCAACATCTTCAGTGCGAAAAGGGAGTGGGACTTGCTCTCTGTTTATATACCATGGCTTGTCCTGCTTGTGTTGGTGGAGGTGTTGTTCTCTCCTTAGTAGTTCCTTGATTGGGCTGTTCTTTGCTACTTGGTTGATTGACTGAGTTAATAGTTCCTTGATTAGGGTATATTGTGCTGTTTGATTGTTCCTCTGGTGCTAATCTTGGTGTTAATCTTTGCATATCTTGGTGATGATTGCTGGCCAGGAGGTGTTCTGGTCTTCTGGCTTTTCTATTGTCTCTATGTAGGACAGACCGGCAGAAGACTAGCAGAACGCATCCATGAACACCAACTAGCAGTCAGAAGACATGATGAAAACTCCTTAATCTCACAACACATGGACAGACTTAACCATACTTTCAACTAAGAAACTGTGAGCATCTTAAACCAAGCCAAGTCCAAAAACGCTAGGGAATTCCTGGAAGCTTGGCACTCAGACAAAGCAGCCATCAACAGACTCATAGAGGTAAACAACATTTACATACCATTCATAAGAGACAATAGAAAAGCCAGAAGACCAGAACACCTCCTGGCCAGCAATCATCACCAAGATATGCAAAGATTAACACCAAGATTAGCACCAGAGGAACAATCAAACAGCACAATATACCCTAATCAAGGAACTATTAACTCAGTCAATCAACCAGGTAGCAAACAACAGCCCAATCAAGGAACTACTAAGGAGAGAACAACATCTCCACCAAAACAAGCAGTACAAGCCATGGTATATAAACAGAGAGCAAGTCCCACTCCCTTTTCGTACTGAAGATGTTGCCTAGCCTGACAATGAAACGTCTGCAAGAATACAACAAGGCTCAGAGAGCACCAAGGACTCCACAGTTCAACCCTGAGCTAAAAATATTCTCTTTGATTGGTATGGTACTATTCTTCTAGTAGGCATTACCATACATTCATACATCTCTCCACCTAATCATAGTTTATTATTGGTTTATTATTAACTACTGTTATGAAAAATTGTGCATCTCCTGCTTAAAATTTGGTTAGAAGAGTTTTCCTGCTAAACATCTTTAAGAAACATACAATTCTAGGTGTTTTGGATTAGATAATCTGGATTAATTTTAACCTAGGTTCAAGTAGTGATATATAAAGGATTATGTTACAAATTCTATTGAGAGAGAATTTGGGTCTTCTACTTTTAATGTTACAAACACTAACACAAAGCAAAAGCTTTGTTTATTTCCCCTCCCCCCACCCCCCAAAATCTGCAATAACGTAATAAAACACATGGGGGGGAAGACATAGAAAATAGCATAGAGCTTATTTTTAAAAAAGTTAGATTGGAAGAATTTTTACAGTATTTTAAAAGCCTGCATCACAGAAATTCTATGTATTAAATAATGAATGTAGGGTGATTTGCATTTTTAAAATGAGCATGGACATTTTGATAAATTCAGCCAGAACTGTTCTTCTTACATTTATACAGAAATAATTACACTGACTATTCATTAACTTCCAAGTCTTATGATCTGATGCTTAAAATTAAAATATTTTTTTAATTGTGATTCAAATATCTGATAAGTGTGTCTTCTCATACCAGTCCACTGATCTCTGAAGGTCTGTTAAGGTCCTCCTCTGAGTACCATCATTTCCAGAGTTATTATGCATTTACTGAGGAGAGGCATTTTCTTGGGGACACTATGACTCTGGAATAGTCATTTCAAGAACATTGACCTTTGCCTAAAAATGCAGTATTTCTGGTGGCAGCTTAAAACTGATTAAGTTGTCAGGCATTTTAGAGTTACTGTTGTTGGGCTTGGCTTGTTTTAGCATATTTTGATATTTTTTTATCTGTTATACTTAGTGCAAACAGTCATTATAAGCAGTTATTATACTTCCAGTTTTATGTATTGTATTTATATATTTAGGTAAATAGTTTATTTCCAATTTTGTGCACCAACCTGTTTTAAGGCATTTAAAAAACTCTTAAAATATGTATATAACTAAAATAAGATTATATACGTATCACACCCAGTTTTTCATCTATTCTGTAATTAACCCTCAACAGTTTAGTAATCCTGCAAATGATAGTGTCAGTGAGGCTTAAAGATATTAATCTGGGGTATATTTTCATGCGTGTGACAGTATCTGTTTTTTCCTGCCAGCACATGAATGTCTCCCCCTCCACACTAGATATAAGTTCTATATGATTGTCTGCTTCTTAATTTACTGCTGCTCTATGTATAAATTAAGATATCCTCTTAAAATATCCCAACATGTGACTAATGTAAATCTTGCAGGTACAACAGCTTCATACCTTGCATGAAAATGGTGGAATGGTACCTCTTGGCGGTAAGCTCCTTGTCACAGGTGGCTACTGGAAAGGTATGGAGGGTGACTATCAAGTAGAGATGGAAATGTATGATTGTGCCAAGGATATTTGGACAAGAGAAGGGTCACTTCCCTGTTTATGGCTCTACCATGCATCTTCTTCTATCTTCATGGATACTTCAAAGTGGAGGGAACCTTTCCAGTTGTGATCGCAGAGTTTGGTATGAAGTCTCACAGCTCTGCTGCTCTGACTGAAGGTTTGGGAAAGGAATATCCTTTTCTATTATACTACAGTTTTATATGCCCTTTGGTGTCTCCTAGTTCTGACTTTGTAAGAATTATAGCTTTGACATTATAGCCTCTGTCGGGCTGAACCAACTTCCCTACAGTTTAGGCTGAATGTCTTTGTTCACAGCAATAGCATTAAAGCCTTAATTGTAAAAATCCTAGAATAAGCATAACAGTTGTTTTGCTATAAGCATTATTAGAATACACAGATTCAATAAACTAAGTTAAAATTCCAGCATCTGATTCCAACCAACCAGTGTAATGTATGAACCAGGAACTTAGAAAACTTCTGCAATCTTTTAAAATTAGCTAGTGCAAAATACACTATGCACTGTATGCTTGATATGCTCAAGTAGGATGGTTTCAGTGAGAAAAGGAAAATGGCCCTGCCCAGGGTTAGGCAAGTTTAAATCTTCGGTACTGACTTCATGGATTGGATTGAAGCCAATATCTGAAAGGGACCAAAAATAATGTGAGCTAATTCTAAATTGGAACTGCTCAATACTAATTTGAGGTCAGAGTGGCTAATGTTGATCAGTGACTTAGGAATCAACATCTTTGGGAGACATGCTTCTCAAAATAATCTAGGAATTTTACTTGTATATCTGTTTTTGTCACTGTGGAGCAGCCTTCTCCAATCCCATTGTCATTCAGATGTATTGGATTTCAATTCCCATGATCCCTAGCCAGCTCAGTCATGCCTAGGATTATGGAAGTTGTAGTTGAATATAGCAGGGGAATGCCAAGTTGGAGAAGGCTCTCCTAGGACTAGTTCCATACCTAATGAAGTGCAAGCTTGCTCAATTTAATTATCCTGCATTTTTTATTAATTCCAGCTGTGAAAAGGAGATATACTTCTTCCTGTTGATCACCCTCCAGCTGGTCATTATGATAAAAACAGTCTCATTTGTCATTTTTAGTATATATTTCTTTTTTATTGTCACTGGTACTTATTATTCAAAGTTTCTTTTAGGCAATAAATGCTGTATATACAACTTTGTGCCTCCTTTCACACTAAGAATATATTTGGGGTGGGGGAGGAGAATTTTGTATTTTTATAAAAATTTGTGATCAGAGTTATGGAAAAACCAAGAGATAAGTTTGTAGCAAAACGTTGTTTTATTTAAAACAAAAACATAGGAACAAACCTTGAATCTTCTTCTTTAGCCAAAGCATGGCATGGTTGATTAGCATAGCTATTTACATTTTGATAGCAGAAAGCAGAATGCAGAGTAGTTAGCAGAGGACAAAAGGTATTTACATTTTAAACCTTAACTTGATCAGCATCTGAGTGGACAGGATTCAGCATGTGACCAAAAACACCTAGGCAACAGATTCCCAATATGGGCAAAGCTCTAACAGCTAATTCTGATTGGTCAAAACTCTCAGACTGGCCGGCACCTGAAAGCAATAACATTCCTGAGTGGGGGGTGAACATGTGCTCTCTGAGCCCAAACAGGAAAAAAGTTTTGAGGCCTGGCTTTTTTAAAAACTCAGCCACATATTCTACAGACATAAAAAATATATACAACACTCCCCTTTTTTTATGACTAGAAAGAATATGGAAACAAACCCAGCTTGGTAATTAACTCATTGTGCCTACTGGCAACTAGAGGCTTGGTTAAGATATCAGCCAACATTAATTTAGTATCGCAGTATTTCAAAACAACCTTTTTCTTGGCTAGAAAATCTTTAACAAGATGAAAACGCACATCAATGTGCTTTGTGCGATTTCTGGAACTTTCAGATAAAGCCAAATGGATACAAGCTTGGTTATCTTCATGAATTGTGACAGGCTGGCTTAAAATGACTCCAATGTCTTGCAACAATTGTGTAAACCAAAGTACTTCATTGCACAGTTGTGCTAAAGCATAGAATTCGGCTTCAGCTGTGCTGATGGCTACTACAGTCTGCTTTCTGGAAAACCATGCAATAGTGGACTTTGCAAATTGAATTACACTTCCAGAAGTAGACTTCCTATCACTGAGATCTCCAGCCCAATCTGAATCACACCAGCATTCTAACTTTTCTTCTGTGTCTGTAGCAGACAACCTTAAGCAAAAATCTTTGGTGCCTTGCAAATAACGAAACAGCCTTTTTAACCCAGACTTTGCAGCAGATGTGGGATTTTCCACAAACCTGCTCAAAATGGACACACTGTTAGCAATGTCCGGACGGCTATTGTTTGCAATGTAAAGAAGACTGCCAATGGCTGATCTGAAACTATCTCCTTCAGATGACTCACCATCCCCCTTCACCCCCTCCTCTTTTAGAAACTCGGGAAGCATGGGGGAGGAGACAGACTTGCAGTCCTGCATTTTAAAATCCTCCAGCAGTTTCTTGATTTTGCTACTCTGGCTTATGAGAAAACTGCCATCTTTTTCCCTCTGAATTTCTAATCCTAAGTAATTGTTGACTGCTTCAAGACATTTCAATGTGAAATTGTTTTTCATACAAACCTCAAAGGAATGCTTCTGTTCATCAGATGAAGTGAGCAGCAACAAATCATCCACATTTTTTCTTTGAGCAAAACCTTTTGCTACCAACCTTGCTTTGTACTTCTGAATTTTGCCATCAGAATCTTTTTTCAGTTTGAACACCCACCTACAACCTAAAACCTTCTGATTAGGAGGCAAACTTACTAGTTTCCAAGTTTTATTTTCCTTTAAGGAATCCAACTCTTGCTGCATGGCTTCATGCCAACACTTAGCTATTTCAGCTGGCATTTCTTTAATTTCTTCCAGAGACTCAGGCTCTGTGTGAACGTGAAAAGCCTTCACAACATCTACTTGATAACGATCAGGAGGAACTCCTTTATTAATCTTTTCAGACCTGCGAGGTAGGACAGGACTTACACTCTGATTCCCACCACTGTCCTCAGAAACCTCTTGACTTTCCAGACAAGTCAGCTTCCTGATCATTGACTTCACTAGGTGATTCCTTCAAATCACCATCAGCAAGACTTTGCTGTTCCCCCATGGATAAATCAACTGAAGAACTAGAGTTTATTTTATCCCAATTCTGCTCAGCAAAAGAAGCACTTTTACTAATTATCAGTTGATTATCCAGTATGAACCTGTAGCTTCTCTGACTCTGTTCATACCCTACAAAGATTGCTTTCTTTGTTCTGGAAGCCCCCTTGCGCCTCAGCTGTTTGGGAATGTGGACCCAAGCTGTGCTTCCAAACACTCGAAGGTGGCTTACTTTAGGCTTCACACCATAGAACAAATGAAAAAGGACATCCTGAATTGCACTGCTAAACAGCCTGTTTTGAACATAACATGCTGTAGTAACAGCTTCTCCCCAATACCTAAAAGGCAAACTAGCATCCTTCAGCAAACACATCATTGCTTCCTGCAATGTTCTGTCTTTTCTCTCTGCAACAGAATTCTGTTCAGGAGTGTAAGGGTTAGCTAAAATGTGTTCTATCCCTTTTTCTAACAAAAAGCTTTTAAACTTTGAGGATAGATACTCTCCACCTCGATCTGATTGCAAAGCAGACACTGGCCTTGGGAATTTTCCATTCGCCCAAGCCACAAAAGCCTTAAATTTATCAAAGACCTCATCTTTGTGTTTCAGCAAATAAATGAATGTGTACCTGGAAAAATCATCTATGAAGGTCAAAATGTACCTTGCTCCCCCAAGACTAGGAGAAAATGGGCCTATTACATCAGAGTGAATTATCTCTAGAGGCCTAGAGGTGGACCTATCAGAAAACTTCTTCACAGGAGCCCTTGTGGTCTTATTCTCCTTGCAAACTGCACAGTCTAGATATTTATCACAAGACTTCAATTTTAAATCAGCAGAATAACTAGGCATTTGAGATATGTACTTAAAATTAGCATGAGCAAATCTCCTATGTAATAAATGGATGCACTGGTCATGCAAGGGCTTATTTTCAAAAACAGCCTTAGCTTTAGCAATTTGCTGCTTTTCAGCATTTTGTACAATGTACAGAGAATCTTTCTGCAAACACTTTGCAACTACTCTGCCAGCCTTTCTAATTTCACAACCCTCTTTCTTAAAAGTTATAACATAACCTGAGGCTACTAACTGCCCCACAGACAAGAGATTGCTTTGAAAATTAGGCACAAACAAAACATTTTTAACAGTTTCCCCCAAACATGGAAGATTGATCTCACCTTCACCCACGATCTTGGATACAGATCCATCTGCTAAGGAAACTTTTTGTTTGTTAGTTTTAGACAAAGACAGAAAGGAATCTTTATTGTGACATATATGAGAATTGGCCCCACTGTCAAGAACCCACAAATCTTTATTATCAGAGTTCTCAACAACTGTTGCATGAAGAATCTTCTTTCTAGAAGTCTCTTCTTTCTTCTTTGAAGTCTTCTTCTTTTGAACACAGTCCTTTTGCAGATGAGCAGGGGATCCACAGGTAAAGCATCGCCTGCTGGATAATGCAGAAACTTGGAATTCAGAGCTCTTCCGCTCCCTCTGCTGGCCACGAGAAGACTTTATTGTAGAAATGGAGGCAGCTTTATCTTGTCTTTTCTCCCACTCAGCAAGCAGTCGGGTAGACACGAACGATGGATTTAGATCAGCTTCTGGGATTCCCTCCATGGAGCAAATTAAAGTGTCCCAGGACTCATTCAACGAAGAAAGCATAATGTAGGCTTTCATCAGGGGGGTAAATTCCATCCCACGCTCTTGAAGTTCCACAAAATAATTCTGAAGCTTGTGGAGATGATCTGGCAAATTTCCATTCTCAGGCAAGTGAGCCTTGTATAGTTTTTTCATTAAAATAACCTTGCTGCCTGGACTAGTTTTCACATATAAATCACGCAAATAGTCCCATAAGTCTTTGGAAGTTTCTTTGCCTCTCACGTGAATAAGCTGATCATCCTGAACAGCCAAAATAATGGAGGCTTTGCATTTCTCATCTTTCCTCAACCAGGCTTGATCTGGATTCTGAGGAATTTGTTCAGAAATTGCAGACCATAAATTTTCTCTCCTCAAGAAACTTTCCATTTTCAAAGACCAGTTCAAATAATTAGAATTAGAAAGCCTTTCCAGGAGCATACCTTGAAAATTAGAAGCTGTAGCAGCAGCCATGGCTCCTTCTCTCCCCTGTTGTAGTAATCCAAAAAACACCACGAGGCTTGCAAACACGAGGCAAAACTCCGCCTCCGATGGAAACTTCCTGTAACTGCTGGCAAGTTTCAAAAAACAAAGAAGCCTCTCCAAATGCAGACTGAATCAGGTCAGCTTTCTTCTCTCTTATTTATTTTTCCATAAGTTTTGTCTCTGATCGCAGAAGCAATTGCTGGGCCCATAACCTTTTGTATTTTTATAAAAATTTGTGATCAGAGTTATGGAAAAACCAAGAGATAAGTTTGTAGCAAAACGTTGTTTTATTTAAAACAAAAACATAGGAACAAACCTTGAATCTTCTTCTTTAGCCAAAGCATGGCATGGTTGATTAGCATAGCTATTTACATTTTGATAGCAGAAAGCAGAATGCAGAGTAGTTAGCAGAGGACAAAAGGTATTTACATTTTAAACCTTAACTTGATCAGCATCTGAGTGGACAGGATTCAGCATGTGACCAAAAACACCTAGGCAACAGATTCCCAATATGGGCAAAGCTCTAACAGCTAATTCTGATTGGTCAAAACTCTCAGACTGGCCGGCACCTGAAAGCAATAACATTCCTGAGTGGGGGGTGAACATGTGCTCTCTGAGCCCAAACAGGAAAAAAGTTTTGAGGCCTGGCTTTTTTAAAAACTCAGCCACATATTCTACAGACATAAAAAATATATACAACAGAGAAGAATCTTTTTGTCTTGCAGATGTTCTTGGATTTTAGCTTCCTATTTTATATGCTTGGTATACAGTATATGTATCTAAGTAATATTCCTGTGCCCACCCCAACATACACAGAGAGATTAGTTTTATTCCTAGTAAAACTTTTAGTCTTAGAAGGTATCACATACTTAGGGGTGGGGAAAAGAGACAGCTTTAGCTACAAGAAAGCGATTCTTTTTTAAAGGATAATTTTAGACTAATTATTTCTAATTATTCATGCTATCCTGACATTGAATGTTTTAAATATTAATGTGAAAGTGAAAAACCTATGGCTTTCCAAAAGTCATCAAACTACAAATTCCAGCAACCCTGGTCATTATAGCTAAGAATGGAAAAATTATGTTCAGTGATGAAACAGTGGAAACCTTATAGATTTTACAGATCAGCAAATTCATCATGGGCAGTTGTTAAATTAAATATAACTGCATACTCATAAGGAGCTCAGTTCCGAAATTATTCACATAGCAAATAGCCCTAACTGGGTTTTACTCATAAGCAACTGATCAAGGCCCTGCCGTTTGCACATGCATGTGATATTGATACATACATAAAGTGGTGGGGCTTTCCTTCTATGGCTATGACAATCACCTTGACTTGTCCAACACATCTGGAGGGCACCAAGTAGCAAAAGATATTCAAGAGCATTACAATGACCATGGCTTATTGTTGCACTGATTTTAAGCACCATGGACAAAATTCAGCAATAAGCCAATAAAGTAAGATGATAATTGTGACTAAGTGAAGCCCTACTGATTTCAGTGGAAATTAGGTGCAACTGACTCCTAGGCGGAGTCTCACACTGTAGACTGTAGTTTATGAATAAAGTTTTCATATTTATTTATTGGTAAAGTAAAACCACTCACCAGCTTAATTTTTTGCTATATTTCTGTGATTTTTTTACTAGGCATAAACATGTTTCTGAGAAGTGATGCTACATTAATATATATCACACACTTATTTTTGCCACAGTATTTAAGTTTATACTTAGATATCACCTTGACTAACAATTGTGAGAATAGTGATAGTCTATTGATTATGATAAAGTACAAAAAAGGGCAGACTGATTATTCGATTTTGCAAGATTATTGTGCAATGTTAATGGTAACTTTCAGAAAAGTAACATTTATTTCTATTCATCCAGCCTAGAAAATAATATAGGTAGTTTTTTTTAATATCTAGCTACTCCATTATTAATGTACCTTAAGTAGTTCTCTGTAATTTCTTATACTATTGTGAACTTCTCAAAATGGTATTATATCTCAAAATTCTTTTAAATATAAATAAAAAAATGAATCCAACCTCAATGTGACTGGGTTTTTTTGTTCAATTTTTATTTTAATATTTTATGTGCTCTTCGTCCAGTTACTATATTACTTTTACGAAGTTTATCTCTACAATAATCAATCTCTGTTATGACCATTATTTCAGTTGAAATTCCTGAAATATTAACCTATCATCCTACATTGCCTGCTAGTATAACATCAAGCTGAGCAAGACTGGTTTATGTACTTTAACCTAATTGCTGTATAATGAATATTATAGTCACCAGGGATGTACAATGCTCTGTATTTGATTCCAAAACATTCCTTTAGCATGCAGGGAAGCACAAACACAGCACGTGGCTGCAATTCATGAAGTCAGCTGCATCTGTTTTCAGGATCACATAGTAGCTGCTTTAATGAGCTCCTCAGAAGCACCTTTGCGGAACTGAATTGAAAGTATTGCATGCTCTAATATGCACTGACTTTTGTTTTGGGGACTAAATGGAGTTTTCATTCCCATGACATCATTGGCATGGTCAAGGAGAAGAGAAGGAGAAGGGGAGAGGGAACAGCTTGGTTACCTCACTTTGCTGGGAACAGTAGGCCAAGGCAATGACGTGAGAGCTGAAGAATGGAACTTAAGATTTCATTTAAGCATGAAGGAAAAGAGAGAGGGAGCGCCAGGCCTTTGTTATAGCTCTGCACATATAGTCTTTCATAGGATTTCTGAGACGTTACCAGTATCTGACCCTGAAGGTAAGAAGGCACCAGGCAAGACAGTTTGCATATTCTACTTCGCAGAACATTTATAGGATAATGTGATGTAGCTGATATTACAGAGTGTTGAATTCAGACTGGGGAGACCTAGATCAATTGGGGACTAGTAAATACTTCAAATATGCCTCCTCTCTTGCCCAAAGCCTTGTCTGTGTTAGCTTCTGTGGATCTCTTTATCTTCCTTTGATTTCTGGGTCTCTGCTTTGGTCGTATGGCATGGATACTGTATATATTAATGAGGACTGTGTGAAGGAAATGTGATCAAGAAAGAGATTGTAAGTTTTGATAATTTCTCACACAGGTATACTTCGTTCTCAGAATGCAAGAACTAGCGTAGTTTTTCCCCAATCTGGTTTCCTTCAAATAAGCTTGGACTACAATTTTCAGAATTTCCAGCCAACATAGGTGGAAAGTCTTAGAACTCTAATCCAAACACATCAAGAGGGTCCCAGAATGAGGGAAACCAACATAGGGATTTTTGTATCTTCTTTTTGTTTCTTCCTTTCTCTGAATGTGCTTTTGGTAGACTTGATCCTAATTATTCAGAATTATGAAGGAAAATACAGGATGGCTGAATAATTCAGGGGAGATATGGGGAAGGTAAAGCACAGCTGTATTCCCAGGTAGTCCAGGTATAATACCCATAATTATAGGCACATCCACATGTTCTGCTCAGCCTTGTGCAGAACATCTCATTAACTATTTCTTGAGGACAGGAATGCACCATATCATCCTCAACCTGTCCCAGCCCACTATAAAGGCAACCTAACATCAAAAGTGTTTTCAGCATATGTAGTGTTGTGTGATCTGCCTGCTGCATTTCAGTTTGTTGTAGACAATGTTTCTGCTCCAATGTCCCCCTATGAGCTGTGACAGAAAGTCCCCCTCCCCTCCAGTTACTAGTCACTGCCCTCCACAGACATTTCATTCTAAGCTACTGGGCTGCCTGCCCCCTTCTGAAGGACCTTCCCATGGTGGACTGGTGAAAGGTTGGGCCCTCTTTCTTTGTTTACAGGTTCACTGGTGGATTGGTAAAAGGCTGGAGTTTCCCCCCCCCCCCCACAAGTTTACCAGTGAAATGCACTTTTTTTTACTGGTTGAAATTGAGAAGAGTGCTGTCCGTTTCCCTTTCTAGTCTAAGTGACAACAACAATTGTGAAACTGGGGAAGGGGTTCCCCACCAGTCCACTGGATGGGAAGGGGGAGCTGATGGAGGGAGGGCTCATACCAAAGGTCCATCAGTGGAAGCCACATGTCCTCAAAGACCCTCCCACAGAAAGGAGAGCCATTTGTACTTACTTTCCCAGCAAGGAGCAGGAAAGTCCATTAATCAAGAGCCATGGTAACTGTGGTCTGGACAGAACCCCTAGCCAGCATTGTTGCCAAAGCTCAGGAATGGATTGAAATTCAAACAGCAATTTCTTAATCTGGCTTCATTTCCAGCCAGTTTCAGCACAGGAAACAAGCAGTTTATGGCTGCCATGCATAAGAGCCCTATGGCTCCTTCCAGTTTTACACAAAAGACTATGTTTTCCTTCTTTACTAAAGATGAACAGGAGGAGCTTTGGGAAGCAGGAAAGGCCTTTATTGAGGCCCTGAAGACTGGTGGGAATAACCTGGTGGGTGGAATAAGCAGTTTTACATTTCTGACAACGGAGAATCAAACCAACCATATTCTTGTTTACTATGCAGCAAGAAAAAAAATGCATCCAAAAGTGCTGGCTGCTAGTATTGCAAGAGTAGTGCAAAAAGAAAAGTGCAGATTTCTTTCTATTAATCCCTTTCAAATGTTTTCTGCCTTTTAACTATTTTCCTTCTATTCAGTGTAATGTGAATGAAATTATGTATACCACCCCAGGAGCTAATGCACATTTCCATAATTCTGGGTAGCTGCTGTATGAATAGAAAACACATGAGCACCATCACACAGTAACACTTTCATTCTTCAATTGACCCAGGCAGCTGTAAGATCATTCTCATTCCTGCTGATCTCAGAATGATGAGAAAAGGGATCACCATGAGCCAATTGGTGCTTTTTCCATTGAACCAAGAGAAGAATGAAAAAGCCCTGTCATTCAATTTGTGCTTCACCTACTGAGATATGGTAACTCCTGGAGGATTCAAAATACTTTCCCCTTCCCCCAGGTTTTCAGTTCATGCTATGTGAAAAAAATCTAAACTGTTGGTATGAGGATAAAGCTGCCATGTAATCAAGACTTCATTATCCCTGCATATGAATTCCCTTTTAAAGCTGTAATGATGAAACAATACTTTTAGTTTTGCAGCTTTCCCAACAGCTGCAATCAAGGTTGTGAGTTGTAGTGTGGAATCTCTGTGTATGAGGGTAATGAGTGTGTGTGAGTATGAGTGTGAGAAAGAGAGAGAGAGATGGCTCAATTAAGCTCAGAGGCTGGGCTATCATGAGGCACTGAGAGACAAGAATCCAGGGCAAGCTCTTAGTATGACAAGGGAAAATCAAGGTGGTTTTCCCCCCTGTTTTTACTGCAATTGTAAAACTGAGTAGAAACTGACCAGGAGCATTCAGATCACATTTGTTGATATTGTAGGAGGAGAGCCGCGTTAGTCTTTGGTGCCTCCCGCCCCCGCCAAAAAAAATCAGGAGGAGTCTAGTAGCACCTTTTCCAACTAATAGGTTTTATTAAAAGGTATAAGCTTTTGTGAGCTACAGCTCACTTCATCCGATTTGGATCACTAAATTTCATTTCATCAGATTAGATCACTTAAATGTGTTATTTGGAAAAGGTGCTACCAGATTCCTCCTGATTATTTGCTGATATAGCCTCCTGTATCCACTAGAGAACTCCAAATTTAGCTAGTCCAATCTCTCCTGCAGGCTAAGCCAACGTGGCCAGGAAGGGCAATGGCTGGAGGAGAGGGGACATGCTCCTAGCAGCCTGAAGTGGCCAATAGGAACGAGACAGCCTCTGACTGCATTGTTGATGAAGTGTGCTAGATTGTGCCCAGAGTATAAATTGTGTTGGGAGAAGAGGGAAAACTGGAGCAGCCAAAGGGGACTAAGGTACCTTAGCTGTTATTAGGGAATTAGATGAAGGCAACAACGTGAGGAGTTGTCATATAAAAATGGTTTACTAGGACATGGTTGTACCATGGTTGGAGATGAGGATGAGCCCTTTAATGTGGCTGTCTGGCTGTGCTCAAACAGCTTCCCATGGAGGAAGATGTACTGTATCAAATCAGCGCCAAAGCCACATGTGGAGGGGCCCTCTGGATTCTGAGGAATGGGAATGGGAAGGCTGTGTATATTCTAATCCTCCTCTGACAGGTCCTAACCATAACTTCTGTTACTTTTAGTAATGTTGGAATTCTGACTTGACAGAGGGGCAAGAGCCATAGAAGTTTCTGCGGTGGAAGAAAGTGGCTTCTGGGGTTGCATCAGGCCTCTGAGGTTGAATTTTCTCTGTCCTCGGAACATGAGTGCTCAAACACAATATGGCCACTAGCACGGATGCTTAAGACCATTAGAATTCTGGAGAATTCAAAATCCTTTTTGCCATTTTTATTTTGACCCCCCCCCCCCCAAAAGGAACCATATGGCTATGACTGCATTTTTCCCCTTTCACTTTCCCACTGTATTGCTTAGAAAAGCCTCAGAGGATACACTTGAACAATGTAAGATGAAGTATTGGGAAGAAAGCATTTCCTGCAATTATGCAAAGGTCCACAAGGCTTTGGGCAATTCCTCCCTTGGCAGTCTCCATTCCATCTCATTCGAGTGCCTCTTCAGTCATTTTACTAAATCTATTCAAAGGATTGCACAGGTCGGATGTGGGAGTGGGAAACTTCTCTTCCATTCAGTTCCTTAGGTGAACTAAATTTGAGATTTAAAATGCAAAATCGTAATATTTCTGAAACAACAGAAATAACAGAAAAAATATATATATTAGAAGCTTCTCTTGTATGCAACGGCTGTTATTGTATTTCTGTTATTTTGTTATTACTGCTTTTGCTTTAGTTTTACCTGCAGTTTTGTTTCTTATTGATTGGTTCCATTTTCTTCATTTTCTGGAATGGACTACATGCTACATGAGTTAGGACTGAGAAATGAAAGATTGGAATGAAGGTTAAGAAATGGGACATAATTATTTTAATTATAACTATACACTACACGTGACACAAACATAGGTTTTAGATTAAAAAAAAAACAGCATTAGAATGTATCCAAAGGAATGCAGCATGGGATGTGCCATGCCCTAGAATCCCTTCAGCCACCAGATCTCCCAAATTAACCCCCCTTTCTCTCAGCCCCAACCTAAGCAGACTCTCTGTAAGGTGGAAACAGAGCCAATACAACCGTCTGCATTTCATGTTAATGTACAAGCCACTGAAATTTCACAGAACCACTTTTAGTGCATACCTACGCCCTTGTGTTCCTTCCACCAGATACTGATGTGCTTCTGCGCGGCCTCTGCTTCTGTAATTTGTTCCTGGTGCCAAGAGGTGGCTCTCTAAGGCAAGGGACCATTCGGGCGAGGCGGGGAATTCAAGCTTATTAAAGGAAGGGAAGCTGGGCAAAGATATTCAGACAGGAGCAGGGTGGCAGCAGGGATGTGATCAGACAAGCACACAAGTCCCTGGTTTGAAAAAGAGAGAGCACTGAAAAGAGATTGGGCCAAGCACTCCCCGGCAGCCAAAGCTGTGAATGGAGCCATCATGGGACTTCTGTGGTTTTGATACAATTTTATCTATGCTCTGACTGAGGATCCAGGAAAAAGAGAGCAAACAGCTTCTGCACCATCTGAATGAACTCATTTCTCTCAGGACAGCCTGAAACTCCTGATTTCTGCTATTTAGAGAGCTGCTTCTAAGGTGGTCCTTTGATAACGTCTTACCCATCTTTGACCCTGAAAGAAGAAATTGCAATCCTCTTTCTGATCCAATGAACTGGTGCAATTGATTGGGTGCAGTGTGTGTATACTCAGTTAAGATTTTTTAAGCCTTACTTTTTTACAAGCTTTTTTTTTTAAAGAAAAAGTTTGATATTCTTGGAAAGCCTGCTGTGGAAAAATAAATTGAAGATACATTGGATAACTTCTTGCAGTTAATATTCCTTTGTGGAATTTTCACAGGTATACAGGCCACTGTATATTTTTTGAAGAACCGCAGAATAACGTGGTCTTTCTGCTCCTGAGAAGTTCCCAGTCATATCTAATTCTAGTTCTCTGTATAAACCAAGTGTTAAGTTATGTACCAGAATATGGCTAGGCCCTTCCTTTCTGGCTGCCCACTTCAATTACTGGCCATGGGTCTACTAGCAATGTTTTTTTGTGCTAGCACTGTGGAAAACGAGAAACATGAAAACAGAAGGAACCAGGAAAAGACATCCCGATGGAATGAAACAAGCAGTCTTCCCTTGTCATCATCCCAGGATTCAGTAAGAACATTTCATATGCTACTCCCTGCTTACTAACTGAAGGCTTCTTCCACCTCAACTCTTAGTAAAAATTGAAAAATTTCCCTTGATGTTAGCCCTAAATGGATATGGTATAAAAATAACATTAGGATAGACATTAGAGAAAACAAAAAAGTGCTCAATTATCAAAGTGGATTTTGCTTCTAGATATTGTGTGGTGAGCAACTTGCATCCAAAAGTATTTCAATCTATCTTGTCATAGTCATAATTGATTCTTATGGGAATATATATATGTTTACTTGGAAATAAGTTCCATTGAATGTGATGGGACTTTCTTATTAAACCTTCATAGAGTGCAATGAAAATTATTGGAAAAAAAGCATTTTAGTTTTGTACCTGGCTGGTCTTGTTTAGGCTCAGGAGTTACAAAGGGTCTCTTTCATTAGTATTTGTATGGGATTGTAGACTAGACTGAAAAGATTATCTCTATCTATAATCTATCTATCTATCCCCCCCCCCTCTCATCTAGCACCAATTTCATGCTGTTGCCAAGAAAAAACTATGTGGCAGTAACCTGAAATCAGACCTCAACTCAAAGGAGACTTTACTTATACTGTCCTTAGATTAAACTACCACTGTTCTGACTAGTGGCTATAGTATGGCTATAGACTTAGTTTCTTTGTATGAAGAAATATAGAAGATACTCAATGTACTTATTTCTGGCTGTGAGGAAATGGGGGTCACTTTGAAATACTAGCCTTTCCTGTCTAGAACACTTAGAATGTATGGAACAGGAAATGTAAACATGTTTATTTGAAGAGACTTGCATCAGTACTGAGTCATTTTGAGAATTATAAAAGACAAGACAGTATAAAGAACCTCACGGAGTCTATGTATTTATCTGATATGTTCATTAGCAATGTTTTATACTACCTATTAACAAGAAAATAGTAGAGAACACAACATTCTCTAAGTTAAAAATTTGGATGGAAAGTGTATCCTCAAAGATGACAGTTGCATGTATGTTTTGCGAGAGAAAACAATGCAAACCCCAATCTGATCAATAATCCTTATGAAAAGAACTTGAAAATTCTCTTTTGGATAATGGGGGACACGAATCTAAACAGATATTGCAGATCAGTCTTCCCCAATTTAGCGACTTATAGGTTTGCTCAATTACAGTTTCCACAATTTTCAGCCAGCATGGCCAACTGGTTGGAAATGTTGAAGAATTATATTCCAACAGACATGGATAGCAGTAAGTTAGGAAAACTAGTCCAGATGGCAAATAATATTCTGACTTATATCTGGAACAGCAGGTTATAAAGATGTTGATAATCCTCAGACAGTTTTTTTGAAGTACTGTTGTCTTCCCAGGTCATCTACATTTTGTCATCAACCTATACAGCTATTTTGTTAATTTTTTTCTTGTTTTAACTTTCTTCTCATTACGCAAAGGAAAATACTGCAAGAAAAATTCATAGCTCTGATTCCTGGAATGCCTGGAAGCTCCTTGTGAACAACGAGGTGAGGAGCAAAAAACTGAATAAAAACAAGTCCAGAAAGATTAAGGTAAGCAATTTTAACCGTGCTGCCCATGTTTTGATAAGGCCTATCTTTGAAGTCGGTTCAAAGTCCTGTTCCCACAACCTCAGCCACTAACCCAGTCAAATCTCCTTACTAGTTCTGGTAACATACGGTCAAAAGTCATCATTTTGAAAATATAGAGTCCTGGTCAATTTTTCCTAGAATTGCCACAAGAGTACCACAGGGCTACACTGGTCCCTTCTCCATTGGCCAGACAAGCAGAAGTAGGTGTGACTTGGCCACTATAGCTAATCAGTGTTTGGAGGATGTGTTCTGTGCTGGCCAAGTTTGACAGTGAGTCCTGGTTCAATTTTTTCACCCACTTTTTTTCTCAAGCTTTTTTTCTTGGATAACTTACTATGTGAAATGAGACAATTGACAGCTTTTAGGTATTCTGACAACAAGACCAGGTAGAATTAGTTAACTATGTGCATGACTATATTGCTCTGTCCCAAGCCCAGCAGGGTTGAGTCACAGATTCTTTTGGATTCAGAAGCAATGACCACACCAGTATGAATACTTAACGCTTTATTCCAAGGCAGTTTAAGGAAGTAACATAATCACATAACGTGAGACAGCAATCAAAGAATATATAGGAATAGTGAAGAATATAACATAACCGAAGACAATCAAAGAATATTAAAATATTAAATTGAATTGTTTATTTATTTATTTATTAGATTTGTCACCGCCCATCTCCTCCCACCGGAGGGACTCTAGGCGGTTTATAACAGCATAATCAATAAAACAATAAATTACAATATATAAAATACAATTAGAGCTAAAAATAAATAAAAATAAAAATAAAAAATGAAATCCAACGGCTGATGATCTAACTCAATCCTTGTATGCAACGAGCACTCTAAGGCACTAGCCATCCCCAAACATGCCTACTCCTCTCCTCGCCCCAAGCCAGGTGGCAGAGCCAGGTCTTCAAATTCCTCCAGAAGGCCAGGAACGATTGGGCTAACTTCACCTCCAGGGGTAGAATGTTCCAGAGGGCAGGAGCTACTGCAGAGAAGGCCCACCTCCTGGACCCCGTCAACCAGAATTCTCTTACAGACGGGGTCCGCAACATGCCCTCTCTGCATGATCGGGTGGGACGGGTTGATGTAACGGGGAAGAGGCGGTCCCTCAGGTAACCTGGCCCCATGCCATGTAGGTAGGGATTTAAAGGTGATAACCAACACCTTGAGTTGGACCCGGAAGCAAACTGGCACCCAATGCAGCTCGCGTAATAAAGGTGTTATATATACCCTTCTAGGGACACCAAAGATGGCCCGTGCGGCTGCATTCTGGACCAGCTGTAGAATAAAATACTTAAGAATACAATTAGACAAAGAAAGACCTTAGACCCATTCTGCTGGTCAGGGAACCCCAGAGAGATGATGGCGAACAGACCCTTCCAAAGCCAGCAAACATGCAGCACCTTACCAGTTAGGTCTGCATCAAAGTTGCATCCCATGGGGGCTCTGACTAGCTTATATATGCTCTGAACCATAATTAAGCATATCTGCTTTTCAGTGGTCTCATCTCACTGGATTTTACCAGGACAATCTGTGAATCTGTTTAGGATTCATACTAGTTAATTCATACATGGGTGAGGGGTACAGGAAGAGTAGTTCAGATACTACAGTTGATATTGTGTACAATTTGTAAAACTGTTCCTGTGTCAGAGGGATTACAAAACGTTTTGAAGCTGATTAATTAAGGGAGGGACAAACAGGAATTACTTAAATGGGGGCCACAGATATGGGCAGTAGGAGATAAAAGGTTTGGTGTTTGGACCTAAAGGAGCAGAATATAACTATTGTGGTAAATTTGGGTTCTAGTTTGGCATTCCAGGCCTGTTAGAGCCTGCAGAGCCACCACAACCTCCTCAAGATACTATTACTCAGGAGGAGTTGCTGAGGGAATTCCGGCTGCTGCTCAAAGGTATGGAACAAAAATTACTATACTCCAAGCAAGTATACTGTGGTACAACTAAATCCAAATATAAAGAACAAATGTGAATGAGTTGATTTTATGTGTTGATAGTATGGTTGTCTTAATAGGACTTCTGGGGGATAAACTATTTTAAATTCCTTTTACAAGGACAAATGATATTATGGAATGGCTAGAGTAGATGGAAGTTGGGGTAAGGAAGACGGAATATCATTCAGGCTTTTGGAGGCTCATTCACAATTTATAAAGTGTAATGTGATTGGTCAGCTACAAGGGGACTGTGCTATGAATCCTTAGGAATTTTAGAGCTCAAATAAGACACTACTGCCCTGATTCTTAAAATGTGAGCTTTGATCAGGACATGTTTCTGAGTAGATTGCACAAAGAGGGCCTTTAAGATGTAGGTTTGATTGACCCTCCCATATGTCATGCTTAAAGCCTGTTCAAGCTCATGCTATTTATATAAATTTGTATTAAACATCAAAATACAATTGGCATTGGTTTATTCTATTTTCTTTTACTGCTGATCAAAGTAGAGCTAGAAAAGTAGAATTAATTTACAAGTAGCTTTCAAAAGAGTGTACTTTATTTCTGCTTCAAAACTTTGCATAACTAGGGATGCTCAGCATTTGCCAACTTCCTAGCTGGTCTTTAAAATGTAGGTGGTGATATAGCATGATCATGTTCAGATTTTCCCTTTCTCTGCCACTACCAAGTAGAATAAAAAGAGGCAAAACACACTGGGGAATCTCTGAAGACCATATTCTGAATAAGCTTACAATTTGTAAATCAGCCCCCTTGAAGCTGGCTGGTGAGCTATTTTTCTATACTGGATATGGGGGGGGGGTGTTGTCCCTCATCTAGGAGTTTGCTTAGTTAGCCCTCCATTCTTCTCTCTTCCTCAGCCTCTGCTTATTTGCCTACACAGAATTCTGTGTACTTTCCTCCAATAATTCCTAATGCATGACATACCAGCCTATTCTGGGAGTGATGTTTTATCTTTAATTTGATCTCTCCAGATGTTGTGGAACTGCAACTCTCTAGTTAGGAAATACTATGGCTATTGTAGTTCCAGCATGCCTAGAAGCAGCCAGATAAAGACTATAAAGGTAAAGGTTCCCCCCGCACACTTGTGCAGTCGTGTCCGATTCTAGGGGCCGGTGCTCATCTCCGTTTGTTAGCCGAAGAGCCAGCGTTGTCCGAAGACGCTTCCACAGTCATGTGGCCGCAAGATGCGCGCGGAACGCTGTTACCTACCCACGGAAGTGGTACCTATTTATCTACTTGCATTTGCATGCTTTCGAATTGCTAGGTTGGCAAGAGCTGGAGCTAGTGCGGGAGCTCACTCCGCACGCAGGGCTAGGGATTCAAACCTCCAAACTTGCGATCTTCCGATCGTTAGGAAATACTATGGCTATTGTAGTTCCAGCATGCCTAGAAGCAGCCTGATAAAGACTATAGAGCATAATAAATGAAGTAGCTATATCTCTGAAGAATCTTGTAGCCCAAGGTGTCAGAGACCCTGTTCAGGCAATACCCTCCCATGTAGAATTCAACATGCAAGGAGCCGTGAGCAGCCCTTCCTCTTTCCAAACTGTGATGGTGACATCACCAAAGAGCCAGTTTCCATGAATACAGTGCAATTGTCTGCATTTTGCATAAGAGGAGCCTTTGCATGAATACATACATCTCCATCCATCCATCCATCCATCCATCCATCCATCCCACGTGAGCCGGAATGCTGATCGTACAGGGTTTGGATTGGATTGGATTGCATGGAACTCTTCAGATGCACAGCCCTGTACACAAATATGCTTTGCTGCAGATAGTCACACTGTAGAGACTGGCTTTTCAGTGAGGCAACCAGCTTGACTTGGGGAGGGGAATGGCTGTTTACCTCTCTTGTGTGCTGAACTGTGCTTGCGAAGGTGTTGCCTGAAGAGGGCTTCCATCAGCTTTTGCCTCAGAAACAGGTAAACACATTCAATTGTACTCTGAAAATTAAAAAAACAAACAAAAAACAAGTGAACCATATTTTGTGAGTAAGATATAATGGGGCCCATCTCTGTCATAAATCTTTGTATTTTTGACTACTCAGGAATAACCAGGGAGCAAGAAAGGATCCATGTGAAAAGTACCAGCAAAAACTGCCAGCATGGAGAAGTGAGGGACGGAAAAGAAGAGAATTTCTTTCCTCGGATTAGCATCCCGCTGATAAAAAGCAGGGAGCAAAGACGAGTAGAAGCAGCATTCCACTGCCAGACCCGGAAGAACATTTCAGTAGATCGACGATCCCTTCAAGAACTTCAACTTTATTACATAGTGAGTAGCGAAAGGAAAGAGGTTGGATGGCTCTGCTTCTGATGCACAGTCCAAATGACGCCTTACTTGCTGCCTGGAATGAGAGGGTGGTAACAGCCTTAGACCAGATTGCATCAGTGTGGACTCTCTCTGCATGTGGATGCCTGGAGAGCCTCATGGTTTTCAGAGGAACTCCAGGAGACCAAGTGGCAGAAGAGTTGACCAGAGAACCCCTGGAGGAGACAAAGGGAATTCAATCAAGCATGGGTAAAAGCCCTTATTAAGGATTGTCTTCTGGCAATAACAGTGGCAAAATGTCATTATTTTTCCACTCTTATCACATCTGCAGATAGCCAGCCAGCAGCCCTGCTTAACGGTCCTTCCTAGATAAGCCTGCAAGGCTGCTGTGAAGGCTATTTGAGGCATCTGTCAGATAAAGTTACTTGGATTCATCCTGAGTTGTACTTTGTGCATGTTCTTTAAGTTGACCAAGGCATGGTCTGGCTTAGTTTCCTGGAAAACGTTCAAGCTTGCTAGTTGTGAGGAAGTAGAGAGAGTCATTGGGGCTCTAAGTGAGCCCTCCTATGTATTAGATCCATGTCCCTCCTGGCTAGTTAAAGCCTCATAGGAGATGGTGGGTGGGTGGATCCAGGCAGTGGTAAATATATCCCTGAGAGAGGAGGTTGTTTCGCCAATTTTTAAAGAGGCGGTGGACCATCCCCTCCTCAAGAAACAACTGCTGTATCCCGTGTTTGTCCTGGCTCCAATTGTTGAGAAGGTGGTCAGCGTTAGAAAACCCTGGAAGAAATGGATTATCTGGATTCTTTTTCAGTTGGTTTCAGACCAGAGCACAGTAATGAGTTGGCATTGATTGTATTTGTGGATGATATCTAGTGGGATGGGGATGGGGCATTTCCATGGCCCTCCTTGATCTCTTTGCAGTTTTTGATTCCACTGATCATGGTATCCTCATGGACTGGCTTTGACGGTTGGGAGGGGGGCACAAAGTTGTAGTGTTTCTCCAAGGCCAGTTCCAGTTGGTGTTGTTAGGAGAGGAGATGTCTAGTCCTAGATCCCTACTTTGTAGGATTACTCAAGGCTTTCCACTCTCTCTTCACCCCTATTTAACATCTACATGAAGCTGCTGGATGGGGTCATCCATCAGCATGCAGTTAAGTATCAACAGTACAAAGAAAGTATCTTCATTCTTTCATAGAGTGAAAGAGCAGGTGGCAGCTATAGTGAGGAGGGCCTTTGCACAAATCCATCTTGTGCACCAATTGCTCCCATTCCTGGTTTTGGAAACCCTGTTCACAGTCACTCACACCTTTGGTCATCTCCTGATTGGCCTATTGCAACCCACTCTATATGAGTGAGCTTCCAGGTGCAATTCAAATGCACCTACAAAGCCTTTCATAACATAGGGCTGGGTTACTTATGGGACCACCTATTTCCAATTATCTCTATGCCCCTCCCACAATATCCAACAGGTCCCTTCTATAAAATATTGTTCTCCCGTGGGGCCTAAGAGGTTCTCTGTCATGGCATCTGCCTTTTGGAATAGCATACCTGAGATTCAGATGGTCCCAAACCTGTTGGCCTTTCATAAGGCCCTAATACCTTGGGCCAGGTTCCTGGATAAGCCTGTCCATAATGTCTAGAACATTAAATGATGGTAGTAGCCTTAGTTATACTTGTTCGAAATTACTGTGGATAATATCTAGTTTAGTTTACACTTAGCACACTCCCCAGTCAATCCCTATCCAGATCAGAGTAAGTACACACAGAGTTCAGCTAGCAAAAAATATGACTTGATGTTTATTTATTAAACATTAACAGGTATCAAAACACTTAACTGGCAAAAATGGGATAAAAAGCAGTCAAAATTAGGGATACAGAGAGACATGAATAGGAAAGAATTTACATTTTCTATACATTTATCAATATCTATCAAAAGGCACAAAACCTTCCAGAGCCATTGGAAACAACGCTTTGGATAATGAGCTTTTGGTTATTCCAGCTTTAACCTTTTTACGTACAGAAGAGCAGAAGAATAGAGATGGAAAGTAGGCCACCAGGTGATCTCTTCTCTGTTCTGCACCATTATAGAAACAATTTGGTGGACAGGGATGATGTATCCAATATTGCTATGTTCTCTTTTGTGTTGTTTTTTCATCTTGCTGGTTTATGTTTTGGCTTTAATCCTATGTTAGCTGCCATGACTCACAATCTGCAAGTTGAGCAGCCATATAATTTGATTAAATCAATCAGTCAACTCTTGCATTGTCCCATGTTACATATGTCAGGGAAGAAGGGAGATGTGTTTTAGCTAAGTGCTTCTAAATTAAGACAGGCAATCCATGGGCTGCATGGGCCCCCCCCACCCATTAGCACCTTAAGATTGCACCTTTGAGTTTGGCAGCATGATTGAGTTTTTTTGCCCTTCATAAAACATGCTAAATGGGGTATGTCATGTCTCTCCATCAAAAAGAAGAAACTAAAAAGAGCAACTAAAGAAGTCCCTAGTGGAAAAAAACCCAAAGCCCCAAAAGCTCACTTTGCTGGTGGAGAGATTTCTGATTACTAAACTTGTCATTTGTCCTGCTTTGGCACATTATTTGTATTTATGTTAATCATTACTGACTTAAAGTCCCATTAATTCCTAAGAATGTGCTCAAAATATATCTGGGTCCAACCTGCTATTCCCAACCATGATTATGCTAACAAATGTGTGTTCACAATAACTGATACTTGGGCCCTGTTCTCTGCAACACTCTTTATTACTTGAATATCCCCATACAGGATGAGGAAGCAGAAAAGATGATAGCAAAATTTCTTCTTATCATTACAGTGGTCTTTGTGGTAACCTTTCTCCTTACCTAGTCATCGTTATATCATCTTGTCTTCCCAGTCACATAGGAGGGAATTTTCATTAGCCAGCTTCAATGTCTTGCCATTGATGATCTTAGAGGGAAGGTCAAATGATATGGCACAACCAGATGGGACAATTAAGATCACTGTTTCTCAAACTTGGCAACTTTAAGATGTGTGGACTTCAACTCCCAGAATTCCCCAGCCAGCATGCTGGTAGGGAATTCTGGGAGTTGAAGTCCACACATTTTAAAGTTGCCAAGTTTGAAAAACACTAATTGAGACCATTTCTGGCATGCAACTGCATTTTCTATCAAGCATGCCCTATTAATTTCCTGCTTGGGCTGGTCTGATGAGGAGAATGCAGCAATTTTCATGGCAGGGTTACCAAATTTTGATTTTTATTTCCATAAGGTGGCTGTGGATTTAACATTGGCTGCCAGATTTATTTCTGCCTGGTCTTTGAGCTTTCTACTCCCCTTTCCCTTTGTTTTTATTTGACTGTATTGTAATATGGTTAATATTTTGAACTTTGCAAATACATTTTAGCTAAATGACCCTTTCTTGTTTGCTTTGTACTAGCCTAAAAAAGAGGAACTATTCCATCGTGGCCTAGGTTTAAACCTTAACAAGGGCCAATATATGGCCCCCGTCAGTGGATACTACATTTTCAGTGCCAGACTGTATGTTGGTAAGTGCTTAACTTGAAACAAATAACACACTGCTGGCTTTTTCATTGTACAAACTCTAGACCAGAGCTTTCCAAACTGTGTGTCGCGACACAAAAGTGTGTCACCACACACAGTCTGGTGTGTCGCCACACAACCCGGAAGCGCTGATCATCATCAGTAAATTAATCTATCATCATCAGCGCTTCCGGGTTTTCCCGCAGCGACACACCAACGGCGGCGTGCAAAAACCCGAAAGCGGCAGCAGCGCTTCCGGGTTTTTGCGCGCTGCCGCAACGGCGGCACTTCCGGGTTTTCCCGCGGCAAGACCGTGGGAAAACTTTGGAAAGCCCTGCTCTAGACAGTCAAGAATTGGCAATATTATTTTCACTTTATCAGATAAATTTTCACCCAAGGTCACCCAGCCGGCTTTCATGCCTAAGGCGGGACTAGAACTCTCAGTCTCCTGGTTTCCCATTGGCTCCTTCCCAGGGCTGAGAGAATGTGATTGGCCCAAGGTCACCCAGCCGGCTTTCATGCCTAAGGCGGGACTAGAACTCTCAGTCTCCAGGTTTCTAGCCCGTTGCCTTAACCACTAGACCAAACTGGCTCTCTAGCAAAGTCATAGAAATGTGCACCTTGGCTAATTCAAGGTTGGAATGGGCTGATCAATTTGTTTAAATAGATCTCTTAGTGTTTTTTCAGGCAACAAATAGCCACAGGAACCACAAAAGACTAGTTTGTGCACCATGCAATGTGACTCATCTCTGCAATGGTGATGGGCACTGGAATAATAAGCACATTAAAGCAATGCCCTTAGCAACATCCAGCTTCGGTGGCCATTTCCTAGTTGCTGGCACTTTCTGCAGTCTAGCCTTATTCTTTCTTACCTGTTGCAGTTCCTGAAATCCATCCCCAAAAGTACCAGCCACGGGGCCGATATCGCCTGCGCTTGCTGATCTGTGTTGAGTCACTCTGCCGCCAGAAAAGGTGAGTGCTTGGGACAGAAATAGTTTTATGTTGGGAAAGCATCTGTTTCTCAGTTTTGCTGCATCTTGGCCTGCCTATGTCTCCCAATATAGGTAATCATTAATTACCTATGTAGTTAATTCACGTAATCTCTTATCTACATCTAAACAAGTTTATAAAAGAAATGTAGTGGGAAGTGAGATTGGATGTGATTTTTAGAGCAAACAGGGCAATTAGAAAAGGGTCATTTTGTTTTGGCATCCATTGCTTTTTTTTTAATAATGGTTTTATTATTTAAAATATTATATACATACACATAAAGACATATACGTATACATAGAAATACAACATATAATACATACTTACATTCAAAAAGGTAGGGGGAAAGAAAAAAAAGAGAAAAAACCCCACATAGATTCTAAAAGACTTCCTGTTTCCTTCACGAAGAACTAAATTAAATATTTATATTGTAAATTAATCTATTTACATTATAACCCTTACATATTTCATTTCCATTTTACATATTTTGTCTTTTTACATGTTTCATTTCTGACATTTTTCATATACTTTAAGTATTTCATATTTCATATATTTTAACCTTTTTCATATATCCATACATTCATTTTTCTTCTCTTATAGTATATTTCATTTCCGATCTTATGTAAATATTTGAATATTATATTCTTTCTGTATGTATTTTAAGAAGGGCATCCATTGCTTTTGATAAAGATCCTGTTATCTTACTTTCAGTTCTCTGGAAACAGTCAGAAGTTTGGATAAAAGCGGTGAATATTTCACTATTTCAGTCAGTGGAATTCTCTTTCTGCAGGTGAGTCTATAGAAAGCAAGCAAGCGTGCTAAAAACTTACAGGATTTCAGGAATATCCAACTTTAAGTGGAATGATTTTTTTTTAAAAAAGACTTAAGTTTTGTGACATGAGGACAGTAGAGGCCAAATTCTGGCAAAAGTCTACCCACTGATTTTTTTTCTCTTCAAAATTTGCTTTAGAAACTAGGTAAGGCTAACTAAACCCAAGGTTTGTGTTCAATTCAGTGTCAGACGTTATCACACATCATGCCCACCATGATGTGGCTTGCTTATATTTGTCTTAGGATGTTATATGAAGCCAGTCAATTTACCTCTTTAACAAATTAAAGGTTTATTAAATGGTCTGCAAAGTGTGTGAACCTCGTCACTAACTTTGACCTTCTCTATCATAGGCTGGCCAGTATGCTTCAGTCTTCATAGATAACGCAACAGGATCTTCCTTCATTGTACGAAGTGGGTCAGACTTCAGTGGTGTCCTCTTGGGTATTTGAGTGACCCACAACTGCCTATTTTTAAGCTGAAACCCTGCCTTTAATCAGTATTAAGCTAAGCCTCTCTCTTTTGGTCAAGTGGAGTTGGAATCACTAGAAGGAAGCACAAACCCTTGATTAAGCATCCGAAGGTGAAAAATCTGATTGTAAAAAAAGAGTTCAGCAAGTGGCAAAACATCCAAAGGAAGCAAGACCACAAGTGACATTTGACTGAAGATAACTTATACATTCCTCTAGCACTAAAGATCTGAAATTTGACCCTTCAGTTTCCTAACTTTCCTGTGAAGGTGGTTCTCAACCCTAATTTAATCCTGAAAATATACATTACATGCTGTTCCTGCCACAACAGAATGGTTGTGTCAAAAGTTTATATTTCCTGAAGATACTATCTTATCAGCTCATAGTCTTTCATTAAGGATATCGAACACTTCTACCCACTCTGCATATATGTACTTACAGAAATCCTCCAGTGAAGTTTTTGTTCATTGGTATCCTACCTTTCCCCCACAAGTGCTCATGATGGTAAATGCTCTCCTCCAATAACCCCCCCCCCCAATATCTTTCTGTTGGGCTGAAAGATCATGCCAGACCTAAAGTCACCTAGTGAGCTTCCATAGTAAAGGATGAACTTCAGTCTGAATCTCCCTGGTCCCATATCTAAACCACAGCCCTACCTTAACCAATCTGTGGAACGTCCTGTTTTTTATGGTACTCTTTGACCCTTGCCTGATGACACTGTATACATTAGGTGAATTATTATCAACCACATCTGGCACAGATATTATAGTAGTATTGGGTTGCTTATAAATGCTGCTAACCCTATAACCTGTTGCCTGAAATCTATCAGATTACGTTGTTTTGGTGCACTAAATCCAATTAATGGAGGAAGGACAGGTGCTACTCATTTTGAATTTAATTCCTCATTTCATTAGAGCAAGTTGATAAAAGTTATGTGCTCAGGCATCCATTGACGGCTTGATACAGTGAGGGAACTTTCCTTTTGGAGTCATGGTCTTTATTTTCTCTGTGGCTACCAGAACTGTAGTATGATATCCAAGAAAACCAGCACAGCACAGCACCACCCTCTAGTCCTACAGCAACACAGGCACGTAGGCACATTTTAAAGCCATTTCTCTATTTTAATTTACGTATCAGAGAAATGCAGAGGACACACCCTTATCTATTTCAGCCTGAGAGTCCCTTATGTAACTGCTTTTTTTTTTCATAATCGCTTTCTACAAGCAAACACTGAATTTTTCAGCAAACTAGATTGTGAAGAAAAAAAAAAGGAACTTACAGCAGCAGACAGGCCACAGGTAAGTTTGAACACAAGTTGGTTTCTAGGTCTTCAGTAATCCACATATGGGCAAGTTCTAGTTCAAGTTAACTCAAATATTCAGAAAACTTAGGAATAATGGCATCTTTGGGTCGTCTTTTCCCTAAAAACACCCTTAAAGTAAAAGCAGCTATGAGGCCCAGAAGAGTTAGTTCTTCTTCTTGATATCCAACTTTCTACATACAAGGTTTTTTTTCCTTTTCCATATAGAGGAATTTCTAATAAGCTGTCTGCTCAGAATTTGAAAAGAATATAAGAATTGGAGAAAGCCAAACTTCAACACAACTTTTAAAGACCACTAGAGGGCAGAAGCATCTGCAGAACATTTAGAGATCTAGGCACCAAATTGATTAAGCTAAGGACTATAATAGCTCTATTTTAGGAAAAGCACATTCGCAGTAAGTTGTTCACCCACCCTTCTCATTCTGGAAATGCTAATGGCTTGATAAGGCCTAGGAACTGCCCTGCCCTGCCACACAATCAATCACACGCAAATTGCAGCTTTTATATGCTTACATATTTACTAATGTATGGGGGAGGGACATGCATGCATATACACACTGTATTTTTTTCCCAGCAACTCTAGTTTACTATATTAAAAAATGAGTGAATGAACACATGCACCCACTTTTAAATGTGTTTTATTTACTTACAGAAGGAATATGCCAAACAATAAAGCTGAAGCACAGAAAAAATGGCTGTTTAGTAGTTTTGTAATGTAAAAAAAACATGGAGCTAGTCCTGATACCTTAGTAATTAAACAGAGTCCTAAATTAGGGAATCCAATTTTAGGTCTAATTGTTTATAGGTACTTCTGAAATTCTCCTTCTCTTTACCAGTCAAACAGGTAGGCTTAACATAAGCTCAGAACTCTCATAGATGGAAAAAGGTTTGACTGAAGCTGTACTTTTTCAAATGGAAAATATTCTTTCCTGGTTTGTTGAATTCCATTCCTCAAACACCTTCTATGAATAATTAACAGCATGGCAATAATTGCAAAAGATATTGAAAATTAAACTGAGAATGTTAGGGCTGATTAGCAAATACTTTATTCCTTGATTGACCACCTTAGCTGCTGGCATCCAGGGGGAATAAACTATTGTTTGTCTAATTGCACCCAAATGTCACTTAGAAACATAGAAGCTATGAGTTGGAAGGACCATACACATCATCTAAACCAGTCCCCTGCTTAGTGCAAGAATCCACTGAACATTTCCTGATGGGCGGCTTATCTAGTCCTTATTTGAAAACTTCCAGAAAGGGGGTCTACCACTGCTTAGCCAATTTTCCTCCTATATGTTCAGCCTGAATCTTCCATTTAATTTGAGCCCACTGGTTCTTGTTCTCCTGTTTCAACTGAGAACAGGTCCATCCCCTTTTGCACATAGAAAGAGTTTTAGTTGTTTATAGACCACTATCCTATCTCCCTTAGCCTTCTAACACGCCCAGTTTCTTTATCTGTTCTTCATGGGACTCAGTATGCATCATCCTGGTAGCTTTCCTCTAAACCCACTCCGGCTTCTCCATGCCCTGTTTAAGTGGGGTGTCCAGAACTGGGCAGCATATCCCAAGCGCAGAGTACCTGCAATTATTACTTCCCATGAGCTGGATACAAAGCTTCACTTAATGCAGCCCAAAATTAACTCGTCCTTTTTGGCTGCTTAATCATCTGCTTGCTCATATTCCGTTGGTGGTGCACTCTATTCCTGTATCTCGCCAATCTTTCTTCCCCCTAGTTTTCCCTTACACTTGTCACCACTGAATATCACCTTCCCCTTAATAGCCTGATTCTATTCCTATTAATTAAATCATTAGAATAATGGTACTTAGAAGGTACATCAAAAGCTGACATGTTAAAGGTGATGGACATCTTTTATGTATCTGCCAGAGAGGAGAATGCTACTTCACAAAAAAGGGAGGACAATGCTCTTACAAAGGTCTTCCTCACATACAAATTCACACCTTGAAGTTTTTCCTGAATATTTTCTTATGTGCAGCTGTTTTTAAAAAAAAAAAAAAAAAACTATAGGAAACTATAATTCAATCTCGGCTAGTTCTCCCAAGCTGCACTGGGGTTCGAATGCTGACCCCTATTTCTCAACTTAGATTCAGACAGAAAAGTCCCCCTGATTTCAGTTGGTTTACTCTAAATATGATAAACAGCCCAATCATATTCACAAGGTGGACTAATTTTAATATAATTTCTCCCAAGACTAAAGAGTCTAATAATGCCATATTGAAAGATTACTCCATGCATTTAGAATCTAATTTAACCACACTTTCTTGCTCAAGTTCACTGGAAATTTAGTCTATTTTGCACTAGCTGTATAAATACTACCCAGGGTAATATCCATGCAGCCTGAATCCAAAGTTCAGATGGCCATAGGCATATTTTTGAAAATGAATTATAAATTATGTTACAGTATTTATGAAGAGTCGGGCATTGTTAAAAATTGCCATTCTTCAAAGTTACCACAAAAATCCTCTTTTTTTCCCATTGGATAAAAAACTAATTTACCAAGGAAACTGGAAAACTTCATTTGCTGGATTTTGAGGATTGCTGTTTCTGAGTCATTTAATATGTTGGTTCTACCCCATGCAACAGAATGAGGAATAAAATCTTCTCTGCATGGCAGTTATAAAAACTGCTCCCGTCTCCAAAATATATTCAAGAAGCAATCAAGAAGGGATTAGAGCCCACGCTCAGTTATAACAAGTTGCCCATTAAATCTACCAATGCCCTTTGTGCGTGTATTTTTTTTAAACTGGGATACTGGAACCTGAAGCACATCTTGTAAGACAGCAGACAGTGTGAGTATCTGCAGGAGATTTTGTTAGATTACTGCATGTAGCCAATCCAAGGAGGATAACAGAAGACCCAATTACTTATAACTTATGAAACAATGAACTGACCTGAACACTTAGAAAAAAAACCCTTTATTTACAAATAAGCATATGGGGGAAAATCCATAAAATCCTACACACGCGCACACTTTCACAAACACACTAATGTGTTCTATTAAATTCGCTGCATGCTGCTATGGATCTTCCTTGCAAATATTCTTCCTATCATTGTTCAATCCGGACCACCACCACAGTGACATTATCTGCTGATCCTCGCTGCACTGCTTTGTTGGCCAGCCTGTTACAGGCTGCTTCATACCTCATATCAGTGGCTGATTTGGCATCTCTTGTTGGAATAGTTTTGTCCTGTTGAAAAGTGGAGCACACAGTTAAGTCAGGGCAATTTCCTTTCCCTCCAATGAGATAATTTTATAGAGTCATGTCTCATCTCTGACACCTTGAATCTTTATCATTAGACCAAGTGGTATTAACTCAGGCTTGGGCATAGTTATTTGCAAATTCTCTTCAGAATGCTCTGTTTTTAAAGAGGGATAACCATGTTGGTTGAAGTAAAACCAAAAAGGTAACAAAACATTACCTTGCCTAGGATCTGATATTACATACATAAAAATGGGCTGAAGTCCAGAAAAGATGACAGCATAATAAATATATTAGTTTTAAGATGCTGAAGGCTTCTATTTCACTACAAACAAAAACCGCACATAACAGGCACGCACTGTCCTGTGCACCTTTTCTGCATGTAGACGGGGGGGGGGGGGGAAATTGCCCATCGGGCAGCCTCAATATTGCCGCCCTGTTTAATATAAAAAGTAAAGGGTAAAGGTTCCCCCCGCACATTTGTGCAGTCATGTCCGAGTCTAGGGGCCGGTGCTCATCTCCGTTTCTTAGCCGAAGAGCCAGCGTTGTCCAAAGACGCTTCCACGGTCATGTGGCCGCATGACGCGTGCGGAACGCTGTTACCATCCCACCGAAGTGGTACCTATTAATTTACTTGCATTAATATAGGACTGTGCTATTGTGGCAATATAAACTGGCATCTTGGATTCCTAACCTGAGAGAGAAAGCACACACTTGGACAATATCAGTCCTGTTACTTAATGGAATGATCTAAGTTTGTTCTAGAACTCTGAAGTTGAAAGCAAAGATACAGCCAGCATAGTAGCAAACAGAAAAGAAAAGAACAAAAGAACTGAACGGCCTCTCAAACATTGTTTGCTATAAACAAGCAGCTTTGTAATCCTTCAGCAAACAGCAATTGAAAGTTCAAAGTGATGAAGTGGCAAAAAAATAAGTGGAAAAGAGGAACAAGCCCAATGAAAATAAATGACATCTAATTTCTTTTCCACCGTCCTCTTCTTTCCTCATCCTCTCACCTCCAAACAACACATGATGAAGTTCACAGCTTCTTCTGGTGAAAAGACTTTAAAGAGACCATCACAGGCCAATAGGATAAATCTGCAAAAGTAACTGACAGTAAGATTTACCCAAAATACTTAAAGGGAAAAAAAAAGCATATACTTATACTTTTGAAGCCACTTATGAAGAGTTACCACATATTCTCCTTACCTGGGGTCCCGTTTCAGTTTTACCTGTCATTGTGTGTAAGTTGACAGCGTTTGACATCCGGCACAGAGACAACCCCAAATCGCTTGTACTGTCCATCCCCAATGGAGCGGGAGACCTCCAGGACACCCAGAACACGCCCTTCCCTAAACAGAGAAAAGAGGGTGATGGATTTTAATTATGTCACTAAGTTAAACCCCTAAAATATGGATTGTAGTTCCGAACCGTAGATGTAAGACCACAGAAGCTCTGGTCTTACAACACTCATAATCTCTACCGAATGTAGTCACTAATCCAGAGTGATGGCAGCTGTAGGCCAATACTATCTAGAGATTCAGTGGGCCAAAGAAAGCAGAATCTAGAACCTTCCAATTTCGTCTACAGAGTTCACAAATGGCTGATACAATTCCTTGTGCAACTTCAAACTCTAATTTTAGAATGTAAATAAAAGTAACATACAAGTATTTTCTTTACCACATCTAAAAACAGAAATCAATACTCAAGTCCTTAGTTTTTCTAAACAATTAGGTGGCAGCACTCTGTATTACATGACACCTTTACTCTTATCATGTAAAGAAATCAATAACAGCATGGTCTAAAACAGCCTTCCCCAATTTGACTGGATATGGTGGGATTAGTAATCCAATACATCTGATGGGGATCAAGTTGGGAAAACCTGTTTTACATTTTTGATCATGAAAACTAGTATTCCATTAAGAAAAAAAGAATATGCAGTTTTTGATCACTCATACTGAAGTATGGTTAACATTTAAGAATGGCTTGTTTGTTCCCCAAACTGAATGCATGGAAGAGAATTTTATACCTAAAAATACTCCTTTACAGCATCAGTACATCTTCATAGCCAGCATTCATAATAAAATTATTACATTTATCTACATTACAACTAAGCTGTGTCTAAAGTTACGGTTCCTAACAAAGTTTGTTAGAACCTCAATGTTATGTTAAATGCCAATTAGAATATATTTGCCACACCACAATTAATACATATGGAGTTTCTTTGTATGTGTGTGCATGTGTGTATAACGCCCATTGTTAAGTAAGGTAAAGGTTCCCCCGCACATTTGTGCAGTCGTGTCCAAGTCTAGGGGCCGGTGCTCATCTCCGTTTGTTATCCAACTACTAACTTGCATTTTCATGCTTTCAAATTGCTAGGTTGGCAAGAGCTGGAGCGAGTGCGGGAGCTCACTCCGCATGCAGGGCTAGGGATTCGAACCTCTGAACTTGCGATCTTCCGATCGACAAGCCTGGTGTCTTACCCGCTGAGCCACCACGCCCCTACCCAACATTTATTACATATCCTACCTTTTTTCTGAGGCCTCAAGCTTAAATAGGTGCCTTCCCTAACTTTATTCCCATAACAGAAGGGAAAGTGGAGTTTAGAGAGCAAGTGTCCTAAAATCACCCAATGAGTTCTGTGGGGCCTTCAACCTGGATTTCCAAGACCAACATTTTAACCTCTGTAATATACTAGCTTCCCCAAGAAGTTGCTGGAATTTTTTTGGCAATTCTAAAATTCCTCCCTATCATTTCCCTTTGTTGCTTCCTCTGTTTGTTACCTGACATTGCCTCCAGCCTTTTGGATCCTCATCCGCTCATCATACTGAGTTGGATTATGTTCTTTACTGAGACTTAAAGCTGTGTGCTTCTGAGTCTCTTCATTGTAACGGCACAAAATTGCCTGCATTGACAAAATAACTCTTGTAAGCAAGTAGCAAGAACTATAAGTCTCTGCTAGCAAGATTTAAACAGCATATTGTACTGCAGTGCTTAACAAATGACATCTGGGGGACAAAGGGCCTGTTGTCCTCAAAATAGCACTACCAACCCCCTCAAATGAAGCTGGAACAATTTTTAGCAAAAAAATTAATAAGGCTGAAATCTCATGTGAACTCAGGGCAAGATTGCCAACATTCTGAGCAATGTTTATTTGGGGATACCAGTTGAGATCATACAATGGTGCTGGGGTCTGAAAAGTTGCTGACCCCTACTTGTATTGAAACATCGAGCACTCTACTTAGATGGCAAAAGGCACCAGTGCTTACCTACACCTACCTTCAATTAAAAGGTTGTTTTAAAAAAAAGATATCATCCAACATACAGCATCACCTAGAGGTCACTAAGACCCCCCACCCCCCAATCTCCCAGCCACTACAAGATTCTTACTATAAGAAGAGTTTGTGTCAGCCTACTGGTCACTTGGTAAAAAACCCCTGCAAAACAGGCACTGAAGTAAAGGATAGTTGCTATAACATCTTATCACTGAAGCAAAACAATTACCCTTGTGTAATGCCATAAAACATATATAAGCTGGATCCACAATTTTCAGTGTGACTTACCCTACTGTCTCCAAGGTTGGCAATGTACAGAGTATTATCAATCACCAGCACACAGGTTGCCGTGGAACCATCTTTCCAAGCAGGTTTCCTGCAGGTTTCCGAAATTGGGGGGAAAACAAAGATAAGCCCAGCTATTCAAGGTTGATCTCAAACTACTTAAGATTCCAAGCACCCCATTACAAAGATGGAAATGTTAGGCCTTATGGAACCACACACACATAATACAGCCTTCCTTGCATTTTCAAGTGCAGCAATCCAAAATACATGTTGGAGTACCTTCCTCTCCTCTGCACATTCTAAAAATAGCAAACAAATATCCGTTAACATTCTTCTCAGGCTACCTTTCCATATGCAGGAACCACTTGATAGAAGAAAAGGATTCAAAGATGCATCGCCATCAACTTTCTAAAGTGATTCAGCCTCAAATATCTTTAACACAGAAATGATGTTGTGTACCTGGTAAGTACAGTTGCAATCAAAATTATTCAACCCCCATTGCAAATCAGGTTTATTGTCAAAATTTACAGACTTTCAGCTGTTTGCAATGGACAAATCAAACAAAAGCAATTGAAATAGCTCAACACAACAAATGCTTCAAGTGGTGTCCCCAAATTCAACTGAAAATGCAACTTATAATGACTCAAAAGTCAGTCTCAAAATTATTCAACCCCTTCATGGCAAGCATCTTCAGTACTTAGTAGAGCACCCTTTTGCTGTTATGACCTGCTGCAAACGAGATGCATAGCCAGACAGCAGCTTCTGGTAGCGTTCCTGAGGAACCTTAGCCCATTCCTCATGAGCAATGGCCTCCAGTTCAGGTCAAATCCCACCAGAGATTTCTTATGGGGTTCAAGTCAGGTGACTGTGATGGCCACTGTAGAATCTTCCAGGACTTCTTCTGCATCCAAGCCTTAGTGGAATTTGAGGTATGATTGGGATCATTGTCCTGTTGGAAGGTCCAATGATGCCCAAGCTTCAGCTTCCTTACAGACGGCATGACGTTTTCTCCTAGGATTTCCTGATACTTCAATGAATCCATCTTGCCTTCCACACGCTGCAGGTTTCCAGTGGCAGAGGATGCAAAGCAGCCCCAGAGCATCACCGAGCCACCACCATGCTTACCTGTAGGAAGAGTGTTCTTTTCAGCGTATGCTTCATTCTTCCTCCAGACATACCGCTGATCCATTTGGCCAAAAGGTTCCAGTTTTGTTTCATCGCTCCACAGAACAGAATCCCAAAACTTCTGTGGCTTATTTATATGATTTTGAGCACATTGGAGCTGACTTTTCTTGTGCTTTTGGGTCAGTAGTGGTGTACGTCTTGGAGTTGTGGCATGGACACCTTCTGTGTTTAGTATGCGCCTTACTGTGCTCACTGAAACCTCAGTGCCTGTTGCCACCAAGTCTTGCTGCAGGTCTTTTGCAGTCACTCAAGGGTTTCTCTCAACCTGCCTTCTCAGAAATCTGGTTGCAGCCATTGACAGCTTCCCTTTTCTGCCCCGTCCAGGTAGTGTAACCACTGTTCCTTTAACTTTGAACTTGCGAACTATGTTTCCAACGGTGTCTCTAGGAACATTCAGTGCCTTTGCTATCTTTTTGTATCCTGTTCCTTGTTTGTGAAGGGCGATGATCTCTTCTCTTACCTTTTTGGACCATTCTTTTGACTTAGCCATATTTCTAACATGCAGTCAAACATGACACTCAGCAAACCCCTAGCCAGTTCAGGCATTTCATGTGTTCCAGCTCAAGCACACCTGGTCTAACTAATGAAGCCCTTGATTAGTTGTATCAGGTATGCTTGAGACAACACCTGTTTTGCATACTGTACTGTATGTGTGTTGTTGTGTCAGATTCTATTCAGGGGGTTGAATAATTTTGAGACTGGAGAAGTCATTATAAGTTGCATTTTCAGTTGAATTTGGGGAAACCACTTGAAGCATTTGTTGTGTTGAGCTATTTCAATTGCTTTTGTTTGATTTGTTCATTGCAAAGAGCTGAAAGTCTGTAAATTTTGACAATAAACCTGATTTGCAATGGGGGTTGAATAATTTGTATTGCAACTGTATATACTTACTGGCTGGAAGCCTGCTTGAGGAATTCCTCATCTGTGTGTTTAAAAGTGTCCAAAAGGCATCTCCTTATTGCTTTCTCCACACTGGGCACCTCTCCTATTTTATAAATCAAAAGAGAACAATTAGACACCTAATCTGGGGGTTAATGGAGAAAAGATTAGAAAGAAATGGCACCACCCACTCCAGAATTATCATGAAACCCCCAGCCATGTTCTTTGCAGCTCTCAGGCAGAGTGGAAACAGAAAACACAGCCTTCACACTTATTTTGCTTAATCCTGCATGATTGTGGGATTAAGTAGGTCTACACATCAGATTAATGATTCAGGTTCAGTTTTACCCAAATGATCTTCCAGGTACTTCTTGCTACCGTTTAATTACCTCACACTCCTATATCAGTGGTGGCTCAGCGGGTAAGATGCCAGGCTTGTCGATCGGAAGATCGCAAGTTCGAATCCCTAGCCCTGCATGCGGAGTGAGCTCCCGCACTTGCCCCAACTCTTCCCAACTTAGCAATTCGAAAGCATGCAAATGCAAGTAGATAAATAGGTACCACTTCAGTGGGTAGGTAACAGTGTTCCGCGTGCGTCATGCCGGCCACATGACTGTGGAAGCGTCTTCGGACAACGCTGGCTCTTTGGCTAACAAACGGAGATGAGCACCGGCTCCTAGAGTTGGACACGACTGCACAAATGTGCGGGGGGAACCTTTACTTTTACTTTTTAAGCAAAAAGAAATACTCTGTGGGTTTTTGCTGTGGCCACAAATCAAGACTAGATTAACTGCTATGCCTTCCACATACGGAACCAGAATAGGATTCCAGCACATGGCTAAGAAAATAATAGGATAGCTGCAAGCAACTGCCAGCTTCAGAGACAATATATGACTGAATATCAATTTCTTGGGATCAATACTGAGAGGCCTATTGCCTGCATGTCCTGCTGTGGGACTTCCAAAAATCATTTAGGTGATCATAGTGGGAAACCAGATAGTGAACAAAAGGACTGTTAGTGTGATCTAGTAGGGCTTTCCTTATGTTCATAAAAAATCTCAGAACTGATACACAGATACTTGATATATTGTAAATAGCCAATGTGTCTTCTCCCCCTAGATTGTATATTTACAGGGGTTTGTACCAGCATTTTAATAAAAATGTAAATGAACATCAAAATACTACATGCAGAGATACCAATTGAACCTGATTTTTTTTTGCACGCAGGTATCTTTGGAATAATGCTATAACAACATAAAAATAAGAATGGTCTTGTTATATTGGAACATCAGGCAACTGGTTGGATTTCAAAGAATCTCATTTAATAGTTGATTGCTGTATTAATTTCTTTGAACGTTAGAATGATAACACTTGAAAATCTAACTCTGATTCTCCTAAAAATCAACTCTGTGTGTGTTGAGAACTATCCCGAGAAAAGAGAAATATAAAGGACAATCATATAAAGAAGCAGGACGACATTTTAAACTGCAAGTTAAATTATGAGATATACGAATTTGGTAAATAATTGGTAAGAAAGGAAAAGCAACTCCTCAGGAATATGTTAAAAGTGGGAGGAATTTTGTGGGGGGCCGCAGATAAATCTTAAAAAGCATATTAATAACTTGGTAAGTTTTACAAAGCGAAACATTTGAATTAAAAATTATTTGAAGGAAATTTGCTTATATGCTAACCTTTAAACAAAATTAGAAGGTGAAATGATCAAGCCTGCTTAAAGCTTTACAATGTAAATGAAATGTTTATAACTAAAATCATGGTTTTACTGTTTCTTCTTCAAATTATCTAAAGTGGAATATATTATATCATTAAATCCATAAAATTTATTTTGAAAAGGAAGAGTAATAGAACACTATAATGCAATCCTATATACATCTAAAGGCAATCCAGTGCATGCCTATTCAGAAATAGTCCTTACTGAGTTCAGTGATTTTTATTTTCAGGTGAGTAGAAACATGTTTAGAATTAATATCTAAAATTTTGTATATTACACAAATAAAGGCATATTTTCAAATAAACAAAGTTATATCTTTGGAACAGTTTTATTTTCAATAAGCATATTTTCTAAACTGGAGAGAGTGATTTTGATTTGTTTGGTTTTTTGCCTAAGTTTAATGTACCTCTCTCCTCTGTAAGGAGCCATTGGAATGACAAACTTTGGAAAATTTGTAGCAGTTGCTAATGATTGAACATGAATAATAAATAGTAGGCTTTAAACACAGTGAATGTGAATGAAGTACAACTCTGTGTTGTATTTCATTCCTGAAATCCTCAGCGGGTGACAAGACTGGAATAATATTCCTGTAAAGCTTTCCAATTTTTTACAAAATGTAGCTTCAGGAAGGAAGTAATGGCATACAACAAGATTGATTATTTCCTGATACAAAAGGACGCTCCAGCATACGTAGCTTTTGTTGTGAGGAAGAAGGAAATCAACTTCTACTTTAGACATTGCAGCTATCAACATAAATAAGGAGAGAGGGCATCCATGTAACTAATCTATTCCATTCAGTGAAAGTAAGATTCAGTATAAGGTGATGTATTTTGAAGCTAAACAAATTCTGTCCATACCTATAAACTGATGCTAAGACTCACTGATATGAAGGAGTTCTTGGGCCTGTGATGTATAGTCAATAAAAATGTCAAGTCAATGTGAAGGCAACAAAGACAAATTCTGTGCTTGGGATTGTTAGGGAAAGGATAATGTACTACTTAGCATTTTAAGAGCAGAAGAAGAGTCTTGTTGAATCAGATCAAAGGCCTTTCTAGCCCAGAATCTTATTTTCAACTGTTCAAGCAGAACATGAGAGCAACGTGTTCCAGTGACTGCTATTCAGATGTATGTTCTTTCTGATCTGAAAGAAACTAAGGATCCTTATCCTCCATGTACAGTATTTTTCCAAGGGTTGGCAGCATGGTGTCCTCTTGCCAACCTAGCAATTTGAAAGCATGCAAATGCAAGTAGATGAATAGGTACCACTTCGGTGGGAAGGTAACAGCGTTCCACGCGCGTCATGCTGGCCACATGACTGTGGAAGCATCTTTGGCCAACGCTGGCTCTTCGGCTAACAAACGGAGATGAGCACCGGCCCCTAGAGTCGGACACGACGGCACAAATGTGCGGGGGGAACCTTTACCTTTTTACCTATATCAGTGTATATCTTCCCAAGCGTAGTATATGTACAGTATGCATTAACAGATCCAAGTCAAGTCCTAACAGGAGTAGAACTCAAAGAATACTATCATATTTTCTTACCTTTAGGAAACTTCCTGATCAGGTTTTGATGCAGATTCTGCGCAGCATACGTTGAAGCTCTAACTCCTCCATGGCCATCAAAAACAGCAAAATACGAGACACGGGTTCTGTAAAAAAATATATATACAAAGACAGACTATTCTCATTCTGGAATTGGCCAAGATACTGAATTGGCATCCATCAGCAGAGCTGCAGAAAATGCAACATGTGGTCCAGCAAAAAATAATCTTTCCTGCAATCTACACATGGGAATAAGATTCCTAGCCTCAGCAAAACAAAAGGCATCCATCTTACATTTTCCAATTCCAAAACTTCCCTCAAGAGCTCAGCTATGAAAAGATTTCAGTACCTGTACAAGGAAATTCTACATTTCACTACCACAGGAATAATTTTTCTCCTCACCCTCAACACAAATATACATGGACACCCCCTTGAACTGGTTTGGAGTTTGATCTCTGGAAGTTTGAAAAAGCTCTTAAAATATTTGTTTTCTTGGACCTTTATGTGGGAAGAACTTTTTTGCCATTATCCAACAAAGATTTAAGTAATGGTTGTGCTAGTATTTGGAAATTTTATTATTGATTATTGTACTGTTTCCTTGCTGGTATTAGTTTAATCTTTTTTTTCCTGGTTAATGTGAAAAACAGCCCACAGTCTCAACAGTATCAGAAGATCATGCTAAAGACGTTAATTTAACAATCAAACAGAAATGCTAGTCTGGAGTAAGCTGGACACTCAAAAGGTAACTAATTCTGGAATGTGTCTATTAAAAAAGAGTATATACGTGAATATATACAGACATATATATACATACACACACACGCACAAAGAGAGAACAATATACATGAACGTATATACTTATCAATATTTTTTTCTTCAGTTTTTTTGGGGGGTTAATGTTATATTTTTCTTCTCAATTATTTATTTGGGGGAAGGTTTGTTGTTATCGTTTCATTTTGCAAAAAATGAATTTTAAAAAAAGAAAGTTCCAGAGTGAATCACACATTTCTGATGTGCTTTTTTGGATGTCTCGGATTCTCTTTTCTGTCATGCTTTCCAAAATCAGTGACACTTAAAAGAAAAAATATTTTTGTATGATTATAGCATTATAGGGGTTTAAAAAATCAACCAGCTGAAATCACCATCCAGACAAGGCAATTAAACCCATCCTGGTTTAAGCGGGAGGAAAAAACAAGAATCCAGTCAAAAAGTGTAAATATAACCTTAAGACTCACATTTCAGAGGACAAGGGGCTGCACTCTTCTGTGATGTCGTTGAGAATGACGTGGGCATCTTGCATCTCTTCTCGCTCACCTTTCCTCTCCGCTACATAACCCTTCAGGCCAAGAATACCTGCAGAATCTAAAGAAAAACAGAGCAAAGATGCACACGAGATTCAATCCCTCAGCTTGTTTCCTGTACAAAAGCACTACAGTCACCTAGCAAAATGAAGGAAGCAGAATTCTGACAACGTCTTGATTATAATCTATTTTCAAATTGTAAATAGTCCCTGTAGGGTACCTATGGCTGAAGATGCTTTCTGTGGCAGCAACATTAGGCGTGTCCCTGTGGTTTTAACAGAACATACCAATTAAGAGCATAATAATAGTAATAATAAAAACGGCTGACAGAAGTGTCTTGCTCTGGAGGCATATAAGCAGTCAGAACCCCAAAACGGTTGGAGCTAGATTCTACTAAGTATTCTAAATTCCTGAAGTTTGCCATAGTAATAGATTGATCATAACACTGCTGAATTGCACTGCTGAAATTCAGCCCAACTGCATCAGAGAGCATATCAAAATAGTGCACTCTAGGGAAGATTGCACATATAGATGATTCTAAGAAAAGCTTATTACATTACAATTCAGGTGAAAAATTCAGACACAGTGTTTGGGTTTCTACGTCTAAGTTGGTGCAGGTTAGCTATGATGCTCCCTACATTACTAAGACATAGTTAAGGAGGGTAAGGAAGGACAGGCTTCATACACTGCATAAACCATCATATACTCTGTGTGTGTGTGTGTGTATATATAAAAAATGGCTTGATTTAAGTTTGATGTTTGAACCCATTCACAGTTTATAAATCATGTGTTGTGTCAACAATTTATATAGTCAGCAAGCCATGGTTAAAACCATGACTTAACACAATGTATTAGGCAAGCTGGCATTACAGGGTGCACAATAAAGGGGCAATTAAGTCATGTTGCGCTGAATAATATATATTTGGCAACAAAAAAAAAGAAGTATATGTGGCAGAGTGAACAAAAATTAGAGATTTGGGATAGCCTTCAAATTTGTACTAATCATGTTAGATAATGTGGATAAGCCACTGCCCTAATCTGAATTATGCATTATATTGTTTTTCTAAACAGAATCCAAGCAGGTTAAAAAGCAATCTGTAAGTTTACTTTTTTTTTAAGAATAAGAACTCTAAATGTGGCAGCTGTGAGAAAAAATGGGTAATACTTGATGTTGACTGTCCTTGGTTCTTTGAAGGAATGCAGCCAAAATGTATGATAGCAGCACGATTGTAATTGATAAGTGAAAAAGGATATGCATTGGTACCCTGAAGAAGGGAGAAACACAAACTCCACTGAGGTAGAAACACTCAGGAAGGGTTTCATCCAGGTACAGCATCTCCTCCCATTCCTATGAGTCGCTACAAGCAACACTGTCTTAGGAAAACAATTTCACCTTTGTTGTTATTTAAAGCAGCACTAGAATAGAACAAAATATTTGGCTTCAGAGTGTCTGAAAACCTTTACAAACTTTCTTTTCCACAAGTTCTTCACTCCCATTCTTCTCTCCTTCACTGAACTTCCTCTTCTCTCCCTTCCCATGGCTCACAGGAAGAGAAACTTGCTCTGTGGGATGAGAAGCTGAAAAACATAACGTCATTATTTATTTATCCATTTACAGAATTTATATGGCTACCCATCTTAGCCAAACAATTCTGGGCAACTAACAAAATCAGTTCATAAAACAAATATAACATAAAAGCCATAAGGCTACACATAATTAGAAGTGAACCAGCCTTGCAAACTGGTTCACAGCACAAACCAAATACATATACTGGGCTCTGCTGACAACTGGGTCCCAGCACCTGAGGGAAAAACCACATCTTCAAGCCTTCCAAAAGGCTAACAGGGCCAGGGCCATCCGGATCTCAGGGGAGAAGCTATTCCAAAGGACAAGGGCAGCAAACAGAGAAAGGATGCTCCCCTTGGTCCCACTAGATGACATTGTTTCACAGAAGGCACCTGAAGTATGCCTACCCTGCCAGATCTGATGGGACAGGCAGACACCACTGGAGACAGGCTATCCTGTAAAAAACCTGGCCCTGTGCCATGCAGGGCTTTAAAGGTGGGAGCCAGTGCCTTGAACTACACTTGGAAGCCTACTGGGAGCCAGTGCAACTCGCATAGCAGCTGTGTTATGTGGGCATATTGTGATGTGCCCAAAAGTGCACATGCTGCTGCATTCTGGACTACTATTATTCTGTCACCTATTTATGCTGTCTTTCCCCCCCTTTAGCTCAGATTGGCTTTAATATTTTGAAATCAAAGCCAAGGCTGTCACACATTTTGAAATTTAAAACTGAAGTAAGAAGATCTAAATATACACTACATGGAAATGCAGGCCAATAAAATAAAAGAACAGCCACTTTAGAAGGTGGATTTGGAGTGGACAAACTGCATCAGGGAACGTGCTGAACCCATTCCCTGACCACTATTTTCCCACAAATATAGATCCCAGGTATACATATGTAGATACCTGTGGCCTCAAACAACAGCAGAGAAGTAATCGCATCCTATTTGAGTACCTGATTAGTATTTTAACTAAAAGATGAACAGCATGGATATCCTCTAATCTGAAAAAAAGGAAAGTGCCAGGAGATATTTTGCCCTTTCTTCTAGTATCATTTTAGACACATTTCCCTGTGAGCATTTGGTGTAAACCTTGGGTACTTAAATATGTAACACTCAAGTATTACAGCAGTACAAAAAATAGCAAAATAAATCTAGCCACAGCTCACCTGAGTTGCCACTGCTGGCAGGTGGGAGGTCATCAAATAGCAAAGAACCTCCTGCCCCTAAAAAGCAAGGAAATACACATCCCACAGTAAGCAGATTTTTGGACAGTTTCATCTACAAAATGCTACTTTGCCAAGCTTAAAAGCTACTTAACATTTTACCCATTCAAGATATGGCACTAAATCCAGCTCATAAAATGAGGGGGAAAGCACTAGGACGGCAATCCTATACTGACTTACCTAGAAGTAAACCTTATTTTAATAGCTTTTCAACAGACATGGAAAAGATTATGCCCCTTATTCATGTTAAAATATGGTTTATAAAAAGAGGCATAGACTAGAGGCATAACTAGAGGTATGAACTGCTAATTTAAGTGACAGTAGCATTTCTTAAAAAGTAAATTAAGAATTGGCAGTGTGTTTAGGAGTTTTGTGCTTCAGGAGAAAACTGTCGGATATCAAGCCAGACGGGGATTCTCCAGACAAGTATTGGTGAAAATGACTGGTAGGAGCTCTCTAAGCAGGAATCTGTACCAGCCTCACCTGCAAATGAAACTGAGATCTTCTCCGTGCAAAACACTCCAGCAACCAATGGCTCTCCCCCCATAAGATGTATTTCTGAAGATGCTCCATCTAAAAATGTTCCCTTTCAGGAAAAAGCTCCAAAGAGTTAAATAACTATGGAGTAATAATGGCCAACATCTCTCTACCATGTTAGCTGTTCAATTACAGCACAAATATAGAGTCAAAAAGAAGTTCCAGTCACACTGGAGAATATAGAACTTAAGATTCAGCTTTTGCTTTTCTATTACCCAGAAGTCTTCCTATTATTTATAGTTCTACTGCTGGGGAAATAAAAAACCCTAGTCAAATCTAAATGCTTCACAGAATGGAGACTTGCATAAGGAAAGGAAAGTTAAGCTTGTAGTAAAGAAGTGTAAGATGAAAAAAGGACTGGGCCAAATGCCTCTTTGCACCAATATGATGCAAACAAGGAGTCCATACAGAATAAAGCAAGTGAAAGAGTTGGAACTAGCCAACAGGAAAACCCTACAGAGCCATTGCTGTATTTTTACTAGCAGCCAGAGGAAGGAGCCTGCAGATTCTTGGCCATTCAGGCCAGATTAATGTATTGCATTCCCATGCCCACTGAGGGGAACTTTGCACAAGGACTCAACTATCTGACAGAGAGAAAGCAAGAGAATTCAATGAAACTCAAGACATAGACAACAACCATACCCAAATCAGTGTTGCTGACTGGAGGAAGATCATCAAAACGCAAAGATCCTTTCTGTCCCTCTTTCTCTAAATAAAACCAAACCAAATACAGAGAAATCTATTAACATACAATATTAGAAGACATTAGTAGGGCTACCAGATAGGGCTGCGGAATTTCAGACGACCATTAGGCGGCACCAAATATCTAGTAGTTTTGGCATCTCTTTGTTGCCATTCAGTGGGTGTTCAGTTTTTACACATTACTTCTTACAGACTTTAATATTATCATTATCATTATCATTATCATTATTATTATTATTATTATTATGGCAAGATCCCAGGGCCAATTCTATCATCAATTAATTGCTTCCCCCTTCCAGCTGCAAACTGGCAGGAATTACTGTTCCTCGGGGTCAGTACAGTACTACAATAGTACGACCCACCCGTGCTGATGTATTACCTGTGCCCGCCAGAGGTCACCCCCGAGTGTCAATACGCGACGCGTGCATTTCCCTATGGGTTCACACGCGCATGCGCGTTGAATCAAGCTTGGCAGAGCGAGGTTAATTCTGGGCATTACAGTACTCAAACACCACAAGCCCTCCTATAGTCGCCAGAGCCTTTGCTTCTTCCTTGGGAAGGGGGCGTGATCGTGTAAAGGCCTCTTGAGGGCACACGTGCAAGCTGCAGCAAGACAAACCTAAGGCTCCTGGGAGAGAGGCTGACCCAGCTCTCCTGTTCCCTGCAGACTCAGGCCGACTCCCCCTCCAACATAGTGGCCCGAGCCCCGAAAGGTACCCGCCGCTCACCTACTGCTGCCACTGCCGGAGGAGTTGGCTCCGGAAGGTCCCCGAACAGATCCATCCAGCCCTAACGAGGCTGCGGCGGCACCGGCCAGCGCGAGCCGCTTCCTCCTCCTCCTCCCTCCCCGTCCTCGCGCAAAGGCCGATCTAGCTGTCAATCATTGGCGTCAGGCTGACTCGAACACCGCCCTTCGCGCTCGGGCCTTCAATCCGATGGTCGCGCTTGAAGGGGCGTGGTTACGGCAATCTTGCTGTAGAGATAGGCAACATTAAAACAAGAGAAAGGCACGTTAAACTGTTCGGAAGGGCCTGAGTCCGAAAATGTCTTCGAATTGTTTTCCAGCTCTTGAGGTCTTATCTCTATGGCTTCAACCCGGCCGTTCTCCGTCAGAAAACCCTGAGGCGCGTTCCTGCTCTCTCCACTTCCGGGGCGGTTCCTCGGCGGTCTGCTTCCAGGGCTTTCCTCTGGAAGAAAACCCGAGGAGGGCTGGGGCGGGTGCCTTCGTGACCTGGTTCCTGCTACTGCTTGTGCTATGCCGCCTCCCGCTTGAGTGGAACTGCAGTTTCCGGCGTTCGTAGTCAACCGGTCGTGGTCCTGCTGGCTCGGAGGGTTGATCATCTCGTACATCTGGAGGGCTCCAGGCGACCGCTCTAAGCCCCAAGGAGAATTATTGTTATATTTATATATCTTATAATTATCGATAAAAACTCAGAGCACGGAAGTGCCACTGCTGCTGCCTGAGTACCCTGTGCTTCCTGGGGGGAGCAGAGCGAATAACACTGGTTGGTTGTAATAATAGAGACATCACAGCAGGGGACAATCTCACCTGACCTTTCTGTCGCCCCGCAAAGGTGGCCGTTTAGTTTAAATAACAAGCATCATCACTTAGTAACCAGAGCACCCATATTTGGACTGCAAAAATCCTGAAAGTAGTCTTGTAGTCTTCCAGATTTTTGCGGCCGAGATGCGATAGCCATAATTTAAACAAGTGACGGTAGTGAAGCATGGGCGGTTGACAACAGGAAGTTCAAAGAACAAGAGGACCCTATAGCTTCCGCTGGAAGCTGTGTCTGCTAAGATTTTTTAAAGTTTCTAAAAAAAAAGGTAAAGGTTTTCCCCTGCACAGTCATGTCTGACTCTAGGGGGCGGTGCTCATCTCCGTTTCTTAGCCGAAGAGCCAGCACTGTCGGAAGACGCTTCCGCAGTCGTGGCCGGCATGACGCGCGTGGAACGCTGTTACCTACCCACTGAAGTGGTACCTATTTATCTACTTGCATTTGCATGCTTTCGAATTGCTAGGTTGGCAAGAGCTGGGGCAAGTGCAGGAGCTCACTCCGTCACGCAGCGCTCAGGTCTCGAACCGCCAACCTTCTAATCGACAAGCCTGGTGTCTTAACCGCTGAGCCATTGCGCCCCACTTAAAAAAGTTTCTACTTAGACCTAATTTGAGTAACACTGTTACTCATTATACAGCAGACTTCTGCTGGCACCATCCTTGGTATGTTTTTGAGTTCAGAGATTTAATAAGGTTTAAGATAGGAATGCAATTTTATACACATTTTTCACTCAGCATTTTAATTACATTACAAGTATTTGCTACCATGATGTAGTGATGAGCTACTCTAAAAATGGTTAGGAGAAATTTATGGAAGCTATAGATTGCCTCCAGTCTGAGGCGAGATGCCCCACTAAGTCATTGTTGGTCAACTGCAAGTTCACAATAAGGGTTTTACAATTATACAACACATACATTTGATTACAAATGGCATGTTAAATAGAAAAATAATCTAGGGCTACAGGAGGCCGGGTTGCCCAGATACCAAAATTAGCAGCTAAAATCCTACTCTGGAGGCTTGTACCTTAAGAAGCTTGGGTCAGTCCCTGCATCCTTCAGGGTCAGGGTCCTTTTATTATATTCCCCTAAATACAGACTACTCTTCCCAAATGTGCATTTGGTTGTGTTTTTTAAGCACCACATAAAAGCTTTCATTCATTCACTCACTCACTCACTCTCATTTGTTCACAAAATTTATATATCTCCCCCAATCTAACAACAGTTTCTAACGTTTTTAACAAATAATGCAGTCACATTTTTAACAAATAATGGTTTGGTGAAAATTTCAGGTTTCTTCATTGCTTCCTAATTTTCTTTGCACTGTGATGCATGTCAGAGCTTATTAGCTGCTTTTGAAATAAATATTAAAATGTAGAGTATTATTCTCATTACTTTTGAAAATAATTAGAAGGTGAGACAATTGCACAGCTGGACTGAATATAACAACAGATAAAATGACTTTCTAGTATTTCCTTAACAGCAGGGGCTGTTGGCATACCCACTGTTTCTTAGTTGGGGAGATGGGAAGTCCAACACATCTGGAAGGCACCAAGTGTGGCCTGTGGGCAATTTTGCACAATATGCTAAGTTTTACTTAATTACATCAAAGTGCCATGATATCCGCTGTGGGAAGTAATTTGCTGGTTGTGCCCCTACCAAATTGATACCCAACCATTTTTGCTCATGCTGGCTAACCAGCGTTTTTCTGTGCACAGTGCACCTAGTAGGAATAGATTCTCCTGCTGAATTATAGAAGGCTAACCTTTCCTCAACCCTATCGTTTTACAGAAAAAAATCCTGCATAGCTGCAGATGGAAACTGAAAAAGAGCTTGCAGAAATGCTGCTGCAGGAATGGATGTTTGCGGCTGCTTCTGCTACTAGAAGTAAGGGCTGGAAAGGAAGAATTAACCATCAAACCAAATTCAGATGATATATAGAGGTCTAATTAATTAATAATTGATTCAGATTATGTCAATTTGGAGAGATTTAGCCACAATCTGGACCATTCCTGCTTTGGACAGCATATTAAGCCAAACCATAGTATGCTTTACCGTGCCATTTGAACACACACATTATTGGCCATCTCACAAATTTGTCCTCTATGAATTGAGGGGATTATTTTATAGCACATGTTTGTTTATTTCTAGCTGCTACTAGCATTCAAATAATCTTTATAATATAGCAACATTTGATTAAGAAAACATTCAAGAATACACTGTCTAGTATTTGCATAAATGCCACATTTATTTCTTTAATTGAACAGTGCCTGAAGTGTACACAAACAGTTTAAGACCCTAATTTCCAACACTCATAATTTAAGACATCAAGAAAACTAGACTCATTATTTCAGTACTGTTATTTATACAGTGGTAAAGGGTGTGCCCACAGCAATCACATATATACAAAGCAAGAGAAATGGTCTCCCAGCAGTTGGAGATGGCATCACAGGAAGAACTCATGTGGACAAACTAGGTAATGGAAGCACAGGCAAAATAATAAGAAAAAATAAAAAGTAACCATAACCTCAGTTATTACACAGTAAGATCTTGATACTGAATCTCAGCTCATGAATGATAGAAATCCTTCATATATGCAATTGAATACACGACAGAAAAAGAGACAGTAATAGCATATTAAACAGTTAAATGTCTTGTGTTATAGCCGCAGGTTACCACAGAGGTATGCAATTTCCTTACAGTAGTTTCGCTATTCTTGGCTAATTATGCTCCTTTCACGTCTTTTCTGTTGCTTTATGATAATATTCAAGTCTATCATGCTGGATTAATATCTACTGGTGGGTGATAGAAAGAACATCTGTATCAGATAAATTCCTCCATTAATTCAGAGAGAGAGAGAAACTGAAGAAACAGAAGAACCGTGCCACTTTCAGTAAATAAACATCAGTCTCTAACCTGTATATTTTATGGAAGTGTGTGAGTTGGTACAATGCCATAGTTTTGTTATATTACATCATATTATAATAACTAACTTCCCTCTTGAGATTGCCATCCAGGCTGTTGTAGTATGAGAAAGAGCAGAGTTGAAAGTTTACCCTTTGCATTTCATATTGAATTTAAGAGGTTTCCTGTTTACAAGACTCCCAAAATAAGAATGTAGTGGGGGGAAAGTGAAAAAGCATTTTCTCCTCAACAAAGGCCTTGTTGTTACTGAAACTAAGCAGTTTGCAAAAACATTTTAAAAATTTACATCTCAAACTAAGTCAAAAGAATTACAATAAATCAAGAGATTCATCCATTTCAGCTGAAGTTTGGATAGTATTTGTTAGCTTGATTTTACAGCAATGAATGAAGCAGCAACCTCAGTAATACAGGGGCTAAGAAAAATGATGTGCTGGTGGATTAGGTCTCTACTACCCAAAAATCATTTGAGGATATCCACTCCAGCAGGAATCTGTGTCTTGTTGGACATACGATAAATTAAGTTACAATCAATTAGTTGAGATCACAATTCACCAACTCATTTCTATTCATTATTTTTACATTCTGATCAAAATATTTGCTGATCTAAGGCCTTTGGGTCAAGCCTTTGATCTCTAACTCCCGACTCTCATGTTGTCTGCAGGTTTGCTGGCCCCAGAAACATGAACTACTGCATGAGACCAAGCTTTAGCCCAACCATCATACCATGGAGGGACGTGCTCTTAAGGTTGGCTGACCTAAGGCACGTCCCACTATCAATCTACCCCATCCCATTCCACAATCCTTCCAAGCGTTTTTTCTTTTCTTTCATTTCCAGTGCAGGTGGTAATACATATTTATTGATTGCTTAATTTGAACACACAAATGTATACAAGCAAGAATACTGACATAGCTTCTTCATTCATTGTTGTTACTGTAATGAAATATCTGACAATTTCAGATTTGTACAAGGAACTAAAAGACTTCAATTACCTGATTTTGTCTGAATAATAAGAATGTCATTCTAATCTTTTTGGGTTTTTTGCATCTCATGAACTGTGCTGGCTGGGAATAATAAGGGCTCTATGGTCCAACATACACGGAGGGTGCCATTTATGGAAGTCTTGATACAGAGTATATGTTCAAAAGGAACAAACTTTCCTAACCTCTGAAAGTCTCTTCTTTACTTAAAGGAGTCCATTACTTTAAGATGATTAAGCCTGCGGTCTTCTGCACACTTACCTGGGGGAAAGCCCCATTGGACATTGTGAGACTTGCTAACAAGTAATCATGTTTGGGATTGTACTAAGCGTTTCTCAGAGGAAGTACGCCCAAGTTCAGATGCTTTCCTCAAGTTGGCTTCCAGCAGCTAGAGATTTGGTGAACCTAGGTTTCAAGACAACTCATTTGTTGGCTGTTTACAAATTAGGTTTATGAAATAATTTGGTCTAATTAAATAATTAGTTTGGTGGGTGATAGGCCAGATATTAGTAAGACAGCAAGAATCACCACTAAATGTAAAACTGAGAATGAATATTGAATTTTCATGAGATAATTTGGTGTTTAGATTTAGCATGCTTCCAGATTTAGGATGATTTATAGTGCCAGAAAAATCAATGTTTTTCACGTAAGCTATAAGCTGAAGCACAGTGGACTTTCCACATTGAAATTACCACTTTTTCTATAACGAGAGCCTACTGTATTCCATCCACTGATATCTATATCTTTCTTTCTTTCTTTCTTTCTTTCTTTCTTTCTTTCTTTCTTTCTTTCTTTCTTTCTTTCTTTCAACATCATCATCATCATCATCATCATCATCATCATCATCATCATCTCTGGATCAGAATATGGGGTTATTTTTAAAAATTCCAATTATTCACTGCAATAATGCTCTGATGCAACTATTTAAATATACAACAAAGTACACTGAATCTTCTAGTTAATAGCTAATCTATGTGTTGTAGATTTTAATGAAACTTGCTTTGAGAGGGAAAAAGTCTCTCAAAGCTTCCTTTGAGAGGTAGCTGCAAATGGGATAACCAGGAGCAGAGTTGCTCTTGATCAGTGGTTCCCACTCTGTAGCCTAGGGAATGTTATGGATCTGTGAGGGTGATACTTGGCATGGATACCAAAATAAAAATTCTACAAACATAATAGCAAAAAGTTCATGAGATCACCAAATTTCACCAAATTTTGGGCATATTTACTTTTTACTTTTTTTTTACTTTTTACTGCCATCTGGATTCTATTTTATATTTATATTTGTATTTATATTTTATGTATTAATTGTGGTTTTATTGTATTTTAATTTTTTAGTTTTATTGTAAACCGCCCAGAGTCCCTCTTTCGGGGGGAGATGGGTGGTGGCAAAATTTGATAAATAAATAAATAAAAATATTTGCCCCAAATTTCACAGTATGATTTCAGCCATTTATTTTTTTTAAAAAAATAATATTTAATTTTGAGGTTTTCTGGATGCTATAGCAGTTGTGTCTTCTGGTGCCCACAGGCATTACAATGGTAATCCTTAGCTTATGTGTTGCTCCCCAAAACCTTTGCTGATAATGTAGTATCTGTGTAAAGGAAAACATTGGCAACTACGGCTTAAGATCAAACATATATTGGGTTTTTTTTAAAGAACGACTAAATGATTTACAAGGGTTAAATGACAAAACTGTTTGGGAAAAGGAATTGCATTGTAAGACATGAAATGGTCCTGCAGTGGGAAATTCACGGCAAGGAACACAGAAATGAAAGGCACTCCCAAATGTCATTCTCCTACCTCATTGACAAATCTTCCTAACTCTCATAATTTGGACAGTTTTTCCAGCCAGCACAGCTTCAAAGAGATCTTAGTGCTTATCGATTCCTTTCCCCAAAGTGGGATTTTTTTCAGTAAGAAAAAGGCAGAAGCACCACTAGGAAAACACAAGGGTTACTGGAGGATGACTGTGGTGTTAATTCCTCATTAAATGTGAGTAAACGAGACACACAATTTCACTGTAAACACGTTGTCTGGAAGCAGCTTCAGGCTGGAAAGCTGAAATGAATAAAGTTGCCTACCAAGGCTGTTTTTAGAAAATGATTATAATTCTTTGCTATTTTGCAAACACAGAGAGTAAATAATGAGGATTAAAGTAAATAAAAGTGTCACAACAATCTCCTGCATCTTCATACTGAATGGGCAGTAAAAATACCTTTCTTGTGCATTTAAATCAGGGTAGCACATTCTGAAAACATATTATGGCCAAGCACTTGCCCCAACCTATTAGTGTTTGACTGATTAAAATTAAGAACTAATGCTAAGAATAATTCTTAAAAGAGCAAGACAAGTGTGTATGTTAGGTAACAAGGATGGGAATCTGGATTCCTCATGGGTTTGCTGAACTACAGCTTCCAGCATTTTTCATCATCATCTATGCTGCTTCAGGCTGCAGGGAGCTGTAGTTCAGCAATGTCTGGAGTGGTCCATGATTCTCATTCCTGATCCCAGACCAGTAAGATATTAGATTATGCTTTGTCCTTTAGATGTTTAAGAATTGAGTTTCTTGAAGGAAAGAAATGCCATTTTAAGAGAGCTAATCAGAAGGAAATACGTAGAAAATCTCACAATTATGTAGTGACTGTGTTCATACACTGTGTTAAGTCATGGTTTACTGGATAAAGCACAGTTAACTAATTTTACACAACACACTAAATTATAAAACATGATTAATGATCCACATTTGCTGGATTCACACAACAATCTAAGCTAAAAACAAGCAATTGGCTTGGTATGTTGTGCCAACCCAGCTAGTATCTTCCAGCCAGAGACTACAGCATTATAAAAGGATTGTGGAGTTTTCCTCTAGTCTAGCAGGGTTATTTTGGTCACCATTCCTGCTGAGACCTGATGTTTATGTACACCTGGGACACTTTTACCAATCCACTGAATCTATGCAGAAGGGATTCTGACATTCTTGCCTTTATATTCACACATCTCCTCACATCACATGCACATGAAATTCAAACAGTATATCACTAAACAGACTCTCATCTGGGCATCACACAGAGGACCAATAGATGCAACAAAAAAGTGGGAGATTTGAAAAGAATGAAACCAAAGTGTAGCCATGCTGTGCAAATCAAGATTCACTATTAGTGAAATATGCCATATTCCTAGGAACATATATAAGAAGGGCTGGGGATCTTTAGAGGTTTGCCAAAGGTTGGCTTTACATAGATACCCATTTTTTAAAAAACACTGAAAACAAGAACTCTGAGATAAAACACAGACCTTTGCTTTTAAGATTACTCTAAAAATTTGATAAAAATGAAAATATCTTCTTCAACTACTTAGTGCTAGGGATTAATTTATTTTTCAGTGTCTATGCTTTGGTCAGCTTCATTTTCCAATTGGTCCATTCCACTTGGAATTCTAACACTTGAAAAAGAAAAAAAACAGATAACAACTATATTTAACATTTTGAAGGAGATTTTTAACAGCATCACTTCCTACAGTGACAGAAAGAAAGGCATATTCTTTCCTGTGTAAAGATCCCTTTCATCTTTGCTACATTCCCACTGCATACCCTAAATCTACTTTTCTCAGAAAAGAAAACAACAAGCTATCTTTTTCAGACAATCAGTTTTAAGTGCAACCAACATACAGTAGTTTCTTCTTTGCTGTGGGAAGACTAGACACCATCTCTTGAGATTGCACTTCCACTGTGCAGACATAGGACTTGGATTTTCCTCATCACTGGGAATATTTATATGTTAAATATTTGATATGCCCAATATCAAATAGCTATATTGGGCCATAATTAAATATCATCTATGACATTGCTAATGACAAGCATTCCAACTTCTCCCTGTCTTGCTAACTTTCTTTCATCTGGTATCTTCCAGACATGTAGAGCTACAGTGCCCATGCTGACAGGGAAATCTGGCAACTACAGGCCTAATTCAGTCAGAGGGCACTAGGGTAGGGAAAACTGTTCCATGCCATATCACCCTTATTGATATAAGACAGAAGGTCCGTGCTTGCTATACTCCCCTCTTCATGGGCTCCTTTTTAATTAATGAAAAGCAACATGTGGAAGCTACTTCTGGGAGCAAAATAATGCTTGGGAGGGGATGCTTAAACCTTTCACTCACAAATTATTCTGCTCAGAATGTGTGGTGCTGGCTACCAGCTTGGCTGGCTTCAAAAAAGGATTGGACCAATTCATGGAAGTCCTGGGGATCAATGGCTTTTAGCCTTGATGGCAGCCTCCGAAGGCCATCTGCTGGGAGACTAGTGGGCTTCCTTGGGCAGTTGGTTGGCCACTGAGAGAACAGCCTGCTGGACCAGATCGGCCAGGGGTCCAATCCAGCAGGGCACTGTTTCGGTTCTTATGTATATTTCCAGCTTCATTTTATCCAACAGGGAAAAATGTAAGCCACCCTACAAGAAAAAGCAGCAGGAAGGAAAAAAAATCTGTGCTTCCTCTATTTTGGAGAGCCAGTTTGGTCTAGTGGTTAAGGTGCTGGGCTAGAAACCAGGAGTCTGTGAGTTCTAGTCCCGCCTTAGGCAGGAAAGCCGTCTGGGTGACCTTGGGCCAGTCTCTCAGCCCAACTCACCTCACAGGGTTGCTGTTGTGGAGGAAATAGGAGGAGGAAGGAGTATTAGGTATGTTCGCCGCCTTGAGTTATTTATAAAAATAATAAAGGCAGGATAAAAATAAAATAAAATAAATAAAATTTTCTGGTGCTGTTCCTTTGCCTTCAGTCACACCACTTGTTAAAAAAAAGTGTTTGTGTATTAGCAGAGGGGGGCGAGGAGGGAGAATGTTGTTAATTAAATTAACATGGAAAGGAATATCCAGACAACAAATGCAGGTTGAAAAGAAAATAAAGGTAGCCACATCAAACAGCAGCAGATGGATTCTTCTTGCATCACCACTCTGGCTCCTTTGGGCAACTTTTCCTTTACCAAAAATGCAACCCAGCATCATGAATATACATAAGTTAGGGGAGATCCCAAAACACATGATTAACAGAATGCATATTATTTTCAGTGAAGTAAATAGAAATAAATACTTTATAAATATAATCTCATACTACTTTTTCTCTATCAAGTAATTTGTAAAATGTCAACAATAAGTTATGAATTAGCAGCACATAATTCTATCACTTTTATCTCTTTAAATAGCATTAACTTTCACTCTTTTGCAAATTCCTATCTCTTTAAATTGAACAATTGATTTAAAAATTAAAAAAAAACTTAGAAGGAAAGAAAAAAGCTCTTGCTTTGTTAGTAGTCATAAGCCACTCAATAAAGAGAAGAGTGGAAGATCACGTGTGCAAGAATTCCAGGGAATACCACCCTTTTAAAATTACACAAGGGAAATGAGTTTGCCCAATGAAGCTGTAACTCATGATGGATCACTCTGTGGCACAGGCATCTGGGGAGATGAATGACAGGAAAAATCCAAATTTAAGATGGGGATCTTCCAACAGCACCCATTATTTCACTTTTCTGTTTTTTGGAGGTGGGCAGCTCTTTTAAGTTAAATTCTTGTCTGGGCTGTTCTTCGTCTAGACAGTTTGGATCTGTTGGAGAAGCCAAGACAGGAAAAATGTAAAGGCTTCAGAAAAAATAATCAAGCAAAGGAGGAATTACTCTTCAGACTTCCACCCAGTACAGGTAACAAAACTGAATCAGAGGTTGCACATCTAAAACTGTACCTAGTACTAAAGGAAATAGCATTATAGGTAGTCCTCGCTTAACAACTGCTCATTTAGCGACTGTCTGGAGTTACAACAGCACTAAAAAAACCAACTTACAACTGCTCCTCGCACTTACGATGTTGCAGTGTCCCCGCGGTCACATGATCGTGATTCGGGTGCTTGGCAACCATCGCACATTTATGAAGGTTGCAGTGTACCGTGGTCACGTGATCGCCATTTTCAACCTTCCCGGCTGGCTTCCGATAAGCAAAATCAATAGGGGACTGCGTGATTCGCTTAATGACCGCATTGCTTAGTGACATAAATTCCGATCTCAATTGTCGTTAAGCAAGGACTACCTGAACTCTTCTTCTAGAAGAGCCTTTTCCAATTGGTTCTTTCCATAATTTTAAGCCAGCTATCCAACAGGTCTAATGAGACTTGCTTGTCCAAGACATCTTAAGGCAGTTTCTCAACCTTGGCGAATTTAAGATGGGTGGACTTCAACTTTCAGATTTCCCCAGCCCACTCTGGTTTGGTACCAGTTTGGTCTAGTGGTTAAGGTGCTGGGCTAGAAACCAGGAGTCTGTGAGTTCTAGTCCCGCCTTAGGCATGAAAGCCGGCTGGGTGACCTTGGGCCAGTCACTCTCTCTCAGCCCAACTCACCTCACAGGGTTGTTGTGGGGAAAATAGGAGGAGGAAGGAGTATTAGGTATGTTCGCTGCCTTGAGTTATTTATAAAAATAATAAAGGGATAGAAAATAAATAAATAAATAAATAAATAAATAAATAATCTGAAACTCGCCAAGGTTGAGAAACACTGTCTTAAGGAAGCTAGATTGGGAAAGCCATTCTTTTAAGTGATTCAAATACCTTATTGATCCAGCCAGGAGAGGGTTAAATGCATATAGCCAATCATGCATGTCCTTATCATTGCTTGCTTGCAGCAGAATTCCACGATGTTCAGTGCACACTGCAAAAGTGTTAGGGGTCTAAAACAAGTAAGAAGTTGCATGTTATTTATTTTTTTGTTTGTTTAGACTCATTAATAGAAGAACAGGATGACTGCAGTATATAATGACTGCAAGTATAATGACTACAGATCACAGGGGTCAAGTCTTGTGATCCCAGAACCTATGTTTTGCCTTACATACAGTCTCAACAATTCACACTGCAACAGTCCTGGTTCTGAAATATTTGCTGCACATGCTATTTTGCTAATATGGGACTTATTTATTTATTTATTTATATTTCTAACTTATATCACCGCCCATCTCCCCCCATTCCGGAGGGGACTCTGGGTGGTTTACACCAAGCCAGCAATTAAAACATATAAAAATTTATAAAATAGAATACATAATTTAATTAAATATATAAGATCCAAGAGGCTCTGATGTTAGGCTTTAAAGAACCCTATGGAGCAAGCCAACCCCAAGAGGAGCTATTACTCCCCCCATCCCAAGCGAGGTGGCAGAGCCAGGTCTTCAGTTGTTTCCGGAAGGTCATAAGTGTGGGGGCTAGCCTCACCTCCAGGGGCAGAATATTCCAGAGGGCGGGTGCCACTGCCGAGAAAGACTTGCAACCTATATTAACCAGAATGGGTTCGGTTCTTTGTTCTCATCCTCAAAACTCCATTCATCAAACTATTTATTACCATCACTTTGGCAGTATGTTTATCTGACACTCTGAAGAATCATCTTGACCACACTGATTTTCTGCCTTAAACATGGTTCCTATTTATACTGATGCCATATCAGCATTGCTGTTGTATGTCCTAGAAAAGGAAGGTGAAGTAAAGAAAGCACCAGTGGACAGCTTCCAGGGAAGAAATGGCGGAACCTAAGACGGCTCTGCAAAAAGGGAGCTGGTGACCGCGGTGGAGTGAAGAGCGGGTAAGTAGATCAGCTCTTCGTAATTCCTCTCCGGACAAGGAGAGGACTTGAGGTCACCCACAAGTGCTCTAGACAGCTGCTCCTCACAAGGAGACCACAAGTTAGTAGTCTGGTCTCTGGCGGGTTTAGAGCTCTGGGAGACAAGGGAATAGCCATCTTGCTCAAACCACGGTCGCTGCCTTTGAAAGACACTAAGTTCTCATACTTCCTTTTCTAATCGCTTTTGGAAATTGCTTGTTAGCTGCTTTTCAGCTATTAGGAACCTCTGGATTGACAAGTTTTATAGCACCGGGTGAGTTTCCTTCAATTGTTAGCAAAAGAAGTTTTAACTACAAGTTTAAGAACTTAATTGGGGGGGGGGAGGAATAAACAGCAAAAGGGTGATTAAAACTTTGATTTTAGAAAGTTACAAATGGACTAAGGGTCCAGATAATTTTGAAATAAGATTTTGGAATTAATTATAAAAAATCCTTCCCGTGGGAAAATGCTTTTGTTTTGATTTTTTTTTAAAAGGAATAAGATAAGACTTTAAAAATTGGACATTAGAGGGAACTAGAGGGAACTAACGATTACAATTAAAGGAGAAGAACATTCAAACTTGACTTACAATTACAGAATGAAGCAAAATATTTTAACACTGGACATATTGAAGGATATTTTTCAACAATGGACCCAGAAGTTAATTTTACAAGTGTCTGCCTCTATAGATAGATTGTGTTTAAAAGATGTTATGTAAGAGGAACAAGTTCTACCTGACAAGATCGAGACTGACTTGAAAGTGAATTTAAAAATGACAGGCTACAAAAATGACATGCTAAAAGATGTTATACTGGACATACAAAAGAAACCGGCTGATGTCTTAATAATTAAAAGGGATATACAAAGAACAAACTAAGAGAGTGACCTGAGTAATTTTCCTATGTTGGATTTACAAAAGAGGCTTGTTAAAGTTTTGAAGAATTCTGTGAGAAGGGACAAAGAAAAAAATAAAAAGAAATCAAGTTCTACGACATTATTTGAAGGGACTAAAGATGTTAGAAGTAAAAGGAAGGAATGTAATGTTGGTTTATTTGAGCAAGGTAAAATAGATATGTTGTTATCTCTGGTAACCCTTAATGCACTTTTGCTGACATCAGGACTGAAATGATGAGTCTTTAAGGATTTGTTTATAGATAAGAGATGGGACATGGGAAGAAGGAATCATTTGTTGTATTTTAAGAGAAGGCGATAAGTGTTTCAAGGTCTCTTCTAATAATAATGAGTCAGAGGTTCATTTATACTGAATGTCTTTATTAGCTAACAACTTCCACATCCAGCCTCCTGCTCTAACTACTTGTTGAATAGCAAAAAACGAAACTACTTCCCGGGCCAAAGGCCGTACTTCCCAGCAGAGGGCGTGCTTCCCCAATCTGGGGAATACAACCTGGGCTGTAGTATTTTAGCACAGCTGTCTTAGTTATTTTGTCCTTTATTTTATCGAATGCCTGCTGATGACTCTCGGACCATTCCCATGCTGTTTCCTTGTGTGTCAGCTGCCTAAGTAACTCACAGTCTTTAGCTAACCCTTTGCAAAACTTTGCCAGGTAGTTTACCATCCCTAAAAATCTTTGAACTCCTTTCACATCCTCAGGCCTTGGCATCTCTCGGATGGCCTTAACCTTCTCTGGATCCACTTTCAATCCCTCTGCCGTCAACAGGTGGCCTATGTAGGGTACTTCTTTCAGTCTTAACCGGGCTTTCTCTGGGTTTAATTTGATATTTCTGTCCCTACAGCGCTCCAAGAAACGGCATAACTTTTCATCACGATCCCTTGCAGCTTCCATTTCCATATCTCCCTCTCCTACAATCAGGATATCATCTGCAATTATTTTCAAACCTGGGATGTTCTCCAACTCTTGGGTTAGTCTGTGCTGAAACACTCCTGGGGCCGGTCTGATGCCCATTGGCATCCATAGCCATCAATATCTGCCAGAAGGAGTTGCAAAGGTGGTCACGTAGCTGGATTTCTGATCCAGTTGTATGTGCCAGAATCTGTTCTTTACATCAAATACTGAAAAGACTTTGGCACGTGAGAGATCACATAGTACATCCTCAATAGTGGGCAAAGGATAATGGCTGCGGTTTAATGCCTTGTTTAGCGGTTTTGGGTCAATACAAGTGCGCAATTTTCCAGACCGCTTCCAGACAATGACCAAACTGCTGATCCAGTCTGTGCTGGTCTCTACCGGTGCGATTATGCCTTTCGCCTGAAGACTTGCCAGTTCCTTCTTCAGCGGTTCTGCTAGTGCTCTAGGTACTCTCCTAGTGGGGTTCTTTACTGGCTCTATGTTGGGGTCCACCCCAGTCTCAGTGTTCCTGTCAACTGTCCTTCCCTGTCAAAAACATCTCTATACTCCTTTAGTATAGTTTCCATAGTCCAGGCTCTGGGCCGGTTTTCGTCCGTGGTTTCCACTGCCTGCAGGATGTTGTCATGGTGCACCTGAATCAGCTGCATGGCCTGAACTGCTTTGCTTCCCAGCAGTGGTCTGTGGGCTTCTCCCCGGATGATGATGAATTCCAGGCGATACAGTTTATTGTTCTTCGGATTGTGGATCTTTAGCTTACATTTCCCCACAGGCTTCAGGGTACTCTTGTTATACATGATGAGTGGTTGGCCAAATGGTTCGATGTCCATCTCAGGATCCACCATGGCTAGTGGCAACACATTGCAGGTGGCTCCACAGTCCAGTTGGAAATGAACAGGGTGTTTGCCTAACAGCATCGTGGCAAACAAGGCAGTGGGGTATGTTTCTTTTGTCCCAATATTCCCCACCATGTGGACATCATGTTCCACGGGTCCTAAACTGAGGGTTAAGACATCCTCATAGTCCTCTGACTCAACCCCATCATCTTGTATTGTTCTCACCACCAGTCTATACGGTCTCTTCGCCCTTTTGCACTGGCTTTGGAAATGATTATGTTTGCCACACCCCTTGCATTTCTGTCCATATCCTGGGCATCGTTCTTTTTTCTTTTCATGGTGTTTTCCACAGTATATGCATTGGATCCTTGGTAATTGGCCCCAATGTTGACTGTCCTGCCCCTTGTGGGGGCCAGACTGGTGGTGGACCAGATGCACTTGCGCCTCCTGTGTGCCTTCTAGTGTCCTGAGCCTGTCCTTTGCTGCTTCTGCTGCTCTCCCCAGTTCCAAACACCGAGCCAGTGTCAGATCAGTCTCCCGCAACAGTCTTTCCCGGAGATGCAAATCTGTAGTTCCACAGACAATCCTGTCTCTGACAAGGGAGTCTCTGATTGCCTCAAAATTACAGGTTGCCACCAGAGTCCTTAGTGCAGTAACATAGGCATCTAACCGTTCTTCAGGACCTTGCTGTCTCATAAAGAACTGGTAGCGTTCCATTGTTTCATTTTGTTTGGGTACGCAGTAGTCCTCCAGACCCTGTAAGAGCTGCTGCAACGTGCTAGTGGAACCCAACCCGAGTGAGCTGCAGATTTCCCGCCCTTTTTCGCCAATCAAATAACGTAAGAGTTTTACCCCCCTCTCGTCTTTGTCTGTAAGGGCAAGGTCCCGGTACAGTGCAAACTCCTCTTTCCAATGCTGCCACGCCTGAGCAAGGTTGGGAGCATTGAAATCCAGTGTCGCAGGGGGCTTCAAGCCATGCTCCATGCTTCCTGAAGTTGTTTCTTTGTTTGCTGCTGTGCTAATCCTCCAAAGTGGGTTCAGTTGTGAACTTCTGGTACCATGTTTCAAGGTCTCTTCTAATAATAATGAGTCAGAGGTTCATTTATACTGTATGTCTTTATTAGCTAACAACTTCCACATCCAGCCTCCTGCTCTAAATGCTTGTTGAATAGCCAAAAACGAAAACTACTTCCCTGGCCAAAGGCCGTACTTCCCAGCAGAGGGCGCGCTTCCCCAATCTCAGTCCTTCCTCTGTTACCAACTTTGTCCTCCTGACTCTAACACTTAGTTCCACCTATTGATACGATAAGTTACTAAAATTGTTTAAACTTCTTGTGATGAAGGTGGAAAATCACTTCTTTATATGTTTCTTTCTTTTTCTTTACTATGTTCTTATTTTTTCTTTCTTTCCTATTTCTCTTTTTCTTTTTTCCCTTTTTCTTTCTTTTCTGTACCTTCTACCTTTTCTTTTTCTTTTTATTCTTTTCTTTTTTTAGTTTGTATTAGTTTTTACTATTGTAATTATAATCTTTAATAAAATTACTGTAAAAAAAAGAAAGCACCAATGGGCCTTGGAGGGAGAAGATTCACATCAATCATATTTAAGCTTATACAAAGGACATGTCAGATCCGATAGCAGAATACATTTTTGGCTTTGGCACAGAACGGCATTACTGCAAAATGTGGCACTTCTACTTATGTTGAATATGGCCTCCCCCATACTTAGAACAGAGTCAAAATATAATACTGTGTGCATAGAATGTCAGAGCCTGAAATCATCAAAGCAGCGGGGAACTAACAGGCTGGATAGGACCTATTCAGAAACAATTGTGCTGATATATCATCCTGAGCAAGACCTACAAAAAGAAGGAAAATGACAGGCCCCTCCTCTGTCATGGCCTAAGAGTATTTTAAATGTAAATAGGAACAAAATTTAAGGCAGAAACTGGATGTGGACCTACAGACAGGATGATTCCAATTTGCATTCTGGCCTTTAGCTGATGTCTCTGTTTCTCTTTATAGAACTTGTTCCAGCAAACCAACCATGGCTTTGATAAAGACCTTTTTTTAAAGAAAAGGCAATGGGATTCATTGTTACTGGCCCTGCACATGGAGAGGGGCCCTATCCAAACTATGACTTGATATTTAAAGTGATTGGATAGACTGGTATTTCAAATTTAGTGCATTAAAACTAATCTGTTGTTAAAATATGATCCAAAGAATTATTTCTGTATTTACTGGGCCACTGACTTCAATGGATAAAAACAACAGAGAAAAAAAAATACATTGACTCACTACAGTGAAAAGAAGAGAACCCAAATGAATATTCTATCCCCAGGATTCTCACATTGTGCTTACACCACATGCCCTTTACTCACGAATCTGTGAAGAATTGTTTACTCAATTAGCCATTTCTGAGTTCATACAATACACTGAACCATTAACTGACTAGATGGGCTGAATTCACCCAATACACTAAACTAAAATTTAGTTGGCTGGTTTATGATTCGATGTGCTGTGTGAACAGCGCCTCAGAATCTTTAAAAGGCCATAGCATTTGTTGTGGGCAAATTTTATTTTAACCAAGTTTGCTCTTACTTTTAGCATTGCCTGCTGGTCTTCACTGTATTCCACCTGAGCTGATGAGAGATTGAGGACTGCTCTCTCCACAGAATCTTTGTCACTGTTGTAGATGTAGACATAGGGGCGTCTCACAACCACATAGCGCTTCACCCACCCATTTGTATGGGGTTCCAGAAAGTGTAGGTAGCCTTTTCTGGAGACAATGGGGCTGTAGAGGAGACACATTGGCATCCTACTTAGTAATTACACACAAACTGCACAGTGTGTGCTTAATAATCAACCATATGGAACAGCTTTGTCATCACCAGCACATCTGGAAGACTGGCTTATTATGAGTGCCCTTGGTTTCTTCCTCACGCAACTATCCCTACTATGCAGTAAGGTTACAAGCAAAGTAACGCTTCTACTATTTTTGGCTAAACACTTCAATGTTATACCAGAGAAAATGTCTACTTCAGGCAATAGTTGAATATGGTTATGGAATGATTTTCTTAAACGGGGAAGAATTTAAATCAATGTTCAAATTATAGGAAATGAAGGACGTGTACTTGTCCTTTCCCAACACATACACACATTTAGCAACCTCTTGTCTTTTATGGACCTCTAAAAGCAAGAGCTAAGTGGGCTGGAACAAAATATAAGTCTGGGCACTCCTGACTTAAATATAATTAAATATTACTTTAAATAAACTTCCTGAAGATAAGGGACAGTCCAAGATCAGTTTAGTTTTTACTCAAGGTCAGACAATCTTGCTCCCATTCTGTCTATGTAAGTTGATCAACAGATTTCCCCTCAGAAATACCTTCTCTAAGCATTATGGCAAAGCTTTCCAAACTTTTCATGTTGGTGACACACTTTTTAGACATGCATCATTTCGCGACACACTCTTACAGCAGGGCATCATTTTGCGACAAACTCTTACAGCAGGGCACAAAGCAGGCACTAGGACCTGCCCAGAATCCTGGCAGGGCTCGGAGGCAGCAGTAGCTGCGACACACCCAGACACTGCAGCCGACACACTAAAGTGTCACGACACACAGTTTGGAAAGCTCTGCATTATGGACTACTACTTCTGACAATAGGAATGGGAGAGAAGACTTGAGTAAGTGACACCATTCATTTAGTTTTGGTATTGAAACATATTACACCACAGCAGTTGTTGAAGACTGTACTTCCTTGATTCATAAAATAAACTTGTTTACGGTTGTCTTCCAAATAAAATGAAATATAATACTCTCAGGTTCATCTCTAGCTCAGGTTTTCATTTGAGCAAACAAACCCCAAGAGTGCTCTCAAACAAACTTATATTGTCTTGCTTACTGAATTTTATGGGCAACTAGATGTTACAATGTCTTTTCATTGTTTATTTTGTCTTTTTCTTTCCACACACAAAAGGAGGAAGAATCAAGTAGCCATACAATGATCTTTCACTAGTTTTCCACAATGCTTCATTCTCCAAAGTTCTGTACTACATAGTAGTGGCTGCAGCTGCCCTAACCCCCATAGAAAGGTTTCTATTCTCTCTCCTTCTCACCTTTTCTTCTTAATCTCCTTCCTTGCCACTGTCAAAATAGCAGCAGCCACCCTATAAAGGCAGTTTATAAAGTTATAAAGGTTATAAAGGCAGACAGCCTCTTAACCAGGTGTAGTGGTTAAGGTGCTGGGCTAGAAACCAGGAGACTGTGAGTTCTAGTCCCCTTTTAGGCATGAAAAACTGGCTGGGTGACTTTGGGCCAGTCACACTCTCTCAGCCCAACCCACCTCACAGGGTTGTTGTTGTTGTGAGGAAATTAGGAGGAGGAAGGAATATTATGTATGTTCACCACCTTGAGTTATTTATAAAAAAAATAATAAAGATGGCATGAAAAGTATTTTAAAAAAGGCATTGGGGAGAGAATGGAATCCATCACACTCTTAACTGTATCTTTACCTAAAGCACAATGGTGTCTGGATAAGCCAAACTATTTTCAATTTGTTGGGGGGAAAGGTAGAGTCTGCTCATCACTAACTTCAGAGGATTGCACTATAATCCTAAAGTCTAAAAAAGTATGTTTACCTGTCACTTATTCTTCTAAAGGGAAGAGATACAGATGAGAAATGTATTATGAGCTCAGACCATCATAATGATTAGAATAAAACTCACAGTTTTGGCCAAGTTGCTAATTGTTCCACCTGCCCATAATTTTTACCTGACCCGAATCTCTTGAATATCAGGAACCAATAGGCGCTGGATCTCCTTATCATCCTCGGGCCCACAAGCAGGGGATTTCTTCTTCTCTCCTTCAATTGTGAGCTCAATTTCAGGACTTTCTACTCTAGAAGGTAGTTGGAGAGTTCTGCAGAGAAAAAGCAGGTTCGTAACTTCAATTAGATTTTGACCAATGGTCTTTATTTTTCCTAGTAAAACTATGCACCTTTGATACATAAACAAGCTTTTTAGGCTTGCCATCTTTCTTACCTGGCTTCTGTAGTATTATAATGGCCTTCAATCAGGGATGGACAGGTTGAGGAGGGGGTCAAAGTAGCACTACCAAGGGCTGACATGGAAGGGTCTCTCAGCAGAGTTACTGACATTTCAGACAGCTGTGTATAAAAAGAGTCCATCACTGAATTTGCTTGTCTGAAAAGAAATACCTCCAAAGTTTGGTTGCATGCATCAGCACCTTTTCTACCATATATTCAGGACCTTCTCAAAAACAGCCACCCTAAAGTCTAAAAATTATGTCCATTTGTCACTTATTCTTTTAAAGGGAGTACATGAAGAATGAGAGAAATGTATTATGAGCTCAGGGCATCAGAATGAAGTTGGAATAAGTCCTCTGTTCAGGGCAAATTGCAGTTTGTTCCACAATACAAAGTAGTTGGTCAGGATGAGAACATTCTCAGATGTGGTGGGACTTCATCATTTCATGGTTATCAGAATTTCGTACATTCTTGTATACAAGTTACTCTCTTCTTTTGCCCCAAAATCCAATGTATCCCAAGCTAAATGTAAGCCCTATTCATACTCTGGGAGTTAATTCTGAAATGAATTAGGTTGTTTATATATGGGGGATAATAACAGTGGTAAAAAGATAAGTAGACAGTAGAAAAAATGAAATCACAGAATGTATTTTACCTTGCTCTCACTTGCACTGACACACACATGGCTATGGCTGTACTCTCTGTTGAAAGTGTGTGTAAGAAGGCGCAAGCACTGCAAAAAAGGGGAGGAAAGAGAAAGGAAAAATAAAAAAGACAGAGGTTTGATTCTGATAAAAACAGAATTAACTATAGTAGAACAAGGTTGGATAACTTTTGTTCCTGTAGACAGTCTTCCTGCCTTTTTGTCTGTCTGTCCATCTATCTGTTTCCCTCCTTTCTCTCTTTCTCTCTCCAAGGGCAGCAAAGATATATAATGACTTCACTCAAATGTTCAGCCCTTTGAAGAACTGGGGAAAGGGGATCAGTTTTTGTAAAAGCACAAAATAGATATTCATAACTGATGATAAAAACTAGTGCTGCTGAAAGTCACCATTGTGTACCTGCATTGTAGAAATCTACAGTTATTTTCAATGGGCCTTTATCACTGTAGTTGTGCCATGTCACCAGCTCTAATAGAAATGGTGTGTAAATAATACCATTATAAAGTATAGACTCTAGGTGGCACTGGATATAAATATATCTAGGTTCAGTCAGGAGTTTTTTGTTGTCCTATTCTTGTTGGAGAGACACAATAAACTATTTTTTTAGTTTCCTATCTAGTGCATTCTCTTAGCTTTCCGGGACAGATGCTATTACGTATGTGAAAAATCTAAACTAAGAAAGAGAAAGTTAAGGCAGTGTTCTTTGCTATGAAAGCTTTCCTGCTAAGAAATCTTCTCTCTTCACTTAGAAATGGCTATTACTTTCAGAAAAAAATATTACTGGAACTTGCAGACAACATCCAGATGCCTTCAGAATGCAGGTACAGCAACACCCATCACATCTTATACTTAAAGAAAATAGGAAGCCAACCTTTCCACCCCTGTCCCAGGAAATTGGCACCTTCCATTTCTTATACCTTGACTGCAAGTTCTTTCTGCCTCTCACTAGGAATATCCAGAGGTAAAGGCCTCCCTTCTGGGGTACCATCCGCAGAGACCGGAGATGAGACACAAGATGTGCTGCGGGAATCTGAGTCTTCACTGGAGCTTGAGGACAGGGAATCTAGACCTAAGCGCTGAGTTGTCTCTAGCTTCTCACGCAGGAGCAGATAATGTCTCGTTTTCTCAACCTACAGAAAAAAACCTCTTACAGGTTTAGCTCACAAATGCATAGAGTCACTTTACACAAAGAATAATCCCTATGTAGGAGACCCCATATAAATCACAACACAGGAATTGGGCAAAAATATTTTTCTTAATTCATCTCTGTTTAGGAAACTGACATATGAAGAGATCCTCAGATATAACTGAGTGAGAAGGAACTAAAAATGTCTGTCATGAAATTGTCTAATAAACTGTTTTTGTATATCATAATAACTGTCTGGGCTGATAGTATGATGCCATGTGCTTTCTCTATTATTCTGAACGCCGCAAAAACACAAAGCCATTCCCTAAATGGATTTTAAGGCGGAGGAGGAGATGGCTGCTACATGGACAGTGGTTTCCATTGTGTTAAAGGAATTACTCCTAAAACATTCTCCAGTGAAGCTAACGAACCCGCCTAGCCTGAAATAAATATACAGTATGTGAAAAAGTGGGGTGGGATACCCCTTCCTTGGTCTGCCTTTGGGCTTAAATATGGTCCTGCTTTTATAGCACTGAATAGTTAGCATTATCTGTAACAAATACTATTGTTTATGCTTCATGACAAAAGGCTGTATGTGTCACAGACCATTTCTCATTTTTATAAATCATGTAAACAGTAGTTTAGCTGCTCAGAGTCTCTGGAAATGGAACAACATATAAGCTGAAGAAACAAACAAAAAAGTCTAGTTTGCTGTAGACAGCTTCCATTATCAGGAATGGCCATGCTGGGTGGGGAATTCAGCAAGTTAGAATCCATACATCTAGAGGGCATCCAGAATGGGTAAGATGTTTTAAGTATTTTACTCTACATTCACCCACCCTCACCACCTGCCCCATTAGCTGGGCAAGGCTAAATTGATGTGACATTGAGAGTTATTGGGCCTCAGGCTAGAGTCTTACTTCTTGTAGAAGACTCAGTTTCTCCAGTTCCCACTGGTGGTCCAAGATGAGACTGTCACTACGGGGTCGCCACCCAGCCAAATTCTCTTCTCCCCGTACATAGGCCACAGAGGTATCCAGCACACGCCTCCGTCTCCTTTGCATACCTACAGAAGAAATCGTTATTCAGCACACCTGTGATCTATAAAGCACATGCAACACATTAATATTATATATGTTATGGGAACAATTAAGTCTTGCCTTCTAATGCTTCATCCCTTCCGTTGAAGTATAAGCTCAACACCTCATGGAGACCTATCATAACGTCAAAACTTACCTGGACTACCAGCGTCAGCAACTCGGCAAAGGCTGAGCTCATAGACTCCAGTCACACGGTTACTGTAGGAAAAAGAGTGAAAAACAGATCAAGCTAATAGAAGATACACCATTCTTATGCATATGGTACATTCAAAGAATCATTTTACTCCACCTCATCTTTCAAGATGGAGGGGACCGAACTCTATTTTTATGTATTTTAATACCAAGCTGAAAGTTTCATATGGAGCCTAACAGCCCTTAGTTAAAACTGTGAACGTAATATAGTTAGCTTCTACTAAGATGTATACATACAGCCTCCATGTCAGTTGATTGGGAGTGTATTCTTTACCCTAATAAGATATGCTTGACTTTTGGCCTTTCTTACCTTTCTGAGGCTCGAAGGCTTCCATTTCCAAAAAGATTGCGGATTGATCGAGAAGCAGGGAGTTTGGCATCTCTGGAGTAAAAGACCATGCAAAAATCTTTGGTGATCACAGCTGGTTGGGTGCAGTTCTCCATCTGAAATGAGAGCATATTCTTAATATACAGTGAATATTTTTAAAAAAATGCTCAAACCAAGCTTAAACTGAGGATTACATGTCTATGTCTGTGTAATTTTCTTGCAACCCTACATAAGTCGGTTTGTTACTGTCTTCTTCTGGGATGTTTTGGGGGATTTTGAGTCCAGCCCACATGCTTCAAACTCATCCAGCTCCTAATCAGATCTGGCCTCAGGTAGCTTTCTCAACATCAGCCAAGGGTGGCTATCATTGATAACGAAGTATCAAACACTATCTCAAGTTGATCTATATTCCTGGTTGCATGCATGTGGAAAAGGATGGGCTTGGATCATGAGGCTGTGCTTGGCATCTTACAAATTTTGACACACTGCCCCACAGATGCCAGTGTTCACCTGACATTTGCACAGAGGGTATTATGAAGGCACTGATAGGTCTTGCCTCAATATAAGCAGAGAGGGTCATGTAGATTTTTTCTCTGTAAGGGGTGACACGATTCAGGAGCAAAGAGTTATGCATGGAGCTATCCCACGCTGCTTCAAACTGGTAAAATGTCCTGCAGAGAAAAAGCAAGATGCCTGATTAAAAAAAGACTACGAACTATTACCAAAACATTGTTAACAGCAACAAAACACAAACATGCACAAACACACAGAGAGAGAGATCTGTCTGAATGATGTAGCCATCCTGGAGTACTCTGGCCCAAAAATAGTACCTTGTTTTGAAAGGCAAAGGTGAAAGCATCACTGGGAATTCTCAAGGAAGGCCTTAGGGCTATGAATTCTGTGATCCTTTTTTAAAAAATTTGGTCGCATATGGATAGAGATGATTTCAGCTACACAGAAAATATGAAAAAGGAGAGGGTGACAGAAAAACAGGGAAAGAGGAAGAGAGCACTTGAAAAGGGAGTTACATAGACAGAGGATTGGAGTTGAGGGTGTATCAGATTTCTATTGATAGAAATAGCACCCATTGCTCCATAAAAAAAAAAGGTAAAGGTTCCCCCCCCACAGTTGTGCAGTCGTGTCCGACTCTAGGGGCCGGTGCTCATCTCCGTTTGTTAGCCGAAGAGCTAGCGTTGTCTGAAGACGCTTCCACGGTCATGTGGCCACATGACGCACACGGAACGCTGTTACCTACCCACCAAAGTGGTACCTATTCATCTACTTGCATTTGCATGCTTTCAAATTGCTAGGTTGGCAAGAGCTGGGGCTAGTGCGGGAGCTCACTCCGCACGCAGGGCTAGGGATTCGAACCCCCGAACTTGCAATATTCCGATCGACAAGCCTGGCGTCTTACCCGCTGAGCCACCACGCCCCTCCCATTGCTCCATACTTCTGACTAAATAGTCCTAAGCAGTTGTGAGACCTATTGCCTCATTCTTATCTTGGGATTTTTTTATTTATCAAATTTATATGGCTGCCCATTTCACACAAGGTGGCTCTGGGCAGTGTACAATAAAACCAATGATTTACACATATTATAAAACCAGTTAAAAAATTAAATTAATAATTAAAACCAAAATCGTGAGGGGGTTGAAATCAGAATGTTATGCATGATGTAGCCACCATGCAGGCTCCCTGCTGTCAGGGATCCCCAGGCCTGACGAAAAAAACATGTTTTGAGGGTTTTCCGGAAGGCTTTCCGGAAGGCCATAAGGGGTAGGGCTAGCTTCACCTCGGGGGGGGGGGGGATGATGTTCCAAGTGGGTGCTGCGGCAGAAAAGGCTTGTCTTGTAGGTCCCATCAGATGGAATTCCTTAGCAGATGAGACCCGCAACATGCCTCTCCTGCCACACCTGATGGGATGGGTAGATGTAATAGGGGAGAGGCGATCCCTCAGATAACCTGGCCCCATGTCATGTAGGGCTTTAAAGGTCAAAACCAGCACCTTGAATTGGACCTGGAAGCAAACTGGTAACCAATGCAGTTCATGGAGCAGAGGTGTAACATGTGTCCTTCTAGGGGTATACATAACTGCCCACGCTGCTGCATTTTGCACCAGCTGAAGCTTCCGGGTACTCTTCAAGGGCAGCTCCACATACAGGGTTAGTCCATTCAGGAGATGGCCAGGGGGTGAGTAACTGTGAGCAGAGCCTCACAATCCAGGGATAGGCACAACTGGTGTAGAACACCTAGTTGTGCAAGGCCCTCCTGGCCACGACTCCCACCTGCTCATCAAGCAGGAGTTGTGAGTCCAGAAGGACCCCCAAGTTGCACACATTTGGTCTGTTTGGGGCAGTGCCGCCCCATTCTTTACCAAAGATGGTAAAATCCCAGATTTGGAAGGCCCTAAAACCCCAAACCACTCAGTCTTGCCAGGGCTCAGTTGAAGCCTGTTGTTCCCCATTCAGACCCCCACAGCTTCCAGGCACCAGGACGGCAGCATCGCTTAGTACGCCAGGGGCGGAGAGGTACAGTTGAGTGTCATCAGCATACTGATGATACCTTACCCCATGGCAACGGATGATCTCCCCCAGTGGTTTCATGTAGATGTTAAACAGAAGTGGAGAGAGCACCAAACCCTGAGGCACCCCACATAGTAGGAGCAGAGGGTGGGACCTCTCACTCCCAATCAACATTGACTGGTATTGTCCCCGAAGGAAGGAAGAGAACCAGCACAGTACAGTGCCGCCCACTACCAACCCCTTGAGCCGATCCAGAAGGATACCATGGTCAATGGTATCAAAAGCTGCCAAGATGTCAAGAGAAGCCAGGATGGATACACTACCCCCATCCCACTCCTGCCAGCGATAATCCAAAAATGCAATTTAAGATGCCCTCTGAAAGAGAAAGTGGGCAAGAAGCAAGACACTTGGATAGCAATTGAAAAAGATCCTTCCTTGAACTAGAAATAATTGGCCACCTTAAAATATTGCCTAAAGCACTCCAAGGCCACATCTCTTCAGTCAAACATATTAAAATAAATAATCTTTCTTCCATTGGAAGGAGATACTAATTTTTGGCAAGCATAATCAGAAAAAAGAAAAAGTGAGGATGCTCAGTGTTGCATTCAATTCCACACCTCTAGAAACGTTTTCAGTATTAGCTTGGCCAGAAGTTTGTTATTTCATAAAAGCGTTTTCAGCTAATTTACCATGTTTTTTGTTTGTTTTTTGCACATAACCACAATTGTGGACTATTATTCCTGTAATCCTTAATGTACAAAATACATTCCATAGATATCAGTCCAGAGGTTCTCAAACTTTGCTGTGCCATGACCCTAAAATGATCAATGAATTTGTGCGACCCACCTATGAATAAAATTAATGATTTCATAAAATGGTGATAGAACCTTGCAATTTTATAAAAACCTTTTCATTGGAAATAAAACAATCAAATTTAAAACCCTAACTTTTAATAAGAAGGATGAACTTGCTTGGTTTTGCCCAATTCCTGAACACTGGGTATTACGATTGAGAGAGTCACTCTCATTTCTCATTCCACATTTGAACAACATCTGCTCTTTATAGCAGCCTTATATGTACAAGCCATCGCATTTGTATATGAAGGTCAGAGCCCAATCAAGATACACTCCGGGCTTTCCTGCCTGTATTGCTCGGACAAGCCAACAGCTAGCTTGTTCAGGCAAAGTCCATAAGCTCCCTGCAGTGCTATGGAATATTATGCCACTCCAGAAATCAGGATTCCCATAAAGAATAAAATGCATGGCATACTAGCTGCTGTTGTCATGCTGGAACTCCCAAAGGAGATAGGGGCTCCAATAATTGTAACATATGCCCAATTTACCACCTATTCCCTTTCAATCACATTCTCAGTTATGAGGTTCTTTTCTTGAAAACATATTTGGTTCAATTTAAATGTTTTGATGTATCAGAGACCATTTCAGAAATTATTTTCCAAACATGATCAAAATGCTGGGACTCTCTCTCATTTCTGTCTGAGCATCCTCAAGTTTTAAAAATTTTCCGGCATTCCACTATCACAGCTCACCAACATTCAGTATCAACATAGTCAGAAGCCTCTTTAATAGCAAGAGACACCAATCCACCTGTTGGAAGATAATTTATTAACAATAGATTCATCTCTAAGAACAACAGCTGACTCTTGGTAAAGAGGATCTGAGTATTGGTTGATGCACAGTTACTATACGATTCTAAACATCACACACTTTCACATGAAGAGATCCGAAGCATCTTGCAAAAAGCAAAAGCGCTAAGACTAAGTTCACTGAGACACAAGCAGGTGGAAGACACATTTCAAAAGGAAGGAAACAAGTTTAGGACAGGAAGAGTGTAAAGGTGAACAGGAAAGGAGGGAAACTGGTAAGAGATCAAGCAAGGGTGTGAGAGAAAAGTGAGACAGAAATACCTAGTGTCATTTCCAAGTGAAATGCTATAAGTGGAAGGCAACCCAAGACAAACACACGTACAGATACACAAAGAAATTAAAATGTCAGAAAGCATTGTTTATAGGTGTCTGACAAAAGCTACCCAGGGAGGCAGCTACACAGGGATGCATGGAGATTTGAAGAGACCAGCCAGAGTTAGTTACAATACTGTTCTCTCTTCACTCTCTTAGTAGAAGGACGTGGTACACAATAGGAAACCCAGCATGTTGCTTCATGTGTTGTTTTCTAGGTGAAAGACTAATAGTCATGTCGATTCAATTAGATTTCTTTCACCTATATTATCTGCCAGCTGGGTGACCTTGGGCCAGCCGCTCTCTCTCAGCCCTAGGAAGGAGGCAATGGCAAACCACTTCTGAAAATCTTGCCAAGAAAACTGCAGGGACTTGTCCAGGCAGTCTCTAAGAATCAGACATGATTGAATGGGTTAATTTTGATTTCCAGTGTGAGAATTGGGTTTCAGTATCCCCCAACCTGTCGCTTTGAAGACATGTCGGGATTACAACTCCCTGAATTCCTTGGCAGCCTGGAGTTGTAGTCTTAGCACATCTGGAATGCATGAAATTTGGGGAGGCTGTGCTACAATGATTTCAGCAAGGTGAGATTTACAGGAAAAATAAACTTTCAGTCTACTTCCCTAAAAAAAATACAGCTTCTCTGAACAGTACTGAGCAATGATACTGTACTGAGCAGTATTGAACAATTTTAAAAGTTTATTTCACCAAATCAGACTACAGTATGTCCTAATCAATAAGAAAGAACAAGCAAGGTGTTCCATGCAAAAGTGCTACAGCAAGATGAGAAGAAATATAGCAATAAATAAATCCAAATGTCTCTGAAAAAGAAGGTGACCCAAATTATATAGAAATATTCATTCTAATAATTATGAAATAAACCTTTCTAATCCCCAAATGTAAAACCCATACCAACTTCATCTTCCAGATGACCATCATATAAAGTTTGATGTAAACTTTACTGTATAAATCCACACCACACAATAAACCATTAATGGAAACCAGTTCCATCAAGGTGACTGGAATAAGCAACAGAAACTCAGTTAAAAATTGGCAGAAAACTGCTGATGAAGGAACAAAACTCTTAAATGCTGACACCAAGGCTGGAAATGCTTCTAACTTGAGATGGATTGAGCCATAAATCACAGTGGCCATACCTGTCTTGTCCAATTCATTCATGGTATTTTCCAGCCAATTACCTTCAATGGCACTTTTTGTACCAAACTTTTAGATCAGGATGACTAATTAGCAGGCACTACAATAAAACCAATTTTGTATCACTGACATCTCTGAAACAAACACAATGAAGTCTTAAGCCTAGATTCCAGGGGGCTCAATGGGACTAATTCAAATATTAGAAAACTAATCCATCAGACAATTTTTCTTTCCATTTTCCACTTTAGCTTTCCTTATTTGATTTTAAATTCTTCAACAAGAGAGGTAGATCATTATACTGGGGAGAGGGAACAGAGAGATGTTTGAAGAATTGCTTACGTTTTATATAACAAACTAGCTCCTTTGCTGCTGTTGAAGTTTAAGATTTCCTTAAACCTTCTGACCTAGCATAGTCTTCCTCCTCAACATGATGCCTCTCCAATGTGTGGGACCAATACCATCATCTGAAGCCAGTGAGACCACCAGGATCTCTTAAATATTTAAAGAATTATATTCAGTAATTCCAATCTTCCTAGCATGCAATGCAGAGTTGGCAATTTTATTGTCTCCTTGGGATGCTGTTCTAATATCTAATCATTGTCACAGTCCAAGTCATGCAATCCATTTGATACTTGAGTTTGTGCAGCTGCCCCAGACTGGATTTTGAGCAGCTTTTGCCACCTAAGTCTGACTGAAAGCTCCCTAGGAGGCCTGTCCAAAAAAGCCCCTCTCTTTGGCTCTTTCACACCATCCTGGGGTTCCCCTAATCTCCTCTCCCACCCCAGTCACACAGAGCACAGCATCTCATGAAGCCTGCACCAGCTCAGCTCCTGTGTCACTGCCAGGGCCGGAAGCAGGGGATGGAGTTCCAGTATGGGCAGGGCAGGGCAGGCCAGCATCTTTTTGGCGGACAGAGAACAAAAAAAGTTACAACAGGGAAATCAAATGGGGGGGGGGGAAGCCAGCTCCCAGCCCCTGCCCCCAAAGAGAGCATATAGGAGTGAGACAGAAATAAGAGAAACACTGGCCTTTAAAATAAAATAAAAGGAAAGGAAAGGAAAGGAAACTAACAAAAAGCAACAACCAAGGAACAAAATGGAACAAAACGAAGCCCAATGATGCAGAAGAGAAAAAGAGAAAGAAGCTGGTGTGCTTGGGTAGGTGGAAGTAAATTCAGTCTACAGCATTGCTACCCCAATGCTGATTTGAAGAAGGTGCAGCGGAGGAAATAAAATATACGGGGAGGCTCACAAATAATACCTAGGCATATCCGAATCAAGAAACTGCCTGCAAAAACACAAACAATCACATGGTTAGTTTAAAAAGGCAGTGGTGGTGGAGGTGGCAGCAGCAGCAGCAGTTTTATCATGCAGGTCTTCCAAAGCCTAAGCACTACGGACAGCACCTCTCTGTCCCAAGTAGAAGGCAAAGCTATTAAGGCACTCTGATAAACACATGGTGAATTAGTGAACGGGGCAATAATGAGATACACTGAAATGTCTTGCATGGGTTTTAGGGCCTGCATTGCGGAGCCCTGAATTCAGTCCTGAAGTTCACTGTCAGTGCATCACTACCTGAAACAAAGGTAAGCTCTCTCTTAGCATTGTGAAGGTGAAAGATGCTGAGCGTTTGGCTACGTTTGCAGAACACGAGAAGCCACAAAGTCAGGCTGACAAGTGCGTGTCTGCTGCCATTTTACCACTATTGCACACGGTTCTTAACCAGGAATTTGAGTTTACTATACCATCTAGATCAGAAATACCTGCCATTTAGGGAAACTGGAATCTCAAGCTATGGCAGGTCTTAGTAACAAAGACTGGTTTCTGCAAATCCAAAATGGTAGCAGGTCTGGAAGACAAGGTAAGCCTAAATCTCTGATTAAAGAGCTGCATCTGACAATGGAAGGATTGGGCATGTCAATGTCTGCGTGCCCCAAGGAAAAAACTGACCATTTAGTATTTAGACAGCCTAATTCAGACACAGAATTTGGTCATTCGTGCCATTTGGTTCAATCTGATACATCCTTACCTTTTTGTAATAATTACTGTAAATACTGCAATATGGGTCCACAGGAGCTTCTTGACAGCCCCACAAGGAGGACTTTTACAGTGCTTCTCCACATCTATATACTGTACATGAAGCCAATTTGAGGTGCTCTTGCATCACGCTATTCAATGATATTGAGATAAAGTGAATGAATCCTAAAGTGGTGGTTGGCTGCTCTCTGGGAAAGTAGCTTGGTGACACATTATAGCAAAGCTGGGAGCTGAAACAGGTATCCATGGTGGGTGGGTGAGCTTGGTTCTGACCAGCAAGTTCTTCTTAGTTCAGTACCATCAAGATTTGAAGGAAGTTCCTGAAACTCATGCAAATTAAGAAAGATGGGGAACCTGGAAAATGGTTGCTCTAGTGCCACCTTCTACAACTAGATACAATCCAGATGGGTTGGGATTATCCCAAGATAAAAATGCTGCCTTGGGATGATGACAATTATAGTCTCAGATTGGGAACGCATCAGGTTGGGAAAGGCTGTTCGTGTAAATAGACCCTTTGTTATTCTGATCCTTCAGCCAAATCCAACCATCCTTGCTGACAACTTTGAGATGCCGCCATCAATTCTGTTTTCATCCATGTAGGCAGCTAAGAATAATGCTCATATAGGAGAAAGAGATAGGAAGAGGAAGGAGCAGGCACAAACCTACAGGCACGTGATTCCTAGTCTTTCCTACTTCTCTGGCGATGCCCAGAAGTCTCAAAGATGGACTTTCTATTCTTTGTAAGAATTTAGTATTTAAAACTTTGGATTTAATGAAGGCTGCTGCTTTGGGTGCCATATCTCACAGCGTATTGTGGCTAATAAATGTTACAAATAATTAAATCAAATGGTAAATAAATCAACATGCATTAAATCAATCCTGAAACAGTCTACTGAAAACAATCATACTCAGGTTTCCTGCCAAGAGCTGCAGAGTTTGGACAAAAAGAAGGAAGAAATGCCACTTCTAGAATATATAGCAGAGATGCCTTTTTCAACCGGTTATCCTCCACAAGTCATAGAACTGGAGCTCACAGCATGCTGAGTAGGAATCCTGGATTTATACTCCAATACATTTGCAGGGTACCAGGTCAGGGAAGGCTGGACTAGAAAGCTCAGTAACCAGGGATGGAAGAATCATTGCATGACCAGGGTAGACGGCTTTCATACTAAGTGCAAAATCCAGCTTACAATTAGGAGTACTTCCTGATATTAGTTTTAATCAATGATCTTACAGATGACTGCATGTTGACAAGCCAGGATCCTGCAAAACAGATGTTTGCTTGGCAAGTATGCTAGCAAGATTAGTGTAGGAGTAATAAAAACCACTGAGCAAACCTAGGAGCAACACCTTCCACTAATTACCATTATTCTTGATAATAGGTACATTTCCTGTAAGATTTTTCTTTTATTTTTGCTTATAGGTTTGCTATTATTGTCACTGAAGAAGTTGACAACTGGAAACATCTTTATATAAATTGCCTCTGCTTCAACTTAATCAAGAATACAGGACTTAGCTGATATCAGCAAAAGGAGCAATACTGCTGTACTTCATTTGGCTTCATTTTCTTGTTTTGTTTTTCTTTTGTTCTGTTAATTTATTGCTAGCTTGTTTGGAAGGGAAAATCCCTTTTGAACAGAATATTATATTTTTATACCACCACCAAACATGTGGAATTGATACTCAAGGATATGCAATTTGGTACCAACAGACATCAATGTCCCTATCGATGTTTCCCTTGATATCTGCCAGACAACCTGCCCCACCAGAAATAATTGTTTAAATATTCTTTTTATTAAAAAAAAATTAAATGGGAGAGGGGTGTGCTGCGTTCAACCAGCTCTAATGTCATCTTTATTTACATCAATGGGCCCCCTTCACATATGTTTTATTGGCATTTGGGGGAAACGGTCATAGAGGATGGGTGCAGCACAGTGTTTTGTTGGAATGTGGTCATCTGCCCAGAAAAAAAGGAACAAAGTAAGCTGGGGTGATAGAGAGGATCTTGGACAACCAAAAAGAAAGGAGAAGAAAGAAAGCTGACCAGTCCCAGGGAGAGATACTTTTCAGCTGGCTGAATACTCCAAGGGCAGCCATCCTCCCCCATAGTGACCCTTGATATGCCTCAACAATTTCAATTGTGTCTATTGGCCCCCAAATATTGCCTATTCTCGGCCCTAGAACAGTCTTCCTCCAAACCATGCCCATGCTGACTGGGAATTATAGTTCTAACACATCTGGAGGACATCAGGTTGGAGAAAGCTGCACTGGAGTAACTTCAATCAACCTCTTTTTCCTTTCTGCATTCCTTCATCAGCTTTGCCTTTTTCCATGATATACCTTGTTTCCATGATATACCCATATATTCTTTCAGAGGGTTGTAAAAATCATATATGTTTAAGCATCTGAATTGAAATCAATGTTGAGGAACATACTCAGGATGATTTGGTCACAATAACTTGGTCTCAACTACAGGAGGCACTGAAAGAGAAAGTACTCTTCAAAAAGAAATGAATGAATCACATCTCACATTGTCTCCTGTCTGCTGTTTTCCTAATAGAATAGCATTACTCACTCATCCACAGCCTTTCACCTTAGGAATAATAAGTCATCATACTGTGTTACCCTTTTCCGATAACCTCTCATAATAATGTAATACCCAAACCGAAGGAACCAAGAAAGGGCTCCAAGCTCCAACCTCTAATTTTCTCAATATATATTTTCAAAATTTATTTTGCAAAATAGGAAGAACCTCTAATATATCCCTATAACCACTGTTGAAATATTGGAGAAGGGTCCTTCCACTCAAACGTCAGTGCTAAATCTGAAAGCTATACTATTTGTCACTATTCTAGATGACAGAACTTCTACATCACCAAATGATTTTGCCACACATTGCTCCACTGGAGAATGACTGAGCCCTTGTAGAAAGATACATGAGTCAGCACTTCCCTTTCATAGTACCTGAAAATATGATCAGCTTCCTTCTGCTAGGCTGTGAGATAAAGTGGTCCTTACAGTGCATGGCAAAGAAATGTTTGCAGACTGTTGCTAAAGCATAAGCAGATGAACCACAATCCAGGAGCAAATTTAAACATAGTCTGCATATGGAGAGATGCCAGTCCTCCAAGGGCAAGTAACTGCTAACCATTTGGGAGGTCCTACGTTGTTCCTAGTATTTCCAATTATTGTTAAATAATAATTCTTAAAACAATATTTTTAAGTTAATAAAAGGGGCACATGGACAGATGCTGGGGAAGATGGACCTCAGCCACAGATATGAGAAACTTTCTGCCAGAGGAAATAATACTAGACTAGACAGATAAATGATCCAACTGATACAAGGCAGCTTCCTATGTTGCAGTAACAGCTGTAGTCTCTTAAACTGTTATCCAGGAGAAAAATACTCGAGGAAAGCCACTAGTTTTTTCTGTGTGCAACTTTTGTCACTGTATTCTTTTTTGCTAGCCTTGTCAAACTTTTGATCTACTGGCTGTGCTAGAATAAGAAGTTGGGACTTTCAGGAAAAATGCTTTCCCACACGATTGGGCACATACAGTACCAGACATATAGGGATATCTTGATTGACCCCGATTAGCTGAGTACTCTGAGAGACCTACCGATCATCCTGAGAGGGCTGGATGTATCCTGATGAGAGGATGTTCAAAGAGAGGATGTTGGGGTCAATGAGGGACTCATCTCCTTCTGGAGTGTTCCGGATCCGACCTGCAAATAGAGGATAGAGCATGCATTTTACCTTCCTTGTGCTGCAGGAGAATTAGAGCAAGTATATTTCTAAGCCTCTAAAATATAATCAGGTAAGTCTTTTGCCAAGGACATGAATGGAAGATAAGGAGTGATGCATACACAACTCTCTCTCTCTGCTCTCCATCTCAACATGATGGGAGGCAGAAGGCAGAATGTTGGAAGATTCATCCATATGTGCCATACTTCCATTGTAGTCATGCTTTACAAAGCCTCCAGCTTGCCATCTGTCCTGGCCATGTGCAAGATTTTGAAGAGTCACATGAGGCCTGTAGCTTGCAGGCTGCCCATATACAGGATGTCTATAAAGTAAAGATTATTCTCCAGGTCTTAAATTCATCACCGCTTGTCATGATGGGACTGAAAAGGAGTCACAGTGATGAGACATTTCCATACATTTTACCATACTGAGCCATGCTCCCCTTAGAAGAAAGAGGCCGTGAGTCTATCACATCACTGTAATTTGACCATCTCTCAAATCCTGCCAAGATAAACAAATGCATCATCCAATCTTCCAAAGTTCCATCTTGCCCTTCAAACTGTATCAAAGGAGATTTGTTTATTTATTAAGCATACTGCTATCTCATTGCAGTCCAAAAGACTCTTGGTGGCTACAGAAGAGATACAGTTCCGTGTAAAACATCCAAAACTAGGCTTTGTTTACCAAGATGAACAACTAGCAAATTGTCACTGCAAACCAAGAAAAATGCTTAAATGCTACATCATTGAAAGCTCTGTTTTGACTCTTGTTACATAGCATCTATATCTATAAGCTTTTCTGAAAATCAATTATACTGTTCTGGAGTAGGAGACTGCTCAGTTCAGGTATAGCCTCAACATTGATTGGGATATACAAGATAGATTTTGCTTACCCACAACCAGCTCCCTCACTTCCTTCCAGCGGATTTGGCTCCCTGTCTCATGCACCAAGGTGACCGTAATCCTCCTCTGGATACCCTGACATCCATCGTACGAAGGATAATGCAGTTAGTGGTTATAAGAACTGTGTTAAAAATGCTAAGAAAATATTCTGCCCACAGTAAGCAACCAGTAAAAGACCATTAGTGATAAAGTTTGTTTATGAATTTATGGCATTTATATGGCTGCCATATAAACCTGAACCCTGCAACTCTGGGCAGCATACAGTAAACCACAGAACAAACCACAGAAACAAAATAAACAATTCCAACTAAAATTAAAGTCGGATAATTGTGGAGCTAAGAGATTAACAGTTGCTATGTTCAGATTGCAACTTTGCAACTTCTAGTCCTTTCTCAATTGCAAAACTAGCAGTTCAAAATCCCAAGATTGCTGGTCAGGCTGAACAAAGCAGAGTAGCAAAGAACTTTCCCCTTATTAAAAAATACTAATGCCAAGGCACATGTCTGAAAGACAGAAATCATAGTTCTTGTCTTCCCCCTTTTCAACCACAGGCTGGCACCATGAATTTTAGAAGGCCCAGACAGGCCAAATGCAGGAGAAGAAGAAAGGACTTCTCATATGATGTGGGTGTACCAAGACAGTGTTTCAGCATCCTCCTTCTGGCTGGTGGCTACTAATTGGGCATATTGAGGGGCAGTTTAGAAAGATTTTGGGGGGGGGGTAGCCTTCCAGTCAGCGCTGACTCCTGGCAACTGCCTGGACAAGTCCCTGCAGTTTTCTTGGCAAGGTTTTTTCCCCGAAGTGGTTTGCCATTGCCTGCTTCCTAGGGCTGAGAGAGAGTGACTGGCCCAAGGTCACCCAGCTGGCTTTGTGCCTAAGGCACGACTAGAACTTACAGTCTCCTGGTTTCTAGCCCAGTGCCTTAACCACTACACCAAACTGGCTCTCTTAGAAAGACCTAGACTGCCAATTTTAGATTTACCAGAACCTTGGGTATTGTTGAGGCCCTAAGTCTGAATGTTCAGATGTCTTCTTTTTTTTAATGGCTGAGAATTATATCTTTACATCTTTACACTTTAAACCGATAATTGACTATTCCAACCTTATATAAGAAGACTTTCACCGCCTAGCTTTCATCAATCATTCTTTTATTTTTTCCTACTGGAGCCCTGTTCTTAAGAGATTTTCTAATACAATTACAAACCACTAAATAAAGAAAACAAATTAAATTAAAGATAAAAGAGAGCAGGATGGATTTCACCTGGCACATGAAGTGATATAAAAAGGGATTGCCCTGTTGGACTGTTGCAGCATCTACCCCCATAGGCTGGGGCACGGCAAAGGTAAACAGTGGGGCCAGAGGAAATAAAGGTCAGGATGTAGGATCCTGCCATCATAAGGATGGGATATGTAGTATTATATTAGCCAGGATGCTTGGGTTAGCAGCTAGGAATGTAGTTGTAAATCACTGAGATGGTAGTGCCTGTGCTTCAAGGCCAGCAGACCAGAGACCGTTAGAAAGAATGCACAGCTGCCAGTATGTAGGTAGAAAGCTTCTAGGAAATAGGAGGGGCAAAGGGGCTTTTTATGTTTGTAATTGGCGGGCTTTTGCCAGTCTGGTCTTTGAACTGATCCTGATTACTCTGTATTAATAAAGATTTCTTTCATATTCTACAATGACTTGTGTTTAAGGAATTCTGGATTAATACCAAGAATCAGGAACCTCACAATAAATGTATATTGAAAATAATTTTGGTTGAAAAATATAGAGTTTAAAAATAGTATGGTAGATTAAAAAAAAGAATGTCTTATTGAAAACTTCATACGCAGACTGCAGTACACGCAATTTGAAATTGAGAAGAGCAAAAAGTGGTCCTTTAAATGTTACTAAACTGCATCTCCCAGCATATGTGGATATTGGAGCTGCTGGGAGTTAAAGTTCAGAATATCTGAAAGACCACCTGTGGCACACCTATGACTATGGGGTTTCAGAAAGCAAATTTCAAACATTTTCTGGACTGAAATAGAATAGTGCTGTTTGAACTAAAACTACATTTAGAATTAGTTCAGGATATACTATTAGAAGGAAATTTTCTCAATATGCATTTGTAAATTTTAATTTTGTCATATAGTGGGCAGGTAACCCCCCCAAAAATTATTTATTTATTTATTTATTTATTTATTTAAAACATTTATATAGCTGCCTATCTTGTATCAAACTCTGGGCAGCTCACAACCAATATGTAATTTAAAAAAAGAGTTCTCAACAGATTTAGGAGTTATTTTTTAAAAAAAGTTTTGAAAATGTAATTATTTATTTATTTATTTATTTATTTTATCATCATATTTATATCCCGCCCATCTCCCCAGCAAGGGGAAGATTATGTATTTAGAGGAAGGGAAAAAAGATACAAATAACCAATTATTTTTCATTCAGTTTGCAACTTTACAGGAAATGAATGGGTAATGGGTAGAGCATTGAAAAAAGCAACAGTTATTAGAAATAATGAAATAATTTTACATATTTCTAAAAGATTACCAGTGAAAAAGAAATGTAGAAAAAAGAGAATCAAAACCTTAATAAGAATTTACCATCTGTATTTCTTTTTTTTTCTTTTTTTCTTTTTAATTCTGATTTTCCATAGAATAATGAATAAAACACTTATCAGCTAATGTTAAGGGACTGAGTTCCCCTATTAAATAGATTATTGTCTTTTGCAACATAATTAAAGAGAGAAAAAGCCTGCAGACATTTTCTATCTTGTATTTCTAGCATGCAAAGAACACAAAGGGATAAAAAAGACTATTAGGTGGGTCTTCCTAAAATTAACTACAATTTTTGCCACATGTGCTGGAGAAAAAAGGTAGTTATTGTTTTCTAAATGAATCTGCTCCTTTATATTTCCAGAATGTATATTTATAAGGATATTTTTTTAAAGTAGATTGCTAATCCTAATAAAAACTTAATGTCCTGGTATAGGAGTAGAAATAACACACCAAGGCTTGGAATCTAGTCTCTAGTGTTTATTATGTTCCTACCTACAGAAATCCTGCTGAACTGAAATGGCTTGAAGAACCCCAGAGATAAAGTACAGAACTTAAGGCGGGGCTTTCTTGAGACGCTTGGGAGGCAATGCCAATGCTTTAGTACTGCGCACGGGCTTTCCTTCCTGGAGGGAGCTCCCCCCTCCGCTGCCCGTTAACTCCCTGACACCTAAGAAGTATTTTTAAAAATAATAAACAGATTATAGAAGCCAAAAAGATTATAGGTAATTGCTGGAGACTATAATTATGTTTTCCCATTCAGGTGAGGCAAACGAAGGATTACTCAATGAGGCAGAATCACACATTCCTCAAGAACGTCAATTGGCCAAAAATTATACAGCATCTAGTAACACATTTTCTGGAAGTAAACTACAGTATTGTTACCTTATCCTTAGAAAGAGAAAACAGAAATCACATGAAATTTTCTGAGAGTTTTACTGCCCAACCCTTGCATTAAAATGTTTGGTATGCAATGTCATGTCACTAAGGATCAACAGGAATTGGTAAGAAGAATGCAGGAAATACCTGGTGTAATAGGAATGTCCCATGGCAAGGTATTCCTCCACGATGATCCACAACGGCTGGGATATAGCTAGAAAAGATAACTTAATTGAGACAGAATAGAAAGCAGCCTTCTCCAACCTTGTGCCTTCCAGATGTTTTTGGACTTGGATTTCCCTAACACTAACCCCAGCCAGATATCCATATCCACACTGGTTAGAGTGATATGAACTGTGCTACAGTAAAGCTTAAAAAACAATGCAAGTGAAATCCACTATTAATCTCCATCTATGTTGCACAGATTAACCAAGTATATACCAATATTAATTTGCTCACATTGACTGGACTTTATTTTTGCACCAAAAATGCAATATCTGTGTTATCTCTGCCACTGAGCCATAGCACCATGAAAGGGCTCATCTTGCAGACAAATTTGTTTACAACTCCGTATGCTACAATACTTTCTGTATGACTTCAAAAATAGGCTTATTTGCACTGTTCCACCCTTTGCTATCAAGGCATAAGATATTTCATAGTTCTATGTTCTGGTTTGGGACACAAGGAATTGCTCAGATATGCTTAAGAAGCAGAGAGGTACACAGAGTGAAAATTCAATCTAATTAAATGGAGAAACGGTAATTTCTTCACAGCCTCCAAAATCTATAAAAGAAAAGTGATTTTGTTTCTATAGAAACCAATCCCAGAGAAAAGAAATATTAAATGAAGTGACACAAGGAGACCAGGTTGAATTATTCATAATTAAAGAACACTTATATGATCTTTTCTCAGCAATTCCCTCAGCATGGTTTTCACATATATGTTCCTTACTTCAAACTCTTTGTACATTGATTTGCACATATATGACTTGTTTCCATTTGCAATTACAAATTCCCATAATTAGATAAGAGATCTACTGTACATCTATCTCAGAGGTCCCCTAATAATCTTTTAGAGAAGTTTAGCAAAATGCAACATTAGAAAATGTCATCAGGTGATTAACAGTCATATAGAAAAGGGAAGCTTTGGAGCTCCAACTTCTACGATTTCTACCGTACTATAATTGAAGACTATACATCTGCAATAACATATCTGCTTCCATGACTGTTAACGGTCCAGGAGACCTGCCCTCCATCAGGTCTAGGTCAATTCACTACCTCTGAGGAAAATACAATGTATCATCAGCTTTTCAGTCTCATTAGACTTTTCCATCTTTGTGAAATTGTTTTGTGGACAATTAGAATCAAGATGAGAACATGTTTTCCATTCAGAGTCTCCCTGGTTCAATCTCCAGGATCTGTTCAGTAGGAAGTGTTTACTCACTCCTGTCTGAAACTATGCCAGAGAGTCACTGTATACAATATTGAGATGGACAGAGTCAGTGGTCTGACTCAGTATAAAGTGGCTAGCAGATGCACTGAACAGATCCAGTTCAGATTTCAGAAGGGCTGAATCTGCCCTAAAAATGCTTATCATATTGCATTTCACCTTAAACTTTGGCAAATATTTTTCCAGCAAATGTACTAAACCAGGATGAAAATATTTCAGCTGTGTGAACTTGGTAATCGTGGCTTCTAAATTAGTTAGCAAAATGCAGTTGTTCATAAGCAAATAAAGCAACTTACTCGCCATTGGCTTCCAGCTCACAGATCTCAAAGAAGACCATCAGATCGTACTTGCATTGACATGGGCCAATGCTGGGCCTTGTCATGGCACTCAGTTTTGTTGCAGGCACTGCAAATGTTAAAAAAATAATAATAAAATGGAATAATAGGTGGTTGTTGTTGTTGTTGTTGTTTCGTGTCAGAAGCTTTCGCTTCTGTAGTGAAAGGATTTGCCGGTGACATCACTGTTGCCCGGGGGACGCCCAAGGAGGCTCCTTTCATGTCCCTGTGATTTTTCCCATCAAAGTGGTACCTAATTTATCTAATCGCATTTGCATGCTTTTGAACTGCTAGGTTGACAGAAGCTGGGACTGATTTTACTAATTGCCGGGAGCTTACTCTGGCGTGCGGCTCAGGTTTCGAACTGCCGACTTTTCAACCTTAATGGCTTCTGACTCAGCGTCTTAACCACTGAGCCACCCACCGCAGTCCCTATAATAGGTCAAATATAAAGGTTGAGAAACCCTGTTATCTCATACTGGAGCTGGGCTTCAGCATCACACATAAAGAGGTATGAGAGCCAAGTCCAAAGATAAGTGACTGGTACTAGAAGGCCTTTGGACATAAATGCACAAAAGCAAGATAGCTGAAGCTGTGAGCCCATGCACAATGCCTCACAAGAACCAGATATGAAGAATTCATATGAAAGATACAAAGCACACAAAGGATGGGAAAACATTTTAAATCCAATGCCATTAAGAGTTTCAAACAAGGATCATGCATTGTGGTTCTTCCCTGACATGACTAAATAAGCAGTTATTGAGCACTTGGAGCAACTTTTCTGCAATGGGTGTCTAAAAATTATTCCAATTATTCTGGAAACATTGAGGTATCCCAAGGAGATCAGCTATACTCTAGAAATCGAAACTGTTGAAGTAGGACAACCCTGATTGCTCCGTGTCCCTCACTGATGACATGCTTTTATTTATTAGTTGATACCCTACCTTTCTACCCAGGCAAGTGCTCAATTTAAGGGAGAAAAAGTTGGTTAAAAGTTGAAGGTTGATTTAAATGGATATTTTACCATTCAGACATAAGTTTGGGGCAGGGGCAACCAGAGATGACACATAGTTAATGCTCTCCTACACCAACTCCTTATGAAAATCTGGGCAAGATGTCTAATGTCTTAATTCATCATCAGTTAAAATTTGTCAACACAATGCTGTCTAACATTCACAAATATTCAGGACAGCTTTTCCAAATAAATCCATAACACTTATTAGTCACAAACCTTTTTTTGTGTCTGGCCTGCCTATACATAGCCATGTTAACTGTTTGTAAACTATAAGGAAAAGGAATCAGCAAGAGTCTCTGCCTGTGCCTATAATTAAAAATGAAGCCTACAACAGTGACACCTACATGGCTGTGAAGTGGAGGATCCTGGAAGGATAAAGTATTAGAGACAGGCTGGCTGGCTGACTGGCACTTCTGGAGACTGCTGATTGGACCATTATGTTAGAAGTGCCATATTAAGAATATGATATAGATATATACCCAGGCTGTGCCCGAAAATATCTTTATTGGTTTCAGCACAAGAAGCATTTTACAGAAAAGAAACAGCAAGCAAAGAGAAATGGTTAATATATCAAGATTTGTTAGTACAGGAAGATGGAGATCTTAAGATGAAGAGAACAACTGACTGCAGAGGGATATAGTTTTCAATGATTTTCATATGCACAATTAAGAGAGAGGTTTAATATAGATAAAAAAGTAACTTGAATTGAACAACATAAGACAGAATTTGAAAATGAATTATGTACAAAATGATGAACATGTGATTGCTAAATTGTATAATCTTCTGTTGAGATTTGAAAAGGAAGAAGAACAAGTATATACTGTTGGTATATGACACCAGAGAAATTATCTAAGATGTATAAAAGTACTTCTAATCAATATTGGAAATGTGAAAAACATGAAGGGACATCTTACCATGCATGGTGGACTTGTAAAAAAGCAAAAAAAAAAAAAAAAAAATTGGATACAAATAGACATGATGATCTATTTGTATCCAATTTTTTTTTTTGCTTTTTTTACAAGTCCACCATGGATGAGATGGTTAGATAGCATCACCGATGTAATGAACATGAATTTGAGTAAACTCCGAGAGACAGTGGAGGACAGGAAGGCCTGGCGTGCTATGGTCCATGAGGTCATGAAGAGTCGGACACGACTAAACGACTGAACAACAACAAAAGACATGATGATGCAAAGAATTCTAAAGATTAATATTCAGATGAAACCAGAACTTTTTTTTTATTGGGACTTATGGATAGCCAATTAGAAAATACTTATGGAAGACTGGTTTTGTACAGTATATGGTAACTGCAGCTATATGCACAAAGATGGAAAAACACTGAAACACCCATAATGGAGGAGTGGATTGTAAAGATTGCAGAGTTTGCAGAAATGGCAAAATTGACCGGTTTGATCAGGGATAAAGCAATAAGTACTTTTATATAAGATTGGAAACCTCTTATGGTTTCAACTTCATGCTGAAAACAGAAAAAATGAATTGGTGATTTATGGATTTGCTGATTAAAAAGGGTAGAATATGGGAAGAAGGGGACCATGTAATGTAATCTTAAAGAGGGAGGATGGATAATAAGTTTATTTGTAACAGTAAACTGTAACTGTAAAGAAGATTGGAAGTCGCTTCTTTATATATCTTTCTGTTTTTCTGTCTATACTGTTTCCTGCACTTTTTATCTTTTTTCTATTTCTCAATTTTTCCTTATCTTTTCATCTTTATTTTTTACGTGTGTGTGTGTGTGTGTGTGTGTATGTGTGTGTGTATCTATCTATCTATCTATCTATCTATCTATCTATCTATCTATCTATCTATCTATCTATCTCAGAGGAGAGCATGGTGGAATTCACATACAGTACAGTAAAGAGAATATATTCCTCTTCCTCCCATCCTTTCCCCCCCTCCCACTATTCACTTCTCCCAACTAAAGAGCTGAGTAATAGTTTTAAGAGATAGGTGCAGGTTTATAGAAGTTAGTCATCAACACTGGGTCACAATATAGACTTCCATGGAGCTACAGTATATGTGGCCCGTGGAAGGCAGTTTGCCCAGTCATGTTCTAACCCAGCTCAGGTTTTTGAAGTGTAGACAGTTAAATGACTCTGGGAAGCTTATATTCAGATCATGGCAACAACAGCATTTTACAGTGGCCCCTGTATACAGAAATATGCTACCATTCAATGTGGAATTTGATTCTGATACAGAGGGGCTTTAATAGATGGAACTGGGGTTGAGCACATACACAGAGCTTAATGGAAATCATTGGAATATTGTCTTGGCAGGGTCAGAGGGATTTGCAGTATCCTAGTTCCACAGGAAGGAATCTTAATCGTCAGGTTTATCACATTTAGAGGGCAACTGGATTTGGCATAGCTAAGTCTTTGGTATAGTCAAGACAGACTAAAGCAAGCATTGCTTCTACTGTTTCGCTACATGTAAATGTGAGCTAATTGTCATCTGCCATATTGGCAGGCAAACTGTCCTTCTGCTAGTCGAGGCAGTTTCAACTTGGATATCTCCAGAGGTGCTGGTTTATAATTCCCATCATTTCTAAATAATAGGTTTTACAAAAGCTCATCTCTTTGTTCTAAAAGTCTGAAATTTTCATTAATGCTCATGTTAGACAAAGAATACTTTCTCTCTTACCTGGTTTTGATAATGGCATGACCCGAGGAAAATGGCGGCGGGATGGTCTCAGGGGACTATAAAGAAAAGCATAACTAATTAAAGTGAATGCTATAAAAATAAACTATAATCAATCAGGGCAGGCCTACTGGGCAGGTCTTACAAACTTTTGAAGAAGCGTTTCTGCTTGGCCAAATACTGGAACTTGAACATGGGTGCGTGCAGTATAACACAGTATCACAACTTTTTATCTGTCTAAGAATTTGAAATCATAAAGATTCAGTGTTTATATCTGGTAGTTGACTCCTCTTGCCCAGTTGACTAGCCAAGTGGGTTTACTTAAATGAAATAGTGCTGTGTCTCTTTGTATGATCCCCCAATTTAGATAACATACTTGGACATGTTTTAGTTGTTTTATAATGGCACAGACTGTACTGTGGCAGCTTTGCAAAAGTTAAACTGTTACCATTGCATACAAGAACCTGCTCAAAATCAGGGAAACATCTCAGTGCTTTGCAGGGTAAGTTCCACTTCTTATAAAGAAACGGATAAACCAAAGGTAGTGAAAGATCATGGATGATGTTACCTGAGTACATCTTTGCAGAGAGGGGGGAAAGGATACTGCTGATAGTGGCCAAACACCTCAAAGACAATTGGCTGGCTCTTAATGTATTCAATAAAGGATTTGGTGACCTCAACTGCAATCTGTGAGACAGGAAAGAAAAGGATAAAAATACTTACCTTACAGAACAAGATATATAACTTGAAATTACCAAATTATTAAGATGGATAAAACTTGCTGGAAGATCTAAAACTTTCATCCACTGAAGCTAAAAAAACAGCAAAACTTAAAACTTCAATCGGAATATATGTCATTATCTTCATTAACTTTCTGGCATCCTGGGCCTTTATTCCTTGATCAGTGGTATTTCCAGGAAATGAAATCAACAGAACAAGGGATAAAATATCACTAATTACGTCAAGGACATAATTCTACAAAATAAATTAAATTCTCCCCTTTTATGGTGATCGTCACCTGTACCTCTTTCATTGGAAACAAAATACTGTAGTCTTGAAACTAGCAATTTAAACCTCTAGTATTGTAATGTACATAGAAATTATTAAAACCAGTGTTGACCAGTAAGCAGAAAGCTGGACTTAAGTTTCTGCCAGTCTTTAAAGACTTAGACAATTTTAAAGGAGAATTAACACATCATGGAAGATAAGTGCTTAGGTAAAGGGGTTTTCTTCTCAGTGTGAACAGCTTTTAAACAAGATTAGATAAATTCATTGAGGGCAACACTCTCAGTGACATCTAATTACAATTCCTATACACTACCACTACTACTACTCCTACTAGTATGTGGTCGCTAACACTTAATGGCACATAGTCAGTCACTGGAGGCAATATACCTACTAATATGAATTATTTGGGAACACGATTGGAGGGTTTTATTGCACTCATGTTCTAATTATGTAACTTTGGGTAAGACAATGAAAAACAGAATGATGGACTAGACAGGCTTCTGATTAAGTGCATCAGTTGCTCTTACGCATTAGCAGGTAGGCCTTTCTCTACATATTCACTGTAATACTTTAAATGGAACATGACAGCGTTAAATGCTAATTGCTGGAGGGACCTTGTGGAAAGCCTTCCTGCTGGGTTTTCCACAAGAAATTCAATGGGAGATTGTAGGAAATGGGAGATACCGTGTATCTGTTCCTATATATGGTTTAGGTGGGTTCTTACATTAATCTGCCTCCTCAGAGAGTTTCTCCATATCCTTTCACCACCTGAGTTCAATGCTGAACAGAAAAGGTGCTCTTTAGGGGGGATGCCCCATTTCTGGGATTGCCACCTCCAAGATGATTTTGTGTTTCCCACACTGCTATGTTTTCATTATCCAAGCAGTATCATTTATATAGATGGTTAACATAGATAATTATAACATGCATCACAGGTCCTATTATAGTGCTTATAACTTGAGGAGCTGTCCCACAAAAGGAAGTAACTAACTGTCTGTGACATGAGAATGTGGCTAATCCACAGTAGAAAAAAATATAGCCTGAATCCAAAGCACTGTGCTTTTTTTTCATAATCTTGTTATTCACTGTGCAGTTCTAAACACTGTTTCCTTTCATAATACTTTAAGTGCTGCCATGTCTCTATGGCCTTTTTATCATGGGATATTTGTCTTGGGTGCAGACCCTACTTACTGTAGGTTGAGGTTTTTTTATTATTATTTTTCATTTTTACAAAATTGAGTTGGGTTTGGATGTTATTTGTAGCTGTGATTTATTCTTACTATGATCTTTTTATTATAATTGAGGCTTCTGTAACCCACGGGGAGTCTAGAAGTTTAAGCAGTATAGAAAGCACCCAGAGTCCCTCCTTTGGGGGAGATGGGCGGTGACAAAATTTGATAAATAAATAAATAAATTTAAATAATTAATAATGTGCAAAATTAACAACATGAACCAGAAAATTACACTAACATTCTGAACATGATAAAAGCCAAGAGGTGGGCCTCGTCCAGTGTTCTTCAAGGGCTCTGTAGAGAAGGCTTCATCATGGCGGTGGATAAAGCTGTGAAAAAAGAGCCTTTATTACAATGCTTGAATACATTTATTTCAAAAGCATGCACATACACGGTTTGTATGAATGCTCATGGGTGCATTCATTCATTGAAAATGTAAACACAAGTTCAGTTGCAGTCTGTTGGTCATCACTAGGCTTCCTATATGGTGTGCTCTACCCTTTTGAAGAATTTTTCAGTTTCAGAAACTGAAAAACCAGAAGTATGACAATACACGGAAAGATTAGGAAGATAATACTTTCTGGTTTTCTCCTCTCATCTTGCAGGGTCCTTCTGTATTTCCACATTCTCTCATAAGAGTAATTGACATCTTCAAGCTATTAAGCTTCCTTCCTCTACATATTCTAAGTAAGGACCTTTTAAATGCAATTATATTCTAGCCTCCATCCCTCATACTTTTTAACATTGGTTCTATCAAGCCAGGATCTCCCATGTGAAAAGAGTGGATCAATGACAAATAGTGATCATAGTCTTCTAAATGTATTTAAACTGCATAAATAGCAAATGGTGGAATGGAGGTTGTATCTCACTTAAACTGGCAGAAGATGTCCGCATATTCTGCCGAGATGCTGGAGGCCTGCAGAACAGTTACTCTGAACGTGAAAATGCTGCCCAATTTCAAATGCTCCAGAGCTGCCTCAAGAGGTCCATCAACTGTGGATTTCTCTGAACTATCCAGGAGAAGATCTTCTGGAGTGGCTGAGAAAACAATAATAGCAGTTGTAAACACTTTCTTCTCAGGTATAAAGTTTCATATTTTATCTGACCATGTTTCATATCTTGTCTGACAAGTACAACAAAGTAAGAAGAAATTCAGCCACCCATATTTGAAGAAAAGCTTCAGCGAAGGAGGTTCTAGTGATCAATTTGCCATTTTATACCAGAAATCCTGGTGAGGGCACAGTATAGCTGATAGTATGGTCTATAAACCACAGAAAGCAACTGGTTGTGGCTGAAGTTTCTGATCATTCTACATGGACAGTCTCATGTAAAGCACTTTGCAGTAATCTAAACATAGCACATTATGTTTAGGTCTTAATTTAGCAGTATTCCATCCCACACGTTTTAATATGTGAAATTTTCTACAGTATGTAAACCTGTTTCATTTCTCAGCCTACTCCTTTGGCTGCATCAACATCATACAAATATTATTTATTTATTTATTTATTTGTCATATTTATATCCCGCCCATCTCCCCCACAAGGATATAGAAATATATCTGATAATGTAGCATTTTCTATTTTCCTTATAAAAAGGTCCAGCAAGGTCTCATGTCATTTTATTGCTGTTCACAAGTTTTGCCCCCCGCCAAAACAGGAAGGCTTTTACCTGCACAAGTGTTGTTGTTGACTTCATCTGCTGATGGCCCTATATCAGTAATTTGCCCCTGTCCTTCTACAATGCGCAACTCCTCCTGTGAAGTTCCAGAGCGAGACATTCCCACTGCAGGACAGGACTCAGACTGGAACTACAAAGAAAAGCATGAATATTATTTTCTCCGACAGTAAACCAGTTTGTCTCTCCTTTTTAAGCAATTGCATCACAAAGATACATGGCGAAGCTCAAAAAGAAAATGGACACAAGCGAATAAAGAAAAGAAGGATATGCAAAGACCTTTGCATTTACATTTATTATTAATTTCATTGATATCCCATCTTTTTAAGGAGTTCACAGGTCAACATGAGTCAATAAAAATGTCATATGCTTTTGAATAGCATCCATAAAATGAAATATAAACTCAGCCATTCAAACACCAGACCACTGAAATCTAGAACTTGGATGTTGCTAATGTTTGTTTTCAGTTCACTTAGAGAAAGGAAGCATCTCTGCTTAGTTTTTCATCTCAGTACGTGTAAAGAAATGTAAACACTTAGCTGCTGGTGATGAAGTTTTAACAGTACATATGCTGAACATATGGCAACAGTATTAGACCGTGACACATCCCATTTTTCAAAAGTCCTGTGCACTTGAATTATTCAGAATCTATATAAGAAACTTGTTAATAATTGATTAGGCACAAGGCAATTATCTTCATGAAATCAACCCCACTGAAATGATTCTCTGATAGTCCTGGTTTTCATAGCATACCTTCTCAAAGTGCTGATCATCAAAGGAAATTTTGGCTGTTCCTGACTGCCGCACTCCTGAGCCATAATCCGGTGCTTCTTCATCAGCTGGAAACAGGATTGTGGCAAGAGATTATAGTAAGAAAAGGAAAGTTAACAGACTGGAAGCCCACAGAAGTTCCCTAGAAATTTTTATTTTCAAATATCTCACGAGGAGGCAAGGTCAGCTCATAATTATTAGTCAAAGAAGTGATAAAAGTACTGTTTGATATTTGATGAAGCAAATGTAAAAAATTGGATCTGGTTAATTATCTAGATCAGTGTTTTTCAAACATGGCAACTTTAAGATGTGTGGACTTCAGCTCCCAGAATTTCCCAGCCAGCATGCAGCTTGAATCATCCAAATAAACAGATCCAATGTCCTTATTAGGCTAAATGAAGTTGTACAAAATCATTGCAAGTTTCAAGAACTCTTCACTAAGCACATGGGATTAAAAAATATTGGAAGGGGAAGGGGGGGAAAAGCAGCTGATTTTAGAGCTCTGCCTGTACCAAGTACTTTGCTACATGGAGCGACTGGGAGCTTTCAGACATATACATTTGTTATTAACAGGCACAGAGATGTATTCAGTTGTAATAAGGCTCTTCTAAAGTTCGATGGAGAAGAAACAGACAAATATTTGTAAATCTTTCATTTTGGAAATATAAATATTTCCAAAATTTTTCCAAAATAAATATGAAATATAAATTCCAGCTGTTAATGTTGATTTCCAACTAAGTTGACTTCTCATTTGGGTAGTTACAGACTGGATTATTTAAGTTACACTATTTTGAGTAAGAAAATGTAAAATGTGTAATATGTAATATCATTTAGCCTAACAGAAAAAGTGATTCATCTCTTGAAAGTGCAAATGGCTTAAGTATTATTTTCTTGGTTGATTGTCCTTTGTGAAATTTTACAGAATGCACTCATACAATTCCTCTGTGTTACTAAGATAGAATCATGGAATTGTGCATTTCTCCATAATAGGTTTAAATATAAATGTTTAAGTTATTTAAAATATAAATGTTCCATTAAACTGTTTATAAAAGGTAAATCTAAAATCTGCAGCTGATACACTAGAAAAGGAATACTCATGTACACATTCAATAACTATAATAATATGAAAGATGAGCCTTAATAATTTGTAGCACAAACTGTAATAATCTTTCAAGAAAGGGAAACTGAGAAACTTAAACTGCAGAAGAATTCAATCAACTCATATCTTGAAGGAGGAGACTGAACTTTTTAGACAGTGAATAATGTGGATTTAAATTAGAACATGAATTAGCCAAGTGGAAAATTGAACAATACAATGCCTGCTTGAATTACTCTAGCATAGTATCATTAGGAGTAATAAAAGAGCCATATAATATTAAATTATAAGAATACATTATTGTATTACCCTCCCAACACACACACACACATTGTTCTATGCACTTGAAAAACTACATATGTAACAGCACTAAGGCTGGGTCTGTTACACATGTGGCGTGAATTGGTTTATTATCCAAAACTCTTTTGATATGATTGAAAATCCATATAGAGCCACTGGAATACTGGCCAATCACATAAAAAAATATCTATATTGGCACTAGAGCTTTCTTCACAGGACAGGCATAAAGAGCAATTTAACTGCAAGCAGATATTGTGGCCTATTCCGTCCCCATCCTTCATGGAGTCCTATCACACAGTTTTTCATGGCGACCACATCAGAATAGTCCACAGAAAGCTAGCTTGCAATAGCAATCACTGTCCTAAATAGGATCACCATTTGCAAAGTCAATGGGGAAGCCGGCAGGGAAGGTCGCAAGTCGCTCTGGTAAGTTGCCTCAGCCTTCCTGCGCTTGCGCCATGCCATCCAACCCCTGGCCTTCCTGCACTTGCGCTTGTGCCGCACCTGTGCCTGTGCCTGTGCCAGCCCTCCCAAGCCCTCCCTCAGCCTCCTCCAACTCATTCACAGCCTGTGCCAGCCCTCCCAGGCCCCCCCATCCCCCCATGGCACCATCGCTCTCCTTACCTAGGACTCCCGCTGCTTCCCATTTAGTGACCCGCACGTCTTGGGGTTATGATGACAACTGGGACTGCCAGGATTGTTGTTGCTAAGTGATGCAGTCATGTGACATCGCGCTTTATGACCGCATTGCTTAACAATAGCAATCCTGGTCCCAATTGCCGTCATAACCTGAGGACTACCTGTACTTAGCAAAAAGATCACAGTGGCCTAAAGTTTGTTCTTTTAACCCATGCCTCCCAAATAGGACACATCTAACCTTAAACAGCATCATGCAGACATGTTAAGGGCAGAAAAGTATAACACTTTGCCACCTTAACCATAATATAGGCTTATTCACCCATTGTCATTCTCTGCTGTGTCACCCCTTCGAGGTAGACCAGACTAGGAAACCAAAGTTATGAATATTAATGCGACCTTTATTATAGGGTTACAGTAACAGAATCTTGCAAGTCTGAAAGCGCCTCCCCCCTCCCTGCCTTTATGTGCAAGAGAACTAGGGAGGATCAAGTCTGAGACATTTTCTCTAATTACATTTCTGCTTTGGACTCAGGTGTCTTTTATCTGACCATTGTCTTGTTGTGCCTCTTCCTCCTGTTCCTCAAGGTCATTCTCACAGCCCATTATATCCTATTATTCTAGGTGTCATTTTTGTAGTTCCATCTTCAGAAGCTCCCAAGCAACCCAAGAAGAATCCCTCATTCAACAATCAGGGAAAGGCCGTGTGGGAGAGAATTCTCAAAATAAATGTACAAATGAAACCTGCAAAGCAAAACTAAAGAAAACCAGAGGTTTTCCTTTTAGGTTTGATGGATAAACAGATTGAAAGAAAACATGGGACTTTGTTCCTATATATGATAACAGCAGCAAGACTATTATATGAACAGAGGTGGAAGGACTTACAAATACCTGCAATGGAAGAATGGATGGTGAAGTTAATGGTATTGGCCGGGATGGGGAAACTGACTGTTTTAATTAAAGAAAAGACTTGGTCTAGCTATGTTTCTACTTGGAAACCACTTTTGGACTTTTTGCTTTAAACAAAAAGAAATGAAACTTTAATTTTGGGATTTGATGATTAGAACTGTTTATGATTATAGAAATATTGTGCACTATTGTTAATTTTAGAGTAAGAGGTTAATGTATCTAATTTTATTTATTTATTTATTTATTTGATTTGTATGACCGCCCATCTCCCCCCATGGGGAACTCTGGGCGGTTCACAATAAACAAGTTAAAATAAAATCTAAAATATCTAAAATCACAGTTATACAAAAAATACATATTCTAAAATCCAGATGGTGATGGAATAAATTAAAAGATTTGTATCTAATTTTTTTCTTCTTTTTTTTGTATTTAATTTGTATCTAATATTTATTTATTTATAATATTTATAATATTAATTTGTATCTAATATTTGTATCTGTACCAAAGAAAGCTGGAAGCTATTCTTTTTCTATTCTGCACTCTTAATTTTGCTTTCTTTCTGATCTTTTCTTCTCAACCCTTTTTCCTGTTTTTTATGGTTTGTCTCTTGTTGAAATTTAATAAAGTTTTTGAATGGGAGAGGGCCATTCATCCAGCACTTTCACTGCCTTTGTATTTCCAGAATCAATTAGGTATGTGGCTGAACAGCCAACCAAATTGCTGAGGAATTCCCCAAATGCCAACCGGCGACATGGGATAAAACTATGGTTGTGGTGAAAGCCATGGAATCCTAAACCTAGCCTGACCTCACCCCCAAGACGTGGAGGTTAATCCCCCGGCATCAATATAATTGGGGGGAAATCTACCGCCAGCAGAGTATAACAGCACAGTAATGTGAGCAATTTGTATTTTCTGAAAATTGTAGGGTGCTCGACCCTGACCCTAACTCTTTGACCTTAGCTAGTTGATTAGTAAGTAGCCTCTCTCCCATTGGCTTGCACTGCTGCCTGAAATTGACAAGACCTTAATCAGTTACACGCTGAAGGCTTTTGTCTTGCAACTGGCTCTAGCACATTCCTGCAATTGAAAAACCACTATTTCTGATGCTGGAAAAAGGGTTTTCATATACATATAGGCCTAAGTATTTTTTTCTTCTTCCAGTTTTTCACTGTAATTTTTGTCACAGATGCCAAGAAAGTTAAATAGTTAGTGTGTCCTCCTTTCCCCCCATTTTCCCTCCTTTCCAATTGTCCATGGCCTCCTTTGCCTGTTCAGATATCTGCTAACCCTACCCTCATTGCTTCAGTATTGCCTGAGGTTAGCATGTCCATACAAAACATTGGTTCCTTAATTGACTTGGTTAAATATAGTCTTGTAAATCAGTTGAAGCACTTTAACTTCTGCTCCCCAGGATTCCTAGCAATAGATGCTTTGCTAAAGCATCCCCCCTATTAGGCACCCTAGTTGTTCATTTCAACAATTAGGAAAAGGCTGTTCTTCTGATATAAGTCAAATATGCAAGAGGATCTTTCCCCACAGACCTTGTTTTTTTAAAAAAGAGTTGCTCACCAGGAGTAGAAGGGCCAGCACCATCTTCATCATGTTCACCCACCTCTTACCTGAAATGGCCTGAACTGCTACACGAAGGAATCCTTTCACTTCCCCCTTCTCGCTGACAATGGCAACGCGATGGACCAGAGGCACAGGATATAGCAAGTTGCTGAGATACACAAATGCTCTGGAAGGAAAAGTAACATAGGACAGCGGTCACTGCGTCCCACGTATGAACTTCTCCAAACATACTCCATAGCCGATGGCAGCTGGGACCACAGTTCACCGCTCACATCACAATATGGTGCTGCAAAGCAAAACTAAAGAAAAGCAGCCATGGCCAGCCGGACAGAGAGGGGGATTCAGCGTGCTTAAAACAGAGCTCCTGTACTGAGCATGAAGCGAAAATGTAGTGAGTTAGTGAGCGCTAGCATAGCGTATCTCTGGTTCTGTCATCTCTCATGACCGAAGGGAAGGGAAAGGGATGGTGCTGATGCAAGAAGGAAACTAGAACAAGGACCTGTGGCCGGAGAGACTAGGCAACTAGTACCCTGGGTGCTGTAATTCGTCCAAGGTCCTGCTGCTGAATAACAGTGGGTTCAAGGGACAGAAAACAGGGAGGACAGATGGGATTAGACTAGAGGAACTAAAAACAGAGAGAATTGGGGGGGAAAGTAAGGAGACTGGGAAGAAGAAGTCCCTTCTAAAGAGGAACACTTTTTCAGAATTTTGAGAGAGACATAATGCAGTCAATTTCAAGCCTGTTTCAAATGATTTCTTATCTTGTCAAACTAACCTAACCAATTAACTAACTAACTAATGGGAAGAAACATTCCTATAAAGAAAATTATTTGTTCCAACTAGATTCATAAAACTTATCAATGGGTGGGGAATGGAGGGTTCTACTATTACTTAGATTCCTTGCAATATATCCAGGAGTAAAAATATTAAATGCCTGATATCTATCATGGGAAGCTTAGGTAACACTCCCTCACGAAACTAGATAAGAACTTCACTGCCTTACTTATACAAGAGATCAGCAACAACAGACTCCTGATTCTGCCTAAATGCAGCTGATTTCAGTGTCACCTGTAAGTAACAGCAACACTATTTACCCCAGACTCCATATTCTTGTTGTAAATAGAACATGCTGGTGAGTTTACACATATTATTTATGATTTTTAAAATCTTTCCTTGATGACTTGCATTTGGGAGCAGATATTGATGGATTCAATTCTTAAACCTTTCCCATTGGATTGATATTTTATTTGGTACCATTATACTTTGGTACCATTATACTTCAGCAACTCATGATAGATTTGAAGCATTATCCCTTATGGAGCAAATAGCCATCAACAGAATTTCAGCAGAGCTGCTTTTCTGTCAAATTGCATAGCAAAATAGGACAAGCCACATGGCAGCAGAATACTATACACCAGTAGGAAACTTCAGGGAGAAGCCAGAAAAGCCAGACTTCAGAAAAATATGAAAATTCAAATTTGTGTGTATTCATATGCCGTCTATGAATATTGCTAAGGATGGAACATGAAAAAGGAATCAAATGCACATTACAATCAGAATAGGTTTTACCTATTATAGGCCAATATTTCATGTATGCCCTAAGACCTCTCCTTGAAATTGATTAGAATAATTTGGAAGTAGAAAAACTACATATTACATCCAGATTGATCTGTTCAACTATTTTCACTTGGTATCATACCATCACACACAGAGACAAAAGCAGGCATTTGTCATACTGATGGATTGCTTATTCAATACCTTCTGTCCCAGAGTTTTTCCTTAATTTATTAAAATCACCATGTTCAATTTTGTCACATTCTAAGTCCTGGATATAGTCATGGAGATCAAGGAGTATAAATGCATCTAATGGTTCAATAAGGAAGAAAGGTGAGAAATTAGGATTCTATAAGATAGTCAACAAGCATTATAAAGAAGTACTATATCACAATTACTAGGATATAGTTGCAGGACTATGATCACTTAAATCAATTATATCAACCTGATCTCCTTTTAGATTATTATATTTTATTACTTTAACTATTCACTTCCTAGGAATGAATAGGAAGCAACCAATTAAAGATTGGTAGTTGCAACAGTGTCAAAATAGGCAATAAATTCTACTGAACTAGATGAAACATTCCTTAATAAACATCATGAGAATCTTATCTGTGGTACTGACAGGCATTGTAGAATTATTATGGGCCAATATAAAATGTCACGCAGGAATTTTGCTTCCCATTGATGGTAAAACAATGCTTCAGCACTAACAGCTACCCTGTTCTCCTAGCACAATATGGAGAGGCTAAGCTATTGATATTTGACTAATACATATCAAGCTAAGTTTAACATATGAATTACTTTGCTCAACATGTTTTCATTATTGTGAAAATTGCACATATACTTACAACAGGAACTAACATGAGGTGATGTTTTTCTCTAGGTTTTGTAAAATATCTAATTTTACAAACCTAATGCATGTCAATGAGACCTGGAAGTATGATTTTCCCTCCCATTTACATGGTAATCGTCCGATCTTCAGGTGACTCCTTACTATTCTGAAAAGTTCCCATTCAAATGTTTAATTTTTTATTAAAATTAACCATTTTATTTTAAATTTTGTGACATGTATATCATCAAGTTGCCTCAACTAATCAACAGAAGCCTGTGCTTGGAAGAATTATGAGAAATAGCACAGTATCTGTTTTCATGAGAAGAGAACATTCTTAAAGATCACAAAGAATTATCATTCCATCCAGTCATTCTGCAGCATGATCTCTATTTTTATATTGGATCTATTCTGATATGGGATGGTTTGATATTGGATAGTTCATCTATTACAATACCATTGTGAAGCAGGCCAGAAATAATTAAACCAAAGAAAACGTTTCAAAGGCTGAAATGTCCTTTTATATAACTGTTCAAAGTGAAGGAAAGGAGATAAGGAGATGGAGAGGGTGAGGGGAGGAAGCAGTAAGAAGAGGAAAGCAGAAAAGGGAAGAAGAAGGAGGTTGTGGTGGTAGAGGGTTGAATAAAGGAAGGCAGAAAAGAGAGGCTGTGTGTCATTAAAGGAACAGAGTCGCTAACCACAAGATTGGTGAGGTGCAAAGATGGCATGCTCAGACCAAAGAAAAGCCTTTCAAAAGAAGACAAAAGTTAAATAACCATCCCCCCCAATTTTGCTTAAGCTTTGGAGATAGAGCCAGCAGCTAAAAATAAATAAATAAGGAAAAATAAAAAAAATCAAAGACAAAGATCCAATCAAAGCACACTTCACGAGAAATGTGAACGGCACAGCTGCTGCATGGGAGGAGTCAATTTTGTCTGACTCAAAAGACCCCCAAGAACAGTTCACAGGATTGGGGGAAGAGGGTATTCCCTCATTGAGCTATTTGGAAGTTTGGCCTGTTTGTTGATTTAAAATCTCAAATCCCCCAAGAGGAGAAAAAAAAAAGAGGGAAGAAGCCAGCTCTTTCGGTCTGAGACTGCAGGACTCTTCCCCCGAATCCCTCTCTGCCTTTTCTAAGCCCCTTTGCTCCCTCGCTTGCTCCCATTTTCCTAGATGCTACTTAACAGAGAGGAAACTAGAAGTCAAAATTTCCTGCCTGAACTAGGGTGGCCAGATGCAAGACATTCAGAACTCCTACAGACCGCTGCATGTATAACAAGCCACGATGATATCAAAATACATGCATCATGACATCATCATGCAAATGACATAACTATCTAATGACTTCATGATGTCTGATACAAGTGCGTAAGTCACATCATTTGTTTGATTATGCATGTGTTTCGCCCCCCCCCCCCCCCGTGCCCACATTGATAACAGTTATACAGAAAAAGGACTTTCAGGGGCTGAAATTGTCTCTTGTACTCAACCGTTAAAAGCACAGCAGCTCTATCCTTTTTCAGATTTGGTCACTTGTTCTGAATACCAAAGAAAGAACCTTATATTAATCCAAGATTCCAACTGAGTTTAGTACCAACTAACCCTAAGCCTTCTACCATGAAGGGCAGGGTAATGAGACAAATGAGTAATGAGTGTTGTGTAATGAGACAAAAATGGTTTGTTTGGGCTGTGCAAATAGATAAGGATATTGCAAAAACCCCAGCCAATGTTTTGGCAGACAATAAGGCTGGGTTCACATATTGTATTACACCATGATTTGTTTTAATCATGGTTTCTTGAAGAAGCTGCAATGGTTTTAGGAAAGCTAAATAAAGCGCATTGTAGCTTGGCCCAATGTGTGAATCCTGCTGAAGATTGATTTCTAGGATTATACTTCCTCAGTGCTTCAGACCATACATTAATTACTAGAGTAGGGCAATTTTCTGTTTTTCCAAGCAAAGATGATGATGCCCTGAATGTCCACAGCTGGGGTACAGAGGGATAAATGATGATACATGTATCATGACATCATCACACAAATGATGTAACTTGCAAACTTGCATTAAGCATTATTACATAATTGTGACATGATGTTATGATGCATGTGCCATCATTCTGACATCATTGTGGCTTGTTATGGCTATGCTGAGTGGTATATTGGGGGATTTATAATAATCAAAGTCAGTTTTATTGTCCTAAAGCAGCAAGGACAAAGTTTTTCAGTGCATATATGAAAATAGTAACTGACCCAGTTTGCTTTCTAAGAATAACTGTTTCTGCTAACTGCAATATGGCAGGAATTCTCCTTCAGCATTCTAAGTTTCTAAATCCCAGATATACTTTGATCATTTTCTTTCAGAGTTACCTGTTAGTACCTCTCTACCTCCTGCCCCAAATCAATGGACAACTATATTAAATCCATGATACTATTTTTTGTGGATATCCTGCCATATATAAATTAATATACATTTTAAAATACTATTGACCAGCTTAATTAAGAAAAAACAAAGAATCTTCCTTTAGTGCTGGTTTCTAGGAAATCATCCTCAGTTTTGAGACTGTGAGATTAAAACTGTGAGTTCCATAGGATATGGCAATGTATGCATATATGAATATACACAGAGACCCTCTAGAAATGCACAATTGCAGAAGTGTGGGTGTTGCCAGCACGTTATATCACCTCCATTTACGGATGCTTTGCCTTCTGTCCTGTGTTAACTTACTGGGCAGACAGTCTTCCTTGCAACTACTCATCCACTTGGGGAGGGGTGGGGCAGGGGGCTTTCCTCTGGAATGTCTTTTCGCTCCCCAGCCCGTGTGTGCTTGACATGGGAAAGCAGGTCTCTTATGCGAAAGAGCTAGTTCCTTCCCAGCATGCTCTCCTAAGACCTCACCAACCTTCCTACTAAACTGAACAGGGGGGAGCGGTCGTAAAATGGATCCTGGCCATCATACAGCGGGTACTCCGGAAAGATGTCTTCCTCCAGGTCCTCCTCCTCCTCCTCCTCCTCCTCCTTCCCCACGTGCTGCTCGTCAGCAGGCTCGGTGATGTCGGAGTCAGGGTTCGAGAAGGTGGGGGAGGGGGTGAGATCAGCCATGCGCTCGCTCATGCATGTGTTGAAAATAGGAGAGCTGTTGCAGCCAGAGATATCTGAACTAAGGTTAGTACAACAAGATAGGAGACAGGTTAACACCAGCTATTCCAAACATACACACGTGTGTACACACACACACACACACAGAGAGAGAGGCTAGGCTTGCTTTGCCTCTTCTTTTAAATCAAGCAGAAGAATTAATAAGGAAGGAGATGAAAAAAAAAACACTTCCCGGATCAAACACATCTAACAAAAGAGCCACAAATGCCATCAGCTGAAAATCGTGAAGATTTGATACATGGGATGAAACCTTTCCTGGTCTCCATTTCATCAAACATGTAAGTTTATAAAATAGGGTTCTTCTGAGATTTTGGGAAGGGGAACATGGCCATTATGAATCCTCCCAAAGGAATGGATTGCAGCTTAAATGCCCTTGGTTTTGTTAAAATTCTATAGCTAAACCCTTTCCACCTGGACTCCAACCAACTCTCAGCTGATGGTATCACATTTTTTCTCTAATAGTTGCATGTGAAGCACATGAGAACACACAATATATACTAGGCAGTATATAGGCAGATATCACACTCCATACATCACACACACACCCCTACAGAAATGTGCAAAATCCTACAGCAGACTTTCTGAGCTATCTCTCACCCTACAGTTTTTGTTTGTTTGTTTGTTTGTTTTTGGTTGTTACTGTTGTCATCTAGGAGCACCAAACTCACTTCCAGCTATCCAAGAGGATCTATATGGTAATCCGGTATGAAATGGTTGTCATATTCCCATCACATCTAATTGTGATGGTTTTCATAACTCAGAAGTCATAATCAACAAGCAGGAAGTCCTAACGATGGGCTACAACGTAGCTTGTATGAGCTAAACTACACGGAATTGGGGAGTGAGGAGGGCATCATGCTGGATCACAGGCGGTACAGGCCATAACCATCTTGCTGTAGAAAACGTCAGTTCTCAATGCTGATGTGGAGAAGGAGTACATACTCTGGACACCATGCATTTGGACATCAGGCATAGGTGTATGTGGTGTGGGTACATGTGCAGATCATATTTAAAAGGTTCTGCGTTGCTAATAAATTGATGGACAATCCACTCCGACATGGAATGGAGGAGGTTAATCTGATTTCCTATCAAGTGTGAGATGTGATCTGAACATCTTGATTTGTGATCTAAAGTATAACACAATCATTGTTCCTTAGTGGAAGGAGAGTTTGTGTTGCACACCAGTTGCTTTTGCCTACCTATGGATTAATTTCTTCCTTTGGGCCTTATTGGTTTTGCTTTATATTTTTTGACAAAGTAGACCAAAACTCTCACCTGCCAACCAGCCTGAACCATGGAAAGCGATCATAAAAGGGGTCTCCGCCTGTCACCACATTATCACAGTCTTCTATAACACTAGAGGGCACTTCAGCTGCCCGATCATACATCTCCCGCATCAGGTCCAACCTCTGCCTGCAGTGGTGAAAAAAATAGACTTTCTGTCAAAACAGTAGCTGAGAGAGCATCCCCCGACCAGTGTATCTGTGCATGCCACTATTCTACTTGCATGTACTAAGAATTTGGTATAGAAACTTGTTCTGCCCACTGAGACACACTGAATCCATGCTCTCAAGTCAAGTAAATAAAAACTTCTTCAAGCAATGGAAAGAAGCTGGGGAAAGGACCGATCTTTGCAGAGTTGGACCTACTGTATACCCATACATCAGCCTGTTCAGAACTGGTAGATATACAAATTCTGGTGCTTACATAAAAAAAAGCTTCCCTTACATTGAAAGGAGCCCAAGTTTACAGGAATGGCCTATTTTTGTAAATTTGGAGCAGGAAATTAAATTGTTGTCAGATTTGATGTATACATTACTGTTCTTATATATGCAGAAATAAAAAAGCTCCGCAAACTCTGAGGATATTTGAATTTATAATAAGAGACTATCTTTGCAGATTTGAGGACTGTAGCCATTGAAGTCATCACTATCCACTGATATATAACTGCTCTGGTATGCTTAAAAATAAAATGCCCATAAGCAGGGAAGGGAATTATAGTGAGGACCAATGGCCATCAATCTCTATCTCCAAACCAGTGAATACATATATTGGCATGCATAGAAATCAGATTTTGGCCCATGTGATGAACTTGTCAAGATCTGGATTGATCAATGGCATGTCAAGATCAACCTGTCTTTGGCATAAGTAAAAAGGAGCATGTGAGGTCTCTGCAACTGATCAAATAGCATCATGGATTAAGATGGCCATCTTGCACCAAAGACTGATTGGGTGATTCTGCATGCTCACGTATCTATAAAACGTAATTCTCATTATCAAGTTCAACTTTCTTGTCCAAATCACAGTCCACTGAATTGGCCATTTTAACAGGAAGTCAAATGATCTAGCATAGCAATTTAACTCACGTTCCTTTGACTTAGGAACTCTTGTTGTATTTTAAAATAAGAGAATTCAATATGCTGCCAGGTAATAATCTCATGCCATTTATTTCCATGATTAAAAATTACCTCCTTCAGCCAGCTGGTAGCCAGCTTGGCTTTAAAAGCTTACACCTACCTGAGTTTCTCCAGAGTCCAGTAATGGGTTGCTCCATTCTTCTGGTCCTGCACCTCTACTGCCACAATGGTCCTTGGGAAAGGACGTTTCTCACGGTCTTTGGCAGCATCTGGAGGAAGCAGGTCTGGAGGCAAAGGTGAGTATAGGGTGTCTGTGAGGAGTACAAACTGAAACTGAACCTGGAAGTGAATTGTAAGTGTTGCTGATTAGTATTGCTTCATTCAAAAGGCAACCACATTTTTCTTATTCTGTATTCTGGGTACAGAAAAGATGGGACGTAGATTTAGCAGAAGGCTTTGGGGGGCTCTTCCCATTACTGAAGCCCCACCACCTGATGTTATTAGATGATGGGGTGGGAAGAATCCAGTCCTTGGACCAGATTTATTTTCCAAGCTATTTTGTAACACCCACTTAAGATGATTTAATCCACCTGGCAGACAGGAAGGAAGGAAGGAAGGAAGGAAGGAAGGAAGGAAGGAAGGAAGGAAGGAAGGAAGGAAGGAAGGAAGTTCATATTTATTTTCTAAGACAAGAACTGTTCACCTTTTTCTTCAGTTCCACACTGATCGCATTGGCCTCTTTCAAGAAAATGGCATTGCCCCACAATTGGTCTCGAAGAGATGTAAACTGATACCATTTCCACTTCCTAAAGGCCCAGAGTGCCAGCTCAAACTCCCGCTCTGTCCACTGAACTGATAAGATAAACAAAACAAAACAAAACACCCCTACAAGGTCAACCACTTCAAAGCACAAGGCCTTGCCTATATTCCCTGATCTTGTCATGACATTATATAAAACACATGTATCTTCATAGATCAATTTGACAAGGTGATACTTGTGTGGAGCCCTTCTCCTGGATAAGTATGCAGAATCAGAAGACAGTTTGTCACTTAAGACACCTCAGCACAAAATGGATAAGAGCAGTTAGGATATGGCAGTGGTGGTTAGGTTCCATTTGTTGGAGGTGTTCACGTTGAGGCTGAAGAGTTGCCTGTTACGAATTTCAGTTTAAATTCCTGCACTGAGTTGGATCTGATGGCATAAATTCCCTCTTCTAAATCAAGACTTCTGTGAATTATTCACTGCTTGGTCAATTTTCTAATGAAGTAGAGCACAGTGCTTTCCTTTAAAAAACTTTTTAAATAATACAATTAACTTTTCTTTAAAAACCTTGGTTATTAGTTTGTAACACTGTATACAAAGTAAATAGCAATAAATCTTATTACTATTGTATAAACACATGCTTTTAAAAAGAAACCTAATCTATTATAGAAAAATAGTTATATCGAAGAAAAGAAAAGAAATCTTAATCTACCTAGAGAAAAAAGAAAAACAAAAGAAAAAACCTCTTAAAAAATCATAATGAAATTACATCTAATTCTAAATATAGAAAAGTAAATTGTATTATTTAAAAAGTTTTTTAAAGGAAAGAGCTGTGCTCTACTTCATTAGTATAAATTTTCTATCCAATAAAGCCCCAATATGTCTAACCATCATCAAGCTAGAAAGATAAGCAAATTCCTTCTGTAATTTGAACCAAAAATTTGCTAAGATTTTAAGAATGCTAAATAATGACTCTTGAGCCACAATGGTACATAAATAATATTGTTCCTGTTCCAATACATGATTGAGGTTAACAAATAAGTCCAGGGTTAACTTTCTAATGAAGCAGAGGCTTCTGTTGCTTCTCTGAAGAATACCAACGGCTGCCTGTCCATTCACTAGGGCATCTGTAGCTGAATACAACATTTTGGAGTCCTTGGTGCTCTCTGAGCTTGGTTGTTTGGTTGCAGATGTTTCATTACACAACTAGGTAACATCATCAGTGCTAGTCGCTTTCCCTGCCAATGTTGGTGGCGGTGTGCTTTTTCTCCTTGGTAGTTCCTTGATTAGGGTATAGTTTTCTGCTTGATGGTTTGTCTGGTGTTAATCCCTGCTTATCTGGGTGTTGGCTCCTGGAGGGGATGTGTCCTGGACTTTTTGTTCCCTTCTTAGCTTTTTGTTGTCAACACTGATGATGTTACCTAGTTGGGTAATGAAACGTTTGCAAGCAAACAACCAAGCTCAGAGAGCACCAAAGATTCCACAGTTCAGCCCTGAGCTACATATATTCTCTTCTATTGAATACAATATTGCTGCATGAGAAGCTGCCTACAGCAAATTATTTATTTCCTAGAATCTCACCTTCATCCTCAGGTTCTTCCTCTTCCTCATTAGCTTCAGTGTAGTATCTTGAATCCATTTGCTTCTGTAAAGCCTCTAATTTACTCTCATAATCCTAAAAGGACAAGAGAAAAACAGTCAATAATTTTTTGTGTTCTCTTCATTTACTGCATTTTGAATGCTTGTAAAACTGGGAAATGATGCTACTCCAAGTAGTAAATTCTTTAATAGTTGGCTCTTCAGTTTAATGGTCTACAGAACTATATGTTAAACAGGTTCGTGAGAATCTGGTGACTTTGTCCTTTGATAAACATGATTGGTGAAGCTAAGAATTTTGTTTATAAGAAATATGATGCTAACATATACTAGTGTCAGGGTCAGGCCAAGAACTCTAGTTCTTTATTGTTCTCACCATATAGACAGAATCTTGCCAGACTAAAGCTACCTAACTAACCTAAGGGTAAATAGCCTAGGAGAGGCCCTAGGGCGGAGCTACCCTGAACCTCTTAACTTTCCCAGCAACAGAGTCCGGGCTGCGAAGGCACTCATCTGCCTGGAATGCGTTCCCTCCCTGGGAACCAGCGGCAGAGCTGGAATCCACCACATCTAGTCATTATATACTCTTTTGGGGGAGATGGGCGGTGATGAAATTTGATAAATAATAGATAATAATAATTATTCCTCTTGCAAATGAGCTAGGAAAGAATAGACAAATCAATCTACTTCTAGTCCATGCTAGGTTCATATATTTAATCATAAATTCATTTATCAAATTTCTGCAATTCAAAAAAAAAAGCACAAACATTTGCATCTACATTGCTTTGTATGTGCCACTCTGAACACAGTTTTGAACTGCACTTTGAACACAATTTGTATGATGAGACGTACATCAAAAAATCAGGAAACTGCACAATCAAAGGAGTGCTTACAAGTCTTTGTTGTTCCAGAAGGTAATTAGCCTCTTCTCTTTCCTTTCGGTATTGATCTTCCAGTTCCTGAAGCCTACATAGAAAACATGAATGAAAAAATGACAGTACAGAATCAACGATCACAGACAACCACCACTTTCCATAGCCCTTTCATTTTCCCCACCCCATTTGGACACATATATAGGCAAAGGACTGATGGCTTTCCTGATGAGCAGGGCCTCTCTGGGAGTCTCTGACGGAGATATTTCCCATTATCTGTTCTTTGGTCCTGTTCCTTGGACATGATAGGAATTAAACCTGGAAACTTCTACACGTAAAGTATTTGACCTACCATTTAGCCAGAGACCTCTTAATTCTCCATTGTAGTTCCTGAGTTCTTTCATACTTTCTTCTTACTCACCTCTGTTCCATTTCCTGCTTCATATCAATGCCTTGTTTCTCTAGCAGTTCTCTCTGGGCAAAAGCCCAGTCCACTGGTTCAGCAGGAGTCTCTGCACAAGGAGTTCGTTCCCGCTCTTGCCGTGCCTGCTCTGGATGGTTAAATCGAAATACATGGCTTTTCCCCATGATGATGCGATTTCCTGTAGAAAGAGGGTGGACATATTTAGCAGGGATGCACTTGGGGTTAGATTTCAAAATCTATTCAATCCAATACTAAGCTGATACAATAACTATCTGTTACAGAGCTCTATCAGACATTTCACATGCATATAAGATGCAAGTTATGTAGGAAGGAAGGAAAGGTTCCCCTGTGCAAGCACCGAGTCATGTGACTCCTGGGGAGATGCCACTTTCGTGACATTTTCCTGGCAGACTATAGAGTGGGGTGGTTTGCCATTGCCTTCCCCAGCCATAATTACCTTTCCCCCAGCAAGCTGGGCACTCATTTTACCAACCTCGGAAGGATGGAAGGCTGAGTCGACCTGAGCCAGCTACCTGAGAACCAGCTTCCGCTGGGATCGAACTCAGGTCGTGGGGAGAGTTTCAGTTGCAATACTGCCACCTACCACTCTGCGCCACACGAGGCTCTTGTGATAACGCAAGTTATGTAACTTGAATGCAATTCATGGTCAATCACCAGTACATTTAGGATGACACAATCTTTCCTTCAAAGAATAATTCTTATGAATCTGTCCTGGTCTGGCAAGTAGTCAATCTGTTGCAAGGCACCTGTTGAAGCACTGGGTCTTTATGCTAAGGATCCACTGCTCAATTTGTTCTCTTAGAAAGTGAAGCTACCTGATCTTAAGATGCTGGGTTCTGTTACTTTCTTTCCATTGACATAGGTATCTGCACCTTCACAAGGTTCCAGGGTCACAACAGCTGTAAAAAAAAATACAAATGGAATTCAGACAGTGAAAACCATGGAAGATGCAATATGTACATAGTTATCCTCCAAATGTATACTTAATATACTAGCCATCTCCATCCCTAAGAAATATGAGGAAGTGAAGGATAGTAATAGTAATTTAACCATGTTGTTATGGATCACATAGTATCAACTACAAAATCTGGTAGTTGAGACCCCTCAAAACTATCACATGCAGATGCCCTTCAGCTTCAAAAAGTTAGAATAAATTTGTACCAAGTGAAGCTGATAATTACTTACGTATTGATTATTACTAAGTATCTACATGCCTGCCTGCCCTGTGTATAAAGCTGTTTCTGAACCTTTGAAAAATTGGTTTTTTCCCTTAGTATATTTCCAAATATTTTATCCAAAATCATAAGCTAGTTCATTCAATGGCTGGTTTTAAACACTGTGCTAAAAATATTTAGGTTACCATGACACATAAGCCCAATAATTGTAGTTAGTAAATTATGGTTATAACAGCACTGTCTATTAGGCTATCATGGCTTGTTCAAAAAACCATGGTTAAAACAATGTGTGAATATAGTATTAGTGATTACATAGATGGGCTGTGCTTATACATCCCTATTCCTCTTCTTCAACCCTTATGTGATGAGCATCAAGGTCTGAAGAAGATTTCTGTGCACATTTGACTTAACTTAGAAACCAGCTAAGGCAGGTTCCCAGCTACAGGATGACTTCTAAATGCATTCATCCAAATGTTCTTTAAACTTAAGCATCTTCAGATTTTCACACTCCACATGCAGAGTTCTGTAGAGAAGTCCATAGAGGGAACCTGGGGTCATGGTTTCTTGTGTTTTAGAAAATGGCCAATTAGGGCTCAAATATTAATATGAGCACATTTTACAAATAAGCTAAACAGAAACATTGGGACAGTTTAACAATATGAGATCAAGTGGTCATCAGAACTATTTGTTCAGAATAAACAATGTAAAATGGCTAGGAAAAAAATAGAGAAATGTCCATTTTTAATTCTAAGGCCATTTTCTATTTCTTCATTTGCTTTGGAAAGTTATTTGTATTAGTTAGAACATATCCAGAGAAATCTTCAGGTGAATTTCTTGGCACTTTCCAATGCTTCAGGACAGGGTGACACTATTAGATATGTTCATATGGAAAGCTAGAATGTACTGTATGGGTGAAATCCTGTACTGTGAGAGAATTGTGACTATTCTATGGAGGATAACCAGGATGACACAACTGAGAAAAAAGAGACAGCACCTTCCAGTCTGGATGCTTTATTATATATCCATCGATCCCAACCTAGTGCTTTCCAAATGCGTGTAAACAATCTGTGTCCATTACCTATGTTGACTGGGGATTTGGGGAACTCTAATCCAGACACAGCTAGAAGCCATAAGGTTGAGGAAGGCCAGTATAGTACTTCATTTTGAAAGGCAGGTAGGCGGATTTAAAGGCAAAAAGATGTTTTGGAGCACATGTGAGTGCACACCTTGCACCTATTGTCTACACCTTAAACCAGACACATCTTTTCCCAGGTTCATGCTGAAGCTGCAGAAGACAACTGCATGGTCCCAGGAAGAGTTGCAGCTTCTTTAAGTATCCAGCGGGCTGCTGCACAACCCCACCAGATAGGGAAGAACATCTGGAAATGTGGAGATTTTCCCATATAGGGATACCTTCACTGCCAGATTTAGTGTCACTTCGGAATATGCAGTGCTCTTCTTTGATGAAGTGGCCACTGAGTACAATGTCCTGCCTCCTCTCACCATCTTCTCGACCAACCCTGTTGAAGATACAACTCAATTATTCAGGGACCAGTGATCCACAAGTGTAAGGCATTCTCAACAGCTCATTCACTGCAAAGGGTCTGTTAGGTACTCCTAACAAGCAGGTAGCAAAGTTCAGGGAACATTGCTGTAAACAACAGTATAATATACTTGTTCTTATTTCACTGCATTACTTGATCAGTTTGTTTGTAGCCAAATTAAAAGCAATGATTATGATATGGGAAGCCCTGAACAGCTGAGTCCAACCTCTCTTATATGGCCATCAAGAGCTTCCCTGTCCATTAAGATTAAAAAATTAGTGGTTGAAACTGTTTGAGATTTCACCTCTGCACTATATTACAAATATCAAGATCAGGACCAATTCTGTGGTTATGTCAAAGTTCTGAAAAGTCACTGCCTACAGATATGCTCTGCTTTCTCAGTCTGTCCAATCTCGTATTAAGAGTTGAGACTATAGATGGCCGATTCTTACACTAGGCCCCATCATAGAGCATACAGAATCTCTACAACCACTCATGGTAATCATCAGAAGTACTTGCAACTTTATTTGGCCTTCCCATTACATTTCTCTTCATGTAACAGATTAACTACAGATTGGCTGTTTTATATAAAAAAATACAACTGCTTGGTTTGTGGCTTGAATCATGTCAACTGGATTTCTATTTAAAAAATAGAAATCCAGTTGACATGATTCAAGCCACAGACTGTTCCACCTGGATGACTGAGAACCTTCATAGACAAACTGCTTGGTTTCTTTTCATTGGCATTGGATAATCAATTTTTGCATAGAGCTTCTTTCTTGCCTGCAATAAATATTTTAATCTAGCCAAGCCATGTCTGTGAATCTTCTGCCAAGTCATGCTGAGGAATTGACCTGAGCTGTGAAGTGTCAGGAGATCAGTGGTTAGCTGCCAGTCCAGTTCAGGAAATATGACAGCAGACTTGGTTTTTCTTTTAATGTTTTTTACCATAAACTAAGCCAAAGATGGAAACAGCCAGATAAAGTTTCTAAAGTCAATAAATATTCAAAGGGAGTAAATACCAAGCTTGATCTGTGATATCTCCTGTTAACGATTCTATAGTCACTGCTAGTTGATACAGAGTGTCATGGGCTGGATCTCCTTCAAAGCTTTTCAGATAATTTTCAAAAAGCTAAGTCTGCTCTACAAGGTGCAGCAGGAGGGATGAAAATGCAAAATGGTTGTATAAAAAATTTCACTGCCTATCCTATCAAATTGCTCTGGCATAGTTTCTGTTGCTTCTGACTTTGTTACCTGGTGATTCCATCTTTAATGTAATAGAGGAGGCACTCAGACATCAGTGGGTCCTCATTTAGGTTGACCAGATGTGGTGTCTACAAAAACAATGGAAAAGAGGAAACTTAGCCCCACATATCTTCCTGCCACATCTGCTTCATTGTGAGCAACCTATGTCATAGCACCAATCCTTTTAACAGAAATTTTGCAATTGCAGATATATAGCTGGACAAACTAGCATATTTATCCCACATAGAATCAGCATGAGCACAAGAACTCTCTGCTATTCATTAAAGAGCCATGTCTTTTTTCAGGCTGCTGCATGGAATTGAAAATGAGCCATCCACTATTACAACTTGTCATGCTTTATTAAAGACAAAATATGCAACTGACATTGAAAAAAAATCTAGAGAAACTAGTGTGACAAATTCCAACCCAGATCAGACACACCAAACTCATTAGGAAGCCTTCAACCTCCTTCCTCGCACAGCCACGCTTGCTTCCCTTAATTCCCCCCCCCCGCCCCATCTTTTTCTTTCTTTTTAAAGATCCATATAGAGGGAGGATTTCAAGAAGCAAATGTTTAGGATAAGATTTAACTCTGTCCCCCAGCAGTGATCCCAGTCCTGAATAGGATTTCACACAGTTACTCTACTGTTTTTTTGAAAAAAGGAGGGAGGTTAGCTGCTTAGTCTGTATTTAACGTATCACATAGCTTCCCCCTCAGCTGCTCACTGGGGTTGACAGCAAGTAGGATAGTAGAAATTTCTGTTGGCTCAAGGGCTGCACCAAGTTTTGGGTGGCATGCTAAGTGTCACACTCCAAAAATGGGTGCAGCTACTTTATTTTTCCTTATTTAAATATTTTATTTTATAATTTTTATTTTTTTGTGAGTATCAGAGTTAAGCAGTTGGCATATTTCAAAGTGCTTCTGATCAATGTGGAGAAAACAAACAAACAAAGAAAAAAAGTATCCAACCTTTTTAGGAGAAAACACCCCCAAGGTACCACCATCTTCTCTCATAGCCACTCCCATTTCTGCCAGCAAAGCTTCTCTGGAAAAGATAAAAAAGAAGGAAGGAAGGAAGGAAGGAGGGAAGGAGGGAAGGAGGGAAGGAGGGAAGGAGGGAGGGAGGGAGGGAGGGAGGGAGGGGAGGAAGGAAGGAAGGAAGGAAGGAAGGAAGGAAGGAAGGAAGGAAGGAAGGAAGGAAGGAAGGAAGGAGAGAGAATTTTTGGAAATTTTGCTAAAACTAGATAACATAGTAAGAGAAGTAGAAGAATGCAGAAATAGAAAGCACTATTCTATCCAGATATACAGTAATTACTAGTAATGCATGTGCATCATTATAATGTAGGAATTGAGAAAGTATACTGTAGCTGCTAGGAAAGATTGAACAGCAGTAGGAATGATCTTGATTGAAGCATCAAGATAAAGGGCAAAGTTACCTGGTTCACACAATACATTAAATCAATATTTGCTTACCTTGGTTTAATGACAAGACTATAATCGGCTGGATTCACATAACAAATTAAGCCAAAATAAAAAAAAGACATTTGACTTAGCATAACTAATGACGTCAACCACTGCTCTCCAACATCTGACATGCTTTTCATTCATATAAGAAAAGTAATGTTTAAAGGGATTCTTATCTTACAATTTCCCAGACTTTCTACTCATCACAGCTAGTTTACAAATCGAAACATCTTTCATGTGATGACTGTTCTAACTAGGACTTTAACAGGAAATCATTATGATGTGGAATATCATGTGGAATATCAATAACATCACATGGAATATTTCCTTGCCACAGCTATAAAGTGTGACATGGATACCCTTCCTGAAATGATGTTGAACCAGATGGTATTCCATTCAGCCCCACAAAAGCTATCAAAAGAAAAAGATGTTATGATGAAATAAAATGTTGAACCATGTGGCATTAACAATATTCTAGACCAGAGTCACTGTCTCATTCCTACCTCTCCATACGAATTGCTTCTGTTCTACGCAGTTTTTCTTCCCATGTTTCATTCAGCTCAGCAATTATCTTCTCCGTTTCCTGCAGAGTTCAAATTAAATATGAATGTTTCATGACTGTCATCTGATTGGACCAAAACTACTTTGCCTAAAATACATTAGGCAGATATCACACTGTTACTCTAGGACAGGCTTCCACAATCTGATGCTCTCCAGATGTCTTGCCCAGAATTGTCAGGATGAGAGTTCTAATTCCATACATCTGGATATCTGAAAGCTGGGGAAGTGTGTTAAAGGGAGTAACAACTGGAACAATATTATTATGATATTCCACTTCTACTGTATACGGATTCTAAATGAAGCCATGCATTAAGAAGAAACAAATCAATCAACTAAACTAAGAGCTATTTACAATTTTTTAAATTTATTTATTTGTTCATTCATTCAATTTATGAGCTACCCAACTCCAAACCAACTCTGGGCAACAATATAATAACCATAAAAACACACACAAAGCAAAACAAGACGGGATCCGGGCACTCAACTCAAAACATAGACAAACATATTGAAGAAAGGGCTCTTAACCTGGGAGAACAGTCAGGTCTTCAAGGCCTTAACAGCATGCCAATTCGTAAACAACTGGCTTTAAAGATTGGCAATAAGACTGTTTTGCTGTAAATCCTATCAAGAAAGGTAATTGGTAGGTAGATCTAGGATTTTATAATTGTGCAAGTATTATTTTTATTGTAGCTGTAAATATATCATGCTGTATATTGATCGTTATTGCTTTTGTGTAATTTTAAGTGCTGCTTAATTTTTATGTTAATTTTAATTTTTTTTTTATTGTGGCTGGACCATATCCCAGAGGGGAGTGCATTATAAATAATTTTTTTGTTTGTTTACTTTGCTTTCCCATATATTCTTATCAGCAATTAGTATATTGGAATAAAATAATTGTTTATGGACTTTTTGCTGAAAATGGGAAAAAGTGAAATGGTGATTTCTGGATTTGATGATTAAAAAAAGATTGAATAAGGGGCTGAAGGGATTACTGTAATGTTAAGGAGGGAAGAGGGATAATGTTTTTGTTTGTAACTGCTGTAAAGAAAGGTGGAAGTCACTTCTTTAACTATCTTTCCCTCCCTCCCTCCCCCCCCCCGCTTTCTTTAACTGTATTCCTCTCTGCACTTCTTCTTTTCTCTTTTTCTTTCTTTTCTTTATATATTTCTGTATTTGTCTTTTAGCTCTGTGAAAACTTTTAATAAAAATTAATTTAAAAAAGGAATAAAATAATTCAAATTATTATAATTGGAATAAATTTCGTATTGGAACCTAATAATACTTCTTTACGCTGTCCTTTCAACCAAATCTCCTCCCATATTATTACAGTACAAACATGGTCGTCTTGATCATGGCCCTTACCTTGAGTCTCTCAATGGCTTCTTCACTACCTGGAGCAAACATGATGCGCTCATGAAGACTAGTGACTGAGGCAGCTCGGCTGGACAAAGCTGAGAGTGAGGAGGATGGGCTCATTCCTACCAAGGCATTGGTCACTGTGGAGAGATTGTCATTCCGTTGACTCATATCTGCCACTCTACGATTATCATTATTGTTCTCAAAGTCGGACATGTCTATGGGATTCAAGGGGAGAGAAAGAAAATGGAAAGATACAAGACAAGAAGAAGGAAGGAAAAGATAGAGAAAAGAATTGCGGTTGGGAAATAGCAACATGATGCAATGAGGAGAAAGGTAGAAATTCAACAAAGAGATACACAGACAGTAAGGTAGCTAGAAGAGACAGGGCAGGATCTTCACATTAGCTGGAGCATTCACACTATGCCCTGTGCAACCTCTCTTAAACACTGGTACCACAGACTTTGCTCATTCCTGTGCTTTGGGAAAACAGGCAGCATTATTTTTTAAAAAAGAAACCCTCAGCTATCATTCCAAAGCCATCTTGTCTAGTAGCATTCTAGGCAGGGAGACATTGGTGACCATGTCCACTAAGGCCATGCATGAAGTATGAAGATTCCATACCACATGAATTATTTATTTATAATAATTCGTTCCAGTGCCATTTTTTAAAAGTGGAAAATGTTTTTAAATTTTTAAGGCATTGTATTGAAAGGTGAACTTCAAAATTCTAAAAAAAAAAAAAGGAAAAATGGGCAAATAAGAATAAACTCCATTTGAGAATATGATAATGATATCTCACTTTCATGGCTACCTCTATGGTCCATTTGCATAAAGATGCTAGGAAGTGGTCTTGAACTGGACTAATTCAGAAATTTCTTGTGAAAGAAGATGCTGAAATAGGTAGAAGTGCCCATCTAATACAGGGGTATTAAGAAAAGATGTTAAGTTTGTCAGAGGAGACATATTCTCCTATAGGAACAAAATAGAGTGTCTCCTCTGTAGTGATGCTTATCTCTAGAATGTCCTTCCCACTGCAGTTTTAACTGAGATTAACAATATAATTTCAGTATCCAATTAACATTCAGTTATTTAACATATTTCCATACCACTTCTCATTAAAAGCAATCTTGAAGTAGTTTACAAATCAAAATTACAAAAACACCAAAAACAACTATTTTGGTCAACATTCTCAGAGAAAAAATGAAAGTAATAAATATAACAATTAAATAAAATAATAATATAATAATTAAGTTAAGCTAAGTTAAGTTAAATTAAATTAATACCTAATAGAATATTCCTTCTTTGAGTGGTTCCAAAAATGTTTTTATTATGCAGTTGTTTATCTCAAACATGGAATTTGATAGAGTCCAAATAATGTTGTTTTCCCACTATCTCTTCAACCTTGTTTTTTATGATCTTTACATCTCTTAAGGGTTTTAAAATTGATGCACAATATTTTGTTGTCTGGTGGTACAGTGAGCTACTTGTTTAGAAGGATCCTTTGATTTGTGCAAACCAGTTTAAAATGGATGCATTTGTAGTCTTAAAAAACTGTAAGATGGTGCCCAAAATTATAAATTTCAGATTTTTGACATTCTGTTTCCTTATCTGCATTTCTTAAAATGGATAGATTAGGGAAACAGAGATACACACTCCTCTTATAGTGTCAGAATGGGCATCACATATTTAAGATACTGTATATGAAGAAAACCTTGAGAGTTTTACAAGACAGAAATCTCATTTTATCTGTAAAAAGTAAAGTTGCCCTCAGGTTAAGCAACTCCTAGTGACATGGGTGATAAGGAAGTGGGCTGCTGTTATTTTTTTTCCCAGAAATTGTTTTGATTTCCCAGTCTAGCCCAAAGCCTGTAATTCCCAGGTAGTCCTGCATCCAAATCCTCACTAAACCTTGCATAACTTTTCAGATCAGCTAAGGTCAACTTAGCTGTCAGCTGTTGAGCATGTGTGTATGTGTGTGCGCGTGTAAATGTGCGTGTGTGTGTATAGATAGATAGATAGATAGATAAATAGACAGATGATAGAGATAGATAGATAGATAGATAGATAGATAGATAGATAGATAGATAGATAGATACTGTAGATAGATGATACATGATAGACGATAGATGATAGATGATAAACGATAAATGATAGACAATAGATATAGAGACTCTCTTAGACTTTTCTGACAACCCTTTTTGTTCAACCTTGATCTTGCAATACCAAACCGTCTTGTCCAACGGAGGGGCAAGACTTCAACCCCTCAGTAAAAAATAAAGTAGATATCAATCTATTGGGGATGGAGATGGGGAAACTGTAGATCTCTGACCAGGACTAATGGGTTAAAATAATAGAGACTCAGGCAAGTGTTAAGCACGTGCAGTCATATGGAGTTTAGAATTTCAGTTCAATACATCATATATCTAATTTATATTTGATGTTACATTTGGTGTCTTCAGCAATGCTCAGCAAATTAGAGTGGGAGGGGGCAGAACCTATGTGATTCCATGGGGAAGATAGGCCTGGATGGCTTTTAAATACATAAATGTGGGGCAACTGGAAAGTTCTGCTCGCCAATTTAATCAGAGCGTAGGCTGAACTGCTCAAAATAGAGGCAGAGGCTCTAGGCCTTCTAACATGCCAGCAAAAGCCAGATTGCTTTGTCAAACTCAGTCAGCGGCTGAGCTACTCCCGCAGCATTCCTGGTAGGTACAACCGACAGAAGGGCCAAACAGGATCACTGGTAACACTTGGGCCTACAGTGGCTAAAGCAGACATTTTAGTTCTTTGGAGCAGGGTGCTTCCTTTCCCCTAGCAGAACAAATTCATTTGATCCAGTCCCAGCAGAAGCAGCAGCAGCAGCAGCAGCACAAGCAGCAGGAAGCACAGTTACAGCACAGAGAAAGGAATCTCAAGAGCAAACTCAAATGTAGAAGTTTCTGGAGTCAAGGGAGATGTAGTAGAGTTTACAGGGTCACCAGATAATGAAAAACAGAGCCCAGCTAAAGTGGAAAGCTGCAGCGCCTCCATCCAAAGGCAACAGGGCCTGGAATACATTTGGATATTAAGTTGATTTTTTTCTATGGATGCAAAAGGTCCAGAAAAAATCTCTCTGAAGCATGCTCAGGAAAGACACCTGGGCGTCCTTGGACATTTTGAGGGAGAGAAATGCCATTTTTGTGGAACAAGGTTCTAATACGGATGCTAAAACTCAACAAACCAATATCTTGCCACAGCTCTGTGCACTTGATAGTAGTGGATTCCATAGATTGTTTGTATTAAGCAATATGATTGGATTCCTGTAAAAGCCCCCATCTGCACTCTGGAGAAGGTATATATAACCATCTCAACACCTGCCTAAAAGGAAAAGTTTTTCCCAACATTTGCTATTGAATCCATTTCTCATGCTGTACTTCTGTTCCCTTGCTTTACGTTTGTCAAAAGCAGTGAAGCACACAAAATACCAGCCATGGGGAATACACACATTTAGGTCCTCCTGGAACAGGATTAGCTAAGAGAGATAGGAGAAGGGAGTGGGAAGACAAAGAAAACAAGAGTAGGTTCATCTTATAGGAATAAAGAAACAGCACCTGGGGGCCTTTCCACAAATCCAGAAACCTTGAAGTTTACTCTTTAAGACTTTTACAGAACTAACTTGCTCTTTCTTTATGTAGTGCAGCCTCCTTACAAAGGGACAGCCTTTCCCCTGTTTTATTTTAAATGGGGAGATGTGTGATCCCACACTCTAAAAAGTTATCACATAAAGTGCAAGAAAAAGCGTGCGGATAAAATAACTGGGGAAAGGGAGGACAAACTTAAGAGAACAGGAGGGAACAGCTACACTAATTTCTAGCAATAACATGGCCATTATCCAATAAAGAGTCGTGCCATTCATTTAGCCACTTTTCAAACTTGATCTAGTTGGGGTGATCACATCTTCCTAGCAACAAAAAGGTGCTGCTTAAGAGTGATAGGCAAAAATAAATCAATCTCACAACAAAATTTTGATCTCTTGGTATAACAAAGCAACAAGATTCTCAAGATGCTTATTGCCCTAATAAGGAATTGACTGGAAAGGCCATGAGATGCATATCCTTCATATCAAACAATTCCTTCCTTATTCACAGCTAAGGAAGTACACACTAGGTTGTAAAAGGAGAAACAATTATCTGATTAGGGTGTTGGGAGATTTAAATAATTCCTATGACCTACTGCTAAGTATTTTAATCAACTTAATATTACTATGGATGGATAATCATAACTGTTCAAAACTGGAGGTGTAGAGGGATAATAAAGATTATGATTAAAAAGAGCCTGTGGTTGTAGACCACTGAACACTTGGCAAAGCCTTCCAAATATGTTGGGGTAACCAACTGCTAGAATTCTCAATCAGCATGTCCATTAGGGGGAAGGTTAGCTTTATGAACCTTAACACGGTGGCTATAACATGTGAAATTTTTATTGTCACTTCATGGTGGGCTAGTGGGCTATGAACTGAAAACAGGAACCATGTGGAGGTTGGATCGGCAACTAGTGGAATTGGACTGAGAAGAACAAGATGTAGACACAGAGGTAAGCCTTAGCCCAATCCAAAGCATTGATACTCAACATACTATCTATGATATCTCCCAGGCCTTGGGCATACAGCAGGTCTCTCAAGCGAGCCACTTCATCTTTAAGTTCTCTGATCAGCTTGTTGTTGGGATCCTCATTAATGACAGCATTGCACCTGATTTGCTTAGCACGGTCTGCATATCTGTGGGAAAAAGACATTTTCTAAACAAAGTAAGGTCTGCTGAAAATGCCATATAGAATGTGAAATGTATAAAAGAATTTTAAGATTAGCTCTTATGCAGGCATGGAAAACTGAGCTATTTCTCCTGAAATTCAGGAAATATTCTCGGTCAATCAAGTAAGTAAGTAAGTAAGTAAGTCACATCCTGTACATCTCAGTCAAAGCTGGCCCATGGCAAGGTGGCTCTTTCTTTCTCTCACCTACCTGTTCCACTCCCCCAGTCAAATTCTGGATCAGAGAACACTGAGGATTCTAACACTAGCCTTTCAAGCTACCGATATTTGTGTTTGTGTTTCTAAGCCTGCAAATACAAAACTTCATAGACGAGAGATTCTCCAGGCATTGGTTAGGAAAGCATATTGAGTCTCTCTTGTTCCTCAGCCTTTCAACTCAATCAGGACCTTCTGTAAAGCCCCTCAATCCAACTTGAGAGAGAACTTTCTCACCATGATACAGCTTGCTTATTAATTAATTAATTATATCCCGCCTTTATTATTTTTATAAATAACTCAAGGCCGGAAACATACCTAGTACTCCTTCCTCCTCCTATTTTCCCCACAACAACAACCCTGTGAGGTGAGTTGGGCTGAGAGAGAGCGACTGGCCCAAGGTCACCCAGCCGGCTTTCATGCCTAAGGCGGGACTAGAACTCTCAGTCTCCTGGTTTCTAGCCTTTTGCCTTAACCACTAGACCAAACTGGCTCTCATTATCCCTTATCTGCACTGCCAAGCAAAAGATAGTACAATGAAATCATTCAGGGGCCTATGTATGTCTATGTCTATGTAGAATGAATGAATGAATGAATGAATGAATGAATGAATGAATGAATGAATGAATGAATGAATGAATATATATATATATATATATATATATATATATATATATATATATATAGTCTCAAATTGTTCCTGTTACAATGGTTCACATACTCAATGGTTAGTTTCTCTATCCTAATAGTTCTGGTACAGAAATGATCCAATATATTCCGTCTCCAAGCACATTTTCCCTCCAAGAACATTTCAGCGAAAAACAAGGATGATGCAATTAATTAAATCCTATTCCACAAAGCTTAGTCTAGTTCATTATGCAAAGAATGAGAAGTCTTGTGTAAAGCTTCTACCTTAAGGTGCTGAGGGTCTCATCATAGTTGATATCAGCAGGGCTGAGAGCAGCAACCATAGCAGTCCGGGAGTTTCCACCTATCCAGAGAACACACAAACACACTGGCTGATACAAACCTAAAATTAAATACCATCCACTTTTTGAGCTGTGCTCATCTTTCTTTTCCTATCTATTGTCTGTTCATTCAACCAGTCCTCCCAGATTAACATTCAATCAATCAATAATATTTATTCGGTCAATGACCAGCAAAATTTAAAAGGAGAAAAACAAAATAAAACAAAGAAATACAATAATATACTACCAACTAATAAAGTATATCACATAATAATATAGCATTCACTCTGCTATTACAGATTAAGAAGAGTCTCATCATTCATCCCATGTTTATGTGCAGGATATTGGCAAGTACTCTAAGGGGTTGAAAATGTTGTTGCTATTAGATTTCAGACAACCCAACTACCTTCCTCACTGGTGGAAATAGGAGTTCAATAAAGAAAACCATAAAAGGGGATTTCACAAAAGCAGAAGACTTGGGAGATTTATTATTTAGACCAGGGGTGGGCAATGTCAGGCCCGTGGGCTGTATAAGGCCCGTGGGGCTCCCGCCTAAGGCCCGCGGGGCTCCCACCCGCAAACCCCGCCCCTTCCACGTGATTGGCTCCTGCCCGCAAACCCCACCCCCCAGTGCTTGTGATTGGCTCCTGCAAGCAAACTCCGGGCCCCGGTCCACAGAAATCCCAGAAACCCTGCCCCCCACCTCCCCGGTTATAAATATCTAAATGGCCCTTGGCAGAAAAAAGGTTCCCCACCCCTGATTTAGACCCTGGTTGAGAAATAAGATAGAAGTTGGGTGACATGTTGAGAAAAAAGTACCTAGATTTTCTCGGAGGAGCCAAGTAAGTACTGAGTCTCGATATGGAATAAAGTCTGTCTTTTTTTTCTTCTTATTCTACAGGAAAGAGAGAATGCAACAGTGAAACTGATACTTCTAATGTAAGTATGAGTCACAGGTTCTTCAACCCTAATACAAAGGAAGAAAAAGCAACCATCAGTTACCTTTTAAAGATAGGATTAATTTCCTTCTCTAAACCCAATTATGTATGTAACAAAAAAAGCTTCTTTTGTCATTTTCTAGGGAAAGGAATGTACATACTAAGTGAACATAAACTTGTAACAATCATGAAACACTTAAGGTTTTCAGAGCTCAGGAAAGCTTGCATTCTATTCAGCATGATTCTGATAAGCTAGTTCATATTGTGCCTATGACTATACTTCGTTTTTAAAATAGCAAATTTGACCTTCAAATTAAATTTAGCCAGTCTAGAATTGTTATCACATAGCCACCAGTCAGCACAGAAATGAATGATACTGAGTTTTCTGATTGGCAAAACGTGCACATTTTCCCCATGATCTACTATGAAAAGTCACAGAAGGAACCAAAGTAAACCCCTCAAAATTTATCTTGTAATTATTTCTATCTGTGCACTACTACTAATTCTAATATTACTGGTAATATTGTTCTTTCTTCCTTTCATTGATTGATCCAGCCAGATCTCAAGCTGTCTAGCTTCTGAGCAACTGTTCCATTCCTTCCTCTTCCATAATCAGAGGTTTGTTAATCTCTCCCCAAGTTTTGTTATTAAATCCTCCAAACTGAGCTTTGCTTAGAGTTGCCTTCCTCAATATGGTGTCTGCTTATAATCCCTATTATCCCATTATGTCAACATTGTGATCTAAAACATCTGGAGGGCAACAGGCTGGGGAAGGCCACTTTAGCGGGGTGTCTAGTGGGCACATCATGCAGTAGAATTTAAAATAAAAAATAACAGGAGCACTGTTTAAAATGCCAGCTGATCCCATGTTTCAAAATCTCAAGGAGTATTAGACAGATGTGGAAGCCAAATGCGGAAGATTTTTTAAAACCTTTTTCCAATTATATTTTTCATAACACTGACCACTACTCTATCAAGAAAATTGCTGTTGAGGTTGTTGAAACACATTTTTAGTATTAGGAAGGAATGTAACAGTTAGAACAGATGAATGTTGCACTATACTCCAGATGACACTATGAAGAAATGAGGCAATGGCAGACTATCCCACCTTGATTGTCTACACCCAGAGCAGGTACTATTTAAGAACTATTGCCACCAGCAACTCTCCATTTTCAACAACTGCTCCACTCACCGGAACTGTCTGCATTTGTCTTCTGCGCCCATCGCCTGCGGAAACTCTGCCCCTTAGAACCTGGACCGGCTGACAACCTATATTTGGGCTCTTGAAATTCTGGATGATGACCTGACTATGCTTTTGCTTTCCCCACTTGGACTCTGACCACTTGGAACCTTTGCAGGCAATCTCTCTAGGGATTGGAATTGCACAACCCAAAGTCTTGCAATTAAAATCCTTGGTGTGTAAGTGTGGCTGGCTTGGGACAGGACAATGAGGTATCATCACTGAGTACATTGATGATACTCAACTTTACATCACTATTCCAGGGAGGGCTGGAGATGCTGTAGAAGTCCTAACCCAATGTCTAGATGGGTAGAAACAAGCTTAGACTTAATCCTTGCAGGACAGGGATATACAGTAGTTTGCCCAGAAGCACTCTGATTCTGAGATGTTCCAGAAGCACTCTGATTCTGTGGGTGGTTATAATTCTATTTGGACCAAGATGCTCTGGCAACAGAGGCTCATATCTGTGTTGTCCAAATTATTGTAATGTGTTCTACATGGGACTGTCTTTGAAAACAATTGAGAAGCTACCTACAAGGTGATGTGGTCCTATAAGGAGTCCTCCACTGTGATATATAAACTTTTAAAAAATCATAGCAGTTCAGTGAAATATTTGGACATGGACATCTCCAGACAAAGGAGATCCACTCAGGCCTATCATTGCTTCTCCAGCACAGATATTTACCTTATTTGGTCCTGAATCCTGAAAATAAAGCAGATACCAATTAAAATTCCATGATTTTATATTACCAAAGCAGGTTTTAATAAAAAGATTGGATCTGAAAACTAAACTGGGATCTTATCACAGTCCATTATATATCTCCTCCCAATGAAGAACATTTAGCCATAATTCAAAAACAGTGTTCATTATACTATTTTAGAGTAGTACACCAAAAGTACACATGATTGAACCAGGAGACCAGAGTTCATATCCTTACTTAGCCACTGATTTTCAACATATTCTATTATCTGAAATTGCTGTGATGACTAATATCTTCCCTGCTCACTGCAGAATAGACAAAATACAAAGATGATTCAGAGAGACAGAAGATATGCTGGATGTTTGTCACAGAATAGTACTTGGGTGTTCTTCTAATCAGCAACTTTCTTGTGTTACTTCCATGAAGGGCCTCCATTTAATTAAAAACAGGGTTTGCTGCCCATCCTGATTTTGGTGTACTGAATTATGCTTAAGGAAATAATTAGCTGGACATGTGGAGGCTGAATTGCTGAACAACTGAAGGGATCTCCACAAATGCACCAGGCCCCTCCTTTAGATCTTTTCTTAAGATAGTGAAATTAGGGAACAAAGCCAAGGAAACAGGGCTGGTGGCAGGGGAGAATCTACAGTTGCTTGTCTATTGAATAATGCAGAGCATCTTCACACATATAGAAGTGCATGAATAGTCATAATACTACATCAATCATGTAAGTAGATGTTTGTAATTCATTTACTCTTCCTTATTCCTTATGCACATATATCAAGCTACTTTGAAATGTCTTAATTCTCCCTAAAGCGGTAAACCTGTGATTGAGCAGTCTCCAAATACACTTGTGAATTCATACAGTGGTATGTTCCTCCATATGCAGAAACAGAAATTAATGTATCAGGGTCAAGGCACTGATAGATTATTGATTGATTGTTTTAAATTTAATTCTCAGGATGGAGTCCTTGAATATTTTAATCTGAATTCTCAGACTTCTGTGCTCCACAACAAAAGAAGCTAGAGCAGAGCTTTCCAAACTGTGTGTCGTGACACAAAAGTGTGTCGCCACACACAGTCTGGTGTGTCGCCACACAACCCGGAAGCGCTGATCATCATCAGCGCTTCTGGGTTTTCCCGCGGCGACACACCAATGGCGGCACGCAAAAACCAAAAGCAGCAGCAGTGCTTCCGGGTTTTTGCGCGCTGCCGCAACAGCGGCACTTCCGGGTTTTCCTGCAGCGACACACCAATGGCGGTTGGTGTGTCGCCGTGGGAAAACTTTGGAAAGCCCTGAGCTAGAGGTTAATAAAAAAAATGAACTGTGTGTACGGTTTCTCTTCCACTAGCAGCTCAGTGACTTTTGATTTCTGGAGGAAAACTAAATATAATATGGCTTTTTTTTCCAGAGACCAAATGGCTGAGCAATTGTTTTATTGAAGCATCTGAGGAATGAATTGGGAGAATAAAATTTTGTAGTTTAGTTGTAAGAAAATGGTCCCCCCAGCTTATCTCAGTAGAAGCCTTACCATCTCAGCTAGAGCAGAGATCACCTTTCCCAAGGTGGTTAATGATTTATTGATGTTTGCTCCTTCCTGTGAAAATAAGGATACCCAATCAGTGTGGGGCACTGAATTTTGATAAAATTTTTGCACAAAAAATTATTTAAGCTGCTGTATGCATTAATTCAGCACAGCCACCAGGATTTAGAATTCTATTACACATTCAAATATATCTTTATTCAAAGCTACTGATGGATAGCTTTGACATTCTTTCTTACCCTAAAATGGCTACTATGCATGTCTGTGTGCCAATCTAGGATGGCACTGAATAGCCCAGTCTTCTAAAACCACACAACCTTCAGATGTTTTAGGATTGCAACTCCCAGAATTTCTAGCCTACACTGCTGGTTGGGAATTCTAAAAATTGGATTCCCAGCACATCAGAAGGAACCAAGTTGGGGAAGACTGAGGCAAGCCAATCAAGTTTTGGGATCTGGTGACCCAAATAAAAAAAAACAGAGAATGAACAAATACAGACAACATAAACTGTGTATGAATAATGATTGTTACAGGGAATTATATCCCAGTTGGTTGGCCCATTTTATACTTCTGACAAGACTTTCATCATGCAGTAGCCTTGCCTCAGCCACAGAATTTTATAATAGAGAGGCTGTTCCTAGATAATTATTTTTTTCATGTGCAGCCTTCCCCTGTTTTCCCAATGCTTCTCTCATTTTCATTTTCCTTACCACAGAAAGGCAAACAAACAACACTAAGAAGGAAAAGATGGAAGAGCTGCACAATATATTTTGATTTATAGTACTACTGGCTTTCTATCAGGATGAACCCATAGCTTTCCAATGGATAATCTCATTCAACAGTATTAATGTGCTAATTAATCCTTCCTTCAGCAAAGACACCTACATATATATATCTAGCTTAGTCCAGGCTCTTTTTTCCATACCTTAAGTCTGGTGCCTTTCGCTCCTGTGGAGTCAGCCCGTTCACTTCCTGCAAGATCAACCAAGCTGATTTTGCTGACCTGAAATGAGCAAATAGATTAAATATTGCTTAATATCCAACACTGTATCTGCCTCTCCGATTATTCTCTAGCACTTAGGCGTGATGGAGTATTTGATATGTATCTCCAATAAAGTCTAACCATTGGGAAAACCAAAATATGACCTGAATGTTTTAGTAATCATACAATTCAGAAAACAGCCATTTCTGGGATGATCCCAGATCTTACTAAACTGACTTCCATCAGGAAAAACTCAAGACAATGTATAACAAAGCAGCAGTGAAACAAGAATGCTTGGATACTTGTACAGTGGGGTAGACTCAAACAACAGCAGAGAATAGGTGTTGAGTTGGGATTAAAACTGCCCATATTCTTAGCAACCATGATACTCCCAAGAATCTGGACAGTACCAGAATATTGCATCTCGGTCACACAGGGTAGAGTATTCAGAATATTTGTATTATTTCATGAAACCACAGTCTAAAGGCTAAATATCATGATCACTGTACAGCTATAATAAATGTACAGAGGCAGTGTGTCATTGAATACCAATTGCTGGCCACTGCAGAGAACAGAAGCTGGATTAGACAGACCTTTGGCACAATCTGCCCATGGGAAGTTGTTATTTTATTGTCAATTGGGTTTGTCTTTGGCTGCCATTATAGGTTTTATTAATGTATTTCAATGACTTTTTTTGTATTATGTTTCTTAAATCTGACATTAGCCACCCAGAGTCACTAGGGCAAGATGGGAAGCCACATAAATCAAATCAAATAGTAAATAAATGTGGCAAGGCTCTTCTTTAGGTTTATTTTATTTGTTTGTTTGGCCGCTCATCTCATATACATGACTCTGGAAAGCTAATAAAAACAACCAAAACTGGAAACAACATAAAAAACATAAAATAGCAGCCAAGAACACTCATAACATCCCACACTCAGTATAACCATGAAACAGGCTCACCCATACTATCAGGGTCCCAGGCTTGATGGCAAAGCCTGGTTTTTAATGCTTTGTGAAAAGTCAGCAGGGTCAGGGCAAATCTTATCTCTGGGGGGGATGATGTTCCAGAGGGTGGGTGTCATGGCAGAAAAGGCTCCCTTCCTGGGTCCCACCAGATGACACTCTTGCAAACAGGACCCAGAGCATGCTTCCCCTGCCAGATCTAACAGGATGGATAGACACCACTAGGGAAAGACAGTCCCATAGGTAGCCTGGCCCCAAGCCATGGAGGCTTTAAAAGTAACCACCAGCACCATGAATTGTACCCGGAAGCACCATGAATTGTACCCGGTGGCCAATGCAGCTCATACCCATAATTGCCCACACCGCTGCATTTCGCACCAGCTGAAGCTTTTGAATACCCTTCAAGACCAGCCCCATGTAGAGCACATTGCAGTAATCCAATCATGAGGTGACTAAGGCATGAGTGACTGTGATCAGGGCCTCCCAGTCCAGGAATGGACGCAACTGGAGCACAACACAAAGGCCCTCCTGGCCACGGCTGCCACTTGCTCTTTAAGCAGGAGCCACAAGTCCAGAAGGACCCCCAAATTGTGCACAGGATTGGCTGGGGCAGTGCAACCCCATCCAGAATGAGGTTTAGGTTTACCTTTAGATTTGGTTCCCAGTATTAATCTATTATCACATAACTGATGTCAACATCAAGCCTTACAAAGCCCTTCCTCTTTATATTTTAAAGTGTTGGCTCTCTGCGCCAAACTTTCTCTCAAAGTCTGCTATCCTCTCCCAATGCAGAGAAAAGATTGCCTATGGATATGTGACAGAAATTGAAGGAAGATGTATTCCTTTTCCAAGCAATCTCATAAAACTATCTTCCCTTCATTTCCTGTGCACTGATGCTCTTTACCACTCTCTTCAACAGCATGAGTGCTGTTGGCCAAATATCAATGTATACTAATCTTTCAGCTCACCTTCTCAGTGGTGATGTCTGTCTCTGCATCATGTCTCTTCTGGGTGAAGATAATGTTGAAAACAGCATGCGAGCGACTGCTGGTTTCATTCATATTAGTGGCTGCCACTGTCCTATTGAAGAAGAGTTGCAGGGTATTTATTTATATTTCTTGTCCAAAAAGTAAGGCTGACAAGAATAAGCAAAAGTTTATAGTATTCAGATGCTTAAAACACCTTTCCTCAGTTTAGCACCTTCCAGGTACACTGGGACTGCACTTCTCAGGATTCATAACTATCATGGCAAACTGCCATGTTGGCTGTGAAATGTAATTCCAAATCATCTGGCTGGTACCAGGCCGAGTGTGTGTGTTTAGAAAGCATTCAAAGGGATGCTTTGCTAACTGCAGTCACATAAGCAATGCACCTGTCTTCAAAGTATTCAGACAGCTGCATCCCCTGGAAGACTTGGCACCGCTGCTTCAAGGAATTTACCACTTTATCTTCATGTACATGTGCATGCACAGCTGCACTGCAGCACCCTCAGTCTCAGAGAAAGTGTTGTCTGCACATACTCATACATGCACAGATAACCTGGGAAAGCCCTCAAAGCAGCCGTGCCAACTCTTCAGGAGAATGTGAATGCCTTGAAGCCTTGAACAGTGGAGCTTTGCGCTCTGAATATTTGGCACAGCTTAATCCCCAACAATAGTCTTCTCCAACTGGGTGCCCTCTATACCTATTGGACTAAAAGCTCCCATAACTGTTCACCAAGCTGTTGAGAATGTGTTTGAATTGTAGGCCTCTGTGCCTAGAGGCCAACAGGTAGGGAAAACACCAATCAGAAAACAAGGAAGATCAGTAACAAGATACGCGACACATTGGCTCAAAACTTTTAATGTTAAAATGTTTTTTCCCTTCTATAAGACTATAGTAAGATGCTCCAGAGCTACCCATCCTGTTTTACCACCTCTGCTACTAGCAGGAAGCACAAATATGTCCAGTTCTTGATGGAAGATTTTTTTCCCTCCTTTCTTCAATATCTCTCCACCTAGTTAGCTAAAGAATATTCCATACATAAGTTCTGATGGGCTTCTCAAACTAGAAGATACAATGGAGATCTAGAGAAAAAACTGATGCTGGGCAGTTTAGCGCCTTACTGTATTGAGTAGCATGTAAATCATAGTAAATATATAAGTGAATAAAAAAATAAAAACAAAAATATAGTAATTTTACATAGGAGGAAAAATTGGAAGAAAGGAGAGTTAGAATTGATCCTTACAAGATCAATATAAAGGTGTAACCTCCTTTACATCTCTAGAGTTGGGAATCCTTCGCTTCTCATCTTCTTTTTGACTCCACCCGATTGCAATTCTCTCATTCTTTCTTGCTCTAGCTTTAATGCATAAGTCCAATAGGGTAAAGCAATAAATTTCTCAGACTCACAAAACATCTTGGTCTTCAATCCACCTGGCAACATCTTCATAATGGGCCATACTCTAGGCCCATTCTGGTTTTGAATTATTTAGTTTAGGGTTAGCTCCCTAACTCACGACTATCAAAATATTCTCTTTGGCAACCTCAACTTCCTGATATCTTTATCACAGTGAAATTCCTGGGAAGGACTTGAATAAAAATAATAACTATGAATGTTTTCATAGGAATACCAGAATGGGGTACATTCTCCTTGTAGTTCTTTTTACCTTGCTTTGTTCCCAGAGTCCATTAAATCCTGAATGTCATTATATGAAGTGACAGCTAGTTTTGAGAGATCTTCAACGTATGGTCCAAGCAGTGGATGCTCTCTGACCCTCAGGTTTCCTTTATTCTTGGGATTGAGGAGGTCACGCACACGTTCACAGTATATTTCCATGTAACTCACCTGTAGGACAAGTTGCACATATTCTGAGAATGGTACATTTAAAATACATTTGGGCATCAAGAGAAGCACAGGAGGCGGCCAAATATTTTGTGGGCACTGACTGATATGCACATGCTGCAATTCACATCTTCAACCCAAAACAAAAATTCACAGGCATCAGCAAAGATGAATGCAACATAGCATTGCATAATATTTGTGATCCCTAAGAACCTGAGCCAATTGTCAAAGCACTTTCCCAAGTCAACCCATATTTTGCAAATCTGAAAACCTGGTCATTTTTTGGCTGATGGCCCTGCACTGCTTAATCAGTTCTCCGAGGAAATTAAATGGAGACATTCAGTAGCTAAATAATGTAAACTACTCCATTGCAAAGGTCTTTCAGCCACAAAACACATCTCCCAGATATTGACTGGGTACATTTACAAAGCCATGCCCACTGCTGTCTTCCTGCCAGTAGTGAATTGGTCACTGAAGTTCTTCCAGTACTCTCCCAATGCAGCAGCTCATGGGCTAGCAGGCAGGACTTGAGGAAATGAATCCTCATTCATTTTCTCAAGTCCTGCTTGCTAGCTCATGAGCTGTTCCATTGCACTCTTTATTATTCAAAATGGTAACCCTTGAGCTGATTGGCACAACTATATGCTGCCAGTTCCAATAAGCTGCATTAGTAGCCATCTGGTTAAGTCCATTGTGTGAACACAGCCAGGGAACACAGCTATTTTGTAAACAGTATGTGATCTTATTTTTCAGTTTTCAAGAAGGATATATTGAACTCTAGAGCAGGGCTTTCCAAACTTTTCCCGTTTGCGACACACCAATGGCGGTGTGCGAAAACCCAGAAGCACTTTCGGGTTTTCGCACACGGCAGCGGCATCCTGGTGTGTCGCGCTAAAACCTGGAAGTGCTGATGGTCCGCCGCCGCGCGCGCGCCGCCGTGCACAGCGGCAGTAGTGCGCCATCAGTGCTTCCAGGTTTTCTCGCGACACACCTGGGCCCCGCAGGCGACACAGTACTGTGTCGCGACACACAGTTTGGAAAGCTCTGCTCTAGAGGATAACCAGATCGACTAGTAGGATGGGCATCCAGGAATTCTGAAGAATCACCAAGTCAGCCCGATCAGTGGAGATGCAGATTAACACTGAAAGCTGACTGGGGCATTTCCCGCTCATTAAGCTTTCTTTTTCCATGTGGTTTTCTGGACAGCTGCAGTTCCATCTAACAAATATGCCATCCAGCCCATACATAATTGGCTTGCTAATCAATATATAAAGCACTTCCACACAGGCTCTTTGCACTGCTCCATGAGTAGCTCTAGTTCTATGTGGCATGATGCTGTTGTCTGTACTTTGCAGCTAAGCCTAATTTATTTCTGACTCAGTTGGAGGGTATCTCAGATTGCACAAAAAGCTATCCTTCCATTTGCAGTTCTGAAGTTCTGTAGAACTTGCAGGCAGGAGCTCATCCCATCTCCTGGATCTTGTCCTTTCTTTTCCTCCTTGCCTCAGAATAAACCACCAAACCACTAAATAGTGTCTGTGCAATTTCCTCCCAATATTCAGGTGAGAAAAGCTTGAGTGAGTGAGTTCACTTTCCAATATGCTTAATTAACTTATTTAGTTTATACCTTCAAAAATGAGGGGAGAATATTAAAGGGACTGAAAATTCTGACCCCACCCTCTGGTAATATCACTGAATGATTACTGCATCAATTACCCTTGCCCAACAAATAATAATAATAATAATAATAATAATAATAATAATGGCAAATAAAATATTTAATAATTATCCTTGACTATAAAAAGATTGTCCACACTTGCTGTAAAAAAAATCTGAGACCCAGAATTCAGAAACACACTATTACAGAGCTTTTCTTGGCAAGCACATTTTTCTTCAGCTTTATATTTCTGCCACCTCATCATAAAGTCTCTTTTGCTTCCAAAAAGTATGTATAAAAAGTGATATTGAGCACTGGAAAGAATCAGTCTGTACCTCCACTGAGTAGGACATATTGTCATTTGTTGTGTCATTGATTCGAGAGAAGAGATCCTCACACAGCTGCATAGTATGAGAAAGACAAAAAGAGTTATGTATTTTGTGACAATAGTACTATTTACACCATTTCAATTTTCAAATATTGTTTGTAAACAGAAATATTTCCCCCAAAATAATATTTGGGGAAAGTCTCTTTATTAATTGGAAAAAAGCAATTTGGATAAAAATGTAAATTCCAACTAAATCTTGAATTAACCTTTTTAATGGCAACGTGTGATATTGCAGTCGGAACTATTCCCAGTGACCACATCTCAGAACTCAAAAATCTCTGCTGCTTTCTAAGCTACACTTTTGTACAAGCATACAAGTTGTCAATCTCACCTGCTAATAGTGGCTAGTTCCAGCCAGTGACCTACTCAGAGGTCTCCTTGCTAGCACAAAACTTTTAGTTGAGAACTAGTAGCCATTCTATTCTCTCCACTTCTACTCCTTCTGGGATTTTTGATAATCAGGGATAAATCCTTCTTTCCTTTCCATCTACTGTTGTTTAATCCAATTCATGCCACATCTTTCCCTTCTATGAAGATGTCATAGAATTTTATATTTCCTACCCTTTTCCTGGTTGTCACTCATCAACAGAACTGCTTCATACACTTCTACATTTTTTCTCATCCCAAACATTATTTTCTTGGATTTGTTTCTTACTTTGAGCTATCTCCCATTGTCATAATTACCTGGGGAATTATGCCTTGTTGGTCCTTCTCTTGTCTACCCATCATTGTATATGACTTGCCAGCCCCAGTCTGGCCATAGGCAAAGATGCAGACATTATAACCTTCAAAAGCATGCTGCAACATCTCCTCTCCAATGTCCAGATACACTTGCTTTTGAGAAGCATAGTTGATGTCTTCAGGCTGTTCAGGAAAAAGTAATAGAAACTGAAGAAGAAGAAGACTGGAAATGATTCAAGAGAAGACAAAGAAAAGTAGAAAGAAACCTTTTCTTCCTTTGCACAATTTAAGGACCTATTCTAAATTCATTGAATATATGCATATGCATATACATATACATATATATATACATATACATACACATATAGTATATAATAATAATAATAATAATAATAATAATAATAATAATAATAATCCCTGAATAATAATTCTTGGAGCAAAAATACGTTTTCATATTTATATTACCAATACTGTAAAGTGACTCTCCCTGAGACAAAGGAAAATTTGTGTGTATATGTGTGTCGGGGGGGTGCTGTCCATGTTGCCATCTGATGGGACCTCAGAGGTGTGCCTTTTCAGTGGCCGCCCCAACCCTTTGGAACAGCCTTCCACCAGAGATCAGAGGGATCCCTACCCTTTTAGCCTTCCGGATGGCTGTGAAGTCCTGGCTCTTCCCCCAAGCATTGGGCTAGGATGGGGGTTGAGCTGCAAGGATGATTGATCTGGCATCTGGGGGGAAGGGTACTGTTCTTTTTAGCTAAGTTTTTTATGAATTGTTGTGAGCCACCTAGAGTCATCATATGAGATAGGCGGCCATATAAGTCCTGTAAGTAAGTAAGTAAGTAAGTAAGTAAGTAAGTAAGTAAATAAAATTATTATTATTATTATTATTAATAATAGGTCTTAGTAGGAATGCTGTGATGCACTTCATACTCGAGGCTTAATTGTTTTACTTCAAATCCCTATAAAGTAGCTTAGGTTTTCAGCCAGCTTCTGATTCTAGAATACTATCTTTGAAGGCTGGAAAGACATACTTGCAAAATTGTAAGGTACCAATTTTCAAAAGACCTGATTGCTTCTTCTATCTTATATGAAGCTTTACACTTTAACATGTGCTGTGCTATAGATCACAAAAGATTCCAGCTATTTCATTAAAAGAAAAAGTGAACTGTATGGGATGCGGTGTAAATTACTGAATCCACATGTCTGGTTTGCATGTGTGAAAGCCTCCAGAGCAGTTTCTCTCAATCATATATATTAAGACATACAGCATACATACAGGGTGAAGGGGAGAGAAAGCGAGAGCAAGAAGATGCCCTTAGATTTGGAGTACACAGAGGTACTTACATACAGTAGCACTTGTTGCCAACTCCCTAAAGTAGCTTTTCTTAAACCTTTTCTGAGGATTTAAGGAGTTGCCAATAGGTGCTATGTAGACCTGTGTGCTCTGAAATACCTTTCCCCCTTCAAATTTCAAGCACTGAACAGGCTATAAATAGACTACTCAATAATCAAGCTCACAGGGACGATAGCATCATTTTCTGTATTTTTATTTGTCTGGAAGATGATTTCTTTTAAGTAGAAGAGCAGCTTAGTTTTCCCTATTTACTGCTAAACTGACTGTGATTATTCCTCAGGAATATTTCCTGTTTGAAAACATTTACGGAATAATTGCCTCTAATTCAATATTCTCTGGAAACATCTCACCATCCAATACCAAGGTCAGGAGCGTGGCTTCTGGAATGCTTTCTAGCCCTTTTACCAGCAGTGGCCACCATCTGTATATATGTGTGCACTGGGAATACGAGGTGGGCTGCATATGTTCTCGGTCACAGGACAAGGAGGGAAGCTTAGCATGGAGCAATTGCCAACTTTTCAAGCTGCTGCCGACTGTCTCTCCCATAGGGCTACATTTTTCTGGCTGATCTGAACTCCCATGTTAACAGAATGACCGACAGAGTCCTGACCCCATTTACTTAATTTCTTTCCAAGATTCAATTATTTTTTATTGGAAAGAATTAAAAAAAAAGTCAAACCAGTTTTAAGTTTTAAGCCTATACAAATGAACCCCAAAGCCAACATTCCCTCCTTTGTGCCCTGGTGTCTACTTACAGTTGTGTGAGACCAGTAGGAATAGTCAAAGCTGAAACTTTTGGGTGTCTCTTTGGGCTGCTTTGGATTAATGATAGCTAGGAAGAAGAAGAAGAGGAGAAACGTTAATATGAGGAACTAGCAAACATCACTTTCTTGATTCAATAACTGAAGTATCCAAATTCATAAAGCTATCCAATCCATGAATTTGAAAAGCATATTTCGCCTGTAACTCCTTCCGGGAAGCTAACACTCCAAGTGTCCTCAAGAACAGTTGAGGTTCATCATGAAGAGCCATTTGGTGATATGTGAGCTGGCCAACTGCATCATGACTTCATGACAAATACGCAAAGAAAACATTTAAGTACAACACTGTTGCACATCTACAAATTTCTTTTTAAAAAATCTCTTCTCTCTTAGACAAACCACTTGAAAAATTGTGCTATAACATTCTTAACGAATGCAAGTTATTGTATCCATGAAGCAATGCGAGAGAGAGGGCAATATGTTTCTACCAAAAAACACAAAATACATACCTTCAAATATTGCATTCTCAAACCTTTCCTTCAGTAAGTTTTCTTCCCAAAGGAAAGTTTAAGTAGCTATCATTATAAATATATTAATATTTTCCTGTAGAGATACAGCAAAATTTACTATAGTGAACACATTAACACATACACTTTAAATAGGAAATAATCTAATGTGCAACCTAATTAGATGAAAACTTAGGTACACATAAGAAATCGATGGGCTGAAGCAGAAGTATGTAACTCTCTGGGTATGTATTGATTCTGTATACGGTCAGGTTGATGAATATCATTATGGTAACCATGCCAGATGACGGAGGGTTTATCAGCTGTCAAGCTGCCAACATAAACCATTTATGTTGGATTATAACTCCTATAATTTTCAAGTACCATGTTCAACTACTTCCATGTGATCTGGTAATATAACAAATCAAATAACTGTTAAACTGTAAACTTTTTAATTTGTTGATATATTTGGGCTAGTTTCTTCATTTTTACATTTTTACTAAAAACTTAATAGGAAAAAAATAAGGTACTAGGTTCAAAAAATTGTAGACATCTCTCTCTCTCACACACACACTGTATATATACACTCTCTATATATACAGTACACTGTATATACAGTATACACCATAGCTTTCCAAACTGTGTGTCGCGACACTTTAGTGTGTCGTAACACACAGTTTAGTGTGTTGCAACACAACCTGGAAGCAGCGGCGGGGGTGTGCACAGCGGCGGCGAAGGGGCGCACGCAGCGGTATGTACGGTGGCAGCGGCAGCGACGACAGCAGCAGTGCACCATCAGGACTTCTGTGTTTTAGCGAAGGCTGCTGCCACCATGCACGCCACCGCACGCCGCTGCCACACGCACCCCCGCGCCACCACCACTGCCATCGTTGGTGTGTCGCCAACGGCGGCAGTTTGGAAAGCACTGGTATACACTGTATGTGTGTGTGTGTGTGTGTGTATCCCAACAGAATCCGAAAGGAGCTTCTTCTTCTTCTTTCGTATCCAAATGAAACCTTAAGCTGCCAATATGACGCCACCTTCTTAGCTTTATCGTTGGCCGGAAACAAATCATTTTCAGTGCATGCTATTGGTAATAATCGGCAGGTCAGCAAGTGGGCTGAATTCTGTATCTCTCCACACTCACACTGCATATTATTATCCGTCAACAATCCCCATTTGAGCATATTAGTTCTGCACTTAGGCACTCCAACCCTCTGTTGTATATATTTTATGATACAGAAAGAATATGGAAAGCTAATTTTAAAAGTCAAGCTGAAAAGTTTTTTTCCTGTAGGAGTCAGAAATGCTCTTGCTAACTCCCCCCTCAGGAATGTTGATTGCTGGTGCCTGAGGGTCTGGTTGGTTTAGCCAATCAGAAAGTTACCTGTTGGTCCTTTTCCAAATAAGTAATGGGTGAGTGGTCACATGTCACACATTGTCCACTCAGTCTATGAAGGTTCTCAGTCATCCAGGTGGAATTGTCTGTAGCTTGAATCATGTCAACTGGATTTCTATTTTCTCAGTGGAAACGTTTCGCTCCTTGGATAAGGATAAGGAGCGAAACGTTTCCACTGAGAAAATAGAAATCCAGTTGACATGATTCAAGCTACAGACATTGTCCACTCAGGTACTGCGAAGTTGTAATTGTAAAGGCTTTAAAATGTAAATCTTCCTTTTGTGTTTACTCCTATACGAGAACAACTATGTAGTAATTCATATGTTAAATAGCCATGTGCTTCTCTTCAGCTGAAGAAAGCAAGCTAAGTTCTTGTTTTCTTTGTTTTAAAATAAAAGCAGCATTTTTCTACTGCAAGTTTTTTCAGTTCATTTATCTCTCAATATTTCTATAACTCTGATCTCACAAATTATTAAAAACTACAAAAGGTTATGGGCCCAGCAAAGCTAAGAGAATCAGAGATAGAAATATGGAAAGAGGAGATCTGAACAATTTTGTTTGCATTTGAAAGGCAAGTTTGGAAACTTGCTAGAAGCTACAAGCAGTTTTTGTTTGAGGAGGAGTCAAGGCTCGTGTTTTGCAAGCCTCGTGGTTCATCCCAACAGGGGAGGAAGAAGAAAATGGCTGCTGCTTCAAGTTCTCAAGGTATGCCCCTGGAAAAGCTTTTTAATACTAATTATTTGAACTGGTCTTTGAAAATGGAGAGTTTCTTGAGGAGAGAAGATTTGTGGTCTGCCATAGCAGATGCAATTCCTCAAAATCCAGACCAAGTTTGGCTGAGGCGGGATGAGAAATGTAAAGCTTCCATTATTTTAGCTGTGCAAGATGATCAGCTTATACATGTGAGAGGGAAAGAAACATCCAAGGACTTATGGGACTCTCTACGTGATTTATATGTGAAAACCTCTCCTGGAAGCAAGGTTATTTTAACCAAAAAGCTGTACAAAGCCTCTTTGCCAGAGCATGGAAATTTGCCAGAGCATCTTCATAAACTTCAGCAATATTTTGTGGAGCTTCAAGAGCGTGGTTTGGAGTTTACTCCTCTTATGAAAGCTTACATTATGCTGTCTTCGTTGAATGATTCCTGGGACACTTCAATTTGCACTATGGAGGGCATCCCTGAAGCTGATCTAACTCCATCGTTTGTGTCTGCTCGTCTTCTTGCTGAGTGGGAGAAAAGGCAGGAGAAGGTTGTGTCTACTTCTTCATTAAAGTCTTCTCGTGAGAAGCCAAGAGAACGGAAAAGTTTTGAATTTCAAGCTGCTGCATTTTCAAGCAGGCGTTGCTTTCAATGTGGTTCTCCTGGGCATCTTTGCAAGGACTGTGACCAATTGCTTAAAGGTAAAAAGATTTTTCAGAAGAAAGAAGCAACATCCAGGAAGAAGGCTCTACAATCTTCTCATATTGCACAGGTTGTTGAAAGCTGTGATAATAAAGACTCTTGGGTCCTCGATAGCGGAGCAAATAGCCATATCTGTAATAATAAAGATTCTCTTGTGTCTCTGTCTAAAACTAACAAAATAATGGGTCAAGGTGAGATTTATCTTCCTTGTTTGGGGGAAATTGTTCAAAATGTTTTGTGCCTAATTTTCAAAGTAATATTTTGTCTGTGGGTCAGTTAGTAGCATCTGGGTATGTTATAACTTTTAAGAAAGAGGGCTGTGAAATTAGGAAGGATGTTAAAGTGGTTGCCAAATGTTTGCAGAAAGATTCTCTTTACATTGTGCAGAAAGCTGAGAAGCAAACAGCAAAAGCTGTGTTTGAGAATACTCCCATACACGATCAATGTATCCATTTAATGCATAGGAGGTTTGCTCATGCTAATTTTAAGTACATATCACAAATGCCTAGTTTTTCTGCTGATTTAAAATTGAAATCTTGTGATAAGTATTTGGATTGTTCAGTTTGCAAGGAAAATAATACAACCAGAGCTCCTGTAACAAAGGTTGCTAATAGAACCACTTCTAGGCCTCTAGAAATAATTCATTCTGATGTAATAGGTCCTTTCTCTCCTAGTCTTGGAGGAGCAAGGTACATTTTGACCTTCATAGATGATTTTTCAAGGTACACATTCATTCATTCGTTAAAACACAAAGATGAGGTCTTTGACAAGTTTAAAAGTTTTGTAACTTGGGCAAATGGAAAATTCCCAAGGCCTGTGTCTGCTTTGCAATCAGACAGAGCTGGAGAGTATCTATCCACAAAGTTTAAAAGCTTTTTGTCAGAAAAAGGGATAGAACACATTTTAGCTAATCCTTACACGCCAGAACAGAATTCTGTGGCAGAGAGGAAAGGGCGAACACTGCAGGAAGCCATGATGTGTTTACTGAAAGATGCCAGTTTACCTTTTAGGTTTTGGGGAGAAGCTGTTTCTACAGCTTGTTATGTTCAAAACAGGCTGTTTAACAGTGCAATTCAGGATGCGCCATTTCATTTGTTTTATGGTGTAAAACCTAAGGTAAATCATCTCAGAGTTTTTGGGAGCATAGCTTGGGTGCACATTCCCAAGCAGCTGAGGCACAAGGGGGCTTCCAGAACAAAGAAAGCTATCTTTGTTGGGTATGAACAAAGTCAGAGGAGCTACAGGTTCATACTGGATAATCAACTGATAATTAGTAAAAGTACTTCTTCTGCTGAGCAGAATTGGGATAAAATAAACTCTAGTTCTTCAGTTGATTTATCCATGAGGGAACAGCAAACTTTTGCTGATGGTGATTTGCAGGAATCACCTAGTGAAGTCAATGAGCAAGAAGCTGAACTGTCTGAGAAGTCAGAGGTTTCTGAGGGAAATGGTGGAAATCAGAATGTAAGTCCTTTCCTACCTCGCAGGTCTGAAAGGATTAATAAGGGGGTTCCACCTGATTGTTATCAAGTAGATGTTGTGAAAGTATTTCACATTCACACAGAGCCTGAACCTCTAGAACAAATCAATGAGATGTCACCTGAAATAGCTAAGTGCTGGCATGAAGCCATGCAGCAGGAATTAGATTCCTTAAAGGAAAATGGAACTTGGAAATTGGTGAGTCTGCCTCCCAATCAGAAGTGTTTGGATTGTAGGTGGGTGTTTAAATTGAAAAAAGATTCAGATGGTAAAATTCAAAAGTATAAAGCAAGATTGGTAGCAAAAGGTTTTACTCAAAGGAAAAATGTGGATTATGACAAAACTTTTGCTCCAGTGACAAAAGCTGAATCTATCAGGTTGCTTTTAAAGGTTGCTGCCATTAAGAAAATGTCTGTTTATCACTATGATATTCAAACTGATTTTCTGTATGGTGATTTGGAGGAAAAATTGTTTATGAAATAACCTCCTGGTTATGAAAAAGAAAAACATCTTGTGTGTGAATTGCAAAAATCCATCTATGGATTAAACCAATCAGCCCGTTGCTGAAATATTAAGTTGGACAAAACTTTACAAAATTTTGGGTTTCAGAAGGGAATTGCTGATCCATGTGTGTATGTAAAGAATGATAGGCAAGGTATAATGTACTTATGCTTATATGTGGATGATTTGTTGCTGCTCACATCATCAGACAAACAAAAGCATGATTTTGAGGTTTGTATGAAAAACAATTTCACTTTGAAATGTCTTGGAGCAGTTAATAATTACTTGGGATTAGAAATTCATAGAGAAAAAGATGGCAGTTTTCTCATAAGTCAGAGTAGTAAAATTAAGAAACTGCTGGAAGATTTTAAAATGCAAGACTGTAAGTCTGTCTCTTCCCCCATGCTTCCCGAGTTTCTAAAAGAGGAGGGGGAAAAGGGGGATGATGAGTTATCTGAAGGAGATAATTTCAGATCAGCCATTGGTAGTCTGCTTTATATTGCGAATCACAGCAGGCCGGATATTTCAAACAGTGTGTCCATTTTGAGCAGATATGTGGAACATCCCACATCTGTTGCAAAGTCTGGATTGAAAAGGCTTTTTCATTATTTACAGGGCACCAAAGATTATTGTTTAAGATTGTCTGCTACAGACACAGAGGAAGTTAGAGTGCTGGTGTGATTCAGATTGGGCTGGGGATCTCAGTGATAGGAAGTCTACTTCTGGGACTGTAATTACATTTGCTAAGTCAACTATTGCATGGTATTCCAGAAAACAAACAGTACTAGCTATCAGCACGGCTGAAGCTGAATTTTATGCATTGGCACAACTGTGCAATGAGGTAATCTGGTTTACACAATTGTTGCAAGACATTGGAGTCATTTTAAGCCAGCCTGTAACAATTTATGAAGACAACGAAGCCTGTATACACTTAGCTTTATCTGAAGGTTCCAGAAATCGGACAAAGCACATTGATGTTCGTTTTCATCTTGTTAAAGATTTTATAGCCAAGAAAAAGGTTATTTTAAAATATTGTGAAACTAAATTAATGTTAGCTGACATATTTACAAAGCCTCTGCCTGGTGTTAGGCACAAGGAGTTGGTAACAAAATTGGGCTTGTTTCCAAATTCTTTCTGGACATAAAAAGGGGAGTGTTGTATATATTTTATGATACAGAAAGAATATGGAAAGCTAATTTTAAAAGTCAAGCTGAAAAGTTTTTTTCCTGTAGGAGTCAGAAATGCTCTTGCTAACTCCCCCCTCAGAAATGTTGATTGCTGGTGCCTGAGGGTCTGGTTGGTTTAGCCAATCAGAAAGTTACCTGTTGGTCCTTTTCCAAATAAGTAATGGGTGAGTGGTCACATGTCACACATTGTCCACTCAGGTACTGCGAAGTTGTAATTGTAAAGGCTTTAAAATGTAAATCTTCCTTTTGTGTTTACTCCTATACGAGAACAACTATGTAGTAATTCTTATGTTAAATAGCCATGTGCTTCTCTTCGGCTGAAGAAAGCAAGCTAAGTTCCTGTTTTCTTTGTTTTAAAATAAAAGCAGCATTTTTCTACTGCAAGTTTTTTCAGTTCATTTATCTCTCAATATTTCTATAACTCTGATCTCACAAATTATTAAAAACTACAAAACCCTCAACCTATTCAAAGTCCTCCAAATGACGTAAGGGAGATCGGATCCCTCAGCCATATTCTCCTCTGGAACTATTCCTTGGTCAGTGATTTTTCTCCTCCATCTGCCAATTTGGTTTTGTTCTTGCATACCCTCAAGGGTGTTTGTTCTTACCGTAAAACTCTTCCTAGATTTTAATTGATGGGTTTGAGGCTCATACCCATACAGAGGGTGCCGGGAATCATTTTCTTGTTTTGTTCTCTCAACATCTGCAGCTACTTCTCTCCTGATCTTAGGTGGTGCAATACCGACAAATGGGTACATTTTCTCAATTGGTGTAGGTTTAAGACATCCTGTCACTATTCGTACTGCTTCATTTACGGCGATATCAACTTGTTTCACATGTGCAGACGCGTTCCATACTGGAGCGGCATACTCTGCTGCAGCTACACTCAAGGCCAAAACTGATGTTCGTAATGTGGATGGCTGGGCTCCCCATGTATAATTTGTCAGTTTTCTGATAATATTATTCCTCACACTAACCTTAGCCTTAATATTCAGGCAGTGTTTTTTAAAGGAAAGCATTCGATCAAGTGTCACACCAAGATACTTCGGTGTAGAGCAATTCTGTAATCGCTTCCCTTGCCATATAACATTCAGTTTAGCCCCGGCGTCTCAATTTCGAAGTTGGAAAGCATACACTTGAGTCTTACTTAGGTTAGGCCTCAGATGATTAATAGTATAATATTGTCCTAATTTTTCCAGTGTCACACTGAGTCTTCCAGCTATCTCATCAAAACTAGATCCTTGTGTAGCCACTGCTTTGTCATCTGCATAGATAAACATTTGTGTGTTGTCAGGAACTCGTTGATCATTTGTATATATATATATAATATAATATCGGGGACAGTACGCTCCCTTGTGGCAGGCCATTCTTCTGTAACCTCCATCTACTATTCTTTCCATTCAAGGTCACATAAAATCTCTGATTCTGTAATAGACTGCCAGTAACCCTAGTAAGCCCACTGTCTCCAGTGAGACTATTTATCTTGCGTAGCAGTATCCTATGATTAACAGTATCATATGCTGCAGTTAAGTCAATAAAAGCCACTCCAGTGATCATCTTTCGTTCATAGCTGTCTTCAATATATTGCGTAAGATTAAGTAATTGGCCACAGCATGACCTCCCCGATCTGAAACCTGCCTGTTCCTTCATGGTTTTTCTATCAATAGTGTCCACAATTCGGTTAAGGATCATCCATTCCAACACCTTGTAGAGATGGCAAAGGAGTGACACCGGTCGATAGTTTTTTGGGTCATCCAACTCTTTACCAGGTTTCAGTAAAGCAGCAACTCTAGCCCACCTTCACTGTTTGGGGATCTTAAGCTCATCAATACACTTATTCATCAATTGCAAAAGCCACTCCAAAGTACGAGGACCAAACTGTTTTATTTGTTCTGTTCTTATTTCATCTGTGCCTGCTGCTTTATTCAGTTTCATACTCCATGGAGTCCTTGGTGCTCTCTGAGCCTTGTTGTAAATTTGCAGATGTTTCATTGCCAGGCTAGGCAACATCTTCAGTGTGAAAAGGGAGTGGGACATGCTCTCTGTTTATATACCATGGCTTGTCCTGCTTGTGTTGGTGGAGGTGTTGTTCTCTCCTTGGTAGTTCCTTGATTGGGCTGTTGTTTGCTGCTTGGTTGATTGACTGAGTTAATAGTTCCTTGATTAGGGTATATTCTGCTGTTTGATGGTTCCTCTGGTGCTAATCTTGGTGTTAATCTTTGCATATCTGGGTGATGATTGCTGGCAAGGAGGTCTTCTGGTCTTCTGGCTTTTCTATTGTCTCTTATGAATGGTATGTAAATGTTGTTTACCTCTATGTGTCTGTTGATGGCTGCTTTGTCTGAGTGCCAAGCTTCCAGGAATTCTCTAGCATTTTTGGATTTGGCTTGGTTTAAGATGCTCACAGTTTCCCAGTTGAAAGTATGGTTAAGTCTGTCCATGTGTTGTGAGATTAAGGAGTTTTCATCATGTCTTCTGACTGCTAGTTGGTGTTCGTGGATGCGTTCTGCTAGTCTTCTGCCGGTCTGTCCTACATAGTGGCTGCTACAGTCCTTACACTGTATGTTGTAGATAACTCCTGTTTTTTCTTCTTGGGCTACTGGGTCTTTTGGGTTACTTACAACGTTCTGAAGGGTTTGGGTTGGTTTGTGTGCTACGGTGATGCCGTGTGGTTGTAACAGTCTATTAGTAGTTTCTGAGATGTTTCTGATGTATGGCAGTGTAATCCTTTTCATAGCTTCTGTTGGTTTTGCTGTGGTGGGTTGAGTGGTCAGGCACTTTTTGATAAAGTTGAGTGGGTATCCATTTTGCTGGAAGATGCTATATAAGATGATCTCCTTGAGGGTTTCTGGGAACTCCTTGGCTGCAGCCTCGTCCGCACTCACCGCCTTGCCACTCACTTTCATGTTATGAAAGTTCGCACAAGCTTTAAAGCACTGGAACCACCCATGACTTGCAACGAATGCCTCTTCAGCAGCACCCTCACCAGCCTTCTGTTGCAAGTCATGGAATAAGCTCTTAGCCTTCTCCTGGATCAGCATTAGGCTGAGTGGCACACGCCGCTGATGCTGATCTTCGATCCACATGCTGAGCAGTGTCTCCATCTCTTCCATCACTTTTCCTTTCCTCTTGCTAATCATCATGGATTGCACAGGCACTGAACTTTGCACATGATTCATGATCTTGTCTTTGTTCTTAATTATCGTTCCAACTGTGGAACGATTCATGCCGTAGGAACGTGCCATGTTCACCATCTTCTCCCCCCACGTTAAGACCAGCCCAAGAATGACAAAGAATCGGTCCAGCCAAACTTCAGTTCTTTATTTGCTAATGCAGTATAGACAGAATCTTGCCAGACTAAAGCTACTCTACCTGACCTAAGGGGAAACTCTAGGGGAAGCTCTAGGGCGGGGCTATTCTGAATCTCTTGGTTTTCCCACAACTGCCCCCTGGACTATGTCTCCTCTTATGTCTTCCACCTTCTTGGAATGTGCTCCCTCCTTCCTGAGAACCAGCGGCACTGCCGAAATCCACCACACACCCCTTCTCTTCAATATCTCCATCTTCGTTAGCATTGTAATGGATTGCCGCTTCTTTAGGCTACCCCCCTAACCATTATCACTGTTGCACTTAATTGCAGACATTTGCAGTCGCCACACACCACACACAACTAAAAATACAAGACGGCATGACCAGAAGGCGGGAAAAGGCGGGAAAGGGTTAGTACTGTATGTGAGAAGGCAGGACCGGAAGGCGGGACCGGAGGGCAGGACTGGAAGCTGGGAGAAGGCAGTAAAGGGTTAGTTTGTGGCACGCCGGAAACTAACCCTTTCCCGCCTTCTCCTGACTTCCAGGACCATCTCATTCGTATCGGTGAAAGATTGCAACTCGAAAGTTTGTAAGTAGGGGACCACCCATGCTTGCTTACTTACTTACTTAAATTGGTATTGCTTGTGTTCAGTTTTTTCCTATTGGCTGATGGGGAGAAAACAGTAGCTCTAAAGTCAGAGGGGATGAAAGTACTTTTTAGGTGTGTTGGTCTACTGCATCTAGGGTTAGGCACTGCAAGACAAGTGTAGAATTATCTACTGCGACCAGCAGGCTTTTGTAGGGATGCCCATTAACCTGTGAGGTGCTTTCCGAAGCACTCCGCAATGTTACAAAGGATGCTAGGATGCAACTCTCAGACCAGCCAAGTGAAACAGTAAAAATCTTGCATCAGCCCTATCAATGCCCCAATGATATGTGATCTTTTTTTCTCTCCCTAAGAGAAACATTTCACTTGAAAACATTATATGGAAAAGTAATACCAAGACTTCTACATCAGGAGTCTATGACAGAATTGAAGTTCCTGGGTAACATGCACCCTATAAATGCTTTTTTGTGATTTCTTTGAGAGTTAGTTCTCACATAGTAAAGGTAAAGGTTCCCCCCGCACATTTGTGCAGTCGTGTTCGACTCTAGGGGCCGGTGCTCATCTCCGTTTGTTAGCCGAAGAGCCAGCGTTGTCCGAAGACGCTTCCACGGTCATGTGGCTGGCATGACGCACGCGGAACGCTGTTACCTTCCCACCGAAGTGGTACCTATTCATCTACTTGCATGTGCATGCTTTCGAATTGCTAGGTTGGCAAGTTCTCACATACTCATGGGAAAATCCTGACATTACCACAGCAAAAGACAGATGGACAGTTGGTCCATCCAGCTTATTGAATACTGTGGGCCACAAAGGGGTGCAACAAATGAACCCTGAATTCACTATATGTAAGACCTGCTTTTGATACACAGTAGTCATTGGAATTATTTCATAAAGGCTTCTTAGTTTTTTTACAATAAAATTCCTTATTAGAATTGGATTACTGTGGGCTTGTTAATTGTTTCCAATCTAGCCTGCCTGGGAGAAATCTGTCAGTTCTTAGAGCCATTTCTAATGACAGGTGATAAAAACTAACGGCATAGTTCCTTGATATTTTGAAATGAAGAATGATATACTGGCTCTAAAATAAGCTTAGAACATACATACATACATGCATACCAATCACAATATTCCCTTTTGGAATAAACATTTTGCGAAGTGTAGAAAAACAGTAATAAGCAATAGTTCTTCATATAGTAATAAGTTCCAAGTTTGGAGTAAAAAGGTAAAGGTTCCCCTGCACAGTCGTGTCCGACTCTAGGGGCCGGTGCTCATCTCCGTTTGTTAGCCAAAGAGCCAGCGTTGTCCAAAGACGCTTCCACGGTCATGTGGCTGGCATGACACGCACGGAACGCTGTTACCTTCCCACCGAAGTGGTACCTATTTATCTACCTGCATGTAGACAATTCTTACGTTCATTCACATCAATAAACTGTGGATTTACCGAGATGGGTGATCAACTTATAATGTTGGAAAAATCGACTTGATGTATCGATGTTGATGGCAGCTGCTAAGGGGAGGTAGGAAAAGGAAGATGCTGGAAAGAGAAGGGGGGCGCAGGCCAGCCAGCTGGATACGCTTCACTTGAAGCCAAGGACAGCAGTAGTTGTAGTAGCAGCCAATCTGGCTATAAGTGTGGTATATCCAACTAGCCGCTCCCCCATTTCTCCCAGAGTCTATCTTCCAATAACCCTTTAGCTGCTATTTGTCACTGCCAATATTCTTTACTTTTTCCCATTCCCTATCCCAAGACGTATCTGCCTGAAACCTGCATGTTTCAGTATGAACATCGATCAACTAAAAGCAACTGCTCTGTGCAGAAAATGGTCTATGCACAAAATGTTTTGCATGTCCCAAAATGTAAAGCATACAGGAAAATAAACTGAACGCTTAGCAAATTATTGAACATTGAGCAGGGGATAAGAAAAAAATGTGTGACATCCCCTTAGTTATTTAATGTATTTCTTAAGTCTAGAAGAATATTTGTGGAATGTGAATTTATTTGACAAAGCAAATTGAATGAACTAGTGCAGCAAACATAATTTTAAAATACAAAGGTACTCCCCAAATTTTCCACCAGGAAACATGACTCCTCTTGCCCCAAATTCTGCTCATGCCCACTTTGCATCACCAGCATGCCTACTGCAGCCTCCAGGTACCCCAAAATGTTAAGTGTAACTCCAGTCTAAGGCAGTGTGTAATCTCAGTGCCACCAGAATAAGGCAACAGCCAACAGCTGAGAGTGGACTGTATTATTTACATGCATAAGGTTCCAGGTTCAATCTTTATATCTCCAAATAATATGCTTGAGATAGGAGAGCTGGGAATGCTAGTTATGAATGTGTATGGGTCAGTGAAACCATCTTAGTGCAGAAGTCTAAATCAACCGATCTTCAGTTCTGATACTGTTTCTAGCACTTTGATTTTAGAAGCAGTTGCAATGAGGACTGAGAGGCATTCAAGCACTAAACATTTGTCTCCTGGTGTAACATATGCACATTTTAGAATTCTGCACACATTCCTCCTCTGATGTCAAGAATGTTACTATGGCAATCTAAGAACTGAGACTGACTTGGCTCTGTCAATCTCCTTTTCACTGCATTTTAAATAAGAGAGGCACGAAACATGGAATAATGGCAAGCCTAAAAAAAGAAGCAACTCCATAATTTTAAACATCATTTGGATGACCTTTCAGAATAAGAAGATGGTGTGGAGTGAAGAATTACAATTCAACAGGAAGATGATGCATCATTCAAATTAGAAATTCTTTTCATTATGCAGACTCAACTGCACCAAGGACAGGTTCATTTTCAAGGAAGAGAAAGGAGTGTACACACACACAAAAACACACACACATCCATATGTGATACGGATGAAAGCATGCAAGGATAGCAATGATTAAGAGCAAAAAGGGCAATGTTATTTTCATATTCAAGACATATAGAGTTATGGTCAACTGGAATTATTATTAGGCTGACCATATTTCAGGATGGCAAAACGGGACGGGGTCTTATGTAATATTCTGTATTCATGAAAAAGACAGGGGTCCCCGCCCCCAATCTGCACGATTGGCTCCCGCCTGCAAACCCTGCCCCCCCCAGTCCGCGCAATTGGCTCCTGCCTGCAAACCGGCCCCCCGGTCCACGTGATTGGCTCCCGCCTGCAAACCCCGCCCCCCCAGTCCGCACGATTGGCTCCCGTCTGCAAACCCCGCCCCCCAGTCCGTGCTCCGGCTCGGATCCTCCTTCCGCGACATTCCCGCCGGGTTTGAAAAATGGGACAAAATTGAGATTTTTATGAAAACGACGGGACGGTTGAAAAATGCTAAAAAAACGGGACTGTCCTGTTCAAAATGGGATGTATGGTCAGCCTAATTATTATAAGCAATCTAGCAGCTAAAAATGTAAGTAACCTCTTCCATGTTCAGGTCCACATGTCCCCAATAACATCTCCAGACAAATCTTTTTCCCCATCTTATCTTTTTCTGTGCTAACAGAAACTTAACAAAACTAAATGGTTCACTTACCCATCTATCCAGAGTATACATACCCACAAACGAAAAATCCCTGGTATAGAAATCAGTGCAAATCTGACACTTAGAAATAAAATGGCATCTTTCGTGTCCTTGTCTCACATATGAACTACATAAATATAAACAAGCTAGCAGTAACTGTGATCAGACTCGTCAGTGTGTTAAATAAGCTTTAGTGGTAAACTCACATAGAACACCATGGATTGAGTTCATATTCATTAAGCCAAAACTTCAGCATTGTTTGAAGCCAGCCATTATGTATGAGGTGAGTATATAGTAAACTCTCAATTTAATAGACGGTTCGGAGGGAGCAAGTGTTTGGTAAATCTGAATTTATGTCATTTGCATAATTATGAAATGAATATAAATGGTGTCATTTGCAGAAAAATCTTGACTTGACAAGCAAACCATTGCTGGAATCCAAGCAAAAAATGTTTCCATTGCATCCAAAGTCCATGGATATTTATTATTTGCGAGCACTCTTACATAAAGAATTACAGTCTTTAAGAATATCATGTTTCTTACATTTTAAAATGAGATTAATTCAACAAAAGATTCTTCTTCAGGTTTAATGAACATGAGAGAATGTTCAAAAAGGACTTGCTATTACTTTTGTTATGCTGGAAATGTAAAATAAGTAAGAAGACATTCATATGATGTGGCCCTGTTGTGATTTCATATCCAAGTGTTTGTAAAGATTGATTTCATATGGACAGGTGGTAATGATTATTTATATGCAATATTATATTCCTTCCTTCCTTCCTTCCTTCCTTCCTTCCTTCCTTCCTTCCTTCCTTCCTTCCTTCCTTCCTTCCTTCCTTCCTTCCTTCTAAAAACCTCTCAGGTTTGCTACAGATAGCTATTTGTCATGACTCATTTTATTTTATATCTACCTGGTGAAAAATGGCCTCTCTCATATATAGTGCAATACTGGAGAATTAACCGTGTTTATAACAATATATTCGTAAAGGCCAGAGGGAATAAACCAAATGAAACAGCCCTGTGACCTGAATTAATTATAAGCCTTTCTGTAAAACCAGCAGTTGCTAAGGAAACTGCCAAGGGGAATCAAAATGGTGAGCATGGCCACCAAAGCCAAGGTAGTGCAGGCCAAATAAGAAATAAATGACCGCAAGCCAACATAAGAAAAGCAGAGCAAGCTGAGATGTCTACTAAATTACAAAACACATCCCAAGGAGTGAGCCTTTGAGTTATGTTCTTCCCTGCTTTCGAAAACATATTATTTTTCCTTTTTTCCAAACAGCTTTTTCATAAGTGTCTCTACCCCTGGGAATTCTCCTCCCCTATCACCACCGACTGGGAACGGCCCTGGAGGAAGGAGGTGAACCAGCGCAAAACTACGCCTCCCACCCCCAACTCCCTAAGCCGACCCAAAAGGATACCATGGTCGATGGTATCGAAAGCCGCTGAAAGATCCAAGAGAGCCAGGATGGATGCACTACCTCCATCCCGCTCCCGCCAGAGGTCATCCATAAGCGCGACCAATGCAGTCTCCGTCCCATATCCCGGCCTGAAACCTGACTGAAAAGGGTCTAGATAATCCGCTTCATCCAGGGTCCTCTGAAGTTGCAACGCCACCACTTTCTCAACCACCTTCCCCAAAAAGGGAAGGTGGGAGACTGGACGAAAATTGTCCAGAATGGTGGGGTCCAGGGATGGCTTCTTGAGGAGAGAGTGCACCAATGCCTCCTTGAAGGCAGTTGGAAACACTCCCTCCAACAAGGATGAGTTAACCATCGCCTGGACCCACCCACACGTCACCTCCCTGGCCGATTTTACCAGCCAGGAAGGGCAGGGATCTAAATAGCATGTGGTGGAATTAATAATTCGGAGGATCCTGTCCACTTCCTTAGGTCCAACAGGATCAAATCGTTCCCAGATAATAAGGCCAGGCTGCTCTCCCGGCATCTCCCCAGACTGCATTTCACGCATGGAGTCCAACTTAGACCGAATCCGAGCGATTTTATCCTGCAGATGCTCAGAAAATTCTTCTGCACGGCCCTGCAGGTGGGTCACCGACTCCACCCTACCTAAGAGAGATCGCGTAATCTTGAACAGGGCCTTCAGATGGCATTCTGCGGATGCAATAAGAGCGGAGAAATATTCACGTTTCGCCGCTCTTACCGCCACAAGGTAGGCCTTAATAGCGGCTCTAGATTGTGTTAGGTCCGATTCCGCCTTCGTCTTTCTCCAGCGGCGCTCTAGACGTCTCTTCACCCTCTTCAAGACCCTCAACTCCTCCGTAAACCACAGGGAGTGACGGGTCGAATGGGGCTGGAGAGGTCACATCGGCGTGGTCCTGTCCAAGGCCCCGGCCGCCTCCCTATTCCAGGCTGCGGCCAGTGCCTCCGTTGGACCATGCAGCAGATCATCGGGTATTACCCCCAGCTCCCTCTGAAACCTCATTGGGTCCATAAGTCGCCGGGGGCGGACCAATCAAATAGGTCCTGCCTCCCTGCGGAGTGGGGCGGCATAAGAGAACCTTAGAGATATCAGGACGTGATCTGACCATGACAATGGGGATAGTTCTAACTTTCCCCTCAGATCACTTTGCCATTGCTCTGACAAGAAAACTAAATCCGGGGTGAGTCCACTGTCACGAGTCGGGTCCCGAATAATCTGGGACAGGCCCATGGCTGCCATGGTAGCCATGAACTCCCGAGCCGCTTCCGAAGCACACCCCAGGGAAGGCAAATTAAAATCCCCCAGGACCATAAGCCTGGGAAACTCCACCGCCAACCCCGAGACAGCCTCCAGCAACTCAGGCAGGGAGGTTGCTACGCAGCAGGGCAGTAATTTTGCCCATATATATATCTTAGCAGGAGGACTTTTAGTAAGAAATTACTCTGAGCCTTTACATCCTATGTCTAGCAAGTAAACGGACCCAGAAAAAAACGTGCTTCCTTTGCCCATAATTTGGTGGAATAATAAAATTGATCTCCATAGATAGCCATAAAACAGGCACTGATTTTTTTTTTTAATTTAAAACTATCAGAAAGGGATGAGATCACAATCTGCATCAGGAATGCTACAGTCAGGCCTCCTGTTTCTTTGTCTGTTTTGGCAGCTAGGTTCCACTCAGCTTTGATTTTCTTTTACAGTTCTGTGCAAAAAGCAGGAAGTAAAGCATATCTCTCAGATACAGGCAGGTTTGGGGAGGGGGGAGGCATTTTCTTTTAAAGCCATCACAACATTTTGTGGCACTTCATTTTATACATGTTTTGATATTTTTTTTGCTTGACCTGAATAGTTCATAAATCTCAATAGCACATGGGATGCTAAACCATGTGGTTTCTTCGCTTTTGGATTAGCACCATGTATGAACCCAATCCTTGTCTTTAAAAGGTTATGCTAACTTCTGGAAATTACCACATTGATTTTAAGATGCTTACAAATCTAAATCTGTGTCCTTATGATATGCCCTGGAATTTTTCCAGATACCAAAGTCAGACTGACCGGTTGATTGTTCACCAGATCCTCCTTTTCTCCCTTTTTGAAAATCAGGGCAACATTTGATCTATTCAGTCATCTGGCACTTCATGTCCCCTCCAGGATTTCTCAAACAATGTACAACATTTTGGCCAAACCGTCAGCTAGTTCTGTTAGTACCTAAGGTACAGTTCATATGGTCTTGGAGATTTATACTCATTCAAATGAATTGTGTCTATCTCAAGCTTCAAACTTGAGACCCTTCATCCAGGTCTTCACAATTTCCTGAGCTAAAGAAGACTGAACCAAATAGGAGTTACGTAGCTCAGCTTCTTATTTACCTGTTAGGATGTTGCCATCTTCACTGAGCAGTAATATACTGATCTATTTCTTTTGTTTTGTTTTTAATATATCTAAAGAAGCCCTTTTTACTATCCATAGCATCCTTCACTAGCCTCAGCTCATTCTGAGCTTTAGCTTTCCTAACATCTTCTCTGCAGTTCCAGACTATCCATATGCACCTGTCCTTTGGTCTTCAATCTTCACAAAGCTTTTTGGGTAGCCACATTGGTTTCTTCTGCTGTCCTCTATTTTTTTTCCTTATTGGAGTTACTTGCAATTGAACTTTTTTTCTTCAGAACTCCCATCCATCCTGAGTTTTTTTCCCACTAGCTCCCATGGAATCCTATTTATCACTGCTCTGAGTTTTTAAAATTCTGATTACTTGAATTCAGCCATTGTTTGTCTTAAAATCAAGACCTCCAGGATTATATGATCACTCCCTTCAATATTCCTGCTATTTCCACTTCCTCAACTAATTCTTCCCTACACGTTAGTATCAGGTAAGGGGTAGCTGATCTTTTTGTCCTTTCTTCCAACCTCTGAAAGAAAAGTTAGGAATTTTCTGGAAGGGTCATATTTGGCAGAGGTTTCCCTCCAACAGATGTTGGGGTAATTATTCATGCCTCTGAGATATTGAAATTTGCTTTTAAAAATCATAATCCACATCTGTTGTTGGATGAATAACAGTAGACACTAACAGCAGCATTGCTTCTACTTCTCTATCACAGATGTTCTCTGTAGGATCGCCAAGCTCATTTACTTGAATATCTGAACAGGAATGAATACATTACCCATCCTATTCTACTGGTCCCATTTCCTTTGAACAAATTGCCAAATTCCATCTTTCAACTGCTACATTCCAACCATGGAATTGATCCCATTAGGTCCCTGTTATATCTATTAAATCACATTTGCCTTCCTGCACCAAAAGTTCAAGATCATTTTATTATCCATATCCTAAACATAGGTGTACAAACAACAAAGAGCATAACTTTATGAACCAATGTTCTTTCTGATTTTTCACTGCAAAGTTTAATAGGCCCAAAACAGCAACATTTTCAGAACAATCTTATCTATGAGCCCTGCTCACCTGATAACACCTACCCAATCTTGGCTGATTCTGAAAAAAGTTAAGCAGGATGGACTACAAGACTGGAAAGTCCCCTCCCCTCCCCACAACCCTAACCATACCAGTCCATCCCTGCTGAACTAGCCAGGCATACAGACTACATGGCTATCATCTTCTCCACTAAAGATTAAATATGTATCTGTTTAAAAAGAAATTAGCACAAGCCCATTTTATGCAAATCTCTCTCCTATTTTGATTTATTTAAGAGAGACACATTTCCCTTTTTTCAGGGATGAAAAATGGCCACTTTAGGGGAAGAGAAAATAAATAACACATTCCAAGTTTCGTTTTAGAAACCACATCAAAAGATAACAGCAACTGCAGCTGATGCAGTAGTATCCCATTTTTCAGATACAAAATATTGTGATCAGAAGCTTGATACACCCTGGAGGCTTCCGGGTAGGTTTGGTGAAATGAAGATGGTTCTGCGAAAGTGGAGCTGATGACCAAGCAAAGACCAAGGAACCAGTGAGTAGACCGTTTCCTTGGAACCTCTCTGGATAAGGAGAGGATGAGAGATCACCCACATGTGATTTGGATGGCTGCTCCTTGTAAAGAGACCACAGGACAGCAGTTTGACTTCTGCGGGTTTGAGTGCTGGGAGACCAAGGGGTTACTCACCTTGCTTGCAACCACGGTGGAGCCTTTTAAAGGATACTAAGTTCGCAAACCTCACTTTCTAATCACTTTCAGAAATTGCCTATTAATCATTTTAAAGCTATTAGAGGCCTTCGAAACAACAAGTTTGGAAAGACTTCATCAGGTGAGTTTATCTTCAACTCTGAACAAAAGAAAAATTAATTATAAGCTTAAGAACTTAAAGAATCTGACATAAATAGCAAAAAGCAAAATAAGATTTTGATCTTAGAAAGTTATAAATGGACTAAGGGTCCAGATAAATTTGGAATATTGAAACTTTTACAATAAGAGTTTGGAACTAATTATAAAAAACAAACAACTTCTCGTGGGAAATAGATCTGTTTTGGTTTTTGAAAGACATAACAGAAATAAGCAATTTCATGATTTAAAAGCTGGACACTAGAGGGGACTAAAGATTTTAGGTAGGGGAAAGAAATGCAAGCCTATAAAATGCAAAATGTTGTAACAATGAAAATATTGAAGGAGACTTTTGAGAATGGAGTCAGAAATTTGTAGCCACAATGTCAACAATGTCAGTAATGATGTCTGCTTCTATGGATGGACTATGTCCAAAAGATGTTATTGAATAAATGACAGATGTAGAACAAATTTTGTCTGACAAGATAGAGATGGTATCGAAAGTAGATTTACACCTGACAGGCCAAGAAAATGACTTGGAAAAGGATGTTTCACAGGATCTACAAAAGAAATTGGTTGATGTTTTAAAATTCAAAAGGGAAATACAAATGATAAACCAAGAGAGTGACCTGGACATTTTTTTTCCTATTGGATTTGCAAATGAGACAAAGAAGAAATGAAGAGAAATCAAATCCTACAACAATATTTGAATGAACGAAAGATTAAGGCTGTTAGAAGTAAAAGGAAGGAATATAAAGTTGGTTTATTTGATCAATGTTAAAACAAGATATATTGTTATTTCTGGCAACCATTTATGGACTTTCTGCTGACACCAGGACTGTAAATATGATACTTTATGGATTTGTCTACAGATAAGAGACAGGATATGGGATTAAGAGATAATTGTTCGTAACCTTAGCGGGGGTGAAGTGTCACTAAATTTGTTTATACCTGTTGTGATGAAGATTGGAAGTCACTTCTTTAGATATTTCTTTTCTCTTTCCTTATTATATTCTTACTTTTTTCTTTTTTCTTTCTTTTTTTTCTTTTTTCTTGCACTTTTTATCCTTTCTTTCTATTCTCTCCTCTTTCTTTAAGTTTAGTTTGTATTAGATTTTACTATTATAATCAAAATTCTTAATAAAATTATATAAAAAGAAGAAGCAGCAGCTTGGTACACCCTCTGTATCTTCAGTGGAAAGACAGAACCTGAAGCCCCAAGTCTGCATGGAGCCTCCAGAAATCCTATAATTGTAATGTTAATATAATAAAATGCATGGGGTTCAATCATATTAATTTACTTCATTAATTTGATCAAATCAAACGCCATTTTTATCCTTCCTTCCTCACCCATTTTGTTCTGGCCTCATTTCATAACTTGTACCCTGAGAGCACACTCAAAGGTCAAGGGAGTTCTTGACCAAAAATTGCTTCATGCCTCTGATCTTGAAGGAAAACTTTTGGATCTGCATATCAACAGACTAAGGCATTGCACAATTGTTGTACAAAAAGCCAATTACATGGAGAGACTTCTTTAGTAAGAGGGAGCTCCAAGCTCTGCAATAGCCAGATCAAGAGCAGTCAAAGAGAAAAACAGAGAAGCTGTTTCTGGGTAACCTGCATCACATTCTACTCAGCTGCACACTGGCCCGGAAGACCTTGCTCTGGGGAAAGAATGTTAATGTTCTCCTGGAAATAATACACAGCTCCTTTTTTCTCCCTGCATAAGCATGCAGATACTGCCTGTTTGGCTCTTAAAAGAAAAAAAAATAATACAAACAAAACTGGAGGAGGAAGAAAATCCAGGCTTATTTAAAGCTGATTGGAAAGGCAGAATTACATTGCTCATCCCAAACACAAAAGCACCCCTCAAAAGAGAATGACCATTCAATTGAATCAAAAATGTGATGCTGGGAACCAACTTTTGTGGCAGAGGCAAGAAATAGGAATGGGAAAGTATTTACCCCTCATTTTCTTCCTCCTTTTTTCTGCGCCCAGCAGTATTTAATAAATTCTTTCCAGGGAAAAAATAAACAGTGAGTATATTTTTATATGTTTTAATTGCTGGCTTGGTGTAAACCGCCCAGAGTCCCCTCTGGAATGGGGGGAGATGGGCAGTGATATAAGTTAGAAATATAAATATAAATATTTTATTTGTTTATTTGTTTGTTCATTCATTCATTCATTCATTCATTCATTCATTCATTCAAATTTATTAGCCGCCCAACTCCAATGGACTCTGGGCAGCATACAAAACTGGAAAACTCCATAAAAACAGATAAAACTTCAAACCAAACAGACAAACCAGACTAAAGCAATCTTATAAACAACACAAATCAGACAAAACAGGGGTCCCAGAAATACAATAATACATCAATACATCAATACAACCAGGCCTGGGACCAAAACCAGGTTTTAAGAGCTTTCCAGAACCCTAGGAGAGAGGGCATAGTCCTTATCTCTGGGGGAATGCTGTTGGGGGGGGGCTGCAAAAGAGAAGGCATGCTCCCTCGGTCCCACAAGATGACAACATTTAATGGAGGGGAGCTAGAGTGCACCCACTCTGCCAGAATGTACCAGGCAGGCAGAAATGATTGGAGACAAGCAGTCCCTCAGATTTCCAGGCCCTACGCCATACAGGATTTTATGGGTAATAACCAGCACCTTGAATTGCTGACTGGCAACCAATGCAGCTCATGTAGCAGTGGTGACACATGGGCATAAGGAAAGGCTCCCGCTGCTGCTTATGCCATTGCATTTTGAACCAGCTGGGACACACCCAATAGGGAATGGGTCACCCTAAACAGGGCCTATTATGGCTGCTGACAGACACAATAAGGGTGGAAAAATAGCAAAGTTTTGCCACACTTATCACCACGACATAGGCCCAAATATGGGCTCCTACTCATGTTCAGTCGGATTCACTCTTTGCCTTTCTTCAACAGCATTCCAGGCATCGCTTCTGGTATTTCATCTCCCAGAGCTCTTTGGAAAACCAAGAAGCACCCCAGGATCAGTGCACAGACAGAGGCCACATAGGAGCAATCCAGTCCAGGACCTCAGTCACATGCCTATTCCAGGCTGCATACAAGACCTCGGCTGAACTGCCTGACAGATCCTTGGGAAAAACCCCAAGCTCCCTCTGGAAACCAACAGGGTCCATCAGTCACCTGGGGTGGGCCAACCTAACAGGCCCTTTCTCCCTGCTGATGTGGGTGGTCCCAGCAAGTCAGAGGGCAACCAAAGAGAACCAAACCATGGCAACGGACTGATGGTAGTGTCCTACAATACCAGATCAACTACAACTTCCCCAAGACAAAACCAGATCTAATGTGAGACCTCCAGTATGTGTTGGGCCTTCTATCATTTGGGACAGGTCCATGGTTGCCATGGAGGCCATGAACTCCTGAGCCACCCTGGACTCAACATCACCAGATGGCATGTTAAAGTCCCCAAGGACCATCAGCCTCAGGGACTCCACTGCCAACCTGGCAATAGAATTCAGTAGCTCAAGCAGAGATGATGCTCAGTAGCAGGGAGGGTTCCTCAAGGCCCAACTTAAGCCAGAGGGTCTCACATCCAGTTATCTGCAGGTCAAAGCCTCTAAGAGTCTTCAACAACTTGTGTATAACAATAACCACCCGTCCCCCCTCCCCCAAGGTCTCAGATTATGCCAAAACTGAAAGCCAGGTGGGCATATTTCCAAGAGGGGAAACCCTCCAGGCCCACCCAAGTCTCAGTTATACATGCCATAACTTTTCATCCTCACAACAGACTTCTTCTTCATATCATTGCAAGAATTGAATGATATCCAAAATCAAACAGCTAGGATCAGGAGCTAAGAAATCAGGGAGCACAGTCAGAATGCTGATGGTAGGATATTGCCTGTACAGAGCAATGGAAAACAGAATCCCTAGTAACAATTAAGAGAAAGGGAGAGAAAGAGAAGAAGAACGTTTATGGGAATGAATATGAAAAGAGAAACAATATAAGAAAATTAAAGAGAAAAAGCAACTTATTTAAGAAAAGAGAATTGATTCAAGACCTAACAAGTGGGATAAAGCAAATATTTTCATGATTCCACTAGAAGAGTCATCTTCAGAGACCGAATCAGAACCGCTACCCAAAATCAGACATCTCAGTAGAATTTCTGGTTTCTAGAATTTGGCAACAGGGCATCTAAAACCCCACAAAACCATCATTTTAGATTTGGCTCACATTCAAGGCCAGTGAAGAAGGGCTTAGCTGAAAAAAAGGTCTTTTCATGAGAAAGAATTCACTCCAGATGACCTGAATTGGGTGCACTGAGAACCTAGAAATGCTCTGGATCCTCAGGTTCCAGTATTCAGGCCCTGATCCCTGTGCTTTCAACTGGCCTGGTTTCAGTCCTGACTCTGTCGTGTCTGATCTCTGTACTGATTCTGTAACTCAGTTAACTCCAATTGTCTGATCTGTCTCACACTGATTGTATCTCAGAACATACCTCCTATAATTAAATCAAACATGGTTGACTCAGTTTTCTAGGCTCATATTACACTGAATGAACTATACACTAACAGCTTGAAGCTAGGTTCATACAACATGCTAGATTAAAATGTTTTGGGCTATTTTTTTTTTAATTTACGGTCCAAGACCAAGTCACAAAATTTAAAATACAGCACACCATTGCATACGTAATAATACATACATATATAAGAGGAAGAAACCCTGTAACATTAGCAGTTCATTGGAGGTACCAAATGGTTTCTATAAGCTAATTTTGCTACTGCCTTCGGAACACCTGGGTACTGGTCGTTTAGTAACAATACCTCAATCTCCGAGGGGGTTTATTAACTCTGATCGCCAATGAGAACACAGTGGGCACTTTAGAAGGATGTGTGAAACAGGCTCAGCCTTTACGTTTGAGCAAATATATATTCAATCTTCATATAGAAGTTTGGCATATCCACCAGCTGTTACCCTAGTAAGAAGAGCATCTATACGGACCAGGGAGAAGACCCTTCTATGTGGGGCGTACAGAATCTTATAGAAGTAATTGGGGAGTGCCCAAGAGGAGAGAGCAATTTGTCTGTAAGGGAGATGAGAAAGTTTGGCTCTCTCTACCTGAATGTCTAAACCCCAGACCCTCTGCTTAAGTTCTACCAAGGTTTTTTCTAGGCCCAAAGCAAGTAGGGCTGGTATTGACAGTCCACACTGTCTCAGATCTCCATCTGTTTGTTTCTCCACAGTAGACTGATGTAGATCATATGATTCAGTGATTTGGTGAACAGCATATTTACTTGATTTTTTTTTTTTGTTTCCTGATTATACTTCCAGCTTTTTGATTTTCTATGCTTCCATATCCCTACAGCAAGACAGATATACCCTTCATTCTCCCTCCATCATTGTTAGGAGTTATCTCCCAACTTGCCAATATTGTTTATATATTCATTTTAACACTATAACATCTGCTTACATTTTAATGATATGCACGTCTACAAAAAATTTAAAAATAATAGTAAACAAAAATGGTGATAACTTCTAGAGCAGAAGTACACTGCTGCACAAATGCTTTTAATAGTCTACCCTAGTCAGTATGGGGCACAGCCTAATACAGAGAAATCAGATTTCTTTATAAATCTGTGTATAGGGTTGCGAGGCCACAATCTGGAGGTTTCTGTTGTCCCTTCCAAACTGCCAGCGAATGAATCTGGAATTTATTCCAATTGTTTATTTCCCTGTTTTCTGTCAGCCTCCACTCCTATCTGTTATGCAATACAGCTAAAAGTCCAGTCCCTACAGCAGTTGGGAGAAGAGAGAGGGAAAGAAGAAGGAAAGAGAAGCCAGAGCTATTTGCATATCTTGTGGGTGTAACTTGGCCATAACACCTTGGTCAGTGTTTCTCAACCTTGGCAACCTTAAAATTGTCCCACCCAGAGTCCCTTGCATGGGAGATGGGCGGGGAATAAATTTGAATAATAAATAAATAAATAAATAAATAAAATGTGTGGACTTCAACTCCCAGAAGTCCCCAGCCAGCCATGATGTTGATGTTTAATCAGTAGGGGTTGGGGGAAAACTCTAAGTGAGACTGTGACAATGTGCTAGCCAAATGGAAAATTTCCTGGTCAAAAGAGAATGGTTCATTTTCAACAACCTCCCAATCATTGGAGATAGGAGTTTCTACAACATCTCTCTTTACAAATCCTGCAGAGTAGACCTGATCATTATGCTCTATTTGAGGAACAAAATTAATCAAAATTATCCCACAACATTGCATAATGCTCCAATTACAACTATCTCCACATGAAGCAGAAGAAGGCTTCAGCTTCTTATTAAGCTTTGATCCAACTTCCTGCCATTATTAGGAAATGGCATCGTGGAAACAAATATATCAAAATAATTATACATTTTCTCCCACATACCAAGCATGTACTTTCCCACAGTAGGACAATGCTTGATACAATTTTGTGAAAGACTAAATGATTCTACTATCTATATAGTAAATTGTAAAACCTCTTTGACTAATCTCTTTCACATCCTCTCTTTGATTAATATCAATCACAAATTGAAGAAAAGAAGCTCAAATGCAGTTTGAAGTGTCTAGTAGAAAATGACACAGAAGTTACTCACTTGTGGTGTTTCCTGTCATTTGTATGATGCATTTGGAATCCTTGCTCATTTCTCGGGAATTGAAAGGACGCACCCGCACTGCCACCTTTACTGAGGCTCCTGCCATCCTGGTGAGCTGCAAATTTTTATCCTCTTGCTAGGATTTTACTCCTCAAAATGCCCTAGAAGGAATTAGAAAAGTGTTAAGAAACTATCTCTTGAAGCTCAACATGTCTTCAAGCATGGTGGTTTATTGCATTGTTCGGATTATTCTTATGATATGATATTGTTATGATCTTATGATTGTTCTGTCTTTCTTATTGTAGAATGGAATGTAAGCCACTCAAAGTCCTTCTGGATTAGAGCAGGATACAAGTCCTATTAAGTGTGGTGGAAAACTCACCCCAATAAAGCCAACAACTGGAGAGAATTCCAAACAATGATTAATTCCAAAGGACTACAACAAGTCACTGGTACTCAAAGAAATAAAGATAATTATATGAAAATCTTATCTAGGTAGGTATACACATGGGTCAGCCTACTCAGAAGGAAAATGACACTTCCACTACTTTTAAAAATGGCCACCAGATAACTTTAAATGTTTTTAATTCACTCTTTCAAATTAATGTTGCATAATAAGGAGAGAAAGGACTGATTTACACAATACATTAAGCCATAATATGGTTTGTATAATTTTGGTTAAGCATGTTGCATGAACACAGCCAATGGTGGTTTACTCAATAAACCATGGTAAATGCCTACATAGAAATTTAAGAACTTAGTGAAATCACTAACTTTCTTTAGTCCAAAACAGGATATTTTTGCCTGCCAATTAGTAATAAGTTGTCTTCTAACATATGCCTATCCAAAATATACTGAAATGTCTCCAGAATCTCTGCAAAACTACCAGTGCTATATGTGTGGGAGGGTCCCCCTTTTGAGTAAAATTTCTCAAGTATTAAATATACGAAAGGTTCATAGATAAGCCTTCTTCACCCTGGTGCCCTCCAAAGGTCTTGTGAGTGCAGTCACTAGAATCTTTAGCCAATCTGGCCCTTTTCTGATGATGGGTTGGAATTCTGAGTTGCAGTCCCAGTATAGGCGGAGGACATCAGTATTTCCAAAAGCATGAGAACTAATAAAATCTTCTTCCAAAGATACCAATGCACCTTTGTAATGTATAGGATATGTTTTGGCAGTGGAAAAGCAAAATTTCCATTACAAAACTGATTGATCATGATTAAACAAGTTAATTGAGCAAGGAATATTAACAAGAGTTTCTGTGGCAGTAGTTACTTTGCAGATGCCCCCATGATCCAGTTTTCTGTAGAGAACCTCAGTATTTGTTGACTAGTCATGGACCAGCAACTGGGCAGAGGGTGAGGGGAAAAAACAACAAATGACAGGCTGAACAGCTTTAAGGACCTCCAAAAAAGTTGGTCTGACAGCTGCTTGCACAAAGCACAAAGGTTATTGACAAAGACGTCACTGGAAAACAGCAGCCTTTGCTCTATGTCTTCTGAGGCTGTGCAAACAAGAAGGCAGAAAGTGTTCTGTCATGTATTTATTTTTATTCTAAGCTTTGAGGAACAGAGGCTAGGTGGGTATAATTGTCATTCTATAAGAAAGAACAACCAATTCGGCACCCCCCTTCTGATAATTTCTTAGTTTAAAAAATGTAAATGGATCATAAACTTGAATTCTCCCTAATGTTGGCCAGGGTGATCTTTTAACATTCCAGAATTATCTAACACTGCTTAAAAGGAAGGTACTGTGGAAGATATGAACATTCAGAAGCCTTTTTTCCTTACATTTTTGATGCTCTTTACAAAGCTGGCATAAAATCAAAGAAAGCCTGGCTTCCCTGCACATCTGAGTAATTGAGCTAAGCCTCCCAGGCCCACCTCCAGATTTGTTTTCAATGTTAATAATTCAGTGAGCTAAGCAAAGCACTCAGTTCAGCCACATCCAGCATTTTCTGAGGAAGGTGGGAAGTATCAGAGAAGCAGAGAAGACTCCAAAGGGAACAACCAAGATATCTGTGCTGCAAAGGCAATGGCTGCTTCCAGGCAGACCTTTTAATGCTAATGGACCATTACCAGACAATGTCATCATCCTTTAGTCATTAGGCCACATTGTATCATCCTTTCAGCCATTTTTCTCATTAGGAGATTAATATGTTTAGGCACAAGGGCTGGGAACAGAAGTATAGGTCTCTGAAGATATGGAACCTCCACAGCACCTCAGTTCCACCCTTTGGAAAGTATGACTGAGTTCATGGCTTTTTCTTTTCTCCTGTCCCTTCACTGCTCCTTCCTGAACACTCATTTGTGCCCATGCTTTTTAGAACATTAACATCTACATTCCAGATTTTCCAGATACTGAAACTTCATTTGAAACTAGCTCCACATACTTCCTTGTCGCTTCTCACCTTTTGAATCGCAATACAAGAAGCATTTTCTCTGTGTGTACATTCTTTCTCTGTATGAGCATTCTTTATAAAGCATTATAAATTGGCAAATTGACATTTATTTGTGCATTAATGTCCCATAGTTGTCATCATAAATCCTGTGCTTGAAGATTTCATTGCAAACACTAGCAACTTTCATTGTAGAAAAAAATGGTACATTGGTATTATAATAGAGGACTCAGCAAGGTGAAAAGCAACCATATATGTATACTTCTAGAATTCTAGTATATAAAATACTTTTTTTTCACAAGAACACATGCAGACATACAAAGCACTTGCATACATGCTTACAACTATTACTGTGTTCTGGAGGACTGAACAGGGAGGGGAAAATAATCTGAATATAGATATCCACCATGATCTTCCCACTGGTTGGTGGAGTGTTGCACTTAACAGAGACTGCATGGAACTTGTACTGCAATTCAGCATTCAGCAAAATATGGACAAGAAAGAATGTTAACACAAAACAGCACAGATACAGCTGTCAGGCCTCTCTTGGCTGACAAGGCAAAACATTGCAAGAATATATTATCTAGGTATTGAACACTAGAAAAGTTTATTTATTGTAGCAAAACAATGAAGCCATTACAAAAGAATTACAGCTAATGCGAGTTTCGTTTATAACACTTGGTGTTCAAATTTATTGCACCTCTTTCTCCTGTACTTAAAGGCCATCAGCAAATCTCTTTTGAGATACAATTTCCATCTGTTCTTTATTTTGGTAAGAACCTAATCTAGTATCAGGTTGTTTACTTTTGATCATAGGAAGACTAACTTTCATATGTATGAGCCATCCTAAACTCATATGAAGCTCTACATTCCAATAAAGTACAAAACTGAGATCTTTTCTTAAAATGACTTGCTACAAAGGCCCTTTTATTCCTGTAGTAACTCTTTACAAAAATCATACTTTTCTAGAGATATGGGTTGCTTGTATACTGTTCTTGAGCTATGGAATCATAAGAGTTGAATAAGTCTTTGTAGGGTATCTAATCAAACCCTACACAATGCTGGAACTAGATGTAGGATGCATCTCCAACATTTTGCTTAAACATGGGCAAATGTAAGCAAAAAGCATATTTGCCCCAACTTCTCCCTTTCTGAGAGGATGAAATTTTGGTCTTTTGGGAAAATGCAGGCAAATCTCCAGGAGAAGGGAGACAAGGAAAAAAAATGTGTTTTGGAATAGAAAAGAGCAAACTAGAATCAATCTCTTTCAGCCCCAGTTTAAAGGTTGGAACTTCCAGAAGAACAAAAAGGAAATCCAAGTAAATTGAAATCAGAAGAGTAAATTGAAATCTGATTCAGGGCCTGGGTAAAAATAGATAAACAACATAAACTGCACTAACTTTAATCTTTATTTTATGTGTGCTGCAATTATTTTTATGTCTCTGCATAATTCAAGAATATTGTATTTTTCTGTCAATGTGAAACAAATCTTCAAGGAACTTGTTTCTTTATCTTCACTGATAGCAGATCAGTACCATCTTGTGATTTGTGACATATTTACTTTTATATGGTCCACTGGATCCTTTCCTTGTTCCTTTCATTTCTAGTTGCTGGATCTTCAAATCGGAACAGCACAGTAATTTATCTTTTTCAGCATAGATTACCCACATTCCAATATTTAAAGCTAAAAGTTAGTTTTTTAAGTAAAGTTTTATTTTGTGTATGCATTGTGAGATTGGTTCAAGGGGAGAACGACTGATGGCTTTAATTACATATCTCAGATGCTATATGGCCTGGAGGTGGTACTACAGCGTTTACTTTATTTTCACTTCTACACAGTAATTGCCAGGGAGTAACACAAGGATTGGGAGCTCTATTTCTCTGACATGCCAGAGTTGGGGGAAAGACACCAGGTGAGGCACCTAGGTACCTAGGAGATATGTGCTGGAAGTGAGAACTACCATGTTGCTACTCCAAGAGGTAGGAGGCAGGGCCAAGGGGTGAGAACTTCTGAGAGAGGTGTTTTGAGACCTCCACCATTCTACCCTATAGGCACCACCAAACTGATACAAACTGATCCTATTATTGAATTAGTCTAGCCTCAAGAGGCGTGGTGGCTCAGTGGGTAAGACGCCAGGCTTGTCGATCGGAAGATCGCAAGTTCGGAGGTTCGAATCCCTAGCCCCGCGTGACGGAGTGAGCTCCCGCATTCGCCCCAGCTCTTGCCAACCTAGCAATTCGAAAGCATGCAAATGCAAGTAGATGAATAGATGAGCACCGGCCCCTAGAGTCGGACACGACTGCACAAATGTGCGGGGGGAACCTTTACCTTTTACAAGATGTTTATCTTAAAGGGCCCACTCATAAGTTAAGACTAACAGAATGTGCATCACATTCATATGGAAGGCATTGAAAATCTACCATGAGGAAGAACAAAATTGCCATCCAAAATACTAATTTAATAGCTGGCTATAAACCACTAAGCAATCTCATCAAAGCCTTTATTGACTAGTACCGGCCATTTCTACATAAGAGTTTGCACCACTTCCAAATCAGCTCTGGACCTGTTTGATCTCTATGTTGGTCTGTTTTTGAGAGATAAGTTGATTTATTTCTGGTTCTTCTCTGGTATATTTGAAATCAAAGGAAAGCTATTCTTTTCTTTGAATCACTGTGTCTATTTTCCAATTAGTGGAACTCTGTTTTCCCACACATGAGAACTCTCACTTTACTTTGCCTCCTGGCTTCAAAGCAGCTTTCTTCTTCTCCTAGTACAGATTCAGCTTCCTTTTCTTGGAGGTTCCCTGTATTGTTTAGAATTCATTTTACCCTGTCCCTCAATATTTTATTTATTTATTTTTATTTATTATTTCAATTTATTCCCCGCCCATCTCCCTTGCAAGGGACTCTGGGCGGGTTACAACAATATAGGCACCGTAGCAATATATTATCACGGTTACATCTGTTAGGGAAAGCATCAGGTTGCAAAATGGTTGATATTCTAATATTTCACCTTCACAACTTATAGGAGTTTTAAAATGCAACAGAAAAATGATAGGTTGGTAGCCATGAAATTTCCATGTATAGCAACTTCTCAGTTTTTTTCCCCCCAAAGCAGCAGACAAATGCACACATGTACTGAAAACATGGTTGGCAGGTACTAGTAGTTTTGTTTCCCATTTGTGTGGAATGGGGCTGAGGGGACTGAGGGTTTTTTTGTGTGGGGGGGGAGGTTACTCCATGACTGGCAAAAGCTTCAGGGGGGTAAGACACTAGTTGGATTACCTACTTTATACTCTCCTATTGGTCGGCTGGAGGATGAGCACTGCTTAGCTCGTGGTATTCTCTGCACAGTTTCTATGTTTTGAGGTTGGCAGAAGTAAAGATGATCAAGGTATACTTTAAATTGTTTGGGGAGAGGTTGGGAGATTGAAATAGAAATGGTGGTAGCATAGAAGTGACTAGACTAAGCACGAGTGGATTTTTAAATTTTTAATCATCAGTTTTGAATAAACAGATTCTTGCAGAAGTAAAATGCTAAATTGCTAGATGTTTCAACTATACTAACAAGGATCACACATTCACTGCCTTCTGGGATATGTTTTCACTTAGTGCTGAAAAATTAAATTACTTTTCAAGGTTGTTGTGGGAGATCAAGCCCTGAAGAATGCACCTATTATTTAGCAATAGGCTACCCAGTATACTGCACCATCCAAACATCACACAATATTTAAAAATAAAAAAAATGGTTGGTTATGTCCAAAAAATGAGTGGTTATGTCCAAATATGTTGCAATAAAATGAAAATTAATTATGTACCCACATGTCTCTGGCAGATATTAGATACCTGCAAGTGCAGTTTTGGCTGAAAAGAGGTATCTTGTTTCCAGATTCCAGGAAATAATAATTCTGGACCTCTGAGTAATATGTCCTTTTACTTACAGAAAGTTTAAGACAAACTGGAAAGGACTGAGAGAAGGGCCAGAACGATAATTAAGGAACTAGGTACTAGTCCCATAAAAGAGAGATTGAAAGAATTGGGATTGTTTAGCCATGAGAACTTGGGGGATGGGGCACGCACAGTATGATAACATTCTTCATATCCCTGAAAGAATGTCACAAAGTCATAATTTCAGATGATTCTCCCCTGCAAATGCCATCCAGACCTTTTATTTATTTTTTCTTAAACGGGACTCTGACACATAGAAGGAGTATTAGGGGAGGGGGTTGAAGATTTAACTGTCCAGCAGGAAATGAAGGGATTAAACATCTCTTTTCTCCTTTCTGGCAATTTTTCTTTGTGAAAGCCCAAAGCTGTACATGTGCATTATTTCACTAAGGGCAGATTTGTGGATACACATTTGATGAAAAAAGTTGTTGCCCACTAAGGATGGGTTTATCTGCTGCAGTTATTTTAATGTAATTTTAGGCTCTGACTCTCTATATGTTTACTTGGGAATAAGTCCAATGAAGTCAATAGGATTTCCTTCTAAGTATGTGTGTAGGGAGTCATGCATGTAGGATCATCTGTCTCTAATTATTTCTGCCCATCTGTAAGGTTCCCCATCGGAACCTTCCATCCAGCCACGTAAGCCAGTTAATACACATCAACCTACCAGCCATCAAAGTCAACTGAGAGGAATGAACTCAGTCATTCACGAGGAGGAAACTGACACCATTGACAGAACAACTGAACTAAGGGGGGGGGGGACTCACAAAACTAAATCGTTTGGCGGGAAGAGGCATTCAGATCTTCACCGATGTTAGGGTTTGCATGTTTCCTTATTAAAGCTCATTCTGTGTGAGGAAGTCTTTATTGGGACAAAGAACCCAGGGCCATCACACCATCTCACAAAATCTGACAGGACAGATATGCTCTGGGTCCTTTCTATTAAACAATGTCATCTGATGGGATCCAGAACATAGGCCTTCTCTGTTGCTGTACATGCCCTGTGGAAAGCACACACCCCCCCCCAAGATTCAGAAGGCCCCAACCCTGCCAGCCTTTCATAAGGTGCTGGAAACTAGCTTTTCTCTTGAGCATTGGGCCAGGAGGTAAGATGAGCCCATTTATTGTGGATATATTGTATGAGCTGTAATGGTAGATCAGAAATGTGTCAGTGGTGAAAGTAATAGCAGAAAGCTATGCCAGATTCCACAGATATTTACACAGTAAGCCTATGGAATGTATTAATTTCACTGTGTGCCATGTGCACAAACAGAAGAAACATAGTCTTGTGGATGTGTGGGTCTTCATAATTTGCAGAAATACAACCTAATGCTTTTCATTACAGGAAACTAAAAGAGGAAAGCAGGGTTGGAGGAATATATGAAAATCCAATATAGGGAGAGGGAAAGAAAATAGACTGGAATATCTATTCCAATCTAGCTACAACCCTGAACAGGAACACTGCACACTACAACATTTTGGGTACCTCCAATTTGCTTGTACAACAAATAACTGGAACTGTTTTTATGCAAGATGCTTCATTATTGGATGTAATGAATTAATGTGGAAAGTGAGTTGGGGCTGATGTCAACGTTTTACCATGGGTACGCAACATGCCACCCTCCAGAGGTTGTTGAACTCCAACTCCCAGTCGGCATTGCCTATAATAAAGGATGGCGGGAGAAACAGTTCAACAGCATATCTAAGCAGACAATTTCTTGGTTCTGCAGGGAACTGCTTTTATCTGATTCTTTGTGTTCTGAGCTACATCACTTTCTCAGTTGCTGCCCACTGAACACAATAGCCATCACTGGAGTGGGAGGAGTAACTTCATTCCATTTGCTAAGCAGGAAATAAAAAGCAGCATCAAAAACATCCAAAAACATAAAGGGAAAAAGAAGCAGACTAGTTAAAAGAGTAATATCTATATGGATCCTACTACTTAACATAATCACACCCATTTTTAAAAGGGACGTTCTTTGCTGTCTAACTATATCCCCCAATGCAGCAAAGCTATTACCCCACTAGAAAGTTTTTAGAGTGAGTGAACAATAGTAAACTTTTGAGTTCTACTGAGGTTTTTGAACTGTTAGGAACATCCCAGATTCGGTGTCTGTGACTTGGAAGGGCTGGCTTCCTTCTGAATTTTCTGGGTCCCCCTGCCAGAATCTTCCATTATTATTGTTGCTTTAACAATAGCTCTTCAGTCTTTTTTTTTACAGAGATAATAGGTAAAGAAAATAGGCAGCACCGTACATAAATGCTCACTAAGAATTCAATTTGCAGCTGTATAGGAAATGCAATACTGTAAACTGACTAATATTTCGCTGCATAATTCAAAGATAGAGAGACAGAGACAGAGACAGAGACAGAGACAGAGACAGAGACAGAGACAGAGACAGAGACAGAGACAGAGACAGAGATAGAGAGATCCTTTATTTTACTGCATTCAGCATTGTTACTTATTTATTCTTAAGCCTAGACTAAGTTGCTACGGATGAGTAAAGTAAAACTCATAAATGTCTAGACCAGTTTTTCCCAATTGGGTGTCCTCCAGAAGTGCCAATCACAACTCCCACCAAATACAGCTGGCTAGGGATGCTAAGAACTGTAGTCTAGCACATCTGGAAATTACCCATTGTAAAAAACTAATCTAAACCAAACTGAAAAGGCAACATTACTTGAACTGAAAAAATACTTTAAGTCTTGAAGTTTAAAGTATCACAAAAACTAATCAAAGCAGATTCTAATATAGACAACATGATGCACTAGAATATTCATTTATTCATTCATTCATTCATTCATTCATTCATTCATTCATTTTTATCTATCTATTCATATGGCCACCCATCGCACTGTGGTGACTCTGGGCAGCTAACAACAGTTAAAAAACACAACACTGAAAATAAAATACATAACTGGCAAGCAAGGCGAAAAACCAATTGAACCATGATTAACACAACCATCTCACACAGTCTAACTGACAATCTGACCCCCAAACCTGGGAGCACAGCCATGTCTTCAAGGCCAACAGGGCCAGAGCCAATCTCTCTGTGGGGATGATGTTCCACAGGGCAGGCACAATGACAGAAGAGACTCTCTTCCTGGGCCCCACCAGATGACATGCCTATTCTGTCGAATCTAATGGGACAGGTAGAAATAATTGGGGAGAAGCGGTTCCACAAATAACCCAGTTCAATGCCATGAAGGGCTTTATAGGTTACCACCAGCACCTTGAACTGCACCCAGAAGTATACGACCAGCCAGTGCAGCTCACAGAGCAAAGGTGTAACATGCACTCATCAAAAGTGCCCATGCCACAATATTTTAAACCAGCTGCAGCTTCTGGATGATCTTCAAGGACAGCCCCATGTACAGCGCATTGCAGTGGTCCTCTTGGGAGGTGGCTAAAACATGAGTGACTGTAAAAAGAGCTCCTGGTCCAAGAAAGAGCATAATTGGCACACAATATGAAGCTGTGCAAAAAGCCCTCCTAGTCACGGCTACCACTTATTCCTTGCACACCCCCAAACTGCGCACCAGTTCTGATTGGGATAATGCCCAATGCACTCCCCATCCAGAGCAAGATATAGAAAGTTCCCGGAACCACATTGCCATTGCCCCAACAGAAAGACCAATCTGGCCCTAAAACCCAGAGCCAATCAGTTTTACTAGGTTGAGCTGAAGCCAGTTCTTCTCCATTCAACCTCCCCCCCCCCCCCAGCCTCCAGACACTGAGATAGCCTCCACAGCATCTCTTGGTCAGCCCAGAACAGAGATGTAAAAGCTGGGTATCATCAGCATACTGGCAAATGACCTCACCCAGTAGTTTAATGTAGATGTTAAATAGGAGTGGAGATAGTGTTGAGCCCTGAGGCACCCTGAAAAGCAGGGGCTGTGGGCTAGACCTCTTTCCCTGCCATCAACGCAGTCTGGAATTGGCCTTGGAGGAAAAAAGGAAGCCAATGCAACACAGTGCTGCCCACTCCTAACCCCAAAGCCTGTCCAGAAGAATATCCTGATTGCTGCTGAGAGGTCAAGGAGGGCCAAGATGGATGCACCACCACCATCTCACTTCCACTAGAGAGCATCCACAAGTGTGATCAGTGCTGTTTTGGTCCCATACTCAGGTCTGAAACCTGACTGAAAGAGATCCAGATAATCCACTTCCTTCAGCATTATCTGAAAATGCCTCATGACCACCTTCTCAACAACCTTCCCTAAAAAAGGAAGGTTGGAGACTAGATGACAACTGTCAGCATGATTCGTTCTATCAATGGCTTCTTGAGGAGGGGGAGCATCACCACCTCCTTAATTAATGGTGGGACCACCCCCTCCCTCAAAGAAGAATTAACCACCACCAAAACCCAACCACATGCCACCTCCTGGGAAGCCTTAGTGAGCCAGAAGTGACAGTGGTCTAATATATATGTAGGCGGCCGAGCTTACAGGTCCAAGAACCCTGTCGACTTCATCAGGACTAACAGGTCCAAACTTCTCCCAGATAACCAAGCTAGACTGAGCCTCTGTCACTTCCATGGGAACTACCTCAAGGCTAGAGTCCAACTTGGAGCAAATCCAAGCAACTTTATCCAACAGATGCCTAGCAAATTCCTCACAGCAACCTTGCAGGTGAACCTCCAAAGCAGCCCTCCCCAGGAGGGCCTGGGTTACCTTGAACAAGGCCACCAGACAGATAACCATGGACACAGTAAGGGTGGAGAAATATTGACACTTCACTGCCGTTACTGCCATGGTGCTCTAGGCATTTCTTCTCCCATTTCATCTCCTTCAGTTCCTCTGTAAACCAAGGGGAGCTTCGGGATACCTGGAAGGAGAGAGGCTGCATAGGCATGATCCGATCCAAGGCCTCCTCTGACTCCCCATTCTGGGCAGCAACCAAAGCTTTGGTTGGATCGTGCACCAGACCTTTAGGAACAACCCCAACCTCCCTCCAGAACCCAGTGGGGCCCATAAGTCACCTAGGGCAGACCAATCAAATAGGACCAGCCTCCCTGTGGTGAGGAGCAGCCCCAGAGAACTGCAGGGCAACCAGAGACTGATCTGACCATGACAGGGGATGATAATAGTTCCCCCAATTCCACATCACACTGCCACTGCCCCAACAGAAAAACCAATCTGGTATATGACCTTTGTCATCTGTCAGGTCCTCAATGACCTAGATCAGCTCCATGGCCACCATGGTGGCCATGAACTCCTAAGCTGGCTCAGACTCTGCCCCCAGAGAAAGCAGGTTAAAATCCTCCAGTACCATAAGCCTGGGGAACTCCACCACCAGCCCAGCCGCAGAGTCCAGGAGCTTCCGCAGAGAGGTTGCTATGCAGCAGGGAGACTGAGACAATCGCTACTGTCCCAACTAACACTTACAGATTTTTATTAATTTGAATGACTCAGAGGGCATTCCAGTTCAGTTTCCCAATAGTTGAGTGATTTTTCCAACTATTTCCAACAGATGGTATTTCCAGTCTAATTAAAATCTCAGGAGAAAATATAATTTATTTTGATCATTTCTTCCACTGCCCAATTATTCTTAGTCTCTATGCTTTTGTTTCCTCTCATACATTCTAAAGTGTAATGCTGCAGTTTTTATCCATACATGGTTGTATTGTTATTCCCCTTTATCTTAATGATACCCTTATAAATATTTGAAAATTGAAATAGTTGTTCTCCTTCTCCTTCTTTGAAGTGTCTCCAGTTTGTTTGCTCTACATACAAAATGCTATTATCAGAAACTGGACAGAAAATTCTAGCTGAGACCAAATCTGTGCTGAGCTGTACAGCTAATTCCTTTGTTCAACGTAGTATTTGCCTTTTCTGAAGCCAATTCACTCTATTCAGATTGTGATTCATTTTTTACGCACACAGTTTTTATGACAAACAGAATTAGAAGTAGGGGAAGCAGCCTTAGCTTAACAGCAGAGCACATGCTTTATATATATATAATACCTGAAGTTAATTCTCAGGCATTCCCAGGAACAGTTTTTTTTCAGGCTGGTCATAGAATATAATGCTATCTTAGGTGAACCAACAATCTGACTCAATATAAGGCAGGACCTTACATTTCCACTGCTTCTCTAACATACACTTTATATTAAAGCCAACTGCAACGAAATTTCATTCTATTGTGCACTTGGTGTATAGTGTATAGTGGGATGACAATAAAGTTGTTGTTGTTATTATTATTATTATTATTATTATTATTATTATTATTATTTTACAGTATTTATGGATCAAATTTCTGCAATGAATACATGTAGCAAGACAATGTCTATGAACAGAATTTAAATATTTGCATGGTAAGGACAAAGGATGTTTGTCTTTCTACAGTGTGGTCAAAAGCTAACACAATAAAAGGAAAATATAATAACATCTATGGACCTGAGACCTGGAACTGCTGCCATCCATACAACTTTTCTTGTCAGAATCCAATTAGCTGAAGTTTGCATTAACTTGTTGTATTTAACCCTAACCCTATTAACTCCCCCCTCCTTTGCAATAGTTTATCAGTGACCCTAGTCCCACTCACCTGAAGAGCATGTAAAACTCGGAATGTGTAAACCACTAAGCTTAGTCTAATTAGGGACATGAAGAGACACATTAAAAGAAATCCAGGAATTAACTGCTGCCAACTAGAACTATACCTCTACAATTCAGTTTTAAATGGAAATTTACACACTTTGAATTAAAAACCTCCCTGAATTAATTTCCTTGCATTATGTGTTAGACTGGCAGCTTCATTAATAATAAGATAAAATATTGTATAGCTGGAATGTAACCTTGTCAAAAGGCTATTGTGGATAAGCCTGTACTTGCATCTCTCAGAAGACTCAAAGCTTGTGCTGAAAAAATGAATAATATGGTCACCATTTCAGTGGCAGTTTTTAAAAGGTGAAGCAAAACAAAAATTGAGACAAAAAGAGCAACTAGAGGATTGCATTCTACATAGTGATTATCTGCTTTATGTAAGATTCAGAGTGAAATACACTCCTTCGCTCATTATACTGCATGTGGCTTACAACCCTAAGTTGACCTTCCCTTCTCCTGACAGTGAGAAAAGCAGGCAGTCATTAATCACCCAAAGGGTACCACTAGCATTGACAGCAGATCCACAATGCTGAAGGTACTGTTGGCAAATGTCTGCCCAAATAGCATGCACAAATTAGCTTAGAAAATTATCATATTTACTTCCACTTGTATTTCCATCTAACATCTCTAGAATACAAAGCATACCCTTTCTTCATATTTCCAATTCCAATTCTTCTACCATGCTTCAAGGTGGGAGAAAGTAGACATATGTTACTCAAGTCATTGCACACTAGCACAAGTCAATATATTCAGCCATGTTTCTGCAGCCAAGCTGTTCCTAAAATGGCCTTGTGTCACTTCTAAGGAGATCATGTAAACTGCCCCTATATTTGTCCTTCCAGAAATATCATCTCTGCCACATATCTCATGCCTAGAAGATTCCAAAATTATTGAGGAAGATGCATAATTTCTTCCTGAAAGCAAGATTTCCATTCTCTCATCAAAATTTCCACTCTCTGGAACTCTCAGACAATTGATGTAGTATCCTATGATGCTTAAACTAGGTGCTATATCCAATCATAGTACAAATGCTTATACTTTAGATTTATTCCCCTCTGCCTCGGAAACTCCCAAATTCAACCAACTTACACCATTATGTATATATATTATGTTTATATATAAAGCTTCTTAAAAGTTAGTTTCAATGTGCCACCAGATATTTTTCTTTAAGACAGAGGACAAGCAGTTTTCATACTGTATAAATAAACATTCCCTCGGAAGAAGTAGGACCCTGAGATGCTGTAATACCAGCATATAATCCAGTGGTGATACTGTTGCTACAGCAGTGCGGGCTCTAATTCATGTAAAATGGCTGACATGACATCCCACCAGATCCTTCACTCACACCAGACCTCTTTTTTAAAAAAGGTTCTGAAGACATTTCCCCTTCCTCAGCTGTGACAGATGACAGAGCACTCACCTTTGTTTAACTACTATCAGAACTGTTCCAACATAATCTTATAGGGTAGCATTTTTAAAGGATATACATTATGTCACAGGTTTCGTCTAAAATGCCTTTGAAGATTTTGCAGGGCCCCCAGAACACCCATAAAGAAAATGATGCTATAAATAACTAGTCTTTTCCATAAGCAGATATGAATGAAACTAATCTGTTATCCACAGGCAGACATTTTGAATATTAACCCCCTCCTTTTTCAAAAGGTGTTTCAATAAAAAGTGTGTTTCGGTCAAACCCTGGAATTAAGTTAATTATGGTGATTATTGCAGCTCAGAATATGCATTTCATGGACTGGAGGGTCCTTGCCCAGTCCTCATGACTCTGCATTCTCTTTATGGCCTTAAGTCACAGCTATTGGTGCAGGACATGTGGGGTGGGGTGGTGTTTATTACCAATGCATTCGTTTTTCCAGGCTGGATGTATGTCAGAAGCTCACCTAATGATTAATCTGCCACTAACAATAAGAGTGTCTCAGAAGAGCAAAAGCCTAGGACCTGCCCAGAGAGAAAGGGTGTCTCCCTCTTTCTGATGGATCAAGAAAAATAACGAATGATGAAAGCACACAGGAGGCTGGATTATACCAAAGGCCTTATAACTGGGTGTTTTGCCTCTCCAATAAAGGAAAAGCCGCAAGCAAGGGGATCAGCCTCCGTATCTGAATACTACATGGTCCGCAAGCAATTTCTTTTGCTAAGGGCTTGCACCCAACTGTTTTCCACTATAATGCCCTTTTTCCTGCTACCCGTACTGGCCATGACATCACTCACACACATACATGGATGCACACACCCGAATGCTCTGCCTTCTGATTGGGGAAAAAATAAAAAATCCGGCACTGTGTTGCCTTTTAATTCTTCCTAGAAACGATGGCTAGGTGCAGGGCTTGATGACTAGACAAGCACACATACACACCATTGTTTCCCGACCTCAGTGAATTCAAAGAGGCATCGCCCGGAGCTTGGTCCATTCCATTGTCTTTTCTTGAAACCCAGCCAGCGCCGAGGGAGAGCGATGCGCAACTAGACACTGCACACGCCTAGACACTGCAGAACGGCTAAGATCCACGAGAGACGGGGCTCCCGAGGTCGCCAGCTCCCCCCCGCCCCGCCACGCGGATCTGATCCCCTAGGAGCCAGCGCTGCGAAAGAGCAGGGCGGCAGCTCAGGAATCCTACGGGACAATGGAAGGGCTACGACTTACCTCAAAGGCTTTCCGCAATCCGCTCTTGATGGGGAGAGGCTGGGACTGGCACTACCATTGGCAAAGCTCCGGCTATACCGGCTAGCAGAGATGAGGGGCGTCTCACGGTCTTCTCTGGCTTGTGGTGCTGATGCTGCGCTCTCTGGGGATGCGCGGTTCCTGCAGGTTCACTGAGCGCCCCGCCCACTAGCCCTGCCCGCCGTTTGATTGGCTGAGCGACCAGAACAGCCTGTTGACCGCAGCCACCAGGAGGAGGAGCTTGGCTTGGGTTCGGGCGGCCCCCTTGCTGCAGAACTGCGTCGTGTTGCCCCAAGGGAGCGCCGGGCAGTGGCGAGGGAGGGGGAAGAGACCCTTTTCTCCGCCCTCGGCAGGGTACAAATGCTCCCCGCCCCTCCTCCCGCTTGAATCCTCAAAGCGTAAGGGAATCTGTTCAAAGCCAACCACATCGTCTCTGTTCTTACTTTCTCCACAGGCATAGAAGAGATCTGAGTCATTCCCAGCTCTTGCCTTGCCTTGGCAAAGGCCACACCACAATGATTGTGGTGCTTGAAAATCCAAAATACACCCCACATCACCGTTAAACATGCACAGGCTACATCTTGTCATAATGGTCTGTTATAGTCATTTTTGTTCCAGACCTTCTGGAGGCCATCAGGATGGGGGAGATTGATGTACTTCATCTTCAGGGAATCTAGGTTTTGTGTAAGCTCATATTTTGAATGCAGCATTGACTTATATATTCAGTTCTGTATAGTTTATTTCTGAAAGTAGAATTCAAAGCAGGAAGTGTAACTTCCAGTTTATATACCTCTCACACCAAAGGAAAAGCTTGGCAGAACCACTAAGGGTTAATCATCTCTGTATCTAACAATGTCATGTCCGTCTTGACAAAAAAGCAGTTCATTGAAGAAAACCAGTAACCCCAAAAACCAGCAGCCTATGTCTTCATCCTGAAGAAAAAACCACAGAAACAGCAATGTAATATAGTGGGTCATTTTGCTCCCTGTTCCAGGCTAGGTTAAAATAGGGTTGGGCAATTTAACATTCAGGCATCATATGGTTTAATTGTTTCAACAAAGCATATTATGTGAGCACAAGAATTATGTGTTATGACACAGGTTTCAGGTATACTGAGTGATATGAACCCAGCCAGTAAGTAGCAATCTTTCTCCTCCACAGCAGGAGAAACAATGGAGAGGACCTTCTGGGCAAGAAACCCCTGGAACGTCCTTCTCTACCCCCATCTCTGAGTTTGGCTCTTTTTGGTGGAGGAAAACAGGGCAAGGTGCAAGGCAGTGGCTGTTCCCACTCTTGGCTTGTGTTCCCACAACACGCATTTTCTGACATATAGTACGTTGAGTCTTGACACTAACCAAATGGGCTACATTCTAACCCCCCCTCACCCCATGGGAATCTGTATTCACACTAACCAGGTCCAGAGTGTTGGGCAAATACAGCTGCTAGGTCTGTATTTGTCAAGCATTTTGGTCCTTTTGGTCAAGCATTTTTGCGAATCTAGCTCATCTTCTCATGGCATTGGCAAGACCCACTGGAGGCAGAGCAGGGGCAGCAATTGGTAATACGTCCTGAATCCTACTTACTTACTTACTTACTTACTTACTTACTTACTTACTTACTCATTGGATTTATATTACCGCCCATCTTCTCCACAGGGATTAATTGTCTAAGAGGGCCAGTCAAATCCAACCAAATACTATTATGTTGCAGGAAAAAGATGCTATATAGCAGTAATTAAATGTACACATCATGCCTCATGACCCTTGCCTATAAAATTGGAAACCAGTCTGCCCATGTTGGTCCAGAAACTGAGAGTGGAACTGAGCCCCTTTAGTGGGGGTCCCTTAATCAATTATAATTGGTTATTTAGGAAGACTTAAACAGCATAGAGACCCATCATAGAGCACCCAACATCTCCTCCCTTCTCTCATCTGTCTCGGAAAGAGGTAGTGATGGGTTTGGGGTCCAGCTACCCCACACCGATCAATGAATGAGGGAGGGAGCAGTTAGAGATGGTGTCCTTGCTTTTCTAAGAAGCACCAGAATTTGCCTGGCTACTCCCTCTCTTGCTCATTTTCACAGTATACACAGGCTAGGCTCATACATCTCTCTTAGCATCATTATTTCTTTGGTTCTGGCCCAGCCTCAAGATTACCTGTCTCCTGAGAAACCTGTTTGCAGGTCAAGAAGCAACAGTTAGAACCGGACATGGAACAACCGACTGGTTCAAAATTGGGAAAGGAGTACGACAAGGCTGTATATTATCACCGTGCTTATTTAACGTATATGAAGAGTACATCATGAGAAATGCCGGGCTGGATGAATCACAAGCCGGAGTTAAGATTGCCCGGAGAAATATCAACAACCTCAGATATGCAGACGATACCACCCTAATGGCAGAAAGTGAAGAGGAACTAAAGAGCCTCTTGATGAGGGTGAAAGAGGAGAGTGCAAAAGCTGGCTTGAAACTCAACATTAAAAAAACCCAGATCATGGCATCTGGTCCCATCACTCCTGGCAAATAGAAGGGGAAGAAATGGAAGCAGTGACAGATTTTATTTTCTTGGGCTCCAAGATCACCGCAGACGGTGACTGCAGCCATGAAATTAAAAGACGCTTGCTCCTTGGGAGGAAAGCTATGGCAAACCTAGACAGCATATTAAAAAGCAGAGACATCACCTTGCCGACAAAGGTCCATATAGTTAAAGCTATGGTTTTTCCAGTAGTAATGTATGGCTGTGAGAGTTGGACCATAAGGAAGGCTGAGCGCCGAAGAGTTGATGCTTTCGAACTGTGGTGCTGGAGAAGACTCTTAAGAGTCCCTTGGACTGCAAGGAGGTCAAACCAGTCAATCCTAAAGGAAATCAACCCTGACTGCTCACTGGAAGGACAGATACTGAAGCTGAAGCTCAAATACTTTGGCCACCTAATGCGAAGAGAGGACTCACTGGAAAAGACCCTGATGCTGGGAAAGACTGAAGGCAAAAGGAGAAGGGGATGGCAGAGGATGAGATGGTTAGATAGCATCACCGATGTAATGAACATGAATTTGAGTAAACTCCGGGAGACAGTGGAGTACAGGAAGGCCTGGCGTGCTATGGTCCATGAGGTCACGAAGAGTCGGAAATGACTAAACGACTGAAGAACAACAACAACAAGATTATACTGAGCCACTGTAGTTTATAAATCATGGTTTATGGCAGGAGTGGCCTCACAGCTCCACTTTCGTGTCTCCATCCTAGATCAAACCCAGGTCATGATGCTAGAATTCAGTAGCAAAAGCTTCAATGAAGTCCAAGGCACCTATTTTGTATTTCACCCCTCTCTAAATCTGAAAAATATAAAAATCCTGCTTCCTACCAGTGATGTCAACATGTTTCTGAATATTTATTTATTTGTTTGTTTATATTTTCTATCCTGCCTTTATTTATTTTTTTTATAAATAACTCAAGGCGGCGAACATACCTAATACTCCTTCCTCCTCCTATTTTCCCTACAACAACAACCCTGTGAGGTGGGTTGGGCTGAGAGAGAGTGACTGGCCCAAGGTCGCCCAGCTGGCTTTCTTGCCTAAGGCGGGACTAGAACTCTCAGTCTCCTGGCTTCTAGCCCATTGCCTTAACCACTAGACCAAACTGGCTCTCAATATGCCCCTTCAGAGTCTATAAAAATGAAAGTGAAAATCATACACATTTTTGGTTTATGGTTTAGTATCCTTTGAATTATTCAAGAAACCTTGGTTAAACCAGACAAGTCTTAGTATGATGTTTCATCCAGCCAGTAAGAGAGAACATAGGTGCAGGTCACATTCACTTTTTTTTTTTTTAAATATTTTATTGGGTTTTGAATATACATAGTTAAAAGTTGGAAACGGAAAGAGAAACAGAAATACAAATCAAAGAAAGAAGAAAAAAAGGTGTAGTAAAGCAAAGAAAAAAAAGAAAAAAAATGAAACATAGAAAGTAGTCAGCTTCCGATTAATCTCTGGTCACAATACTTTACAAAATTTGTCATACATGCTAGGTCTATACATGACATTAAAAAAACATTTCTTGTCTAATATATCAGTTTATATATGATTTAATCTTCAAATCCTCATATAGACTTTGCCCCTCCAGTATTTTCCAAATAGTCCATTATTAGTTTCTACTCTTAAAAAAATAATAGTTTAAATTTTCTTTTAATAAACATATCAATCTCTCATTTTCTGTCAATCCATCAATTCTAATAATAAAAAGTCCTTATAAATCAACCATTTATCTCTATTCCTTACTTCTATTCTATTCTATAAAATGCATCTTACATACTAAATCTGTAAATCACATTAAAAAACATTTCTTATCTAATATATCAATTTATATATAATTTAATCTTCAAATCCTCTTATAAGCTCTGCCCCTCCAACATTTTCCAAATAGTCCATTAATAATTTCTAATCTTTAAAAGAGTAATAATTGAATTTTCTTTTAATAAACGTGTCAATTTATCCTTTTCTGCCAATCCATCAATTTTAACAATAAAAAGTCCTTATAGGTCAGCCATTTATCTCTATCCTTTACTTCTATTCTATTCTATTCTATGAAATGCTTCTTACGTTCTCCTGGTGCCTCCCTCATGTCTGTCTTATATTTCTCTAAAAATGTTTTAACTTTTAAAGTAAAAATTATCCTTAACTTTTGTTCTTTAAACACTTTCTGTTCTCTAAAAATTTTATCTATTTCCAAATCTAGGTCTTGTTCTTTTATCTCCAAGGGTTTATCTAATATAGAAACAGTCCTTTCTCCTACATCTTCATTCAACTGTTCTGGAACTTGTCTCCGTCTCAAAATGCACTCCTTCTCTCTCATTTCTTTATTAAATGATGTCATCACTTCCAGAAGTTTTCTCATCTCTGACTGAAGAGGCTCCACCGACGCTCCAGGTGTTAATGCCATGATTGTCATAATGTAGATAGTTTCCCTGTAAAAGAGAAAAGGCAAGAAGGAAAAAAAGGAAAAAAAAAAAAAAGGAGAGGAGAGGGGGAAGACAAAGACAAAGAACCTCTCTTCTTCTCCCCCTTTAATAATAGGAGAATAAAAAAACTTTTAAAAATAAAAATAGTCCTTTAAATGTAATTATCAGAATAGCAAAAAATCTAGTCCATTAAAATTGTATGTCCAAGCGTAAGAGCAAGTAAATAAAAGATAAAAAAAGAACAGAGAGGTTTTATTGTAGTCAAAATAATAACAAAAAAGATAAACAATCCCAAGGTTTCTCATGGCAGCTTTTATCCACACAGTCCAACCATGAATAAGTCGTCTAATTTATATACAGAAGGAGTCCAAGGCATTCATAAAAATTCTATAAAGTGACTTATATAATTCAAAAAATATTCAAACACTTATGGAGAAAAGCAAAAAGAGTTCTTTCATAATAAAAATCCCAAACAGGTAGAAGAAAGAATATCAAATCAGTAATTCATTTATCCATAAAAACTTTAAATCCAGACAAATTAGTCCCCAAAGGAAAAAAAAATACTTATAATTGCAATAAGGATGAAAGCAAAACAAGAGTAGAAATATTTAGAATCAAAAGAGAAAGTCACTCAGCCCACTCCAGGCAGAGTCAATTATCTTTCCAAACCCACCGTTCAAACACTCCTCTGACAAGAAAGAAAAATAAAACACCAGCATCTATAAATCACAGTCCAGAAATCAATCCTAGTGCTTAATAAATCCAGTAATATTAAAAAAAAAAAGTGCAACTAAAAGGCTGGATGAGGAGCTACTTAACTTATTTAGTTTCACGGTTTCTGCAGAGCTTTCATGTTAGTTCCAGTCGTCTGTTACCACTCAAATCTCTCTTCCCCTGTAGTGGGTATACAGGGGTCAGGATAGAGCAGCAGGTTCGATGACCCTTGTGATAAATCTTCTGCCCACCCTCTCTTCGAGGGTGGTTTTTCAGCGATTTTCTCGCCGCAGACAGAAAACCGCGGAGCTATCAGCTCTTCGCTCCACTCAGTCCAGCACCCGGAAGCGAAAGTGTCAGGTCACATTCACTTTTTACTTCCTCTTTTCTTCTAAGTATTAGCTCTGCTAAGCCCCATTCCTTTTCTTGCATCATTTAAAGATTCAGAATGAGATGAATAAAGTGGTCATTTCCTTTCTTGGCCAGTGATCTCACCACTGTGTGCCAGCATCAGGCAATGAAGCTAGGCTGGATTTGTGCTGTCTGCAACAGCCACAATACTCGTCCACCATGTCTCATTTTCTTTTCCTTTTTTATACAATCCAGTGCAGGAAAAAAATCTGCAGGGGTGTGCTTGGGGTCAGCAACACTGCAAACAGGTTTGGGAGTGGGCTCACTTGCCACCCAATTCTGCTCATTATTCACCTTTGTGTGGTTGTTGGGGGGAGGGGAGGAAAGACAGATAATAAAAATGTGACTTCAGTGGCACTGACTTTTCAGCACCTCAGCTCCTACTGACCACAAGGGGTCCATATAGATAGAGAGTTAGGGGTTTACTCTGTGTTCCTTCTTTGTCTCTCACTCTGTCCGTCTTTGTCTATGAGATTGCTAATCTCAGGGTTTTCTTTCTGCCTTTGTTTCCAAGGCTTGAATGCACAGAGGAGCTTTTGTGTGTGAGAGAGAGAGAGTGAGTGAGTGTGTGTGTGTGTGTGCTTGCGCGCACATGCAGGCTTGCTGACTCTCCTGTTTCCCTCCCCTCTAATGCATTTCCTTAAATAAACCTTTCTGTTAAAGTCATAAACCTGCTTCACTAATTGTTGCTGACTAGATTTCCACACTCAGAAACTTTCACATATTCAGACACCACAAACATGTACTTTTTCCAACACTAGGATGAGAACTAAAACAACAGCAGTACCTTGAAAGCTCTCATTTCTTCAGGACCTCTCTAGGACTTATCTTGATCTCTGGAAACATAATCCCTTGGTTTGCAGTTCCCAAACATACTATGCAGACATGAAGATACAAAGGGTGGGCAAGTGACCTTACATGCATCATGTTATCATTGCGCAAATAGCATAAAGATGTGTTGGAAATCATTTGCATCATGACTGACAAATTGCATAATTTGTGTCATTTGCATGATGAAGTTGTGGAGTAAGTTACTTCATTGATTGGGTCTGCATAGGGTTAAATCTGGCAATCTGGTTGATGGGGTCAATTGTCCTGTTTTTGACCACTTCTTCCATCAGTTAAGAAGGATGTGGGAACTGGACCAATGAGTAAAATGATGTCACACCCCACTTTTACCAGGACTGCCCTAATTTTAGAGGAAGCTTCCTGGATTCCAGACATATCCCCCCTAAACCAGGAAAATATCCCAGTTTTCAGGAACTCATCTCAGCTAGGCAGCAGCAACACAAACAGCAGCAGAGCAGGAAATAACTTCCACCTTCACTGGAAAAGACTCTGATGCTGGGAAAGACTGAAGGCAAAAGGGGAAGGGGACGGCAGAGGATGAGATGGTTACATAGCATCACCAATGTAATGAACATGAATTTGAGTAAACTCCAGGAGACGGTGGAGGACAGGAAGGCCTGGCGTGCTATGGTCCATGAGGTCACGAAGAGTCAGACATGACTAAACGACTGAACAACAACATCCTGTCCATTGCATTTTCATGAGGACTCGAGGCAGCGTAGGCAGCGGCAGTGGGAGAAGCAATAGACATGGATGTATAGTCAAAGGCTTTCACGGCCGGAATCCGATGGTTGTTGTGGGTTTTCCGCGCTGTGTGGCCGTGTTCTGGCAGTTTTGGTTCCTAACGTTTTGCCAGTAGCTGTGGCGGGCATCTTCAGAGGACAGGAGCACAGCTAGAAGATTCTCTCTGTGCCCAAGCAGAGGGTGTGTGTTCCTGCTGGTGTTTATAGCTGCTGAGAGGGTGTGTGTCTTCTGTGGGTCATTTACAAGAGATTAGGAGAGGGTTCTTTGTGGTGATTAGGGGGTGTGGTGCTGTCATATGTGGGATTAGCACATCTATTGTGTGAGTTGTTTGTATATTTCTGTGGTTGAGTAGAGTTCGTTGACCTTTTGCAAGCTGTGTTTTTCAGGACTGGCAGCCAGGTTTTGCTGATCTTTAGGCTTTCTTCTTTTTTATTGAAACTGTGTTGGTGTATTTCAATGGCTTCCCTGTATAGTCTAACATAGTGGCTGTTAACAGCTGTTAACATAGTGGCTGTTAAGAGCTGTTAACTTGGGCACAGAGAGAATCTTCTAGCTGTGCTCCTGTCCTCTGAAGATGCCAGCCACAGCTACTGGCAAAACGTTAGGAACAAAAACTGCCAGAACACGGCCACACAGCCCGGAAAACCCACAACAACCAATAGACATGGACATTGCATCAGATAATCAGCCTCCTGTTAGTGCCTGGGCTTTCTTTCATTCTCCTTGGAAAGGCCCCCTGATGGTGATGGCAGATGGGAAGGGAAGAGAAGATCAACTCCATTCCTGTTTCCTAAATGATAGATAGAGGGTTCTCTTCCTTGTTAATCTTTATTAGCTTGGCTTGACCTGGTTATCATTTTGCAAACAAATATAGTAGAAGAAATGTTTGGAATGACTGAAAGCTGCTTCATTGCAGAGAAGCTCTTCCTAATATTAACTTTTAGTCCTTCTAATAAGAGTGCAGTGGTGAAACCCTTGCAGTTTGATGGGGGAGTGGGTATATGTGTGTCAGATTCCTTTCAGTAGGCTTTGCAGAGAAGATTTTCTTGGTAGTCTCTTTTGATCATTATTACATTTGGACCAAAGGAAACAATGGAGAAATATAATGAATTTAGAGATATTTAATATTTATTTACAGTATTTAATAATAAAAGCAAAAAATAATTTGTATGTTAGATAATAATAATAATATACTACTGTAACTTCATTACTTCTTGAGATGGAGTTGTTTGCTATCAAGGTTTACAAGTCTCCCCATCTTTATACATCAGAACAACATAGTCAAAATAAATTGGTGGTTTTGTTGATTTGGAATATTACCAGCTTCTCGCTGGTTCTGATCCCTCTAGTGCCCAGAGTGGGGAAGTGTTTTCCAGCTCTCAGATCTTTCTTCTCCTCACATGAATTGGTTCCAACAACAGTTCACCAAAGAGACACTTTGGGTTAAGTTTCTGGTTTCTGCATAATCAGATTTTTCTGTTCAACAATACAATAAAAGCTAAAGAAAACCAGAACACAAGTGTGATCAACATTATGAAACTGAGAGACCTGAAAGACAAGTTGGTGAAAAGAAGAGATGCATATTTCCTTGGGCTTCAGCTCCTTAAACACCAAGAGCCACAAGTAATAACTCTTTTCCCAAAACATGTTCACTCTTTCTGTGACACTCAGTTTGGGGGCATATTTGATTATCTGAGTGCATTCTCTTGGATCCTGCTAGATAAGATTCCTCTTTGGGAAGAAGAAGAACACTCTTTACAGCAGAGCTTTCCAAACTGTGTGTCGGGACACGTTAGTGTGTTGGCTGCAGTGTCTGGGTGTGTCGCGGCTGCTGCTGCCTGCGAGCCCTGCCAGGATTCCGCGCAGGTCCTAGTGCCTGCCTTGTGCCTGGCTGCCTCCAAAGCTGCTGTGATTCCGCGCAGGTCCTAGTGCCTGCCTTGTGCCCTGCTATAAGAGTGTGTTGCGAAATGATGCATGTCTAAAAAGTGTGTCACCAACATTAGAAGTTTGGAAAGCTCTGCTTTACAGTCTGGAACTGCAAAATCAAAGAAACATTTATTTGAAGAAGCATGAGAGGTTTCTGCATATATTTGCTGCCATCTAGTGGTGATCTGGAGTTTTGCAGCCAAAATGTGGTAGCCCTTTTTAAGCGGATCCTCTGTTTTTACAAAAATATTCCTTTTTTTTATTAATAAGAATTTTATTGAGTTTAAGCAAAGATAGTAAAGGTAAAGGTTCCCCCTACACAGTTGTGCAGTCATGTCCGACTCTAGGGGCCGGTGCTCATCTCCGTTTGTTAGTCGAAGAGCCAGCGTTGTCCGAAGACGCTTCCATGGTCATGTGGCCCCATGACGCGCGTGGAACACTGTTACCTACCCACCGAAGTGGTACCTATTCATCTACTTGCATTTGCTTGCTTTCGATTGCTAGGTTGGCAAGAGCTGGAGCTAGTGCGGGAGCTCACTCTGCACGCAGGGCTAGGGATTCAAACCTCTGAACTTACGATCTTCCAACTGACAAGCCTGGCGTCTTACCCATTGAGCCACCACACCCCTAATCAAAGATAAAAACTACAAAAAAACAGAAAAAACTACAAAAAGAAAAAGAAAAAAAAGAGTGAGAAAACAAAAAAGAAAATATTTTTTGAAAGATTACATATCAAGATGACTTCCGACTTTCAACAAGAATATACAGCAGTTTCCATAATTAATCCCTTACTCTATATCTAACCAAAATCACATTATTTCTATAAGTCAATCCATTAACATATTATAAAACTAAAAAGAATTGCTCTTTCCCCATATATATATATATATATATATATATATATATATACACACACACACACACACACACACACACACACACACACACACTGCTCAAAAAAATAAAGGGAACACTGAAATAAGACATCCTAGATCTGAATGAATGAAATATTCGTATTAATTACTTCGTTCATTACATAGTTGAATGTGCTGACAACAAAATCACACAAAAATTAGCAATGGAAATCAAATGTAAGCAACCCCTGGAGGTCTGGATGTGGAGTTACACTCAAAATTAAAGTGGAAAAGAACACTACAGGCTGATCCAACGTTGATGTAATGTCCTTAAAACAAGTCAAAATGAGGCTCAGTAGTGTGTGTGGCCTCCACGTGCCTGTATGACCTCCCTACAATGCCTGGGCATGCTCCTGATGAGGTGGCGGATGGTCTCCTGAGGGATCTCCTCCCACACCTGGACTAAAGCATCCCCCAACTCCTGGACAGTCTGTGGTGCAACGTGGCATTGGTGGATGGAGCGAGACATGATGTCCCAGATGTGCTCAATTGGCGGGCCAGTCCATAGCATCAATGCCTTCGTCTTGCAGGAACTGCTGGCACACTCCAGCCACATGAGGTCTAGCATTGTCTTGCATTAGGAGGAACCCAGGGCCAACCGCACCAGCATATGGTCTCACAAGGGGTCTGAGGATCTCATCTCGGTACCTAATGGCAGTCAGGCTACCTCTGGCGAGCACATGGAGGGCTGTGCGGCCCCTTAAAGAAATGCCACCCCACACCATTACTGACCCACTGCCAAACCGGTCATGCTGGAGGATGTTGCAGGCAGCAGAACGTTCTCCACGGCGTCTCCAGACCCTGTCACGTCTGTCACATGTGCTCAGTGTGAACCTGCTTTCATCTGTGAAGAGCACAGGGCGCCAGTGGCGAAGTTGCCAATCTTGGTGTTCTCTGGCAAATGCCAAACGTCCTGCACGGTGTTGGGCTGTAAGCACAACCCCCACCTGTGGACGTCGGGCCCTCATACCACCCTCATGGAGTCTGTTTCTGACCGTTTGAGCAGCCACACGCACATTTGTGGCCCACTGGAGGTCATTTTGCAGGGCTCTGGCAGTGCTCCTCCTGTCCCTCCTTGCACAAAGGCGGAGGTAGCGGTCCTGCTGCTGGGTTGTTGCCCTCCTACGGCCTCCTCCTCATCTCTTGATGTACTGACCTGTCTCCTGGTAGCGCCTCCATGCTCTGGACACTACGCTGACAGACACAGCAAACCTTCTTGCCACAGCTCGCATTGATGTGCCATCCTGGATGAGCTGCACTACCTGAGCCACTTGTGTGGGTTGTAGACTCCGTCTCATGCTACCACTAGAGTGGAAGCACCGCCAGCATTCAAAAGTGACCAAACCATCAGCCAGAAAGCATAGGAACTGAGAAGTGGTCTGTGGTCACCACCTGCAGATCCACTCCTTTATTGGGGATGTCTTGCTAACTGCCTATGCTTTCCGCCCGTTGTCTATTCCATGTGCACAACAGCATGTGAAATTGATTGTCAATCAGTGTTGCTACCTAAGTGGACAGTTTGATTTCACAGAAGTGTGATTGAGTTGGACTTACATTGTGTTGTTTCAGTGTTCCCTTTATTTTTTTGAGCAGTGTGTGTGTGTGTGTGTGTGTGTGTGTGTGTGTGTGTATATATATATATATATATAACAAATATATAAAACTCTAAATCCACTTCCCCCAGAAAAAGAACCCATTTATTTAATATTTCCTTCCTACCACTATTCTATATATTTCTAACCACTGTAATAAAACTCAAATTATATTTAAATTTTGTACTTAATAATACTTTTATACTTAATAATACTATAACAATCTTAACCTTATTAAACCTATAACCAAACTCTAATTATTGTATCTTATAAATTTTAAAAGATCAAACAAACTTTAAAAACAATAGAATACTTCTTAATCCAAATCATTAAAGAAAAATAGAATCATACAAGCCTTAATATCAATCCACATACATATTCTTCATTTCTTATCCCACCTCAAAGTAAACCAGAACATTTACATGTCTCCATATTACACATAAGGCAATTTTTACATAGAAATCAAACAGCCCAACTGCCCTCCTTACAAAGTCAAATTCCTCAGCTGGAAACCTCCAACAAAAAGGGACTGCTTCGTTCTCAAAACAATCTTTCAGAAAGACAAAACCGACAATATCTTGCAAGTCAAACTGTCTTAACTCCTTCCACACCAAAGTATATCCGTCTCCTGGCATTTCCTCGAAACCTCTAATCTCGTTGTCAATAAAAGCATCCTGCTCTTGATTCTCTTCTTCTTCCTTCAAAGCATCCTCAACCAGTTGACACATTTTAAAACTGATGTTTTGTACCGAATATCTTGCATAATAGTTTGGCAAGTATCATGGAGAAGCTGTTTAAAGTCACAACTAAGCTCGGAGCAAAACTCTGAGAGTATTTCTTTAAGGTCATCCATGTTTCAGGCAGAAAATTAAGGCGCCCCCTGAATACTTAGTTAGCACAGATAGAAGTTAGTGGGTTAGTAAAAGGCAACCCAAAGAAAGTGGATAGAAAAACTGAAATCTCAAAACAGCAAAATCAACATATTACTTTAGCATCCGTAGCCATTCTTAAACTGCCAGTAACAATTCTTGATTATTTAAAATCAGTCACTTCGGGTGAGATGGGAAGCCGTATAAATTTGACAAACAAACAAATCAATAAATGATTACTGAAAGTTGACATCTACCTGATGGCACATAACCAATCAATAAATCAGTACTAAGAACTTTGTAGCAACATATGGACCACTGATTCTATTGACCCTGTACTACTTAAGGAAAATTGTTCTGTGTATGGAGGTCAATAGAATCTCCCTTCTAGCAATGTCCAGAAAAGCATATTGAAAAGGTTTCTTTAGGTGAGTGAGGTGAGGTAGGAAAGATCATCTCTTACAAAAGAGCTTTCCAAACTGTGTGTCGCGACACAAAAGTGTGTCGCCACACAGAGTCTGGTGTGTCGCCACACAACCCGGAAGCGCTGATCATCATCAGCGCTTCCTGGTTTTCCTGCGGCGACACACCAACGGCGGCGCACAAAAACCCGAAAGCGGCAGCAGTGCTTCTGGGTTTTTGCGCGCTGCCGCAACGGCGGCACTTCCGGGTTTTCCCGTGGCGACACACCAACAGCGGTTGGTGTGTCGCCGCGGGAAAACTTTGGAAAGCCCTGTCTTACAAGGTGGCTATTCCTGGTGCTCCCAAAGGTGTAGTGCTTGGGCAACTGGCTCAGATCTTTTTAGAGATCAGTGTCTCATCCCTGTTGCCTCTCAATGTTTTCTTACTTTGAATACTTAAACAACTGCGCATAAATACTACAAAATTACTGAAAGACATTGTGTTTAATTTTATACCAAGTAAAGACTGTGTCAGCTTTTGTTCACTTAGGGATTCACTGAAATATACCTTTGACCAGAGTGCCTAAACTTTAGCATACATTTGTATTTAATAGAAAGAGTACCCGCAGAAGAAATGAAGGTATCTTTGTTTCTCTTTATTACTAAATTCTTTTTTATTTTTAACAAAGGGCCAACCAAAGTGGAAGTAGGGCCAGAGATTATGACTGTCAGGAGCAACAGAGTGGTGCTGGATAATTCCATTGGCCCAGCAGATTGTAATATTTGATGGCAAAATAAGTGATGTTTTGCCAAAGAGAATTTGGGCCAGACCCAATCTTGAGAAGGTATGAATTGGTATTATATTCTATTTATTTATGGATTTCTATACTATACTTAGCAATTCGAAAGCATGCAAATGCAAGTAGATGAATAGGTACCACTTCCGTGGGTAGGTAACAGCGTTCCGCGCGCGTCATGCCGGCCACATGACCGTGGAAGCGTCTTTGGACAATGCTGGCTCTTCGGCTAACAAACGGAGATGAGCACCGGCCCCTAGAGTCGGACACGACTGCACAAATGTGCGGGGGGAACCTTTACCTTTATACTATACTTCAGTACACAATTTCAGAATAATTTACAAATAAAGTAGAGAAACAAGATAAAAATACAGTCCACAATCAGAAATGTAAAAAGCAGCAAAAAAAACAAATCCAAACACTTTTTAATTTTAATTTTTAAAAGCATAAGAATATAAAAGATGCTTTGGCCTAGTGCTGAAATGATAAAGCATATGTTTATATAGCTTGGATTCTGATTTTTTTCTCTCCTATTGTTCTCAACAAGAGAACAAAACATCTGTTAACTGCTACTAGCAGCCCTAGAGATTTATCAAAGAACTTGACTCACAATAAGACTTAGTTAAAGAAATTATATGGTATGTGGGTTACTATGACCAAGAAAATTCTCACCAGCATAAGGGAGTATTAAGGGTGTTAAGGAAAAGGAAAGCCTAGAATGATCAATACTAGGTTTGGATGAGGTCATTTGGTTCCTAGCCACACTTCAAGCCTACTGTGAAAGTAAAATATATACCAGAGCACTAATAAATAAATAAATAAATAAATAAATAAATAAATAAATAAATAAATAAATACACACACACACACACACACACACACACACACACACTATTGTATACCACCCAGAGTCGCGTTCTGTGAGATGGGGGGCCATATAAATATGATTTATAAATAAATAAATACTTGGAAAGTATTTGAATAAGAGAATCTCTCAATACCTAATACTACATCTCTGAGACTAATTCTCCACTTAGTCACACCAATGTTATGCTGTTGTGATTCCACTGTAAAAGAGTTGAGGATTAGATTTATGGCCATTAAATCAGAAATAAACTGCACATCACCTTCACCATTATAGCCATAGGGCAGGTTAAGGATTTGTTTGATTTTTCCTTGCCTCTCTCCTGCAGATTGAACTTTTAACTTTTGGGCCAATGACCCTTTATGATTACTCTCTGCTGAGATCACACTGTGTTGTCCATATTTTTTCACTAATAATTGACATATATATCACATGTATGTGAATTGTTCTTTTGCTACCCACAGGTTTTTCTCACTGCTTGGATCATAGGAAGTAGTTTGGGGAAAAAGCAATGGCTTCTTTCTTATGAAAATAACCCATCCATGTGTCATCAGTGTGAGACTAGCAGTACTAGCAGCTAGCTGTAGAAATTTAAGAAGAGCCCTACGTGTAAAAAGTAAAGACCTGTCTGGTCCAATAGTTTCTCACAATGGCCAAACAGATGTCTTTGGAAGCCCATAAAGAGGAGATAAGTGCAAAACATCCTCCAGTTGTATTCCTCAGCAACTGGCATTGAAAAGCAAGCTGTGTCTGTATATGTATATATACATATACATATAGTCAGTGGTCTGTTGCCATTGATACCTTATCCTCCATGAATTTGTTTATTTTCCTTTTAAATTGATATTAATGGCAACACCGGTTCTTGTGTGGTGCTGAGTCCCTTGATTCAGAATATGAATGGACTTGATATTAGATCATAAGAATACAGTTTGGTGATGTCTTTGAGTACCTGAAATTGTGATGCGGACTACAGTACTCTATTTTCTGTCCTGCTTGTGGGTTTTCTTTAGGTATCTGGTTGGACACTGTGGAAACAGAATGCTGCACCAACTTTTGCACTGAATAACTGGACATTCCCTCTTCCCAAATAGCGGAGAACTAGAGTTCTAATGAAAACAAGGCTCGTAGTATCAGAGTAATAGTGTGTCTTTTGTTGTCATACCATGCTCCCTAATTTGATTTAAAACACTTGGAACTGACTCTGAGAATAGTTTTGCAGGTTAATGAAAACTAGATAATGAGATCATCCAAAAATAAAAACACAACGATACCCCCAATTAATCAGGATTGACATGAGGCAACTCACCTTCTCAAAGGCCATACATTTCCAGGAGGTGCTGAAAAGACAAACAATTGCAGTTACTGAAGTTATTCATGCATGCAAATTATAATTCATTGTAAATATTAAGCACCCATTTTTTTCTACCCTTGAACTGTCTCTTTTTCCAACAACAATCTGGATCTTTGCAAAAGGTATTATCTACAAATGAAATCAGAAGCTGGTTTGTCATTAAAATTAGCATAAAAGGAAATTCAGCATAGACATTTTAATTATTGTGAACTACAATCCAATAGAAAACTACTGTAATGGGTTTAAGAACAGTGCAAGATATTTAGTGTGCTTCCCAGTTTATGATTATATTAAATATTGGGCCATAATTCTCCTTAACTTTCCAAAGCAGTGTAAAAAGCTAAGTGATAACACGGTATTTTGAATGAAGTGCTTGCATTAGGGGCAAACATTTTAAAGACCACATCAATAGGTATTCTGTAATGACTTCTTCTGCCTACAGATACTCTTATGTTGGGAACCTTGTGGTCATGCCCGGGATACCCTCATGTACATATCTGTGAGCCTGGATGCCCAGCAAGTGAGAGATTTACATGTGTGACTAAGGCTGCAGCTGCAGGAGGGATCACCACCATTGTTGACATGCCATTGTATGGTACCCTAGAGCTGGAAGAATGGAATAAAGTTTTTTCCTCTTCCAATTTGGAATGCAAATCTATGTTGTTGTTGCATTGTTTTAAAAGCACAGTGTATATGAGAGTGATTCTGAATGTGAGTGTGTGTGTGTGTGTGTGTGTGTGTGTGTGTCTTCAAAGTCAGTTTTGACTCCTGGCAACTGCCTGGACAAGTCCCTGCAGTTTTCTTGGCAAGATGTCTATGAAGGTTCTCAGTCATCCAGGTGGAATTGTCTGTAGCTTGAATCATGTCAACTGGATTTCTATTTTCTCAGTGGAAACGTTTCGCTCCTTATCAAAGGAGCTTCTTCAGTCTGAGCAAAGTTGGTAAGGGAATCCTAAATATGTTTCTAGGTAGCTGTGTGACCTTACACCTGGGGTCATGGTTATATTGAGATGTTATTTTAAGTCCTTTTATTATCTAAAGGAGGATCGTTAAGATCACCATGCTGCTGTTGAGCTTGTGAAATGGTCTTAATCTTCCTAGGCACAGAAGACAGAGCCGGAGAAAGATGGGAGAAAGATTGTGCCTGAGGCCCCCACCTCTATTCAAGGAAGGATTTTCCAAGTTGGCATAAATGGATTCCTTGACCCCTCTCTCTTGGCAAGATTTTTCTTTTCTTGGCAAGGTTTTTCAGAAGTGGTTTGCCACTGCCTTCCTCCTAGGGCTGGGAGAGAGTGACTGGTCCAAGGTCACTCCACTGGCTTTGTGCCTAAGGCAGGACTAGAATTCAGTTTCTGGTTCCTACCCTGTACCTTAACCCCTGCATCAAACTGGTATGTATGCATATGCATATGCATATATATATATGTGTGTGTGTGTGTGTGTGTGTGTACACATACATATACACGCACCCTCTCCCATTTTTTGTCTTACTATAGCTGATGTTATGCATATATTTAAGGGGTTTTTTTTCCTGAGAGTCTCCTAATGCAAGCACAGGAGAGATTTTTGGGAAGGTGAATTTCAGAAAGGAAGAATCTTTCCAGCATGAGCAGCATGCTTGTGCTCATAGTGCATAGGATACTACCCAGCATCTTTTTTGCTTTATTATTATTAGATGAGCTCTGTGCAGTTTCTATAGCCTATAGCCTATCTTTTTGGAATTTGTCACTTAAACTATTCTGGCCAAAAGCAATCTTCTGGCAATGCAATTTTTTTTGTGCCATAAAATTCCTAAAGTGATCCTGCAGTGCCAACTACTGGACATATTAGGTTGCTGTAGGATAAGATAATTATGCCTTCACATAAAAAAAGGTAGAGGTTCCCCCCGCACATTTGTGCAGTCGTGTCCAACTCTAGGGGCCGGTGCTCATCTCCGTTTGTTAGCCGAAGAGCCAGCGTTGTCCGAAGACACTTCCACGGTCATGTGGCCGCATGATGCACGTGGAACGCTGTTACCTACCCACCAAAGTGGTACCTATTAATCTACTTGCATTTGCACGCTTTCGAATTGCTAGGTTGGCAAGAGCTGGAGCTAGTGCGGGAGCTCACTCCATCACGCGGGGCTAGGGATTCGAACCTCTGAACTTACGATCTTCTGATTGACAAGCCTGGTGTCTTACCCGCTGAGCCACCATGCCCCTTTTATGCCTTCACATAATGGAAGGTACGCCTATAGGTCTCAACAGAGCTTTGACAACCTTGGCCCAGTATTGTTTTAATAATCAGCTTGAAATAAATTATCAAAAAACAAAGATAATGACCTTCGCCAAAAGGCCGAAACTTCGCACATGGAATATAAATGGGCACAGAATAGAGCAAGTGACTAGCTTTAAATACCTTGGGGTAGTCATGCACGCTACTGGATCTAGGAAACCTCACTTTGATTATGTAGCTGATATCGGACACAAATCAGCAAATGCCATTTTAAAGTTCTTCCGGAACAAAGGAGAGCACTATATACCAGCAGCTCTTAAACTCTTCCAGGCGAAGACATTAGCCCAGCTACTTTACGGGTCCTGTGTTGGTGCTATGACTTTTACTTCCCTGGAAAGAGTGCAATCAAAATTCATAAGAGCAATATCCCAAATGCCCAAGTGTGTTTCAAATGCTTACCTTCGATTAGAAGCCGGCATGGTAAAAGTTGAGGCAAGAGTGCGACTAGCTTCTCTGAACCTCTGGCTAAAACTTAAGTATTTCCCTCAAGGTTTAGCGCCACTCATTTTCCAAGATTACTTTCAATCTTCATGGTTAAAGGATATTGAAATTAGTCTTGCAAACCTAGGATTTTCTACGGCTGCAATTCTTAGGATGGAGTATGACCAAGCAAAATTGGTCTTGAAGCAAAGGATAAAGGACATAGAACGACAAACAGACTTAGAGAAGACCCCTTATTTCCTAGCTTCAGAGTATATAGCTTCAGAGTATAATAAATATATAGTCAAATATATAGTCAATACCGCTAAGTATATTGCACAACTCGAAATTCCTAGCCATCGGAAAGCTTTTTCCCTAGCTCGAAGCCATGCGCTCCCTTCTGCAGTCTTGGATGGCAGATACAAAAAAATCCCTTTCGCTGCAAGGTGCTGCGCTTGTAACATAGGAGAGATAGAAACCACAGACCACGTGCTCCTTCGCTGCCCTTTTTATAAAGAGCTTAGGAATAAATTAATAATACCTCTGATCAATAAGTATCCTAGGCGGCAAGATATAGTCTCTATGCAAATGCTACTTATAGATGAATATCCAAATGTTACAGCACAAGTAGCCAGATTCTGTGCAGCTGCCATGAAGATACGCCAGACTATGATTTGAAAATGTAATATGGTATTCCTTGTAATAATTTTAAGTGGCATATATATTATATATGATATTTTATTTTCGTATCACTCATTTTAATATTTGTATTTTATATTTTTAAAATTATGTACAACAGAGAATATTAGTCATGATAATGTAAATGAATAAGACTGTTTTTAAATTTGATAAGGGGCTCATTTACATCGTGATCTAAATGCATTTTAATATTTAATTGGGACTTGTTAAATTAGATTTAAAACTATTTCAAATCAGAGGGTTTATATTGTAAAGCCCAATGTGTTTACTTTGTAAAATTCCAACTTGTACTGGTCAGTGACCGTAATAAATTGATTTGATTTGATTTGATTTGATTTGATAATGGAAGGTATATTTTTATTTTCAATTTCCACATCAAAAGTCAAAAGAAAAATGTCTTTCTTTTCAGGACTCCAAGTAAATGGCTACAAAAAAACCTATGTTACATCATTCACACACACACAAATAAAAAAACAAATAGCTACTGTGGCATTATCATTATTTAATGCATTTAACAAATGTATGCTGTCCCTTAAGAGAAGACTCTTAAGAGTCTCTTGGACTGCAAGGAGGTCAAACCAGTCAATCCTAAAGGAAATCAACCCTGACTGCTCATTGGAAGGACAGATGCTGCAGCTGAAGCTCAAATACTTTGGCCACCTAATGCGAAGAGAGGACTCACTGGAAAAGACCCTGATGCTGGGAAAGACTGAAGGCAAAAGGAGAAGGGGACGGCAGAGGATGAGATGGTTAGATAGCATCACCGATGTAACGAACGTGAATTTGAGTAAACTCCGGGAGACAGTGGAGGACAGGAAGGCCTGGCGTGCTATGGTCCATGAGGTCACGAAGAGTCGGACACGACTAAACGACTGAACAACAACAACAAATGCTGTGCCTTTCCTATCCATTCAAGGGTATTGTACTAGAAAAAGAAAATTCAAAACTAAAATGGAAACTCTTGTGTACAAATCAACATTTAGCTACAAAGCTCACTGGCCAATCACTCACTAATGTATTTTTTACAAACTAGCCACTACATGTTAGCCTAGAGTTTTGTATGAATCCAATCTGTAGGTTAGTGTATGACTTTTTGTTTTATGCAAACCCATAATTATGGACCATTATTAAGTTGATAAAAATATGAGATGGAGCTGTGTCGTATTTTGAGCGTTTTAGAGAAAATTGATTATCTGCCATCAAAATGCCTTCACTGCATTTGCATTCACATTTTAGAGCAGGGGTGGGCAACGTCAGGCCCACGGGCCTCCCGCCTAAGGCCCACAGGGCTCCTGCCCACAAACCCCGCCCCTTCCACGTGATTGGCTCCCTCCCGCAAACTCCGGCCCCTGGTCCACGGAAATCCCAGAAACCCCGCCCCCCAGCCCCCGGTTATAAATATCCAAATGGCCCTTGGCAGAAAAAAGGTTCCCCACCCCTGTTTTAGAGGAAAGATAGGATATGAAAGCCCAGCATATTCCCACTAGGGGGAGACCATCAATTCCCCGGGGAGTTTATTTATTTATATTTATATTTATATTTATATTTATATTTATATTTATATTTATATTTATATTTATATTTATATTTATATTTATATTTATATTTATATTTATACACCTCTTATCCCCTCCCTAACGGAGGACTCTAGGCGGCTTACATACACATATACATTTCATGTTATACATTTCATATTATACATTTTCAATTTAACTGCGCGCTAAGGGAAGGGGTAAGGGAACCGACTCTTCCGAAGCTACTTGGACTACAAGCCCCACAATGCCTTGTGTCGGAGCCGGCTGCCGACGTCCTGTAGATGAAGCTGCTTTTTCCGGGATCCGTCAGAGCCACCGCCGTTCCAAAGATCTTCCGTTTGGTGGGTGACCCCTGACAGGACACCAGCAATTTTACCCACTTAAGGTGGTACCCATTTATCTACTCGCAAAGCTTTCGAACTGTTGGGTTGACAGGAGCTGGGACGAGCAACAAGAGCTCACCTCGTTGCACGGGGATTCGAACTGCCGACCTTCCGATCGGCAGTCTACAGCTCAGCGGTTTAACCCACTGAGCCACCGCGTCCCTTTTAAGTGTTAAGTGAATGTAGGCAGAAAAAAGCAAACAGATTCATTCAGTCTTGTTCAAGTTGCGCACACCACTAGTGCTGTGTATAGGTCATATTATGGTACCTTACTGACTGGGCTAGACAGGCTATTAACTTAGAGGGGCAGCAGGAAAAAAAATAGAATTCGAACTCTAGAGCTCTGGCTTCTTTGCACTGCAGTGGGCAATCAGCTGCTGTGTTTAAGATATCATCCTTGTGTGCAATGAAGATTCTAATCTAGCTGAGTGGTATATGAGAGTTTTCTCCCAGATCAAGTTAAATGCAGGAGAAGGAATTAAGGGTCTAGATTTTTATGAATAACTGCCAAGCCCTGGTGTGAAGCCTGACAGCCGAGGTTACCATGCCCATTCAAATCTGGCTGGAGAATTATTAATGTAAAGGGTGGAAATGAAGATTTACTCTAAATCACTGAATCTGAACTGCTCCAGCTGATTCCAAATATGTATTGGTGTAAGGTGCCCAAATCTCAATTCCAAGTTAAAATATTTGAATTCCATTGTGGCCTATGCTTGGACAGTAATAAGGTGATCTTTCTGAGATGTCGGGCTGATAGTTTGGGGACTTGCCCACTCATAATTATGACGTGTTAAGTTCCTTCTAGGGGCGTGGTGGCTCAGCGGGTAAGACGCCAGGCTTGTCGATCGGAAGATCGCAAGTTCGGAGGTTCAAATCCTTAGCCCTGCGTGCGGAGTGAGCTCCCGCACTAGCTCCAGCTCTTGCCAACCTAGCAATTCGAAAGCATGCAAATGCAAGTAGATTAATACGTACCACTTTGGTGGGTAGGTAACAGCATTCTGCGTGCATCATGCGGCCACATGACCGTGGAAGCGTCTTCGGACAACGCTGGCTCTTCGGCTAACAAACGGAGATGAGCACCGGCCCCTAGAGTCGGACACGACTGCACAAGTGTGCGGGGGGAACCTTTACCTTTACTATGTTCCTTCTTGTTTTAAAAGTTCTATAGTTATTCTAGTTCCTAAGAAATCTTCCATTAGTGAGCTGAATGACTACAGATCTGTTGCATTGACGTCTGCAGTTATGAAGACCTTTGAGAGACTAGCGCTGGCTCACTTGAAAGCTATCACAGATCCCGTTAGATCCATTGCAGTATGCTTATAGAGGAAACAGGTCAGCAGATGCTGCTGTCAACATGGCTTTACATTATATTTTGCAACATCCTGAATCTCCGAAGTCTTATGCACGAATCCTATTTGTGGACTTTAGTTCAGCATTTAATACCATTGTTCCAGGAATTCTTTACAACAAACTGATCCAGCTCACTGTGCCTGACCTGACCTGTAGGTGGATAATCAGTTTTCTAACAGATAGGAAACAACATGCGAGGCTAGGCAAAACTGTATGCAGTATTCGGTCAATCAGCACAGGTGCCCCGCAGGGATGTGTGCTCTCCCCGCTGCTTTTCTCCCTCTATACCAATGACTGTACTTCAAAAGATTCTTCTGTTAAAGTTTCGAAATTTGCAGATGATACAACTGTCATTGGTCTCATTCGGAATGGTGATGAGTCAGCATATAGACAGGAGGTACAACAACTGGTCCTGTGGTGCGGTTACAACAATTTGAAACTGAATACACTTAAAGCTGTAGAGATGGTTGTGGATTTTAGAAAGAACTCCTTCAATTCCCCTTTCCTTACTATACTCGATGGCCCTGTATCAGTAGTAGAGTCCTTTAAGTTTCTGGGCTCCGTAATTTCTCAAGATCTGAAATGGACGCTTAACATCAGAACTATTATCAAAAAGGCACAACAAAGGATGTTCTTCCTGCGTCAACTTAGGAAGTTTAAACTATCTCAGGAGCTTCTGGTACAGTTTTACGAAGGAACTATTGAGTCTGTTATCTGTTCTTCTATAACTGTTTGGTTTGGCTCTGCAACCAGGCAGGACAGACATAGACTCCAACGGATAGTCAAGTCGGCAGAAAGAATTATTGTAATCCGCCTGCCCTCTATAGAAGACCTGTATGTTGCAAGGGTCAAAAGTAGGGCGGAGAAGATATCTGCAGACCCTTCTCACCCTGGATATAAACTGTTTCAGCTTCTTCCATCAGGACGGCGTTACAGAATACCGTATGTCAAAACATCTAGACATCGAAACAGTTTTTTCCCTTGTGCTACTGATTTGTTGAACTCCTAATTAATGCAGCATGATATAATGCTTGATAATGTATGCCATTGATTTGTTGAACTTTTAATTAATGTAGCATGAGATAATGATTGATGATGTATGATAAGACATGACTGCTAAGACGTGACCGGTAATGCTCTGTTATATGTGAACATATGCTAGATAACAGATGCAGTATTATTGTCCCTTAATTTTCCCTTTAAATATGAGTATGTGTTAGTTAAATAGCTGTAGTATTATTATTTTTTCTTTAATTTTTCTTTTCTTGATTGTATAATTTATTATTGTTTATTCTTTTGATGTTAGGTAAATACATAGAGAGCTCTTGCACCGAAGTCAAATTCCTTGTATGTTTAGTCATACTTGGCCAATAAAGTATTCTATTCTATTCTATTCTATTCTATTCTATTCTATTCTATTCTATTCCATTCCATTCCATTCCATTCCATTCCATTCCATTCCACTGGATTTGCTTGCAGGGTAGCTGGATGCCTATGGACATAGCAAGTTAACAGAAGTAAACAAACACTTTAGTCATTGTTCTACTTCATTCATTTTATTAGTAAGCTTTCTATATTGTTACTCTCATATCTCTGGGGACTCTAAGCACTTTTTTCTCAACTTGCCTATCTTAGGCTGAACTCCTACCAATGCTGAAGGCTGGTGTGCCTGGATTTCAGTGCTTCTTGATGGCCACCTGTGTGGATGATTTTTTCCATCTGAGTCTGCATGATTTACAGTACATGCAGCAATGACTGAACTACAAGACACAAACTGTGTGCTTCTGGTAAGGATCTGGGCTTCTGAAGGGTTCACTGAAATGCTATTCTCTGTTCCAGAAAATTCCAAGGATAGGGCCGAACAATGCTTTTATTGTGCAAACACTTGGGATTTTACACATAGTCCAGTTATTACCTTCTACAAGTAACTATTCTTTATTTTTTCAGTTCTACTTCTATTTTTTTCCTTTTTTCAAAAGAAATAGGTTAAGATGGGAAATATAAAATAGTAATGTGTATGTTTGTGTGTGTGTGTGAGAGAGAGAGAGAGAGAGAGAAAGAGAGAGAGAGAGAGAGAGTGTGTGTCTTTGAGTCAACTCCTAGCAACTGCTTGGACAGGTCCCTGCAGTTTTCATGGTAAAATTTCAGAAGTGGTTTGCCATTGCCTCCTTTCTAGGGCTGAGAGAGAGTGACTGGCCCAAGGTCACCGAGCTGGCTTTGTGCCTAAGGCAGGATTAGAACTCACCGTCGTTTCTAGCCTGGTCCGTTAACCATTACATCAAACTAGCTCTCTAAAATAGTCATAAAAAAAAGTAAAGGTTCCCCCCGCACATTTGTGCAGTCGCGTCAGACTCTAGGGGGCGGTGCTCATCTCCGTTTGTTAGCCGAAGAGCCAGAGTTGTCCAAAGACGCTTCCACAGTCATGTGGCCGTATGACATGCGCGGAACGCTGTTACCTTCCCACCGAAGTGGTACCTATTAATCTACTTGCATTTGCATGCTTTCAAATTGCTAGGTTGGCAAGAGCTGGAGCTAGTGCGGGAGCTCACTCCGTCACGCGAGGCTAGGGATTCGAACCTCCAAACGTGCGATCTTCCGATCGACAAGCCTGGTGTCTTTCCCGCTGAGCCACCATGCCCCATTAAAAATAGTCATACATACAAACAAAAGACATAATGCAGCTGCTATCATCCTTCATTCTTTGATGGATTTTCTGGGAGAAGAAAATCCATTAAACAATGAAGAAGAAAAAAAGAAAAACAAGAAAAGAAGAATGGCAAGAAAGAAAGTGAAGAAAGGCAAGAAAACATAGAAGACTTACCAATACAAGACAACAGCATGGGTAAATCAGCCAAAAGGAAAGTGATTTTATGAACTTATAATCAGAATAATGTTAGCTAAACCTTATTTCAAACTAGCAGTTTTTTAAAAAAGGGAAGGCATTGTTACATTGCTACCTTCTGTAAAGCTTTTAAAAAACTTCATTTTAAACATTCTTTTTATTTGGGAATCTTTACCCAGTTTCATGCAGAACAGGAGCCAAGTCAATGGATTCCTGTCCAAGAGGGTATGTACAGTATAGTATGTAAGTATAGTTCCTTTTTCCTATACATCAAATATATTTGCTAGAAGACATGGGTGCACATCTTATACCCACCCTCATTTATCACATGACAGCTTCTGGATCTGGCCCTCTTTCTGCCACTTCACATGCAACCCACCCCGAATTTGTCAACATCTCTTTGTTTTCTTCCAAACTTAATTGTTTGCTTAGCTTAGAACTTACTTTGCATCAACAAAGAAGTGCATAATAAGAATGGACACAATCAAAGGACAGTTAAATATGGGTTAATCACAGAGGAGACTGCAAGGAGGCAGCATAAGCAGTGAATTGTTTAGAAATCACAATGTTTTTAGAACAGTTTCTTTATGACAAAGACCAAAGGAAGATTTGAGTTGCACCAGAAATGGTTACAACATCCTTGGGACATGTATAGAGTTGGGAGTATCACTGGAGAAGATTAAGGACATTCTAATGTATTCAGATACTTGGAATTGTCTTGCAAGCGATCTGGGTTCTTCCTCATGGCCATGTTAACAAGCTGTCTTCCAGTCCTTGAACCACCAGAAAAATATGCTAGCCTAAATTACCCATCATTGACAGATGAGCCCTATTGTACCTCAGGATCAAGGCTGGCAAGTAATTCGGTCCTTACAGTTTTAATGTGGGACAAGTTAAGGAAAGTGACCGGAGGCTTTCCCTGTTGGCTCAAGGACTGCTAGATAGCACTTTAACTTGGCCATAAGGGAGAGCTTTAAATGTTGGTCAGTTTTTTAAAGAAGAAGGGGAAAGAGGAGGTAATCATTCCTGATGGGTCCTCCTGAGTGAGTATGATCTAGTAGTTACTATGTGTAGAACTCATTGATAGGCATATCCATGTGGCAAGATGGGGGGGGGCACATTCCTTTGCAGGTGAGATTTGAAACAAAACAAAAGTGTGTGTGATCAACCTACAAGTTGATGGTCCAAAGCTATTTGTAAACACCACACATCCATGTACACCATACCCCCATACCCCCATCTTTTCATGCACTCAGTCCCTAGCTATATGCTTAAATACTGCTTTCTGATCAGGCTATTCCCTACATAAAAATATATTTTCTTCACCATTTATTGCTAGGTAATTTATCTTTTATTGCAAGATAAGCCATTCCCTTTCCAAATGGCCCCCAACAGGATTCATCCCCGTCTTATTATTAGGCCTTCCACAATTACAGTGTGCTTGGAAGAGAGATTCAGAGGAAGAAATATTAAAAACATGAAATATTAAAAGCGTGAAGAGGAGCTTCCCTCCTTGTTTTTCTCTCCTTTCTCCTTCCTGTCCTGGTAAAACTATTCTTCCTTCTGCCTTACTAGTTAATACAACAGATAAGGACCCCCAGCACTGCTGGGCTGGACAGGGCTTACATAGAGGCCAACTGGGCTGGGCTGAACACTTCTGGGGGCTGGTTGGTTTCCTTGCCCTGACAAAGCAGAATATTCTCTCTCTCCTCCTTCCTGGCTCCATGCACCAGCCTTATATTTTTTAGAATAACTATTAGTGCTTTATGTTGGATTCTTTTTCCTCTGCCCACACAGATGCTGTGGATACTGCAGAATACAGTACCTTCTTGGGCTTGCATCCTGATTCCATGCAAGTGGAGGCCACTCTCCCCATTGCTGAACTCTGCCTCCAGTACAAGTGAGGCAATAACATTGTAAACAGCTTCATTCTGATTTGTATCGTTTGATTGTATTTTAGTGCCAAAGCAATACAAAGGGAAAGTTACTATTCACGTAATTGGAGTGAATGGGAATTTTTTCCCCCTCAAATGCATATAACAGGCACCAAAAACATGAGCCATATGGCAAACCACTTCCGAAAAACCTTGCCAAGAAAACTGCAGGGACTTTCCAATTACTTGGTAAGTAATTTTTTTACATATAACAAATTGGCTTTATTTGCTCTATAATACAATTCACTCCTATTTCTAGAATATTTTGGTCATACACTTCCTATACAACCATTCTCTTTCAGTCCTAGAAAACTGAAGTGATTGGCCGAAACTGAGATCAATAACAGTTTAATCAGCAAACGCTTTCAACCCTGCAGGGTACCATGCCACATTCTTAATCTCTCCTCCACTCAAGCTTTGCCCATCATCAATGATGCTCGTCAAAAGGGAGCACCAATCGCTGTCGAAACTACTCTAAACTACCTCAGCCTGACATCTGAAGGCATTCCTCCAGGAGGAACATACTACAAATGCTGTCCTCCCATCAGAGAGAAAGCCAGCCAGGTGAGGGCTCATGATGTCTATAAGAGATGATAAACATATGAAAGGTAGAAGGGAAAATAAAATATTTTGGATGATGAGGAATTTATTAAACAAATATGTTATCTGTAAGAACAGTAAGAATGAACATTTTCCTGAAAAACCAGAATAGAAAATTGTAATTATTTGTACACTGTGCAGTCAGAGAGATGTACTTATGACTGCAATGAAACTAATCAGTGTTTTAATTAAATCTATTCTTAGGTTAATGAGTTGTAATATCTAGTAATTAATAGCTAATACAAAATGCAAATTTATATGGAATAATTCCATCTGCCCTCGACTGCACAGAGGATAAAGCAATGAGGTAAAACAGCTCTGTTTCACCTTGATAGGTCTGTACATTTAGATAATTAACTTTGATAGTGACATTTAAAGCTTATTTATTTATTTCCCCTTTCTCAATTGCCCAAGTAACTCTGGGAATTCCACATCAGAAATTTATTTAACATACCTAATACTGATTGCAACCAAAGATACTGACAGTAAAAAATAGAAAATGTCAGCCCTGTCAAATCTATTATTTTTAACCATGATTATCATGATTTAAAGTCATAGTGCAAACAATTTGAAGAACTGCATTTCATAAAGCAAATAAAATAAGTAAAAATGCAGAGCTAATTAAGATATGGAAGTATATATCTTTGGATCTATACATGAAAAATATACATTGCAAGTTAATAAAGCAAAACAGTTATACCAAATATGCTTTAGGACAAACAGTAGCAATTGTCTGAACAAAGGCATGTCAAAATTTGCAAGCTTCAATATCAAGGGAAGAACCTTGCTAGGGGCCATATGTGTCTTGATTAGTTAACAAGAAGCAAATCATTTTTAAAAAATCAAAAAAGTGCATCAACAGATTTATTATTGTAGACATTCTGTGAGTACACTGATTATTTGGACTCCTTTTGGTCTGAGTCCACTCTTGGTTTTCAGACAATATCAGCCACCATTGCCCTGATAGGCGATCTCTTGCAGAAAAGAGAGAGGGGGATTGTGACTCTTGCGATCTTGCTTGATCTCTTAGTGACTTTTTCTGACTATGGAATTCTCCTGGATCATCTCTGTGAGCAGGAGAATTGGGGCACTGTGTTACAGTGGTTTCACTCCTACTTGCAAGAATAGTGTTTGAGAGCAGTATTGAGTGACTGTGCCTCTACACTCAGACAGCTATGCTGTGGGGTGCTACAAAACACTATTTGGACCCAACCTAGCTAACATCCTTATGAAACTGTCAGGAGCAGCCGTCGGGAGATGACTATGCAACTAAACCTCAACTCTATTTCTCTGAATCAGGAGAGGCTGTGTATATTCTAAGCCAATGTCTGGGTTCAGTGATAAGATGAATGAGGGCTGAGATTGAATCCTGACAAGACTGAGACTTAGTCAGGGAAGGCATGGGGGATGATGGTTCCCAGGTACAGGAACAGGGAGTTTACCTGTGCTAGATATGTAGTTGGGGGTACTTCTAGAGTTAGTCCTGTCAACTGTGCTATTTCTTGGACAGGGGCAACCTAAATACAGTTGTTCACATGCTGATAACTTCATATTTAGATTACTGTATTGTGTTTTGTATTTAGCTACCCTTTGTTTGGTCCAGAAGCTACAGCTAGGGCAGATTGCAAGGCCAGGTTGAATTACCACTCTGCAGAAATATCTCTGTGTAAATTAGTCCTGGATTAACTGACAGTATTACTTTAATAGTTCAATTACTACTTCTTGTCCAAATATATAGATAGTTCTTTGATACAAACTTCTCTCTTTCTCCCATTTCTCTAGGAACAGTTATGGGCAGCTTTAAAAGTAAGACAGATACACATGGTTATCTCTCCTCATAGACCTTGTTATCAAGGCTTGAAGGCAGAGCTTTCCAAACTGTGTGTCGGGACATGTTAGTGTGTCAGCTGCAGTGTCTGGGTGTGTCACGGCTGCTGCTGCCTCTGAGCCCTGCCAGGATTCCATGCAGGTCCTAGTGCCTGCCTTGTGCCCTGCTACCTCCAAACCTGCTGTGATTCCACGCAGGTCCTAGTGCCTGCCTTGTGCCCTGCTGTAAGAGTTTATCACGAAATGATGCATATCTAAAGAGTGTGTCACCAACATGAAAAGTCTGGAAAGCTCTGCTTGAAGGATTTGAACAGTGGGGATTTCTTTAAGGCTCAGTCAGGGATTGCCTCACTACAGTTTGGTAAGGTATTTGTAATAATTGTGTTATATGCTGTTCTTTTGTCTTGTTCATTCCACGAGAAGATGTGGCAAAGAAATGGGGGGAAAATGACTCACTGCATGGCCCTAGTAGATTATAGGAAGGTTTCATATAAGAAATCACACTATTCTTCCAAGTAGTGCAGTTTGGTTTATTTTCAGAACATTGGGAAGGGAGACTGTTTGTCAAGTTGAAGATATTGCTTTGTCTAATTCTATGCGAAAGAAAACAGAGATTCTACAGCCTTTGAGGGCAAGCTGAAAAACATAAAGGTAGCTTTGGATTGCCTAGAGCATGGGTGTCCTACCTTTTGGCTTCCCTAGGCCACATTGAGTGAAGAGGAATTGTATTGTCTTGGGCCACACATAAAATATATAATATAGTTAATGTATATAAGTAATAAGAAATCATTTATTTTTTATATTTTTATTATAAAATTAAAAAAAAGAGGGCAACATAAAACTAGTGGGATATTTGACCTTCTTTTTGTGAAACTAATGCATCAATGTCTGGTTCGATGCAAGTGGTTGCAATTCTCAGTGAGTTCTCAAGGTGCTTCTCAGCTTTTACCTGGGAGAACCATCAACCATTGGTGACTGCTGCTAACGGTGCATTTTTCTGCCGGAGATGCTGGCGGACTCCCCTTCCCGCTCGGCATCTCGGCTCTGCTCCGAGCGGCAGCCTCTGCCAATCTTCGCCTACTAACTACAGACGCATTAATGGTAGAGCGGCGGACTCCGCTTGGCTTGCGAGTCAAGTTGCAAAACTGACTTCAGTGGCTGCTCGCAAACTGGCAGAAGGCCGCTGCCTGCCTGCGTAGGAAGCTGAGAAGAGAAGCGGATGCTCTACGCAGGCGATGTAACTACCCTGAGCTTTGTTACTGTCTCAAATGTACTGGGATTGTCTATTTTTGGCGTGGGCCTGGCTACAAAACAGAAGAAAGAGAGAATAGCAACCAAAAAATCGCAAAATAATGTTAAAAGTTTATGATTTTTTGAGGCCGCATTACTAGCTGTTCAGGGCCGCATGCGGTCCACGGGCCACGGGTTGGACACGCCTGGCCTAGAGAAAACGTGGTAGAATGATTTCAATCTGTAAATATAACAATCTCTTCATAGTCAGTTAGAATTGATCAGTTGTCTTAATTGATCACATCTGAGTGACGGCTGGGTGTTAGAACTGTTACGCAAAGAATGGTAACATAGGACACCACTTCCCAGTTTAAATTCTGAAAGAAGGGGCTGAAGAAAGAGCAATTTGGAGAGGTCTGGATAGAAGAACAGTCTGAGAGAAGCTTGCAGACCCAGGCCAAGGAAATCCTTTCCCTGCCACAATGACAGGTTTGGGAATAGATATTTATTGCTAGGAAAGGCAAAGATTTGCAATTGTAGTATATGTTATTATGTTATTTAAATAGTATTTAAATCTTATGTAGTATTTGTAGCCTGCAGATTTGTAGTATATGTTATTAGCAGTTATCTTGCTGTGAGAGCTGACAAAATATTCTAAAGAAGTTAACCTAAAGTGTAATCTTAAAGGAACCCATTTACAACTCTTTTAAAATTGTATAGTAAAAGTTAATTTGATTCTTCAAATATTATTTTAAAAAGCTACTGACTGTGATGTTCTATACATTCCTCATATTACAAATAGTTTAGTTTTTCACTGTGTAAATTAAATTCATTGAGTTAGATTCAAGTGTGCCATAGAATGGCTGTTGTGGGTCTTCCGGGCTGTGTGGCCGTGTTCTGGAAGTTGTGGTTCCTTAGGAATATATGGTTCCTTAGGAACCACAACTTCCAGAACACGGCCACACAGCCCGGAAGACCCACAACAGCCATCGAACTTCGGCTGTGAAAGCCTTCGACAATACATTGTGCCACAGAACTTTACAAATTAAATGATCCCATTGGAAAAGAGAGCCAGATTTTATTTCCTCTCTAACTTCCCTGCAACTTCCACTAAAAATATACCCTGGGGGTTGGGGAAATTTCCAAAAGAGTGTATGGTGGTTCTGGAAAAAAGAAAATAAATGAGGGGTCAGTAGAAATTACACTTCACTCCCTCCCTTCAAGTGGGAGATTTTGTTGGATCCCAGTTCCACTCATCAATGGAAGGAACTTTTCGGTACATGGAGAATCAACTTTGGATTCAACCCATTGCTTTTAAAGTGAAGGTTGGCTTTTCATATTATTAAAGAAATCTTCAGTTGATCATATCAGTTTTCATAAAATCATCATCTGATTATCACAACAAATATAATCTTACCCAGCTCTGAAAAAGCTAATCAGCTGCTAGATATAGACATCTAATGAGCTTCTAGGTGTTACAAAAAATAAAATTCCAAAATTATATAATTTACATCATTTTTGTACAAAGATGACCACATATTGTAATTGATTCCTATTAACTGAACTGATGTTAATTAGCCTTATAATCTTAACCCCCATTTCATTAGATTGAAACATTAAAAAATACCCTCAACTACCTATCTTTCAGAGTCAATAATTAACTTGATCTTAAACCATATCTTTGAGAAGAAACATCTATTCCTTATTTATATATTTAACACTGTACCTTCTAGGCAACTGTAGATTTTATACAATATTTTTTGCTCATTAATTGACAAATGAAAAAATGTAAGGACATTATCCTTGAATAACACAGTTGCTTGCATAATCTTTTATCTTATGCCATGGACTTCTTTGAATCAGTTGTTCAGAATTAATAGCGAAAATCTTTTGTTGTGCCTTCTCTTTAATCCAGTCAAAATTTGTATTTTTCTTAACACTGCCAAGTGTTAATTATTTCCTATTAAGTATTTTCAATTGTTCATTGCACAACTTTCCTAACAAAACCTTTGGTAGATCAAGGTATCATTATAAGTGACTTTACATGGAAATGGGATGGGAACTGAGTAAAAACAGAGTTCTACAAGATATGAAAATATATTTATCTCTAATCTTGATTGAAAATCACACAGGGCTTCCACTCTTCTGGACCTCTGCAAAATCCCGAGGGTTCTCCTTCCATGAAATAGTGAAACTAATGTGTAAAAATCCTGCCATTTTGAGTAGGCTGGAACACCACAAAGGTTCTCTTAGTCCAGGGATGGATGCAGACCTGGTGATCTGGAATCCAGAGAAACAATTTAAGGTAATGATGAAAGAGAATTTTACTCTAATGCTCTGGAAGCTACTAAAGACAGAACTTTTCTGAAGAGCATTTGGTTGAAAAGTTCATTATTGCCATATTTATTTCATTTTGAATTACTTATATCTATTTAATAATTGATATTATTTTATTTGGTTTTGCTACAATTTGTTTTATTTATTTTTCTTCATCACTATTTTATGCCTGTAACTTTGATTAATTACTGGCTGTTTAAATTGATTTATAGTTACTGTTGATGTGACTGATACAGGTGTTTTTCTCAATTGTTTTATAAATCAGAGTAAGTTTGTATTGATTCAGCCATATAAAGGAGAAGTAATAATACTTTGAGAGTTACCTTGGGGCCAAACACAGAAACAAAAATAAAAAAGGGTATTTATAAAGAAAAGAGTATAAGGAACAAAATATTGTCATTCTAGAAAACTTGCAAATTACAGTATATAATACCCAGCTGAGAATCAAATTTGCCACATTTATGGGAGAACAGTGCAAAGAGTCATTAGGTTTTGAAAGTTTCCAGTATAAAAAGCATTACAGGATAACAGTTGCACCAAAAAAATGTTGGAATTATCAGGGGTCAACTCAGCATTGTCTCATAAGCATAAGGGGGGTCCTTTCTAGTAAATGCATCTCTATTGTGCTTGTGGGATGTCACATGGGTCACCTGATTTCAACTTCCTTCTTCTTCTTGAGTTTGGGGAATTAACAATCTACATTACTCTTTGGGCACACCTGCAAGCAGGAGTCTATGAAGGTTCTCAGTCATCCAGGTGGAATTGTCTGTAGCTTGAATCATGTCAACTGGATTTCTATTTTCTCAGTGGAAACGTTTCGCTCCTTATCCAAGGAGCTTCTTCAGTCTGAGCAAAGTTGGTAAGGGAATCCTAAATATTTAGGATTCCCTTACCAACTTTGCTCAGACTGAAGAAGCTCCTTGGATAAGGAGCGAAACGTTTCCACTGAGAAAATAGAAATCCAGTTGACATGATTCAAGCTACAGACTGCAAGCAGGAGGTGCTGCAAGATGCAGCTCTCGTCCCTTTCCATGTCACTTGCACACAGATCTACTATGAATCTACTTGTATCCAGATCTACTGAATAAATGTAAGCTATCTCTATTTTTCTTCATCTAACTATGTGAAGACTGAATTTATTTCTGAACATAATTAAGCGTAATGTGCAAGTCCCTTCTGGTTCACGCTTTTACTTTGCCAGATTGTTGTTAGCTGCTTGGAGTTCTTTTATTAACCTTCAAAACTCCATCAAAAATGCTTGAATTATGTTAATACTTATTAAAGAGTAGCCTTGACACCATTAATTTTCAGTCATTAGATTGCCAATAATTCTGGCATTGCTTTTCTTTGAATGTTTGTAACTATGGGAATCCAAGTCTCAGAACCTCCAAGAAAGCAGCAGTTAAGACGTTCCTATTCTCTCTGATAGAGCAAAGAATATTGGGATGGGGAAAATATTTTAAGTATAGTAACATTTCCAAAACTCACTTGTACTGCAGAGATTTTCTCTATTGTTTTCCAGGTGAATAAATACATAATTCATCACAAGCATAAGGTATGGGAAAACCTCATATTTTCAATATTCTCCCACTGCCCCCACCTCCCAGGGTCCTTGCTGGGCAATTCCCTAAATGCTTTTGTCTTTAATAAGCATGGCAACGTACCTTTAGTTCTCCTTGTTATTTTCCAAGCTCTATTATTTACAGACTATTTAGTCTTTATCTCTTTCAGGTCAGAAGTCACTATGTCAGAGGGATTGCTTCATTTAGGCATTAGTCCCAAAATGCACTAGCAATCACGTACATGTATACAGAAGAGGTGAAAATCATTTTTACATCTGGTATCTAAAATGATCAATAAAAAAGCATGGGTTTGCAGAATTCAGACTGTTGTGTCACTACCTGAGTAACTGCAGCTGGTTTCTGAACTGAAACTGAGTATAATGGTCATGAACCTATGGAACTCAAGCCCCAAGCCTGATTTTGTTAGAAGAGGGAGGTATCTCCTATTCCATTGCACCTACCCAATGGCATAAGAAGTGCACTAGATGGGAGGTCATAGAAGGAGGAAGAATACTCTCCTTCAGGGATTTCACTATTTAAAGTAGGAGTGGATAGTCCTATCGCCCCAAACTACTTTTCTGCACCTCCTAGAGCCCCAGTTCTGCACCACTGAAATTTGATGGGCTCTTGCTAAAAATGGGAAGAATGCTTTTCCATTTTTTAAAGCAGAAAACAGAAAGACAAAAATATTTTTAAAAAATAGTTTAAAGAAAATATCATTTAAAACCTTAAATATGCTTAAAACCTTAAATATGCTTAAAACCTTTGTATTAAGTTTTTAAAAAACCAAAATTATCCCTTAAAAACAAGGGGGGGGAACCCCTATGCATCTTCATACCCACCCACTTCAGCATCAGAAAGAAAGAAAGATATTTAAAATGCATGGCTGAACCTACAAGCTGATCTGCTCCTCCTTTAAGAATTCGCACTTGTCGTGTTGGTATATTCTATAGATGAATTAGAAGTATGTGGCCCAGGATTTTGACTTTTCCACTCTTATTATCCTTATTTTCCCCTCCCTCTCTTTTTTTTTCTTTCACATTAGCTGACTCCATACATGGGGTTTCTGTTAGAGATCGGGTTTCAACCAAGCACATTTCACACACAGGCTTAAAGGAGGAGGCAGCCTCTGCTGTAACCTGATCTTACTTGCTTTTGGGTGGGAGGGGCTGAAACCTGGTTTCCTGTTCCCTTCTCTTCCTTTTTTTCTGCTTGGATCTCCTACCAAGGAGCATGGCAGCTATGGCTGCTGCCACGTGATTTCTCATACTTCCAAACAGCAAGGCCACATTAAGGAAGACTGTGGGTTTGGTCAGAACCTTCTTGCTCTCACACATGGACTGTTTCTACTAAGGAACTGTGAGTTACAATAAAATTGTAAACTCTTTTTTATGTAACTTTACATTAACGTGTGAAGTGTGTTTATTTTGTGTTTTGAACTGATTAAGCCTTGTGTAAGTTTATGGGAACGCTTGTACTCTGCTACATACTAATAAGAAGCTGCGTGTTCTGGTACTACCATCCCAGAATTCCTACAGTTTCAACTGTATGGTAAAGTGTTTGCGACTCTCGTACGTGGCAGGCTAGTTTATTTGAATGGAAAACTTGCACCCATAGCACAAGGTGACCTGATTGTGCCTGAGACAAAGATGCCCTCAAGAGTTGTCTTACCATACTATTAGGAAGGATGATTGTGGAATGAGGAACATGCTGTCAAAATGGACAGATGTAACAGCAAAACAAGCTAATTAATTGGTTTGGGGAAAGTATAGTGGATGAAAAACACAAAAAAATCAATTGATTAAACACAGTTTGTAATCACAAATGAAAGCTGCAGCAGAAATTCCTGTTCTCTGCCCCCTCCCCCTTCCCTCAACCATTGAATAAATGAAATATAATCAACAGCTCCAGCTGATAAGACAAGAATATGAGACAGTGGCATAGAAGAAGACAAAATACTGAATCAGCATCTGCCTTGGCCAAAACTCATCCTTTCTTGCTTTTTAGTATTGTAAATGAGATAATAAAGAACATGAAAAAAAGAAGGACCTAAGTGATTTCTTTGCTTGTAATATTTCATCCTGAAGTACTATGTGTCTGAATTTACTTAATTATGAGAGGTAGTGTAACTCACATTGTACACACACAAGATTTTAATTTATATAGCTACCCACTTGCCAAGCAACTCTGGAAAACTAATGAGTTAAATGCATCAGAAAATACATCAGCCATAACAAAGTTACATTAGGCTGACCATACGTCTCGTTTTGAACGAGACAGTCCCGTTCTTTTAGCGTTTTTCAACCGTCCCGTCGTTTTGATAAAAATCTCAATTTTGTCCCGTTTTGTAAACCTGGCAGGAATGGCACGGAAGGAGGATCTGAGCTGGAGCTGCCGATTGGAGGCAGCCCGGAAGAGGAAGCCCTCCCGCCTATCAGCATGTGGCAAAGGAGGGACCGGGGGCAAGGTTTGCAGGCAGGAGCTAATTGAGCGGACCGGGGAGCGGGGTTTGCAGGCGGGAGCCAATTGCGTGGACTGGGGGGTGGGGTTTGCAGGCGGGAGCCAATCGTGCAGACCGGGGGCGGGGTTTGCAGGCGAGAGCCAATTGCATGGACCGGGGGGGCGGGGACCCATCTTTTTCATGAATACGGAATATTCCATAAGACCCCATCCCGTTTTGCCATCCCAATGTCCCGTTTTTGTCTCAAAGAAATATGGTCAGCCTAAGTTACATATAAAAACACACAGCACCAGAAGCAGTAACTCACTTAACACATATATATGCTTGACAGTCAGGATATTCTATGAACCATTAGTACATGTTAATATATATTAAGTTGAGCTTAATTTATAGTGGGTAATGGGTAGCATTGTGGTATAACTGTTTTAAGTCTCCCCCAGCTGCTATTTTGTAATCACAAAGAACCCTCAGCAACCATTAGTGAGATTTTTGGTAACATCTAAAAATTCCAAATCTACCCTACAGCTAAAAAAGGTACTAGATAAAGCAGGTTCTTTTGATGAAAGATTTTCATCCAAAGTATGACCTTTTGATTTCCTAAACAACATCTAATCCAAAGTGGCTTATCCAGTAATGTGCCTGAACTACGTATGTGTATTTTCAGAAATTTGCATTTTTCATTCATTGGAGAGAGTAGCAGATTTAAAGCCCAATGTAGAATACTGATTCAATATACGTGAAACCAAACAACGCTGAATCATTTACGTTCTCTTTTGAAAATCCATGAAAACAAAACTTGTGCTGTGACAGAGGCAGTGTTCCTCTCTGCCAGGGCTGTACTTCAACATAACCTGCTGGAGCATTTAGTCATTAATGTTATTAGTTGGCAAGAGTTCATGGTGCGTAAGAAACTAAACAGTAACAACAAATAGATGGCTTAATAGCAGAAGTACAATTAGAAGCTATGCCAGTAAAAGGAAGGATGCTGAGAACCATGCATTTGGTTTGACATCTAAATTGCTTCCTGAAAATACAATGTCAGCTATTATACTTTATCCTTTCCAGGGTTGACAGGTGTCTGTAAGAGAAGTTTACAATTTTTAAATCCCTTTTGGATAATTTGTTTTATTTACAAATATGCATGTACGTATATATAAATAAATAAATGTATTTGTGTGTGTGTGTGTGTGTGTATGTATATGTATGTGTATGTGTATGTGTATGTGTATGTGTATGTGTATGTGTATGTGTATGTATATATATGTATATATATGTATATATATTTATATTTATTTGCATTTTATACTGCTATTTTAAAGTTCATATTACCTAGACTGCTAATTTTAATCTTTTTCTGCTGCTTTTGTTGTATATGTGTAGCCTGAGCAAGCCCGTTAGCACATTTTGATCTAATATTGTCTTTTAGCCAAAATTAAGTACTTTTCCTGATTGCCCTGATGTTGTCAATTTGGTTTTGGATTTTTTGGATATTTGAATACTAATTTCCTTGTGCTGGTTGATGACCGAAATAAAGACTGTTGTTGAAAATACAAAAACTTAAAAGGAAAACTATGAAGGAGGGATGGATAGAAATCACCTAGTCACCCCCTGGAAGACAGACTGTATTTACATAAACTAGCTTTGGTCTCTTCCTCACAGCTCCCTAAACACAACACAAACATGACTCATAAACTGTTTTTTCTGCCATAACATTGCCTTCATCTATCCTCAGACTATAGTTGGGACAGCTTAAATTCATCCTTAGCTGTGCCATTGGTAGTGTTTCCCCTCATTTCCCAACTCCATTTTGGCCATGGATTTGATCTGGCATGCTTCACCAACGACATGGTTGCTGGTGCTGGTAGGAGTTGGAATTGTCCAGCTTCTATTGGTCACATTAGGCTGCTGTGGCCAGGCCCTCTTCCTTCCTGGTTTCTGCAGAGGTATCTGCCTGCATAATGCCTGACTGGCTTTTCCAAAGCACTCGTCAGATCTTAGGAGGCTGCTTATAAACATGGTTTTAGCATTCTTTTCAAAGACCTCTAGTCCTTGTTGATGGGGGCAGGCAATAAATAATATCAAACCTGTAGTGGACTTTTATTTCCTTCCCATCAATTGCCTTTTGAATACTATATGCCAAAATTCAACTGACTTTTCATACTCTTCTAGCTTGTTCTGCCCAACAACCTATGGGAGAAAAAAAAGTACTTAAACATTCTTAAGCAGTTTTTTAAAACCCTTTTTATTCAAGTATGGTTCAGTTATTATTTTACAACTGTTGGTAAAAAATCATTTTTGTTCAAATTAAAAATACATTGAAAAACACTGCTAAAATAGCACCAATGGGAAAGCAGACAATGAGGTAAGACAAAGGAAGAGGACATGGAGATAGGACTTAACCAGCTATGCACACATTTATTTCTTTATCAAACTTCTTGAAGACATCACAAAGAGTCTATGTATTCTGCAAATTAAAGACAAGAAAAATGAAGTAGCAAAAAAAGAAAAGAAAAGAGATAAAGAGTCCAGCAAATACATTGCTAACATAATACCATAGAATATACCATAAAAGCCAAACTAGAACAGGAATGTAATCCAAATTACTGGGACAAAAATGGAAATATCCAAAAACTTTTTTTTTTTTTGAAGGTTAATTTTTTTTTATTTGCAAAAATATAAAGATATGAATTTAATAGTGACCGTTTACATTTGAAACTCTTTTTTTTTTGTAGATATAATTTTTTATTATTACATTTAACATAAAACATAAACCAAACATATAACACATAACAATGAACATATATAACACATAACAACAAACAAACAAAAAAATTCTTGTAAATACTTGAATTACATTTTTCTCTTCTTATACCTCTTTTTTTTTTCCTTTCGCCCCTTCTTTATTTGTACTTTTTTTTTTTTATTATTATTATTATTATTATTATTATTATTATTATTATTATTATTATTTGTTCTCTATTTAATGTTATATTCTTTTTGAATATATTTTATGAAGGGGTCCCATGTTTCATTATACTTCTCCATTTCTTTTCCTTTTATTAAATTTGTTAATTTGTCTGATTGCATTAAATCCATTACTTTTATAATCCATTCTTCTTTTGTTGGAATATTTTCTTGTTTCCAGTATTGGGCGTATTTTATCCTTGCAGCTGTACTTAGATACTGAAATAAAATCTTTTGTTTTTTATTTATATTGTCTTCAATTTTACCCAATAAATATAATTCTGGTCTCATTCTTATTTCTTTGTCGAATATTTTACATACATATTTATGTATTTTGACCCAATATTTTTTTGCTTTTACACATAGCCACCATACATGGTAGAAAGAACCCCTTTTGTTTTTGCATTTCCAACATAAAATAGAGTTACTCATTTTTGATTTAAATAACACCTCAGGAGACATGTACCATCTAAAAATCATTTTATACATGTTTTCTCTTAAATCATTACTTAAAGTAAATTTTATATTTTTGACCCAGATTTCTTGCCAATCTTCATATGTAATTTCAATTCCTAAATTTTCCTCCCATTTTTTCATGTATTTTTTAATTTTTATGTCCTTGGTTTTCATTTCCAGTAATGTTTTATATATTTTAGAGATTAAATGTTCTTCCTCTTTTTTTAATATATTATCCCAATTATTTTCTATTTTTGTAAATTGATAATTTTTTTCGTCTATTTTATATTGCTCTTTTAATTGGAAATACGTAAACCAATGACATATTATATTTTCATTTTCTAGTTCTTCCCTTGTTTTAAGTTTCTGAGTATTTCCTTCAAATTTTAACAAATTTTTATATCTTATATATTCTTTTTTATTTTGACTCCCTAATCTGGTACATGCCTCTTGGGTTGACACCCATAGTGGAAGATTTGGTAATAGTGTTTTTTTGTATTTGTTCCAAATATTTAGCAAGGATTTTCTTATTATGTGGTTATTAAATGCCTTATGTATTTTGCTTTTATTATACCACATGTAACCGTGCCAACCATATCTATTGTCATGTCCTTCTAAATTCAGTAATTTTTCATTTTCTAGTTTTATCCAATCTTTAATCCATATTAGGCCACATGTTTCATAATATAATTTAAGGTCTGGCATTGCTAATCCCCCTCTATCTTTTGTGTCTTGTAAATATTTTAATTTTATTCTAGGTTTTTTCTTTTGCCATATAAATTTGGATATTTCTTTTTGCCATTTTATAAAAACTTGGTTTTTAATCATAATCGGGATTGTTTGGAACAAATACAAAAATCTTGGTAGTATATTCATTTTTATTGTAGCAATTCTCCCCAGTAATGATAACTGTAAATTTGCCCATTGTTCAAGATCTTTTTTAATTTCTTTCCATAAATTTTCATAGTTATTTTTATACAAATCTAAGTTGTTATCTGTTAATTGTATTCCTAAATATTTTAATTTTCTGACATTTTGAAACCCTGTTATTTGTTCTAATTGACTTTTTTCTTCTTTTGTCATATTTAAATTTATCATTTTGGTTTTCTGTATATTAATTTTAAATCCTGATAAATCGCCATATTCTTGTAATTTTAAAATTAATTTTTCTATTGTATTTCTTGGGTTTTGTATTGTTATTACTAGATCATCTGCGAAAGCCTTTAGTTTATGATTATCCTGTTTTACCTTGATCCCTTCTATATTTTGATCTTTCCTGATTTCTTCCAGTAATACTTCTAGAACCAATATGAATAATAATGGTGAAATGGGACAGCCTTGCCTTGTGCCTTTTGTTATTGTACATTCTTGGGTTTCTTCTTCGTTTACCATTATTCTTGCTTTTTGAGTTTTATATATTGCTCTTATTGCTTTTATAAATTTTTCCCCAAAGTTTCTATTTTCTAGTACTTTAAACATAAATTCCCAATTAACGTTATCGAAAGCTTTCTCCGCATCTAGAAATAATAACATTATTGGTTTTTTGTTATGAACGTTTGCGTATTCAATTAGATTGATTACATGTCTTATATTTTCTTTTATTTGTCTGTTTGGTAAGAAACCATTTTGATCTTGATTAATAATTTTCTGTAAAAAAATTTTTAACCTTTCAGCAAGAATGATGGCAAATATTTTGTAATCATTGTTTAGTAAGGAAATTGGCCTATAATTTTTACATTCTGTTAAGTCTTGGTTTTCTTTTGGTATTAGTACAATATTTGCTTCTCTCCATGATATTGGTATATCTGCCCCTTGTAGTATTGAATTGAATAGAATTTTTAATGGATTAATTAGATGTTCTTGAAATTTTTTGTAATATTCGGCTATAAAACCATCATTTCCTGGTGTTTTCCCTGTTTTTAATCTTTTGATTGCATCTTTGATTTCTTGTGTTGTAATGTTATTATTTGTAAAATCTTTATCTTCTTCTGTTAATTTTTCTAGTTTACATTTTTCAATATATTCATCTATTTTATTTTTTGATATTTGCTGTTTTTGATATAGACTGGTATAGTAATCAAAGAAAGCCTTTTTGATATCTTCATTATATATCAAATCTTTATTCTTATCTCTAATTTTTGAAATGATTTTTTTTTCTTTTTCTTTCCTTAATTTGTATGCCAGCCATTTTCCTGGTTTATTTGCCTGTTCGAAATTTCTTTGTTTGATAAATTTTAGTTTTCTATTCAATTCTTCTGTTAGTTCTATTTTAATTTGAAGTTGCAATAATTTTATTTGGTTTCTTAATTCTTCTTTTTCTTTTTTCTTTCTATTGTTTTTTTGCAGTTCTAATTCTTTCTCTTTTATCTGTTCCATTATTGTTTCTGTTTTTTTTTCTTGTTCTTTTTTTGATAATTGTTAAGTGATATCAGTTGTCCTCTCATATATGCTTTACTTGTATCCCAAACTGTTTCTATTTTAACTCCCTTGTCAATGTTCCAAGTAAAAAATTCTTGTAATTTTTTTTCTAATTCCTCTATATTTTTTTTTGTTTTTAAGGATATTTTCATTCATTCTCCATCTAAATATTTTAGTATTGATGTTTAGGGTCATTTGAACTGGGTTGTGATCTGAGAGTGTTTTTGGTAGAATTGACATGTCTTTTATTTTATTTTCTAAGCTTTTAGATATCCAGATCATGTCTATTCTAGAAAATGAATTAAATCTATTCGAATAAAATGTATAATCTCTCTTATTTCCTTTATTGTGCCTCCAAGCATCTATTAACATTAAATTTTTAGCCATATTAAAAAATTCTTTTGGTAGTTTTCCTTGATTTTTACTAATCTGGTTATCTGATTTTCTATCTATTTTAGGTTCCACAACCCCGTTCAAATCCCCCATTAACACCCAATTTTTATTCGCATATTCAGAGAGGACATCTGACAATTTTTTATAAAAAATTTTTTGATTGTTGTTCGGGGCATAGACCCCCACTGTCCAAATTTTCATATTTTGGCTTTCAATTTCCACTATTAAGAATCTTCCCTCTTCATCTTTTAATATTATTTTAGGTTTAAGTGAAGGTTTTACATAAATAACTATACCATTTTTTTTCTTTTCATTAGCTGTATAGAATGCTACCCCTAGTTTTTTATTGTCCAAATATTTCGTATCTTTTTTATTTATGTGGGTTTCTTGAAGACAAATGATATCTAGTTCTAGTTTTTTTAAAATTTGAAATGTTCTATTTCTTTTCACTGGTGAGTTAAATCCATTGATATTCCATGTTAAACTTTTAAGTTTACTCATCTTACTTATTTCCCAATTCTTTCTCTAATCTCTTATGAAATTCCTTTGCTTTGTATATAGAATTTAGTCTATGTCTTTGACCCTTATACAATAAGTTAACTCCTTCAAAATTCTCCCATCTAAAATTTATTTCGTATTTCTTTAATGTTTCTGTCAGAAATTTATATTCTTTTCTTTTTCATAATATTCCTCCAGGTATTTCTTTAAAGATAGTGATAGCATTACCTTCAATTTCAATTTTTTTGTTAAATGCTGATTGAATAACCATATCTCTATATTTTTTTTTAGTAAATTCTATCAATATGTCTCTAGGTTTTTTGTTAATCTTTGCATATTTGGAGTTAATTCTATATATTTTTTCAATTTCATCATCTATTTTCTCCTCCTCCAATTCTATCAAGTCAGTAATCATTTGAATAAGCAGTCCTTTAATATTTTCTTCTTTGTCTTCTTCCACCCCTCTTATTCTTATGTAACGTTCTTTTTCTTTCAATTCCAGTAGTGCTAGACGTTCTTCCTCTTCTTCTCTTTTTTCTTCACATTTGTCCATTTGTTTTTTAATTTGTTGTATTTCAATATTAAATTTTTTTTCTATAATATCCATTTTTTGATCTATCCTTTTTTCCAAATCTCCAAATCTTTCTTCTAATACTTTTTTCACAGTCTGTGTTATTGTTTCTGTGGTTTTTATTGTAAAGTCTTCAAATAAGGCTTTCAACCCTTCACCATCAGATCCTCTTCTTAGTTAATATCCAAAAACTTTAGAGGCCTTTTTCTGGTGTCCAGGAAAGGTCACAATATCAAGGGATGCTATGCAGAGGAATAGGGCAATGGCCATGCCTGCTGAAAGATTATGCGGTTGAAGTTCACCAGATCTGGATAGAACCAGATCAGGGAAAACTGTTGTGTAAGGTACCAAAACTTACCATGTGCCTCTAGAGAAAACCAAATACACAACGGAGACTTTGGAAAGGAACAGCAGCAAGTTTAATTGGCCAAGCAAGGTTGCTGGATGGAGGACCATACAGCTGTCACATGCAAGTGACCTCTGAGTGGAACCACCATGCCTAAGTACAATAGTACACAAACTTTTATACAGGGTTTACAAGGAGGAAGTGAGGATGATGATGGTATGCCCATATGTGGGTGAGGTGTCCTCTGACCATTCCCTGGGATTGGCTAGCTTTTGGGGATCAGGGTCCCGCCCAGGGCTCAAGATTTACTGTGGGATTCTGGGATCCATCAGGCCATGGGGTGACGTGGGTTATCAACATAGTTACAAAGAGAGGAGCTTGTGAATATTCACACCAATCGTTCCATGGGCACATCCTGGAGGCCAGAGATTAACACTTGCATCTTATACAGATAAGAGTAACATTTTAAGAACATTTGAATTATACAACATAACTAAATCACAGAGGTCAGAGTCATTAAATCACATCTTCACACATTTACATCTTAGGAGGGGGAACAAAAGATTTACTACAGGAAGGTCAAGTAAACAGGTTAGTTTATATCAGGAAGGAGATGCTGACCAGATAGGGGGCCCCAGGCTGGTATGCATTCCTGAGGAAGGTAGAATTACTATCAAGGCTTAGCATTTAGCATTTCTATGCAGAATTCTTTGAGGCCATGCTGGCGCCCATCTCAAGGGTCAGCCTTGGGTGACAATTCTTTGGTTCAGGCAATAGCTTTGGTTCAGTGGAGTTCTGACAGTGTTGCACTATGGGAAACATAACATTGTATTGTCTAGGCCAAGCTCTGTGGCCCAGGTCTGTTGAGTTCCCTTCAGTTGGAGATAAGACCAGCCCCTACCTCAAGGCATTGTTAGGTGGTTATTTCAGGCAGATGACTTAGGATGCACTGAAAGTACAACAAATGGCAGTTATTTAAATTATTGTTGTACTTTTACTGGCAGGGAATGGAATAGGCAGGAAATTATACTGTAGGTCAGGTAGGCTATGACTACTGGGCACTTGACCTGAAGGGTATGTCTGTGTATATGTGTACTCACATGCATACAACATTTTCTGTTTCATCTCAAGCAGAAAAATGCCTTAGGTTAATCCTTCTGAGGCCAGAAAAAGCAAACAGGCAGAGTTATTTGTTAATCCTCTATTAAACCTGAATTTTCTGCTTCTGGCAAACTATTAACAGAAGATACCTTAAGGGACTCCAAAGGGGATTTTAAAAAAATCCATTGGTTTTATTTTGGGTTCAGTGATTTAAACCATAGTCAGAAACAGCAGAATGATCCAGTAGTTCTACTTCTCTCTGATTGTGAAGGAAGCAATGTCTAAGTAAGGTAGACAATATGTGCTTCCCTATGTTGTCCAAAGAACCCAAAAAGATATCAGAAGCAGAAATATGTTTGCATGATATTTAACTTTCCAGCTCTTAACAGGTGCAGAATTCTCAGGCCAGCGAAGCCAAAACAGAGCTCTCTGGGAGAAAACAGAGGGGCAAGAAGTAGGTTGGAAGTGGTGTTGCTGTTTCTGAACAGAATTTACTGTATATTAACAGGAATCTGAAGAACAGTGACAGAACAAAAGAGGCTCAACACTCAGTGAGGCACTGGAAGATTTTTCAGAAGACTAGAGAAAAGGGAGGTGCTGCAACATTTATCTAAGATTTGTTTATTTTGCTTGACTGCAACACCCTTCTATTTAAGGTCAGCAATGGGCAGTTTGTTCCTAGTGCAGCAGGCAATAGGTTGGTGTCGTGTTCGGCTGCCTGTGGTTGTAACTCGGAGTTTCTGTACCATGTCTTCTCAAAAACATTGGATGTCACCCCCTGCATCTCTGCTACAGCCACTATCTGTCCCAGACAGATTGTTGCTAGGACCTGGGCCTTCCAATTCTCCTCCACGGATCTTGTCTGCAAGTAGCAGACAGCTCATAGGACATTTCCACAAAGAGTTGATTCAGGTAAGGACTATGCTTCCAACTTCTCCTGAGATCTGTAACCCAGGATTCCTCCATCAATTTCCACTCTCTGCTTTGTCATCCTTGAGATGCCACACTGACAGATGTTCAATTACTTAATGTTAAATTTTAATTTTAATTTTTTTTAAAAAAATCTAATAAACCTTGTATGCGCTAGGTTCCATTTTATTCACTGTATTGATTAAGCCAGAAGCCAGCTAATGGCGAATGAAACAGCTAGATTTTTTTAATGAGATAATTTTTGATATTTCTTAATTTTTCAGAGCTTTATTGAGAACACTCCCATGTGCTTTTGTTTAATTTTGATATACTGAGTAACAGTTTATAAATCTTCAGAAAAAACAGCTCTTTAAATTGATTCAACCAACTGCTCTTGCAATTTTCATTCTCCCATATGTTAGTGAAAAAAATCCCTTTCAGTTCTGTTGCCTGGAAAGGGTTAGTTTGTTCAAGGCAGTGATCTCAGGCTTAATAGCAGGCATGTACAGTTCAAGTTAGAAACCTTTAATCTCTCAGATAATCTGGGTAGGAGTTTATCAACACGGGTGGTTGTTGATGTGTCCTCTATTGATGTGTCCTGAAAACACATGTAGTCTTAAATCATCAGACACCCTTCTGACCATACCACAATTGCAAGTTTGGTTGAGTTCTAACATTTGTCATTACCGCTCATACTAAAACAGGATCACTGCTTGTTATAAAGTGAGAACCACCAATATGCTCTATGATGAAAAGAAATACAGAGTGAAGAATCTGGTTGGGTCATTACACTGTACCTCAACTTTTCCAGCCTCATCTGGGAATTCAACTGCCTTAATTGGCCATGCTGGAGGGCACTAGTCTGGAGAAAACCGATGCAGCACAATTTCAGAATTCTTTCAACCTCTTTGTTTTACAGTGTCTTTAAGATCAATGATCAGCAAAATTACAAAAACTCGTATCAATAAAACAGAGCTTAGTCATGTTTGCATCATTGGTTGCCTTATTTTCATTGCAGCTACACAGGAGCCCTAACCCTAAACCTAAGGGAATATTTTGTGTTTGAGAGAAGCAGCTTAACATAAACCTTATCTGTTCTGTCAGGATATAAGTGGAGAAGGGGCAAAATATAACTGTTACAGAGATTCCTAGAAAGTACAGTATAATTTTTGTTGTGAGCCGTCCAGAGTTGTGTTTTAAGATGGGCAGCCATACAAATCTGAGAGAAAGACAGAAAGACAGACCGACCATGCTGTATTGGTTCAATTTCCCCAGATTCACATGGCACTAGACTGGAGAAAGTTGATGCAGGATAATTTCAGAGGCATTTTGACCATAGTTCAGTTTCTTCTATCTCTTGCCTTTTTCCTTAAAACAAAGTATATACCACTTTTAGTTGATAGAATACCGTTAATAGGTTTCTCCTATGCATGTCACTCTCAGATGTAAATACACTCAACTAACCCTGAGGGAAGAAAGGCTTATTACTTATTTTTTCTTTCAGATAATGGACGAGATCAAGGTGGGAATCCAGTATATATTCCAGACCCAGAACCCTCTTACCCTGGCTATCAGTGGCACGGGACACTGTGCAATGGAAGCCGCCTTCCTGAATTTGGTGGAACAGGGAGACAAAGTCTTAGTAGCTGTGAATGGATTTTGGGGAGAACGAGCAACTGACATCGCAAAAAGGCTTGGTATGAACTTGGGATCCTCTTGTTCTATATTTAATAGCCAGCTTCTAGTCTGCTTAGATGAAAACTAACATTTCCCCCCTTTTTCTATTGAACCATGTCATTTACTCTCACTGAGATCCCAACTATGCTACCATCTTAGAGCACAACCATTACAGCAATTTAGGCTGTAATCTTAAACCCCCATTGCCTTTGAGTATACTTCTATTCACAACCATCCTATGAAAAATGTTTCTGCACCCTTGATGTGTACCGTGGTGTCAATTTATGTTTTTACCATCTATAGAAGAACAAGTTGCTGCTTCATATAAACTACCACTTGTCCCATGTAAATCTCAATGAGAGGAGCAGAGCATAAAGGGTAGGTATGAAGCTGAACAGCTTCTTCATTAAAAGGCTCTGCTGGAAGTGACAATGGTGAAAACCTCCAGGATATGAAATAGCTACGTCATCTCCTTTTCACTGTGCAAGGTCATTTTTAGTTATATCTCATGTTGAAGCAGACAGCAATGCAGTTAAGTGTTGAGTTAAATGTGGATCAAATCCACATCCGTTTCTAAAAAATGGCTGGGTTCATACACATCAAGCTAAGCAATAATTTGGTTTTATTTTAAGCATGATTATTTTATTATTTTATAAATAATATTTATTATTATTTTATTAAATAAAATAATTTTATATTATTTTATTTTGATTATTTTAAGAATGAACCAGATAATGACTTATTCAGTAAACCATGGTTAAAACAAATCATGGCTAACTGTGTGTGTGGACCCAAACAATGTCAGAGTAATTAATAAGAGGTGTATTGTGGCATAAAAATCCATAGACTAAAACAATTTTCTCCAACTTTGTCTTGAAGGTACACTGGGCTGCATCTCCTTTATAGTTGGGGAAGGTTAGGATTAAAGATTACAGGGTGGCACACATGAAGCACAAACAGCAATATATCATATGCATACAAAACAAGAACAAATCTCTCAGAATTATCCTAGTGTAATGTAATGGGGCAGAACACTTTTCACCAGTACCTAGAATGAGAATGTTAATCACTTCACAATATCAGTAATTGGTATATTATTACACTGTTTTCCTGTAATATATTAACATAACTAGACCCTAGTTCTTCTTTTGGAATAATCTGGGTTTGGCAGGGTAAGGGTCAAACTGCCCAAGAGGCCATTCTCGCAGTTACCAGTTGCATGAACAATTTAAACGAGCTATTAAAAAAGCACAGAACACAAACTAAACCAGTATATTGATGCAAAAGATAGGATTGAATCACATGCCCCTTGCAGAGGTCCCAGACCCATATCAAAAGCCTATGCCTGCAATTTGCACTGGAAGAAACTTCCATTGCCTTGAATTGGATCATATCTTCGGATGGAGGAGAGGTCCACAAATAATCTGTAATAATCTGAACTGGGATCACAACAGAGGGCAAACAGTTAAATCCCTCTCCTCCTCCATGCCAGGATCTTGATCAGTGAAACCCAGCCCTATTTTTAAAATCCATCAATGCAACAATTTTTATTATATTCATATATAAAATAAGTAATAAAATTTAGGTTCTCACTGTATATCTGATAAAGTGAGCAAACCATAAATCTATTAAAGTTTCAGTGGTGTAGTGGCTGCACATGCGCTTTGCTTCCAGAAAGTGCAAGTGTCAAATCTCATCTAGGGTAGATTCCTGCCTAAAATCCTGGAGAACTGCTGCTGATCAGTGTACTTAATTCTGAAACAGATGAAAGAATAGTCTATTTTAAAAAACTGCATTACTGGTTCAATTCACTAATTGTGTGATTCAGCCTTTATGAGTAAGAACTTGGATTGGATTAGCATTCCTGATGAAGTAACAGGAAGATTAAGGCTATGTGGCTTTTCTTAATTCACAAAAAAGTCCCTTTGCTTTTTTAATAATCAGTGAGACATTTTAATAATTAAATGCTTTTTTCCAAACCCATGTTAAATGAAAGCATATGCTGGAAGCTCCCATGGAATCTAGCTGGACTTTGACAGGCCAGTGCTATGTATTCAAGTTAATATATGACTCACAGCAAACAGTGACTCTAAAGCGGTTGGTTGTGCTCTGCTACTGAAATGAGAAGTGACTCTAGTCTTCCTGTCACTCCATCAGGAATGCTAATCCAATCCAAGTTCTTACCCTCAAAGGCTGAATCACACAATTAGTGGACTGAACCAGTAATATAATCTGGCTGTGTTGATATTGTCCAATCCAAGCATCCTAAGCACAAGTTTGCAAGGTTTGCCAAGAAATATTTTGTGTTAATTAGCCATATTAGCATACACATCTGATGCGCACTATTTAAGAAAAAGATTTTTAGTCAGGAAAATCCAACCTGATATTAAATAGACAATCTCTCTTATTTCAAAAGTAGATCCCAGTGAAATGAAGGGATTTGTCAACATTTTGTAATGTGATATGAAACCCATGAATTCTTTACTTATTTCATACTAAATGTTAATGTTTTCTGAAGTTTTGAGAGCTACTTCTTTCTTTGCTTTTAATTCCATGTTATTATTATGTTTAAGAAATATATCATTTACTCCTTATAGGAGCTGAAGTACATCAGTTGGTAAAGACTCCTGGAGAATATTTTACTCTAGAAGAAATAGAAAGGGTGAGTAGTGGGCAAATACCAACAGTATATTATTTACTGAAACGATTTCATTATTTCTTCCATTTGGATATACCAGGGACACCCCATAGGAATTCAGCTTCCTACTTACTAGAAACATGCTATTGCCTTGTTTTTGTTTTGCATTACTTTTTCTTTTTCTCTTGATGTGCCACTTAGGGCTTGATGCAGCATGCACCCTTTTTATTTTTCATCACACATGGAGAATCATCTACTGGAGTAGTTCAGCCACTGGATGGCCTGGGAGACCTCTGTCACAGGTCAGTGAAGGAAGGAAAGTCAAATACCATTGAACTTAGAGGTAAAATAATGGGTGCTACCTTAAAAAAAAAAAAGGTAAAGGTTCCCCCTGCACATTTGTGCAGTCGTGTCCGACTCTAGGGGCCGGTGCTCATCTCCGTTTGTTAGCCAAAGAGCCGGCGTTGTCCGAAGACGCTTCCACGGTCATGTGGCCGCATGACCTGCGTGGAACGCTGTTACCTACCCACCGAAGTGGTACCTATTAATCTACTTGCATTTGCATGCTTTCGAATTGCTAGGTTGGCAAGAGCTGGAGCTAGTGCGGGAGCTCACTCCGCACGCAGGGCTAGGGATCTTCCGATCGACAAGCCTGGTGTCTTACCCGCTGAGCCACCACACCCCTTCAGCTACCTAAAGCTGAAGGTTATTCTAGGAGGCACTGATAATTTATTGCATATGGTATTCATTCACCCTCTTCAAAAGTATTTCAGCTAGATTTTTGGCTTTGACATAACATGGAACCAGATATTAGACTACAGACAATAAAATAGAAACAGAAATTGGACTACAAATTAGACTACAGGGGAGCATAACAGTGTCATGGATTGATTGATTGATTGATTGATTGATTGATTGATTGATTGGCTTGTAGGACACCTCAAGGTAGCTTACATGTTAAGAGAGTAAAATAGTAAAACGGAAATAATAAAAGAAAAGAGGAGCCTGATAAACAATATTATAGCACTCAATGTATGTATTAATGTGTAGAAAAGACAATACAACCATACAACAAATGAGATCATAGCCAGACTTTTTTGTGACCAGCAGCTGTGCTTTTTAAAATTCATCTTCTAAAATTGTTAGTCATAAAAACCATACCATGATATTTTATGACTTGCCACTGAATTTCAATAGGGTGGCCTAGGAAGAAAAAAGGTGGCTTGTATGGGCAAGTCTGACATTTAAGATGCACTTATATATAGTGCATCCATATGACTAATGAAGAATAAGTGTTGTTATTATGGGAGCTTTGTGAATCATAATAAAGGATCAGAGAGATAGTTAGATTTACTGAAAAACATCTAGGTAAACAAAAAGACAAATGGACAAAATTTCACATTAACAGGATCCTGTCAAGTACATAGAAACAAGAATAGTTTTACTTTTACCTATGACATCCACAAGAAATAGGCAAGCTATGATGATGCATGAGGAAAGGTAGATTCAGAGACTGCTTCACTCTTTCTCCTCCATTTACTTTTTGTTACAAAATGAAGCAAGTTGTTCACTTACAAGTATACTTCTCAAAGTTGCTCCACTGTAAAGAAGAAGAATTTGGAAGTCTTGTACCTTTTCCTCCATGAGTAATAAAATAATCCTGGGAAACTGATTTGCAGCCAATACCCCCCCCCACCAAAAAAAAAGAAAAAGAGAAAGAAAGCTCTGGAGGAGACAAGAGTTAACAGCCTTCCAATATTGAAACATGAAGCACATCGAGATAGCTTTGGATTTTAAAAAAACTGACAGAAAAGGAAATCTGCTTAACGTATAATTTGAATTCTACTAATGTTTATTTAAAAGTCAGTGATAGTTACTTGTAGATCGCCAATATGGCCCCTACAGCACCACTAGATGACATCTATCAACCCAAATGTTTCAGCTTTTAATTTTTTTTCAATTAAAATGGCTGAAATTTCACAAGATACTGTATTCTGAGATTTCAACCTTTCATTTTTAAAAACATTGAAAATAATTTATTTTTTTAAACTGGGACCTGCAACATCATGCAAAATCATATGGTGATGCTCACTTTCTAGACAAATAGTTGTTCTCTGATTTATTCTTTCATCATTGTTTTAGATATAATTGCTTGCTATTGGTAGATGCTGTGGCATCATTAGGTGGCACCCCAATACTTATGGACCGGCAAGGTGAGCAAGATACAGCAATCTGTCCTTGTAACATGAACATTTGTTTCCATTCTACAGCATAAAATCCTAGTCTTTAAAAAAATGTAGAACTGGATTTTACTTTTGAAGTTCTTAACCGTTATTTGATCAACCCTCCTTAGTGAAGTTCATACTAGAAAATAAATGTGAATTTGCTCAGAATATATTTTGGGCATGAACTCTTAATTGCAGAGTAACACCAGCAGGAAGTGTTGCAAAAGAAATATTAAAGGAGATAAAATGGTAAAGGTTCCCCCCGCACATTTGTGCAGTCGTGTCCGACTCTAGGGGCCGGTGCTCATCTCCGTTTCTTAGCCGAAGAGCCAGCGTTGTCCGAAGACACTTCCGCAGTCATGTGGCCGGCATGACGCACGCGGAACGCTATTACCTACCCACCGAAGTGGTACCTATTCATCTACTTGCATTTGCATGCTTTCGAATTGCTAGGTTGGCAAGAGCTGGGGCTAGTGCGGGAGCTCACTCCGTCACGCGGGGCTAGGGATTCGAACTTGCGATCTTCCGATCGACAAGCCTGGCGTCTTACCCGCTGAGCCACCATGCCCCCTATTAAAGGAGATACCTCTATCTTAAATTATAGCCATGGTACCTGAAACTCCATGAAGATTTATTATTTTATTTATTTATTATTCCAATTTATTCCCCGCCCATCTCCCATGCAAGGGACTCTGGGCGGGTTACAACAATTAAAAAATTAAAAACTATACAATTTAAAAATATTTAAAATACAACCAATATAATAAATAAAATCCAAAGATGGGTAGGGTATCGTAGCACAGATCCTATTGCTACGGGGCCAGCCAACCCCAGGAGGCACTATCGCCTCTGTTGTCCCAGGCCTGGTAGCAGAGCCAGGTCTTAAGGGCCTTCCGAAAGGCCAGAAGTGAAGGGGCCAGTCTCACCTCCGGGGGCAAGATGTTCCATAAGGCGGGCGCTATCGCAGATCCCCAAACCTTTTCCAAAGTTCTTCCATTTCCTAACCAGTCCTCTGCTCCTAACTGGGGAGCCATTGCTTCAAGGTGCTGGATAAGCTCACTTCATGAGGAAGTCCCACTGCTGCTATGTGGTCCATAAGGCACTTTCCTGCAGCCAGTGTGATGTCGTTATTAAAGTATTGGACTAGGACTGGGAAGACCCAGGGATGAGTCCACCATTAGCTACTGAATGACTTCAGGCCAGTCACACTCTCTCCAGCCGATTTGCTCAAATGGCTGCTGCTGGGATAAAATGAAGGGATATCCCCCTATAAGCCCCTTGAACTCTTAGAGGAAGTATATAAAACTAACAAAATTGTTGCCTTGGGCCAAAAGTACAGCTTCTCCTCTGGCATACTTTTTAGAGAGTGATAAGTAACTTTGAAATTAATGATTAGGTAACCAGAAGAGGTTCTTTCATTGGGAATGAAGGAAACAGATGGTTAAAGACCATGTTAGCTGGCATTGATGGAAATTGCCACTGAATATACAACAGGGTTATCAGGTTGGGGAAAACATAATTACATGGACCAATAAAGGTCCCCCCAAAGAATCTGGGGGATTATATAATTTTTTTTAAATGGCATTCCTAGGAAAGATTATGATAGTTAAACTAGTTTGTGCAGTTATGCATGCCACACAAATGCTGTAAATAAAACGAAAACCACATTCCAACAAATCAATTTCACACTGAATTCTAAAATAAGCTACTGCCTCACAAAATGCTGGTAGAGACAGGCATCATGTAGAACTGAGTAGAAAACAAAAACCCAAGGCGTTTCAATGGTAAATTTATTTCTTGCATTAATAACAGTGATCCAAATGAAGAAATTCCTAACAAATTTCCTTATTAAATAAACAGGTATTGACATTCTGTACTCCGGTTCCCAGAAAGTTTTAAGTGCACCACCTGGTGCTTCTCCCATTTCTTTCAGCAACAGAGCCAGGTAAGGAGATTTGCCTATGAGATATATCATTCTCAGCTACTGTATCTTTCTGGGACAAGACAGCCACTGAAATAAGAGAAACAAGAGCATATTTATTTCTTTATATCCACTGAGTAAAAAGATATATTAGAAACACAACTGCCAGAACTCAACACATCTGGAGGGCAGCACCTTGCAGAAAGCTGGACAAAGCTTCCTCAGAGCCTTATACAAAAAATAAAATAAAAATTCAAAGATAATCAGCAACTTCCACAACAGCATGTCCAACCTATTCTACAAGCATGATGCTACAACATAACATCCTTATTATAACATGGTATCATAGAAGCTATTGTGAAAAAAAGAGCCAGTTTGGTGTAGTGGTTAAGGCATCAGGGTAGAAACTGGGAGATCCAGCTGGGTGACCTTGAGCCAGTCATACTCTCTCAGCCCCAGGAAGCAGGCAATGGCAAACCACTTCCGAAAAACCTTGCCAAGAAAGTGGCAGGGACTTTTTCAGGCAGTCACCAGGAGTCAACACTGACTCAAAGGCAAGGGAGGGAAGGGGGGAGAAAACCCCATGTTTTCTCTCCTCTCATCTTTGAGCCCAACCCATTGGTCTTAGTACCTAAATCTCAGAGAGTCTGAACATCATACCTTTTTGCAAACTCCAAGCAAGCATTTTACCAATTGCTATTAATGAAGCACCTTGTTACACAACATTGCATCTGAAAATCTTGGGGGATATAGCAGGAACATTCTGCTATTTGATTGCATAGATTCTGTCTGTTTCTAGGACCATCACACTTTTTAGCAGTTGCAGGCAGGTCTACGATTTCTGACTTTAACTTGCAGGGTTGCTTTCACTGAGCAATAATACTATGCCAAAAACCATCCTAGGAAAAATGCATTGTCCAAACTCGGAACATATACAAGTATACACATTACATATAGATACAGATTGAGATATATTTTCATGGGCAATTTTAAAATATTCAGGCAGCTTTTGCTTCCTGAATTAGCAGCAGTACAAAGGACCTACCCAAGAATGCATGATAAGAACTGGAATATATTCTCTTATGGTAAATTGCTGCCAGTTCCACAATTATTGCATTTTCTCAGCATCCCCTCTGGTCCAAATTTTACATCCCCCCCCCCCCCGCCCCCTTGATGTGTGCTTGAAATGCAACTTTTAGACATATATTAAATGTTGAACATAGTACAGAACATATACTAAGAACCATTTAAAAATAAATAAACAACTACTAGACAATGGCTCCACTTTAAGGGTGGATTTCCTGAAGTGCTAATCAAAACTTTTCATCTTGCCAGAAAGAAGATTCATACTAGGAAGACAAAGCCACCTTCCTTTTACCTGGATGTGGAAGAGCTATCTACATACTGGGGCTGTGATGGTAATCCAAGAAAGTGAGCATTTGTACATCTCTCTTTATTTGCTCTTGAGAGAATGGCTTTCGTATTTCCTGGAACTGGCCTGGGAACTCATCAGTTATGCTACCTTCTGCCAAATAAGAAAATGTTCAGTACAACACCAACATTTTTATTGTATCTTGTGAGAATGCAGGCAATGACTTTGTAGAGCTAAATGATCAGAAATATTTCAGTCACTCTGTCCTTTATTCCCATTCTCAAGAGCAGCCTCCAAAATTGTTTTGCTTGAAAGCCTTAAGTGTGCAAGTTACATGACTCAGCTTCAATGTTTTGTTCAATTCTTAAATTATGACTCTTCAAGTCCTCCTTTGGCTATGGAAGCTGTTTAGATGAATATTGGTCAGGCAACCCAACCTACCTAAGAGGGCAATTGCTGTGGGGAAAATGGAGGGAAATGCTATGTGCACGATCTTGAGATTCTGGAGGTAAAGCAGGATATAAATCTAATGAATAAATTAACAAACAAACAATAAAGTATCCAATTAGCTGTGGCTTTATCTCTTTAATTTCCTTAGATTGTTCTACTCTGGTTCCTGGTCTTGTTTAGAATTAATCTGGCAGATAGCAGAAAAGATTATAGCTGGAATCTGTTCATTCCTTTCTATATAAGCTAAATGTATTACACGTGTTTTTTACAGATATCATCATACTGCACCTATCAACACATTCTACTGCCTGCGAGAAGCCTTGGCAATTCTTGCAGAAAAGGTCAGTCACTGCAGGCACTCTAAAATATTGAAAAGAAAACAGTGTTTTTTTAAAAAAATATGCTAAGATGGGGCTATTCTTTTTAAAATTATATACATTGTCATTACACTACACATCTGCAGCAAACATAATCCCACTTGAGTGGGCAGTTCCAGCTGGTGGTCATGGAGGAGACAGGGATCAAGCCCTTGGGAGCTCCAATGTGGGATTCCCCAGGGCTGGGTCATCTCCCTCATATTATTTAACATCATGAAACTGCAGGGTAGGTCATCAATTGGTTCAGGATGAAGTATAAATATGCAGATGGTAACAGTTTCCATCCTGGGTTGAGCTGGAGAGGCTCTGGAAATCTTGAACTGGCACCCAGAGGCTGTATATCTGGATGCGGCAAAACAAGGCCCTTGCAGTGCTGCACTGGGTTATATTAAGCAATGCCTTGCCAAAATAGAATCTACCTGTCTGGTTTGAACATCTAGGAAGGGTCTGTTAAGGTTCATCAGGGCAGGGGTGGAAATGCTACGGATAATGTTTGGAAGCTGTTATTTCTGCCAAGGAGTTGTTACTAAGTACTGACTCAATGGGTGTCCAAATTTTTGCACCAGCCATAATTACTGTTTTATTTTGAATCTGTAAACAATAGTGCATAAATAGTAAGTACTAGACAACCCTGTGACCCATTGGGTCATCCTTTGAGAGAAAGGTAGTGCAGTCTGATGTGACCAGAATGAACATCAATTTTTAGGCTGACCATATTGTTTTTACCCCAATGCTGGACAGTCCTGTGATCATCTAAGAAGAGTATATATCATAAATAGAAAAATAACTGTAGTGGCAAGCAAACTTCAATAATAAGTCAATATTTACTTACCTAAACAAATAAACAGAATGACCATGGGCAGGCAAAAAAGCAGAGGGAGCTGGAGTGACTTCTGACTTCCTACTGGCTTCCCCATTGATTTTCCTTGTTGGAAGCTGGCAGGGAGTGTCGGAAATCACAATCACGTGACCGTGGGGATGCTGCAATGGCCACGACGTTGCAAATAAAAGTTGTGAACATCATAGAAATTTCAATTCCACAGGAGTAACGGGTCCTGGATTCTTTACACATTCTTCAAGTTAGCGGATTTTAGGTACCTTGATTCAAAAATGGTTGCGGTATAATGCACCGTTTTAGGCTAACTCAAGGGTACAAAAACACAGAGAAACACAATGAGAGTTTTAGTAGTATAGAGATGCATTCAGATGTGCAGAAAATGTTATGCTTAACCACAGAGAGGTTGTATCAGTTTCTGCTCACTTACAGAATTTGACCAGAAGTGCTTACATTTTTGCATACAACTACGGTGGCACGGCCATGGCTTTCCCAGTCATTACATATGGTTGTGAAAGAAAATGGATGCCTTTGAATTCTGGTGTTGCAGACTGCATGAAGAATTCTTCATTCAATACTGGATGAAGTAAAACCAGACTGTTCACTGGAAGCACCAGTAGTACAGTTAAAGCTTAAATATTCTGGACATAGGCAAAATAAAAAATAATGAAGGCAAGGTCCTGATGCTTGGGAAGAATTTAAGGCAATTGAATGAGAGCCAACAAGATAACAAGGTGGCTAGAACTATCACTGATGACACAAGAACTCACAAAAAGCAGCTGCTGGTAGACAATCCAGGCAAAAGTATGTCCATCGCATCATTAAAGAGTTGCAAGTTTAACTGAACAACAAAATACACAGCATATATATATATATATATATATATATATATATATATATATATATATATACACACACACACACATACATACATACATACATACATACATACATACATACTTGCAGTTTTTTTAAAAAAAACTTTTTTTACACATAAGAAAATATTTTCATTTTCTATACAGGGACTAGAGAATTCCTGGAAGCTTCATAAGGAAAACAGCCTCTATCTCTGTGCAGGGCTGCAGAAGTTAGGTCTCAAACTCTTTGTGAAAGAACCGGTAAGAATGAAATTAATCATGAATGTAGAACATGTAGAATGTAGAATATGGGTCGGACACGACTGCACAACTGTGCGGGGGGGACCTTTACCTTTAATTATTCATTATTATCAAGTTTTACATGGGGAAGACTGCTTAGGGTAGACTTCCTAACTTGGCAAAGTAGCAATTAAATTGATTGCTACAAAGACAAAACCCAAAATGGGAATCAGAATTAACTCCATGCCTAGAATACCATTTCTACCCACACTGGTTTACATAGCAGACTAGAGAAAACTTTGTATTTCCAGACTTCAAGCCAGAGACAGAGATCATACTGGAGGTATGAACACTAATTCCACTTTCAAATCTTGAGAATAATTTTTTGTATGGTTGCAAAACCTGATCCAAAATAGTAGTACGAATATATGCATGCTATTCTTTTCTAAACTATTTTGAATTTAGCCTTTCATTAATAAATAGATAATTGGTTAATTTTGCTAAGAGACTTCACAAAATGAGTGTGGGAAAGAGACACATACACAGAACTAAAGAATGAATTTCCTTTATGTTATATGTTATATTTATGCAATTTCTTTTAAAACCTGGAGATAAAATGCTATTCAAATATCCACCTGAATAGCTATTTTGCTATTCCTTTCTTTTCTAAGGATGCAAGACTTCCAACAGTCAACACTATCTTTGTGCCTGATGGGTATGACTGGAAGGAAATAACTGAATATATTATGAAAAAACATAAGATTGAGGTGTCAGGAGGCCTGGGTGCATCAGCAGGCAAGGTAAATACAGGTTCAGGGGGGGAAATAGTAAAACAGATACTCCTTTGTAGATATGACTGCCTAGTTTCTGTCGTTGTTGTTCAGTCATTTAGTCGTGTCCGACTCTTCGTGACCCCATGGACCATAGCACGCCAGGCCTTCCTGTCCTCCACTGTCTCCCAGAGTTTACTCAAATTCATGTTCATTACATCGGTGATGCTATCTAACCATCTCATCCTCTGCCGTCCCCTTCTCCTTTTGCCTTCAGTCTTTCCCAGCATCAGGGTCTTTTCCAGTGAGTCCTCTCTTCGCATTAGGTGGCCAAAGTATTTGAGCTTCAGCTTCAGTTTCAGTATCTGTCCTTCCAATGAGCCTAGTTTCTGACACACCAAGAATAATGCTTTATAAATGTATTACAGAGATTGAGCTATTAATTACAAATTATACAGCCCAAAGAGTTAACATTCATGGTAGGATAAAGGCTGTAAGTTCATCTTGCCTGGGAAAATCTTGCCTGGGAAAAACTGGCATGTTCTTTAGAATACAGCCCTCTCTCTAATGTGCAGGTTTTCTCTGTAAATGAGGAACCTTAAAGCATGTTACATGCAACCATTTCTCTGTGAAATAGAGGAGTCTCAAAGAGGAATAAACTATCTAATAATCTTTAGTCTGTATGAAACAGCACATTAGTACCGGAGTTCAGTATCTGATGAGAAATTATTATATATACAGTAAAAAGATTATAAGTAAATATGGCCATTCCAGTACAGTATACAGGTAAAATTAAGGGAAGAGTTGGCTGGAGCTTTCCAAACAGTCTCCAAACACTTACTTAAAGGTTTTTATCACCAGGTTCTTCGCATAGGACTGATGGGCTACAACTCCACTAAGTACAATGTTGACCGAGTCCTCCATGCCATGGGAGATGCCCTCCAGAACTGTCTCAAGAACAAACTTTGAGTTCCTCCCTTTCACTTCCTCATACTTCAATCTGCTTCATGCAGAAGAGCCAATCAATTGCAATCTTCTACAGTTCACTCGGCAAGGGAGCAGTCAATGAACCAAGATACTGGAGGGGCTTTCTGCACATTATTTCTTAATTGCTTAATTCAAAAATACATAGGTAGCTACAGCTTACATTTTACACAAGGGTAAAATCTGTTTTCATTTCATATTACTTTGTACTCACTAATGTAATAGAATTATATGCTATTGGATTTGGCTTGCTGTCATTCCTTTTGTGTTTCTTCACTGAATGTATATTGTCTTGCCCAAAGTGGCTTATGCATGCATCATATACACTTTGGATAGCATGCAGGTGTGGAAATCTATACAAATTTTTATCTTTCCTAATATAGCTCCGTGCTTCTGGTTGTAATACTGAGTCGTCTAAACTCTTGAGTAAACTATTCACTGCCTGGACACTGTTGGACATACAATACTGAGATATTCGTCTTTCAGCTAGTTATAGGGCATGTAAAGCCCACCATTGTGACAGTTTGAGTGACAGCAATGGAATAAACTGAAAAGATACCTTGAAGTCATCCACTCAGCAAGACACACTTTTTTCTTATTCAGAAAGCAAAGTAAGTTTGAATTACTCAGTAGTTCATTTCCCACATAATCTCTTGCCACTAGAAATCTTGCAATGATAGACAACTATATGGCATTTGTCGTATTTTTAAAAAAATATTGGAGAGAGATATATCTGAATATTCAAAAGTAAATGAATTTGGGGGTGAAGAATTACAATAAACAGCATCCATCAAACTTACTACGATTAGATAACATTCCATATAAGTTACAACAGAATGCTGCCAAAGAATGAAATTTCTCAATATCAAAACATGTGGTTTTATTACTGTCCAGCACCAACTTATACATTTACTTTAAAAAAACAAAGTCTGAAAAGCCTAGAAAGAATAGAGGTGCATAGGTTCCCTTGAAATCCTGGTAAGTGCATGTTCATATTGAAATTGAAATTTATGGTCAGTGACCAGCAAATTAGCTACAATTAAAACTGCATATAGCAGCACGCCCAAATGCAGTAAGAGCAACAAAATCCCCATACAGACCTGCCAGTTAAAATTTGCAAGAAAACAGTAGAAACACAGTGAGACAAAACAAAACGAAATAAAATAAAAATGAAATTAAGACAGAAGGATAAAGACTTCTTAGTGACATCATTCCAAAATTAAGACATGTTGAGCCTTCTTATGGCAATAGCTGCTGATAAAAACTTGCCAGCTCTGTTCGTAATTGCAGGGTTCTGGTCTGAGTGTAGAAAATATGCCACCTCATTGAAAACTTGATCTTTACTAGGGGGTAGTACAGGTACATCAGCGTGTACGTTTCATAGAAGGGACAGTGAAGAAGTACATGTGATCTTAGGTTCATTCTGACCACAGGGACAATTTCTCTCACTGAATGAGATTTTATGAAATTTGGGATCCAATACTGCCAAGGGTAAGAAACTGAAGTGAGCCAAAGGCAAGGCTCTGCGGTGCGCTGAGCAGGCAGATCACAGGCCTAAATGGTTTCCAGGAAGGAACCCACTCCTATAGGTTGTCTGTAGCGCTCAAGTCTATCTGACATGCGATACTGAAGTGTCTTTGGTGAATCTTGGCTTTCATTTTCTCTAGAGAGTAGCAAGGAGCAGAGAGAAAGGTTGCAGTAACACAGGTCAGCTAAGATGTTTACCTTCCATCTTGATGCAAAGCCTTCAAGAAGTATTAGTGGAGCTAACAGGCCATGAGAAAATAGAAGTTTGTGGCCATACTGTTTTCTCTGCAACAATATGGAAGCAGTTTGTCATACTTTCTTCTGGGATATTCTTTTCAAATTCCCATCTGGTCTACAGCTAGATCCTGGAATATTATGGATGGTCTCCAGATACTAGCAAGGCCCAACTGTGCATAGCGTTTTTTAAGGCTAACCAAGGTTGGCTACTGTTGCTACCTGGCAAATATCATCTGTATAGTTGTCAACAAAATCACGTGGACAAATGAAATAATCAAGAATCAACCTCAATTTGAAGTTTAGCTTACTTTAAAGATGCACGTTTTAAGGCTAAAGACTGGCAATACTTCTCAGGGTGTTATTGTTAAGATAGGAACACCAATTCCCGGGGTACCTGGATTTTCATTTGTTGTGTTTTTATTTTCTGACATGCACCAGAAAATAACTGCAAATGCCACAAGCAGTAACAGCTTGATTGTACAATCCTGAATCCTTCAAAAAGACAAGGAATGTGCAAAATGGTTTGGACACGTTCTGTGCACATAACTATCTTGGGGTGATTTGTGCTCAAACTGAAACATGCAGGTTTGGGCCAGAATGAAACAGGGCTGTTTTTTCCACTGAAACACAACTGTTCAAAGCAGAAGTATTTGGGAGGGAAGAACGGAAAAAAGCCAAGGACATTAGCAGTGGCTGAGGGGAGGCAGGGAAGAGAAGCGATGGGAAGTTTTGGGGTGGAAAAGCTGGTGGGATATGTCATGCTGGGAAGACCTAAGGGGAATTATTACATCAATCAGCATTGTCCTACTCACTCTGGGTTTCCTGCTAGTTTTGATTCAGCTGAAATCTGGAACAAAAATAACTTGGGTTTTGTTTCTCCCTAGAAAATTCTGTAGAACACATACAGAATTGGGGTTTAAAACAGAACACTTCCTGAGAAAACAGTACAGACATATAATATAGCACAAAACAGTATAGAAACAAAAGAAAATATAAAAATTAAGTTGACTACAGTTGGAAAATATCAAGATCAAGATGACTAACTTAATCCAAGTTAGGTTCTGTTCCTAGGCTATCTTTACAAGATATTTCTGAGGGATGTTAACTTGACCCTATGTAAGCATAGCCAAAAACCAAATTCCTGAAATGTCTTGAATCCCAAGGAAGAGGAAATGGAGATGCTCTGAAGCATCTTTTCTTTGCGTTTCTTTATCCTCCTAGGGAAATTAAATGCTGGTTTCATTAAGAGCAAATCAACAGTTTTATATTCCTAAGACTGATGGTCCCCTTTCCCACTGTTCTCAGAAGGCTGAACATGTTATATTTTTTCATTTAACAGGGATTTAAAAGCGTAATAATGAGCAATGTATGGTTACTTTTAAATTATATTACAACAATGTAATTTCATATTATTGTCCCAGAAAGGCAGAATCTTATGCTGCACTATATAGCTATGTATGACTACCAATCAAAGAAAATATTTGTAGCTCAGGGTTGAACTGTGGAGTCCTTGGTGTTCTCGGAGCCTTGTTTTCTTGCAGACGTTTCATTGCCAGACTAGGCAACATCTTCAGTGCGAAAAGGGAGTAGGACTTGCGTTCTGTTTATATATCGTGGCTTGTGTTGGTGGAGGTGTTGTTCACTCCTTAGGAGTTCCTTGATTGGGCTGTTTGCTGTTTGGTTGATTAACTAGGTTAATAGTTCCTTGATTAAGGTATAATGTACTGTTTGATTGTTCATCTGGTGTTACTCTTGGTATTAATCTTTGCATATCTGGGTGTTGATTGCTGGCGAGGTGGTGTTCTGGTCTTTTGGCTTTTCTATTCTCTCTTTTGAATGGTATGTAAATGTTGTTTACCTCTATGTGTCTGTTGATGGCTGTTTTGTCTGAGTGCCAAGCTTCCAGGAATTTCCTAGCATTTTTGGATTTGGCTTGGTTTAGGATGCTCAGTTTCCCAGTTGAAAATATGGTTGGGTCTGTCCATGTGTTGTGAGATTAAGGAGTTTTCATCATGTCTTCTGACTGCTGGTTGGTGTTCATGGATGCACTCTGCTAGTCTTCTGCCTGTCTATCCTACATAGTGGCTGTTACAGTCCTTACACTGTATGTTGTAGATAACTCCTGTTTTTTCTTCTTGGGCTACTGGGTCTTTTGGGTTACTTAGGATGTTTTGAAGGGTTTTGGTTGGTTTATGTGCTACGGTGATGCCATGTGGTTGTAACAGTCTGTTGGTAGTTTCTGAGATGTTTCTGATGTATGGTAGTGTTATCCTTTTTATAGTTTCTGTTGGTTGCGTTGTAGTGGGTTGAGTAGTCAGGCACTTTTTAATAAAGTTGAGTGGGTATCCATTTTGCTGGAAGATGCTATATAAGTGGTCTGTTTCCTTTTTCTGGTGTTCTGGGTTGCTGCAGTGCATTAGTGCTCATCTGAATAAATGTTCTTACACAGCTCCTCTTGTGGGAGGTTGGGTTGTTGCTTTGGTAATGGAGCACTTGGTTAGTGTGGGTAGATGAAACGTCTGCAAGAAAACAACAAGGCTCAGAGAACACCAAGGACTCCACTATGTATGACTCTTAAACAATTCAAAATTAGCTAGAAGCAAGTATACCAGCATCTGAACTGATTTAAGAAAGGCCCTGCTGCATCAGGTTAATACCCCTTGAGTCCAACATGTTTGTTCTCAGCTGAAGTAATCAAGAAAACCATGAGTAAAATACAAAGCACAATAACCCCATCATTGTTTAGCCCCAGTTATAACTGGCATTCTGATGTTGCCTTTGGGCCTCTTCCATTTCTGAGTCTTACACTTGATAACTTTTAAATTTCTGTAACATACCTTTTTTAATTACCAAAGGAAAAAGTATACATCTGTTTAAAATCAACAAAAATAATTGAAACAGGGCTACTGAATGGAATGAACTTGTGCTAGTGAGACCAAGAACATTTTTTCTTCTTCTTATGAAAAGACAGCAGGATTCATCTTCTAGACCTGCATATGAAGACAGGAAGATGATTCTCAAGTCAGCTCTTCTCCTTGCCCAGGACATCTTGCGCCAATTTTTCACAACATTCCTCCAACCAGGTATCAACCTCTGCTATGGACAAAACTCTTTATTTTTGTTGTTCTGGAGTTCGAAAGAGGCAAATCAAATTGAATGGCTTTGCATATAATGGCAGGGACTAGTATGTAGATGGTGGACTAGAAGATTTTGGGGCCAGCTCCAGCTTCTTCAAAATAAATCAGCTGTCTGCTTATCTGCTAATTTACCTATCTCAGCTACAACTTATTAATGTATTTACAACTTCATAAAGAGGACAAAAACAACAGGGAAGTGATTATGAAGTAAGGACTAAGGACTAGATAAAGTATAGAAAACAGAACAGAAAGAGTACAATGAACTTTACCACATGGAACAAAAGCTGGTGCAGAATAAAGATTAACATTCACCTTATGTACATTAAATTTTTAAATCAACCCCTGAAAATGAGAGGAAAATGCTCAGGAACTTAAATTCATTCACATAATACATCAATATTGAGCAGTTCTCAACAAAAGAATTAGAGAAAACATTTAAAAAAATTATTCTTGTCCAATTTTGACAATTCATAGGAGGGGGTGGGGGTTGGTACAAGTCCAATCACCATATTTTGAAAAAATTTAGAAAATCAACCTTATTTTTGTTAGAACAGTCAGTTTCCTAACAGGGTGTAGCTGTTTGTGCACAGATTCATACTTACAATACTTTGTATGAAGACTTAAAAGTATATATAAATAGGGCCAAGCAATTTTAAATAATGTTCTCCGGTAAAAGGTCATTTGTTTTTATTTACAGTGTTTGTACATATTTATAGTAACATCAAAAAATATTCACAATGCTTTACTGAGTGCAAAATGCCACTTCATTATCACTTACCATCCTAATTTTTCACCAACTCACCATGCCCGCCCCCATTACCCAGATTGTCATAGCATAGTTTATATCTCGCTTCCACATATATGGCCACTCTATAAAAGCAAACTTCAAATGTGAAGGTGAAAATTTGCACATCTCAGCTATATTCAACACAGTTTTAGGCATACCTATATCTCAAAATAAATGGATATGCATGTGTGTAAATGAAGGCATTACAACAGTACTGGAAGTGCATGTGTAATAATAATCATTCAGAGTGCAAAAGCAGTGGTCAGGATAAGGAAGCTCTCCCTATCCTTTAATCCTGGGAATGGATTTGGATAATGCTGACAAGAGAGTGATTTTTCTCAGTATTATTAAGGCTACAATCAATTAATGACTTAATTAAGGCTTTACTTCTAAAATATTAACTAGCAGGAGAGCACATTATGCACACCTGCAGAAGTCCAAACCCAACAAACTTGTAGCAATGACACTGAGAAATGACATCACCTACTACATTCCTTGGATTGCTGTGACTTGCCTTTCAGAGTAAAGGAAAACATGAAAACCATATATAAAAACTCTAGCTTTATTTTGCAGCCTCCCTCCAGCTCATTAACAGTTCCAGCCAGAGGTGCAAGCTCTAAACGTTGCTTTGATATAATGCAATGTGTCTAGGCACATGAATATTTATCAATTATAAATAAATGTTTGGGATGACCAAAACTGGTAAGCGAAATGAGACACTCAACTTCTGACTGGCGCTCTTGTCCCTTGACACAAATACTTCTGGGCTTAAGACCACAGAAAACTTACTTGGTAAACAACAAAGCATGAGGCAGAGATTACAAAATGATATAAAAAACTCATCTTAACATTGTTCTTCTCTGCTGTAGGAATAACTTAGTCCTCCACCATGTATGTTTGGTAAATAATGTATTATTAAAAAGATTTAAGGTTTGATTTACATCCAGATTTTTTATGGGGATGCCTACCATATTTCCAAGAGCGTACTTCCAACCAGCAGTCAATTCTTTTATTTCAGTCAATCCATTGTCATGGTTTCATGTTATGTAAAAGTAACACAGAGTTTTGTAATAAATATAAGTTCTCTGAGGCAGCATTGTACCCGCATGGGGAACTCTATAGTTTTGTTGCTGGATAATTCCAGTAGGTATAATTTCCACAATTCCAATCTTGATATCATTTATGTGTACTTAAGAATATTCCATTTTGGGATCTTTGAATGCTGCTTTCTTAAATCCAAGGAGCTGTCACTAGTAACACGTGACAGTAAGAGACTAGCATAAATCACATTGCATGTGTTACCTGTCATGTAAATATCTTGTTGTTTCAAAAGAGGAAATACAGGTACATTAAGCTGAGGTTTAACAAATGCATATATTTTACTTAAAAACATTCATCTGATCAAAATAAACTTCATGGGACAAAACTGTTTTTAAATAACATTTCAATTCAAATTGTATATAATTTTTTAAAGTTTTCATACAGCAAACAATGGTTAACCCTTGAAAATCTGTAGAAAAAAATCACACACACACACGCACACACAGAGAGAGAAAAAGAAAAGAAAAAGAAAAAGCTCTGAGGTATCACACCCACCCAGACACAGCCTTACATCAGCTGTGGTATAAGCAGAATATTGTAGGCCAAAAGGAAAAAGACGACTGATTGTTCTAGTAGAGTTCAGGTAGCTCAGACAAAAATATCCCAGAACAGATATCTGAAGAGAGGAACTACCTCAATAAAGTCCTCAAGTGCATTGGAGACCTGATCACTTAAACTGCTCCTGCCAAGCAGCTCCCTGCACCTGAGAGAAACGCAGCCCAAGGTGCCTTGTGCAAAAGGTAAGGAAATTAGGTGCAGCTATTTCCCATTATTCCTTAGTATATAGCTTTGAAAATTATATGAAAGTTCAACTTCTCTTTCATCACGCAAGATACTGCTGGAGTGCTGTCTTCGCCCTGCAATGAAAAGAATTTTTTTAACCACAGAGAGTATCCATGTATATAAATGGGGATTTTAGTAATGCTAGCGTGCAAAGAATAAACTACAGCATTGAAAACCAGGTACATGAGGTTCAGTAATTGAACCTCCAAAAACAAATTTGCTTGCAATTTCATCATAAGCTTTTCTGTACTTAGAACCAACCGATTCCCTTTCTATTTAAAATTTCTCAAGCAGCTTTCACGTAATAGTGCATGCATTTTACAGCTTTAGGAACCATAAAACAGACATCCAACTTGGATTGAAGCTGATCTGAAATAAGCAGCATGTGAAAACACAAGGATATTTCAGTCAGATACAATAATTAGGGGAAAACATTAAAGGGGTATCTCTACCAATGTAGACTTCTGTTTGCCCTTTCAAAGGGACAAAGGCTAGGTTGCCTTACTGTTTTTGACAGTAAGGCAACCTAGCCTTTGTCCCAAACACAGGAGCATTCTGTCACTATGGAGCTCCTTGTCTCTGTACAAAAGGAATAAGAAAAGTAGATAGCTAACGTGGGAAAGATCAGAAACACTGCAAAATTAAGCAGCCTTCTACTTCCTTTCTAGGTGTTATCCCACTACTCTCTCTTGATACTGGCCTGGAGAGCTTTTGCAGAGCTCTGTGCTGTGTGGCAATTGCTCCCTTTCCTGGACCCAGAGGCTCTGCCACCCTTGCGTTAGTCACCCCCCAAGTGAAGTACTGCAATGCACTCTACATGGGGTTGCCTTTGAAGAGCATCCAGAAGCTGCAGCTCATTTAAAATGCAGTGGTGTGGACAGTTATGAACGCCCCTCAGTATGCACACATTACACCTCTGCTCCATGAGCCGCTTTGGCTGCCAATATGCTTCTGGATGCAATTCAAGGAGCTGGTGGTCACTATAAAGCCCTTCATGGCATGGGGTATTTATGAGGATATTTCTGGAATTGTCTTTCTCCAATCATTTCTACCTATCCCATCAGATCTGGCAGAAGAGGCATGCTATGAGTCCCATCAATTAAGGAGTGCCAACTTGTGAGACCCAGGAAGTGAGCCTTTTTGTTCTGGTCTCTGCCCTTTGGAACATCATTGTCCCGGATATTAGATTGCCCCGACCCTGCCAACCTTTTGCAAGGTCTGAAGACATGGGTATGTTTCCAGGCATAGGGGTCAGGTTGTCAGAGCCTGTGAAATGGTTTTTCATTGTTATCTAGTTTTTTTACCTTGGCTGCTGGTTCGTTATGTTATGTGATGTTATTGTTGCTTTTGTTTTAACCTTCTGTTAGCCATCCAGAGACACCATGGTGAGATGGAGGCTATATAAATTGCATGCATGCATGCATAAACATGGGGGCGTGGTGGTCAGCGGGTAAGACGCCAGGCTTGTCGATTGGAAGATCGCAAGTTCGGAGGTTCGAATCCCTAGCCCCGCGTGACGGAGTGAGCTCCCGCACTCGCTCCAGCTCTTGCCAACCTAGCAATTCGAAAGCATGCAAATGCAAGTAGATGAATAGGTACCACTTCGGTGGGTAGGTAACAGCGTTCCACGCGCGTCATGCCGGCCACATGACCATGGAAGCGTCTTCAGACAACGCTGGCTCTTTGGCTAACAAACGGAGATGAGCACCGGCCCCTAGAGTCGGACACGACTGCACAAATGTGCGGGGGGAACCTTTACCTTTACTTTTTATGCATAAACAAATCAAGCATTGAAGATTCCACAAACTAACACAATGACTAAGCCATCCTAAACACCTAGGGACAATTCTGGTTTGCAGGGGGGGAAAAACAAAACAAAGAATGCAACGAGAAATAGAATTCATATACAGCTCTGTACCATCAAATCAATATACAGTGTATAGAAAATCTAATTACAAAGTGATCAAATTCATTTCAATTTGGTTTTGGAATTTTTGTATACTTACTTTTCACAAAGATTTGGATCTGACGATTGACTCAGTTTATGTAGAATATCTACTATTCCAATATCTCTGAGTTTATCCTGACGATCTTGGGAACCTAATATAAAATAATTACGTATTGATAAGTGATGAATTTTATGTCCTTTGCCAAGACTGACAAAATAGTGGCAAGGCAGTATATAATACATTGCAAAAACCTGCTGAAACACCTGAAATTCACGTGGGTAGATTTCAGATAACCCTTTCTCACCTTGCCAGGTCTCGGTCACACATACCAGCTCTGCTTTTTTCTACACAATCAAGTTGTGAAGAACCACAATCTTATTTCAAACAGACCTGGCATTCACTCTCTCCCTCTAGGTCAGGGTTTCTCAACCAGGGTTCCGTGGCACCCTAGGGTTTTGCGAGAGGTCACTAGGGGTTCTCTGGGAGATCATGATTTATTTAAAAAATTATTTCAAATTTGGGCAACTTCACATTAAAGAGGTAAGTTTCATTCTTTATTTTCAGTTTAAGAACACTGTTAATGCATATATACAGGACTACCCATGAAACAAATACAATAATTTTGTAACTTCTGGCCTATAATTGAGCCTGAATGTGCAGGGGGTCCCCAAGGCCTGAAAAAATATTTCAAGGGTGGGGAAGAGCGGGCTGCTGGAACAATCGCAGGCACCTGTGTTGCCTCCCCCACTCCTATTTCAAACCTCCTCCCCAACGTCAGGACAGCAGAGCAGCCGATAAAAGCCACTGCCTTGAAACAGCTGAGGAGGGAGACGCGGGTGTGTTCTGAGGCCCTGCAGCAGCCACGAAGGAAAGCAGCCAAAGAAAAGAAAAGAAAAGTTTTGTTTTCCTCCCAAAGACTTTGGAGTCCAGAGGAAACAGAAAGAAGAGGCAAAGCCCTGCAGCAAACCAGTGAGAAGGGGCAAGTGCTGTACACACTGCCCAGTACAAAAGCTCTATACTAGCAGTAGTAACAGTAGGCTAGTAATAGTAGTGGTAGAATAAGAATAGTTAGAATATATTTGTAATAGTCTAGCATAGAAGTAGTAATATAGAGTATAGTAAGGTAAGAATAGAATAACATTGTATAGTATAGTTTCATTAGTAGTATAGTGTCATTAGTAATAAGGTAGGATAGTAAGATATTAGCTATAGAAAAGTCAAATAGCTTTTGAAAGATTCACTTTTGTACTGTAGATAGTTTTGTTTAAAACAAAAACATCTCCCCACCCTGTAAGGGGGGGACATAAAAACTCCAAGTATGTAGTGTTCAGTGCTTTTTTGGGGGATCATTTTGAGCCTGAAACAAGCCTATTCCAGCTCATGACAAAAATGTCTACTTATTCAACTTTCACCCACTGGAAATTGCTGTTTTCATTTTTTTTTCCAGGTAACTTCCTTTTCAATCAAATGGAATCATATAAAGTTAAACTGCTGAGCTGTAGGCTGCAGATCAGAAGGTCTGCAGTTCGAACCCAGTGCAATGAGGTGAGCTCTCGTTGCTAGTCCCAGCTCCTGTCAACCCAACAGTTTGAAAGCTTTGCAAGTAGATAAATGGGTACCACCTTAAGTGGGCTAATTTGCTGGCGTCCTGTCGGGAAGTCGGCACCACCGGAGGAAAGGATCAGAGGAAGATCGAATGGCGGCGGTGACGACGGACCCAGATGCAACAGCTACAGGACGTCAGCAGCTGGCTCAAGGCATCCTGGGAATTGTAGTCCAGAGCCTGGAAGAGTCGGTTCCCTTACCCCCTCCCCTCACGCGTGGTGAAAATGGTGATTTGTAAAAATTGCATAATTAATGTATATATATGCTTGTAAGCCGCCTAGAGTCCTCCATTAGGGAGGGGATAGGCGGGGTATAAATACCACAATAAATAAATAAATAAAATATAGCCTATTCATTTCACCTGTCTTTTAATGTAGTGATTCCCCCATCCATATGCTCAATCGCTATATGCAATTTCATCTTAAAATTAAGAGTTTCAGAAGAGAAATCCCTTAAGTATATCTTACCTTCTTCTTCATTCCATATAAGATTAGATACACAAAACATGGCAGCCAGTTGGAGTTTAGCATTTGAGTGGCTCTATGCAGACAAAAAACATTTAGACACACATATTTTAAAGCATTTCTTGGTAAAATCAAATCTCCTTTGAGCTTGACTTCTTTTGACTTCACAAAACCATGTAATGTTATTGGCAAAAATATGGATGTGGTTTACTATTGCTTTCTTTGTTACCCTGGCTGACCTAGTTAATACTTGGAAGGGAAGCTACAGCCTTGACTGTGAAGACAAAAACAACAACAAACACATTCTGGCAGAAGTCAAGGGCAAAACGTTTCCATACTGTTGCCAAGAAAACTATGTCAGGAACCAAGCTTGACTCAAGTGAATCTTTACATTTCTTTCTTAACCACTATGAAATCCATGTTTGTTGCCTCAAAATTATTACCCACAAATAGTGAGATATCAGAGTCACATGCTTTTCATCAATGAAAGGGAAGTTGAAAAAAATATTAGAAAAGGAGAAGGGATGCATCTTGTATCCTAGAAAATTAGAGCAACAAACAGTACTACACTCTAATTATTCGGATTTCTACCAAATGCAGAAAATCATTCTTTTTTTATTAAGCATATGAAACTGTCTTTACTGCAGGCCAAATCTGTCTTGGAGGACATATGTTCTACATATCTGTCAGGCTCAGCCCAAAAATGACAAAGAATCAGTCCAGCCAAACTTCAGTTCTTTATTTGCTCACACCATATAGACAGAAACTTGCCAGACTAAAGCTATTCTACCTAACCTAAAGGGAAATAACCTGGAAGGCTCTAGGGCATGGCTACTCTGAATCTCTTTATCTTCCCACCTTCCAGCTCTGGACTGGGTTTTCTCTTATCTCGCTCCCCTCCTTGGAATGTGCTCCCTCCTTCCTGAGAACCAGCTGCGTTATTGTAGTCCATCACAGTATCTGCTCTAGGTCCTCAGGCAGAACAACTATTACTAAGGACTCTTTTACTGGAAGTATCAGGGATTGTAAACGTACATTACTCCATACATAGCACAAAGGACACCACTGGGCTATAATCTCTTCCCAAAATTTAATTATAAAAAAGCTTTAAATTAAGTTACATACCATGTAATACTTTATTTTTTGTAAGATATCATCATTTGTCATTATGAATTCTTTAGCTGTTGTTCCATCTGCTATGTTGGCGAGTATACATAATGTCTGGAAAAAAGGACAATAGAAATATATGATAATAACAAGAGAAATCTAACTCTGAATGGCAATGTTTCATGGCAGCTTGACAAGTAGATAGTTATGCATGTTCCCAAAATGTTTGTTCCCAAGATGTTTCCAAACAAACATCTCACTGTCTTGCTTATAAGCAATACAAGGTAAGAGGATAAAACTATGAAGACCTTTATTCAGGCAGAAATTACAATGATTTTATCAGTAGTCCTCAGGTTACAACGGCAATTGGTACCGGGACTGCCATTGCTAAGTGGTGCGGTCGTAAAGCGCGACATCATGCGACTGCATCGCTTAGTGACGGCAATCCTGGTGGTCCCAGTTGCCACTTTAACCCCAAGACACGTGAGTCGTTAAGCGGAAAGTGGCGGGAGTCCCAGGTAAGGAGCACGGGAGTACCATGGTGGGGTGGGGGAGGCCGGGGAGGGCTTGGGAGGCCCAGCACAGCCCGCATGTGAGTTGGGGGAGTATCTGGGAAAGCCAGCAGAGGCTGCGTGCAGGCGGAGCATGTATGCTGTGGGCAGTCACGACTTACTGCAGCGACTTGCAACTTTCTCTGCCAGCTTCCCCACTGACTTTGCTTGTGGGAAGCTGGCAGGGAAGGTTGCAAATGGTGATCACATGACTGTGGCTCCGTGCAACGTTGTAATAGTGAGCCGGGCACCCGAGCGCCCGAATTGCAATCATGTGACCGCGGGGGTGCTGTGATGGCCGGAACTTTGGGGACTGGTTGTACATTCATTTTTTCCAGCGCCACCATAACTTTGAATGGTCACTGAACAAATGGAATTATATTCATGGTGTAGAAAAACAGCGTGAAATTTTGAGGGGAAAAAAAGATTTTTATTTAAAAAATCGCCCAGAGTCCCCTCCGGAAATGGGGGGAGATGGGCGGTGATATAAGTTAGAAATATAAATAAAATAAATAAATAAAACAGTACTCATTTAATACCCTGCATAAAACTGTTTCCGCATTGAAACAGAAAAGATAGAAAAAGTGAAATCCTGTTAAATAATTCATTGGTGGAGGTGTTTTTTTTCCCCTCGTCATACCAGATGACATCACATCTCCAGTCCTTTGGGACCCCACACCCTATAGGCTCCTACACTTGATTCTCGACCAAAGGTGACAGCAAAATGGTTTTTTCTCCCTTTTGCGCACATAGGTATCAAATCAAATCAAATCAATCAAATCAAATATTTATTATTGTCATAGGCCAGCATAGACACACAAGTATTAGAGGAGCTTGCCTTTCACTCAGGAAACCCATATGTCTAACTAATTACCCGAGCCCAAGGTGTCTAAACACTTGAATACGTTTGGGCATCAAATATAGGAGTTTTGCTTGGCTAAAAGGAAACAAGTAGCATATGCTTTGTGTTTCTTCAGAACTCAGCTAAGAACTTGTATTTGTTTAGCTGAGATGTTTCCTACATTTCCATCCCTTAATTTCTAGCAGTTTGGGAGATTGTGTTTTATATAGTCTTGTTTTTAACTTTTTTTAGTAAAATAAACAGAAATAATAATCCCCTAGTTCACAGCTTTCCAAACTGTGTGTCGCGACACACTACTGTGTCGCCTGCGGGGCCCAGGTGTGTCGTGCAAAAACCTGGAAGCGCTGATGGTGCACGGTGGCGGCGGGCCATCAGCGTTTCCGGGTTTTCGCGCAGCACACCAGGACACCGCTGTGGCGGCACGCAAAAATCCAAAAGCACTGTGCTGGCGGCGCGCAAAAACCTGGAAGCCATCAGCACTTCCGGGTTTTTGCGTGACACACCTGGGCCCCGCAGGCGACACAGTGCTTCTGGGTTTTCACGCACTGCCGTTGGTGTGTCGCCAACGTGAAAAGTTTGGAAAGCCCTGCCCTAGTTGCATCTTTCATTTTTACATACTTGCACAAGAAATAGTGCATGCAAGCATCCTTATGCACATTTTCTTAGAAAAGGAATTTGAATTTTCCTCCTGCAGAATTTAGAGTTTAGTGTTTTTTGTTTTGTTTGTTCAACACAAAGTACAGTCCTTCCTGTCTAAACTGTTATATATGTATCATTAATACAACAATGCACAATACCTGTTCTTTGACTTCTACGTTGTGCTCTCCTTCCAGGATGAGAGTCACTGCTTGCATGATCTGTTTCCCATGAGTACTTATTATCTGATCTATATGCTGCCAAGAGTTTCAAATATAACATTAACAAATAGCTCACCTGAAAAGTTAGGAAATTCATAGTTTGCTTTATAGAATTCTTATAGCAGGAAATAAGCCCCTGCCAAATTTCTCTCTCATGGAAGCAAATCAGGTATATGTGTATGACAGCAAGACAGAAATGATAGGTGAAGGTGGCTCTAGCCAAATGCATCGGGGCCATATGTGAATAGTATGAAGGGCCTGTTCCTATCACAAATAGTGAACAATGCATTAAGATTAGTTTTCCTTTAAAATCAAACACTGTTGTATTACTCCTTGATCTGCAACATGCTCTATGCAATGTGGAAGATGGATGTTCTGGTTTTCAGATGGAAAGCTCTCAAGTCCCAAAGCTTACAATCTGTAGTAGCAAGGGTTCAGAAAGAACTCTGCTTTGTCATTTATATAGAATGTTTGTTCTGTAAATTGGCAGGCAACAGCTCAAGTAAAGTTGATACAAAGTTCTGGGGCACCAGTTCCCAATGTGTAATAATATGAGCATAGCAATTTATAAGACCTGCACATTCATTTTCAAAATATCAATTCGTTATTTTACTTACAGGGCGAGTAGACAAAAGGTTCCTAAGTAATCCCAAAGTCTTCATTAGTACATTTACATCAGAATCAGAGAGTAACTGGAATAACTGTTCGGTACTCAAGCCTCGTAAAATGTCTGCTTTGATCTTCTGTTCTGCTTGAAATGCCATATTCTAAAAAGACAGACCAAATTAACTTTATTCAGAATCATCTCAACATTTTCCACAAAGGACCCAACTCCATCACACTATTGATCATTTGCTGTATACAAGGAACATTTCTTAGCAGTTAAGATTTTTTTGCTTCCCATCCTTGAAAGCATTCTAGAGCTCAGATGATTTGACAGCATACAAATTTAATGAATAAATGAAATCTAAACTTTCATTATACACTCACAATGTTTTTGCAATGCTCTTTAGGGGGAAATTGGTGATGCATGCATAAAGCTAGCAGATTAACATGAATACTTACCATTAAAGCCCAAACTCCATTCACTCGCAAGGCAAGATTGTCACTCTGAGTTAAACTACAGAGAAGTTCTATGGCTCCTGATTCTAAGATAGGCTATATATAACAAAAGCAAAACCAGTTGAAAAATTTCAGTAATATCCCAATTTTACATATATACAAAAATACTTTAAACTACTTACTATTTTATCATTTGAAGTGGATTCTAATACATAGATATGTCTGAGATCTAATACATTAAATATTTCATTTGTCAACAGATATGTACACTAGCTCCTCAGCATAGATTTGGCTATCAAGGAACCATATATATGTAGAAACTTATCTTAAATAAAACACAGCTCTCTACTGGATTTTCCCACTGGTTGAAATATAGATGCACCTAATAAACTTTTTGGTTATGGTAACAACAGTTTAATACTCTCTCTAAGGAAGACTTTTAAATTCCAATGTATTAATATTTTCCAATGAATATTTTTACTGGCTTTTTAGGGAAATATTTTGTGTCAACTCTTTCATTTTTTTTAACTTTTTTTCCTATGTCTACATTAGGTTCATATTATCTTGTGGTTTAATGGTTTGCTTTTCCAACATGGTTGCATTATTTGCTTAGTTTTTTTAATTATGTGTAATTAATATTTTATAATTCTACTTTCATTTTAGTTTAGTATAAATTTGCTTAAAAACAAAAACAAGACTTTAAAAAAAAGATTTATAAATAGTCTAGAACAGGGGTCCCCAACCTGTGAGCCACGGCCCACTAGTGGGCCGCGGCCTGTTAGGAAGTGGGCCGCGGAGCTCCCTCCTGCAAACCCGCCCCCGGTGCGTGCGATTACCCTGCCCCCAGTACGCGATTACCCCGCCCCCCCGGTCCGTGGAAAAATTTTCTTCCATGACCGGTCCCTGGTGCCAGAAAGGTTGGGGACCGCTGGTCTAGAATACACCTTCACGTTTACGTGATATCTTCTTTCTTTACATATTTTACATTTTTATAAGCTCAGACAGTGTAGAATATTCAGTCCAAGTGCCATAAGTATTTCACTAAACTTTTTGATTTTCCAGTATGTTCCATCAGCTTCTCCTACCCAAGACAGCTATTAACTGTCCCATCCCATAGTTGAAAATAATCAACATACTTTGTATCACTCTCTATAAAATCTGAACCATCTTTTTCTTGACAAAAAAATAATCTTGCATAGTTTCAGAAAGATAATTGATTACATGACTATAATTAGCATGTTAAATATTGGCAAAGAAACAAATTATTGTATTTTTTTAACAGCATATTCAATTAGCATAGGATTTAATTCTTCCTCAGTAGCTTTTTTCTCACTATTTCACACAAATAGTGGAGGAGCTTCAACTGTACGGAGATTTACAGATGCAGCTGGATTCTAGAATCCTCTGGGGAAAGTATTATCTACTGACCCAGATTGTTTTCTTTTCTAAAATCTTCTAGAGTTCAAAGAAGTGCAGGCTATTCTGGTTGTTAATATCTAAGCACTCCCAACAGCCATCACAGCTACTGATGCATGCATATTTTGATGGAATGTAAGTGCAGATGAAGCAGAACAGCAGAAACTAGAGTACAGCCTTAATGGCTGCTACTTAGTAAACACTAACAGCATGATTTTACTTAAAGTAACGTTTTGCCTATTTTCAGAGAAAAACTGCTCTTACTGTATACTTCTAAACTCAGACTGCTGAGAAAGACCAGAGACAGGACTTCACCCTCATCATCTGTGCATATTCACATTACATTTTATATGAAGAATCAGAAATCTACTTTTATGGTTAAAAAAGCCTAAGCAACTAACCTCTTTGCTTGGAGAAAATTCTAAAAGAAGATTGCATAGAGTAGAAGATGCTACCACTAAAATTTCATCTGGAGCATTCTGTAATACCTGAAAAGAGAGAGAAAAAAATAGTTTCACCATAAAGTTTTCCCCCCCCAGAATTTAGATAATTCAGGGACTGCTACATATATCAGGTAACTAATAAATTTCTCTTGCTACCTGTGTAGATGCAGAACCTGGACCCTTCCTTTATTACCATTTGGAAATTAAATAGTACCAATACCTATTTTTGCAACTGATTCTTTTCCAATTTCAAAACAGAGTCCTAACTGACATTTCAGTTGCCTATACTTAGCCAGGGAAAGAGAAAGAGGAAACAGGTCTTCCTTCTTTAAAATGCCTATACATTACTCCCTTTCTCATAACAGGAGATAATATCTAATCTAGGTGGAAATTACTTAAGATTTATGAGTTATTATTCCATCTTTTGCTAGTGAAAAAATATAATGAAAAATTATTTTTCATAAAGTTTTAGAGAACACTGCAAACAATTCTTGTGCTTTCTCAGTGGTTTATAAATAAATTCTTAATTCACCATAAGGATTGCAACTGGAAAAATCACTAGTTTTAAAAAGCATTTACCATCTGAAACACCTTACAGCATAGTTTTCCAAACTGTGTAGTGACACAGTACTGTGTCGCCTGCGGGGCCCAGGTGTGTCGTGCGAAAACCCGGAAGTGCTGATGGCACGCTGCTACTGCGCGTGGCAGCAAGCCATCAGCGTTTCCAGGTTTTCGCGCAATACACCAGGATGCTGCCGCACGCAAAAACCAGAAGCGCCACTGCCGCGGCACGCGAAAACCCAGAAGCGCCACCGTGGCACACGAAAACCCAGAACCGCCACCGCCATGCGCGAAAACCCAGAAGTGCCGCTGCTGCGCTTCCAGATTTTTGCATGCCGCCATAGTGGCGGCACTTCCAGGTTTTCACACGCCACCGTTGGTGTGTCACCAACGTGAAAAGTTTGGAAAGCCCTGCCTTACAGAGTAGCACTTTAAACATTTTGTAGCAATGAAGTACTTTCCTAACTGTGCACCCCAATGGCATTGACCTTTAAAAAAATCTACTTCAAAATATCAATGGCTTCCAGCTTTATAAAAATAAGGGCAGGATAATTACTTTTTTTAAAATCATTATTTATCAAGATAAGCATTCTGTTGTCATTGACAGTTAAAAGAACCTAAACTGAAACAGTAATTTTTAATTAGAAGTATAAACCTACTATACATTATTTTAAAACCATATCCAACAACAACCTTTTATTCCAATACATTATATTTCATTATTCCTAGATCTTAGCAAGATCACATTTTAAGCGAATTGAAATGAATAGTTATATCACTAGAGATACATCTTTAGATACAGAGATCTTTTCTTTAACTAGTCTTAAAATTGTACTATAATACTGTCACTGCAATTTATATCAGAACAATCAATCTCCCAATGTGCTTACCTTCATTAAGGGTTTCCATACAGCATGATCTTGGAAACTTGTTCGTAGTTGCTGTACAGATCTTGACAAACTGTGCAAACATCTGCTCAGAAAAATGAGGTATAAGTTGCAAAATACTTATTTTCCTTAGAAATAGCTTTGCATGTAAGCATTCTGAGAAACTGAGCTAAGAACTGAGAATTCAGACTGTTTCATCATATTACAATTACTGCTAAAGATAATTCATAATTTCAAATAATGTATGATCACTGCATGTCCTAATAAAGGAAGTGAACAATTGTCAGACTAAACACACCAAATGTAAGATTAATCCCACTAGGTAAATTTATACCTGACTGCAGCTAAGCGCACTTTGATGCTAGACTCAGATAAGCCATTTACAATCCGATCCATCATATTTTCTGTTTCAATTATCTGAAAGAAAAGGTTATCAAACAAGTTATTGGAAGAACTGATTTTACAGAACAAAACAGAACATTTAGTATGTTTATTTTAATGCCATGCACTGTGTATGCATATGCACAAATGTTAATTGGTAAACATGTCAAATTTGAATTTCACATTTTAAAAAGAAATTTCATGTCTATGTGATATTATGACAATGAAGCATATTTATATATTAAAAGTAAAACCCAACATTAGGTTTCCCTGTACAAAAATGGCAGTGCCTATTAAGAGGCATTCTCGAAAGTTATTTAATTTTCTGCAATTCAATTAAACCTGGTATTTTTTAACAAGGGAATTCCAACACTTTATCCATATAACTTACTTTGTCACAAAATATTATTTTATTGAAACTAGAGATAAGCTGGAGTTAAAATCGCTGGAAGAAACATTAACAATCTCAGATATGCAGATGATACCACTTTGATGGCTGAAAGCGAGGAGGAGCTGAGGAGCCTTATGACGAAGGTGAAAGAAGAAAGTGCAAAAGCTGGGTTGCAGTTAAACCTCAAAAAAACCAAGATTATGGCAACCAGCTTGATTGATGACTGGCAAATAGATGGAGAAAAAGTGGAGGCAGTGACAGACTTTGTATTTCTAGGCGCAAAGATTACTGCAGACGCTGACTGCAGCCAGGAAATCAGAAGACGTCTACTTCTTGGGAGGAGAGCAATGACAAATCTTGATAAAATAGTTAAGAGCAGAGACATCACACTGACAACAAAGGTCCGCATAGTTAAAGCAATGGTATTCCCTGTAGTAACCTATGGCTGCGAGAGCTGGACCATAAGGAAGGCTGAGCGAAGGAAGATAGATGCTTTTGAACTGTGGTGTTGGAGGAAAATTCTGAGAGTGCCTTGGACTGCAAGAAGATCAAACCAGTCCATACTCCAGGAAATAAAGCCAGACTGCTCACTTGAGGGAATGATATTAAAGGCAAAACTGAAGTACTTTGGCCACATAATGAGAAGACAGGATACCCTGGAGAAGATGCTGATGCTAGGGAAAGTGGAAGGCAAAAGGAAGAGGGGCCAACCAAGGGCAAGATGGATGGATGATATTCTGGAGGTGACGGACTCGACTGTGGGGGAGCTGGGGATGGTGACGGCCGACAGGAAGCTCTGGCGTGGGCTGGTCCATGAAGTCACGAAGAGTCGGAAGCGACTGAACGAATAAACAACAACATAAAAAGAGATAAGCAAAGCATACACTTCAATGACAAGGCTATATACACTAACTTTTAACTTATTTTCTGTATCTTCATGGATTGCTATAATTCCCTTTTATACAACTTGTACAAGAGTGGCAACAGCACTTTTACTCTATAAATGAATATCATAGTAAAGTTATTTGCAGGATATTGTTCCACTAACTTTTGGAAAGTTCCCTTGGTATGCTAGTAACATCAAAATTGCTGGTTAGTTGCTAAAAATAACAGCTTTAAATCTCTGCATATTAAACTATTGAATCATCTACTCTTATACCTAGTTTAATATGCAGAGATTTAAACAAAACTAATCTAAATAACTAAAAGGTCAGCATATCAGAAGTCTGAACACCAAGAAAGGGAAGCAAATTCTGTAGGACATGAACTCAATTAAGGCACAAAAAATCACTGATCTGTTTCTCATAATCCCAAGACTCTGGACAGGAAGATAATAGTGTTTGAGGCTCACTTCCGGTGGGGACATGGCTGACTGAGCAGCTCTGCCCGCGGGCTCCATGGGTGGAACTGACAATGCGGGAATTTTTTTCGGGCTCAGGCAGGTTTTCCTGAAGCCCAGGAGAGTTCTCTGGATGAAGGAAAACACCTGGAATCACCTCATCTGTCCTCCAGACGGCTGCTTACAGCCAGAAGATCGCAAAGAGCGTTTTGCATTCGACTGGTAAGAGCTAGCTGGGAGGCTGGGACGTCATCATTTTCCAAGCCGCGCTGTAGCCTTAAAGGGACACTAAGACCGCCCACCCCATTTCTAAATCACCAAATTTATATATATATATTTAAGTATGCGTACCCTAAGAGAGGCTTTCTACAGCAAGGAGAAGCTGGCTCTCTTGGTGCTTATCATTATTTTTGGGATTACATTTCAAAAAATTCTTTTTTTAACTTTTGGAATTCGTTTTCCTTCCAAATATAAAGGAGGATTGAGAGTAAACAATTGTCTTCCTGTTATTATTTTGGTATTAAATCTGAAGATATTAGCATTTTCCTACACGTTGAATCGGCTGATTTGAACCTTCAGCTTTCTGTTTCTACTTTCCCTTGGGAACTGTCTGCTTATCTCACTTTCACTTTGTGTAAACTTATTTTAGAACTTTTCCATATCTTCAACTTTTGCTGGTTAAGCTCCTAGGGGACGCCATAATCTGCTGCGTGAGACATGGAGGATTTTAAACAGATTTTTTCTGACTTCCATCAAGATTTTAAACAGATCTTTTCTGACTCCTATCAAGTTTTTATACAAGACATTCAGGATATTGTGGAAAATATGAGCTCTAAAATGTGTCATCTGGTTGGGGATGTAGTGGATGAAATTGAGGAATTCAACAGTGATAGAAATGTTTCTTTTAAGAATGAGATTGTGATTTCTGTTGAGATGCTGGATGAAGATTGGATAGTGGAGTTGGAGAAATTTAACGAAGAGAGGGATCTGCAAGCAATAAGTAAAACTGACTTTTTGGTGAAATGCCATGAAAAAGAAAGGGTCATTAGGTATGGGAGGTTTTCTGAAGAGAAGTTTGAATTTTTGAGGGGGGTAGTTGGCTTGTTTGATTTTTTTTTAAGAGAAAAGCTCTGTGCAGATTGTGGGGATATATAAATGCTTTGGTTTATATTGGAGTGGGATAAGGGTTAAAGAATGTTTATCTGGATCGCTTTTAGGGTTTGACTGATGTTATTTGTTTTTAAGGATATGGATTAAGATTATTAGTTTATAAAAATGTTTATTTGGATGGTTTTAAGAATTTCATTGAAGGTCATTGTTTTGAATTGCTTTTCTTTTTTGGGTTTATTAAGATTAAGATTATTAAAACTGTTGTATTATTTAGTATCTCCAGCAAAGGAGATCGTTACCTTGTTGTGGTGCTGGAGCTTGAGCACCTCAATGACGCCATGAGCTAAACCGTGAAGACACCCCCAAGATGGGAAGTTCATGGCAGAGAGGTCAGACTAAATACAATCCTTGGGGAAGGTAACAGCAACCCACCCCAGTATTCTTGCCGTGAAAACTAAATGCATCAGTACAACCAGAGATATGTTGGTATACCATCGGAAGATGGAATTCCAAGGTCGGAAGATGGTCAACATGCTACTGGGGAGGAACAGAGGATAAGTTCAACTAGCCCCAGATGTGATGATGCAGCTAGCTCAAAGTTGAAAGGACGGCTAGCAGCTGACAGTGCTGGTGGTGAACGACGAATCCAATATTCTAAAGATCAACACACCATAGGAACCTGGAATGTAAGATCTATGAGCCACGGCAAATTGGATGTGGTTACTGGTGAGATGTCAAGATTAAATATAGACATTTTGGGTGTCAGTGAACTGAAATGGACTGGAATGGGCCACTTCACATCAGATGACCACCAGATCTACTACTGTGGACAAGAGGACCACAGAAGAAATGGAGTAGCCTTCATAATTAATAATAAAGTGGCTGAAGCAGTGCTTGGATACAATCCAAAAAACGATAGAATGATCTCAATTCGAATTCAGGGTAATCCATTTAACATCACAGTGATCCAAATATACGCCCCAACCACAGATGCTGAAGAAGCAGAAGTAGATCACTTCTATGAGGATCTGCAGCACCTACTGGATAATACACCAAAAAGAGATGTTATTTTCATTACAGGAGACTGGAATGCTAAGGTGGGTAGTCAGACGACACCTGGAATTACAGGTAAGCATGGTCTGGGAGAACAAAATGAAGCGGGACATAGGCTGATAGAATTTTGCCAAGACAACTCACTATGCATAACGAACACTCTCTTCCAACAACCTAAAAGACGCCTTTATACATGGACTTCACCAGATGGTCGACACCGAAATCAGATTGACTACATCCTTTGCAGCCAAAGGTGGCAGACATCTATACAGTCGGTAAAAACAAGACCTGGAGCTGACTGCAGTTCAGATCACGAACTTCTTATTGCACAATTTAGAATCAGAGTAAAGATAATAGGGAAGACCCACAGATCAGTTAGATAATGAGCTCACTAATATTCCTAATGAATATGCAGTGGAGGTGAAGAATAGTAAGGGACTAGATTTAGTAGATAGGGTCCCGGAAGAACTATGGACAGAAGTTTGCAACAGTGTTCAGGAGACGGCAACAAAAAATGTCCCAAAGAAAAAGAAAACCAAGAAGGCAAGATGGCTGTCTGCTGAGACACTGGAAGTAGCCCAAGAAAGAAGGAAAGCAAAAGGCAACAGTGATAGGGGGAGATATGCCCAATTAAATGCAAAATTCCAGAGGTTAGCCAGAAAACATAAGGAATTATTTTTAAACAAGCAATGTACGGAAGTGGAAGAAGACAATAGAATAGGAAGGACAAGAGACCTCTTCCAGAAAATTAGAAACATTGGAGGTAAATTCTAGGCAAAAATGGGTATGATCAAAAACAAAGATGGCAAGGACCTAACAGAAGCAGAAGAGATCAAGAAAAGGTGGCAAGAATATATGGAAGATCTGTATAAGAATCTGTGACTGAAGAAGCTACTTGGATAAGCAGCAAAACGTTTCAACCAAAAGAAAGAAATCCAGTTGCCATGACTCAACCTACAGACAATTCCACCTGGATGACTGACATAGACATCTGTATAAGAAGGATAATAATATTGGGGATAGCTTTGATGGTGTGGTCAGTGAATTAGAGCCAGACATCCTGAAGAGTGAGGTTGAATGGGCCTTAAGAAGCATTGCTAATAACAAGGCAGCAGGAGACGACGGTATCCCAGCTGAACTGTTTAAAATCTTGCAAGATGATGCTGTCAAGGTGATGCATGCCATATGCCAGCAAATTTGGAAAACACAAGAATGGCTATCAGATTGGAAAAAATCAACTTATATCCCCATACCAAAAAAGGGAAACACTAAAGAATGTTCAAACTATCGAACAGTGGCAATTATTTCACATGCCAGTAAGGTAATGCTCAAGATCCTGCAAGGTAGACTCCAGCAATTCATGGAGCGAGAATTGCCAGATGTACAAGCTGGGTTTAGAAAAGGCAGAGGAACTAGAGACCAAATTGCCAATATCCGCTGGATAATGGAGAAAACCAGGGAATCTATATCTGTTTTATTGACCATTCTAAAGCCTTTGACTGTGTGGATCATAACAAATTGTGGCAAGTCCTTGGTGGTATGGAGATACCAAATCATCTTGTCTGCCTCCTGAGGAATCTGTATAACAACCAAGTAGCAACGGTAAGAACAGACCACGGAACAACGGATTGGTTTAAGATTGGGAAACGAGTACGGCAGGGTTGTATACTCTCACCCTACCTATTCAACCTGTATGCAGAACACATCATGCAACGTGCTGGGCTTGAGGAATCCAAGGCTGGAATTAAAATCGCTGGAAGAAACATTAACAATCTCAGATATGCAGATGACACCACTTTGATGGCTGAAAGCGAGGAGGAGCTGAGGAGCCTTATGACGAAGGTGAAAGAAGAAAGTGCAAAAGCTGGGTTGCAGTTAAACCTCAAAAAAACCAAGATTATGGCAACAAGCTTGATTGATAACTGGCAAATAGAGGGAGAAAAAGTGGAGGCGGTGACAGACTTTGTATTTCTAGGCGCAAAGATTACTGCGGACGCTGACTGCAGCCAGGAAATCAGAAGACGTCTACTTCTTGGGAGGAGAGCAATGACAAATCTCGATAAAATAGTTAAGAGCAGAGACATCACACTGACAAGAAAGGTCCGCATAGTTAAAGCAATGGTATTCCCCATAGTAACCTATGGCTGCGAGAGCTGGACCATAAGGAAGGCTGAGCGAAGGAAGATAGATGCTTTTGAACTGTGGTGTTGGAGGAAAATTCTGAGAGTGCCTTGGACTGCAAGAAGATCAAAGCAGTCCATACTCCAGGAAATAAAGCTAGACTGCTCACTTGAGGGAATGATATTAAAGGCAAAACTGAAGTATGGCTGTTGTGGGTCTTCCGGGCTGTGTGGCCGTGTTCTGGAAGTTGTGGTTCCTAACGTTTCGGCAGCATCTGTGGCCAGCCACAGATGCTGGCGAAACGTTAGGAACCACAACTTCCAGAACACGGCCACACAGCCCGGAAGACCCACAACAGCCATAGAACTCTGGCCGTGAAAGCCTTCAACAATACATAAAACTGATACCCTGGAGAAGATGCTGATGCTAGGGAAAGTGGAAGGCAAAAGGAAGAGGGGCCGACCAAGGGCAAGATGGATGGATGATATTCTGGAGGTGACCGTGGGGGAGCTGGGGGTGGCGACAGTCGACAGGAAGCTCTGGCGTGGGCTGGTCCATGAAGTCATGATGAGTCAGAAGTGACTGAACGAATAAACAACAAAATTATTTTGGCAGACAATTTATGTGATTTTTAGTTTGATTTTTATTATAACAGACAGAAATGTATAGAGTAGTAGTAGGAAGGGAATTCTGACAAAACGTGGTCCACTGGAGGAGGGAATGGCAAACCACTCCAGTATCCTTGCCAAGAAAACCCATGGACAGTATCAAAAGGCTAAAAGATATGACGCCAGAAGATGAGCCCCTCAGGTCGGAAGGTGTCCAAAATGCTACTGGGGAAGAGCGGAGGGCAATTCCGAGTAGCTCCAGAAAGTGTGAAACGGCTGGGCCAAAGCCGAAAGGACGCTCAGTTGTGGATGTGTCTGGAAGTGGAAGGAAAGTCCGATGCTGTAAAGAACAATATTGCATAGGAACCTGGAATGTAAGAACTATGAATCAAGGTAAGCTGGATGTGGTCAAACATGAGATGACAAGATTGAACATCGACATATTGGGAATCAGCGAACTAAAATGGACAGGAATGGGCGAATTTAATTCAGGAGACCATTATATATACTACTGTGGGCAAGAATCCCTTAGAAGAAATGGAGTAGCTCTCATAGTCAATAAAAGAGTGGGAAAGGCAGTACTGGGGTACAACCTCAAAAACGACAGAATGCTTCAGTTCGAATCCAAGGCAAACCATTCAACATCACAGTGATCCAAGTCTATGCCCCAACCACTGATGCCAAAGAAGCTGAAGTTGACCGGTTCTATGAAGACCTACAACACCTTCTAGAACTAACACCAAAAAAAGATGTCCTTTTCATCATAGGGGACTGGAATGCTAAGGTAGGAAGTCAAAAAATAACCGGAATAACAGGCAAGTTCGGCCTCGGAGTACAAAATGAAGCAGGGCAAAGGCTAATAGAGTTTTGTCAAGAGAACACGCTGGTCATAGCAAACACTCTTTTCCAACAACACAAGAGACGACTCTACACATGGACATCACCAGATGGTCAATACCGAAATCAGATTGATTATATACTTTGCAGCCAAAGATGGAGAAGCTCTATACAATCAGCAAAAACAAGACCTGGAGCTGACTGTGGCTCAGATCATGAGCTTCTTACTGCAAAATTTAGGCTTAAATTGAAGAACGTAGAGAAAACCACTAGACCAATCAGGTATGACCTAAATCATATCCCTTATGAATATACAGTGGAGGTGAGGAATAGATTTAAAGGATTAGATCTGGTAGACAGAGTGCCTGAAGAACTATGGATGGAGGTTCGTAACATTGTACAGGAGGCAGCAACTAAAACCATCCCAAAGAAAAAGAAATGCAAGAAAGCAAAGTGGCTGACTGATGAGGCTTTACAAATAGCTGAGGAAAGAAGGGAAGCAAAAGGCAAGGGAGAAAGGGAAAGATATAAACAACTGAATGCAGAATTCCAGAGAATAGCAAGGAGAGATAAGAAGGCCTTCTTAAATGAACAATGCAAAGAAATCGAGGAAAACAATAGAATGGGGAAGACTAGAGATCTCTTCAAGAAAATCGGAGATATCAAGGGAACATTTTGTGCAAAGATGGGCATGATAAAGGACAAAAAAGGCAGGGACCTAACAGAAGCAGAAGAGATTAAGAAGAGGTGGCAAGAATACACAGAAGAACTATACAAGAAAGATCTTAATATCCCTGATAAATACGATGGTGTGGTCACTGACCTTGAGCCGGACATCCTAGAGAGTGAAGTCAAGTGGGCCTTAGGAAGCATTACTAACAACAAAGCTAGCGGAGAAGACAGTATCCCAGCTGAGCTATTTAAAATCCTAAAAGATGATGCTGTTAAAGTGCTGCACTCAATATGCCAACAAATTTGGAAAACTCAACAGTGGCCACAGGATTGGAAAAGGTCAGTTTACGTTCCAATTCCAAAGAAAGGCAATGCCAAAGAATGTTCAAACTACCGTACAATTGCGCTCATTTCACATGCCAGCAAGGTTATGCTCAAAATCCTACAAGCTAGGCTTCAGCAGCATGTGAACCGAGAACTACCAGAAGTGCAAGCTGGGTTTCGAAGAGGCAGAGGAACTAGAGATCAGATTGCCAACATTCGCTGGATCATGGAAAAAGCAAGAGAGTTCCAGAAAAACATCTACTTCTGCTTCATTGACTACGCTAAAGCCTTTGATTGTGTGGATCACAACAAACTGTGGCAAAGTCTTAAAGAGATGGGAGTACCAGACCACCTTACCTGTCTCCTGAGAAACCTGTATGTAGGTCAAGAAGCAACAGTTAGAACCGGACATGGAACAACCGACTGGTTCAAAATTGGGAAAGGAGTACGACAAGGCTGTATATTATCACCCTGCTTATTTAACTTATATGCAGAGTAGATCATGAGAAATGCCGGGCTGGATGAATCACAAGCCGGAGTTAAGATTGCCGGGAAAAATATCAACAACCTCAGATATGCAGACGATACCACCCTAATGGCAGAAAGTGAAGAGGAACTAAAGAGCCTCTTGATGAGGGTGAAAGGAGAGAGTGCAAAAGCTGGCTTGAAACTCAACATTAAAAAAACCCAGATCATGGCATCTGGTCCCATCACTTCCTGGCAAATAGAAGGGGAAGAAATGGAAGCAGTGACAGATTTTATTTTCTTGGGCTCCAAGATCACCGCAGACGGTGACTGCAGCCATGAAATTAAAAGACGCTTGCTCCTTGGAAGGAAAGCTATGGCAAACCTAGACAGCATATTAAAAAGCAGAGACATCACCTTGCCGACAAAGGTCCGTATAGTTAAAGCTATGGTTTTTCCAGTAGCAATGTATGGCTGTGAGAGTTGGACCATAAGGAAGGCTGAGCGCCGAAGAATTGATGCTTTCGAACTGTGGTGCTGGAGAAGACTCTTGAGAGTCCCTTGGACTGCAAGGAGGTCAAACCAGTCAATCCTAAAGGAAATCAACCCTGACTGCTCATTGGAAGGACAGATGCTGAAGCTGAAGCTCAAATACTTTGGCCACCTAATGAGAAGAGAGGACTCACTGGAAAAGACCCTGATGCTGGGAAAGACTGAGGGCAAAAGGAGAAGGGGACGGCAGAGGATGAGATGGTTAGATAGCATCACCAATGTAATGAACATGAATTTGAGTAAACTCCGAGAGACAGTGGAGGACAGGAAGGCCTGGCGTGCTATGGTCCATGAGGTCACGAAGAGTCGGACACGACTGAATGACTGAACAACAACAACAAAAGGAAGGGAATAATTAAATAAGTGTTATTTTTGGGGGGGGGGGAGTTGTTTAGGAGGTTTATATGAATTTGTTTTCTTTGTTTTAATATAAGAGGAGGGATTAACTGTACTTAAGTGATTTTTATAATATGCTAAAGGTGAATGATTTATAAAAATAATGTGATTTTGGTTTAATATAGAGTAAGAGATTGATTATGGAAAATTTTTGTATATCCTTGCTGTTAAAAGTCGGAAGTCACATCTTTTTGTAATGTTGAAAAAAAATTCTTTTGAGTTTTCGCACCTTTTTAGTTTTTCTTCTCTTTTTCTGTAGTTTATTTTTTCGTAGCTTTTATCTTTCTTTTCAAACTTAATAAAATTCAGAATAAAAAAAATAGTGTTTGAGGCTGAAGGGGAAATTGCATATTGTCCTCAGTTAACAACGGTAAATGGGACCAGAATTTCCATCGCTAAGCGATGAAGTCATAAAGGGTGATCACATGGCCACATCGCTTAGCAACTGCAACCCCAGCACTCCCCATTGCTGTCATTAAGCGATTCCTAGGTGGCTTGCAAGCAGGCCAGCAGGCAGGTTAGGCGCGGCACGAGCACGGCAGGCCGGGGGTGGCTGCTGCTGGGCAGGGGAGGGTATAAGTGACTTACCGGAGCAACTTGTGACCTTCTTTGCCAGCTTCCCCATTGACTTTGCTTGTGGGAAGCCGGCAGGGAAGGTCACAAATGGCGATCACGTGACCGTGGGACACTGCAACCGTTGTAAGCGCGAGCCAGTTGCCAAGTGCCCAGATTGCAATCATGTGACCACGGGGGTGCTGTGATGGCTGGAACTTTGAGGACCAGTTGAAAGTGTTTTTCAGACTTCGAACGGCTGCTGAACGAACGGTCAGTAAGCGAGGACTACCTGTACTACCAAGAAATAACAACTTTATCATTTCAAAATTCTGAAAGTTCCTTCCTGGCTTTGAGGTATTGGAAACTAACTGATAAATTCTCAGACTTACCTTCTTTCGAATGTCTTCATCATTTGCTCCAAGGGCAGCATAGAGCTTGAATGCAGCCTGGCGCAATTCATGAGCATGCTTTAAGTCATGGTCAAGCTATTAAAAATAATTAAATTCACACTTTTTTTAAAATTGCAAACCCATGGATGTTGATCAAACTGTATACATTCTAAGTTTTAAATAGAATAGGGAGTGATGCAAACAAATAAAAATACATTGCAAACTTTTAAAGACATATTCCACATAATGAGTTACATTTATACCAGCTGAGTCTTGAAGAGTTTACACTAGGAAGCACTTTTAAGAATTTTCAACTGGCACTTTATTCTGTGCCTGTTCTCAGATAGAACTTCACTTCTGTTCTCTTCAATTATAACAATTTAAATCTTACAAATCCTACCAATTCTCTTAAACTGAGCTCAAATGTTGCTTGAATGGATGCATCCATATAGTTTTCTTGAAACAATATAGAAACTGTTTGCTGTTGCCTTTTTCCTTGATTTTTTCCCCAGCTTTCCTGTTTAGCCTACACCTTGGGATTTTCTAGTGGTGTTCTGTCTAGGTAGTAATCAGGGCCAAGCCCACTTGCACAACCAGCCAACTTGAGCTGACTTAAAGTTAGAACCTGAATAGGAGAGGAAACTAGATGAAGCAAGACAAAAAAAAAGTTTATGACTGCACAAAATAGGAGACTGTGAGTTCTAGTCCCGTCTTAGGCATGAAAAGCCGGCTGGGTGACCCTGGGCCAGTCTCTCTCTCTCAGCCCAACTCACCTCACAGGGTTGTTGTGGGGAAAATAGGAAGAGGAAGGAATATTAGGTATGTTCCCCGCCTTGAGTTATTTATAAAAATAATAAAGGCGGGATAGGAAATAAACAAACAAACAAACAAACAGCAGTCAATCCCTAGAAGAGATTGGTTAGCTGCACTTAATAAGTATAATCTAAAGTGCTTGATATGATATTGAGATAAATGTTCCCAACTTTATAGCTATATCAAAACTTGGTTAAGTTTAAACACACATATATCATTTGTGAAAAGAGATGAAAGATATGGAAGCCATTTGGGAGAGCACTCAAAAAAGTTCCCTACCTCTAAATTAACATATTGCTTTGTAAATTTGTATCCTATTCAAGATTAAACCAGAATATTACCTGCAATATTTAACCCACCATTAGAAATAAGTGCATTAAACAATCTTGGATCAGATGGGCCAAATGGGCTGAAATATTAATAATGGGGACATTTACACTGTGTCAGATTTCCTGGGCCAAGGTTGAGCTGCAAATCTCCAATTTCTGACTAATACAGAGCTTGCCTAGGCTGCTAGTTTTAAGTTGACAAAAGTCTCTCATACACTTGACATGGCATGAATTGTTATTGCAGACTTGACTGAAGCCATATTATTTGATTACCCTCTATTAGTGTGAGAATGTAGTTCCCCTTATACCCAAGTCGGTTTAAACTGGTTGCCTTTCCCATATTTTGCTCTTTGCCCTGCACTTCACTGCCCTGAAGCTAAGCAGCTGTTGATTGTTGACATAACTGATACCTCTTGGCTTATCTCTCATATACAGAATTTCAATCCCACTTTCAGGCAGAATCAAACACAAGAAACTGTAGCAATTACGTTAATTGCTTGGAACAATTTAGGATGCTAAGACAATTTTAAAAATATCTACGTATTATAGCTTATTACAAACCCATCTAGTTTGTTTTCCCACATAGAGTCAGGAGCAAAGAAATAGCACGTATAACTAAAAAGCTAATTCATATACTGTCTCTGCAGAAGATTGTTAGATTTTCATTTGGGTCTACAAACAATGATTCTAGAACCATATAGATATGCAGTAAATATATTAATCCAAGTTCTCCTCTCTCTCTCTCTCTCTCTCTCTCTCTCTCTCTCTCACACACACACACACACAGAGAGAGAGAGAGAGAGAGAGAGAGAGAGAGAGAGAGAGAGAGAGACACACACACACTTAATTCATAATAAACCTACCCTTTTTATATCAGTGATGGCACTCACTGAGCTGGGGTATTTGAAGTAGTCTGCAAGCATTGCAATAAGGTGGTCAGTAATACTGGCGATTCTTTGTAGTTCAATATCTGCTTCAATCAAATAGGCCAGAGTTTCTGCTCCATCTACTCTCTCCTCTAATAGTCTCTCTTTACTACACATCCGTGCCAAACATGGTAATGTCTGGAAATTACAAAATCAGAAATTAGTTTTTTGACTAGTTATTTACAAATTTCTTATATAAATTTCTGTTAGATTTGTTTCTAAAAATAGGTATTTTAAAAGACATTTCCTAATCAAATGTGTCCTCAAATCTACCTAGGTGTTTGTAAAACAGTAAAATTTAAAGCAACCATTGATTTTTTTGCTATATGATCACAAATCCAAAGCTATTATATGCAACTAAGAAACTTGCACAGAACACTATTAAGCCATGAGCCTAAGTTCCACTTAACAAGGTTTATTAGATTGTATAAGCATGATTTAAAGGCAGAATAATTTAGTATTACTGAACACCAACTATTTTCAAAAACAGAAATAATTCCGGCCAATAATTCCACAATCACGAGGGCTGGCAATTTGGACTGTAGTGTAGTTCATTTGTTATTCAGTGGCTTTGTGGGGGGAAAATGAACCAGATCAGATGTGGTAAGAATAAATCCTTGTACACGGAGTGAAGGAATTTCTTTTCATAGTTAAGTTCTAAGAAAGGTCCAGTGCCTAGAATTACATACAAACCACCACAAACAAGAAAAATACATCGAATCTCAAGAAAGGGAAGAATTACTGGGTTCATTTCCCTAGAAAAAATTATCTGATATATAACCCCCAGAATAATGTATAATTCACAACACAATTTCCCTGAAAAATCAACACCAAATATTAAGCAGCCTTTATATTGTTTTTTCTAATAGTAATTCTTTTAAAGATTATAATTACAACAGTAAAAATACAAACTAAAAAAAGATGGAACAAAAAGGAAGAATAGAAGGTGCAGAAAAGGAAAAAGGAAAAAAGAGAAACAAAAACAGAAACAAACAGAAAAGAAAGAAAATACAGTAAAGAAAAAGAAAAGAAAATATATAAAGAAGTGACTTCCCACCTTCATCACAAGAAGTATAAACAATTTTAGTAACTTATCACCTCCTCTTAAAATACAACAAATGATCTCTTCTTCCCATATCCCATCTCTTATCTATAAACAAATCCATAAAGCATAATCATTTTAGTCCTGGTGTCAGCAAAAGTCCATTAAGGGTTACCAGAAATAACAATATATATATTTTAACCTTGCTCAAATAAACCAACTTTATATTCCTTCCTTTTACTTCTAACAATCTTAATCTTTAGTCCATTCAAATAATGTCCTAGAACAGAGCCGTCGGGACATGTTAGTGTGTCAGCTGCAGTGTCTGGATGTGTCGCGGCTGCTGCTGCCTCCGAGCCCTGCCAGGATTCCACCCAGGTCCTAGTGCTTGCCTTGTGCCTTGCTGCCTCCAAACCTGCCCTGCCAGGATTCCGCGCAGGTCCTAGTGCCTGCCTTGTGCCTTGTTGCCTCCAAACCTGCTGTGATTCCGCGCAGGTCCTAGTGCCTGCCTTGTGCCCTGCTGTAAGAGTGTGTCGCGAAATGATGCATGTCTAAAAAATGTGTCACCAACATGAAAAGTTTGGAAAGCTCTGTCCTAGAACTCGATTTTTTTTCATTTTTTCTTTGTCCCTTCTCACAAGATTCTTCAAAACGTTAACAAGCCTCTTTTGGAAATTCAGTGTAGGAAAATTATCCAGGTCACTCTCTTGGTTTATTGTTTGTATATCCTTTTTAATTATTAAGGCATCAGCCATTTCTTTTGTATGTCCAGTGTAAGATCTTTTTCCATGTCATTCTTGTAGCCTGTCATTTGTAAATCCACTTTCAACTCAGTCTCAATCTTGTCAGGTAAAACTTGGACTTCCTCCACAACATATTTTAGACATAGTTTCTCCATAGAGGCAGATATCTCTGTTGATACTATCAATATTAACTTCTGAGTCCCTTTTTCAATATGTCCAATGTTAGAATATTTTGCTTCATTCTGTAACTTTAAGTCAAGTTTATGTGTTCTTCTCCTTTAATTGTAATCTTTAGTTCCTTCTAGTGTCCAATTTTTAAAATCTTATCTTATTATGGGTTTTTTTGAAGAATTCAAAAACAGAAGCATTTCCCCATAGGAAGGATTTTTTTTATAATTAATTCCAAAATCTTATTTCAAATTTATCTGAACCCTTAGTCCATTTGTAACTTACTAAAATCAAAATGTTAATCAACATTTTGCTGTTTATTCCAAAAAATATTTTCTTAAGTTCTTAAACTTGTGGTTAAAACTTTCTTTCGCTAAGGATTGAAGGAAACTCACTCGGTGCTGTAAAACCTGTCGATCCAAAGGTTCCTAATAGCTGAAAAGCAGTTAACAAGCAATTTTAAAAGTGATTAGAAAAGGAAGTATGCTAACTTAGTGTCCTTTCAAAGGCATTGACCGCGGTTTGAGCACGATGGCTATTCTCTCATCTCCCAGAGTTCTAGTGGTCCTGCTGGAGACCACTATCTTGCCATCTCCTCACAAGGAGCACCTGTCTGGAGCACTTGTGGGTGATCTCAGTCCTCTCCTTGTCCACAGAGGTTTCGAAGAGCCAGTCTACTCGCCGGCTCTTCATTCTGCCATGGTCATTTTCGCGGAGCTGTCTTCAGTCCACCATTTCTCCCTCCGGAAGTCCAGCCCTTATATTGTTCTTGTTTAGGATAAATGGAAAGAATAGCTGCTGCTGCTACTAATGTTAAAAAATTGGGAAAGGGGAAAAGAAGATAACTGAATCAAATTATGTACTACTGAAATGTATGGAGAGAAACATGACTGTCATCATATGTCCATGAGGACAATCAACTTTCTTTTCTCTGTACAATAATGAGTCATCAAAAAAAATGGGCATGCTCATGAATCTAGAAAAATGACCTTTATTTCTGTTCAATGTGATAGCCTATCACTTCCCCAGTAATCAACATGTACTGACACCTCATAACTCCAAAAAAATATCTGTATCTGTTTCTGTATTGTTCAAAGGTAGATCTCAGACTAATTTGTAGAAATGATTTTTTTTTCTGTTTTAAGTCACAAATCTCAGACAGGTGTTTTAAGTTGCATATTACTTCATAATCTAGAGCAAATAGACTTAAACAGAAAAATACAAAACTGGAAGTCTAACTAAAATCTCAATCTGTGTATTTAACAAAGAAAAACACAAACTCAGAGTGAAAAGAATACCACATTCTACACAGACTCAGGGTGGTATACAAAGCATACAACTGAAATAGTGTTGCTAATAAAATTAAATAGGAAGTATGTTATTAGCTATTTTCTGACTCTCTACTAAACATCCTGTTTTCAGCAACAAAGTCATTCCACTATTTGTTTTGAGGTAATTGTTTTAAATACCATCAATGTGATTCACCCACTTACCTTTAACACAATACAGGTATCGTCAGTGCGGATTGCTCCAGCTCTGCACATGTACGTAAGGCTATAATGAAATATCAAAACAGCATGATTACTGACTTCAGTATAGTACATCTACAGTTTTGATTTTGTTATGATGCTAAAATTTGTTCATTGGGCAACGGTATCATAATATTATGTACTTTGAGTATCTGTTCTTTTAATGAGAGCAATCTAGGACCTAAATCATGGAAAGCATTTTGGCTGTGTATGCTTTGACAATTACTCAGAAGTGGACCTCACACCAAGGCAAACACAACACCTATTTGTGCTATTTATTGTACACCACCACAAATTCATGTGGAGTATAGCAATATAAAAATAAAGTTAATTAATTAAAGAAGTCCCTCCTTTCTTAGACTTTGTGTGATGGGGCACCATAAAACAAGTTCACATTTCTTTCTGTAATTCAATAAATCAATATTAAGTCATCAACATATATGTAACTCAGGGAAGGTTCTTAGAAAATTAAAATAGTGGCTTAATAGTGGCTGGCTGCAGCCATGTGCTTTGTTTGGAAACACACCTATCTTCCTAAAGAGAAGACAAATGTAGGCTAAGTTGATAAAAACATCTTGGATGGAGAATGAGGGAGCAAGATATAATGACAAGGAGTACTCTCTCTCCAGTCCTCCTCCTAGTAAATGCCTGTTTTATGATTGGCCATAGCTAATATGGCTGTCATTCCGTGAAAATGCCTCCCAAGTGTCTGCAAAAGTCCAAATGTGTTCACTGTCCTAAAAGGATTGCCTACCATAAATACCATTAATTGCCTACCATTAATACTGGTGACTGAGATATTAGATTAAGATAGTATAATTTTGCTGGGGTTGATATAAAGCACCCATAATTACATGGGAGCCATTATATTATAAAATACATATAAACAAACATTTAGCACTTTTCCTACATCCTAAGGATTACCATTTGGCTGATGTGAGCTGCATTTCAATGGGCTTGTCCCTTTGTAACATCTTCACAAATATCTGTGGTAATAATTCTCCATCGACCAACACTGAAAAACAAAGAGAAAATATGTTTCAAGAAATAGTTAAACTGTAATTATTTAATGAACACCCATACTGACCTCAGAAACCTACCATTTACAAGAGTCATTGAAATCTGGGGGTTTTCAAAGGCTAGAACTGCAAAACATTTCAGTGCTTGCATTCGAACCTGTACAAATATACAGCATTTACATTAATTACAATGAAAGCACTCTCTTGTTTTAAGAACTATAAGTCAAGTGAAAAACTAATTTAAAAACTCATCAAAAATATTTTAAATACTCAAAAGACTAAAGAGTACTTCTCAAAAGTGTGAAAGCAAACTTCCCAAAGGGACATGAATTATTGCCCAAATCGCTGTGCATTTTCTAAGGCAGAGCTTTCCAAACTGTGTGTCAGTCTGGTGTGTCACCACACAACCCGGAAGCGCTGATCATCATCAGCACTTCCGGGTTTTCCCACGGCGACACACCAACTGCAGCGCGCAAAACCCGAAAGCGCAGCAGCGCTTCCTGGTTTTTGCGCACTGCCGCACTTCCGGGTTTTCCCGCGGCGACACACCAACGCCGGTTGGTGTGTCGCCGCGGGAAAAACTTTGGAAAGCCCTGTTCTAAGGTGACTGAAACTTGTTTTTATGCACCTTGATTTGGGAAAAGTGGATGTTCAAAACTACAGAACATAGATCAAATTCCTTTTCTACTGAGTCCCAAAACATTTTGAGACAAATATTTACTTTCGGTCCTCTTCCCACAGCTAAATATTGTAATTATAGTTCTCTAACCTTATCTAGAGGGTTTTTTTAAACTTAACAAATTCTTTTTAATACTCCAGATAACAAAACAGTATTAAAGCTATTGGTAATTATTAATTCTATCCATTTTGCTCAACTTCATATATTAATGGCTTGACTGAATTTCACTGTAATTACTCACATGCACTAAATTTGTTTTGATTTTGGCATGCTGGATACCAAACACCTATTATTATGTTATAATAAGTATATAATGTCTATAACGTTCCCTGGCAGATGCTACCTTCGTAGAAAGTTAACTTTCTTTATTTTAGTATTTACTTTAGTATTTTCTTCCAAACATTCTTGTTGTCTCTCACCTCACATATGCATCTGCCACTATACCCATCAGAAAAAAAATCCTTTATAAGAAGAATATGAAACTTACTTTTTCAATATTGCTCTACAAGACATAAGGTCTCTTTCACATCTGTACATATACAGTATATCCAAGCCTAAACTGAAAAATACATGCAGTTCCTTTCTCATCAGAAAAGAGCTATACTAACTTACACTTATTACTCTGCCAGTAATATTGCACCAAGGTTTTAAAATAGTAGCTTAGTTTATAGAATACAGATTATATTACTGGCTTACTTTATAAGATGCAGAAGTTAACAGATGAGCAATATTCTGCACTGCTCCATGATTAAACAGCACTGTCTGATGGTCTGGACCCTATTAAAAAATAAGCCACAGCTCTTTAAACTTATTGTAAAGGAAAACAACATAATTATTTTACTTTATACTACTTACTTGCAGGCTTATAGCTTTCAATGTCTAATGTCATTCATTTCAAGTAAATATTAGAACTGGATTGTCATTATACCACTTCAGCTTCACTGCTTGACAGCAATCTTAAAAACTAAGTCAAAATTTTACAAAAGTCTGTAAGTCATAAAGTGCATTGCTTGCTCTTTTGTTCTGCATTTTTTATTGTTCTTTAAACAGCAGTCATTGTGAGGTGGAGGTGTCAATTAAGTTAACCTTTTCCCTTTACCTCAGTCTAGAGCAAAAGGGTCCTTCCCTCCAAGTAGGACTTGGGAGAGAAGCAGCACCAAACTTGCAGGTGGTACTTTCCGCAAGAATTATAGCACTGGGGAAGAGGTTGCTATTTTGAAAGAAAGAACGAACATACAGACAAGCTGCATGCTGTAAAAATGGTAATACTGGGTTACCCTTAATATTGATCTTTAGAAAATTAACTATATGTTGCCAAAAATCAAATGATTATTGTTCTTTTACTACCACTGGGATACTTTCAAAATGAAAAAATAGGAGCTGTTTAGAAATGAAACACTCACTTTTCTCTACTTTGGGTCTTGAAAATATGGCTACAGGATACTGTAAAAGAGATTCTGGTATCTAATAGCCCATTTCATCTGGGGGAATTATATATTTTATGAGTAGAAAATAAGGAAGATCTTGGAGGAGCATATTTATACATTTTAAAATGAAAAGTCCAAGGGTTTCTCATATATCTCAAGAGAGAAGTAATCATACCAACTCCAATACAAATGTTATCTGTAACTATTTTTGGCTATTTTATATGTGCTTTTAAACAAGTATACTTATCAAATACACTCAAGTGTCCATTTTTAAAGTGGAAGCTCCTAGTTTTTATAGCAGTGAGATTCTTGTGAATGACACTGAACAGTTGAATCTTGAAAAATAAATCTGAAATGCAAAATTGCAGCTCTCCATGACCACCAAATGGCAATTCTATTTGAATAGAACATTATTAAGTATTTTGCACAACATAAATTAGCATCTTGCATGGGTATGAGATGCAATAAGAAAGGTACATATAGGGTAACAATGGATGCAACCATAGAAGAAACATATTTCAAGACACACTAACAGTATTTTCAGCAACATTTGGCTGCTGATTGAAGAAAGTGTGCACAAGAAAGCATGAAGCTAAGGATGTACAACATGGACAACAGCAACTTTGGGGAATGCAGAGGAAAAGACCATCATTTTCAACTGATGATCCAGTTATCAGATCACAGGATCACTGGTGGCCAGTGGGGCATAATGCTTAAGGTATCGAACTGGCACTAGGGTGAGACAAGTTCAAGTCTAACCTGAGCCACAGGAGCTCTCTGGGAGACTTTGGGCCAGTCACTCTCAGCCCAACCCACCTTACATGGATGTTGTGTGGAAAAATGGGAAGAAGTGCTATGTATATTGCTTTGAGCTCCAGAACAAAAGGTGAGATATAAATCTAACAGGTAGAAGGATAGGAAGTGTGGACATTTATTGTTGCATATTTGTTTACTTATTCCTTATTTACACTAAAAGCTTAAAGTAGCTAAAACTGAAAGGTTTTAAAACAAAAGAAACTTACAAAGCAATCACAAGAACCCAAAATGACATGCAAAAAACTAGGTATTTTTAATTTGCTACTGTATTTTTTCATTCTATTTGCATCTTTAACTATAAAAGAGAAATCATAAACCAAAAGAAATGCAATTCCAATAACTTTTTTTTTCAAAATGTGCTGCTCTGAACATTTTTGCTGAGATACAATTTTTATTGTGTTCTGGTTCCCATATGAGTTTCTTGTTGATCCTTATTTGACTTGTTGGCTCCATATCTCTGAATTTATCAGACTCTGAATCTTAATTCTTTATGAAGGGACAAAAACCCTTTTGTGTCCTAATCACACAAAAAAGCCTCCCTTTAACTATGCATACTTTATCCAAATACAACTGAATATGAGTAATAAAAACTATACCAATTTAGAGCTAGCCAAATATATATATCACAAAAAAGCTAGGTTTCAGTGATATCAAAGATGAAATAATTTATTTACTGTGTTAACACCTACTCAAAACTTTATTCTCAGCTTTTTGACAATGTTATGATTTTAGAAGCATCTTGATAATGTTAAGACCAGAGTAGTCACTGTTCTAAATAATGTCACCAACAGCCACAAAAAAGATTAATACATTTCAGTACTATCTTATTAACTAATGAGATAATACATGTCAGACTTAACTGCCTAGGTTTTGCTTTTTGTTCATGGTGTTTTCCTTTAGCCGGTGAACAAGCAGATGTCTCTTCCCTTTCTCTTCTAATGTGCTGTTAGTTTCAACTAAACATGACATAATAAATTATCTTTATTATGAACCAGTTATAATGTAGAGCATCTTGTTTGCTTTGCTCAACTTAAAACCCCTAACATCTTATTGTGACTACCTGTAGAAAGGTGAAAGTTGGAAAGTCTTTGTTAGGACTCTATGGTTTTTTTGGGTCCTTCCAGTGTATTTTGACACTCATACTACAGATAGCTTCTCTTAAGTCATTATTCAATATTGTTTCACCTTAATCCTCTCATTTTTATATTAGCTCCAAATCAGAAGAGAGCTCTAAAATGTTACAATTTGCCAATAAAATGTATACATATATTCTGATTCAAGTAAAAATAAGATATTAAGCTACATACAACCAGCGTAACAACATCTGAAAGAACTTGGACTTTTGAGACTTCAGCTACTATCACTGACAAATGTTATAATTAAAAATGCAATTAATATACCACATTGTAGGAAAAAAAACTTACATTGGCACATAGAAGTGGCTGAGGTGAGGATTTAAAGCCGCAGCTATGCCAGTGTCGAAGCTGAAGAACAGATATTAAAAGATATAAAATTAAAGTCAAGTATAATTTTGTCTTTCTTTTTCAAACCTGAAGCTTATTTAGCCATGGTGAGTCTACTCCCTCCCCTCCCTCCAATGAGCTCTTCCAAATATGACGCAATGATTTATGAAGCCAATCTGTTCCTCCTATTTTAGATTACGGACCATATTGAATCCTATTGTGCATCGAGCAATTACAGTTCAATACACACAAGACATAAATATATTTGTTTAGAAAAGGACATATAAATAAAAACATGGTAATAAGCACAATGGTTATAAAATGAAGCTGGGAACCATATAGCCCCTGGTCTACCTTCATTTTTGTCATAAACTCTTGAGGTCAAGAATGGGGAAAGGAAGACTGAATTAACTGATAGATCCCTGGGTGATATGCAGTATATTGGCATTCGGTTTGGTGTGTATTTTGTGCTCTCAAGATTCTGCAAATCTTAAGAGTATTTGCAGTAAAACTGAAAATAAAAAATAAAAAAATCCTTTGTCATGGAGCCATCTGAGCTATTTTACATACTTGATCTATTACATGTACTATTAAGATACTGATTTGTATCTGTATATATTCCATTATGGACAATACAATACATAGTTAGCCCTGTTCCCGTAAGCCACTATTTTCACTTGCTTCCAACTTGTGGACCTCAGGGATCCAGTAAATAAACAATATTTTGAAAGCAAATAAACACGTAGATATGGGGAGAACATTCATGATAATTTCTTACTTTGCAGCAATGTGAGAAGATCTGACATATATATTCTTGAGTGTATCGAGACCTACTGAGCAGTGCCATGAGGTGGGGAATAACTGTAGCATCCTAGAAAGTCAGAACAGTGAATATTTAAATGAAACATTTAAACACCAGCAATCACCGATATGCAGTATCTACTTCATGAACTTGGCACAATGTTTTATTCTATATTGTGGTTCAGAAGGAGGCAAAGTTTGAGGACTGCAAACAAGACCATTAATTAACACACAATATAACCAAAGATTTTGGAAAGCTATAGAGCTCTGACAATTTAAGAACATAATCTAGCTAGCGTCACAGGATACCCTGAATTCTCAGAATACTGATACTTTCAACCTTCCTTAAGAATGGTTTTTATATACCTTCTGCATTGCTTAGAAATATTTGGAAACAGAAATGCGTAGCACCTGCTAAAAATTTAGAAGTCAACAAAAACATGAGGGGCCTCTATTACTTCTTAAAAGAAAAATAAATATGCATTCTATTACAGTATTAAGACTTGTCTGCACAATTTCTATTTAATATTACATGCATCACTTATCAATATACAGAGTGTATTATGAATGAACTTAAAACAGCTTTCTGCTTTAAGGAGCTTAATCTCAATTTTCATTGCTAATCTATTACAGTGGCTTCTCAGAAAATAAAAGACTCCTGTAAAATGTTAAAGCAAAATAACTCTAAAAGCTAGATTCTTTTCATAAAATTGGTAATTAGTGACCCAGAAAGCCAAGCATAACCCACCAGTGACTATAATAATTAAGGATGTGCAAAATGTTCCATGCATGAACCGAACCACTCTGCACAAGAAAGAGTTTCAGGTCCATACACAGAAGAAAACATGGATGTTTTGGTCCTGGAAGAAGTGGTTGGGGGAGAAGGGAGAAAAGCCAAACACACTGGTGGTTGAGGAGTGGCAGAGGAAAGAAAATGGGAGGCACAGGGGAGATCAGGAGATGATCTGGCCAGTAGGAATATGCAACAGCTGGGGAAGGGAAGGTGTAGGGAATATACAGAACAGGTGGGGAAGGAGGGGAAAGAAAGATCCAGAACCTCCAATCCCTTACTACTTCCTATATCTTAAATCTTCATGATCTGCCTTCAGTGAGCTAAAATCAGTTGAACAACTTTCCCTTAGGATTTTCAGAAACTCATTCTAAAGTCTTAGTTCCAAATTAAAGTGTGTTTATTAAGAAATACAAGAAAGCTAGCATGTACATGGAGTACAAAATAAGAAATACAAAATTTGCTAATTTATGCTAAATATTTATGTTGGGGTTTGATAAACCCAGGAATTTACTTCTAGATATAAATTATAAAGAGAGGCTTGATTTCTAGGTAAAAGGTGAAATATTCTGCACAGTCACCCAATTAGCAGCCATTGTTGTAGGAATGATGTGTCATGTGTGACTCATTCAACAGGTGCTTAGAGTTAGGTTGGGTGTGGTGAATAACGAGAGTGACCTATAATGTGATTGGTCAGGTTCACTATATATACAGGGACATTCTCATTTCCCATTATTCCCATTTTACCTCGTGAAAGCTGTATCGTTGATGGTGTATCATTTGTTACCTGTGGAAGTGATCTGTAAATACGTATGTATATAAAGTAAATAGGATATTTGATATAACTTCTGTTTGGAGTCTATTTACTGCATAGTACGTGGATCACTTGTGCCTAGGAGAGAGGCAGGCCGCTCCATCTCCGCGCGCTCCGACAGGGTTATGGGCCCAGAGGCGGCAGAGACGCCATAGACGACGGAAGGCTTTGCACTGGCTGTGGATCGGTGGATCGTGTGCAGTCTGTGAGCTGGGAGCTTTGGAAGCCTATCCAGGAGTCGTGTGGCTATTTGGAGTGATTTGGAGCTTTAACAGGTTCCGTGCCTGTGTGTGTGTTTTTTCTCCTACGCTTGTTTTGCAGCTGGAGGACATTCTGATAAGGTCTGTGTCTTTAATCATCAGTGTCTGCCCAGAAGGGGCTGAAGACAGATGAGCACAGCGAAGATGTTGCCGGCAGTCGGGGGAGGTTTTCCTCTGGAAAGTAACTGAATGACAGTAATTATTCATCATGGGCATATAAAATGGAAATGTATCTTCGGCGTGAAGGGCTTTGGAGGAGTGTACTTTGCCCTGAACCAGACCTGGAAGATGAAGAAGTTGCTCTAAAGGACGATAGAGCATTGGCAAGCATAATTTTATGTCTGGACGATAGCCAATTGTGTTATGTTAGAGACTGTCAGTTAGCCTTTAAGTGTTGGGAAGCTTTAAAGAATGTTTATCTAAGAAGCTCACCGTTATGTAAGGTTTTACTAACAAGAAAACTTTATCACGCTAGATTAGGGGTATCTGATAACATAAGGGATCACCTGCATTATATGACAGGGTTGTTCCAGGAGTTGGCTCAGAGAGATATGCAATTTACAGAAGCTAACAAAGTGTATATAATTCTCAGTTCTCTAAATGAAACGTGGGATACTTTGGCAATTAGCTTTGGTTCATTATCTGAGGAAGATTTAACTATAAGATACTTATCTAGCAGGCTTTTAGAAGAAGAGCAAAGAAGGCAGCAGTGTTCTAATGTAATTAGGTCTAAGCAAAACAGTGTTTGTGTTAAGGAATGTTCTGATAACCAAAACAATGTATTATTTGTGAAGAGAAAATGTTTCTGCTGTGGGTCACAAAAGCATTTGTTGCGGGATTGTGATAAGAAACGGAAGCCGAAGGCTAAGCTGAAAATTTCCAAGCCGGGAGAAGCTGCACAGCTGTCTTTAATTAGTTCAAGAGAACAAGATTTAAAGGGACCATTTTTAATTGACAGTGGGGCTTGTCAGCATATAGGGAGTAACAGACAGATGTTTAAGAGTTTTAGGCAGGCTGATAAAGATCATGTTACTCTAGCTAATGGAAGTATTGCATCTGTGACTGGTAAAGGATTTGTATATGTACCAGGGTTAAATATTGAATTATCAATGTTGTGTGTACCTGAACTGGAGTACAATATAATTAGTGTGTCACAATTGGATAAACAGGGTTATACTGTACAGTTTGGTAATAATGAATGTATTGTTATGAAGGATAACAATGTTTGTGGCAAAGGTATTTTGCAAAACTGTCTTTATGAAATAGTTCAAACCAGGACAAGCAGCAACCATCATGGTGTAGCTACAATTAATAAGCCAACACATGATTCATGTGTGCACCTGTGGCACAGAAGGCTTGGGCATCCGAGTTTCAAAGTGATTGAAAAGATGTCAGAAGCAAGTTCTGGAATGGAATTGAAAAAGTGCCAAGTGTATTTGGATTGCACAGCTTGTAAGGTTGCAAAGTCAAAGGTGTTTCCTGTGAGCAAATTCAGTGATAGGAAGTCACATAAATGTTTTGAATTAGTTCACGCTGACTTAATTGGTCCATTACTAGCTTCAATAGGGGGTGCTAAATATGTTTTAGTCATTGTAGATTATTACACAAGATTTGGGTTCTGTTACCTATTGAAAGCTAAAAGTCAAACATTTGAAAAGTTTAGAAACTGGGTGCAGTTTGTGGAACGTAGGTATAGCACAAAGGTGTGTAGTTTACAAACTGACCGGGGTACTGAGTTTCTGAGTGGGAGTTTTCAGCAATGGCTCCGTAGAAGGGGCATTGTGCATAGGAGAACTAACCCACATAGTTCAGCTGAGAATGGCGTGGCTGAACGTAGGAATTTGGCATTGCAAACAGTAAAGGATTCACTCATTGCTGACTCAGGGTTATCACATGGATACTGGGGAGAGGCAATATTAACTGCTAATTATTTAATTAACAGGTTATGGAGTGTATCTGTAAACCAAACTCCATATTATATGTTATATGGCAAGAAGCCACCATTAGCTCATTTGAAGGTGTTTGGGTGCACTGCCTATGTTCACGTGCATAAGGAGGTACGTAGGAAAGGACAGGCAAAAGCACAGAAGATGACGTTTGTGGGGTATGAGCCAGGGACCAAGGGATATAGGTTCACTGATGGCAGGAAAGTCGTTATTTCTAGATCAGCAAGTTTTTGTGAGCACAGCAATTGGCAGAGATTACACGGGAGTAGTGCAGTTTATCTTCCTAGTCAGGGACGTTTTGAGTTTTCAGAGCGGAGAGAGGCCACTGATGTGATTAAGAAGGAAGAGGAATTAACTCCTAGTGTGCCAATGATGCAGGATGCTACAGTATTGCGCAGATCTGAGAGAGTTAACAAGGGCATACCACCTCAACGTTATTCACCAGGTGATGTAAAAGTGTGTTTTATTGATTATGAACCCCGTAGTTACAGGGACGTTTTGAAGTTGCCACAACACGAGCAGAGTAGATGGAAAGCTGCAATGGATGTGGAAATGAAAGCCATTAATTCTCATAAGGTTTTCAAATCTACTAGGCTGCCTGAGGGGCATAGAGCAGTAGGCTGTAGATGGGTGTATAAGAAGAAAACTTTAGTGAATGGTGATATTCAGTATAAGGCTAGGTTGGTAGCACAAGGATTTTCCCAGATAAAGAATCAGACTTATGATGAAGTTTTTGCACCAACGCTAAGAGGGGAGACATTTAGGTTTGCCTTAGCAATGGCAGCAGCTGGGAATTGTGTAGTACAGCATTATGATATCACAACAGCATATTTGCATGCTGATTTGAATGAAGAGATCTATATGATTGAAGCCCCAGGTTATGAATCAAAGATTGCAGGAAGGGTATACAAGTTGCAGAAAGCATTGTATGGACTCAAGCAGTCGGCACGTTGCTGGAATCTTAGGTTAGATAAGGAATGACAAAGAATGGGATTCAAGTGTAGTATAGCTGACCCATGTCTGTATGTGAAGCAATGTGAAAACGATGAACAGATTTTGCTTTTGATTTTTGTAGACGATTTGTGTCTTATAGTGAAAGTTCAAAGCAGGGTAATTGAATTTACTGAAAATCTGAAACAGCACTTTGATGTCAAAGATCTGGGAGAAATTGAGAATTACCTAGACATGGGTATTCAGAAGGTTGATGGGGGTTATGTTCTAGAGCAGCGGAAGAAAATTGAAGCACTGCTAAGAGAGAACAATATGGAACAGTGTAAAGAAGTTTCAACCCCGATGACAACAGAGTTTGTTAATACAGAGACTGGAGATGATGACCAACCTTCGTGTGATCATGTGATCAGTCAATAATTGGAAGTTTATTGTATTGTATAGATTTGCAATATTGTCCATCTGAGTGTAATGTAGCAGATGTGATGACAAAGCCTCTAAGCATAGAGACACATAGGATGTGTATATCTCAAATGTGTATGTCTTCTATTCTGTACAATTGAATGTAATATCTATTGTAAATTGAAGGGGTGTTGGGGTTTGATAAACCCAGGAATTTACTTCTAGATATAAATTATACAGAGAGGCTTGATTTCTAGGTAAAAGGTGAAATATTCTGCACAGTCACCCAATTAGCAGCCATTGTTGTAGGAATGATGTGTCATGTGTGACTCATTCAACAGGTGCTTAGAGTTAGGTTGGGTGTGGTGAATAACGAGAGTGACCTATAATGTGATTGGTCAGGTTCACTATATATACAGGGACATTCTCATTTCCCATTATTCCCATTTTACCTCGTGAAAGCTGTATCGTTGATGGTGTATCATTTGTTACCTGTGGAAGTGATCTGTAAATACGTATGTATATAAAGTAAATAGGATATTTGATATAACTTCTGTTTGGAGTCTATTTACTGCATAGTACGTGGATCACTGGTGCCTAGGAGAGAGGTAGGCCGCTCCATCTCCGCGCGCTCCCTCTGACAATTTAAGGCACTGGGAACGTTTCACAGCATAAAATTGCAAGACCACCCTGGACGCCCCATGTGGTTCACCTTCCTACACTGGCCCAGCTAATCAGCTGATTAGAGAGATGCAAGTGACCACTTTTACTGTGAGGACAATGAAAGCCTCATACAAAGCAACAAGATTTTTAATAATTCTAACATTATTTTTACAACATGTAGATTTTTCCAAAAGTATATTAGTTTTTACTATTAAGCTCTTAAATCATTAATCCCCATTGAAATCAATATAATGAATACTATTCACACATTATCAAAGGGGGAATTAAAATAAAGTTGTATCTGCTTCTCCCACAACAGATGACAGTCGTAACATGTGATTCTCAGAAAAATACCTAAGTCTGATTAACTTGCTTTTATATCTTGGAATGCAATATATAAAACTCTTGAAGTTGCATACCGTGAGCATCCCAATGAACACTATTATCTTAAGTGATAGTTTTCTGGTTTTTAATTCAAATTATTTTGTGAAGCCAATTCTCCTCCAACCAACATATTTTATTTGTTTGTTTAATTTTTATCCCGCCTTTATTATTTTTATAAATAACTCAAGGCGGTGGACATACCAAGTACTCCTTCCTCCTCCTATTTTCCCCACAACAGCAACCCTGTGAGGTGAGTTGGGCTGAGAGTGTGTGACTGGCCCAAGGTCACCCAGCCGGCTTTCATGCCTAAGGCGGGACTAGAACTCTCAGTTTCCAGGTTTCTAGCCCGTTGCCTTAACCACTAGACCAAACTGGCTCTTTATGTTGTCATGTGTAGTGTTTTTATGACTATGAATGAGTTCTAGCTTGAATAAATTGCAACATTTCTAATTTCAATGGTTCTAAATTTTCTCAGGTACACACATGAAATAAAACCTACATGTATAAACTTGTATGAAGACTCAAAGGATCAGTTATTGCCTGTAACTTACTGTATACAATAATTCTTCAGGAGTGACAGGGCTGGTGAAAATAGTACGAAGACACCTGAGGCAAGCTTCAATGAATTTAAGATCTGGTGACAGTAACCCTGTAAATACAAGTTTAGATTCTTTTTCAGTTCTCACAAACTCTGCACTCAAGAAACCAACACAATAATGAAAGATTAGGTACCTTGCAATAAGGCTGGTATGATATGGCAGTCCAGTAGAGATTTAACATTATTTTCTGTACCCATTGCAAGGCTTCCAAGCACCACCGCACATTCCGTTTTTAGCTCAGTGCTGGAGTTTTCTTGCTGAAGCAAGTATAGCAACCTACATGTAAAAATACAACTGTTTGAGTAAGGTCACATCAATTAATTCAAAAACAGAATCCTTCTCAATAAAAAGCAGATTATATCAACTGGGGAAATTCTAATTGATGGGGTGTTACATAGAACCCTTTCTGGATTCCATTAGATGGATTAAAAATGTGAAAACAATATCCAAAACCAATAATGAAGAAGTGGAATTATCAGCTTCAACTCATTTGTGGGCTGAACTCCCACATATTCAAACTCTAATGGAAGTCTGTAAAATACATTCGTGAGGATCAGCTTTTGATGCATAAAGAAAAATCCTTGAGCATAGACCAGCTCTGTTTTATAAAAAAAAATTTATTGAAATAGTTCCATTTATTTTTTGCCTCTCTCAGCTTCTTGCCTGCACCATTATGCTGCAGAAACAATGATCAGTGTTTGTTTTTTAGTTTTATCATGGATTGTTCAGGTATTATACAGCTTATGAACCTATCAGATTTTTTTTTACAAGCATTCAGAACAATATTCCATGCTTCTTATTCTGCAAGCTCTACATAGTTATTTATTCTGTTTCCTGATTAATTGAAACTACTAAGTAATGCACTTTTAAGTGCTACTACTTTATTCCACTCTTATCTGAAGATTGCACTTATTTAGGATGACATCTGCCACGATGTTCCTTGAAAGGCACTTTTAAACCTAAAGGTATTGTTTGGTGTCAAATTCAAATCAATTTATTACGGTCACTGACCAGTACAAGTTGGACTTTTACAAAGTAAACACATTGGGCTTTAAAATATAAACCCTCTGATTTGAAATAGTTTTAAATCTAATTTAACAAGTCCCAATTAAATATTAAAATGCATTTAGATCACGATGTAAATGAGCCCCTTATCAAATTTAAAAACAGTCTTATTCATTTACATTATCATGACTAATATTCTCTGTTGTACATAATTTTAAAAATATAAAATACAAATATTAAAATGAGTGATACGAAAATAAAATATCATATATAATATATATGCCACTTAAAATTATTACAAGGAATACCATATTACATTTTCAAATCATAGTCTGGCGTATTTTCATGGCAGCTGCACAGAATCTGGCTACTTGTGCTGTAACATTTGGATATTCATCTATAAGTAGCATTTGCATAGAGACTATATCTTGCCGCCTAGGATATTTATTGATCAGAGGTATTATTATTAGTGATGGAAAAATAGCTTTGCGACCAAGGTGCGCATTTACAAGCTTTGCAGTGCCCCTCAGTCACACGATCGCCATTATAGTCAGTTAGTAAGCATTGTCCTGCGCCTGACCCATTTTTTTCTCCCCCCCCCCACAGAAAGGAGAGATTAGAGAGGAAGGGATCACTTGTTTAAGCAATCTCTGCTCTGCGGGGGGGGGGGGGGAAACCTGGTCAGGCACAGGAGAGATTGCCTAATCAAGCAATCTCTTTATGCCAGGGCTTTCCAAAGTGCCGCCGCTGGCAACACGCCAGTGGCGGTGGCGCAGCAGCGGCGCGCGGCGACACCAGAGGCCATGCGGCGGCGCGCACGTGCACGGCAGCGGCACGGGGGGCGTGCGGCGGTGTGTGCATGGTGGCGGTGGCAGCCGCCGCCGTGCATGCACACACCTCCGCTTCCGAGTGGTGTGACGACACACCACACTGTGTGTGGCGACACACTTTTGTGTCACCACACAGAGTTTGGAAAGCTCTGCTTTATGCAATCTCTCCTGTGCCTGACCCATTTTTTTTCTCTCTCCCACCTCTCAGAATGGAGAGATTGGAGAGGAAGGGATTACAAGAGAGTAAGCAGGCACTCAATGGAGAATATATCGGTTGTTTACCTAGCTTGCTCACGGCTCCCAGCCCCAAGAGCACTAGGCAAACAGCCAGCGCCAGCACATTCCTTTCAATGTGTATTCCCCATTGTGTGCCTACTTACTCTCTTGTAATCCCTTCCTCTCCAATGAATGTAAATACAAACATTAATTTCCTTCTTGCTAATATCCTAGCACCGGGCATTCCAAAAGGTGGGGAAGTGGGGGGAAAAGGAAAGCTGGAGTAAAATCATAAGCACAACTGTGGTCATGTGATTTTACACTTAGCAAGCAGGTCACTTAATGACCGAGTTGCCGGTCCCAATTGTGGTCGCTAAATGAGGACGAGGACTACCTGTACAATGAGTTCCTCTGAGTGAAGAGCTACCTGATGTACCATTCCCAAAACCTAGGATAACTTCAAACATGAAGTGCAACTACTGGTATCCAGAGTAGCAGGAAGTGGAAGCTAGCAATGGAAAATCCCTGAAACAAAACTTCTTGCAAGAAGAATATTCTGTGGTACAAGAGGTGGCAAACTGTGTAGTTTCATCACTGTGCCATCTCACCATTCTCCAGAATTACATGTCTGGACCACTTTTTGGCCCTTCAACCAAAAAGGAAGTCAAGACCTAAAAAATAGGCCACCATCTTAAAATTAATTTTGCTCTTTTCACTAAAACAACCAGGACACAAAGCTTTGGTCCTTTCATTTATAGAGAATATTACAAGCAGTTTTTATACAATCACACTAAGAATGTTGCTATCCAGAGAACTGTACAGTTATCATAATTTTATAGATGTGACATAGAAGATGGAGGTATTTCCCACTAGATTCTAATGTCTTCTTGCCAACCTAGCAATTTGAAAGCATGCAAATGCAAGTAGATTAATAGGTACCACTTCGGTGGGTAGGTAACAGTGTTCCACACACGTCATGCCAGCCACATGACCGCGGAAGCGTCTTCGGACAACGCTGGCTCTTCGGCTAACAAATGGAGATGAGCACCGGCCCCTAGAATCGGACACGACTGTGTGGGGGAACCTTTACCTCCCCCCCCCCCCAAAGTCTAAAAAGAAGAGTTCAGGCCCAAATCTGCCTTACCACATGAAAGAATCAGCAGTTCCAGATATCAGGGGTGGAATTTCCTTACTCAGCAAAATATATGGCCAGATCAAAGTTTATAAATTGTTTTTTAAGTTTATGTGCCAAAGGAGGAGAATGAAACTATATGCTGACATTTTTCTTTTTAAGATTCTGAACTCTAAATCTTTCCCATTGCTGAACTGGTCTGCATTTATTGGGATTCTTCAATTCTCTCCAAACTAAAATCTGGGGTCTCTGACTCCTGGCCTGAGCCACTGAACACCTCTAATAGCACCTGACCCAGTACATCAAACTATAACATTTATGAACAGAGAACATTTAGCATTTTGCATTATAAGTAAGATATCTAGTATTTCAATACTAAAGAATTTTTAACTGCGCTGGCAACACTGAAACAATATTACTTATATAGTGATTACATATGATAAGCAAGATTATCTTTGTAAAAGTTTCAAGAGTTATCTTTGTAAAATATTACTAAAATTGTAAGAGCATTTAGTAACATGTCTTGTAACAAGTTTGTCTACTGTTCTCCTTGATAAATGATCTATCTGAAATGACAGGAGAATAAATATAGGTATTTATAATAAAAGAGCTGTTTTTCTTCTCATTGTAGAGTACATCTACAGCTGGAAGAGTAGACGAACTGGGAAGTAGCAGTCTGGTAGATAAGTACTTCATAACTTGTTATGTCATTTTATTTATACTCTAGCTCTCCTCTTTTTTTTAAAAAAAAATTTATTGGATTTTAAATATACAAAGCTAAAAGTTAAGAATGAAACGGAAATAGAAATACAAATTAAAAGAAAAAGAAAAGTGCAGTAAAGGAAAGGAAAGAAAGAAAAACACAAAGAAATTGGATAACCTCCGATCCAACTATGGTCATAAGAATAAAATAGATAGTTTGTTTTTACATGCTGGTTATTCATATGACATTCATATACTTTTCTTGTCTATTATATACTATTTATATATAATCTAATCATCAAATCCCCATATTAGCTTTACTCCTCCTGCTTTTTGCAAATAGTCCATCAATGGTTTCCACTCTTTAAGAAAGTAACAATTTGAATTGTCTTTTAATAAGCAAGTCAATTTATCATTTTCTGCCATCTCTAATAGTTTCAACATCCAATCCTGTATTGTTGGAACACTTTGATTTTTCCAGTTTCGTGCATATAAGAGTCTTGCTGCTGTGATCATATACTGTATTATTCTAGAGAAATATTTTTCTATTTGTACCTCCCAAATTCCAAGTAAGAAAAATTCTGGTTTAAATGGTATTCGTATCTGTAGTATATTTTGCATCAATGAATGTATCTCAGTCCAAAAATCTTTTGCAATGTTACAAGTCCACCACATATGGTAAAAAGACCCCTCTTGTTTTGTACATTTCCAACATAAGTTGGATATGTTCCCGTACATTTTTGAGTGTTTTTGTGGGGTCATATACCATCGATACATCATCTTATAAAAATTTTCTTTTAAGTTGTAGCATAAGGTGAATTTTAATCCTTTAGTCCACATATCTTCCCATTGATGAAGTTGTATATTGTGGCCAATATTTTTCGCCCATTGAATCATACAATCTTTAACTTGTTCCTCTACCATTTCTCCTTTTAACAATAATTTATACATTCTAGCAATTAAGCATTCATCATTTTCACATAATTGTATTTCAAATTCTGATTTAGTTTGTTCAAATTCTAAATTTTTTTTATCTAATTTAAATTTCTCTATAAGTTGCATATAGGAGAGCCATTGAAAGGTATAACCTTCTTGGGCAAGTTCTTCTTTTGATTTTATCACATAGTGTCCTTGTTCTTTTTTTAAGAAGTCCTTATATGTCAGCCACTTGTCTTTATTTCTTACTTCTGTTCTATAAAAAGCTTCTTGCGTGGAAATCCATAAAGGTCTCTTATAACATAAAGTTGATTTATATTTATTCCAAATTCTCAACAAGGATCTTCTAATATAATGATTTTTAAAGTCCACATTTATTTTAGCCTTATCATACCACAGATATCCATGCCATCCAAATCTCAATTCATGACCTTCCAGATTTAATAATTTTTCATTTCTCAAAACAATCCATTCCTTAAGCCATACCAGACCACAAGCTGCATGGTAACTCTAGCTCTCCTCTTAACCAATGGCCACTTAGTAATAGCATCCACAACAAATTCTCAAAATTCCAAATGTTCCCACCAATCCACACACACACACACACACACACACACACACACACACACACTTCATAAAATGGTATTCATAAATATATAAAAAGGGAATGCTGTATGAAGATAAAGACAGTGTATAATAAAAATAAGAAATTTTATATATATATATATATATATATATATATATATATATATATATATATGTATGTTGTTTATTCGTTCAGTCGCTTCTGACTCTTCGTGACTTCATGGACCAGCCCACGCCAGAGCTTCCTGTCGGCCGTCACCATCCCCAGCTCCCCCATGGTTAAGTCTGTCACCTCCAGAATATCATCCATCCATCTTGCCCTTGGTCAGCCCCTCTTCCTTTTGCCTTCCACTTTCCCTAGCATCAGCTTCTTCTCCAGGGTATCCTGTCTTCTCATTATGTGGCCAAAGTACTTCAGTTTTGCCTTTAATATCATTCCCTCAAGTGAGCAGTCTGGCTTTATTTCCTGGAGTATGGACTGGTTTGATCTTCTTACAGTCCAAGGCACTCTCAGAATTTTATATATTTATATTTATATTTATATTATTTATATTTATATTTATATTTATATTTATATTTATATTTATATTTATATTGTATACTGCCCGAATCCAGAAAAAGTCCAGGTGGTCTACAACACAGGATACACTTCAAAAATTCCCATACACCCAGAAAATGAAATAAGATTTTTAAAGAAATTACAAGACAACTTCTGACTTTCAACAACAAGAATATACAGCAATTTCCATAGTTAATCCCTTATTCTAAATCTAACAAAGATCATATTATTTCTATAAATCATTCCATAGGCACATTATAAAAATCACTGAAGACAATTGCTACCTCCCCTTATATATATATTAAAAATATATAAACAAATATATATTTGTTTAAATCAACTTACCCCCCCCCCAAAGGAACCCATTTACTTTCATAATTCCTTCCTACCACTATCTATATATTTCTGGCCACTATAAAAAAATCAAATTATAAAAACATTAAATTATCTACTTTTATACTTAATAGTGCTATAACATTCTTAACCTTATTAAACTTAAAACCAAACACTTATTCTTATATCTTATAAATCTTAAAAGATCAAACAAACTTTAAATCATTAAATCATTAAAGAAAAATGGAATCATACAAGCCTTAATATCAATCCAAATATACATTCTAATATCTCATCCTACATCAAAATATACCAGGACATTTAATTTTCTCCATATTACGCATAAGGCATTTTTCGTAAAAAAAAGTTAGAGTCTAACTGCCCCCCTTAACAAAGCAAAAAAAGGTAAAAGTAAAGGTTCCCCCCACACATTTGTGCAGTTGTCTCCGACTCTAGGGGCCGGTGCTGATCTCCGTTTGTTAGCCGAAGAGCCAGCGTTGTCCAAAGACACTTCCACGGTCATGTGGCCGGCATGACGCATGCGGAATGTTGTTACCTACCCACCGAAGTGGTACCTATTAATCTACTTGCATTTGCATGCTTTCGAATTGCTAGGTTGGCAAGAGCTGGGGCTAGTGCAGGAGCTCACTCTGTCATGCGGGGCTAGAGATTCGAACCTCCGAACTTGTGATCTTCCGATTGACAAGCCTGGCATCTTACCCGCTGAGCCACCACGCTCCTACTTAACAAAGCAAACTGATCAGTAAAAACTCTCGACGTTCTCACAATTCTTGAGAAAAACAGTCTTATCAGTATCTTGCAAGTCAAACTTTAACTCCTTCTTCACCAAAGTATGTTCATCTTCTGGCTCTTCAAAGGGACCATTTTCCCTGTCAAGAAAAAATTCCCCCTCTTGATAAATTTCTTCCTCCCTCCACAGAATATCTTCAGCCAGTTGACACATTTTAGCTCTGATATTTTCTGCAATATCCCGAATATCTTGTATAATGGCTTGGCAAGTGTCGTAAAGAATCTCTTTAAAATCAGAACGGAGCCCAGCACAGAGCTCTGTGAAGTTTTCCTTAAGGTCGTCCATAATTCAGGCAGTAGATTATATCTCCCTCTGGATACTTGACTAACGCAGATAGGAGCTAATGAAAGGCTTGCGAAGTTATTAAGTAAAATTGACAAATAAAAAATTTACTAACCAGCAGCTACAAAGAGTGAACAGAAAAATGAAAAGTCCAAGTAGCAAATTCAACGTGTAGGAAAAAGTTAAGTCCTTCAAATTAAATACAAAAATAGTAACAGGTAGATGATTAATTATTCTCAGTCCACCTTAAAATTAAACGGGAAGTAAGCCAAAGGCTAAAAAAAAAGTTTTTTAAAGTTAATCCAGAAATAACAATAGGCACCAAGAGAGTCTGCTTTTTCTTGTTGTAGAAATCCTCTCTTAGGGTAAGAAAACTTAAAAATATAAATTGAGTGATTTAGAAATGGGGGGGGCTCTACCTAATGTCCCTTAAGGCTACAAACACGGGCTGGAAATGATGGCTTCCCCAGCCTCCCGTCGTCTCTTACCAGGTCTTCGCTGTTGCGATTCTCAGGCTGCAAGGCAACGTTTTGGAGGACGAAATGGGATAATTCCAAGCTTTTTCTTAACTCATGAAAAAGCTCTGGGCTTCAGGTAAAAGCCTGAGCCCGAAAAAAAAAATGTGTTGCCAGTTCTGTCCACACGGAGCTCATGGACAAGGCTGCTCAGTCAGCCATATTCCCCACCGGAAGTCTTTTTTCATTTTCTGTTTTTCCATTTTTTCCACTTTTTTCCCCCTTTTTTTTCTCCTTTTTGTAGTTTTTTGCTTTTTTGTAGTTTTTATCTTTGCTTTAAACTTAATAAAATTCTTATTTAAAAAAATTCCCATACACCCATCCATAAAATCCAGTTAAATAAAAATAACTAGTCCAATTAACTCTAGCTGTCTCATTACCTCAGTGATTGAGGCAGCACATAATTTCATAAATGAATCCACAGATCTATGGATTGTAAAGAGTTTTACAACTTTGTGGAAAGTGAGTAGGTTGGGGGCAAACAAACCTCAGGTAATAAACTGATCCATAATACTGGAGCTACCAGCAAGAACTGTCCCAACTCACCCAATACCTTAACCTCACATGGGGTAAGTAAGGCCTCTAAGCATTCCTTCAGAAAATGTACTCACAAGATGGGCTAATTCTATTCTCTGGGGATGCAGTCCTGTATGTATGCACACACTAAGCCATGTGAAGTTTTACAGGTTAAAATTAGCACATTAGGTCCCTTACATCATATAAATCTAACTTCCTGCAGATTAAGCATTGTCATAGCACATTTGCAAGGAGAAGAGCCCATATTTCTGAAGAGCACAAAGAAGATCAAAAGTTGGGTCTTGTACTGCTCAGTACTATCTATTGAAAAAAAAATAAAGGTTTTAAACTAGAGCAATGCTTTCCAATCTGCCGCCGTTGGCGACACACCAACAGCAGCAGTGGGGGCACGCGCAGGGGCGTGCACGGCAGCGGCATGGGAGGGCGCGTGGCGGTGTGCATGGCACGCCATACACACCCCCGCTGCCACTTCCGGGTTGTGTGGCGACACACCAAACTGTGTGTTGCGACACACTAAAGCAGGGCTTTCCAAAGCTTTCCCACAGCGACACACCAACCGCCGTTGGTGTGTCGCCGCAAGAAAACCCGGAAGTGCCGCCATTGCGGCAGCACGCAAAAACCCGGAAGCGCTGCTGCTGCTTTCGGGTTTTTGCACGCTGCCGTTGGTGTGTCGCCGCGGGAAAACCCGGAAGTGCTGATGATCAGCGCTTCCAGGTTGTGTGGCGACACACCAGACTGCGTGTGGCGACACACTTTTGTGTCGCAACACAGAGTTTGGAAAGCTCTGCACTAAAGTGTCGCGACACACAGTTTGGAAAGCTGTGAACTAGAGCTTCCAGGATCACAACTTAGGAAAAACTACCAGCTGAAGAAAATTGCAAAAGCCTCACTTTAAATAAACTTCTGCTTACAAAGAGACTTATTTTCAGATGAGCTGTTCCATTCTTATTTTGCCCTGAAACTATACCTGAGTGTATCCTTTGCAGCTAGTTGGTCTCTGTATTCTCCAAATCAGCAACATGGCCCCTTCCAGGTAAAGGATTCTTGAAATTAATTGCTCTCCTAGGACATCCTAATCTAGGAGGTATGATTCATTCCCTAATGAAATCTTCTCCATCATAGGCATAGGAATGTCATCTCCCATGTAGATTATTGCAATGCACTCTACATGGGGCTACCCTTGAAGACTATCCGGAAACTTCAGCTGGTGCAGAATGCGGCCGCGCGAGCAATTTTGGGTGCACCAAAATCTGCACATATAACACCTTTGCTCCGCGAGCTGCATTGGGTGCCAGTCTGCTTCCGGGTACAATTCAAGGTGTTGGTTATTACCTTTAAAGCCCTACATGGCATGGGGCCAGAATACCTGAAGGATCGTCTTATCCCCATTTTATCGACCCGCCCCACCAGGTCATTCAGGGAGGGCCTGCTACGAACCCCATCAATCAAAGAATGTCATCTGATGGGGTCTAGGAGACGGGCCTTCTCTGTGGTAGCACCCACAATGTGGAACATCTTGCCCCCAGAGTTGAGGCAGATCTCCTCCCTCCCGACCTTTAGGAAAGAGCTGAAGACCTGGTTTTGCCGCCTGGCATGGGAAGGAGGAAAGGATAGTTCCTCATGGGGGTGGCTAATTCCTTTACTTTATAATGTCCTTCGTTTTAATTCCATCGTCCATCTGGATTTATAATTATTTATTATTTTTATATATTGTATATTGATGTTTTATATTCTGTTTTAACTATTTTATTGTAAACCGCCCAGAGTTCCCCGTTGGGGGAGATGGGCGGTTATATAAATTTAATTAAATAAATTAAATAAATAAATAAATGTAGCAAAACATTTCATTAATCAAATACCTTCAGTCTGCCATTTTAAAACACACTGATATAAGATTCTCAAGAAAAGTTCATATTCATATCTAATAAGTTATTCTTTGTCATCAACATAGCAGAAAATTGTTCCTTAAGACTGCTACTTTGGATCAATTGACTTCACAGCTGATATATTTCCTATATTCACAAAATAAAAATCAGTTTTCCAAAAACATTTCATAATGTTCTTGATGTCACTTCTTTTAAATAAACCAAAACTTCATGGTGATGGACAAAATCGCAATTTTTAACCCATTTATCTTATTACTTCCTAAGATTACTCATGTGGCTCATTTGGAAATTGATGAATTTATTGTGATTTAAGTTTCTAATTCCTGAAGCCCAATTTTTATGTTGCCAATATATCAGATAAAAGGTAGTAACACAACTGCTTAATCTGGCTATATTTATTTTATGCCTGAAAAATCTTTAATAGAAATACTTGTATAGTAAATGAATTTCTAAGTGGCAGACACATCTAAAAAGGCAGCACAATGTCCTTCGAGTTGCACTGTTTTCACAATGCAGTATGGAATCACAGAACTAAATAATTTGTAAATTTAAGTAAACTACCTGGAAATAATCGATAAAACATTATAAAGATAAGTAATTAAAAACATCATATACTGTACATCTTTTAAATAGTTTCTTTCAGTATATTGATGATTTTACATTTTTATAATGAAGGAAAAGAAGAAAAACTGGTTTGGAAAAGTGAGGTAGTAGTCCTCGAGTTACGATGGCAATTGGGACCAGGATTGCCATTGCTAACTGATGTGGTTGTAAAGCACGTCATGTGATTGCATTGCTTAGCAATGGCAATCCAGGCAGTCCCAGTTGCCCTTGTAGATACGCAGATCATTAAGCAGGAAGTAGCAGGAGTCACAGGTAAGAAGTGCGAGGGTGCTGCAGGGGGGGAGGCCTGGCGCAGGCCGTGCACGAGTTGGGGGACGGGGGTGCTGCGATGCAAGTGCAGGGAGGCCAGGGAAGGAGGGCACTGGGTGCGTGCGAGCGCAGGGAGGCCCCAGAAGGAGGGCACTGGTGGGTAAGTGCATGTGAGCGAAGGGGGAAGAAGAGCGCAAGGTGAGTGCAAATGTAGGGATGCCCGGGAAGGAGGGTGCAGGATGCATGCAAGTGTAGGGAGGCCTGGGAAGGAGGGCACTGGTGGGCATGGAGGTGTCTGTAAGTGCAGGGAGGCCCAGAGTAGGATGGCACTGGTGGGTGTGTGCATGCGAGCAAAGGGGGGAAGGAGGGCACGGCGTGTGTGTGCGAGCAAAAGAAAGGCCGGGGAGGTGGGGGAGACTTACCCAAGCGACTTGCAACCTTCCCTGCCGGCTTCCCCATTGACTTTGCTTGCAGGAAGCCGGCAGGGAAGGTCACAAATGGCAATCACAGGACTGTGGAACGCTGCATCTGGTTGTAAGTGTGAGCTGGTAAAAAGTAAAAAAATACTTTTATGATAGAATTTAAAATTTGGAAGGGAGAAGCCACCTCTCTCTTTGGAATCTTGTAGGATTTTATGTTTGACTCTAGTATTTTTGAGCATTAAACAAACAAACAAACAAACAAACAAACAAACATAGTATTTTCTTATCAATAGGTTTTACACCAGAGGCTAATTCCATGCATATCAGTGTACTAATGCCATTGTTTTACAGGTAGTCCTGACTTATGGCCATTCGTTTAGCGACCGTTCAAAGTTACGACGGTGCTGGAAAAAGTTACTTGCAATCGGTCCTCGCACTTATGACCATTGCAGCGTCCTTGTGGTCATGTGATCAAAATTCAGGTGCTTGGCAACCAGCTCACATTTACAATGGTTGCAGCGTTCCAGAGTCACGTGATCGCCATTTGCAACCTTCCCAGCCAACTTCTGACAAGCAAAGTCAATGAGGGAAGCCAGATTCACTTAATGACTGTGGTGATTTGCTTAATGACTGCGGCAAAAAAGGTTGTAAAATTGGGCGTGACTCATTTAACTGCCTCGCTTAGCAATGGAAGTTCCAGTCCCAATTGTGCTCGTAAGTCAAGGACTACCTGTACAAGATCGAAAGCTTTTAGACTCAACTCTTATTTGCCACAGGACAATTACAGAGAACATGGAAGAGGACCTACTTGAGTTCTTCAGCAAGCAAAAAAGAAGGTCATGTATAGTCCTACACAATCATCTATAACCAAGAATTCCTGAATTCCTGTTCAGAGATGTCTGCACTTTTAGCAACAGACAAGTACAAGCAGCTTATTCCATGACTGCTTCAAGGACAGGATCCAAGTTAGATACTGTATAGAGACAGAGAGATGTCCTAAACATCCTGCAGATTCCACCTCTCCCACCATTTGCTGGAGCTAGATGAGTGGAGGAAGTATATAGACATTTTTAAAATAAATGCTCTCTTTTTCTCTTTTCCTAAAAACCCTTGTTTTCCCTCATGTTTTTCTTTGGCCTGAACCTGGTGTGACCTTTTCCTGACTACAGCAATGCCACAAGCACCCATGGGCACCTTCGCTACTGAAGGAGGAAACATCTTAATCTTGTTGAGCTCCTTTTGTATTCTACTTCAGAAATGTATTCATGTATTCTTTTGTTTTCTGCTTGGTTCAATCTTCTTGTGATTGTGATTCAATTATATGTCTGCCCAAGAAATATAAACATACATACATGTATATTTATATATAAATATAAATATAAATGGACAAGTTATAAAACAATAAGGAGATGGCATAACATAGAATTATATGGCTAAAGTAGCAAAGTCAAACCCATACTGGAACTCATCAGCCATACATTGGGGATAACCTGCATATACAATTATAAACCTACATCAGAGTTATAACAGATTAAGGATTGGCTGTTGTGGGTCTTCCGGGCTGTGTGGCCGTGTTCTGGAAGTTGTGGTTCCTAACGTTTCGCCAGCATCTGTGGCCAGCATCTTCAGAGGGCAGGAGCACAGATAGAAGCAAAAATCTCTGTGCCTAGGTAGAGTGGCAATGTTCTATTTATAGAGCTAAATTATAGGAGATTAGGTGGGGTTTTTTGTTGTGTTGAAATGTTAACGAGTGGCTGATGAGCGTGATTAGCATGTTCATTGTGAGAAGTATTCCCATGTCCTGGTGGTTGGACTGAGTTCGTTGACCTTTTGCAGGCTGTGTTTTTCAGGACTGGTAGCCAGGTTTTGCTAATTTTTAAACTTTCTTCTTTTTTATTGTAACTGTGCTGGTGTTTGTGAATTTCAATGGCTTCTCTGTATAATCTGGTGTAGTGGCTTTTGGTGTTGTCCAGTATTTCTGTGTTTTCAAATAGGATTTTGTGTCCCGTTTGCTTGAGAGCATGTTCAGCTACTGAAGATTTTTCCGGTTGCTGTAGTCTGCAGTGTCTTTCATGTTCTTTTATCCTGGTGTGAATGCTTCGTTTTGTGGTTCCGATGTATACTTGTCCACAGCTGCATGGTATGCGGTATACTACCTAGGCACAGAGATTTTTGCTTCTATCTGTGCTCCTGCCCTCTGAAGATGCTGGCCACAGATGCTGGCGAAACGTTAGGAACCACAACTTCCAGAACACGGCCACACAGCCCGGAAGACCCACAACAGCCACTGAACTCCGGCCGTGAAAGCCTTCGACAATACATAGATTAAGGATTCTTAAAAGCCAAATTTAAAATAACTGTTTTACTGTTCCTAAGAAACATCTGCAGATAGCCTGCAAATCACTCAGGGATCTATCATCTCCCCATCCCTGCTCTAGTTCATGAAAGTTTATGCCATAATACAGGTAGTCCTCATTTAATGACGGCAACTGAGCCCGGAATTTCCATTGCTAAGCAATGTGGTCGTAAAGTGAGATGGCATCGCTTCGCGACGGCAATCCTAGCAATTCCCCTTGCCATCGTTAAGTGAATTTTACTGGTCATTAGCCCAAGCACCCACCCCAATCCAAGCCATTCTGGGCTTAGTTCCTCCCAGCCCCGAACACTGCCTTCAACTCTCCCCACCCGCCTATCTCCCCCCCCCCCCATTTCTGCCCTTTTGGAAACCCTACACCCTGCCTTGTGGGGTGGCAAGCAGATGCCACAGGACGAAACTTCAACTACCCCAGCCAGCTCCAGCCTCCCCAGCCGCGCTGCATAAAGCCAGCCCAGCCCAGCCCAGCCCAGGGCATCCCAAGTTGCCCCAGCTTAGCCACGCGACGCCGCCCAGCCATGCCGTGCCACACAAAGCCACCCAGCTGCGTGAAACCAGCCCAATCTGCACCGCGTCAAGCCACCCAACCACGCCAAGCCACCATAGCAGGTTGCAGCCTCCCCAGCCCGCATTTGTTCACCCAGCTGCCTCCTCTCCCAGTTCCCCGCACTTTCTCCTTTTTTGCCCAGCCGCCGCTCCTTTTCGGACCCAGCTTCTCCGGCTAATGTTTCCTCCAGACCTCTGAGAAAATAGCGTAAGCTTCCAAATACAGCATTCCGAAGGGAGCCACATGGAGGAAACGTTCGCGGGAGAAGCTGGATCCAAAAAGGAGTCAGCAAAGGCAGCAAGGTGCTTCTGCTTTGCCCGTAGTGGCTGGGCGAAAATGGCAAAAGGTCGATGCGGAGAACTGGGAGAGGAGGCAGCTGGGTGAACAAATGCGGGCTGGGGAGGCTGGAGCTTGCTATAGTGGCTTCACGCAGTGCGGGTGGGTGGCTTGGCGCGGAGTGGGTGGCTTGGCGCAGCGCGGGTGGTGCGGTACGGCGTGGCTGGCTTGGCGTGGCTGGGACACCCTGGGACAGCTGGGCTGGCTTCACACAGCACAGCTGGGGAGGCTGGAGCTGGCTGGGGTGGTTGCAGTTTTGTTCTGTGGCGTCTGCTTGCTGCCCCGCAAGGCACGGTGCAAGGCTTTCAAAAGGGCAGAGATGGGGGGGAGATAGGTGGGTGGTGAGAACTGAAGTGTGGGCAGGCTGCCAAGTGCCCAAATTTTGATCACGTGACTGCGGGGATGCTGCAACAGTCTTAATTTCGGGCACAGGTCATAAATCCATTTTTTCAGCGCTGTCGTAATTTTGAACAGTCGCTGAACAAATGGTCATTAATTAACAAATGGCACATATAACACCTTTGCTCCGTGAGCTGCATTGGGTCCCAGTTTGCTTCCGGATTCAATTCAAGGTGTTGGTTATCACCTTTAAAGCCCTACATGGCATGGGACCAGGTTACCTGAAGGACCGTCTCATCCCCGTTCAATCAACCTGTCCCACCCAGTCCTGCAGAGAGGGCATGCTACGAACCCCGTCTGCAAGAGAGTTCCATCTGACGGGGTCTAGGAGGCGTGCCTTCTCTGCAGTAGCCCCTGCCCTTTGGAATATTCTTCCCCCTGAAATAAGATCGGCCCCCTCTCTCCTGGACTTTAGGAAAAACCTAAAGACCTGGTTATGTCACTATGCTTGGGGAGGGGAGGGGAATAGCCAGTCTTGGCATTGGCTGGTCCCTTAGATCTGCCCTGACCACCTTATCAACCAGTAGGATGAGATCTACCACTCCTGGATCAAATATATTATTGTTTATTATTGATATTTATTGTTTTAATTGATTTTAAACTTGTTGTGAATCGCCCAGGGTCCCTCCTTGTGGGGGAGATGGGCGGGATATAAATGTAATAAATAAATGAATGAATGAATGAATGAATAAATAAATAAATAAATAAATAAATTAAGTGAAGACTACTTGTAAATATACTCTATTCCTTCTATGGATATAAAATATTGTTAAGGGTGATTCACAGAAGCATACTGTATAACCAAAAGTTACCTAAGGCAACTCTATTAATATATACATATTATGCCCTTTGTATCTACACTGATAACATGGTTGGCATTATGATATACTGTACTCTTGGTTATTTAAAAGATATATAGCTATATTGACTGGGTTCAAACGGACAATTAATTCTCTCCATTCTTGGTTTTTAGGCATGATTGCCAATACTTACATACAGTAATCAGTATTCCATCACCTATGCACAAGATTCCCATGGTCACTGTATACACTCACATATATTAACCCTTAAGGAAAGGGTTATCTTTCCTCATCTTTTTTGGTATCTCATAAATTAAATATTCTTGATTAAGTAACTATGGTTTTCCATTACATCTTAACTAGAAAACAGTAACTTCTTGGATTGGAATAAGCCATGATCTCAAGTAGGTTGCAGTTCAAAACTGATTTCAAATCCTAATTTGACCTGATTTTAATAGTCTTGGATGGGAAATCTGGTGCCTTCCAAATATTCTGCACTTCAATAATCCCTAACATCTGCCAGTGCTGAATGAACCTTATGGAGGGGGTAATCCAAAACAGGCAGAACTCAGGCAGTGGTTGCCTATATCTACTAAGTATTAATTTCCATTTATCAGCTAACCAGGAAGCTTTCAACTGTTACATGCCAAGTAGGGAGGAAGAAAGGGGCATGAAGGCAAAATACATAGACAGAAACCATGTGTACATGTATTATGTCCATGATAACTGAAATGGATCATTCTGTTCTCCTGCACCATACAAACTCAGATTCGTACTGTGACTCCTACTTCCATTCAATAAATATAACCTTTTATTGTTGTATTCTTTTTCAAGAATGTATTCCTTAATATAATAGAAGAAACATTTCACTTTTAATATTTTTAATTTTAACAGTTCTATTTTCTGGAAATAAGCAATCATAACTCACATCAATCTATTGTATAAAAATTCATATTAGAACATAGCACTGCATCAACAACTGAGATGCCAAGGTCTCATACTGATTATCACTATGATACTTATGGTGGTTAAGCAAAACTCCAAGTAGTATACATACATGGATGGCCACACATACATACAGTCCCCTCTGTGGGGGGAGATGGGCGGTGATATAAGTATGATAAATAAATAAATAAATAAATAAATAAATAAATAAATAAAAATAAATACATGCCCACACCATTAACTATTTGTTTATTTTTATTTATTACTTTAATTTATATAGCTGGTCATCTCAAATTCGTGACTTTCTTCCTCCTTTGTAGTGACCCTAATTAGCTACACTGCCAGAAAAATGCAGCCAAGAAAATGGCACAATGTTGAGTTCACTGATAGTTTGGGCAAGGATAAGAGTCCAAAAGAAGTACTCTGAACTTCACTCCATCAAGTTTATTATCTTGTGTGGTTGATAGACTTCCAAGACATAAAATCTGAAACTACAAATAAAGCAAAACTGTCTAAGGTGAGTTAATATAGCATTGTCTTTTTGGCTCAGGTTGATAAAACTGTGTAACTTTTCCAAACACAAGAATAAGAAATAGTTGTTGAAAAAAAAGGCTATCCTTCTTTAAGAAAAAAAAATTAAGCATACCAGCAATTCCTGCCAATTATATGCAGCAGAGCTGCACAAACGTATTGACAAGACAGAAACATCGTAATAGATGAATTATGCTATATTTTTCCCAATAGCTAAAGTTAAAGGATGCCTGTGACAATATTTTTCCCTACACATAAATTTAGATACTTGCCACAGGTTCAAACAACTCTGAATGCTAAGAAAGAACAAGCTTAATAGGGTAGGCTTAATTAAATAAATAAGGGGTGTGGTGGCTCAGTGGGTAAGACGCCAGGCTTGTCGATCGGAAGATCGCAAGTTCGGAGGTTCGAATCCCTAGCCCCGCGTGATGGAGTGAGCTCCCGCACTCGCCCCTGCTTCCGCGCGCCTCATGCGGCCACATGACCGTGGAAGCATCTTCGGACAACACTGGCTCTTCGGCTAACAAACGGAGATGAGCACCGGCCCCTAGAGTCAGAGACGACTGCACAAATGTGCGGGGGGAACCTTTACTTTTTAATGAAATAAATATTCAATTTATCATTCTAATCATAGCTTCTTTGTACATCAAGCAAAGTCTTGTTTACATAAAGAACTATGGTTGGAGTATCACATTATCCACTCTGGAATCACTGGAAGAACCAAAGAATACTTCCAATTATTTTATACTGAACCGAAAGTACTCTAATCCTCAAAATGTTTTCATTACCTAATTTAAACACCTAGGGATAGGTGTCCAAAATCATACCCATGTCATAGAATTTCATCTAGGTAAAGGTTTTCCCCTGCACAGTCGTGTCTGACTCTAGGGGGCAGTGCTCATCTCCGTTTCTTAGCTGAGGAGCCAGCGCTGTCCAAAGACGCTTCCGTGGTCATGTGGCCACCATGACGCGTGCGGAACGCTGTTACCTTCCCACCGAAGTGGTACCTATTTATCTACTTGCATTTGCATGCTTTCGAATTGCTAGGTTGGCAAGAGCTGGGGCGAGTGCGGGAGCTCACTCCGTCACACAGCGCTCGTGTCTCCTGGCGTCTTAACCACTGAGCCATCGCGCCCTTTCATCTACCTGCTAATTTCATCTATCTGCTAATTATTCAAAGTACTCGGTAGCCAAGGAAGGTATCAACCGATTGCAACGGAGACAAATTGCACTAAAGATGACCAAATAGTAACCCATTCACTGAATTTAACCCGTATCATTTTTATGCCTCTTACTTTTCTAGATCTTTTCAGCTGAAAAGTAAGGGACAATCTGAGAAAAAGGCAGAGCTTTTAAGAGTAATCAGGAATTCACATGTTTGAGACCATTTTATTAAGCTCCTCAGGGACATGCCCTCAATCACTATTTCATATTGGATAAAAGGTGCAAAAATTAAGCAAAATCTACTTGTACTTGCCATTAAGTTTCTAGCAAAATGAAGGAAAGAAAATATTGTGTACAGGTGAAGGGAAAAAAAACCCTATACTTTAGCCATCCTTTTTGGAATTATACATGCTATAGGCCATTAAGTGAACAGATTTTAGGTATTAAGTGTTTGCTTATGAATTCTGCTTCCTTCAAATCCTATTTCTCCTCCTCCGTTAGATCATTACAATTTGGCAAGCTTTTTAACAAAAGATAATTATCATCTTAGGGGGCGTGGTGGCTCAGTGGGTAAGACGCCAGGCTTGTCGATCAGAAGATCGCAAGTTCGGAGGTTCGAATCCCTAGCCCTGCATGCGGAGTGAGCTCCCGCACTAGCTCCAGCTCTTGCCAACGTAGCAATTCGAAAGCATGCAAATGCAAGTAGATGAATAGGTACCACTTCGGTGGGTAGGTAACAGCGTTCCACGTGTGTCATGCCGGCCACATGACCGTGGAAGCGTCTTCGGACAACGCTGGCTCTTCGGCTAACAAACGGAGATGAGCACCGGCCCCTAGAGTCGGACACGACTGCACAACTGTGCGGGGGGAACCTTTACCTTTTTAATTATCATCTTAATGTTTTGCTCTCATATCTACTACTGACAAATATCATTTGTGTCTAATAAATAAAGAGAGGCTTATTAACACACCTCTATAGGTTATATTCACAACTTAACTCTGCAGCACACTTGAAGAACTTAGCTTCCTGCAGTGTGAACAGAGTCAAGCTAGCACAGCTCAGGACGTATCCACATACTCTCCTTGCCTCACACCTAGAAGGCGAACTTAGAATTTGTCAAGGACAACATCTTGGTGCAAGCCTGGAGTTGACACATGCTGAGCTTGGAACAATATTATCTAACGGAAAAGTGGTGTATTCCATTGGAAAATGCAATGAAGATTAGTAATTAGAAGGCCTGGAAGTTCTTTAATTTTACCATTTAAAATGGAACTTGTATCAAAAGAAAGAGTAAATTGCTTCTTTTTTTAATAAAAATGTTTTTCTCCCAAATTCTTATATGCAATCTTAATGCAAGTGAGAGAGAAAAAAAAAGAGGTTTAGACATTTCTTTTAGAGGCTTTATTAACCAGTGACTTTTGAGCAATTATTTTCATAACTTTGAAAAAAGACATTCTTTCCAAATTTTGCAGCACAGATGTATCCACACAAGCAATTTATAGCAAGGAAACAGATATATTAATCTCAGCTATACAGAAAACAAATATAGTCAACGACAGTCAGGAAATTAAGTGCCCTTAATGGCTTAATGAGACTGCTGTGAATGAGTGAAAATGAGAGTAGCAGAGGACATACCTTGGAACTGCTCCCAAAACAATCAAGTTGGCTTTTTGTTTGTTGTTTCCAATTACAGCATTTTTCATATCTCTGTAAATCCAGAAAGAGAAAAACCCTAGTAAATTATGCTGAGATACTTCTAGCTCAATTTTGCAGAATGTAGCACCATTTAGTTGCTACATCTAAGCACTGATCAGGAAAAAATAACACCCCCATAGTTATTAATAACAGTATAAATCTGACATTTCTCTAACACCAGCCATTCAAACCAGCAGAGATGTTCACTTGATCATTCATTATAAAGCCATCTGGCATATATTTCAGACAGCAATATCAAATTGTCAAATGAGGATTGAGTTGGAAGTAAAAAATGGGAAAAAAAAGATGAGAATCCCAATATGGCCAGTATTCCTAGTTTACAATGGCTGCATTTGAATACGAGGCTAAAAAGAAAGGCTAAAAATGGAATTTGGATTGCCTAAAACTGTCATATGGCATTATATCCAATTTAAACATCTTTTGATTTTACAATTTAGGCCTGTTGTATTAGCAGCATCTGAAACACCTAAATTTTTATTCTTAGAAAAAGTTTTGGAAGTTCACAAATCTAGATTTAACTGTTTTCTACAACTGAAAAGTTGTACCAAAATTGATATGCGGATCTTTCAGGCAACTTTAAATGACTAAAAATAATCTGATTTAAGAAATCAATGCGCTAAAGTTTTAAAGAAATGTTCAATTATTATCCTATGGTCCCAACAAACACATTAATGTGATGTTAAATTATGTTCCAAAAATTTGGAACCTATCAAATAAATAAATAAATAAATAAATAAATTGGGATGAGTCATGTGGTAGCTGCAGCTAAGAAGACTGTTTTACTCCAATGGAAAGATTCTAATACCATGATTTAAAACCCTGGATGGAAGATATGCATTCACTTTCTGCATACATAATGGCCTTTTATCAAATAGTAGAAAATATGATAAATTTTACTGTTATTGTCAATATTCATTTTCTGTTTTGTTATTGACATTTGGTTTTGCTTCTTTGTATTTTCTTTTAAATTTTGTATTTGGGCTCCCCCTCCCCTTTTGTTTATAGATTTGAAGCAATAAAAACAATGTAAAAAAAAAACCACCAGAATTCTGGCTTAATCATAAGCAAGTAGTACTTTCATATACCACTCCACTCCAGACCTTATACCACTCCAGAGATAGCTTTGTCCATGCATTGTTTGCAAATTTGAAACTCTAACTTGTTTTCTTCCTAACACCAGTTAAAACACATTGTTCATGAAACCACCCAATATTAATTTGCATGCAATTCTAAAGAAAACATGATCAGAGCCATTCCAAATTTGTTTGTTGCTGTTGTTGTTGTTCAGTCGTTTAGTCGTGTCCGACTCTTCGTGACCTCATGGACCATAGCACGCCAGGCCTTCCTGTCCTCCACTGTCTCCCGGAGTTTACTCAAATTCATGTTCATTACATCGGTGATGCTATCTAACCATCTCATCCTCTGCCGTCCCCTTCTCCTTTTGCCTTCAGTCTTTCCCAGCATCAGGGTCTTTTCCAGTGAGTCCTCTCTTCGCATTAGGTGGCCAAAGTATTTGAGCTTCAGCTTCAGCATCTGTCCTTCCAATGAGCAGTCAGGGTTGATTTCCTTTAGGATTGACTGATTTTACCTCCTTGCAGTCCAAGGGACTCTTAAGAGTCTTCTCCAGCACCACAGCTCGAAAGCATCAATTCTTTGGTGCTCAGCCTTCCTTATGGTCCAACTCTCACAGCCATAAATTTGTTTAGCTACACTCAATTGCTTTGGTGCCCTTCCTAAATTTTCCATCAATTCACAAAAGTGCGAAGCAAAAACAGCTAAAAATGAACCACATTCTCAAAGTGTTTTCACTTGCTCCCCTCTCCATCCCTTGCTGAATTCCTCATTCTTATGCTGGATAGCCTTTTTTTGAAGTTCAACTCCTCTGGGAGTACAAGTTAGGAATGGAATCTAAGTTATTAATTTCAACTTACATATCTTCCAACATAAAGAACAACAGAATATAATTTCAAAAACAGTGATATTCAGAAAAAACACATATAAGCAACATCCACCGAAACACCCATATAGGAAAAGGTACCCCGCTGAAACATCCCAATCACAGCCTCCACAAAAAAGAACCCTAACATCCTATTCAATGAACAAAACTGCATACAAGCAAAACAATTATTTAGTGCTTATAGGTTGTTTGCAGTTCTGGATACCAGTAGAAGGGAAAAAACAAATCAGAAATTGGCTGAAAAAGCAGTGATTATTTGACTCATTTGTAAGACAACCTCTACTCATTATCCATGGTTAAATAAATATGAAGATGTAGCTTGTAATTTATGCACTGTAGTTACAGAATTCCTCTCTGTACAAAATTATAGTTAAGTTTTTCTGCTCTGATATTCATGGTGATGCCACTTCTAGTATACAGTAAGATCTTATAGCCACTTCAAAAATAACCCCTGAGCACTAACATTATGCAACCTCCTCAGAGTCCTACCGTAATTAATAGGCAATGTGGATTTATACCACCACCTACCTTTCTTCTTCTTCTTCTTTAAGATAAAGGCATTTAATATGAGGGTTTTTTTCAATAGAGAAAAATAAAAGTTGAAAAATTGGGTTGAAATATTTTATGATCTCCAGTACTCAAAGTAACTGCTCATAGTAATGAATGTTTTAAAAAATCAGGACACAACTGTCAAATTAGTATTTGTAGACTATATTAAACATCATGCAAAACTATAAGAGAAACCTTAGGGGATTCATTTGATGTATCTAGACATTTGGAAAATTTCAAAAGCAACAAATTATTTGTTGTTGTTGTTCAGTCGTTTAGTCGTGTCCGACTTAATGGACCATAGCATGCCAGGGCTTTCTGTCCTCCACTGTCTCCCGGAGTTTACTCAAATTCATGTTCATTACATCGGTGATGCTATCTAACCATCTCATCCTCTGCCGTCCCCTTCTCCTTTTGCCTTCAGTCTTTCCCAGCATCAGGGTCTTTTCCAGTGAGTCCTCTCTTCGCATTAGGTGGCCAAAGTATTTGAGCTTCAGCTTCAGTATCTGTCCTTCCAATGAGCAGTCAGGGTTGATTTCCTTTAGGATTGACTGATTTGACCTCCTTGCAGTCCAAGGGACTCTCAAGAGTCTTCTCCAGCACCACAGTTCGAAAGCATCAATTCTTCGGCGCTCAGCCTTCCTTATGGTCCAACTCTCACAGCCATACATTACTACTGGGAAAACCATAGCTTTAACTATACGGACCTTTGTCGGCAAGGTGATGTCTCTGCTTTTTAATATGCTGTCTAGGTTTGCCATAGCTTTCCTCCCAAGGAGCAAGTGTCTTTTAATTTCATGGCTGCAGTCACCGTCTGCGGTGATCTTGGAGCCCAAGAAAATAAAATCTGTCACTGCTTCCATTTCTTCCGCTTCTATTTGCCATGAAGTGATGGGGCCAGATGCCATGATCTGAGTTTTTTAATGTTGAGTTTCAACCCAGCTTTTGCACTCTCCTCTTTCACCCTCATCAAGAGGCTCTTTAGTTCCTCTTCGCTTTCTGCCATTAGGGTGGTATCGTCTGCATATCTGAGGTTGTTGATATTTCTCCGGGCAATCTTAACTCCGGCTTGTGATTCATCCAGCCCGGCATTTCTCATGATGTACTCTGCATATAAGTTAAATAAGCAGGGTGATAATATACAGCCTTGTCGTACTCCTTTCCCAATTTTGAACCAGTCGGTTGTTCCATGTCCGGTTCTAACTGTTGCTTCTTGACCCGCATACAGGTTACTCAGGAGACAGGTAAGGTGGTCTGGTACTCCCATCTCTTTAAGAATTTGCCACAGTTTGTTGTGATCCACACAATCAAAGGCTTTAGCGTAGTCAATGAAGCAGAAGTAGATATTTTTCTGGAACTCTCTTGCTTTTTCCATGATCCAGCGAATGTTGGCAATCTGATCTCTAGTTCCTCTGCCTCTTCGAAACCCAGCTTGCACTTCTGGTTGTTCTCGGTTCACATACTGCTGAAGCCTAGCTTGTAGGATTTTGAGCATAACCTTGCTAGCATGTCAAATGAGCACAATTGTACGGTAGTTTGAGCATTCTTTGGCATTGCCCTTCTTTGGAATTGGAATGTAAACTGACTTTTTCCAATCCTGTGACCACTGCTGAGTTTTCCAAATTTGTTGGCATATTGAGTGCAGCACTTTAACAGCATCATCTTTTAGGATTTTAAATAGCTCAGCTGGGATACTGTCTTCTCCGCTAGCTTTGTTGTTAGTAATGCTTCCTAAGGCCCACTTGACTTCACTCTCTAGGATGTCCGGCTTAAGGTCAGTGACCACACCATCGTATTTATCAGGGACATTAAGATCTTTCTTGTATAGTTCTTCTGTGTATTCTTGCCACCTCTTCTTAATCTCTTTTGCTTCTGTTAGGTCCCTGCCTTTTTTGTCCTTTATCATGCCCATCTTTGCACAAAACATTCCCTTGATATCTCCGATTTCCTTGAAGAGATCTCTAGTCTTCCCCTTCTATTGTTTTCCTTGATTTCTTTGCATTGTTCATTTAAGAAGGCCGCCTTATCTCTCCTTGCTATTCTCTGGAAATCTGCATTCAGTTGGTTATATCTTTCCCTTTCTCCCTTGCCTTTTGCTTTCCTTCTTTCCTCAGCTATTTCTAAAGCCTCATCAGACAGCCACTTTGCTTTCTTGCATTTCTTTTTCTTTGAGATGGTTTTAGTTGCTGCCTCCTGTACAATGTTACGAACCTCCATCCATAGTTCTTCAGGCACTCTGTCTACCAGATATAATCTTTTAAATCTATTCCTCACCTCCACTGTATATTCATAAGGGATATGATTTAGGTCATACCTGAGTGGTCTAGTGGTTTTCCCTACGTTCTTCAATTTAAGCCTAAATTTTGTGATAAGAAGCTAAGCCACAGTCAGCTCCAGGCCTTGTTTTTGCTGATTGTATAGAGCTTCTCCATCTTCGGCTGCAAAGTATATAATCAATCTGATTTCGGTATTGACCATCTGGTGATGTCCATGTGTAGACTCGTCTCTTGTGTTGTTGGAAAAGAGTGTTTGCTATGACCAGCGTGTTCTCTTGACAAAACTCTACTAGCCTTTGCCCTACTTCATTTTGTACTCCAAGGCCGAACTTGCCTGTTATTCCGGTTATTTCTTGACTTCCTACTTTAGCATTCCAGTCCCCTATGATGAAAAGGACATCTTTTTTTGGTGTTAGTTCTAGAAGGTGTTGTAGGTCTTCATAGAACTGGTCGACTTCAACTTCTTCAGCATCAGTGGTTGGGGCATAGACTTGGATTACTGTGATGTTGAATGGTTTGCCTTGGATTCGAACTGAGATCATTCTGTCGTTTTTGAGGTTGTACCCCAGTACTGCCTTTCCCACTTTTATTGACTATGAGGGCTACTCCATTTCTTCTAAGGGATTCTTGTCCACAGTAGTATATATAATGGTCACCTGAATTAAATTCACCCATTCCTGTCCATTTTAGTTTGCTGATTCCCAAGATGTCGATGTTCAATCTTGTCATCTCATGTTTGACCACATCCAGCTTACCTTGATTCATAGATCTTACATTCCAGGTTCCTATGCAATATTGTTCTTTACAGCATCGGACTTTCCTTCCACTTCCAGACACATCCACAACTGAGCGTCCTTTCGGCTTTGGCCCAGCCGCTTCACTCTTTCTGGAGCTACTCGGAATTGCCCTCCGCTCTTCCCCAGTAGCATATTGGACACCTTTCGACCTGAGGGGCTCATCTTCCGGCGTCATATCTTTTAGCCTTTTGATACTGTCCATGGGGTTTTCTTGGCAAGGATACTGGAGTGGGTTACCATTTCCTCCTCCAGTGACCCACGTTTTGTCAGAACTCTCCGTCATGACCTGTCCGTCTTGACCTGACTTCATTGAGTTACGCAAGCCCCTTCGCCACGACAAGGCAGTGATCCATGAAGGGGAACAAATTATACACATGTCCAAAAGAAGAGAAAAATAATTAAAAACAAGTACTGTATTTCGGATAAGAATCTCTACATCAGGGCTTTCCAAAGTTTTCCAGCGGTGACACACCAACCGCCATTGGTGTGTCGCCGCAGGAAAACCTGGAAGTGCCGCCATTGCGGCAGCGCGCAAAAACCCGGAAGCGCTGCTGCCGCTTTCAGGTCTTTGCACGCCGCCGTTGGTGTGTCGCCACGGGAAAACCCGGAAGCGCTGATGATGATCAGCACTTCCGGGCTGTGTGGCGACACACCAGACTGTGTGTGGCGACACACTTTTGTGTTGCGACACACAGTTTGGAAAGCTCTGCTCTACATAAAATAAATGAGAACAAGTAGAGCCCCCTTAACCATACTTTTTCTCATTATGCTTTGTTCCATTTTTTCTCCCTCACAACTTTCTGCTTCCTCCTCCAGGGAGTCAGTATTCCATGCTCTATCTCCTCTAGAAAGTTTTAGTACTCTCAGTAGCTTCTCCCTCTCCAATGATGTTTGGAATTTTTGCACATCTTGGTGTTTGCTCTAATGTGAGATATGTAAATGGTGGAACACATGATTCCCTGGAAGAAATAACCTCTTCCGTAATTAGAACCAGAATGAGTGCTAGCAGAGCCTAGGAGGGGGGAGCTGCTGAGTGCTTTTACAGAAGCCAAGACAGTAGCTGGAAACAATGTTGATTTCAGCTAGCCTTACAACCCCATGTTTGGAACTTGTAACTGTGAACTGTTTTCTTGGATATACTGACATTTACCTGAATTAAACCATTATTGTAGCCTGCACCCTCTTACAGCTGGTACAAATGTCCTGGCTTTGAACTGTCAGCCCCACTAGGTGGACCAGACCAGGAAATCAACTCTACAGGAAGGGTAAAACTACTTTTATTGTCTATAGTAACAGAATCTTGCAAGTCTGTGCTATTCCTCCTCCTCCTCCTCCTCCCTCCTCCTCCTCATAGTTCAGTGAATTGGGCTTCTTTTTCAAAGTGACTTGCTCAATTGCTGAAAGAGGGAGTCCCTCCACTTCTATCACATGTCTCATACTGGCTTCTTTACTTTGGCTCTTTCACAATCTCTTTGGAAGGAGCAGTCTGCAGGCAGCACTAGTATCACAAATAAGAGGCCCCTCCACTGAGATTGTGAAAGTGCCACAGAGAGTAGGGAAGCTGGCATGAACAACTAAGGCAACTCCCTCCATCACTTGTCAAGCAAGTTGCTTCAAAGAAAGCCAACTGGTATAAGAAAGCCATGTGAAGCTTTGCAACAGTGCTGACTCAGCAAGATCACTGCAACTGAGAGAAAAGGAAAAGCAAGAACAAGTATTCTGCACAGATGACCATTCAAGAAAGAAAAAGAAGACAGGTATTGTATTCATTTTTTTCCCTGCATTTTTAAGCTGGAACAAAAGTTAACTTATATAACAAAGGGCACTTGTATTAAGTTTCCACGTGACACATTTTGATCATGCCATCAAGTCAATGTCAACTCCTTAGAGACCGCCTACATATGTAGTACTTTTATGAATCCTTGGTGGAAAGTGAAAGACTTGTCAGCATTTGTTTTTTCATGCATCATATTGGTTCTTGGAGAAGCAGTCATGGGAGTTGCACTACTGTACTACATGCATTTAAAAAGCACAGAACAACAGAATGTGCTACAATCCTATTCTGTATAGTTACATATATCCAGTGTACTGATTGTTGGTTTACTTTTTTAAAAAAATGCTTTTCCTCTTGAAACCACACATTGGTTTTCCCCCAATTTTATTCTCACAACTGCCTTCATGGTAGGTTAGGCTGAGAGACAGTGATTGGCCCAAGTTATCCAGTGACTGGCTCTAAGTATCCAAATAACCCAGTGAGCTCAACGTTGAGCAGAAAACGGAGTTTCTCTGGTCCCAATCCAACTTTTTAAATACTACATTACAAAGAGAAGCACAATTAAAATCAATAGCTACCATTCATTTCAATACAGAAGTGACTAGCATAAAAAGTCACATATTAAGATGCACCCTTGGGGCTGAATGCAGAGTGGCTCACACATTACTTACATAATCAATTCAACAAAAATAATCAAGGCTTAATTAGAGACTCAATTATATAATAAATACACTGAAAAGTTATCAATTTTTATGTTGAGAATTGGCAAGTTACAAAAGTTTAATGGCACTAGAAAATTACAAAATTAATTTGTTGTACAATCATCATTTTTAAAGGTTTGGTTCTTTTATTTATTTTGTGTTTATATGCCAATAGACTCCAAAGAAGAGCCCCAGCAGTTCACACTACAAAACATAAAAAAACATAAAAACACAGTACTATTTTCATTTGCAAATTATGAAATTATATATTATTGAATATATAATTATTATTTTAAAAGTTAATATCTGAATTAAGTTTTGAATTGTGGAATTTCATTATGATCAGGTAATTTCAAAATATATGTCTTGTTTCCTGTTAATATACGTGTCCTGAAATATGTGTATATTTCAAAATATATGTCCTGTTTCCTATCCTGTTAAATATATGTCCTGTTCCATGACCATACAGGAATGAAATGTAATTAGAATTTATGTTGTCTGATGTTGTATTATTTCCAACTACCAGCTACACTATCAAATATTAAATATGAAAAAGTTTCACAATACTAGATATTGATAGAAGCCAAAATCATCAGTATGTAAGTATATGATGGTTAAGAGAAGAACTAATTCCAGAAAAACCTCAATCAAGAACAGAAGTAATTTAATTCCTTTTTTGAAACACTGGAAATATTAAATAAGGGGACATATTTAAACATTATACTATCCACACTTTCATATAACATTAGCTATTTGTATTACATATACCAAAAAAGAGAAGGATTCCATAAAACCTAACTGTGGGTTCCTAGTACTATAGCTTTGTAAGTTAGACAACATTTTGGGCATCTTTAAATGAAATCCTCTTTAAATGAAACATGTAGGTTTCATCTTTAAAACATTACACAAGAGTACAATAATTATTTTGCACTGTTATTAATAATGGTTCTATCAAAATAAATGGTCTCAAAAACAGAACTGATATTCAGAAAGATATTCCAAAACTGAAGAATATAAATATTTTGTACTTAAAATTATCATAAATATAAAGAATATGTTTAGCAATGTTGTATGGAATTACTGTATACAGTAAATAGCATCTATACGGCAAAGGGCTGACAAATGCAGTTGCTAAAAGCTACTATAAAGCCCTTTCTGGCCACACTCTGACCATAAACATCCAAAGCAAAGTGAGATAATTTTCTCTCCAGAACAGACACAATCTTTCTTCCTGAAGTTTTAATTCACATGGATGTGTCTCACTAAACAGTAAAATGTGGATATCCCTGGCTGCACCAAGAATTTCTCTCACTGTTTCTGAGTGTCTCCAGAATCTCAGCTTAGGTAAAAAAAAAACAGCACTTGAAATATTATCAATGTGCCAAAAGACTCAGAGGAGTCAAAGGCAACTGCATATAAGGGCTGATTAGCAATGCCTACCATGTTGGAAAACGAAGACAGATGTTATAAAAATAACGTACACTAAAGAGTAGGTAGGTAAAGGTAAAGGTTCCCCCCGCACATTTGTGCAGTCGTGTCCGACTCTAGGGGCCGGTGCTCATCTCTGTTTGTTAGCCAAAGAGCCAGCGTTGTCCGAAGACGCTTCCACGGTCATGTGGCTGGCATGACGTGCGCGGAACGCTGTTACCTACCCACTGAAGTGGTACCTATTAATCTACTTGCATGCTTTCGAATTGCTAGGTTGGCAAGAGCTGGAGCTAGTGCGGGAGCTCACTCCGTCACGCGGGGCTGGGGATTCGAACCCCTGAACTTGCGATCTTCCGATCAACAAGCCTGGTGTCTTACCCACTGAGCCACCACGCCCCTTAAAAAAGAGTAGGTACTGCTTAGTAATATTTAGCAACAGAAATCTCATCTTGTAATTATACTGCAGTATGCCTAATTACAAAAAATGATGGGTAATAGATCAAGTATTGGACTAGGTTCTGGGATTCATAGTTCAAATCCCCATATAGCCACAAAACTCACTGGGTGACCTTGGATTATTTATTTATTTATTTATTTATTCGATTTATCACCGCCCAACTCCCTCAAAGGGACTCTGGGCGGTTTACAATCCAAATATAAAGTTAAATAAACATTAAAATAGACAATTTAAAAATACAATAAATATAATAAAATCAAGATGGTAGAATCTTCTTTAAAACATTGGAAGGGCAATTCTAGGGCCATCCTAAGGTATTAGCCATCCCCAAGAGTTTATGCTCTTCTTCCCGCCCCAGACCTGTTGGCAAAGCCAAGTCTTGAGTTTTTTCCAGAAGTCTAGGAGCAAGGGGGACTGTCTTAACTCTGGGGGAAGAATATTCCACAGAGCAGGCGCTACTGCAGAAGGCACGCTTATTAATTAGATTAGGTTAGATTAATAAATATAACCTTAATAGCTTTTGTTTTGAGCCACATATACTGCCTTGAACTTATTAAAATAATGTTGGGATAAAGCTAAAATATCATTCCAAATATAATTCCATCTTTAGCTCTTTCTCATCTTAGTTCTCCATATCTATGTTTAACTAGTTTGATTATTTTTCTGAAATAAATCAGGCAGTCATACTCTCAAGCGAAACATTTTCCAGCCTAGAAAATATAGTGCCAGTTGCCAACTGTACACGTCTGTACATTTAATTTCTGAACTGAATTTGGGGATTGTCATAGAATGCTCATATATGTCTATGAAGGTTCTCAGTCATCCAGGTGGAATTGTCTGTAGCTTGAATCATGTCAACTGGATTTCTATTTTCTTAATGGAAACGTTTCGCTCCTTATCCATATATCTCCATATATGATAAACTCTAGAGCATTAGAAATCTATTACAACTACAGTATGTCAGTGAAAATTATCCAAGTTGAAAGTAATCCTAAATGTGACTGCTGCTAGCACAATGCTATTTTCCAAAAGTTTCAAAGGGAAAGGATTTTTTTTAAATGATTCCCTTCAGCTCAGAAGAATGGCCTCACTTTTTTGTGTACCATAAAAAATACTGGACATAGTAACAACATAATTGAAATAATTGGTTCTTTTGCCATTCAACTATGCAACAAGCATTATGAAATGAAGCTCACAGGTCATCTCCTTTGAAGTAATTACTTGCTCATAACTAAAATTATGAACTTCCTCTATTCTTGTATTACTGAGATTTTTTTCCCCCAGGAAGCCTCTTTGGGAGATAAGAATTCCAAAGTAATATCCTCATGAGAAATTCTAATAGTATTGTAAGTCACTTCCACAAATATCCATATACATTCACGCAGACTGCAAAACACAAAATTAGAAAATGAAATTCAGATATACTTGAACTGTGTGTGGACATAGCCTTTTTTTATAATAACTTTATTAAATTTTAAAACAAAGAGATAAAATCTAACAGAAACTAATAAAGAAAGAGAATAGAAGTGCAGAAAAAGAAGAGAACAGAAATAGAAAAAGGTAACTCCCAACTCTTTTTACAACAGATATAAGTAAAACTTACATTAAACTCTTACGGGGCTTCCAATTCGCCATAAAATTAGTCAATATATTTTCTGTGGACATAGTCTTAAAAGTTAACTAATGCTGAATTCATTGTAGTCAAGAAAAGCTAAATCTTGACAGAGTACCTTTCTTGTTTACAAGATAAGGTAAGTAAAGAAAGCTGGAAAAGCTGGAAGCAGCTAGGGGGGTGACATGTGGTTGGGTCCAGGCGATGGTCAATGCATCCTTGAGAGAGGGGGTGTTTCCAACGGCCTTTAAGGAGGCATTGGTGCACCCCCTCCTCAAGAAACCATTGCTGGACCCTATGGTACTGGACAACTTTCACCCAGTCTCCCACCTTCCCTTTATGGGGAAGGTGGTTGAGAAAGTGGTGGCACTGCAGCTCCAGAGGATTCTGGATGAAACGGATTATCTAGACCCCTTTCAGTCAGGTTTCAGGCCTGGATATGGGACAGAAACAGCATTGGTCGCACTTATGATCTCTGGCGAGAGCAGGATGGAGGCAGTGCATCCATCCTAGCTCTTCTTGACCTCTCAGCGGCTTTCGATACCATCGACCATGGTATCCTTTTGGGTCGGCTCAGGGAGTTGGGGGTGGGCAGCGTGGTTTTACACTGGTTCACCTCCTTCCTCCAGGGCCGGTCCCAATCGGTGGTGATACGGAGTGGGAGATCCGACCCTCAACCCCTCCTTTGTGGGATGCCGCAGGGTTCGGTTCTCTCCCCACTCCTGTTTAACATCTACATGAAACCACTGGGCGAGATCATCCGCCACCATGGGATAAGATATCATCAATATGCTGATGATACTGTTATACATCTCTGTCCCGGGTGAGGTAAGTGATGCAGTGACTGCCCTTTCTCGGTGCCTGGGGGCCGTAGGGGCCTGGATGGGGTCCAACAGGCTTCAGCTGAACCCTGGTAAGACGGAGTGGCTGTGGATTAATGGCTCTTCCCCATCTGGGACATTATCATCTTTGGTTCTGGATGGGGTTGCACTGCCCCAGACAGATCCAGTGCGGAATCTGGGTGTCCTCCTGGACTCACGACTACTGCTCAAAGAGCAGGTGGCAGTCGTGGCCAGGAGGGCTTTTGCACAACTTTGTGTTGTGCACCAGTTACACCCGTTCCTGGATCGGGAGGCCCTTCGAACAGTCACTCATGCCCTTGTTATTTCCCATATAGACTACTGTAATGCGCTCTACATGGGGCTACCCTTGAAGAGTATCCGGAAGCTTCAGCTAGTCCAGAATGCAGCTGCACGGGCCATTGTTGGTGCCTCTAGATAGGCACACATAACACCGTTGTTACGTGAGCTGCATTGGGTACCAGTTTGCTTCCGGGTCCAATTCAAGGTGTTGGTTATCACCTTTAAAGCCCTACATGGCATGGGGCCAGGTTACTTGAGGGACCGCCTCGTCCCCAATACATCTACCCGTCCCACCCAATCATGCAGAGAGGGCATGCTGCGGACCCCATCTATAAGAGAGTTTCATCTGGCAGGGTCCAGGAGGCGTGCCTTCTCTGCAGTAGCTCCCGCCGTGTGGAACAACTTGCCCCCGGAGGTGAGATTAGCCCCTTCGCTCCTGACCTTCCGGAGGAACCTGAAAACTTGATTCTGCCGCCTTGCTTGGGGCCAAGGAAGAAATAGTCACTCTTGGGAATGGCTAATACCTTAGAGAGCCCCTCTCCTACATTGGACTGAGTTAGATCTTTTTACTATTCTTGCCTCTTGGATTTTAATCTTGTTTTAAAATTTGTATTTTTATACTGTATGTGTATTTTATGTCTTTTGTTTTTATTACTTTGTCGTAAACCGCCCAGAGTCCCTCCGGTGGAGGGAGATGGGTGGTGATAGAAGTTTGATTAATAAATTAATAAATAAATAAGTAGCGTTCCTTCATCGAAAATAAATGTACATATAAATAAATCTTTTCAATCTAGTTACATAGGATCTAGTTAGTCCTATGTACTTGTAAGCATGGACCCACAAGAAAATGTGTTTTCTAAAGCAGAAAATTCAGTTTTACTGATCCTTAAACTATGCCTATTTAATAATTATGTACCACACCAGTTGACAGATACAACATCCCTTTTTTATATATATCTACAGTACTATTTGTGATATAAGATTTTTAGTCCATCTTCTAAATGCCCGTTTATTAAGTATTTTGTTAAAAAAAACTTTCACTGAATGTTCACCTTTTTATCTTTATCTGGTGATGAAGTATATTTTAAATTATATTAAATCCTTTGTACTTTCGAATAATGATCTTTGGAAAATGAAGGTATATTAAAATTGATATTAAAACTGTCTGTACTTTGGAATAATGAGCTTGAATCACCTTTTCAATCAGAAGCACGAAACCATTTTATTTTGTAGTTAAACCAGAATAATCATTTCAGATTTATTGGACACATTTAAAACTGCTTAAATAAGGGTGGGTTACAATCCCCTTATGTTGGAAATGCAATTTGGGAGTTGGAACATAAATCATATGGTTTGGTCAGAATTTCATAGGGTTTTCAACGTGATTTTGTAGCAGGCAATTATTGTCAAAATATATGGAATGTATTGGTATACTAACTAAGGCATTTCTTATAGCTACTTCATATACAAGAAGCCAATCATTCTTTTGAGGTAACTAAGAGAATTATTATACAACACTGGAACACCAACTCAGTATCTGGTTTCCAGAACAAATTATATATAACACCATATTTACCCAAAAAAGAGAACCAAGCATATTTTCCTCTGAAAAGGAAAACTAGATAGAAAATATGTTAAGCACAAACAAAAACCTTATGCATTGCCAGCTGCAGCAGAAACCAATCCTGGAGATTCTCCTACTGCTAATAAATGTTTGCACACAGCACACTTTGTATCTATGTAGAAATCTATGTACCTGTCTAGATTAAGCTAACGGGAGCCATAAAACAGGGCCAAAGCAAAATAGAAACAAAAATCTTCTTTTGTGTTTTTAACTACTGCTTAACCAAGTTAATTGATCCTGATCTGCATATACCAATCATTTTCTTTCCCAGGTACAAAAATATAAAAGCACACAGAAACATGTTTTCCATCCTCACTGTCTTTATTTGCCATATTCAGAAGTAATGCTTGTTTGCTCTTCCAACACAGTGACATAAACAAATTCAGAAACTTTTGTTTAATTTTAGATTAAACCACAATAAAACCATACTTTCTGAGGTTGATTTGCTTTATGTAACCACTGTTACGATTACCATGACATTAGAATGTACACATGTACTGTGGTTAAACAGAAGCTTCCAATAATATTCTTATAACTACAGATAAAGAATGAATCTTATTCTAATCATGTTAAATTATGGTTTTAATACTACACCTGAATTTAAATAATTTGTCTATCAGATGCTCATATTTCAGGTATAAGAGAAAATTTATACCTAAATTTATATTTATGATTCACTTTAACTAAATTTAAGATATATGTTACTTATACTTTAAATTTTTAAAGTCTGTTAAAAGTATCTTAATATGTATCCTTTAAAACACTGGGGAATTCTCATCAGATGTGAAGGTGTATACTGTGCAGACAGGAAAATACATTACTATCAGATGTGTAAGATGATAGGCATGATTTAGGCATGATTTAGAAATCAAACCAAACTGACACACATGGAAAGTTAAATAAGGAAAGACTTATACTATATTATATATTAGCTGAAAAAGTAACTGAGCGTATTTCATTAGTAATGCCTCAAATGTGTAGTAACCCATGTGAAGTATAAAAAGCAAATAATGAAAATGATTCAAACAAAGCTAGGAAATTAAAGGCACAATAGCAAAAATGTCTGTATCACTTACATGACACCCTGAAGAACTTTTTGGGGATCAGGATCAAATAATCTGTCAACATAATGGCGACTACTTGCTGTAACTTCCTGTAAGCAAAGACATTTGTAGTCTGTCAGTGATATACATTTTTAAAAATGCAAGAATGCAAAAGACTATGAAGCAGTAATATTTATTTCCTAACAAATTTGAGCCCTAAGCATATAAATATTTTAGAATATGTTATTCAATAAAAATGGGACTCCATTTATTCAAAATACTGTACTTAATTTAAGGTGAATCTGCCTTCCCTTATTTAGCCAGGTATAACAAAATCCCTCAATAATATGGAAAGACTTGTAAAGAGGTTTAGTGGAAAGGCCAGGAAGAATAGTTAAGCATGCTGCTCTCTCTGTGTTGCCAGGAGTTATTCTAAACTCAGTTTGTTGGAAAAGTGACAAATATTTCTTATCAGAGAAATACCAAAATACAATGTAACAGTAATGCAAAAATAAGCATTTCAATTTAAAAAATAAATATAGGAATTTCTAATTGAACGGTTATCAACAATAACAAAATAAATAAGAACAGACAGAAGTTGATTTCTGCATGATTAGTATAAAGATTTCCAACCTCCAATAGTTGAACAATAGAAGTTGTAAAATTATTCATCTACCCATTCTAAATTATACAGTACTATTAAAAAGAATTTTGGGAGTAACGGCTAATCGATTCTTGAATGGAAGGACTGAAAGTTCCATTCAGTTATACAATTCAAAATGTACTTAATCTCAAGTGTAGGGATTAGATTCTATGTATGCAAACAGAATTCCTCTGGCATTTGTTCAAAATATAAGAGGCATTATACAGTTATCAGACACAATGCCAAAGCAGTATCAATAGCAAAAGATAATAATTTTGTATTGCTTTCCATCACATCAGGTAGTAGCATTTGCCTGGTTAGGCTGGGAAGCTAAGCTATTGCCTTGGTTAGTACAGTATTTAAATGAGAGATCTATACAGAATACTAGAATGGAAATTAAAAAAAAAACTTTTTGGAAGAAGGCAATGGCAACCCACTTCTACACTGTTTCCAAGAAAACAATATTGTCTATAACAAGATAATAATAATTTATTAAACTTGTACACCACCTAATTCTCAACCACACTTATGATCTTGGGATCATAAGTGGACAGCTCAATTATGATAGTAACTCTGTATGCAGCAGCTGAGAAAAAGGCAAATTGCATACTAGGGATGATCAAGAAAATAATTCAAAATAAAGAAGTCAACACTGTAATGCCTTTACACAAATCCATGTGTCTGCATCTGGAGTACTGCATACAGTTCTGGTTTATGCATTATAACAAGGATATAATAGGGCTGGAAAAAGTGTAGAGGAAGACCACCAAAATGAACCAGCTAAAAACATCTTGCATACAAGTCAAGTCTTGAAAAAATGCGACTGAGGGGTACGTGATCAAATTATACATAATCATGTCTGGTAGAGTGAACAGGGACAGTTTTTTCTTCTTTGCCTCTCTCTTGCTTATCTTTTAATCAAAATGTCATGGGAATCCATATGGGAGGGGAGGTGCAAGTGACATCACTCACATCCCAAGGTCACTGTGCAAATTAGTACTACATGCCATTCAACATGCCATTCATGTAATTATGAAACTGACAGAAGTTACACAATGTGTATAATTAGTGTGATGTCATAATGTACATTACACCATTGTGGCTGCTCCTAGGTATCTAGGAAGCTGTTTATGTTTATTCAGAAACAAGCCCCAGCAGTTTAAGTGTCTTTTTCATGAAACACAGAAATGTATTAGCATCATTTTTGAATCCCCAAAAAGCAAGTCTTTCCACAGAAGTACTACAACACAGTTTGTCTCTCAATATTCATCACAGAAAGTGTTTTCTGAAAGCAGTCATGAGAAATGGGTTTGATCATTTTGGGGGGAATCACCATGCTGCTGTACCACACTATACACTACTCAATAGTGCCAAATGGAAGGGCTGTTGCTATGATAAGCAACATAGGGAAAGAAAAGTCTATTTTTACAAGCACTGTTGTATGTCTCTAAATCTAGATCCAAAACATAGATTAGCATCCTTAGAGGTACAGTGAAACCTTGATTCACTCAGGATGCTTGTACATACAAGAGTAACTTCCATTTAACACAAAGGATTTCAGTAAATATGCACAGAATTGTTATGTAACAAATGTAATTGTTATGTAATTGTTATGCAAATAAATATTGTTTCCAAATGCTGTGCTTTCAAGGAGTCCTATCCACATTGGTTTTTATGAGTAGTAGCAGGAGTGAGTTGCCCAGAATTCTAGGTAATATTCTACAGTGCATATTCCATTCACATGTGACATTAGCCAGACATGCCTAGCCTTGCTGCTGGTCCACCTGAACAAAGACATGAATTTTCCTGATCAACGTTTTTCTTAGAATTGCATGTTACAGGAGAATCAATACAGTACTTGCTTTCAAGGAAATCTGACCTTTATTTTATTTACTACAACTCACATGCCACTTTATTTCCAGAGACTCCAAGAGACTTACAATATTACATTTAGAAGATTAAAAATAAAAATTAATATAGTTGTAACTGATCATCCAATGCATTACCATTCAGGACAGCATCTTATTGTCCCCAAATGCCTTTCTGGTGATCCATGTTTTTACAGCTCTTGAAAAATGTAGTAAGTTGGTCCTGTTCCAAAGGAGAGAAGTGAAGCTCAGGGTCCCTGAAAATTGTATTCCTTCAGTGGTGGGACTTCGGCAAATTGGATGGGCAGATTCAGCTTGGAGAAGGCCATCACAGAGGCATCTGCAAAGGGCTTTAAAGATGACAACCAGCATCTTGAATTGCACCTGGAAGCTATGTAGCAGCTGGTATAGCTCCCATAATAGTGATGTTACACAGGCAAATTTTGGTGTACCTATAATTACCCAGGCTGCTACATGTTGCACCAGCTTAGGATTTCAGAAGGTCATCAAGGATAGCCCCATGTAGAGTGCATTACAATGATCTAGCTCCAAGGTGACAAGAGCATGAGTGACTGAAAGTAAAGCTTCCTGATTTAAAAAGGCCACAGCTGGCATACAAGATATAATTGTGCAAACGCCCTCATGGCCACAGCCTCCACCTGCTGTTCAACCAGGAGCCCTGAGTCCAGGAGGACCTCCAAGTTGTGGGTCAGCTCATCTGGTGAAATGTTACCTCATCCAGACTAAAAAATAGACACTCTGGACTCAATACATTTCCAAATCCATAGCCACTCTGTCTTGGTAGAATTCAGTCTGCTAATTTATAATTTTCCAATCAGTAGAACTTAATCCTAATATTTCTCCAACACAAGACCAGATCCCTTTGCCAATTTTCCCCTTTGTACTATAAATAAAAATGCATTTGTACATATTTTAAATATGCCTACTCTCAGAACCAAAAGTGATGATGGGGAGCTGTTGAAGATATTATGCTATATTAGTCAAGTGCATCATTTACTAAATTACAAAATTCTTCAACTGCTGGCATTACAGATTTGAAATATTTGTTCAGTCATCAATAAAGCTAACATTTTGGCATTTAATGCTATCGCTTAGGTATCTAAAACAGCTTCCTGTAGGGATGTTGCCCAATCCATAACCTATGAGATAAATCAAATTTTTTAAAAAAATACCATTCTGTTTCTACAGCTAGACAGAAACATAAAATGATGCAAATGACGTTATTTAAGTAATGACACTGGCATGGATGATATACAGTATATTGATGGACAATCAAGAACAACATACCCCTTTCTCGAAATCGGTTCATTAAATCAAGTTTTCCTTGTAGTTCCATGGTTAGAAACATGTCCACAAATCTTTAACCCAAAAAACAATTCTAAAATTACACACATATACAAAAAAAACCTATGGTTTCATGCAAAAATAGTATTGTCCATAGTGCAAACAAACTTTTTTTCCTTTCTTCAATGGATGTTACATGTAAGAACAGTGTACAAACACAAGAATTTCATACTTGCTATATAGCCCTTTCAGACTCTTGGAACATATCCAAACCTACAAGGTAATAGATTTTGCAATACAATGACACAGAATCTCAACAGAATCATGTTGAAAACAGCACATTCCTTAAATGTTCTTGATACAGATGCAGCCACATTTATAAATGATACTAAAGTAGCTATAACAGCATACTGTAATCACCTCCCTGTCCCCAAAGCTGCAGCATTTTTATGAACTTGGCAGCAGTAGAGAAAGTGGAAATCCAATGCTAACACATGCAGGTATGGACTGGTTAGCCAAGACTTATGTGAGTACTTATATCTGAACTTAATGGAATATACTTCTTAGTGCCTATACATTAGTATATATACATCCATACTAAAAGCTTTCCCCAATGTGACTCCATTGTAACCTGCTACAAAAAAATAACTCCTATGCTGTACAATTAACAGCTGTGTAAAATAGGAAACTACAGCAGGTGGAACTTGCAACTGCTATAACTTCTTTTTCTAGACTTCTATTAAAGGAATAGGAATCTGTTTTACAGAATGCCACTCTAATTGTGTTCAGATTCAACGTTATTAGGAAACAAACCAAGCATTTAAAAAGTTATGCGGGCTAGTAAGTCAATTACTTATACACGGTTTTTTCCCTACTCTAATAATAAAAAATAGTCAGAACTTCTACATAGAGAAGAGAAAAAAACTGTGGTTGTAAATGTTCATAAAACCAAGAAAGAGAAAGGGGAAAATGCAATAGAACGATCATTCACTTCCCTCAAAATCTATGGATACAAGATGAGAGCTACTGCTCTTATCCCCGTGACATCAGAAAATAATGCAGAGTTGGCAATTTTATTTCCTTCAGAGAAAAAGTCCTGCACTTGGACATCCCCAAATCTCCCCAGCCCACCTCGAAGCGAGCAGCAGCCAAGGCTGTCCTACTCCTGCCGTAGCTGCAAGAAAAAAATAGGACAAGCTTCGAGGAGGGCGGGACCCGCTATGAACAATCTAAGAAGGTAGTCCTTCACTCGCCCGGCCGGACAGAGAGGACCAAACCTGCTTCCTCCAGCCAAGGTGAGAGAGAAAAAAGGCCGCCAAACGGAAGCCCCAACGCGGCTGACTTCCTTCACCAGGAACCAGAAGTACTAGTCTCGCCGTTGCTGCGCCGGGCCTGCACTTACCGACAGGATACTCATGCGGAGTGGTGTCTCCAGCACACACGCCATCTTGACGCACGCCAATGGCACCAGCCGTTCAACCCCACGCAAGAGCGGGTGCCAGGACTGCTGCTGCGATGACTACTTGTGCTGCTGCTGCTGCTGCTGCTGCTGCTGCTGCTGCCGCCGCCTCCAAGCGCACCCACATCGCCGGTGGGGGTGGAAGGAAGGAAGGAACTACATCCCGTCAGTTGAAATAGCGAATGGAAAAAAAACAGCTTCTCCGGCAGCGAGCAACACGCATGCGTGGCGAGGACTTGTTGAAGGGAGGGAGGGATTATTTCCGGAAGTAGGTAGATTTACTCCCACCTGCTTACAGAACATCAGGATGAAAAGAAACGTGAAACGTGATGCGCCAACTCGACTTTTGGATGTTAGGGCGTTGAGCCAATGAGAAAAAAAAAGGCTGGCATGCGCATGCGTAACGGTAAAACCACCTGTCAGAATCTGTCCTTGACAAAGTGAACGGGAGAAATAAATATGGAATGCGTGTGCTTAGTGCTGGTACGCCATCTATTGACATTATGTTTTAGGGGCATACGCTTCTAAGTTGAATGCAGAAAAATTGCACATCACTGATACGTAATTATGTTAAAGTATTTAGGAAAAAAGTTTAGCTTTGTAGTGGGATGAGACACAAGGGTGGAAGGCTGGATGACTCAACCCTCATTTTCTAAATATTTGCTGAAACAGAAGTTAGAGAATGCTCAGAGTGGCTGTCGTTGCTCAACACACTGAAGGGAATGGCCACAGACCTTGGCCTGGAAAACACCCTGCTGTAGCATTTCCCCGTAATGCAACACTGCTAGAGCCTTAGTGAACCAAAGATTGTGCTTGAACCAAAAAGTGTTAACCCAAGGATGACCCTTGAGATGGGCCTGCCCCAGCAAGGCCCCAGAGAATTCTGCATAGAAATGCTAGGTGCTACATAGTAATCCTACCTCTCTTTAGAATGCATACCAGCTTGGGGCTCTCCCTATCTGGTCAGCATCTTCTTCTTGACAAGCTAACATGTTTACTTGACTTCCTTGTAATAAATCCTTCATTCCCCTCTTCCCAAGATGTGAATATGCAAAGACTTGATTTTATGGTTCTGACCTTAGTGATTTAGTATGCTTGTATAACCCAATGTCCCTGAAAGTGTTACTGTTATCTCTGTAAGATGTAAATGTTAATCTCTGGCCTCCGACAGTGCCCATCGAACAAGTGGTATGAATGTTCACAAGTTCCATTCTTTGTAACTATGTTGATGACCCATGTCACCTCCTTGACCTGGTGAATCCCAGAATCCTTCAGTTCTGGGAGGGACCCTGATCCCCAAGAACTAGCCAATCCCAGGGAATGGTCAGAGGACACCTCACCCACATATGGGCATACCATCATCATCCTTACTTCCTGCCTGTATCTACTGTATAAAAGTTTGTGCACTCCTATGCTCGGGGTGGTGGTTTCATTCAGAGGTCACTTGCACGTGGTAGCTGTCTGGCTGCCACCCGGCAACCTTGCTTGGTACCAATTAAACTTGCTGCTGTTCCTTTTACAAAGTCTCCATTGTGTATTTGGCTTAATCTTAAGGCGCGTGGTAAGTTTTGGTGCCTTACAACACTACGCTAGAAACCTTTAAGATTTAAGGCCTTTCTACAGTTCTCTACCCATCCTAATCAGAAAACTACACCAGCATAAAATGTGCTGTTGTCATCCTTTCAAGACTGACCAGATCAGGAAACAGACTCCATAAGATGACTAGAACTATACTTTATTGAGATAGGTTATTGTAACAGAATCTTGCAAGCCTGGCTGCATTTTTCCTTTTCTCCCTCTTATACCCTACTGAGTCAGGAAGGAATAAGTCTGTGGAGTCCTTGTTGTTTTCTTGCAATAAGTATCTTACTTGAAATAAGTCTCTTCTTGACACTTTCCCTGTTTCTCAGGCTCAACACATTTTTTGAATTATGTTGCTGGAACTGTCTCTCAATAGATTCTCCAAGGTCATCTCTGTGGCTCCCTATAGCTGTCCCATGTGCTTGTTATCTGGAATTTTAGGCTTCATTATTAGCTTTTTAATAAAGGTGATATTAGCATTTTAGCATGGCATCCATGCCTCCTTTTGAAGTTTAGGAAACCACATTTTTCCTTTGAGCCAAGGCCATTTCCTTTGAGGTGTGAAAACTAGCCTTTTCAGGAACTACACAAAAGGAGTGTATTGTGAAGTCCTTGAATACATTTGCAAGTGTTAAGAAAGATACAAACCCGGGTGAGAAAGAGAGGGATGTAACCCATGAATTTGCCACTTGTGGAATGTTATCTAGAATCAGTGTCTTCTATTGTTCGATTTGTTGCTTCATGACGCATCTAACACAAATATCAAATTTTTGTAATTCTATATAAAGACTTGACACCCCCCCCCTTATAAACGCTTTTTGCTTTGCCTGAAGTACTTGTTGTTTGATACTTGGGGGGGGGGCACGTTGCAAAGGTATAGTGTTTCTCAAATTCAGGGACTAGGTTCTTTCCAGCCCCACACCACTCAGGTGCCTGAATTTTAAAGGCAACTTGCTGATCTCTATTCTGTCTTTATTCTGGCTTGTGATAAATGGTGGTGCCCTGATGTATCTTTTGCAGGTGCCCTGATGTATCATTTGCAGGGCATGTATGATAGAAAACTTACCCAAAAAACACCAACAAATAGAGAGCATTCAAACAATCATTTTATTTTCCAAAGCTATGAGGCTGCAGTGGTCTCTTGTAACCAATTGAGTCAAGAGCAAGAACACAAAAGTACGCAAGTATTATTATTATTATTATTATTATTATTATTATTATTATTATTAATTTATTATAGCCTCCCACTCCCATAGACTCTGGACAGCTTACAAATACAAAACAAAAACAGTTAAAAACATATGTATAAGCCCACAGGCAGCCCAGATGAAAACAAACAGTAACAAATCAAATCAAACCAGGTGCCCCATAAACACATCAACCGCAGGCCTGAGAGCAAAGCCAGGTCTTAAGTGCTTTTTGGAATCCTAGGACAGGGGCACTGTCCATATCTCAGGGGGGATGCTGTTCTAGAGGGGCCATGACAGAGAAGACACACTTCCTCAGTTCCATAGGATGACAACATTTAATGGAAGAGACCTAGAGCATACCCACTCTCCTGGAATGTAGCAGGCAGAGAGAAACAGTTGGAGATAGGCGGTCTCTCAGGTATCCAGGCCCTATGCTATAAAGGGCTTTATAGGTAATAGCCAGCACCTTGAATTGCACCTGAAAGCTGGCTGGCAACCAATACAGCTCACATAACAGTGGTGACACATGAGTATAGTGGGGGCGCCCATTACTGCTTGAGCCGCCGCATTTTGTACCAGCTGTAACTTCTGGATGGTCTTCAAGGGCAGCCCCATGTAGACCACATTGCAGTAATCCAATTGTGAGGTGACCAGGACACAACTAACTGTCTGAAGCGCCTCCCGGTTCAGGAAAAGGCGCAACAGGATGAATCTATGCAAAGGCCTCTTGGCCATAGCTGACACCTGCTCTTTGAGCAGTAGTTGTGAGTCCAGACCAACCCCCAAGTTGCACACCAGTCTAGAATGGGGGAGTGCTACCCCATCCAAGACCAACAATGGAAACATCCCCACTCCTGGGGGTCAAACAGCCACAGCCAGTCTTGGCAGGATTGAACCAAAGTCTGTTCTGCCCCATCCAGACCTGAACAGCCTCCAGACACTGGTTAGTACATCGACAGCTTCACCTGTGCACCCTGAGGTTGAGATATAAGGCTTGGTATCATCAGTTTACTGATGATACCGAACCCCTAACTGATGGATGACCTCACCCATCAGTTTCATATAGATGTTAAACTGGAGAGGGGAGAGTGTCAAGCCCTGAGGCACTCCACAAATGAGGGGCCACAAGTGCAACCTCTCACACACACCCTTCAACACTGATTGAAACTGGACACTGAGGAAGGGGATAAATCACTGCAACACAGTGCCTCCCACTCCCAACCCCCACAGCCAGTCCAGAAGGATACCAGGATCAATAGTATCAAAAGCTACTGAGACATCAAGGAGCACCAGGATCGATGCACCACCCCTATCCTGGCTCTTATGTAGAATGTTGATCAAAAGAGATGTGTTACACTCATGAAGGAGTTCCTGAGAAAAGAGAAAGAGAAAATGAAAAGAAATCAGCTTTGGGGACACTATTTAAAGGGAATAAACATCAAGATTTTTAAAAGTAAAAAGAAGGAATACAAAGTTGGCTTATCTGATCAAGGTTAAAATATATATGATGTTCTTTCTAGTAGCTCTAAATAGGTTTTTCTCGACCAGAACTGAATGATGAGACTTTAAAGATTTGTTTATAGATAAGATATGGGAAGAAGTGATTTTTTGATGTTTTTTCAGAGAAAGTGACAAGCTATGGTATTAAAAGGAAAGGATTACAAAGTTGGCTTATTTGATTAAGGTTAAAATATAGATGTTGTTATTTCTGGTATGTGTTAAACTTGTGAAGGAGTTTCTGAGAAGAGATAAAGAGAAAATGGTAAGAAATTAACTTGTGGGACACTATTTGAAAGGATTAAAGATCCTTAATGTGTTGTTTCTGGTAGCTTTTAAGGGATTTTTCTTGACTAGCTCTGAATGACAAGGCTTTAAAGATTTGTTTATAGATAAGAGATAAGATATGGGAAGAAGAGTTTTTTTGTTGTATTTTTAGAAAAAATGATAAGCTACTGTGTTAAAACTAAAGGAAAGGAATATGAAACTGATTTATTTGATTAAGTTTAAAATATATATGTTGTTATACTGATAACTCTTAATGGACTTTTGCTGATTAGAACTGAATGATGAGGCTTTATAATTTGTTTATAGATAAGAGATGAGATATAGAAAGAAGAGATTCTTTGTTGAAATGTTAGAGAACGTGTTAAGTAACTGAAACTATTTGTCTTGATGAAGAGGGAAGTCATTTCTTTATATTTTTTTCTTTTTTCTTTATATATATTTTTCTTCTTTTCTTCTTTTTCTCTGCACTTTTTCTTTTTTCTTTTTATATTTTCTTAGTTTGTATTAGTTTTTTATCTTTCTATTTTTAAAATTTAATAAAAAATATTATTTTAAAAAGTAGAATATTGATCAAAGACAGTTTGAGCATGTGTGTCCATTAATAGGAAATCCCAATAGAATTGCTATATAACTGATAAGGAAACAAGATAAAACTAAGCGGGAGAGGGGAATCCTTCAAGGTATGAAAACATTGTAGACATATTCCTTGAAAGGCAACACAGTAGATTTAATATGTGACTTCTGCCAAGGCTCTAATTCAGAGCTTTCCAAACTGTGTGTCGGGACACGTTAGTGTGTCGGCTGCAGTGTCTGGGTGTGTCGCAGCTGCTGCTGCCTCCGAGCCCTGCCAGGATTCTGCGCAGGTCCTAGTGCCTGCCTTGTGCCTTGCTGCCTCCAAACCTGCTGTGATTCCGTGCAGGTCCTAGTGCCTGCCTTGTGCCCTGCTGTAAGAGTGTGTCGCGAAATGATGCCCTGCTGTAACAGTGTGTCACAAAATGATGCGTGTCTAAAAAGTGTGTCACCAACATGAAAAGTTTGGAAAGCTCTGCTCTAATTGTTATTCTAACAAGCTGACACTATACTTTACTGAAGATAGAGAGATAAAGAAGTGCAGCAGTATACATCCTTGAGTCTACTGCCTCCTCTCAAGCTGTGGCCTCTACAATCAATTAAACACTAAGAGACCCAATGTGGCACACTAAAGAAAATAATCCTCTCTTGTTTTTTGTGCTTTTTAGTAGTTTTTTATAGTTTTTAATGATGATTATTTTATAAGTATTTATTGGTTTTCTTTTTAACTGAGAGTTGTACGCCGCCTGGAGTCACTCTCTGTGAGATGGGCTTCTATATAAATATGATGTAATAAAAGAAAATTCCATTCTTACAGATGCTAAATGAGAGATATACAAAAAGACATATATCAGATATTATATCTGTAGAAGTAGGGGTATGATTACATAAATAATTCAACCTGAGTTCACATTCCAATTCTCCACAGCATGTTAAGTAAAGCTATATATGAATTCCTCCAGCTTTCCGCCTCTCTGCAGTTATGACAGTAATATACTTGGACTCTGAACTTGCTTAATGGGAGCTGTAGTTAAAAACCCTTTGAGGTTGGAGCTTATAAACACCCCCTTAACTACAGCATAAATGTGTCCCAGAAGCCAATTTTATATTATATCTCCTCATGATGTTGCCTTCATCTCATCCCAAGCCCACAGCTGAAGAAATCATCTTTAATTGTTCCAGTTTTAAAGTTGTGTTTTCCCTCTTCTCTCAACACAGTTTTTGTCATGGACACAATTTAGGACACTTTGTCAAGGATGTAGCCGGGGATCTGCCCACTTTCTTCTGACTACATTAGGCTGCTACAGGGACCATCTCCCTCACCCTCTCCCCAGTTGCTGGTGTTTCAAGTAAAAGATTTCACATGCCATGATATTGACAGTAGTGCTCTGTACTGTATCTATTTTCCTACCTCTGGTAAGGTAAAGGTTCCCCCCGCACATTTGTGCAGTTGTGTCCAACTCTAGGGGCCGGTGCTCATCTCTGTTTGTTAGCCGAAGATCCAGCGTTGTCTGAAGACGCTTCCGTGGTCATGTGGCCGGCATGACGCACATGGAATGCTGTTACCTTCCCACCAAAGTGGTACCTATTCATCTACTTGCATTTGCATGCTTTCAAATTGCTAGGTTGGCAAGAGCTTGGGTGAGTGCAGGAGCTCACTCCATCACGTGGGACTAGGGATTCGAACCTCCAAACTTGCGATCTTCCGATCGACAAGCCTGGCGTCTTACCCGCTGAGCCACCACGCCCCTACCTACCTCTGGTACAGGTATAATAATCTCCTGACAAGTAGAATTTCTATAGGATGGGGAACTATCATGGTGTTATTAATACATTTTCCATGACTTGATTTCTTGGAAGGACTCACAAAATAACTGTAAACGTTCTTTATTAATGTGGGTGTTTTTCCCTTTTTAATAATTTTTGTTAAAGAGGTTTTCAACAGAATAAAAACAATACAAATTTTGGGTTGAAAGTAAGAAGAATAAAGAAAAATAATAAGTAAGTGAAGAAGAAATAAAAAGAGAGAAGTTGAAAAGAAAGAAAGAAAGAAAGAAAGAAAGAAAGAAAGAAAGAAAGAAAGAAAGAAAGAAAGAAAGAGTTATAAAGAAGTGGCTTCAGATCTTAACAGCAGTTATAAATGCATTTATATTTTATCCTCTCTAAAGTTAGATCATAATTTACTTCTTTCCATAATTTACCCTTTCTAATCAACAAATCCATAAATCACCAGTTCATTTTTTTTTCTTTTTTCAGCAAAGTCCATAAGAGGTTTCCAGTCACTAATGAATGTAGTCATTGATCTTTCTCTAAGCAAATAAGTTAATTTTGCCATCTCTGCTAGTTCTCATCTTCACCAACCATTCCTCCATTATAGGTATTTCAGAGTCTTTCCATTTTTGTGCAGATAGTAGTCTGTGGAGTCCTTGGTGCTTTCTGAGCCTTGTTGTTTTCTTGCAGACATTTCATTGCCAGACTAGGCATCATCTTCAATGCGAAAAGGGAGTGAGACTTGCTCATTTCCTTGCCGGCAATCAATACCCAGATATGCAAAGATTAACACCAAGATTAGCACCAGAGGAACATTCAGACAGCACAATATACCCTAATCAAGGAACTATTAACTCAGTCAATCAACCAAGCAGCAAACAACAGCCCAATCAAAGAACTCCTAAGGGGAGAACAACACCTCCACCAACACAAGCAGGACAAACCATGGTATATAAACAGAGAGCAAAAAGGGGAAATCGAAACCTATCTGGAGAAAACTGGGGAAAACGAAACCCAAAATGGCTCAGCAGAGTGGGAGAATCCTGAGCAGTTGATTGGCCAGGACCAAGGAGCATGCTCTAAGCCACCAATCAGCGCAAGGGAAAGACGAGCCGAAAAGCGCGCCAGACAGCGAGAAGCCCGATTGGTTCCTGAGGATAAACGGTGCGAGGGGAACAGGTTGAAAAGACGCCAGCACATGGAGCAAGCTGCCGGAGACAACTGTTCCACTGAGCCAACAACTTCTTCAGGAGAAGTAGAGCCGGAACTACCCTCCAGACCTTGCTCTGTAACCCTCGCGGAATCAGAGCCTGCGCATTTCACCATTTCAGAGTTTTCCCAGCTGCCTTTACCTGCAGTCGAGTCTCGCCATGATTTCTTGCCGCATCCTCCAGTCGAGCCCTGCCTTGCTACGCCCCACCTTCCAGCTGATTCTTGCCCTGCTATGCCGCGTCTCTTAGCTGATTCTTGCCTTGCTACCTCGAGTCTTCCAGTCGCATCCTGCCTTGCTACATCGAATTCTCCAGTCGAGTCCTGTCTTTATACTTCAAGTTCTCCAGTCGAGTCCTGCTTTGCCACACCGCGCATTCCAGTCAAGGTGTCAGGGAGATAACTGGTGGAGAAGGAGGGGGCTCCCTCCAGGTGGATAAACATATGCGCAGTACTGAATCGCTTTGCTTTCCTCCCAAGAGGCTAAAGAAGGCCCTGCCCTAGTCTCTTGGGCCTTTTCTCTATCTTAAAACCATTTTTTTCCCATCAGTTCCATTTGTTTTTCCATTTTCATGTTTTTTGTTAACATCTTCGTATTTTGCTTGTTAATTTTAAAAGCAGCTACTACCCCCAAATCCTTTAGTTTTTCCATTAATATTTCTATTCCTTCCAGGGGATCTTCCAAAATTATCAGCAAATCATCAGCAAATGCCTGTAATTTGTATATTTCTCTTTTAATCCTCACTCCAGCAATTCTCTCATCTCGTCTTATGTCTCTATTCAATACTTCCAAAGCTAAAATAAATAGCAATGGTGACAGGGCACATCCTTGTCTTGTCCTTTTCTGCATCTCACAAGGTTTTGTTAATTCCCCATTCACAATTATCTGTGCCTTTTGTGAAGTGTAAATCAATTTTACCCATTTAATAAAATTCTCACCAAAATCCAAGTCTTCTGTCAGGGAGACACAGGAGAGCGGAGGGGGGAGCATGCCCATGGGAGGCAAGCGAGCACGTAGCTCGGAAAGCCTGGCCTTCTTTCCCAAACGCCTCAGGAAAGCTCCGCCCTAGGTTAGACTCATATCTTTGGGATTCTTCGGGCACCATCAGTTTAGCAGGATTCTGTATGTAGGTACCAATAAACACTAGAGACTAGATTCCCTGCCTCGGCGTGTTATTTCTACACCTACACACGACATCATCCAAATTTTTAAACAAAAAGTTCAGTTCAAATTGTCAAAGGCCTTTTCTGCATCAAGAAAAATCAGTGCTGCTTGTTTTTCATTATGTTGTTCTAAGTATTCCAAAATGTCCAATACATTTCTAATACTGTCCCTCAGCTGTCTTTTAGGTAAAAACCTACACTGATCTTCATGAATAAAGTCCTGTAAGACCATCTTCATTCTCTCAGCTAAAATAATCGTAAATAACTTATAATCATTATTCAGTAATGATATCAGGCGGTAATTTTTTGGTAAAGTCAAATCTTGACCTTTTTTAGGTGTTAATGCTATATTAGCCTCTATCCAACTATCCGGTATCTTTCCAGTCTGTAGAATAGAATTCATCTTTTTTTGCAGGGGTTGTAATAATTCAAAATGTTTATAATAAGAGGCTGGTAAACCATCTGGTCCAGGCACTTTCCCTATTTTGACCTTTTTTATAGCTTCACAAACTTCCCTTATTTAGGCTGACCATACGTCCTGTTTTGAATGGGACAGTCCCATTTTTTTAGCATTTTTCAACCGTCCCGTCATTTTGATAAAAATCTAAATTTTGTACCGTTTTTTAAACCCGGCGGGAATGGCGCAGAAGGAGGATCTGAGCTGGAGCTGCCAATTGGAGGCAGCCCAGAAGAGGAAGCCCTCCCGCCTATCAGCACGCAGCAAAGGAGGGCGGGGTTTGCAGGCGGGAGCCAATCGCGCGGACCGGGGGTGGGGACCCATCTTTTTCAAGAATACGGAATATTACATAAGACCCTGTCCCGTTTTGCCATCCCAATGTCCCGTTTTTGTCTCAAGGAAATATGGTCAGCCTACCCTTATTGTTATAGCTCCATTCATTAATTGTTTCTGTTAATGTGAGTGCTTTTCCTGATTTGGTGGAATTCAGCCTTCGAAAGGTAATATACCCCAGAGCCTGAAGAAGGGGGCAAAGCCAGGTTAAGATAGCTTTGCAGTTTGAATTAAGATAGACAAAAGATAAACTCCATGTTCAGCCAACCAACATGTGAAGCCAAAACTAAACAATTAGGACTTAGCATAATAGATAATTCTGAAGCTTTTCCCAGTTATACCTATGTACAGTCCAAACACGCTCTGGCAGTGCATGAATTCAGTATACTGTATGAACTAAGTCATTGCTATTTCTAACCTGTAGTTTATGTCTTAGTTTTTCCCAATTTGCAGCTAACCATGGTACAAACATGACAGTCTAAAATGTTTTCTTCTGTCTTGTCCCACTGCCCATGAGAGAAACAGACATACATCCTCTAGCACAGGGCTTTCCAAAGTTTTCCTGCAGCGACACACCAACCGCCATTGGTGTGTCGCTGCGGGAAAACCCGGAAGTGCCGCCGTTGCGGCAGCATGCAAAAACCTGGAAGTGCTGCTGCCGCTTTTGGGTTTTTGCACGCCGCCGTTGGTGTGTCGCCGCAGGAAAACCTGGAAGCGCTGATGATGATCAGCGCTTCCGGGTTGTGTGGCGACACAACAGACTGTGTGGCGACACACTTTTGTGTCACGACACACAGTTTGGAAAGCTCTGCTCTAGCAGTACCAGTGTTAGTGTCGTCCCATTTATTATTATTTTTCTATCCCGCCTTTATTATTTTTATAAATAACTCAAGGCGGCACAACAACAACCCTGTGAGGTGAGTTGGGCTGAGACAGTGACTGGCCCAAGGTCACCCAGCCGGCTTTCATGCCTAAGGCAGGACTAGAACTCACAGTCTCCTGGTTTCTAGCCCGTTGCCTTAACCACTAGACCAAACTGTCTTTAACCTGACAATATCCAACAACTGTTTTGATATCTATTTTTTATTATTGATTTAATTTGTTGATATGCCACCAGAGTCACTGTGAGTTGGGTGGCCATAAAAGCTAAATAAATAAATAAACAGCAGCCACAGACACAAGGTGTACAAAATGTTTTATAGTGCCCATGGTTAAGCTCATGATTATAAAATATAAACCATCCTGGGTGCTTTGACAGAAAGGTGGTAGATAAATGAGATACTTAGAAGATAAACGTGAATTTGACAGACTTTGTATTTCTAGGCGCAAAGATTACTATAGACACTGACTGCAGCCAGGAAATCAGAAGACGTCTACTTCTCCGGAGGAGAGCAATGACAAATCTTGATAAAATAGTTAAGAGCAGAGATATCACACTGACAACAAAGATCCGCATAGTCAAAGCAATATTCCCCGTAGTAACCTATGGCTGCGAGAGCTGGACCATAAGGAAGGCTGAGCGAAGGAAGATAGATGCTTTTGAACTGTGGTGTTGGAGGAAAATTCTGAGAGTGCCTTGGACTGCAAGAAGATCAAACCAGTCCATACTCCAGGAAATAAAGCCAGACTGCTCACTTGAGGGAATGATATTAAAGGCAAAACTGAAGTACTTTGGCCACATAATGAGAAGACAGGATACCCTGGAGAAGAAGCTGATGCTAGGGAAAGTGGAAGGCAAAAGGAAGAGGGGCCGACCAAGGGCCAGATGGATGGATAGGTGACGGACCTGACCGTGGGGGATCTGGGGGTGGCGACGGCCGACAGGAAGCTCTGGCGTGGGCTGGTCCACGAAGTCGACTGAATGAATAAACAAAAAAAATTGGGACCAGATATATTACTAGAAGAAACTTCCAGTGGCACGGTCTTAAGGTGGCCCAGGTTTTTTGGGGTTAAATGCCTGCTCCTCAATCCTTCTGAATAATCCTAGCAACTTAAAGGACAGTATGGATGTATTATTTGGATCAGCCCAAATCTCATTTCAGCATATGCTACTATTCACATTCTTTACTCAACTATATATATATATATATATATGGCTTCGCTGAATGGAATAAAGAACTAGGAGCTAACTTCAGCCTGTGGGGATGAATCTGATGAATGCACAACATGGGTGCGGTAGGAGTAACTATGAGCCAAAGAGAGTGATACATAAGCACTTTGTAAGGGAAGAGGCCTGGAGCTTTGGAATCAACGGACAGGAAACTGCAGCTGGCATTTCAGAAATGCCAGACCTAAGGGTTCCATAATCTTGGCTCAATAAGCCACAATCATGTGGTTTAAAAGTGGAGAATAAAGAAGTTATTTTCTTTTTCCTTTCTGGTTTCTTAATCTTTCAAGAACGTTTAAAACTTTCCACTTCAACACAGCAAGGCCGAAGATGAGATCAACATTTCTGCTAATGTCAAGGGCGTCGGTCTTTTGTTTTAAACGTCCTCCTTAAACCGAACTTCACAAGAATTGCCTTCCTAAATCCCAGGGCCCTCAGGGGCGGTTGCCTGTGGCCCTTCCCAGGCAGGACAAGCAAAGATCAGACTTCGGCTTCTGTTGACGGGACACAGAAAAAAAGTCTCAGGCGGGAGCCGCGGGGGCTCGCGCTAAAATGAGACTCGGCCCTCTTGGCAGGGAAATGCCACCGCCTCCTCCCCTCCCCATCCCCACTGGAGCGCGCTCTGTGGGCGCCCCTCTCGTAGTGCGGAAGGGACGGGGAAAGAGGCAGAGCCTCCCGCAGCCAGAAGGTGGAGGAAGGAGGAGGTTCGAAGCTGAAGAGCGCCTCAGAATGGGCGAGGGAATCGCCTCGGCGGCGGGTAGGTGCTAAGTTCCTGCCTTGGCTATCTCTAGCGCTAGCGTCCCTCTTGAGTCATTGTTGCTCCCAAATAGCGGAGGAGGAAAGTGGCGCGGAAAGAGCCAACTCTCCTTTCTTGTCCGGAATCTGGCCAGAACTGCGCTGCGTTTTCGTTGGGGCGGGCGGCCGGCCGGGGAGGCGCGGGCGGGCGGAGAAAGCTGGAAGGGAAAAGAGGGAGCGGCCGGCGACGAAAAAACAGGCACTTCGGAGATTTCCAGCACTTCGAGTGGCTCTTGGGAGTACTGGGGACATATGTCCTCAGCTGAACGGGTGACAGTAGAGGGTCAGGAAGGGAACCGATACTACTTTTAACTCGCAGGGAAGGGGTAAGGGAAAAGAGGTTGGGTAGCCTCTCGGCTGGATTATTTCTGAGCTCAGGTAATCGTTTTAGATGCCAGTCGCAATTTCAGTACAGTTCTGTGTAGGTAATCACTGCAGTCGCCAAAGTTAGGAAATGGGCAGATCCCCTTAAGAAAGGTAAGCAAAAGTGGAGTGCCGACCTCCGAAAAAAGAACATAATCCCGTTCTGCTGCATGCCGCTACTGATCTGTTTTGAATAAACCGTCCCTGTGATTTGAATACTGTAAATGATGCAAATCCTCTTGTCAGAGAACCAGTGGAATCGTTTTGCTGGAGCAGGGCTTCACTTGGTTTCCAGGCCTTGTGTGAGGAACTGGAGTGACATAGAGAAGTGCTAGGTGCTGTGCAGGATACAGAAGCTAGGGGCGGGGTGGGGAGCGATTACAGAGACAAGGACAACCAAATGCACTGAAAACAATATCGAATGATCATGCAGAGGTAGCAACTGCTTCTGCTAGAATTATTCTAGATAACTTTGCTGAACCCACGGTGTTACTTAAAGACAAAGTGCGATGAATCATTTTGATCTGCCTAGTTGCCTATTCTGTTTGGTCAGGGCTGCACGCAAAGGATCTTTTATCCAACGATTGAGAAGTTTAGAAGTGTGGTGCCAGTGGTTATCCAGTTCCCTTTGACAGAATTCCCTGAAATGTGATGGCATTTCGGTGATAGGATTATTTACACATATATAATGTACTGTGTTCTCACAATACTCCAAGCCAAAAGTGCACCTTGCTCGTTCGTAGCTTAGTATGTCATGGGAACCCAGCTAGTGTTGTTTGTAACTCATTGTTTATAATGTAGTATAAACCAGCCAATTATGGTTTATTCAGTAATAAGCAAACCATAGCTTAATATGTGTGATCACCGCCACAGAGAATCTGTGCAAGCTTCCCTTCATTTTTGATGAAAATCTGGTCATCTCAGCTCCATTCTTGGACCAATGAATCACACTGCAATTGAAACACATCAGTTGCTCCTTTGCTAGATCTTAGGAGGCATTGCACTTACTGAAATGTTAAAGTAAAGACTTTGAGGCAAGATTCACAGGAGAAAAGAGATTCTGTGGGGTCATATTAACTAGTCCTAGAGAAAGAGCAGCTACTTTGTCCTTTCACTTACAGAAAGAAGAAACTGTCAGGAACCTCAAAATGGTTTCATGGCTGTGGTGGCACCTTTAGGTGCTATGATGGAGATCCCAGGCTCAGGGAGAAAAAGAAAATGACTGAAATGGCAGAGGATTCTCCTGTGAGGACAATCCTCCCTCTCCATCTCAAGAAGACAAGTACAACAGGGAGGTAGGAGCAGCTGCAAATTTGCATGCTGTACCCAAACAGCAGAGCTCAGTGTTCCCTTTGCTGCTTTTCAGTATCTGGTGGCATTGCAGAGACAGGAGATGTTACTATTTATTGTTTGTGTTTAATCAACTTGCCTTACCAGCAACAGCTGCTGATCAGCTGCTTTTCTTTCAAAATAAACATGATGGCATTAAGGGTGCTTTTCTAAAAATGTGTGTAACTACTACTTAACTAGATTAGTAGAGATGGTAAGAATGCATCTAATATATGAATAGTGGGAAATGAGAGAAAAGATGTATAAAGTCTGTTGGATAAAGGTGATCTCAGAAATATACAGTAGCATGTTCGAATAAACACACAGTTTTGTGGCATAGTAAATTGGATCTGGATCCTGGAGACAAAGTTCAAGTTGTATACCTTCCACTTAGTTAGATGCTTGGGCAAACAATTTCTGAACTTTTAGTTCTTCATCTGTAAAAAGAAACAGAAATTCTACAAAACCAGATTCTTAAGGGTTAAGATTAATATTGCTGTATTATTGGAATGGGGACGTGATGGCTCAGTGGTTAAGACGCCAGGCTTGTCGATTGAAAGGTTGGCGGTTTGAGACCTGAGCGCCACGTGACGGAGTGAGCTCCCACACTCGCCCCAGCTCTTGCCAACCTAGCAATTTGAAAGCATGCAAATGCAAGTAGATAAATAGGTAGCACTTCGGTGGGGTGGTAACAGCGTTCCACGCATGTCATGCCGGCCATATGACCGTGGAAGCATCTTTGGACAGCGCTGGCTCTTCGGCTAAGAAACAGAGATGAGCACTGCCCCCTAGAGTTGGACATGACTGTGCAGGGGAAAACCTTTACCTTTACCTATTATTGGAATAATGTGTTTAATTGCCAAATAATTATAGTTCTTGAATCTTTTAAAACTAATAACAGTATGAACTTTTATCTTAAATTAATAAGTAGTGGGAATGCTAATAGTAAAATTATTTGAAGGGCTCCTCCAGGGTAAAAAGATTGAGAAAGGCTGCTCTAAGCAGTTTCCAACAAAAGTCCTTATGGTAGTGGCTTTTGTCAAAAAAGTTTTAAAGTGAAAGTGTTCTATAGCCTCTTGTCCACATTTTCACTGAGTCAGAGATTATCAGCAGATAAACATACCTCAGTGATAATCTTAGCATTTTCTGCTACTACAATGTTATATTTTGTGCAGTTTTCAAACTGAGATGTGCTCTGAAATCTGACTGGTATTCCCATCTGTAAAACAGCACAATAGTTTGATGAAATTGCCATGTAAGATTTTTCTGCAATATTTTGTTTTTTACTAGTATACTGTGGATTAAAGGTGCTATTTAGTCAGTACAGCCTGTGGAAAAAGATAAATTAGATGATTTATTCTAAAATCATCTATGAAAATATGAAATCCAGTACGGCATTTAGAAATGTAATCCGAGATCCTAGAGAGAGGAGAATTGTAGAATTACAGATATATTCTGGTCAGCTATATGACAGCTGTTTCCTGTCCTGGCTGTCTTATACATATGCTTAGATAAATGTGTAAGTCCTATGGGAAACCTCTGGCGCCTCAAATGAGATACTTCCCTCTCCCCCAAGCCGCACCCCTTACTTTTCTCTTTCGACAGCAAAACTTGGGGAGCAATTGTTCTCCATTTCATTTGCAGACAAAAGGCAGTTATATTTTCTATGTACAGAAGGAAGCTGGGGTGATAGCTCCCTTTGTTGCGCTATAGACAGAAAGGGACTATACCTTTGGATATAAAGTGAGTGGAACAGCCTGCCTTTCTATGCTCAGAAGGGTTCTGAGAGCATTTTTAGCCTCCATCTTAGAAAGGTGAGGACTGGCAAGAAATTAATCTCCTCTCCCCCCCTCCCCCTTGACATCATTGAGGCTGCCAGGTGTGTTTGTAGATGTTGGTAGTAATGGTTGCCATGACTGGGAAATAAAATCTGGATCTTCGGCAAGAGTAATTTCCACATCTGTATTTAGTGAATGAACTAAAATTAATTCAACTCAATGTGCTTAAACTGATTTAAGTGTATTTGGTTAATTTATTTTATCTATTATTTATTTTATCTATTTTCTATTTTATCTATTATTTATTTTATTTGTAGCCCACACTGTTTAATGGTTATTATCTGTGGCCCTTTGCATAAGTTGTCTGATTGGAGAACAGATAGCAACTAATGTAGTTCTCTTTGATTGGTACTAATTGGTACTAATGTAGTTTTCAACCCTTATTAAATTTGTATTAGAAAGGATACAGATTTGTTTTTTAAAATCTATTTTCCATATATTTAGTTAAAGCACATGGAAGATTAGGAATGACATTTCTTAAACATATATTTCTCCCATAAATGATATAAATTGAATACTGAATGCTGAGGTTGCATATTTTCTGATAAATATTCTTACTTACAGGACTATTTCTTCTTCTTCCAACCTCCTATGAAAACCTTTTTTTACTAAAGTGCAAGGAGCAAGTAGATTGGTGAATGAAAGAATAGATAGAATGGTCTAGTGGTTAAGGTGCTGGGCTAGAAACCAGGAGTCTGTGAGTTCCTGTCCCGCCTGAGACATGAAAGCCGGCTGGGTGACCTTGGGCCAGTCACTCTCTCTCAGCCCAACTCACCTCACAGGGTGGTTGTTGTGGGGAAAATAGGAGGAGGAAGGAATATTAGGTATGTTCACCACCTTGAGTTATTTATAATAATAATAAAGGGGGGATAAAAATTAAATAAATATATATATAAATAAATATTATTTCACAAACTCCATTATTCCAAATTTCTGTCAGTATCCCATAATCATATATTCTGATTCCAAATAAGAACTGTGTTTTAATTCAATGTACATATATACTTGACTTAGCACAGCTAGATAGGTTCTTAGGCCTGAAGTTGGCTGAAGACTCTCAGACACATGATACAGCGTGGCTAGTTAAGAATCTTTATTACATACTAGGATAAAATCACTTGAATCAGTTGATTGGCAACATGAAAGTGCAATCCCTTCTTATATCTTGTTGTTTTTGTCGTTGTTCAGTCGTTTAGTCGTGTCCGACTCTTCGTGACCTCATGGACCATAGCACGCCAGGCCTTCCTGTCCTCCACTGTCTCCAGGAGTTTACTCAAATTCATGTTCGTTACATCGGTGATGCTATCTAACCATCTCATCCTCTGCCGTCCCCTTCTCCTTTTGCCCTCAGTCCTTCCCAGCATCAGGGTCTTCTCCAGTGAGTCCTCTCTTCGCATTAGGTGGCCAAAGTATTTGAGCTTCAGCTTCAGTATATGTCCTTCCAATGAGCAGTCAGGGTTGATTTCCTTTAGGATTGACTGATTTTACCTCCTTGCAGTCCAAGGGACTCTTAAGAGTCTTCTCCAGCACCACAGTTTGAAAGCATCAGTTCTTCGGCGCTCAGCCTTCCTTATGGTCCAACTCTCACAGCCATACATTACTACTGGATTCTTATATCTAGTATAGTTTAATTCTCGCACTTCTTTTTCCTGCCCTTCATGAACTTTTTGCCTTTTACTTTTCAGCCTTGACGCTCGGATGAGTATTGATTGTTAACATCTCTGCCCTGAGAAACCCTGGTTTTCAACCTAATTCCCACATTATCCTCCTCTCCATTCTCTCTTCCCCTTCCCATATATGTTTCTGCAAGGACCAGAAACTACCCCTCCTTCCTTAATCAGAGTGGTAGGGAGGGTGAACATTTCTGAATCTCAATACATCTTCATAGCATTTGGAGCTGCTTCTTCCAGGAATGATTGACACTTCCCTTCCTGTATCTTTAGTCTCCATGTCTGAATGCTATTCTCCAGCTGCAGCTAGTGAGATCCTTATAGTTTCAAAACTCTGATTCTCTCTTTTGGTTCTGAATCTCTTCCAGTCCAGTTAAGAGGAGTTGAGAGGCAATGGAGAAATCTGTCTCAGCACCTCTCTCCTTGTTATTTAATTGCAAAAATAATTGCATCAATGCCCTTTAGTAATTTGATGTATTGGTTTTGTAGGTTTATTGAATTCAACAAAATATTAGTTATTTGTGATTGCGATATATGGAACCACACTTTTGTCAGAAAAAATGGAGATTGCTACAGAGATTACTTATAACATTTTAAATATAATTGAAAAGGCATTCTAAATTCATTTATCAAGGTACATCCCACTGAACATATAGAATTTACTTCCGATAAAACATGCTTAGAATTGCTTTATGATAACTGTGTAAGTGTAGTAGCTGAAGTCAAATGTGAAATTGCTTATTTTGTTTACTAACAACATTTATTATTGCAGGCATCTTCCATACCAGTGAAGGAGGTGGATCATTTGAACACATTACATGCCTTTGTTTTCTCCGTGTTATCTGAAATTCAAAGGAAGTTTGGACAAAATATTCAAGAGAAAATTGTTTCCTCTTTTTTTCATCAAATGGATTAATGTTCTTCATTTCTACTTCTAACATTACTATTGAGAGAAGAGAGCAGTTGTTCATCACTACAACACTTTTAGTGTAGGGAATATTTTCTATTATCTAGAAGATAATTATACATTATGCTGGTCATTTTAATTTTTTATAGATTACTCTCTGAAACCTTTTAATACAGATTCTTGACAATGAATTGATTTTACTACATTTTTAACAGAATCACCCCAGTGCTTATATGTGTATGAATATGAGATTTAAAGAGAGGTAAAGTGATTGTTCTCTTAACCCATTTCGGAGTGCAACAAATTGAAATTCTCATTATGGCAGCAACATACAAACGAGTAATAACAACAGTGAATTGTTACAGCAGTGTTGTCATAGATAATCAGTTTCAAAATGTTGTGCATTATTGCACTGGGGCATGTCGAGTATTCAAACAAGGAGTTATGTGCATAGTGGCCCACCACAGTGTTTGTGCAAAACTAATTAAAGTTTCTACACCTAATTTTAGAAATTCAGATTTGACCCACAGATTTTCAGTGCCTGAAAATTCCCTTGCTATGCCTGGGGATGAAGATTATCATCAGCTCCTCCCTAGTAATTCAAAACTCAAAAAGGGGTCTTCTGTTCAAAGCACTGGAAGTCTGAAAGATATCACTGAAGAAGCCATAAATCTTGCTAGTGGAAAAATAAAAGAATTCTCATTTGAAAAACTGAGAAATTCTTCAAATCAGGCAAACTATAGAAAAGGAAGAAAAGTTAAGTCAGACCCGTTCAGTAGAAGGTCACTAGATTTTGACTTGATTAGTGGACATTTCAACAACGATGAAAGTTCGTCCCCTCCCTATGGCCTGTTAAATAATTGTTCCCATGAAGAAAAATGGCACGCCAGCAGCACCTCAGTAGAGGGAAGTGGGAGTTCTACAATTCCTTTGCCTATAGAAACTATTTCTGATGGCAGTTTTATCACACAAATTTTGGAAAAGCACAAGCTGGATGGTTCTTCCAGTGGAGATATTAAGATGTGCCTAGATATTTTGCTGAAATGCTCAGAGGACTTGAAGAAGTGTACAGATATAATAAAGCAATGCATTAAGAAGAAATCTTCAGGTAATGTCAATAGCGGAAATAATAATGATTCCTTGGCCAATTCTGAAATAATCTATATGAATTTAATGACAAGATTTTCTTCTTACCTTAAACAGTTGCCTTTTGAATTTAGATATCCTGGGCTCAATAAGCCTGGTGACATGATAGAACTGATTAACAATTTGTCTGCTTTGGAGCAGTCTCATTTCTCCCCAATATTTGGCAATGAGCAACCACCAAGATATGAAGATGTTGTAACTTCTGCATCATCTGTGGCAAAGCAGTCTTTTACCTCTGACTTAAAAAGAATTCAGAATAACACTGATACAAATTCCTCAACCAAACTTATCCAAATCCCCAATGTAGATATTTCCTCAAATGCTTTGCAGAATAATGTAGATTCTAGAAATGATTCTTGTGCACTACCTCAGTTGCAATTTCTAAATCCATCAGACTGCATTTTTTCCACAGAAACTCTATATATAGTGGAAGAATCGGAAAAAGTATTGGGAAGTGCATCAAGTGTTAAGAGTAGAACAATATGGGAAAATTCAGAGAGCAGCCAGGAGCGAGCTGAATGGGTAAATCCTTCTGTAGAACCTACTAAAACTTCACATATTGTTGCACAGCCTCTATCACAGGGCCAGCTCTCCATTTCAGCAGATTCCATTGATCAAACCCTTGATTATAATGTTCAGATTTCTAAAGAAGAATCTCGAAAAAACAATCAAGAAGAGATAGACAAACTTTTGTTGGATTTGGAGAATTTTTCACAAAAAATGGAGATTACTCTGAGAGAAACTACTGCTAAGCAGAGTGATCCTAGATATTTGAAAAGTAGTGGTTTAACCACTGAAAATAAAGGCAAAGACTGTTCTCCTGAAGACAAAAGTGTGCCTTCTTCCTTATCAAAACTTGTAGAACTCAGTGGTCATAAAATGGATGAGGATGACAAAACCCTTTTATTGCGTATTTTGGAGAGTATTGAAGACTTTGCCCAAGAACTAGTAGAATTCCGATTGGGCAAAGGAAGCTTATCAAAAGAGAAGGAAGTGATGCACATTCTTCAGGAAACTTTAGCCACGCCTTCCATCCCAGCTGACAAGCAGAGCTACATAGACACTGTGCAGAAAAAACCTGTCTCAGCATTAATTCAACAGATGCCAGAGATTATCAAGGTAAGATTGCAGGTTTTTTTCACTTAACAGTTGGGCCAATTCATACAAAAATAATTTTCTATGGAAATATTGCAAAACTGAAAATTATTTACATGTCATTGTATATTTCACTGTTTATACTAGTTTGGAAATCTGCCACCAGTCCAAACTTTCTATTGTGCACATGGCAAAAATAAATATATTTTGTCATGTGTGAAAGCCGCCCAGAGTCCACTGGAGTTGGGCGGCCAATAAATTTAAATAAATAAATAAAGATAAAATGCACAGGTAACCTACTGCTACTGATTTGCGAGACACTTTGAGAATAGAAGTGCTTATATTCATGCCAACCTGAACATTATTTTTGATACAGTGTATACTGAGGAATCTGGTATACCATCTAGTCAAATTATATAGAATAACTTTTCATTTATGGCCTGAAGATGTAGATAAGGGGCCTAAGGATGTGGATAAGATGTTTTTAGTTGTTTGGCCTAACACATAGTCTCTTGACTCATTCCCAACTTGGCTTATTCAAGTTAGCTGAAAGGATTGACTGGGTCATCTCTGTGGTTAAGAGTGCCTATTCCCAGCTTTGGCTTGTACATCATCCATACCCTTTTTTGGACAAAGATAACCTAGATTCAGTTGTTACTACTGGTAGCCTAATGTTTAGATCAGTGCTTTCCAAACTGCCGCCGTTGGCGACACACCAACATGGTGGCGTGCACGGCAGCGGCCTCGCTAAAACGTGGAAGTGCTAATGGCATGACGACGCCATGCACACTGCCACCGTGTGCGCCCCTGCGCTGCCGCCACACGCGCCCCCACACCGCCGCTTCACACCACACTAAACTGTGTGTCGCGACACACTAAAGTGTTGCGACACACAGTTTGGAAAGCTATGGTTTAGATCAGAGCTTTCCAAACTTTTGCCGTTGGCGACACACCAATGGCCGGCCCACAAAAACCCGGAAGCGCTACGGCCAGTACGGCGCAAAAACCGGAAGTGCCAGCGCAAAAACCGGAAGTGCCGGCAGCATCTTTCAGGTTGCCACCGCGGCGGCAGCAGCTGCTCCATCGAAAGGGTAGGCTCTGGGAACCCCGAAAATGCCCTCGGTTCTGGCAGGGAGACGAAAAGCCTCCCTGCGCGCACGCGCACGGACGTTGCCGAGCTTTCCAGTGCTCAGCTGCTCCGCGGGGAGAATTTCCACCCTGGCCCCAGAACAGCTGTGCCGGGAATCCCGGCAGCGCATCCGTGCGGCGAGGCTTTTCGCCTCTCTGCCAGAACCGAGAGTATTTTCGGGGTCCCCGGAGCCTGCCCTTTCGAAGGGGCAGCGCCGCTGCTGCCGCTGCCCCTTCGAAGGGGCAGGCTCCAGGGACCCCGAAAATGCCCTCGGTTCTGGCAGGCAGGCGAAAAGCCTCCCCTCGCCACACGCTCACACTGCCAGGCACAGCTGATCTGGGGCGGGGGTGGAAATTCTCCCTGTGGAACAGCTGAGCGCTGGAAAGTTCAGCAATGTGTGCGCGTGCGCGGGGAGGCTTTTCGCCTCCCTGCCGGAACCAAGGGCATTTTTGGGGTCCCCAGAGCCTGCCCTTTCGAAAGGGCAGCCGCTGGGGACCCTGAAAATGCCCTCAGTTCCGGCAGGGAGGCGAAAAGCCTCCCCTTGCCGCATGCTGCCCGCCGGGGTGGAAATTCTCCCCGTGGAACAGCTGAGCACCGGAAAGCTCGGCAACGTGCGCGCACACGCGCGCGGAGGCTTTTCGCCTCCCTGCCGGAACCAACGGCATTTTTGGGGTCCCCTGAGCCTGCCCTTTCGAAGGGGCAGCCGCTGGGGACCCCGAAAATGCCCTCGGTTCCGGCAGGGAGGAGAAAAGCCTCCCCGTGCGCATGTGCGCATTACCGAGCTTTCCAGCACTCAGCTCTTCCGCGGGGAGAATTTCCACCCCCGCCCCAGATCAGCTGTGCCTGGCAGCGTGAGCGTGCAGCGAGGGGAGGCTTTTCACCTCCCTGCCAGAACCAAGGGCATTTTCAGGGTCCTCGGAGCCTGCCCCTTCGAAGGGGCAGCGGCAGCAGTGGTGCTGCCCCTTCGAAAGGGCAGGCTCTGGGGACCCCGAAAATGTCCTCGGTTCCGGCAGGGAGGCGAAAAGCCTCCCCTTGCCACACACACATGCTACCCGCCGGGGTGGAAATTCTACCCGCGGAACAGCTGAGCGCCGGAAAACTTGGCAGCGGGCGCGGGAAGGCTTTTCGCCTCCCTGCCGGAACCGAGGGCATTTTTGGGGTCCCTGGAGCCTGCCCTTTCGAAGGGGCAGCCGCTACCACCGCGCGGCAACCCGGAAGCGCCGTCGCCGGCGCTCCGGGTTGTCACGCAACACACTTGGGGCCCCCAGGCAACACAGTATTGTGTCGTGACACACAGTTTGGAAAGCCCTGGTTTAGATTATTACTAGACAACCTGTGATCCGTTGGGTTATTGTTTCAGAGATATTTCCTTACCAGATTCCTCAATGCCTTCAACAATGGCAGAGCTTCTAATGTGCTGGAAAAGTTCTTAAAAATTCAGGGAGACATTCAGAGATGTATTTGCCTTGAAAGTAGCCAATGTTGAACTGTATAGCACAGTCAAACATCAAGAGTTGACAGCAGGAAATGTATTTGTATTATGTCATAAAATGTTTTATAAAATTTGCCAAATTTCTATTCCATGGGAGTCATGGGCCTCGGATTTTGGACACATTCTGTAAGTTAACCCATTTGAGGTACCTTGGTTCAAAAATTGTTGGCCTATGACGCACTGTTTCGCCCAGTTAAAGGTTACAAGTATCAAACAGACAAGAGAGTTTAGTAGTATAGATTATTATAATGAACTGTATGGGAGGCTATGCTGGTACTTAGTCTGGAAGCTGCAGCTGGTGTAGAATGTATGTCCAGTTTGCTAAATAAGGCACCTGGCCATGTACATTGTACACCTATGTTGAAACAGCTGCGCTGGCTGTCAATCAAGTACCAAACAAGGTTTTTGTTATGACATAACAAAACACAAACATCCTTCGAGGAATACATACCTTTTCCATAACAATCCAGGAACAATACATCAAAAGCTCTTCCATCTGTAGAAAATTCCAAATTTTAGAAATATTATTTAACAGCTCACATCTGTAAAACTTAATATTCTCCCAAGAACCTGGTTCACCATAATAATAACATCATCTGACCAGTTGTTAACATCTAAACAAATGTTTAACATCTAAACAAATTGGGACCAGGTTATAATAGCTCTCAGATCACATTTGCTATTACAGATCTGGTCAGTCACTGAGCACATCAGGGGAGATTCTGTTTCGTATCCTGAGAACCAGTGAATGCCACCAGGCAGTTGCTCATGCATAGGTCTTTTCGATGGTGGCACCTGTACTCTGGAATGCTCTCCTCCCTGAAATGTGTGAGATGCCTACCTCAACAACCTTTAGGTGCCTGTAGAAAAGTCACCTCTTCACCCAGGCCTTCCTAATGTGAATGTTGGAAGAATGACTTCTTTGGGTTTTTTTTTCTTTCTTCCCCATCTTTTTAAATGAATGTTTTATTAAATGTTGTTTTATATTTAATATATTGTTGTATTATGTATGTTATTTTTGCTTTTATTATAAACTACTTTGAGCAGTATATAAATATATGAAATCAATAAAGATTCTTGAAAGGTGGTATTTTAGAGTTCTTGTTGCTCAGAACATAAAAATGTATCTTCATTTTTATGCTCTGACATAGTCTTAGTAAAATCATTTATGCAGTGTTGTGTAGTATTAGAACAGCTGTTTGAAGTATGATCAGCAATGCTGCAACTGAGAAATACTCAGTTTGATATGTATACTGCAAGTTGCATTGGATACACGCAATATACTGTAAATCCCCTTTCCAAAGTGCTCAAAGCACTTTTGGAAATATTTTAAAGTTTATTTAAATTAAGTTTATTTGTAGTACAAAGAGCAGATATATATCCATTTAATCAGAAATCTTTAAAAATGCAGTTTTCCACTCTTTCTCCAACGCAGCTTCTGGGGGAGTGGATTAGGGGGTCCTGTTATTTTATTCCTCCCCTCCATGAAGCAGCCCCTTAGTGTAGATTAAGCTGAGGGAATGTGACTGGGCTGAAGTCAGATGTGAACTTCCATGACTGAGGGTTAATTTAGGGTTAACCCTTAGTCAACTTCCATCACTGCGGGTTAACTAAACCTGGTGCTAATCTGGTCCTAATCCAGCAATTTAACCATTGCACCATAACACTCTGTGTTGAAACTGATTTGATTAGAAAATGTTTTAAAAGCAAATCTTAGTGAGGTCCTCTTGCTATAAGCTGCTGTTGTGGGATTATTATTAATAGGAACTGAAATAAAATTATGTTAACAAATATAATATGGTGAAACCTTGGTTTAACAGACCTCCATTTAGCAGACTTAGTGATCCACATTCTGCCCAGATTAATGGGCAACCCTGTTACAGCCAAAGTAATATGGACAGGGCTGTTAGTTTTATGCTATTTTTATGTTACTTGCAGTGATTTACACCATTCACATAATGACATCATTATACAAATGATGATGTCATTTGTATCAATTCACACAAATGATATAATTTGCTGTGAATTACATAATTTTCAATTTAAGAGACATTTAAAAGTAATGGATGCTACCACCCCATAGGTCTTTTAAAAAACAAACAATTTTTAAACAATACAAATAATAGCAATTAAGAACAAAGCTTGTACATCTCATTCTAAATTTTACAAGGAAAGATATGTATTTAAAAAGCTAAACAATATAAACTAAAAAGAAAAGAAAAAAGAAAATTTAAATTTAAAAAGAAAAAAGAAATTTTTCAAAAATACAATATTTTTTTCACTACTTTTCTACAGTATCAGAATTGTAATAGTATATACATGATAATAATTACAATTCCATTTTTAAACAACAAATTAAACCTGAACCATATGTATTCATATTATATGATCTTGTATCTCTGCCAAAAGAAAGTGATTTCAAAGGCTAAGATTTGACAAAATTCATTAAATCAGCCTTTAGAGTCTGGTACACAAACATCCTTCCAGGAATACATACCTTTTCCATAACAATCCAGGAACAATACATCAAAAGCTCTTCCATCTGTAGACAAATTCCAAATTTTAGAAATATTATTTAACAGCTCACATCTTTAAAATTTAATATTCTCCCAAGAACCTGGTTCACCATAATAATAACAACATCTGACCAGTAAGGAATTACCAGTGAACATGTCCACATTATATACACGAATGTTCATTCAAATCTGTTATATCCCTAGCATCAAAAGGATGTCCACCCTTGTTTTTAAAACATCCACTGCAGTCTAGTAAACCCAAAAAAGATTTATTTGACAAACCAACCATGTTTACATAATGGTTGGTTTAAATAATTATCAGAGTAATTATCCCAAATTTTTATCAATCCAAATTTTCCCAAAAAAGGAGGGGGTTCTGCCATTTTTAAATGATAATTGTTCCAAAGTGTCTGTTTCTCATTAGAACTAAAATCAGTTTTTAATACTTTCCCCCCAAAGGCCCAAATATGTCTAACCTCCCCTCCAATAGGTCTGTTAAATCAAGTTTTGACTTATATTTAGGATATTAAGGATTTAAGGATTAAGTTTGCATAATCAGGACTTTTTCGTTCCTGCATGAAGTTAAATACATTCTCTGGATTTCAAGTGTCAGTTTTGGTAGCTCCATTCTTGATCTAATTGAGAAAGCACACTTTTTAAAAGCTCTGATCCTAGGAAAGAGGGCTGCTTTAAGGTGTTGCAGCCCTTATCTCTGAACATGAAAGGAAAATATTTAATAGCAGGATAGTTACCATATAATAATATATTTCATTTGGACAGAAGGAAACTGTTTTTTCTCACATCAAAAAGGAAAACCAAAAGAGACTTCAGTATTTTACATTATACTCTTATCAGAAAAATCTGTGCTTTTATGGTGGCACCTCACAACATAATTTTTATAGGCCTGAGCTATGGATTATGGTTTTGATTTCAGTTGAGATTGGTAGCTAAGTTTGCACCTCAAATCTCACCACGGAACATCATAGAATAAGAAGTATCTTGGAAGGTGATATATTTAGCTACCTCTGCAATAAGTCTAACTTTAGCACCACTAGTAGTGGTGCATGCCTCCCTTCCCACAATACCTCTGCTCTGTTACAAGACAAGGACAGTTTGTCTCACTGTGATGTAGCCAGCAGGGACACGGATTCTGGTGTAGATTATGCTTCTTGATAAAGAATTGGTAAGAGGCATCCAGAGATCTTTGTGCTCAGGGATTCTTTGAATATCAAAAAAAGAGGGTTCTCTGGCCTTGGGATGAGATATAGACAATTCTTTCTGACAATAAAAACGCAAGGTATGTTTCACTCAGAACTTCTTGAACCCCTACCCCCTCTCACACAAACAAATCAAGAAAACAGTTGAAGTGATATCACAAAAGGACTTTACATCTTTGCTGGGAAGAACAATTTTCTGAGGAAGTTACAAAAATGATGATCAAGGATAAATCTCTGCGAAGGGACCCTGATTTACGAGGAGAGTTAGCTTTCCTTGCAAAAGGCTGTGATTTTGTTCTTCCATCCCGGTTCAAGAAGAGGTTGAAGTCATTCCAGCAAGCCCAGGTTTGAATGTGCTTTACTTTTTTTCCCTATTTGTTATCTCTGTTTTAGATCAGTGGTTGGAACTGTTTCTTCGCTTAGGCTTTTCTATTTTCAGAAGGTTATTTGCACCAGATATCCATTGGTTTAAAAATAGATCTTCCAAGCTTAGCACATAAATATCCTATTGGTAAATAAGAGGAATACTAAAGGTATTTTCTTCTTGAAGGTGAAAATGTTAAAATAAATAAATATTGTTAGCTGAACATAATTACAAATTGACTTCTGTTTGCTGGGGGGGAAAAATGCTCCTGGTGTAAGGCGCTCCTTCTGATCGCTATAATCTCTCTGCGCTGAAGTAACTCCCAGGCACCAGAGTTCTTAGAAGCAGAAGAGTTTATTATAGAATACAGAGTTAGCCCTAGCATGAACAAAGACTGGAATGCAGGTAACAGGAACAACAAGCACCTTTAAACCTTTCCCTCCCCCAGTGTCCTTTGCTGCGTGCCCATGAGGTCACTCTGTCGGTTGTCTAGGCAACGCTCGGCCAGATGTGTATTCCCGATCGTTGGATGAGCGCGAGTCGATCTTCCAGTCTCCTGATGAACTCTTTGTCTGCTTGCCTTTTTGGCAGAGATCGGGTGATCTCTGACATGCTCCCGCCCCAAGACTCACCCCCCCCCCCCTATATACAAACCAGACTATTTCCATTCACTGGGGTTTGTCTGGGAACTCTTTATGGAACTTCTTAACCAATTTAGGGGCGCGTGTGTGTTTGGCGTTGACCCACTCTCTGTCGCCAATCGGGAGATGGGTCCATTTGACTAGGTATTGCAGCTGCCCCCTGTGCCATCTCGAGTCCAAGATCCTGTCTATCTCAAAATGTGGTTCTCCCTCCACCAGTATTGGTGTGGGTGCTTCTGGTTCTGGGTGCCACTGATGTGAAGCATGGTATTGTTTCAACAGGCTAATGTGAAACACGGGGTGTATCTTTCTCAGAGCCTTTGGCAGTTCCAGTTTGGCCGTTACTGGGTTAATTACTGCCAGGATCTTAAATGGGCCTATGAACTTGGCCGCTAGTTTTCGTGACTGTTGCGTGGACCGTAAGTTTTTGGTGGATAAGTACACCTTGTCCCCAACTCTCAATTCCCATTCTTTCTCCCGTTTGCAGTCTGCATGTTTTTTGTAATTAGCCTTAGCTTCTTCTAGTGTCTTTACCATTATTGGCCAGTTGCTAGTGATTCTTTCGACCCATTCATCTGCTCTCAGAGGTTGCTCTAAGTCAGTGCTCTGGGTCATTGCCAATTCAGGTATTGTTACAAAATCCTGCCCTGTAGCCGCTTTGAATGGTGAAAGCCCTGTGCTTTGATGGAGCGCATTGTTGTACGCGACTTCTGCGAACGGCAAGAGTTCTGCCCAATCAGTTTGTTGGTAGTTTATGTAACATCTCAGGTACTGTTCCAGTGTGGCGTTAAGGCGTTCACTAGCTCCGTCTGTGCACGGATGGAACGCACTACTAAGCCCCTGTTCTGATCCAATTAACTTCAAAAATGCCCTCCAAAATTTGCATGTGAACGTGCTGCCGCGATCGCTGATTATGCGTTCCGGCGTTCCGTGGGCCCTGTAGATGTGTTGGATGAACAGTCTCGCTAGCTTCTGGGCGTTCGGTATGCCTTTGCATGCAATGAAGTGTGCCTGTTTGGAAAAGAGGTCTGTGACTACCCAGATGGCCGTGTATTTGTTGCTCACTGGTAAGTCCACTATGAAGTCCATGGCAATTTGCTTCCATGGCTGTGTTGGGCTAGCTACCTCCTGTAGTTTTCCTGTGGGTTTGCCCATTTTCCTTTTTGCTGTGGCGCATGTGGGGCATGTTCGCACATACGCTTTCACGTCCGCACGCAACGATGGCCACCAAAACTTTCCCCTGACTAAATGTAGTGTTTTTAGGAAGCCGAAGTGGCCTGCCGTTTTGTGGTCGTGGTGCATACTCAAAACCCTTTGTCTTAAGGATTCGGGGACGTATGCTTTCTTGTCTTTCCAACCCATGCCATCTCGCTCCTCTAGCGTGTGTTTGTGCTCCACCCACCAAGTGTCAGTAACTGTTGCCGCTCGCAGGTCTCCTGCGAATGAATCACAGTCCGTCCTGTGTTTCGCGCTGCTCCGGGTGACAGCCAAATTCCCCTCTCCCCTGACCACTGGTACCAGTTGCGTCTGCTCCTCCCCTGGTTGGGGAGGGATTATAGACTCAAAGATCTCCTCCATCTTGCCTTCATGCTGCGGCAGGCGCGAAAGCGCGTCCGCCAGGAGGTTTTTTCCCCCAGGGAAATATTTCAACGTGAAGTTGAACCTACTCAGGAACTCTGCCCATCTGAGATGCTTAGGGTTCAATTTTCTCGGGGATTTGAGGGCTTCCAAATTTTTATGATCCGTCCACACCTGAAACGGCTCAGCTGTCCCTTCCAAGAGGTGTCGCCACGTGCTTAACGCGTGTTTTACTGCGAATGCCTCTTTTTCCCAAACATGCCATCTTTTTTCTGTTTCGTTAAATTTCCGAGAAATGTAGGCACATGGTCTCAATTTCTCCCTGTCATCTGCTTGTAGTAAAATGGCCCCAACTGCATTGAGTGACGCGTCCGTGTGAATTACGAACGGTTTGTCAGGCTCAGGATGCTTGAGGATGGGCTCCTCCGTGAACAATGCCTTTAGCTTATCAAAAGCTTCTTGGCATTCCTGGGTCCACACTAATTTTGTGCTTGGTGGTGGGGCTTTTGCGTTTTTCCCCTTGCCTTTTGTTTTCAGCAAGTCGGTTAGGGGTAGCGCAATCTGCGCGAAATCTGGGATAAACTGCCTGTAGAACCCAGCAAATCCCAGAAATGCTTGGAGCTGCCTGCGCGTTCGGGGGGGTTGCCACCCTAAAACCGCCTTGACTTTCTCAGGGTCCATTTCAATGCCCGCATTCGAGATGCGGTACCCCAGAAAGTCTAGTTTGTCCTTGTGAAACTCACACTTTTCCAGTTTGACAAACAATTTTGCTTCTAATAACTTTTCTAGCACCTTTTTGACCAGTTCCATATGCTCTTCTAGGTTTTCCGAGAAAATTAAGATATCATCTAAATATACAATTACCCCTTTGTACAAAAATTCATACAATACCTCGTTTATGAATCTCATGAAGATTCCCGGTCCGCCCGCAATCCCAAACGGGAGCACCCGGTATTGAAATGATCCTAGTGGGCAATTGAATGCGGTTTTCCACTCATCCCCCTCCCTCATGCGTACCCGGTAATATGCTTCCCTTACATCCAACTTCGTGAAGACCTTCCCTTTCGATAGTTGGGCTAACATGTCTTTCAGTAAGGGTAGGGGGTACTGGTTAGTGACTGAAATTGCATTGAGCCCCCGGTAGTCTGTGCACAACCGTAGTGACCCATCTTTCTTTTTTCTAAATAACACTGGGGCCGCTAACGGGGAATTGGCTGGTTCAATGAAGCCACGTGCCAAATTTTTATCAATGAACTTACGGAGTTCCGCTAGTTCTTTCTGAGTCATGGCATACATCTTGGGTTTCGGGAACGGTGCCCCAGGGATGAGGTCTACCGTTGCATCTGACTGTCTATGGGGGGGCTCTTGGTCGCATTCTTGCTTACCAAACACTTCACTCACTGGGAGGTATTTTTCTGGGATTGCCTGTGGGTTGCTTTCGTCCCCTTGTTCCCAATCCTCGTTCCAAAATTCCATCCCAGCTGCCCCCACTTCCCAGTCATCTACATCTCTTTCTTTGCGCGTCCCTCCATAAGTTCCGTCCACAAAATCAATTTCCCCGGAGACCCAATCCACCCTAGGATTTCTAGCTCTCAGCCATTTCAGTCCTAACACTATGGGTCTTGTTGCAATGGGGGCCACAATGAACCTCAAAGTTTCTACGTGGTTTCCCAGAGTCATTTGTACTTCCTCCGTATACTGCTCCACTGGCCCCCCTTTCATCTCAGAACCATCCAACTGACAGAAGGTAATGGGCGTTTTTAGTTCAAAAAGTCTCAGTCCCAATGAGTCAGCCACATCCGGGTGCATCAAACTCCTTGAGCAGCCCGAGTCAAGCATTGCCAACCCAGAGTACTTCCTCCTCCCCCCCACAGCTTTTAGGCGTACCTGGATGTGCATTGTGGGGTTGCGGCAAATCTTCTCGTTGCGCCCTTTTGTGAAGGCCTGCCCCGCGGCGCACTTTAAAGCAGACCTTTTTCGTTTCCCGCCATCTGAAGTTCGTAGTCTGATTCTTCACTGTCACTGTCTTCGTCCACGTATGTGGGGTGGCTCCATTTCGCCATGGCTGCCGCAGTGCCTTTGCGCTTGTCCCCCGCCTCTTTTTCTCTTTTCTTCTCTGGGGGATTCTTTGATTGTGACTTCCCTCTGGTCGTCGTCCCGTTCTGTGGGCAGTTACTGATGAGGTGTCCTATCCGTCCGCATCGAAAACAACCGCCAACTTTTGCTCTTCGATTTCTTTCCTCTTCCCATTGTTTTTGCTTGAACTCCATCCGGGCGGGGTGTGTGGTGGGTTCAGGTTTCTTCTTCAATTGTTTGAACCTTTTAATGGACATCAGCTGTGTTTGGCTTTGTTCGATACGACCCGCCAGTTGAATCCAGCCTTCTAGTGTTTTTGGTTCTTCCCTCCCCACCATGAGTTCTAACAAGTCTTGTCTCAGGCCGTACTGGAAGAATTCAATTTGAAATTCTTCCGGCCATTGCGGTAGTTCGCTAAGGATTCTTTTGAACTCCATAGCATATTCCGCCACAGTGCTTTTTCCCTGGTCAAGGTTTCGGAGGCGCACTTTGGCCGACACTTTAGCTAGTGTGTCTTCAAACCGGGTCCGCAGGGCCCGCATGAACTTATCGAAGTCCCGCAGTACGCTTGCCTTGGTATCGTGCAATTTCACGAGCCAGCTAGCCGCTTCCCCTTTCAAAAAACAAGACACATATCTAACCTTCGCTTCTTCTGTGTGAAAGTCGCTTTCAAATTCTTCCATAAACCCTTTTACGTGAGTTATGAAGCATGCTAAAGTTTTGGGGTCTCCATCGAATTTCATTTTCAGCTCTCGCAACCCCACCGGTGCCGTCCTACGGCCCGGCGACCTCCATTGCAGGGTGGGTGGGAATGCATCTGACTCTTCTTCGTCTTCCTCCTCCGATTCTTCCTCATAATCTGTTAAGTTGCTATTCTCTTCGGGAGGGGGTGAACCTGTTTTGGGTATCGCCCTCTCCCTCCCCTCCAAGAGTGAGATGAGCACATTAAGCCTCTCACTTAATTCCTCTACCTTATAGTCCATGCGAGACACTTTGTCTTCAATTGCCCCAATTCGTTGTGTTTGGGTTACACGCTTTTTGTTTTTCTGCACTTTGTGTCCCTCCATCCCTTCGCCCACTCCCACTGACCAGTCTGCTTTCAAAGTTCCGTGGGGTTTGGGATGCGGGGGGGTGTTAGGTGTTTCAATATTTTTAGTCTTTATTTTCTTTTTGGTCCCCCCCTGTACCTTTTCCTGCGTGGAGGCTGAGCTGGGTCCAGGTTCACATGCCTCAGCTATCTCTACTTCTTCCCGGACTGCCTCCCCTGACTTGATATCCTGGGACTCCATTCGATCTTTCGGGATTGGGGTGTTGTCTGCACTATTGGAATCGTTGGGGTTTACTCGCCTCTCAGCGTAGATGCGCTCTGCCGCCACGTGGTCTCCGCCGCCGTCTGTCGCCGTGTGCTGTCCGCTGGCCGCTTGTTGCTTGGGAACGCTGGTCGCTGCTTTCCCGCCACGTGGTCTCCGCTGCCGTCTGCCGCCGCCTGGTATCCGCTGTTCGCCCGCTCAGCTGGTCTCTGCCCCGCTTTGCCACCACGTGGTCTCCGCCGCCGTCTGCCGCCGCGTGGTATCCGCTGCTCGTCTCTGCCGCTCTTCCGCCGCCGCTCAGCTGCTTGGGGAACTGCTTCTGCGCTGCTGCCGCCGCTCAGCTGAGGGATCGCCGCCTCTCCGCTGTTTAAAGAAGCCGGATCCTGCTTTTTTTTTTTTTTTTTTCCGCTGCTGCCGACGCTCAGCTGAGAAATCGCCGCCTCTCAGCTGTTCGGGGGAAAGCCGGATCCTGCTACTGCGCTGCTGCCGCCGCTCAGCTGAGGGATCGCCGCCTCACAGCTGTTTTGCGCGCTGCCGCTCTTCCGCCGCCGCTCAGCTGCTTGGGAAAAGCTGCTCTTCCGCCGCCTCTCAGCTGCTTGGGGAAAGCCGCTCTTCCGCCGCCGCTCAGCTGTTTGGGGAAATCCGCTCTTCCTCCGCCGCTCACTTACTTGGGGGAAAGCCGCTCTTCCGCCGCCGCTCAGCTGCTTGGGGAAAACCGCTCTTCTGCCGCCGCTCAGCTGTTTGGGGAAAGCCGCTCTTCCTCCGCCGCTCAGCTGCTTGGGGAAAGCCGCTCTTCCGCCGCCGCTCAGCTGTTTGGGGAAAGCTGCTCTTCCTCCGCCGCTCACTTACTTGGGGGAAAGCCGCTCTTCCGCCGCCGCTCAGCTGCTTAGGGAAAGCCGCTCTTTCGCCGCCGCTCAGCTGCTGGTTCCTCCTTCCGAAAATTTTTTATTTCTTCGGTTCGTTGGTCGAGGTGCGTGGACGCCGGTCTCTACCGTGGAGCTTACGAAAATTTTCGGGTTCGCTCCCGGGAAAACCGGTTGGTGTATTGATTCCAGTCTTTATGTAAGGCGCTCCTTCTGATCGCTATAATCTCTCTGCGCTGAAGTAACTCCCAGGCACCAGAGTTCTTAGAAGCAGAAGAGTTTATTATAGAATACAGAGTTAGCCCTAGCATGAACAAAGACTGGAATGCAGGTAACAGGAACAACAAGCACCTTTAAACCTTTCCCTCCCCCAGTGTCCTTTGCTGCGTGCCCATGAGGTCACTCTGTCGGTTGTCTAGGCAACGCTCGGCCAGATGTGTATTCCCGATCGTTGGATGAGCGCGAGTCGATCTTCCAGTCTCCTGATGAACTCTTTGTCTGCTTGCCTTTTTGGCAGAGATCGGGTGATCTCTGACACCTGGGCATTTCTATTTATTGTATACATTTCATGCTACATCTCAAATGTGTGGGGGAACAAATGCTGACTATTAAAAGTAAGGTGGCTAAGGAGATTGAAGTTGTTCCCAGACAAGATCCAGTAAAGAAAAAAAAATCCAGAAGGATGCTCATAAACAGTATAAAAATGCTTCAAAATAAGTGTCAAAGAAAACTAGTCTCCTGCGCTGCCCTTCGTGTCGGAAAGTAAAGGAAACAAGGACACAGACAAAACACTTCATCCATAAAGAGAAACGAAGCAGGGAATTGTAAAGAGGAAGGAGTACTCCTGGTAGCAAAAGCGTAACATACGAAGAGCAGGATGTAAGGACATCAGGCTTCTCAATAAATACATTTACGAGTTTGTCGGTGAGATTCAGTGACTGTCCTTTAGTTCCATTGTTGGAACCTTGAAGCTTGTCTTCAGTCTTGGAGAGATTTGATTGGATGCTTCTTTAAGAACTTAGAAAAATGTGGTAGTACAGTAAGGTGCGGCATTTAAAAGAAGTTACATACTGTACAGCTAAAGTATTTAATCATATATGGTGAATTGTCTGTATATAACTGGAATTTCCCACATTTCAAGATGTTTTAATACTGTTGTACCTTTTTGATAGATAAGACTGTTCTGCATACACACAGCTTGTTTTTTTTACCATAACTTTGTTTTGTTCATTGGAAAGGCTAATTTTTCTTACATTCCTTGTTCACATTTTATTGTATAAAAATAGTAATTTCATTTATTAATGTTTAGGTCCAAAACAAGCAAGAGAAAAAAACAGTGACACCATCTCTAACTCCTGCAAATTTGACAATCACCCCACAGTCTCTACTGTCCACAAATAAAGTAACTGTTGGTGCTCCTTTGTCCATAAACATTCCAAGTTTCTATTTTCCCTATGGACTTCCCAATATCTGCAATAATCATGAGGAAATTATCATCAAAGTCGAATCAGCCTTTTCAGAGTTTGAAGATAAGAAAGTTCCCTATAATGAAATGGGGAAAATTACAAAAGTAAGCATAATTATTTCCTGAATTTAAGGGTTATTCAAAGTTGGGGTCTCTTTTGTAATATAGCAAATAATAATAATAATAATAATAATAATAATAATAATAATAATAATAATTTTTTAAAGAATAAGGAAATTTTTGGATGAAGTAGCTTTTATTTTGTGTCTATGGTATGAAGCCATGAATGAATGCAAATGCTGGTATCCAATAATGACACAAACTAACGTCTGAAAGGAACAAGAAGTGTTGGTCATTGAGCAAACACTTCGAAGAGCCTTTGTTGATTTTTTAGATTAAGAAAAATCTGAACATTATAGGTTTAGATTAGAACTGGAGAATGATCAGGAAAGCAGTATCCTCCAGATGAGACCAGAAGGCATTTACTTGGAAAGGCACTTTTGGATGGTAGCAAAGCGAAAGGACCTATAGATTCTGGTGGATCCTCTTGGGAAAGAAACAACAGGGTAATATGAGTTAACCCCACTAGATTTATCTTATCTTCACCATAGGTAAAGACTTCTAAATATATCTTCTTTTTATATACTGTATATATACACAGTGTGTGTGTATGTGTGTGTGTGTGTATATATATATATATAATTAAAAGTTTTTAAAGCAATAATAAGAACTAATACAAACTAAATTAGAACAGAGAAAATGAAAAAGAAAGAAATAACAGAAAGACTTCTACAGTAAATCTATCTTCAGGGGAAAATAATACTTTTTTTAGGAGCAGGGGAGGGGTTGGGTGTTCAGTCTCATTCTGATTTTAGTAATAGTGTAATGTGATTTTATAAATTTAATACTACTAATAATAATAGTAGTATTTTAATTTCATTGTCCTTATGTTAATTAGATCAATTGACTCTATCAAGAGATATTGGTAAATACAAGTTTGACCTCTTAAAACATCTGTGATCTGTCTTTGTGATATTAAATTCTGATGTATCCAAAATCACTGCTAGGTTTCTTATCTAGCAGAAGAGAAACCAGAAGTTCTTCACATTTGCACCTGAACAACAGCCGGCAGTGATAGAAATCAATAGGAATGAAAATTAGCAACAAAGTTCCCTACTGCTATTGCTGAATATTATTTTTCCCCTGACCTACCCATGTGACCAGTTTTAAAATATGGCACCTGCTAATAGTGATGAAAGAGATAGTTCTATACCCAGGAGAGTTATAATGAAGAACAGACACCCAATTTATGCAACTTAATGGAGCAATAGTAATTAAAAAATTAAAAATGCACTGGAGAATTGGGTATTTCTGTTCATTGTTGTCATATCAATGCAACACAAGTGATGTAGACATCAGAACAAGTGTAGACATCAGAACAATCTTTCATGATCATTAATCCATTTAAAAATGCAAATAAAATACGTTTGAAGCAACTTATATTGCATGATTAATGAGATTAAAGCCTCAAAATTGTTTCATATATGAAAGATTTACACAGTAGCAAGAACTATTGTTTAAATAATAGTTCTAATAATAAAACCATAATTTAAGCAATAAGTCTGTGAGATTCAACTCAACTATATAATGCACTATATATAGTTTGCCTGGGTTTTATTTTCCAATATGTTCTATTAAAATGTCTTGAGAAAAAAAAATGCCTTTTCCTGGATATTAACTATTTTGTTAACATTAACATTAATATTTTGTTTTGTACTTTTTACAGATATGCTGCTGTCCCCTATACTGGAAAGCTCCCATGTTCAATGCATCTGGAGGAGAGCAGACAGGATTTGTATCTGTACATTCATTTGTGGCCATGTGGAGAAAGTGAGCACAGTATAAAAATATTCTCTTAAAGCAGGGATCTCCAACTTATTTGTGCTCTAGGTATTTATAATTTTGAAGGAATGTCCAGGGTACTACTATTAGTTGTCATGATAATTATATGCAATTAGAACATGCTGAGAATGTCCCTTTTCTGTACGTGTCTATGAGTGTATGAAATGCTTTCCTTCCAGTTCCTTGACTATTTTATCTGGCTCTTCTTTAACAGGATCCCCTAACCTACCCTGCTGAGGTTTCCAAAACCTCCCCTCATCTACCCCAGCCTTTAGGCTGGGATTCTTTCACTTCCTTGTTAGGATCTTCAACCTTCCCTCTTCAGTCCTCCTGCTAGGATTCTGCATTCCACCACTGCTTTCCTCAGTTCTCTCAACGATCTTCTCCAACCCAGCCCTACATTCCCTTCTCCCACCCACTTATAATGTTAGTACACTTTCAACAACTGCTTCCCAAGGTTTTCTTAGATCACTGATGTCTTCCCTGCCTCTTAAATTATTTTTAGCATCTCCACCACCATCTTCTAGATTCCAGCACTGTCTTCTTTAAGGGCACCTCCATGCTGCCTCTATTCCCCACCTCCTCAAAAGTGATTTAAGGCCAGCAGATATCCCTTTTATATCCATTGATTTCAAAATGCTAAGTCTGTGTAGAATAAAATATAATTCAGAGAGGTAAAAGGTAAAGGTAAAGGTTCCCCCCGCACATTTGTGCAGTCGTGTCCGACTCTAGGGGCCGGTGCTCATCTCCGTTTGTTAGCCGAAGAGCCAGCGTTGTCCAAAGATGCTTCCACAGTCATGTGGCCAGCATGACGCGCGTGGAACGCTGTTACCTTCCCACCGAAGTGGTACCTATTCATCTACTTGCATTTGCATGCTTTCGAATTGCTAGGTTGGCAAGAGCTGGAGCTAGTGCGGGAGCTCACTCTGCACGCAGGGCTAGGGATTTGAACCTCCAAACTTGCGATCTTCCGATCGACAAACCTGGCGTCTTACCCGCTGAGCCACCACGCCCCTAATTCAGAGAGGACTGTGCTGAGAGGACTGTGCTGCAAATTTCTGCAGGTTTCAGAGGAAAAAAATTCCTTTATTCCCACTTCACACAAAAAGGGAAGAAAATAAATTGCTAACATCACCCTCGATCCATGTTCTTGGTTCACATTATGAGCATCTGTTTTCTCTATGCAAAACAAATCTGTGTGGTTGCTATGAGGGGAGGCTGTAAAGCTGCCAAGCCACTTTCCCCTGTGAAATAATAGCATATTAGAGATGGTCTGAAACAGGGAGTTAAGTGAGATGAAAGTTCCCACCATAGGGAAAACGAAGTGCTTGCAATGCCTGCAGAGCTGTGGTGCTGCAAAAGAAGATACCAGCTTTGTTCCAGTTCAGATAAAGCAGCATAGAACCAGGGAGGGAAAAAAAAACTTATGTTTTTGTTCCCTGAAGATATTACTTGATCCACGTAGGGCAAAGAAAAATGATTTCACTTTTAAGTGAAACAGACTTTTACATAACAGAGATCATAACTGTTTACAGGTAGTCCTCATTTAGTGACTGCCTCGGACAGTGACCATTTGCAGTTATGACAGAGATGAAAAAGTAACTATGCAACCAATGCCTACATTTACAACCTTCGCAGCATCTCTCTCTCTGTCAGGGAAATTGGCGAAGAAACAGCACTGAGTCGAAGTTCAACTCTAGTATCTTTATTGTTTCTACCATACACAGAATCTTGCCAGACTAAAAGTTCCTAAACTGAGCTAAGGGGAAAAATACCCTTGGGAATCTAGGGCGGAGCCAGCCTAACTCTCTTCCTTGCCCCCCCCCCTTTCCATGCTGTTAGTGCGCTTATCAGCCTGGAATGCGCTCTCTGCCCCCTCAACTCCCAGCTCCATCACATCACCCTCCTCTTCAGGGGCACATTCCATCGCACTCTCAGTCATGTGTTCGCCATTACAGTCAGTATTTGTGGTCTGACCCATTCTTTTTTTCCCTCCTTTGCAGAGCAGAGAGATTGCCTAAACAAGTGATCTCTTCCTAAGCTGTTTTTCTCTGCAATGCAGCAGATCCCTAAAAAGTGCTAACTGCAAGTTAACAAGCTCAGCTCTGTGACCTTAATTGGTTGATTAGCCAGCTGCAGCTGCTGCCTAACACTGACAAGACCCTAATCAGTTTCACATTAAAGGCTTTTGTTTGCCTCCTAAGCAGCTGGTGGCTCATAGCTGGGAGCGCACTAGGCAAACAAGCGGTGCTAGTGCATGTATTTGTTTGTTTGTTTGTTTGTTTGTTTATTTATTTTCTATCCCGCCTTTTTTATTTTTATAAATAACTCAAGGCGGCGAACATACCTAATACTCCTTCCTACTCCTATTTTCTTTTCAATGTGTATTTCCTTTCAATGTGTATTCCTGTTGTGTGCCTGCTTACTCTCTTGTAATCCCTTCCTCTCCAATGAATGTAAATACAAACATCAGTTGTCTTCTTGCTAATTATCCCAGCACCGGGGTGAGCACATTCCATTTGCCCTTTTACCCAGCTTCCTCATGAGTCAAGTTCTGGAAACCTTCCCCGCCGTTTGGGGTCACCTGGCTGTTTGGGGTTGTATCCTTCTGATGCTGTAAAGCAAAGGAAAGCTGAAGTAAAATCATAAGCATAGTCTTGGTCATGTTATTTTTCACTTAGCGACCACTTTGCTTAGTGACTGGTCCCAATTGTGGTACCTAAATGAGGACTGCCTGTACTCAGAAATTCCTGTATCTGGCTTAGAATTTAGATGCCTAATCTTGATTGAAGTGATATATGGTTGAAGTGATAGAATCTATTTAAGTAGACTGATGTTAATAATTTTTATTATTAAAAATATTGGATCCCAGTGGAGTCATGTTAATAGTGTATTGCTGTTGCTGAATGTCTAATCTGAATTTGTCTTGCTTTAACTTTCAGTCAACCTGCCAATCAGTGATATCAGTTGCAAAATGTTCATAGATTTTAATGGATCAGTGTAGAACTCCAATTTATTATTTATTTAATAGGCTTATATGCCACTTGTATCCAACTCTAATTATATCCAACTCTAAGCAGCATACACTCCATCTTCATAATGAGACTATAACTATTTATTTATTTATTATTAAATTTATATGCTCTCTGACTCCCAAGAACTCTATACAGTATATAAAGAAACCACTTTATTTGGAGTTTTTTTCTTTACAAAGTAATATTAGAAATAAGAAAACAAGTAAGAAAAACTGAAAAAACATTATTCCACTATAAACAGTCACAACTTGCAAGGGGCCATCTCCACTTCACTTCCCAAAGGCTTTCAGAAACAACCTGATCTTGATGCCTTTCCTGAATTACCAAAGGGAAGAAGATGTGTGTCCATAGGTGTGGGCCGTCAACAGAGCATCTTCTATTCAACCTGGAGTTGAGATGCACAGCTGAGTATCATCAGCATACTGATGATACATGACCCCATGTTGATTGATGACATTCTCCAATGACTTCATGTACATGTTAAAAAGTACAGGAGACAATTGGTTTTCAGAGTTATTGGTAGATGATTTATCCTTCTATAACATAAAATTTCTATATGAAGCTTTTTTAACTGATTGTTTTAATGGTTGTTCAGTATTTTCTAGATTTTATGCTGTTTTTACTAGTCTGTTTTAGGCTGCTTAGTTTAGTTTACATTTCATGTTTTTGTTTATAGTTTTTATCATTCTTAAGTTGTTTGATTATATGTTGCATTGACAAATCCAATTTTAAAGGTCAGCATATCAATTTCCAAATCAAAGAAATCTATATTGTAAGACATTTGTAAGACAAAAATATACATTTTGATCCCAATGTTCTTATGTTAATTTATGTACTTTCTAATAGACAAAAATGAATCTTTGTACAATACATAAAGTACTAGCCCTCAACTGGCATTATGTCAGTAGAAGTTGCTCTATTCTTTTTAACTCTGTATTTTTTCCATGGGGTTGTGGGCCGGGGGTGGGCTCCTGAATTATATAGCTTGGGAAAGAGCTTAACGATTTCCCACCTGTGGCAACTCCATATTGAATCAAGGAAGGAAGGAAAGAAGGCAGACCTCTATCTATCATCTATCTATCTATCTATCTATCTATCTATCTATCTATCTATCATCTATCTATCTATCTATCTATCTATCTATCTATCTTATCATCTACCTACCTACCTACCTACCTACCTACCTGTACATGTTGTAGGGAGTTAGGAAGATGACCTTGATGGAGTTAGGCCAGATCTGTTACCAAAGCAACAAGGGAAAGAACATGGCTTAAATCCAAAACAAGAGGAAGGCATGCTCAATACACTCAGGTTGAAGACTCCCTAATTCACATGAGTATTGGGGGCGGGGGGCGGGGAGGAGAATAAAGCACAGTCAGACTTGTAAGATTCTGTTACTATAGCCAATATTAATAATAATAGTTTTAGTCTTCGTGTGGAGTTGATTTCTTGGTTTTGTCTACATAGTGGGGCTGACATACTGTACATGCATACATGCGCATAAAGATATATAGATATAGCTAGATACAATATATAAAATATTGTGCCTAGTTTAGTTATTTTTGTCATTTTTCTTATTATTGCCATATGTGAAGCAACAATAACCTTGCATTTACAGGCAAGACTGTTTTGAATGTAACATGTAGCCTGGGCTCTATATTATAGGTGTTGATGAAAAGGTTATGGCAGCCTTCCTCAGCTTGAGTGCCCTCTGGATTTATAGACTTCAGATCCTAGAATTCCCCAAATAGTATGCTGAGAACTTTGGCAGTTCATGTCCACATTTGAAAGGTGCCAAGATTGGGAAATGCTGAATTAAGCCGAAACCATAGAATGTTTTTCCTTCTTTGGAAACTCAGATTGATAGGAATACCCTTACAGTCTTATTTCTCCTTTGTAGGATACTATACAGCTGTCATGATGATGCATCAAAATTCATTTGCCTTTTAGCAAAGCCCAGCTGTAACTCTTTGGAACAAGAAGATTTCATCCCAATACTGCAGGTAGGTTTGACCGGTCCTTTGGGATTCCAGCCTAGAGCTCATAATGGTAAAAATAGTTTGACAATAGAACCAATTACTGAGGTAGCGCCCCTTCACTGGAAGAATTCAAACTGAGGCAGGATATCCATTTGTCATTGATTCTTTAAATTGGATTCTTGCATTGATCAGGGAATTGTGTTTGATAGCCTAATTGGCCCTTCCCAGGGCCAAGGTTTTATGATTCAGCGGTGTGGCAAAAAGAGGAGGGAAAGTCCATCATTCCATCTTTCCTCGTTTCTACATGGTTAAAGCAAGTTAGCATAGTTTATCATGTGGGAAATTTTCATTTTACTTTTCCCTAGCTTCCCTTTAGGTACTGTGCTAGTTTAAAAATGTTATGGCATTTTTCTGTATTTAATCATTTCGGTGTCTTTCAGGATATAGTTGAAACTCACCCAGGACTGACATTTCTAAAGGATGCCCCAGAATTTCATTCTCGCTACATTACTACGGTACGTCGGCTGCATGTACAATGTTAGCATTTCTCTATGCAAAGTTTCATGATTCATAGTGAGATTGAAACACGACCAGTGTCAGCAGTAAGACAAATCCAGGTTGGCTAACTGGCATCGATTTGTTTCAACTATTTAATTCTTCATTATCTTTCCCATCCGGTTTGCTTTTTTACAAATTTTTGCTCAGTTGTTCATAGTTATAATCAATTAATAAAATGATTCTTTGTGGCTACATAGGCATATCCATACAGGGTTTTTTTAGAACAGGATAGAAGTGGTTTACCACGTTTTCCTTCCCAGTCCTACTTATGAAAGAAATTTAGTGCAACTGAATGCAATTAATGTGGGATTCTCTTTGAAAACTGCTTGGAAAGAACAAAGTGCAGCTGTTACATTACTAATTAAAATAGCATGTTGGGAATATGTTTTTCTGCATCTTTAAAATTTGGCTCATGTCCTTGCCCATCTCCAAACATTGCTCAAATAGCCAGTTCTTATCTTTAAAGCTCTGATATCACTAAACTTATATAATTGATGGACTGTCTACTGCAGAGCTTTCCAAACTGTGTGTCGCGACACAACCCGGAAGCGCTGATCATCATCAGCGCTTCCAGGTTTTCCCACGGCGACACACCAACCAGTTGGTGTGTCGCCGCGGGAAAAACTTTGGAAAGCCCTGGTCTACTGCATCACAGTGATTGGGACAGGGCTATTAGGGAGTTTGCTGGGACTGTATTTGAAAATTTTGCTCCCACAAGACTTCATAGTAGTTGGAAGCCTAATTAATGGTTTGACATGGAATCAATTACTCAGAGAGTCTGTGGACTTCCCATCATTGGATGTATTCCGACAAAGGCTAGACAGCTATCTGTTATGGATAGTTTAATTTGGATTCCTAAATTGAGCAGGGCATTGCATACCCATTTTCCTTAGGACATTCCACAATTTGACATGGTCGACACAATCAAAGCACTTTTTGTACTCAGTGAAGCACATATTGATTTCTTTTTAATATTCTTTGGCTTTCTTTGGCCTTTGGTGAGGGTGAGTGAAGTCCCCTTTTGATTGTGTGGGTTTGTTTCTCTTTTGTTCCTGTCTGGTGGTTGTTACCTAAGGGTAACATCTTTTTTTTTTATTTGTGTCTATTATTGTATTTTTTTCTTGTTTTTAATGTTTTTACTTGTGAGCCGCCCAGAGTCATTGGGAGTCAGGCGGCATAAAAACTTAATAAATAATATAATAACTATTATTATTATTATTATTACACCTTAATCCAATCATGCATCAGCAATAATGTATCTTATTCCTTGATCTTTTCTAAAACCAACTTGAACATCTGGCATCTTTCTTTCCATGTAGGGCTGTACTGCATGATCCTAAGCATTATTTTGCTAGCATGTGAAATTAAGAATATTGTGCAATAGTTTGCACACTCTGTTAAGTCTCCTTTCTTTGATAATGATATGTAGACCGCTTCTTCCAGTCTGTTGGCCACTATCTCATTTTCCAGATTTGCTGGCATAGTATTCTTCTGTTGCTTGCCATATTTCTGTAGATCAGTGCTTTCCAAAGTCCCGCCATTGGCGAAACACCGGCGGTGGTGTGCACGGCAGCAGCGGCGGCTTCGTGTTTCGCGCTAAAACCCAGAAGCGCTGTTGGTGCGCCGCTGCCACCGCACGCACCACTACTGTTGCTGCACGCGCCGCCGCAGGGGTGGCAGTGACGCGCCATCAGCACTTCTGGGTTTTGTCGTGACACACTAATGTGTCACGACACACAGTTTGGAAAGCTATGCTGTAGATCAGGGCTTTCCAAAGTGCTGCCGCTGGCGACACACCAGCAACGGCGGCGGCGGCAGTGCAGCGGCGGCGTGTGCACAGAGGCAGTGTGGGGTGTGTGCGGCGGCGTGCGTGTGCACGGCGGCGGCGCAGGGGGGCGTGCGGCAGCGCGCGCATGCACGGTGGCGGCGCGGGGGGGTGCGGCAGCACGCGCATGCACGGCGGCGGCGCGGGGGGCGTGCGGCAGCGCGCGCATGCACGGCGGCGGCGCGGGGGGCGTGCGGCAGCGCGCGCATGCACGGCGGCGGCGCGGGGGGCGTGCGGCAGTGCGCGCATGCACGGCGGCGGCGCGGGGGGGCGTGCGGCGGCACGCGCGTGTACAGCGGCGGCGGCAGCCTCCGCTAAAACGCGGAACCACTGATCCCGCGCCGCTGCTGCTGCTGCCGCCGTGCACGCACGCACCGCCGCTTCCGGGTGGTGTGGTGACACACCACGCTGTGTGTGGCGACACACTTTTGTGTCGTGACACACAGCTTGGAAAGCTCTGCTGTAGATATTCCAACAATTCCTGTACCTTTCTGACTTGGTAATGAACTGAATGCTGATCTAAATTCATCATCTAATTCTAGAGGTTCTTGTAAATAGAGAATATCTTCTAAAGTTTCTTGGATGTTGAGATTCTTACTGTATATTTCAGTATATTCCTTCCGTCTTTGTTTGATCTTCTTTGAATCAGTTTTTATTTGTCCACTGGCATCCTTTAGCATACTAATTCGAGGTTGGAACCTCCTCCTGAGTTTGAAGATCTTTGGAAGATATTCCTTGTGTCTACTTCTATCTTTAATGTCTTTACAGATGACATTGCAATAGATCATTGTTGTAATCTGTGTTCTAGATTTTAAGAATTTCATTAATGCATATGCAGTCTAAAAACACTATATACATATTTTACAAGCATCAACAAATGTAATACATTATTACAAGTTATGTAATACAAAACCTGTTAGATTTCAAGAGTTTTTTTCTTTAATCTATACATGCAATAAGTCCTTTTCTGATTTGCCAGTGATTTTGAGGTGTATATTTAATCTTTTTCCAGGTTATTCAGAGAATATTTTACATAGTGAATAGATCGTGGTCTGGAAAAATATCATTAATAGAGCTGAGGAAAAGCAACTTTCTGCAAGTATGCTAATTTTTTGCATCCATATGAACAATATGTATCAAAATACTTTTTATTCCCATAACTTATTCAGAGTTTTTTGCGCTTCACTTGGATTAGCAATAAAAGTACTATGCGTTTGGTTAGTTAGGCAGATTTTAAGTACGAAGGAAATACTAGAGGTATGCTATCCAGCTAGATATACTAGATAGAAAATTCTAGTAATCAGATAAGTATTAGTACTGATATAATCAAATAAAAACCTAGGCTTTTGCTTTTTTGTGGCAGGCAGAGCAAATCTAAACTCCAATTAATATAGGAGTTGAGTGATACTCCAGCTATGGCAGTGGCATCTGCTATCCTATAAGAACTTAATTTTAGAAGGAAGGGGAAAAATAAAAGCCAATTAAATATAAGACTGCATGAAATACTAGACAAGCTGTTTTAAAAATAACTAACACTAAATTGTAATACACATGACATTCTTTAGTTAAAGTTTCTGGTACTTTCCTAGCACCTTCTTATGTAGAATGAATCCATTCTCATCTTTTCAGACTCTGGCCCTCTTAGAAGAAGAGGAAGACATTAATCAAATCACTGACTATTTTTCCTATGAGCACTTCTATGTTATTTACTGTAAATTCTGGGAACTGGACACTGATCACGATCTCTATATCAATCAGAGTGATCTGGCTAGATACAATGATCAAGGTAAGAAAATTCAAATGCAAAAGAACAGGTTCTTATTATAAATGCAATATGCTTTTGTCCAAGTGTGTGTGTGCACACACGTACAGACACACAGAGAGACCTTATGAGAATCGGTGAGACGAGCACAAATGCACTGCAGCAACCCAGAACACCAGAAAAAGGAAACAGACCACTTATATAGCATATTCCAGCAAATGGATACCCACACAACTTTATCAAAAAGTGCCTGACCACTCAACCCACCACAGCAAAACGAACAGAAGCTATGAAAAGGATTACACTACCATACATCAGAAACATCTCAGAAACTACCAATAGACTGTTACAACCACATGGCATCACTATAGCACATAAACCAACCAAAATCCTTCAGAACATCGTAAGTAACCCAAAAGACCCAGTAGCCCAAGAAGAAAAAACAGGAGTTATCTACAACATACAGTGTATAAGGACTGTAGCAGCCACTATGTAGGACAGACTGGCAGAAGACTAGCAGAATGCATCCACGAACACCAACTAACAGTCAGAAGACATGATGAAAACTCCTTAATCTCACAACACATGGACAGACTCAACCATACTTTCAACTGGGAAACTGTGAGCATCTTAAACCAAGCCAAATCCAAAAATGCTAGAGAATTCCTGGAAGCTTGGCACTCAGACAAAGCAGCCATCAACAGACACATAGAGGTAAACAACATTTACATACCATTCATAAGAGACAATAGAAAACCCAGAAGACCAGAACACCTCCTTCCAGCAAATAAAACCAAGATATGCAAAGATTAACACCAGGATTAGCACCAATCAAACAGCACAATATACCTTAATCAAGGAACTATTAACTCAGTCAGTCAACCAAGCAGCAAACAACAGCCCAATCAAGGAACTACCAAGGAGAGAACAACACCCCCACCAACACAAGCAGGACAAGCCATGGTATATAAACAGAGAGCAAGTCCCACTCCCTTTTCGCACTGAAGATGTTGCCTAGCCGGGCAATGAAACGTCTGCAAGAAAACAAGGCTCAGAGAGCACCAAGGACTCCACAGTTCAACCCTGACCTACAAATATTCTCTTTGATTGGTACTTCCTACTTTTTCAGTCATTTACTGCCATTCAGAATTGGCTTATAGGAAAACAGTCCTTGCTTTAATACATGTTATTCAATATGCGGATTGTCACTTCTGAAGAATATAAAGGGTAGCTCAAAGCAATTTGTTAAACAAAATCATGTGTTTGCCATAACATTGCAAAGGAAGATGTGTGAAAATCAAAATAATCATAAACAGAAACTAAATCCAAACTTCTTCATTGTCCTCAAATCCTGCAATAATGCTAATTTCTACCAGGAAATTTTGTTCTTCTTCTGCAGTTGGTCAAAGCATGCAGGTGTTTACAATTTTAATATTTGACTGAACATCTCAAATACATGATAGACTGTGTGGATTTACCCTAATGGCCCTTCCACATAATAAAGAAGAGTTCTTGCATTAAAAGATCAAAGTGATGACGGAAAGGAATTCAAAATTAAAATGATGATAATAAATTGATACTGTATGTTGTTTCCTAGATATGTCTTTACTACATACAATATCAATTTATTATCAACATAATGATAATGCTCTTGTTGAACTTTGCATAAAATTGAATGTTGTTGCATGCATGTACCATAGCAAACAGATTCAGGAACCTAAACATTCCTAACTATTTGTCAGGCTCTAGTTAAATCAAAGAGTAATATTTTTCTCAAGCAGAGTCTTCTTAACAAGATTTATTGAAGCCAAAGGGATAGGGTGACAAGAATTTCAGCAACTGAACTATTTTCCATAAGAATCTATTTGTCTTCTAAGACCTTAGGGTGGAGGCTTTTGTAATTTCTTTCTAATGGCTTTTCTGTGATCTGGCAAGGAGGCAGGTCTTTTTATCAATAATGTATGAGCTTCCAGATAACTATTTACACAACTATCTCCTGATCAGCCTACCAACCAGCCCTCACACTTTTGTTTTTTTTTAATCTGCAGCCTTGTCAAGCAGAATTATAGAAAGAATATTTACTGGAGCTGTTCTTAGGTAAGTAGATAGTAACATTTCAAAAATGTGAATTTTGAATTTTGGCTTAAATTGTTTAGGGTTAGGAGGAGGGGCATGGATACTAATAGCTCCTCTACCATAGTTTTTTCTCCTCTGTGAGAGGCCTTCGCCACCAGCTGTTCCCTAACAGGTGTCAATGATTCCCTACTCCCCTGAAGTTCCTGGTTGTGAAGAGGCATTGCAGCCTCATCATCATCATCATCAGATTCTTCAAAGGCAGTCCTCACAATTATTGGACTAAAACTCAGCCCAAGATCCTGATTTCAAAGTTGTAATGTTAGTAATATTAGGTTAAGATTCCAAATCTGTCTGGAGTATGTCTTCGGGTTAATAAAGCATTGCTTTTCAAAGAATTAGGTCAGAGCTTTCCAAACTGTGTCGGGACACGTTAGTGTGTCGGCTGCAGTGTCTGGGTGTGTCGCGGCTGCTGCTGCCTCCGAGCCCTGCCAGGATTCCATGCAGGTCCTAGTGCCTGCCTTGTGCCTCCAAACCTGCTGTGATTCCGCACAGGTCCTAGTGCCTGCCTTGTGCCCTGCTGTAAGAGTGTGTCACGAAATGATGCCCTGCTGTAAGAGTGTGTCACGAAATGATGCCCTGCTGTAAGAGTGTGTCACGAAATGATGCATGTCTAAAAAGTGTGTCACCAACATGAAAAGTTTGGAAAGCTCTGAATTAGGTAGTGGATAATCATCAGCCCTAGTATACTTTTAGGAATTGAAATTTTATCTTTGATCTCTTTCAGATTGCTCTGTGAGTTTTTAAAATTTGCCTCTGGTTATATATATATTTTCTTAAGGATTTAATTACATATTTTTATACATTTTAGAGGAAGTCAAGAACACAAAGAAAACCAGATGAGCTATGCAGACTTTGTGTGGTTTCTGATCTCAGAAGAAGACAAAAGATGCCCCACAAGGTAAATAAGATACCTAAAATATAAATAGTAAGCCTAGTGACTATTATCCATATGTGGCTGATCTCTTACTTAATTAGTTTAATGTACACTGTGTGGGCTTACTCTTGCACTGGTCCAAAAGCTGAAAGAGATGCAGAATGCAATGGGTATGACTTCAACATTGTTCAAGAGGAGAGGACAAGAAACAATAATTTAAATTATAAGTAAGTTGTTTAGGGTTGGACGTAAGAGCTGTTCAACCAAGGAATAGACTGCTTCGGGAGGTGGTGGAATTTCCTTCACTGAAGATCCCCCAGAAGAGGCTCAAAGACCATCTCTTGGGGATACTGTAGTAGTTGGACTAGATGATCCTAGGGATAGTACTCCCCTTTGAGTCTTTGACTGTCTGTATGTCAGCCCTTCAAGATAAGCCAGGTCAGGAAACAGACATCGAATGTGTTTTCTTGATTGTTTGCATGAAGAGTAGAAAAGAGACAATAGTACACTGAAAATTACCAGCCGGCAAGTTTATTGATTTTGATTGCAATTTTTACATTTTTGGTGACAGAGTAAATACGAACATTGATGTACATGAGGATAGGAGAGCTGTTTGGTATTTTTAAAATGTTACTATTATTTTTCTTTTTGTAAACTGGTAATTGCAGTGAGTGGAAATTATTGTGGAATGCGTTGTTGTTCCATGAGCCCCCAATCTCTTTCTAGTGTCTTTTTTTCCTCAGCACTGCTCCTCACTTTGCTTTTTTGTGTGCAATGAGTCCATGGTATAGTGCAAAATACGCACGCACGCACGCACGCACATTATATCAGAGCTTTCCAAACTGTGTGTTGGGACATGTTAGTGTGTCGGCTGCAGTGTTTGGGTGTGTCGCGGCTGCTGCTGCCTCCAAGCCCTGCCAGGATTCTACACAGGTCCTAGCGCCTGCCTTGTGCCTTGCTGCCTCCAAACCTGCTGTGATTCCGTGCAGGTCCTAGTGCCTGCCTTGTGCCCTGCTGTAAGAGTGTGTTGCGAAATGATGCATGTCTAAAAAGTGTGTCACCAACACGAAAAGTTTGGAAAGCTCTGCATTATATATTTGTATCCACAGTCTTTAAGTACATTACTTCAGTTTGCATTTTGTGTACAATGATATATGTGAATTGTTAGGGTTCTTTTGTGTTGCTTGATCAAACACTACCAGTTCTTTGTCTGGAGCTCAAGATCTTGAAGGTAATATGCTCCATCATGATTTCACCAGTTCTTTGTTGTTCTACCTTCCATGACACTCCAGCCTCACTGACTACCAGCCATGAAAATAACATGAGAAGAGCCCTAAATAGGAGAGAACTTACCTACAACAGAGTATTGTATTGCAAAAATTATCTTTATTACTAAAGCCTTCTTACAAGTTATGTTTTCTCATGTTCTGTATGTAGTTTCTATCACATAAAACTTTTATCATGCTGCTAAAAGCAAACATCTTTCCATCTGAAAACTCTCCCAAGGATACTGAAAGTCAGTTTTAGGATTCTGTATTTTAGAATACAGAATTTTCTACTGAACAACTGAGAGTATTATATGTCTTAGCTCATGTTCTGAACTTCGAGGTACCATTTTCCAGTGCAAACTGTCATATGGGAAAGTCCAGACAAAGCTTTAGTGTGCACATGAAAGCCATCCCAAAAACATTTGTTGCTTGAAAATATTATTTGCTATCATACTATTAAAGAAATACATCTTGATTCATCTCTTTGTTTTGTAGTATTGAATACTGGTTCCGATGCATGGATTTGGATGGGGATGGCACGCTATCAATGTATGAACTCGAGTATTTTTATGAGGAACAGTGTGAGAGGATGGAATCTATGGGCATTGAGCCATTGCCCTTCCATGACCTACTTTGCCAAATGCTTGATCTAGTAAAACCAGAATATGAGGGTAAGAGCTATTATATAATAATTCTCTCTTCCATGTTGTTTGCTCTGTTTTGTTTTTTAAGTAAATTTGATCACTATGATGCTTTAAAGAGTTTTATCTCTTTTCAGAAATAGGGCCAAAAGTAGCTTTAACACTAGCTTGCTAGTCTTTGCACCTTCAGGCCGTTGTCTGGTTAATGTGAAAAGGATCACAAAAGTTATCCTGATCCACTATACTACATAATTTTAGTAGAAAATTTTAGAATTTTAGTTTAGTTACTCAGACATTTGAAACTACCTCTGCAAATAGGTGTGATGATTCAGTGCATAATAGGTGCATTTATTAATATTGTTTTTAATGAGATAATAATTCCCTACAAATATGTAATAATCTATAATCTGGTATGAGGTGATCATACACAGATGAGACACAATGCTAATCAACTCAACACACATCACGCTGAAAGCAATAATAGTAAACCTCTCCACATAGGCATTTTTGAAAGGCATATGACAAAATGCACTGACTTCTTTTGCTTAATTTATCTGAATTCATTCTTAGCAATCAACCTTATAAATACCTTCACCAAGAACAAAAGTCCTCAGTTCTAGCAAGTAATTATGTTAGTTGGAATTGGCCTGGTCAGTTCAATCTACCTGGGAAAAACTATTAGTGGTGCCCCAATTTAGGGAGTGAGTGGGGGAAGTCTTAGTGGCACTGCTCTTCAGTGGCTCTATGGAATGTCCTCCTAGTAGACATCCAGTTGGCTCCCATCCTGCCTTCCCAAAACTCAAAACAGAGCTCTTCCAGCGGTCATTCTGGTTTGGTTTGGTTTGGTTTGGTTATACAGTAGTTTGGTTTGGTTTGGTTATACAGTAGTTTGGTTTGGTTAATTTAACTTTATTCTGTGTTTTTCATTAGTTTGTCAACCTTTTATTTATTTGTTTGTTTGTTTGTTTGTTTGTTTATTTATTTATAGTGATATTTATACCCCGCCTATCCGCTCCCTAATGGAGGACTCTAGGCGGCTTACAATCATATATACACTTCAAATTATACAATGCACCAAATTTACAAATCACCGTGCGTGAAGGAAGAGGGGTAAGGGAACCGACTCTATTAGGCTCTGGACTACAATTCCCAGGATGCCTTGAGCCGGCTGCTGACGTCCTGTAGCTGTCACATCCGGGTTCGTCATCACCACCGTCATTTGATCTCCCTCCGATCCTCTTCTCCGGCGGAGCTGACTTCCCGACAGGACGCCAGCAAATTAGCCCACTTTTTTTTTAAGGTGGTACCCATTTATCTACTTGCTAAGCTTTCGAACTGCTGGGTTGACAGGAGCTAGGATTAACGACGAGAGCTCGCCGCGCGGGGTTCGAACTGCCGACCTACTGATCGGCAGCCTACAGCTCAGCTGTTTAACCTGCTGAGCTACCGCGTCCCTCCAGTTATATACATTTTGTTTATTGTTTCTTATATTTTATTTGTTTATTTAATTTAATTTAATTTATTTTATTTAATTTGTTTATTGTTTCTTACTCACTCGCTGGATCGTCACCTTGTTGTGGTGAGTGGGCTTGTGTGTTCCCAATGAACCCTGTGAGCGAAGCCGTCGGGAGTCATGTACTCCTGGCAGGGTCACCCATGGCGGTAAGGTCCAGGGGGAGGAACCAGACAAAGAACGATCCAAGAAAGTCCTCAACGGCAGAACAGGCGGAAGATAACAAGGTGTATTGTTACAACGGCTGCGAAGGCGGATGAAGGCTGCAGCAGACAAAAGGTTACCAATCGTCATGGTATCCATGCCATTGGATTAGAGCCTTTTTCTGTGAAGGTTGTGTGCTGATCGTTGTGCACCGATCTCCACACATAAAACAAATTCACGCACAGGCGTCTTCCAACCACACCAAACCCAAAACAACCAAAAGTCCCATGGCGATTGACGAATGGCAACGGGGGCAGGACTGTGTAATCCGGAAGCTCCTAGTCATGGATCAGCACATGGGCGGTGGATACGGATTCAGTCGCCCTGACTCAAGGATCGAGGCAGTTGAGTAGTTCGGCAGCTGTATCCACGACTGAGCAGCCCTATTTAGGATCCACTCTGCTCACCCCATATGGGGAGGGGGCTAGAAAAGGTGCCCTAAACATAGTCTGCCTCATTTTCTCCCTGACTGGATTACCGCGACCAGTGGGGTCACCATCTAGCGGTCGTAAAAAACACATGAATTTTGGAACATGGAATATACGGACACTGCAAGACAATATGGATAGTGAACGACCTGAACGTAGGACTGCCATTATTGCAAGGGAGCTGAGACGTTTTAATATCGATATAGCAGCACTCCAAGAAACTCGAAGAGCAGGAGAAGGACAGTTGAAGGAAGAAAAAGGAGGTTATACCTTCTTTTGGAAAGGACTGCCTGAACAAGAACGACGAATACATGGGGTAGGCTTTGCTATCAAAAACGACATTGTGAAGCTCTTATCAGAAGTTCCCACTGGGATTAATGAACGACTCTCAACTCTGCGAATAAAACTCGCCAAAAACCAACAGGCAACTATCCTAAGTGCTTACGCACCAACACTAGATGCAGATGAGGATATCAAGGAAAAATTTTATACCCAGCTGGACACCATCTTATCAGAGATACCAAAGGAGGATAAAATTATCCTCCTGGGCGATTTCAATGCAAGAGTTAGGCGTGATTTTGATTTGTGGCCAGGGATCATTGGGAAAGAAGGAGTTGACAACAGCAACACGAATGGAATCTTACTTCTGACTAAATGTGCAGAGCATAACCTTGTCATTACTAACACACACTTTCGCCAGAAAAATAAATTTAAAACATCATGGAAGCACCCACGGTCGAAGCACTGGCATCTTTTAGATTATGTAATCGTCCGTGCTAGAGATCGCCGTGATGTACTTCTCACCAGAGCCATGACGAGCGCCGATGACTGCTGGACAGACCATCGATTAATTCGATCCACGATGGCCATAAAGATTGTCCCTCATCGTAGGCTCCAAGGAAGAAAACCAAGGCGTAAAATGAATACACTGGCCCTTCAAGATCCTATGAAACGAGCTTGCTTTCAATCAACTCTCAAGGAACATCTGCCTATGGAACTTCCTGAAAATGTTGAGGAACACTGGATTAAATTGAAGACTTCTATCATTTCAGCCTGTGAACAAACTATCGGATACCAGACTAAGAGACATCAGGACTGGTTTGATGAGAACGATAGTGAGATTGAACATATTATTGACAAGAAAAGGAAAGCCTTCCAGATATGGCAAAAAGATATTAACTGTGCCGTTAAGAAAAAAATCTACGCCAGTGCAAAAGCAGAAGTCCAAAGACGAACTAGAGAACTTAAGAACATATGGTGGATAAAAAAAGCCCAAGAAACCCAACATTTTGCAGATGCTCACGATGCACGGGGCTTTTTTAATGCCATAAAGGCCATCTATGGACCAACAAACCATGGTACAAATCCCTTACGCTCAGTAGATGGTGCTAAACTTCTAAAGGACAAAGAGTCTATTGCACTGCGCTGGAAAGAGCATTACTACAATCTCCTTAATCGTCACTCTACTGTGGCTGACGAAGTCTTCTTGCAAATCCCACAAAAACAAATAAGAAATGAGCTTGCAGTACCCCCTAGTTTGGAGGAAGTCAGTAAAGCCACTAAACAAATGAAAAATAACAAAGCTAGTGGACCTGATGGGATTCCTGCTGAAGTCTTTAAAGAAGGCGGGCCTGAACTTACACAACAACTTCATAAGCTCATCGAAAAAATCTGGATGAGGGAGGAGATTCCAGCAGACTTTAGGGATGCCATAATTATCACTCTCTTTAAAAAGGGTGATAGAACAGACTGTGGAAACTACCGAGGCATCTCCCTTCTAGCCACAGCAGGCAAAATCCTGGCAAAGATCATTGCAAACCGTCTCCTATCTGTATCAGAAGACATCCTCCCTGAAACGCAAAATGGCTTCCGCCCTTCCAGGGGAACAGTGGATATGATCTTCACTGCACGACAGCTTCAAGAAAAATGCAAGGAGCAAAACCGCCCTCTGTACATGGCGTTTATTGATCTGACTAAAGCTTTTGATACTGTAAATCGTACTGCTCTCTGGACCATCCTTCTGAAAATCGGATGCCCTGATAAATTTGTGAACATCTTGCGGTTACTCCATGACGACATGATGGCAACAATCCTGAATAACAATGGCTCTCAAAGCGATCCATTTAAAGTGGAATCCGGCGTTAAACAGGGATGTGTTATTGCTCCAACCTTATTCGCTATCTTCATCGCTATGATTATGCACCTTGTTGAAGAGAAACTTCCTACTGGTGTAGAAATTATATATCGAACAGATGGAAAGCTTTTTAATCTTAGTAGGCTGAAAGCAAAAAATAAGGTAATTGCAACTTCTGTTATAGAACTTCAATATGCTGATGATAACGTAGTCTGTGCACACTCCGAGGAAGATCTTCAAACTATCCTAAACATCTTTGCAGAAGCATATGAAAAGCTCGGCCTCTCGATTAACATTAAAAAAACCAAAGTGCTTTACCAGCAAGTTCGAACCAATCCCTCTGCAGCGCCATCAATCCAGCTTAAAGGTGTGTCACTAGAAAATGTCGACCACTTTTCTTATCTCGGCAGCCATCTATCAACAAAAGCCGACATCGACGCTGAAATTCAGCATCGCCTGAGCTCTGCGAGTGTAGCTTTCTCCCGAATGAAGCGTAGAGTGTTTGAGGATCGGGACATTCGCAGGGAGACCAAAATGCTTGTTTACAAAGCCATTGTACTACCAACCCTTCTGTACGCCTGTGAAACATGGACCCTCTACAAACGCCACCTCCAACTTCTTGAAAGATTCCATCAACGCTGCCTCCGAAAAATTCTGCAAATTACTTGGGAAGATAGGCGGACTAATGTTAGCGTATTAGAAGAAGCGAAAACCACCAGCATTGAAACAATGATCATCCAACATCAACTTCGCTGGACTGGTCATGTTGTTCGAATGCCTGACCATCGTCTTCCAAAGCAGCTACTTTACTCCCAACTTAAGAATGGAAAACGGAATATTGGTGGACAGCAAAAGAGATTCAAAGATACTCTCAAAGCTAATTTAAAAAAAATGTAATATCAGCATTGAGAACTGGGAAGCCCTAACTCATGAGCGTTTCAATTGGAGGTCAGCCTTTATTAATGGCGCTATGGACTTTGAAGAAGCACAAGTACAGGGCGAAAAGGAGAAGAGAGCTAAAAGGAAGGCACGTCAGGCAAACCCTCATCATGACCGTCTCCCACCCGGAAACCTATGCCCTCATTGTGGGAGGTTGTGCGGATCCAGAATTGGCCTTTATAGCCACTTACGGATTCACCGTTAAAATTTTACCTTTGGAAGACAATCTTACTCGGCTACGAGTGATCGCCAATGAATGATGAATGTTTATTGTTTCTTATGTATCTTATCAATAAACCACCAAGAGTCCTTAGGAGTTTGGGAGTCTAATAATAATAATAATAATAATAATAATAATAATAATAATGATGATGTTAGAGCCAGTATCTACAGTTATTCTACTAACTGTAGCTACATTTCAAACTACAGGTAAGAAGTCCCTTTGTTTATAAACACAAGTCAACCATCTTGCTTGGCATCTGTAGAACATGAAATTTTATATCATTATTCATGGAAAAGGCTTGTGGCAAGTTCACATGATCAGGTTGGCATACACTGATTCAAACTGAGTGGACAAAATCAATCAAGTTGTTTTGGAAGTAAACCTGCTAAGAGAACATGTGACTTAGTTTTGAAAGATGCTCTTACTCTCCTTTACAAATCTTTAAATATTGTTATGTGATCTGTGAGCTAGGGACTTTTTTGTCCCAATCCACTAAAACTGTTGACTGCTAGTAAAATATATATGCTGGTTTTTCAGGAAGAGTTACTCTGCGAGATTTGAAGAGATGTAGAATGGCTCATGTATTTTATAATACATTCTTTAACCTCGAAAAGTATCTGGACAATGAACAGCGGGATCCCTTTGCTGTGCAAAAGGTATAAAGCAGCTCTGTTTCAAAGTAATGATTACATAAGGAAAAACTAGAATTTTATAGAGAAAAGTGACAAGAATATTAACATTTTCATGAAATTGAACAGGTATGGCCAGTAGTATAAAATCCAACTAAAAGTAGTTCTTTCCATCATATACCTAATAACTCAGAAAAGACATGGGTTAAATTAGAATAAATGATGGCAATGTCTGCAGCTGAACGTTAGGGCAAGTGCACATTGCATAGTAGTCTTATGACGCAGAGCAAATTAGCCATTGCACTGTGAACTGGCATACATTTCTGCACCTCATACAAAGCTGAAATTATTACACCTGGTTGCTTGATCTCATTAGTGGCAAAGCCTGAACCCATTGCAGTTGGTGACAATTTGGGGTAGTTTTTAATTCACTGGAGGTGAGATGGATGTCTCTTAACATGCTCTGTTCCTGATTCAAAATCCTTGGCAACGTTCTGCCTCTGATACACATGTTGGAGCTGTGCAATACTGCAAAGGGCAGGTATTAAACCTCATTTTAACACTTAGGTAAATTCCTTGGTGGGAGGGAGGGAGGATGGAGGAAGAGGAAGATTGAATTTGGTGACTGATATGTCTATTCTCAAATCAAAGTAATCTTTGGGACGAAGCCATCATTGATTGCTCCAATTGCAGCCTTTTGGATTGTTTGTGAAATCATGGCTTGTGGAGACAGATCTATATTTCTTTCAGTCATGCCTCATGGTCAGCCTCCTTTGACTAGGACTTGGTGTTAAATCAGAGCTTCACAGCTCAGCTTCACTCCTAGGCTAAACTTCGCAGACAATTCAGCTAGATAAGAATTTTATTGCAAACAAGAATGAAGCATGAAGCCATACAGAACAGTTGATTGCCTGCTGCCAGTGAGAGTGCAAATACCCACAGTAGTTTAAATGCATGGCTCCCCTCCCCCTTGGAATGGTGCTTGGTGGTCTTGAAGCTGAGTAGCTGTCATATATTTACATAATTTCCATATATGAGCTGAGAACTGTTAGCTCCATCTTCAACTCTCACACTCATTTAGATTCTCACTGGGTGACTTTAGATGTGAAAGATTGTAGATGGAACACATTGACAGTGAGTCAGTTGACAGATTATCTCATAAATGGCAACTCAGTGCAAGTGGGGAGAAATCTGATTAATTACATATAGTACCTTAACTAAGTAAAGGTAAAGGTTTCCCCTGCACAGTCGTGTCCGACTCTAGGGGCCGGTGCTCATCTCCGTTTGTTAGCCGAAGAGCCAGCAGTGAATGAGACTGGGAAATTCATCTTAATTTCCAAGATTCTGTATTTACCCCAGACAAGCATTACAAGATATCTTACTGAAATTTGTGTAGATCTTGCTTCCTTGGTCTTGTGTACCTACCACATTGGGCTAGTCATTCTCTCTCAGCCGAAATTACATCATGTGGTTCTTGCTGTAGAGAAAAACAGGAAGAGGGAGTATTATACAGTATATCCTGCCTTGAACTCCTGAATATAAGCCAAGATATCAATTCCATGCATACATATATACATCAGTTATTTATTATTTACATGCATAAATAAACTTAAGACATCTCTCTTCTTAGAGTGTGTTCATGTAACAAACACTGTTAATATATTGTTGTTGTTCATTTAGTCGTGTCTGACTCTTCGTGACCTCATGGACCATAGGCTCAAAGGCTTTAGCGTAGTCAATGAAGCAGAAGTAGATGTTTTTCTGGAACTCTCTTGCTTTTTCCATGATCCAGCGAATGTTGGCAATCTGATCTCTAGTTCCTCTGCCTCTTCGAAACCCAGCTTGCACTTCTGGTAGTTCTCGGTTCACATACTGCTGAAGCTTAGCTTGTAGGATTTTGAGCATAACCTTGCTAACATGTCAAATGAGCGCAATTGTATGGTAGTTTGAACATTCTTTGGCATTGCCCTTCTTTGGAATTGGAACGTAAACTGACCTTTTCCAATCCTGTGGCCACTGTTGAGTTTTCCAAATTTGTTGGCATATTGAGTGCAGCGCTTTAACAGCATCATCTTTTAGGATTTTAAATAGCTCAGCTGGGATACTGTCTTCTCCGCTAGCTTTGTTGTTAGTAATGCTTCCTAAGGCCCACTTGACTTCACTCTCTAGGATGTCCAGCTTAAGGTCAGTGACCACACCATCGTATTTATCAGGGACATTAAGATCTTTCTTGTATAGTTCTTCTGTGTATTCTTGCCACCTCTTCTTAATCTCTTCTGCTTCTGTTAGGTCCCTGCCTTTTTTGTCCTTTATCATGCCCATCTTTGCACAAAAGGTTCCCTTGATATCTCCGATTTCCTTGAAGAGATCTCTAGTCTTCCCCTTCTATTGTTTTCCTCGATTTCTTTGCATTGTTCATTTAAGAAGGCCTTCTTATCTCTCCTTACTATTCTCTGGAAATCTGCATTCAGTTGGTATATATCTTTCCCTTTCTCCCTTGCCTTTTGCTTTCCTTCTTTCCTCAGCTGTTCATTACATCGGTGATGCTATCTAACCATCTCATCCTCTGCCGTCCCCTTCTCCTTTTGCCTTCAGTCTTTCCCAGCATCAGGGTCTTTTCCAGTGAGTCCTCTCTTCGCATTAGGTGGCCAAAGTATTTGAGCTTCAGCTTCAGCATCTGTCCTTCCAATGAGCGGTCAGGGTTGATTTCCTTTAGGATTGACTGATTTTACCTCCTTGCAGTCCAAGGGACTCTTAAGAGTCTTCTCCAGCACCACAGCTCGAAAGCATCAATTCTTTGGTGCTCAGCCTTCCTTATGGTCCAACTCTCACAGCCATAAATTTGTTTAGCTACACTCAATTGCTTTGGTGCCCTTCCTAAATTTTCCATCAATTCACAAAAGTGCGAAGCAAAAACAGCTAAAAATGAACCACATTCTCAAAGTGTTTTCACTTGCTCCCCTCTCCATCCCTTGCTGAATTCCTCATTCTTATGCTGGATAGCCTTTTTTTGAAGTTCAACTCCTCTGGGAGTACAAGTTAGGAATGGAATCTAAGTTATTAATTTCAACTTACATATCTTCCAACATAAAGAACAACAGAATATAATTTCAAAAACAGTGATATTCAGAAAAAACACATATAAGCAACATCCACCGAAACACCCATATAGGAAAAGGTACCCCGCTGAAACATCCCAATCACAGCCTCCACAAAAAAGAACCCTAACATCCTATTCAATGAACAAAACTGCATACAAGCAAAACAATTCTTTAGTGCTTATAGGTTGTTTGCAGTTCTGGATACCAGTAGAAGGGAAAAAACAAATCAGAAATTGGCTGAAAAAGCAGTGATTATTTGACTCATTTGTAAGACAACCTCTACTCATTATCCATGGTTAAATAAATATGAAGATGTAGCTTGTAATTTATGCACTGTAGTTACAGAATTCCTCTCTGTACAAAATTATAGTTAAGTTTTTCTGCTCTGATATTCATGGTGATGCCACTTCTAGTATACAGTAAGATCTTATAGCCACTTCAAAAATAACCCCTGAGCACTAACATTATGCAACCTCCTCAGAGTCCTACCGTAATTAATAGGCAATGTGGATTTATACCACCACCTACCTTTCTTCTTCTTCTTCTTTAAGATAAAGGCATTTAATATGAGGGTTTTTTTCAATAGAGAAAAATAAAAGTTGAAAAATTGGGTTGAAATATTTTATGATCTCCAGTACTCAAAGTAACTGCTCATAGTAATGAATGTTTTAAAAAATCAGGACACAACTGTCAAATTAGTATTTGTAGACTATATTAAACATCATGCAAAACTATAAGAGAAACCTTAGGGGATTCATTTGATGTATCTAGACATTTGGAAAATTTCAAAAGCAACAAATTATTTGTTGTTGTTGTTCAGTCGTTTAGTCGTGTCCAACTCTTCGTGACCTAATGGACCATAGCATGCCAGGGCTTTCTGTCCTCCACTGTCTCCCGGAGTTTACTCAAATTCATGTTCATTACATCGGTGATGCTATCTAACCATCTCATCCTCTGCCGTCCCCTTCTCCTTTTGCCTTCAGTCTTTCCCAGCATCAGGGTCTTTTCCAGTGAGTCCTCTCTTCGCATTAGGTGGCCAAAGTATTTGAGCTTCAGCTTCAGTATCTGTCCTTCCAATGAGCAGTCAGGGTTGATTTCCTTTAGGATTGACTTGATTTGACCTCCTTGCAGTCCAAGGGACTCTCAAGAGTCTTCTCCAGCACCACAGTTCGAAAGCATCAATTCTTCGGCGCTCAGCCTTCCTTATGGTCCAACTCTCACAGCCATACATTACTACTGGGAAAACCATAGCTTTAACTATACGGACCTTTGTCAGCAAGGTGATGTCTCTGCTTTTTAATATGCTGTCTAGGTTTGCCATAGCTTTCCTCCCAAGGAGCAAGTGTCTTTTAATTTCATGGCTGCAGTCACCGTCTGCGGTGATCTTGGAGCCCAAGAAAATAAAATCTGTCACTGCTTCCATTTCTTCCGCTTCTATTTGCCAGGAAGTGATGGGGCCAGATGCCATGATCTGAGTTTTTTAATGTTGAGTTTCAACCCAGCTTTTGCACTCTCCTCTTTCACCCTCATCAAGAGGCTCTTTAGTTCCTCTTCGCTTTCTGCCATTAGGGTGGTATCGTCTGCATATCTGAGGTTGTTGATATTTCTCCGGGCAATCTTAACTCCGGCTTGTGATTCATCCAGCCCGGCATTTCTCATGATGTACTCTGCATATAAGTTAAATAAGCAGGGTGATAATATACAGCCTTGTCGTACTCCTTTCCCAATTTTGAACCAGTCGGTTGTTCCATGTCCGGTTCTAACTGTTGCTTCTTGACCCGCATACAGGTTACTCAGGAGACAGGTAAGGTGGTCTGGTACTCCCATCTCTTTAAGAATTTGCCACAGTTTGTTGTGATCCACACAATCAAAGGCTTTAGCGTAGTCAATGAAGCAGAAGTAGATATTTTTCTGGAACTCTCTTGCTTTTTCCATGATCCAGCGAATGTTGGCAATCTGATCTCTAGTTCCTCTGCATCTTCGAAACCCAGCTTGCACTTCTGGTTGTTCTCGGTTCACATACTGCTGAAGCCTAGCTTGTAGGATTTTGAGCATAACCTTGCTAGCATGTCAAATGAGCACAATTGTACGGTAGTTTGAGCATTCTTTGGCATTGCCCTTCTTTGGAATTGGAATGTAAACTGACTTTTTCCAATCCTGTGACCACTGCTGAGTTTTCCAAATTTGTTGGCATATTGAGTGCAGCACTTTAACAGCATCATCTTTTAGGATTTTTAATACTGTAGCTCAGCTGGGATACTGTCTTCTCCGCTAGCTTTGTTGTTAGTAATGCTTCCTAAGGCCCACTTGACTTCACTCTCTAGGATGTCCGGCTTAAGGTCGGTGACCACACCATCGTATTTATCAGGGACATTAAGATCTTTCTTGTATAGTTCTTCTGTGTATTCTTGCCACCTCTTCTTAATCTCTTTTGCTTCTGTTAGGTCCCTGCCTTTTTTGTCCTTTATCATGCCCATCTTTGCACAAAACATTCCCTTGATATCTCCGATTTCCTTGAAGAGATCTCTAGTCTTCCCCTTCTATTGTTTTCCTTGATTTCTTTGCATTGTTCATTTAAGAAGGCCTTCTTATCTCTCCTTGCTATTCTCTGGAAATCTGCATTCAGTTGGTTATATCTTTCCCTTTCTCCCTTGCCTTTTGCTTTCCTTCTTTCCTCAGCTATTTGTAAAGCCTCATCAGACAGCCACTTTGCTTTCTTGCATTTCTTTTTCTTTGGGATGGTTTTAGTTGCTGCCTCCTGTACAATGCTACGAACCTCCATACATAGTTCTTCAGGCACTCTGTCTACCAGATCTAAACCTTTAAATCTATTCCTCACCTCCACTGTATATTCATAAGGGATATGATTTAGGTCATACCTGAGTGGTCTAGTGGTTTTCCCTACGTTCTTCAATTTAAGCCTAAATTTTGCGATAAGAAGCTGAGCCACAGTCAGCTCCAGGACTTGTTTTTGCTGATTGTATAGAGCTTCTCCATCTTTGGCTGCAAAGTATATAATCAATCTGATTTCGGTATTGACCATCTGGTGATGTCCATGTGTAGACTCGTCTCTTGTGTTGTTGGAAAAGAGTGTTTGCTATGACCAGCGTGTTCTCTTGACAAAACTCTACTAGCCTTTGCCCTACTTCATTTTGTACTCCAAGGCCGAACTTGCCTGTTATTCCGGTTATTTCTTGACTTCCTACTTTAGCATTCCAGTCCCCTATGATGAAAAGGACATCTTTTTTGGGTGTTAGTTCTAGAAGGTGTTGTAGGTCTTCATAGAACTGGTCGACTTCAACTTCTTCAGCATCAGTGGTTGGGGCATAGACTTGGATTACTGTGATGTTGAATGGTTTGCCTTGGATTCGAACTGAGATCATTCTGTCGTTTTTGAGGTTGTACCCCAGTACTGCCTTTCCCACTCTTTTATTGACTATGAGGGCTACTCCATTTCTTCTAAGGGATTCTTGTCCACAGTAGTATATATAATGGTCACCTGAATTAAATTCGCCTATTCCTGTCCATTTTAGTTCGCTGATTCCCAAGATGTCGATGTTCAATCTTGTCATCTCATGTTTGACCACATCCAGCTTACCTTGATTCATAGATCTTACATTCCAGGTTCCTATGCAATATTGTTCTTTACAGCATCGGACTTTCCTTCCACTTCCAGACACATCCACAACTGAGCGTCCTTTCGGTTTTGGCCCAGCCTCTTCACTCTTTCTGGAGCTACTCGGAATTGCCCTCCGCTCTTCCCCAGTAGCATATTGGACACCTTCCGACCTGAGGGGCTTATCTTCTGGCGTCATATCTTTTAGACTTTTGATACTGTCCATGGGGTTTTCTTGGCAAGGATACTGGAGTGGGTTGCCATTTCCTCCTCCAGTGGACCACGTTTTGTCAGAACTCTCCATCATGACCTGTTCATCTTGACCTGACTTCATTGAGTTACGCAAGCCCCTTCGCCACGACAAGGCAGTGATCCATGAAGGGGGTTAATATATTATGTGATCATTAATCATGATCAGAGGGTTGTCTATGGTTAAATGTGTCATAAGAACCCAGAACCCATTTCCAGTTAATATTAAACAGATACTGAAATTATGTTTCCAGATTTCAGTTACTTGACTGAAACAGTAACCTCTTGGCTTTGCGCAAGTTAAGTATGGTTATAGAGCCATATGGCATTGGTGAAAAGGTAGCAGCGTGTCTGTGTGTGTATGCATATATTTAATATAATGATTTAATGTGTTGTGCAAACTCTCAAAATTGTTTCAGTTGGAAAGGATAGCAAGATCAGTAATAGTCTGCAACCAGAATAACTTTAAGTCAGAAATTAAAAATCTTTAAAGCAACTCCTGTATCATGACTAAACTAATTTTTTAAATACAGTGATGAAGAATCTGGAGCACCTCTTCCTTAATATTTTCAAAAATATAAACAATTTCACACCAGGAAGAATGAACCTATAGCTCTTCTAACATACTATTAATATATAATATATTAGTAGTAGTATTGTACACACACACAACTATATATATTTACAGCATGTAATTGACTGTAGCTTGAATCATGTCAACTGGATTTCTATTTTCTCAGTGGAAACGTTTCGCTCCTTATCCAAGGAGCTTCTTCAGTCTGAGCAAAGTTAGTAAGACATATTTAGGATTCCCTTACTAACTTTGCTCAGACTGAAGAAGCTCCTTGGATAAGGAGCGAAACGTTTCCACTGAGAAAATAGAAATCCAGTTGACATGATTCAAGCTACAGACAATTCCACCTGGATGACTGAGAACCTTCATAGACAGCATGTAATTGACCTGAAGACATGCTGAATCCAATCCAGAGATCTCTCTATCTTTACTTTCAAGGCTGGATCTCCAGTTTGTATTTTCTTGAACTGGTAGCCCTCAGGTTACGACAGCAATTGGGACTGGAATTGCCATCGCTAAGGGGCGTGGTCGTGAAGTGCAATGTCATGTGATCATGTCACTTAGCAATGGCAGTCCCAGTTGCCCTTGTTAAGTGAAGACCTCACATGACCGTGACTTCCAACTTCCTGCCAGCTTTCCCATTGACTGTGCTTGTGGGAAACTGGCAGGGAATGTCGGAAACCGCGGCTCGCAGCCACGTAATCATGAGCCAGGCGCCAAGCACCCGGATCGCAGTCATGTGACAGTGGGGATGCTATGATGGCCAGAACTCTGAGGACCGATCATAAGTCCCCCTTGTTCAGCGCCGTCATAACTTTGAACGGTCACTGAACGAATGGATGTAACCCAAGGACTACCTGTACATGTGGATCAGACTGTTTAGCTGAAATGAATGATAATTAAGAAAGTCTGGATTGGATTGTCTAAATTCAGATATTGTCAGGCCCAGCCCAAGAATGACGGAGAATCAATCCAGTCAAACTTCAGTTCTTTATTTGCTCACAACATATAGACAGAATCTTACCAGACTAAAGCAACACTACCTAACCTGAGGGGAAATAACCTGGGAAAGCTCTAGGGCGGGGCTATTCTGAACCTCTTAGTTTTCCCACAATCACTTCCTGGACTGTTTCTCCTCTTATCTTGTCCTCCTCCTTGGAATGTACTCCCTCCTTCCTGAGAACCAGCAGCATTACTGAAATCCACCACATAACCTCCCTCTTCAGAGACACATTCCATAACAGATATATACAAACAAGAATTATTAGTCTTTAATTATTTTGTATGTTTGAATAGGAACTTGCCATAATATCTGCAGGATATTTCATTTAGAGATAATTACCAAAAAAAGTATGTGATAGTTTTCCTTTAAATGCTTTCTAATACTTTGTTACCTTATTTATTGCAGATATTTACAATTATGTACATCATAATCTTTAAAAGACTTGTTTGGTTTCACCTGTTTGTTTCTAATACATTTATTTAGGATGTTGAAAATGATAGTCCAGAACCCTCTGACTGGGACAGATATGCTGCTGAGGAATATGAAATTCTTGTAGCTGAGGAGTCTGGCAATGTACAGTTACAAGAAGGGTGAGCAAAATCGACAGTTGCTTGGAACACTTGCTGTTCCAAGAAGTTCTGAAACTCATTGTTGAAACTAGAAGATATTATTTTGAAATAAAGTTAAAGTGACAAACATGTTAAAACAGAGAAAACGGTGTTACTAAGAATCAAAATCTGATGGCTAATTAAAGGTCTCACCAGCGGTAAGATGAAAAGAGAAGCCTAACCTCACAGCCCCACACCCTACGCCTTGCAAAACACCTGCAGTCCTTACCATTCCAGGGTCAGTGGCAGTCCCTGGGAGTTATTTTGAATGCACAGTGAGAAATTTTTACCAGCCCTATGACTAAAACAAATATTTTCCTCCCAATGTTTGCAGTAGGATGGAAATATTAAAACAAAATCCTGATGAAGTTAAAAAAGAAACAGATTAAATGACAGGCTCAGGTGAAAAGACTTTGGATATTTTAGAGGCTCTGGCCTCAATCCACAGTAGAAGGTAGCACTGTCCTGTTTGTAACTAAACTTGGAATGCTAGTTCAAGTGTTTGGTAGTGCCTTGCCTACCTTGGCTGATTTCCAAACGCTAAGCATGGTTTGACCTGGTGATTATTTGGATGGAAGGCCACCAGGACCATCCATTTAATGCTAGACTGGAAAGTTGAAAAAACATCCTGGAAAAAGAAACTGGCTCATCATGATGAAGCTCAGCCTTGATCCATTTTTTTGCAAACTAATTTTGGCAAGATTGAATGAAGATGGGCAGTATTTCAGAGCAATGTAGTTATTTTGGAAACACCTTATCTGTTACCAACCAAATATACTTTTCTTCTCCAGCACTCCTGTTAGAGATATCCTTTTATGCCATGCTTATTCTAGAGACCTAAGAATAATTTGTGTTTTGGGAACCTGCATATATTTTTTTAAATTTTCTATCCCGCCTTTATTATTTTTATAAATAACTCAAGGCGGCGAACATACCGAATACTCCTTCCTCCTCCTATTTTCCCCACAACAACAACCCTGTGAGGTGAGTTGGGCTGAGAGAGTGACTGGCCCAAGGTCACCCAGCCAGCTTTCATGCCTAAGGCGGGACTAGAACTCACAGTCTCTTGGTTTCTAGCCCAGTACCTTAACCACTCGACCAAACTGGCTCTCATTTTTCTCCTTCTCCAAGCCCCCTCCATTAAGGAATGACATGTGCATATACTACTGAGAAAGATTACTTACAAACATGGTAAAAATTAGATGAATGAGCAACATTCATCTCAGAAGCTACTTTATCTCAGGGGTAAAAAGGAACGACCTTCAAATGCAATGTGCCTCTTCCTGTAGTGTTTGAGCCCAATCCTTGTTGAACTATCTCTTCCTTCCAAAGCAGTCATTTGGGAAATGGAACAATTTTCCTTATTAATTTTGCAAAACATATACGGTGCCACTATAGATATACTTGTGCATGCAAATGCATACATAAAAAATGTAAGGAGAAAAATGGGTAAACAGTGAGGAAAATGGCCACGACAACATTTGCAATTTTTACATTTGAATGTTACGCTGAATTATCACAGCCTGTATCCTGAACTTTATCTTCATATGAGTTCTTTACTTAGCACTTAACTCTATTTACCATCTGGCCTATAATTCAGACTTGCTTGTCTTTAGGTTTCATAGGGCTATGCTTTTTATATTATACTTGTCTTCATATATTCTAAAATTAGTATCAGTTGAAAACTAGAAATTGATAGCCATACCATTTCAGTGTTAATCTTTGTATTCATTTCTTGTAGTTTCTTTGAAGATGATTATGAAACAGATGAACTCTTATCTCTGTCTGAAATTGGAGAAAAGTCAGATAATTTAGTTATTTCGGATCTTTCAGCATAAGAATGGAGGTTTGTCCCTAAAGTCTACCATTATTAAATGGAAGAGTCTTCAGTTCTTACATTTGAAGAAATAATCATGTTTTCTTTGACATAGCTACCAACATCTGAAACAGAAGCACAATTATACAAGATATATTATTTGTTTCTCCAATGTGATATTTTCCTAACTATCTGGATATGCATAGAATGTTTGTGCAGGGATTCATAGAACCTGTAAGGAAACAACAAAGACTGGATAAAGGTGAAAAAGTTTGTGTTTATAAAAAAAACCAAATAATTTAAAGCAACCAATAAATTCTTGAGGTTTTTTTTTTCATTTTAGATTCTTCCTCCTTTCATTATTTAGAAACTATCTTCAGTTTCTTGTCTTAGGACGTAATTGTATACTAATGTTAAATTTTTTGATGCATCAGAAATACCTGTCAGTTTCTAGATTATTTGTAGCTCACTTCAGATATTTATATGCATTATAGAATATCAGAATGATGATAATCTAATATGGGACTTTCAAGAGTTTATTTAAATCTAATATCAAGTCCTTGTTTCTTTGTTTTAAAGTATAATATAGAAAAGAGATGGCCCTTTGGTTTTCATGGTTGCTCTTCATGGGAATTTTTTCCTTTATTAGTTTTCTTCCAAAAAAGCATTCATGTCTTAGGAAATGCAATAATCCCTCTCTGTAAAAGAGAAAATAGTATATCTTTTCCAAACATAATCAAGGAGGTGAATGACCCAAGATTCATAGCTGATTGCAAAGCCCAACCAAATTATAGCATTTCAAATTGAAGTGTAGAAAATTAGGATCAATTGACAAAATGGGTACAAACTCTTCCAAGAATAAACAAAACTCAGGTAAAAAAATAACATTTACAAGACACGTCCAGGAAGATGCAGTTAATATCTCATCCCCCACCCATTATTTTGAATCTTGTTCTTCAAAAGGTTTTTTTTTAAGCTAAAAGGTAATCCCCATTCATATAAAAGAACCATTTACAATAAATTGTTTAAAAGTTTCTAAGTGGCATAAAATTGGCTCCCACGTAAGGTAGTAAGTTCCCCTTCAGTGAAGGTCTTCAAATGGAGGCTGGATGGCCATGTTTTAAATGTTTTAGCAGGTCCAGCACTGAGTGGGAGATTGGATTCGATGACCTCAGAAGTCCTTTTCATTCTATGATTCTGTGATAAAACGATGCCATAGTGACAACAGGTACAACCTGCCTTAGAATTGACAATGAAGATATTGAAGTGGTAGGTAGCTTCTGCCTTTTAGGGTCAACTAAGACGCCAGGCTTGTCGATCGGAAGATCGCAAGTTCGGATGTTCGAATCCCTAGCCCTGCGTGCGGAGTGAGCTCCCGCACTAGCTCCAGCTCTTGCCAACCTAGCAATTCAAAAGCATGCAAATGCAAGTAGATTAATAGGTACCACTTCGGTGGGTAGGTAACAGTGTTCCACGTGCGTCATGCAGCCACGTGACTGGAAGCGTCTTCGGACAACGCTGGCTCTTCGGCTAACAAATGGAGATGAGCACCGGCCCCTAGAGTCGGACATGACTGCACAAATGTGCGGGGGGAACCTTTACCTTTTATCAACAGTAAAGGAACAAGCAATCAAGGAATACACCACAGATTAGCACTTGGTAGAGTAGCCATGAAGGCCTTGGAAAAGATACTCAGATGCCAGGATGTGTTTATACCTACAAAGATCAGAACAGTGCAGGCAATGGTATTTCCCGTGACATTTTATGGAAGTGAAAATTGGACTTTAAACAACAGGATAGAAAAGAGTATTGACACTTTTGAACTTTAGTGTTGGATAAGACTTCTTAGAATACCATGGATAGCCAAGAAAACAAACAACAAATGGATCATCAAAGAAATAAATCCAGAATTCTCACTTGAGGCACAAATGACCAGGCTCAAACTATCCTACTTCAAGTGCATTATGCAAAAGCCTAGCTCTCTAGAGAAGGTGCTAATGCTGAAAGGTGGAAGCAAAGAAGATGACCAGCAGCAAGGTGGATGGAGTCAGTTACAGTGGTGATATGTGCATCATTGGAAGACCTGAAAGAGCAGGTTAGGGACAGATTGTCATGGAGAAAATCTATGTGGTCACCAAGAGTCGACAATGACTTGATGGTGTATAATCATCCAATCAATCAATCAATCAATCAACATACACTGACATTACACGCAACAATAATAATACTGTAGTTTATATGTTGTGGATAAGCAAATGTCCCTGATGATGAAATGCTTCAGTTCAGGAACTGGGAAACTAAGACAGTTCACAACAAACATACATTAGGTGGTATTATAAAATATATGAATTGTACATGAGAAGACTTTTTGTGAGAAGACTTTTTGTTCAGTCCTGCAGTCCTGCAGGTTTTTTAATGGATAATTTTTACAAAGACACCTGGGTCACCAGCACTAAAAATCTATAAGAACATAACTCTTTTAAATGCTTTTGCAGCATATTTTAATACTAGCATGTATAAGGATTTTTCTGTGTTCTAAAGGCACTATTGATACATTTTTGTCCATTTCTCACATTGTGGTGGAACAGATTAAGCTCAATTTCTTTTGAAAGACACATTTTGCATCCCAGTCTTTAAAGTACTGCCTTAATTTAAGCTATTGAATATGAGCATACTTTGGGCAAATTGAACAGGTTAGGAATTGTAATGTTCAATTTCTAAGTGCTTAGCTTGTTTCTGATAACACAATACTAATGATCGTGCACTGTGGGGAATATACTAAAAGAGTTTATTTTTCCTATGTGTGTGTATCTTTGTATATATAGCATACTTTAGTTACCTTGAGTACTCTGGGTAGAAAGGGATGATGATGATGATGATGATGATGATGATGATGATGATGATGATGATAGTAGCAGCACTATAGTCAGTGTAACTTATCCTTTACAGTTTAACATACATGCTAAATCTGAATTAGAGTTGAGCTTCAGGATTCAGTTTAAATGCCAGGAGTCAGCTATGGAATATCTACAGTAACAATCAGTAAGAGTTTGTATTAGTGTCTAACTAGCTTATTGATTTAGAATATGATTTTCATTTAGGCTGTGAAAGCTTTGTTTCATATCCCTAAGAAGATGTAAGGCTTTATAATTTTCTGGGTTATAAATCTATGTGGGAAAGGGTCAAGGCAATTATAGGAAAAATTTCAAATTCAGTATCCAGCAGGTTCCAGCTATTTCTAAGTAAGCCATAGTCTGAAACCCTGGAGGACCACTACTAATGAATTTAGATAATATTCAGCTAGGAGGACCTGTGGCATAAGACAGGTCCCAGTATGATGTACCTTTTTTACACTACCAAGTATTTTTCAGTAAAACCCTACGTAGTTGGAATTAGGAAGAAAAGTTTTGTTTCAAGGGCTTAGTCTATTGCACCTTATTTTAAAAATTAAATATTATCCTTTTGTGATTATCACAGTACTAATTATCAGCACATATTTTTAACAGTGCTGAGTGCACTTTAAAAATGTTTTTTCTCCAAGGATTGCTAACAGGGCAGCATTGAAAATAGAGGCTGTTATAGAAGATCTGCAATTTTAAAAATAACTTCAATAATGTCTTAATTCCAAGCAAAGTGTTATAATCAGAAGAATTTGAGAACCAACTAGAAATGTATTTCTGAAGCAATAACAAATATGGTTTTCTCTACAGCACAGAGGAAAAAATCAAGCCATTATCATTAGCTCCATTTGAATATGGGCTGATAAATGTTAAGAATAAGAAGGAAAAAGGAAAAAAAAAACAAATATACTGTAGGTAGAGATAGAGAGAATCCACTTTAAGTAAAGAATCTAGTAATAAGAGTTTTCTCAGTCTATAGTTCATACAAATTAAGAATAGCAGATTTATGAAAAGCTACTGTTGAGAAAAGTTGCCTCTGAATAAGGCTTTACCATACTTTTCAATGAGTTTTATGGGAACCAGAAAAACTGTTCTTCCCTTTGTACCCCTCACATATATTTCTACTGCTTCTCTTTTCCATAAGAGGCCTGTTGAAATAGGGTAAGACAGTGAACAAAAACTCTATGCTTAAAATCTATGGCTCTCTTGGTGTTTTCACAGTGGTGGTGACAAAGCAGCTGCAATGTATCACAGATTATTGTGAAGGGCTCCTCTGGAGAATCAGGTTCTTTTGGTACTCTGCACCTCAAGTCCAGAAGCCAAGGGTCAGCATATGGGTTGCCTCCAATCTTTGCCTGATGATTTAAGGGACGTTTTCCCCCAGCTTCCTGCCATGTCTTGTTTCTTTGAACTATGGCAGGACTTAATATGTTTTTGGTAACATTAGAATCTCTCTGCTGGAAGCATTTTATAAGCTTACAACAGTTATAAAATATTTTGTTCCCATGCCAACCTATACTATTTCACCATCTAAACATATATTAATATACGTTATTTTGATTTGTATGCATTTTCCTCAATCACTTATACATTTGAGAATTTGGGATCCATAAATGCTTCCCTTGATACTGTCCACTTGTTAGGAAAACTATTTAGTTCTTTGCTCATTTCCCTAGTATATTTGATGTAGTCTCAATGTATTCGTGCCAGCTTTACAGTTCAATACTACGTATCTAACAGACTGCACAACTTTTGACTCAACAATTTTTTTCCAAGGTGCAGAAATTGATAATACACATTAATTTATTATATGCAAAACACTGGTAAAGTGAGTTGGCAAATTCAACAACTATTTTTTAATAAAAGTGACTGACATGGTCCAAACTCAAATGAATACTGATGTATACTGAATTCGGTTTGGCTTGCATGGGGAGCCAAGTTCATGCAAAGCTCTTACAATTTTTACTCTGAAAAACGTTACTGTATGCTTGTACTTGTTCTAATCAGGAATGATTCTATTTTAAAATACCTTCATACAGTTTATCTGAAGAACATTTTTAAGGGAGAATTCAAACACAGCTTCTTAAGTACAATTTATTTGAAGTTCTCAGAACCCTTGGATGTCCCAAACTTCTTTTGCTAGCAATGCTGTTTCTATTATAATGTTCCTATTAAACTTGATGCTCTAAAGGCATCCCTTTATCACTCACAAAATCCCTTTATTTACGCTAGACACAAATGTGTAGATAGATAACTGTTAATTGTCTGGATGGAACATTGTTATCCTGCCTGCCATAACCTCATCATCAAATACCAGAGGCCATTGTTAGCATTATTACACTTGAAGCCAAACACATATATTAGCACTGCATTTGACAGAAGTGATGTGTTGCTAGGTTATTTTCATAAGATACTGTATTCAGAAACATGGAAAAAGTGAGTTTTTGCTCTTAAGGGATGTTTTAACCAACCAGAACAACTCCATGCATTTTATTTCCAGTTCTGCAGAGTCCCAGCTATACATCATGACTGAAGCTTGTTGTTGAAACTTTGTTTGTGAAAAGTTACCTTGTTTAATTTTGATAATAGTTTATAGAAATTATTTTCTGCCAGATCTTGAAAGTTCTTCTCTGCTCTTGTTGCTGTACATCAGTCTTTCTGCCTGAAGAGCAGAAATAATAACACCTACCTCATATTAAAGGGGTTAAATAATTCAGTTAGCTATATTGTATAGATATTCCTTTCGGTAAAGGGGTCAAGCAGTACTTGGTTAGTAATACATACAGTATCTTTTCCTATTCAGAAAAATGTTTTCCATTAATTGAAGTGGAATGAATGGGATGGTTTGGCTTTTTTTAGAAAAAAGTATACTATGACTGGTATCAAGTTTTTATCCATGGTTTATATTTTAAAGGAGCAGCCAGATATTTTCTACTGGGGGGGGGGGAGATTGTCACTAAGAGGCAGTATTGTGCAAAAGATACAGACCAAGCTGAATTATTCCAAGCAGTATCAAGTCTATTAATAAACATGATATGTGGAGGATATAATTTGATGTAATTCTCCAGATTTAACATGAAAACTATTCTAAGATAGCTTTAGAGCATCTTGCACAGCTTTCAAAGACTAAGTACAATGCCAAAAATAATTTGTTCTATATGTTTAAAATCAAAGTATATTAAGTTTAAGTAAAAATATTTTTAATTAAGAGCACAGAGACTATAAAATTAACAAGGATGAATCCTTGTAAATAAAATTAATGCTTATTCATGTATCTTAATATGCTTTGTTAAATGTTAACATTTGTAGAAATTTTAAGAGGTAGAAAAAATTGTGAAACTTGATTGTTACAGTTGGTCAAAAGCTACTTATGTTGGGAATGGCTTTGCCTTAGCTATTTTACTTTGTATTTTTCTTTTTTGCAATTAAAATATTTTTAAAACTAATGGATGTTATTTATTCTCCATTTTATAAGAGGAATTATGGAGACAGAGAAATAAGTAGAAAGGCAAAACGGAGTTGACACTTACCCAGAACGAATTCTCACTGAACAAGACATACTTCTGAAGAGAACTGCATAGGGTTGTAATATTTGTGGGTAACAAAATATGCTGCCATTTGGAATCAGTTTAATAAAAATTAATCTGTGACATTTGATAGGAGTATCTAAAATTTTAAATTGTGTCTTGTAAACTGTGCAAACACTTTAGAACTACATGTTTAATATTGAAAACATTCCCATTGCCTTTGTGAATTTCATTTCAGAAAAAGAAAGTTGTAAGTTGCCATTACCACCCACCACCCCCACCATCCTTGTTTGGCAATTCTAAATCCACTTACTAGGTAGTGAGAGGTGTCTCAATTTAAGTCATGCTCAATGAATTAAATGGGGCATGCCATGATTAAAATTATTGATTTCAAAGTATATATTCTAAGTATGACTTAAATTTGAACCTAGCTCTAATAATTTATTCCAAGTAAACAAGCATGCAGTGCACTGCAAAGTTTTAAATTTGAATGCATAATAAAAGCCTTGTCTAACATAGCTTCTGGGGTACTATGGTGAGATCTTACAGACCTTCCTGGCACTTCCCCAATTGATCCAAGAATGAGCAATCATCCCAGGAAACTGGCATTACTTTTCTTGTTGATGTCTTCCTGAGCTACCTTACCCAGTTTTCTTATTTGTCTTGAGATTGTAGGCTGTTGGGCAAAAATTACAGGTTAACGTCAATCAAACCAAACAATTGTTTGAACATCAGTGCTCTGAGAGAGAGCACTAAAGAAATCTATACCTGTCCAGTGCTTTCCAGTAAAACTGTTTGGGGACTTCAGACTCACTTCTGATTGTGATGCCATTCCAACAGAAGAAACAAACCACGTTACTAGTTTATTAGTGTTTCTGAAATTTCAGATTTTTTAATTGAAATATGGATGAACTTTATTTTTCTGTCAATGACTACCTCCCTTCGTGGATCATTTGTTCAAAGCCTCAGCTTTACCAGGGCTAGAAACCAGGAGTCTGAGAGTTCTAGTCCCGCCTGAGGCATGAAAGCCGGCTGGGTGACCTTGGGCCAGTCCGTCTCTCAGCCCTAGGAAGGAGCCAATGGCAAACCAGGAGACACAGTTCTAGTCCTGCCTTAGGCATGAAAGCCGGCTGGGTGACCTTGGGCCAGTCACTCTCTCTCAGCCCAACTCACCTCACAGGGCTGCTGTTGTGGGGAAAATAGGAGGAGGAAGGAGCATTAGGTATGTTCGCCGCCTTGAGTTATTTCTAAAAATAATAAAGGCGGGATAAAAATTAAATAAAATACATGGAGAATTTTCTTTCCTCAACCTTCTTTCCTTTACCTCTTCCATTCTACCCAATGGGCTACTGGAAAATGCTCTTGCCAGAGGACTGTACTGCATTTTGAATTGTGTTTTGCATCAGACCTTGGGCTACAGCCTGTCATACCAGGTCTTAAGATAAGCAAACTATTTAGAAGGGTTTGGGGGCTGACTTGAGTATAGGGGTCTTATACATCATGACTAATTGAAGTTGGAATCCTAAACACACTTTAGGAAATAGACTCTACTGAACTTAGTGAAGCTTAATGTAAAGCAAAGAGTTACTGGCTAGGTTTGCATGGCATATTGAACCACAAGCTAGACTTGCACATTTTAGTCTGTGGAAGAAGCAGTGTCAAATGGGTATTGTATCTTCAGAGTTGTACTGTACTGGAGAGAAATCCCATGCCAGGAGTCACACACTAAAATCTGATCTGCTATCAAATCTAACCCTGTCAATCTATATAGTGGACAGAAGCCACCAGAATCCAAGAAAATAACATTCTGAAGAATCAGTTAATAGCAGGAAAATTCCCTTTTCAGGTGGCTTTTAAGAAGAGGACAGGGAAAGCTCCCAGGAGGGCAGCAGAGCTGTTTTTTCCTGGCTGGCTCAGAGCCAAGTAAGCTAAGCCCCAATTTCCAGGGATTTGGAAATTGGAGAACCAAGACTATAGCAGTCTGAAGAACAGTTGAATTTATCTTATACAATGATCTAAGCTGTTGGGGGTTTGTTTATCTTTGCCTTTACTGAATTTTATTTTGTTATCCTGAGTCCTGTTTCTTTGTTCTGTGTATATTTCTGACTGGAGAGGCAGTCAGCTGATAAAGACCTCATCAAATACACCTAGTTGTTTGTCTTGTTTTCCTTCCTCACTTTGTCTTTCACTACTGTTAATTCCCTGACCTTGATATACACAATAAAAGGCTTGAATTTATTTATTGAATCAGCCACTCATTTTCAGACTTTAGCATGCTCATTAGGCTACGGTTACTGAGAAGTCAGAGGAGGTGCCACTGTTCTCCTTAAAAATTAGAGACGGATTTTCTCGTAATAGTGGATAGCACACTATTTCAGCACACCAAAAAGAAGTGTGGAAGGTGTAGTATAAGGATATAGAGACTCTTTTGTAAGTGCCATGGGGCATGGGGCTTAACCCACCATATTCCTCAGCATAGTGCATGGGGCTTAACCCACCATATTCCTCAGCATAGTGCAAGTGCATTGTGCATTACATGTACAAATCCAAGAAATTAGGTTAATAACATATAATGTGGCTAAATTAACCAGAGATAAGTGCATCATAAAAACACAGCACTACACTGTAATTCAAGACAACTTGGACTATTGCCTGTAATTAATGCATTTAAGATTTCATTAATAAACCAATGGTGTGACTTGATTCATACACTGTACTAAATCATAATTCAATTTGATTCTGGCTTTAACCCTGGTTTATTACATAAACTACAACTGACTGGGCCAGACACCATGTTATGCCATAAATGGTTTTTTAGAAATCCCAATAGCTGGATTTGCAGTTATGCTATGCCCAAAGCAAACCAATTATATTATGGCATAAAGTACAGTGTGAAACCAAACAATTTCTTGGTTTAGAGCAGACTTTCTCAACCTTTTGACCCTGGAGGAACCCTTGAAATATTCTTCAGGCCTCGGGGAACCCCTGCACATTCAGGCTCAAACATAGGCCAGAAGTTACAAAATTATTATATTCATTTCATGTTTAGGCCTGTATATGATCCACTGTTAAAATTTTACCTTTGGAAGACAATCTTACTCGGCTACGAGTGATCGCCAATGATATGCACTAACAGTGTTCTTAAACTAAAAATAATGAAACTTACCTCTTTAATGTGAAGTTGCTCAAATTTGAAATATTTTTTAAAATAAATCGTGATCTCCCAGGGAATCCCTAGTGACCTCTCGTGGGACCCTAGGGTTCTATGGAACCCTGGTTGAGAAACCCTGGTTTAGAGTATAGTATCAATACTGACAAAAGGCAGATATATTTCTAATTTCCATCAAATTTAAGAGAAGCGATACTTTCCCTAAACAGTATAAGATGCTGGATAAAGTTAAAAAATAAAATAAAATAATAAAATAAAATAAAGATGAATCAAGACATGATATAAATGAAGATCATGGGAAATTGCAGAAAATGCAGAAAATGTGATTCACTCTGTTGTCAAAGGAGCAATATCTAGAGGTTGTAAGAGCTCCTGATTCTAAACTGAGTAGCAACAGAGACCAGGTTTCTTTTTCTTTAATAATAAACAAATTGGACTTGTCTCCCTGATTATAGCAATATTCTTTATAGGGAATGGCTCTTTAAAATTGTCTGATAACTTGTAAGTCCTGTGGTCTCCTTTTGTGCCACTTCTTGTTCATCTGATGATTTTCCATTTTGGGAAAAGGTTTTGGTTAAAGCATTACATATGTATGGTGTAGTTCAGCAGTAAATGAGAAAGGTCAGAGTCTTCTATGAACTACCTAATCTCTGCTTATGCAAGCAACACTCTCAGCCTCAAAATCACTCCCCTCCCCACCCTGCAAAAAGGAGATAATACTGATTTCATAGGATTGTTATAAGGACTACAACTAGGTAATGTATATGAAGTTCTTTGGATATTTGAAAGAATACAAATATTTTTAAAACCTGGATGAACCTGAGGGAATATATTTATTTTAAAATATTTTTATCCTGCTTTTCAGTTTTTTAAAAATATAAATAAATCATAGCTGTATGGTCTGTTGAGTCTCTGCTTTACATGCTTTTAAAATTTTATTTATTTATCAAATTTATATGGCCACCCATCTCACCAGAAGTAAGTCTGGGCAGCATACAAAAATCAAATCAGACAATCTTCAGGCACTTCTACATAGGAGTTTGTGCTATCCCAGAATCATTCTCAGATTTCTGAGAATACTATCACCACCATACAGCAGACGAACAAATTAGAGGATCCAAAGTGGACAGGGGTATAGAAGGGTGCTAGCAATTTCTTCTATTACCTTTTGTGTGGATTGAAAAAGGAGGATAATGGGATTTGTGTTGCTTCAGAATCCGTTCTTTCCCCCTTCCCAAGGCAAACTTCTCAATATTCTACCTATTGCTTCTCAGCCATTTTAGTCTAGTGCATTGTGAGAGAGACTGGCATAGGCTTAACGTGTTGCCTGAACATAGCCAGAAAAAGTAATCATGATTGGCCTATATGTCATCCAGATTATCATCCAACCTCTAATTAAAATATTAATGAAATATTTGTTTTTAAACAGTGGAGAGCCAGTACGATGTATCAGTGAAGATACTGGTCTAGGAATGTCATGGAAAACTGGGTGACTTTGGTCAGTTGCTCTCTGAGCCCAGCCTACCTCACAGGATTGTCACAGGAAAAAAAGGAGGAGAGCACCCTACTGTATATATTTTACCTAGAGCTCCTGAAAGGTGTGATATAAATCAATCTAATAAATAAATGAGCAAATATATAAATTTGGAACTTGCAGGATGGAGGATTTCCCAGGCAACAAATTGTCACAAGGTAAGACTGGTTCCAAAGTCCTCCATTCTCTAGAGGAATAGGAAGAAGTTAGCTAAGAACTGCACTGCTTCTTTTTTGGGTTGTTTCAGTCTAATTTCCTGTCTCTGGGGAATATTGTCTCTGTACAAGCAATGTCACAGTATTTTTATGCAACTTGCAGCCTCTTTAAATCAAAGTTGATTCTAAACAGGAACCAGCATCATTGTATAGTTTGCTCAGAAGCTTTTCTTGTACATTTTTCTACTAAAGGTTCTTTTAAGAAGCTGTGATTTGACCATCCCTCTATTTTTATTTCCACCACCACTGATTATTTTGTTTTTAATTACTTAAAGTTAAAAAGGAGTCTTTGCATCCTCTTTCTTACTAAAGTTTGATTCTATTTATCTCTTGTGAGATTGGTCTATTCCCAAGACTGGTGAACTCAGGAAACAAGAACCACTTGGATTTCTGAAAATATCTTTATTGCTAGTAGCGTAATGTAACAGAATCTTGAAAGCCTACCAAATTTTCTCACACAATGTATACTCAATGTAATTAAGGCAGAGTTACTTTGAGTCTTTTTTCCCTGAACTCCATAATCTCTTCTGTAATGGCTGTTTCCTCCCTTAACTGTCTTGTCCCCTCTGCGTTCCAAAGATCTGTTAGGAATTCCACATTTGTTTTGTTTTGGGCCTCAGATCCCATTTCTATAATCTTGATAGGTTAGACAAGTGAGTGGAAAATATAGGAAACCACCTTCCCAAAATTCTGAACATTGGGGAAAAGAAATAATATACATTAATATAGGATAAGTGTTATCTGCCTTGATCTAAAAAGAATATTGAGAATTATAGTTGATCACAAGATGAACATGAGTTGGCAGTGTGATATCGCTGCTAAAAATGAAAATGCATCAATAAAATACCGACTATCAGTAAAAACATTATTTCCAAATATAATATATTCTGCATTTGTTAAACTCTATTTCAAGCACTAAGTCCAATTCAACCCATTACATTTTAAGAAGGTTCAGAGACACTCAAAAAGATGTATAAGCAACAAGAATGTTCAGTGTATTAGAAATTAAGTCTAACAAGGAGAGACTGAGGGAACTAGGTATGATTAGTCTAGAAAAAATATGACTGGGTTGGGACATAATAGCAGTTTTCAAGTACTTGAAAGTGTCATACAGAAAAAGGTTGAGAACTGGAAGGCAGATTTCAATTGAATGTTAATTCTTCCTAACAGTAATAGCAATTTGACAGTGGAACCACTTACCAAAGGCAGCAATTAACTCCCATTCACTGGATGTATTGATACAGAGGCTGGACAACCATATGATAAGAGATACAGTACTTGGATTAAGATTCCAATACAATACTTGGAAGGAGGTTGAATATTATGGACTAAATAAAATAGGAGGAGGAAGGAGTATTAGGTATGTTCGCCGCCTTGAGTTATTTATAAAAATAATAAAGGCGGGATAGAAAATAAATAAAATAAATAAAATAAATGGCTGCTTCCAACTCTATGATACTATGCTTTTTCTCATCTCACTTTGGCCAAGAGGTCTTGGGGTTTTCTCACTAGAACTAGAATTCATGTCCAAGATACTGGATCAGTTACTTTGATCTATTAATCTCAAGAAGTACATGTGGCTGTTAACACCATTAGCTGAAAAAATTATTAAGAAATAAACTTTGCAAACTCCCCCCCCCCCCAATTTGGGTGAGCTCTCAACCACTACAATAAAAAAAAGCAGCTGGAAAAAGATGCAAGGCCACTCATGTCCTTTTGAAAAACTGCAAAGTTACAAAGTATGTATTTCTCTCCCATGTTTTTGCCTAAACATCTGCACCAGCTATTTATTTTAGTAACTGCTGTACTAAAATCACATACTTCGCAATTTTTATCTTGTGAACAGCACTGCAGTTTGATTTTTAATATGTTTGTGAAATAATTTTAAAAGGTTGTAAAATAGAATTATGCTGAGTCATTACAGAAGATGATTGGACAATAAGAGTGCTCAAAAATATTGTACAAACTGGTCCATCTGTTATTGTCTTGAACAAGTCAAACACGTTGGAAGTGTGATCTGCCCTGCAGCTGAGTTTTAAATAGCTATGCCTCTGGGCAAAATATATAACAACATTCAGCATTATAGCATTCATTGTAAGAAAAGACTTACAATAAAAAATTTATTTAATGTCACCTTCTACAGTTTTCCGTAGAAATGGTAATCCCACAGCAATCTTTAAAGAAAACCAAAACGACGACGTGATGACTTCAGCCACATCATTGAAGAGATACTGAAGTTGCATTTTGAAAGAAATACATCAGAACCTAAGCTGTGAGTTTTCAAGAAAGCAATGCATTATTCCCACCACATACATATCCTTCACAACATTTAAACAGTAAGAACTACAATCCAAACCACATTAATACCAGTAGAACATCACCCTAAGAAGCAAAGATAGAGACCTATGCATACTACCAGGTTTCAAAGTCATAAATTCTAGAACCTTTGCAGTGAAGGAGACTGGAACATGCAACTGAAGCATTCATCCATTCAAACTACATATCCAGCTTTTCAAAATTACATAACTTTGTTTCCATTTTTTAAAAATAAAATAATGTAATTTGTCCAATTTCCTATGCATCTCTGTTTATGGATCTTACAAATATGTACTGAAAACTGAATCCAGAATTTATGGGATCACTATATTCACAGCTATTTTTAGACATCATATGGCTACCTACTGGAACTTAAATATGAAAGTTATTTTTCTACATTTTTCAATTTTAGTGCAATTTTGTTATTGTTCTGTGAATGCTCGGAACAAACAATGACTGTGTGACAAACATTTGGGCAATACTTTACACATTTTTCTACTAAAAACTTTGTTCTGAAAGAAAATTGTATGTATGAAGCAGTTATAGCAACAGGTAGATTGAGCAAAAGTTGCAAAAAAGATCCCTTGTTTTTTTCTAGTAAAGTATAAAACATCTTTTCATTCAATCAGACTAAGAGCCAACAATGGAGGAAGAGATTAGAGAATGCAAAAAGCATTCAGGTAATTTCCATCTCTCAAATTACATTTTCTATAAGCAAAACAACAAAGAAAAGTTGCCAGAATATAGGGATTCAAAACTACTACTTTTGACAGCCTTTTGTTGCTAGCATGGTAGGCTGTACTATTATTTCATTAAATTTATGAATGCCCATTTAGGGAATAAAACAATTTTAAGCACCAACATTTTTGAAAAAGTATTCAGAGCACTAAATATTTTATGTTGTTTTACATAATTCAATTTTAAGACTATGGCAGCATAGAAGAAAACTTGTTTCATTAAAACAAACTTGAATTAACCATCAGTAACAAAGATGCAGAATAGCAAATAAACAGTTCCAAGGAACATTTAACTTAAATAACCAGCTAATGGAATGCTATTTAGTGCAACTGGAAATTACTGAAATTATTCTGTCTAGAGAAAAGGCGTATTTATGATACAGTAGAACGTTCATAACTGAACTATTAGAAATCTCTGGAAAGAAAAAAAGGTTGATGAATATACTCCAAAATAGCACCTTGTGTGTGAAAACACTTTTCCAGACTTCTGGTTTGATTAGCCTTCTTAACATACTGAAAGAATAAGTTTTGCTTTAGCAAGTTAAGGTTCAAACATGGAAAATAGATAATGGCAGGTCCCATTTGGTCCTCATAAAAGTCATATTCATATTTAACTGATATATTTTAATACGACATATTAAATTGAAAATTAAATGCAAAATTCAAGAGGTTGGCTGCAAAAAAGACAAGAATACTAAAGAGCATTTTCCACCATTTACTCTCATTATCAAAAATATTTTTCAACTCTTCTTGCAAAACAGAAACAAAAAAACATACTGAACACTTACATCACATTCTTCTTCCTATGGCTTTAACCCCCTCCCCTCCCCCACCCTCCCCCACCCACAGAAAAGACGGGAAAAACAAATTTGAAAACCAACAAAATAATTATTTGCTCACATTGACATAAAATGACACCTGGTACACTACAGAAGAAAAAGGAGACATCACCCAACTGGTATCCAAAACTTTTTTCTTATTTTCAGACCTAGTAACCATCATTGTACATGCTTTGTGCCAAATCCAACATATCTAATGTTACAGTTCATTAGCAATGTTAACCAGTTAACAATCAGATGGCAAACATAAAAGTGTTTAAGAATCTGTGGTATAATCTCTCTTTACAACAGCTACTGAAATATTGCTCTAAATCAGAACATTGTCCTTTATATATCAAAATAAGAAAAAGGGCAAAATCCAGTGTTGCAAGAAAAACCTTTGACTTGTGCAACAGGACTTTTCCTGTCCAACAGTCTTCTCTTCCCTCCAAAGGGTCCCCCAACCCTCCAAAACAGATTTTGAGAGAGCATGGAGGCTGTAAGGAAGAGGCTTAATTGGATACAACCCAATATTTTCTATTCTAGTCAGCCCATACTTTATGCAAAATAAAAAATTAAATATTAGACACCAATCCTGGAAAAAAGCAAAATTGATATGAATTAATATATTTTCAACGTATTTTCAATATGTGTTGTCTTTTCCAATGGTGTAACTTAGAATTAATTTCAAAATCCTGCATAATCAGCAGGGTTTATATCAGCTCTTTAAGGATATCAACTACAACACCTCCATGCTTGACATATTCTACTATTGCATTACTGTATAGGATTTAATCCAGGGCCCTGCTACATTTCATTTTGTGTATCCTAGTTCCAACCAGGCAAAAGCAAAGCTATGAATATAAATTGGGGAAAACCAGGCACCTAATCTTGGAAGAAGAGGCATGGTAATTTCAAGTGAAAACAATGTCTTGACAGTGTCATATGCCTGAAACTGCAAGAAGGGGGTGATAGTTGTTATATTTTAGAATCTAAAATACAATGATGTCTCAATAACTTTGGCATAAGACTTAAACCACTTTTATTTTTTAGCCAACTAGCATAACAGAGTTAAAAAAATACAGTATCTATTTCATAATGAACTCAGCAAAAATATCCTGAAGATGAATGTTAAGTTTATGACACAGCATGACACAGATTAATGACATCAATCTGTAAACTTAAAAATAGTGTGAAATTAAAGAACAGGAATGCCAACTTTTTCTTTTCCAAAAGATGATCAAGCATATGAAAGTCTTGAGTGATATCAACTGAAGCTAAAGACCAATATGATCGTTTCTTGGTTTCAGGTCAGCATACAGTAGTTGGACAATTACAGTAAGATTTTTATTACTGAACAAAGTTTAGGTGCTGAATTATTAACTTCCCTATCCACAAATAATGTGGTATTACAAGACTGGCTGTTGAAGTGTTTATTGGTTTAGCATGTCACTTTTCTTGCAATAATGATACTGAACATGGATACATCATAAATTAGCACAACTGTGATGGACTGACTAGAAATAATTTCAGTATATTAAATCAATTTCTGATTAAGCACAAAGCATGAATTGGTACAACAAGGTCAGTATATGCCAAAAAAGTAGTTGTGTATTAAAAAATCATTTACATTAGCATTTGATCTCAAACTATGAGGTGTTGTAAGAACTAAAGACAGTTTTGGGATAATTCCGCAATTACCAGCAAACTATTTCCCTGACACTAACACACAACATAGCAATGAAAACACTTGATACAAGTGATCTATACGCAGGAGCTCCGGCAAGTTAAACAGAACCATAGCTGCCTTCAAAATTGTAGCAGTCCCCTTACCAAAGGAGGGGAGAAAGAAAGAATGACTCAGCAGTCATATCTCATGTCCATAGCTTCATCCAAGTTCTTATCATCATTTGTACTGGCAGCTAAAAATGTCGTTACTGGTGACCCTGTCATATTAATTACACTGGTACTTGTGCTGGCATTGCGCACAGCAATGCTGGTCACATTAATGCCCAAAGTAAGCCTAGTCTGCTCCAAGGCCTTTTCCGGCACTGCAAATGCCTCCAGTTTCTTTTCCCCATTAGCCATATATGAATTTTGGCAGCCGCGGCATATGCAGTCCAAACAGGCTTTGCGATTCGAGTAGCAAGGGCAGCGCTGGCCACGACATGTAAGAACACTTGGATTTTGTGTAGCTCGGCCACATTTGCACCCCTTCTTCTCTTGTGCCTTTTTGTACACAGTTTTTGTTGGACTTCCTGGCATAACATGACTGCTAGGATTTTTTTCTTTTGACTTTTTTAGCATTCCTGATTTAGATTTTGGGTGAGATTTCTTGGTGGTATGGTCTAGATTTTTTTTCATGCTTTTATTTGATAATAGTACAGTTTTACCTATTTTAGGAGCAGTACCTCCATTAGGTACAGTTGCTATTGACTGCAAAGACATCTTTGATTCCTGTTTCATCATTACTGGAGCTGAGGCTCCCAATGTTGGGCCACAAAGAATGCTAGAAATTGGAATATGCTGAAGCTTTTCACTGTCACTTTCTGATCGTGATCGCTTTCTGTTTAATTTTGCTACCTTAGGTGTTGCAGCTGTACAAGAAATCCCATGAGGTGAAGCATCCACTGATATATACACATTGTGGCTAGTCGGTGGGGGAGAAAGCTGCAAAAATGGGCCATTTGTTAAATTGGTTTCCAGGCTGTGCTGCAGATTAGGGCTACATACTCCTGCATTAGAGTCCAAACTCCGTAGCACTTCCTCAACACTCAGTAAAAGAGGATCACCAGGTTTGATGTCTTCACTGAAACTGTGAATATCAATGCCGGTTGCACACAAGTCAGCAGGGGAAACTATGTCACACATAGGCTGAAGACTGCTAGAAATATCTTCAGTTTTTATGTACTGTCCAGGATTACATACATTGACTGTATTTGCATGTTCAGGGGATGGAATATTTACTCCAAGTTTATCTACTGAGAGCCCATTACAACTGGGCAGACCATTAACAGTGGAGCCTTTTACATCACAATCATATGTGCTTTCAGGTATGGAACAACTTGTTGGAGGCTCATGAGCATACTCTGAAGTTGAAGGTGATGGGGAATGGATCAAACACAATGCCAAGGCTTCATCAGATGCTTTTTCGGTGTCAACATTGAGTGGGGTGCCATCTTTAAGCAAAGTCAAAAGATCTGGGGAACTGTCAACAGCTTGCTTAATATCTCGTCCTAGTGGTGTTTGTGTTATGTACTCACATAGTTTTTTATAACAGTTCACCAGAATGCTTAACTGTTTATTTTCTTCAAATTGCTCATAGTCTTTGCACCAACTACATGATGGTTTCATCATCATCTTCTTGCCTTTACAGGTTTTGCAGACATAATGCTGACATGTAGAGTTGGTGGGTGCAATTGGATCTTGTAGCAGATTTCCTAAGAGGAAAAAAAGGGAGATTATAAAAACTCAAAAGTAATTTCAAAGATTGTTTTTCAACAGTTACAAAGTCTGTGTAATACCACTGCTGTTTGTTTTTTCTGATAAGGCTAATAGCAAAATTTGTCACAGGTATCATCATACCTGTGACAGCACACACTATATCAGCTCTCTAGTATTTTTAATATTAGAGCAAGATACAAGAGTTTCTACAGTTCCGTAACATTTGACAGTTGTTCTGGGCTGAATGATCCAAGGCTCTCCAATATGTTCTCTGGTTAACTATGTGATATAAACCTTACTTTTAACTTTTAGAAAATTGATTACAATGTAATCTTATATTGAATAAGTGATAAAATTTAATAAATAGGCATGTGACATAATTCAGTTTTTAGTGAAGTGTGAATTCCAAGGACTTCATTTATAATATTCCTATTTATAAGGAAGAGGGAAGAATACACAAATTGGGTCAAAGCAGCAGAAGCAAAACAGAGGGTTCATTTCTTTTGTCGATGAAGACTAACCATGAAGTGAGAAAAGGTATGTATTCGATACTGTAATGTTTAAAGGATGGCCAAATTGCATATATGTGTCGAAAGGTGGCTATGCATGCACATACATCATGTTTAAAATATTAATATTCCTATGGGGCTTTCCAATACTTCAAATGTAAACTATAAAGCAGAAAAGAGAGAAACTGACCATGCATTACACATACTGCTTGACTACTGAGCTATTATGTACGCCCATTCTGGACACTGAGAACCCCCAATGCTGAAAATATCAATAGTGGGGAGATGAACTATTGTCCTCTCACTATATAGAAAGTACTTTTCATTGCTTCTCTTGTTCTTAAACCAACTCCTAAGACAATTAATAATAAGAGAAATGGTGAGCAATAGCCAGTAACTTCACCTAGAAAGTAAGCATGTTCCCTCCCTAATTTCTTCTGCCTGTTGGTGGGAAGCCTTCATATTCTCCACAGAGAAAGCTTATTGGCAAATACAACATTTAACTAAGATCTTAGTAAAAGGTTCTTAACATATTTTTACAGATGGCAAGAACAGGCTATCATCTCTGAGCTAAATTCCTAATTTGCCTTAAAAAAACGTATTTGAATACACATACAAATGCAAATTAATGCTTGCAAGTCAAAATGTTTAAATACTTCCTCAGAAGTTATCACAGAAAAAGCTACTTATGTCATGTCTAAATAAAACTGATGAAAATGCAGATATTAAATGAGAGAAATTTCCAATAAGGAGCAAACTGAGAATAGTCATTAGTATGTGCAGAACAATGTAACAGACAGTTCAGTTCTCAGCAGCATCCTTAATATTTGTACACAGAGCTAGGTACACACACACACACAAAACATTGTAATATCTGAGTAATGATTTCATCCCAATTTTCTATAAATATATAGTGTGAAAAGACAGGCTGTAAGATTATTACAGGAACCTGTGATCGCCTTCCTCCCCTGTACTTCGAAGTTCTCTCAGCGTAAGGAGGGCAGTGAGACTGTTAAAAAGCCTTCGTTTGGAACAGCTGGGGAGAAGGGGAGAGCGAGGAGGCGGTGAGGGAGAGCAGAAGGTGAAGGAAGAGCTGGTGTATGTTTGGAGTTTACAGCTGGCAGACAGAACAGGAGGAAGACAGCAACCAAGGGAAGAAAAAGGTGTTTGTTTTCCCAAAGAGATGTGGAAGGTCTGGAGGAAAAGACAAGCAGCAGTGAAGTCTTGCAGCAAACTGTCTATGAAGGTTCTCAGTCATCCAGGTGGAATTGTCTGTAGCTTGAATCATGTCAACTGGATTTCTATTTTCTCAGTGGAAACGTTTCGCTCCTTATCCAAGGAGCTTCTTCAGTCTGAGCAAAGTTGGTAAGGGAATCCTAAATATGTTTCTAGGTAGCTGTGTGACCTTACACCTGGGGTCATGGTTATATTGAGATGTTATTTTTAAGTCCTTTAGATGATAAAAGGACTTAAAAATAACATCTCAACATAACCATGACCTAGCCCCAGGTGTAAGGTCACACAGCTACCTAGAAACATATTTAGGATTCCCTTACCAACTTTGCTCAGACTGAAGAAGCTCCTTGGATAAGGAGCGAAACGTTTCCACTGAGAAAATAGAAATCCAGTTGACATGATTCAAGCTACAGAGTCTTGCAGCAAACGTCTGGAGAGGGCAAGTGAGAAAGCTGCCCTTTTAAAGGAGCCTTGTGCTAGAGATAGTAGCAGAAGTGTTAGTTTCTAATAGTAATAGTTATAGTTAGATAGATATTCTGGAGGTGACGGACTCAACCATTGGGGAGCTGGGGATGGTGACGGCCGACAGAAAGCTCTGGCGTGGACTGGTCCATGAAGTCACGAAGAGTCGGAAACGACTGAACGAATAAACAACAACAATAGTTAGATAGTAATAGTGATAGCATAGTTAGCCTACTATAAGTATTAGAGAAGGATAGGAAGCCTACTATAAGTATTAGAGAAGGATAGGAATAGTTCCATAGTCTAAGTCTAGTAGGAATATAGGTAGTTAGATACAAACTAGGATGGTATGAGATAGACACATAGATAGCTAGAGCACACTTTTTCACACTTTTCTAAAAATACCCCCCCAAACAAATAAGGGGAGAGACAAATCTTTATGTGTGCAGTGTTTTCTTGGGGGACTTCCTGTTGAGTCTGAATAAACACCCTTGGGTACAAAAGAACCCGTGACATATAGCCACCAAAAAGCAACTAGCATAATGATTTTGACAGTGATCCAGACAAAATTTTATACATCAGATTTCTAATGACACAGAAATAAGCTTTGCCCAATCCATAAGAAATATACTGTATAAGCATTAATGAATAAATTACAGAACATTATACATTTTTAAAATGTGTTTGGTCTTGGACCATAAATAAATTTTTGATTTGATTTTTAAAATGATTATTTTATTTATAATTCAGAATCTCTATGCACACTATATACAGATACACATGAATTTCTGTGTGTATTGTGATCCCAGAAAAATGATATCAAAGCACTGGAAATTAAAACCAGGCAAAGCTTTTAAAGAAATACTTCCTCATGTGTGTTACCATGAAAAAGGACTTCTCTTCAAAGTGTTATGGCAGCCACAGCCTTTGCAAGCCTCCTGTGGCTGCTTCAAAACTATCCTACCAGTTACCTGCTTTGCAAAGTATCTCCTTCAAATGCTGTATAGGGCCCTACTGGATGTATAGATCTGGATCTACCAATTTATTCCAAACATTAGATAACTCTAATAAATGAAACATTTCAGGTCAACAGAAAATTGAATTAATAATTATATTGCTTGAAATCCCTAAGATTAAGGTATAATTGTTTGTTAAACAAACATATATGGCCACCCATCTACCAAAAGGAACTGTAGGTGGTGAACAAAAATAAAAACATAATACAGTTAGAAAAAACTTTTAAACAAAAAACAACAATAAAATTCTCAAATGGATGATGGCTTTCAAGAGTTATCATGAGAGAAGATTACGAAAAAGGAGAAGCAGGAAGAAAATGAATAACAAAGGAAAAAAATACCCAAAGGTAGAAACTGTGGAAGAGAAATTGTCTTAAGTTCTGCAATGGATCTTACTACCAATCTAATTAGTACCATGCGTGTCTTGAAAGCTTCTGGAAGTGGCAGCATCTAGCCAACCTTGGCTGATCTAAAAGCTAAGCATTACAGGTAGTCCTCACTTAACGTCCATTCGTTCAGTGACCATTCAAAGTTACAACGGCACTGAATGAAAGGACTTACTGCTGGTCCTTGAAGTTCTGGCCATTACAGCACCCCCGCAGTCATGTGAACAAACTTTGGGCCCACTTGGGCCCACCCACATTTATGACCGCCTTTTGGCTGCCCACCTACCCACTGCCGCCAACTGCCACCATCAGCTGCCCCTGCCCACTGCCACCCCTGCCGCACTGCATGCCACTACTGTACTCGTTGGGGCCTTCTTTCATGCTGGTGCAGCTGGGGCTTCTCTCGCGCCCTGCCCAGGGTCTCCATTCGTGCACCAGCCAAGGCCTCTACTCGCATGCCAGACAGGGCCTCCGTTTGTGCCCTGCCCAGGGCCTTCTTTCACAAAAGAAGCCCGGCGCATGAAAGAAGGCCCTGGCTGTGCTGGTGTGAAAGAAGGAAACCTTCTACCCGGTCCTTCTTTTGTGCCAGTGCAGCCAAGACCTTCTTTCACATGCCGGGCTTCTTTCGCGAAGGAAGATCCTGGGCGGAGCACAAGAGAAGCCCTGGTTGCACCAGTGCGAAAGGAGGCAGCGCGAAAGGCCCTGGCCGGTACAGTAGGGGTGCGCGGTGTGGCAGGTGCGGTGGTGGCAGGCAAGCCTGGGCAGCTGGTCGTAGCAGGTAGGCAGGTGGCCAAAAGGGCAGAGATGGGGGGGAGAAAGGCAGGTGGACGGAGTTCAAGAGGAGGCAGTCCCTTACCTTACCATGGCTCGGTGCTGGGAGGAACCAAGCTGGGAATGGCTTGGATCAGGGTGGGTCCTCGCCTAACGACTGGTGGGATTCGGTTAAGAACGGCAATAGGGACTGCTGGAATTGCCATCGCTAAGCGATGCAGTCATGTGATATTGCGCTTTGCAACCGTGATGGAAATTCTGGTCCCAATTACCGTCATTAACCAAGGACTGTAGTGTAGTAGCAGAGGGGGAACTATATGTACAGTAAAGGCTACAGATATAGACCAGACTGGGAAGTTGAAAATATATGCCAGAAAAAGCAATGCAAACCACTTCTGTATCACACCATTAAAAGTGTGTGTGTGTGTGTGTGTGTGTGTGTGTGTATGTATGTATGTATGTATATACATACGTATATATATACACACATATACATACACATACACATATACATATATATATAATTTTTTTATTTTATTTTTTATTTTATTTTTATCCCTTTATTATTTTTATAAATAACTCAAGGTGGTGAACATACCTAATACTCCTTCCTCCTCCTATTTTCCCCACAACAACCCTGTGAGGTGAGTTGGGCTGAGTGTGAGTGACTGGCCCAAGGTCACCCAATCGGCTTTCATGCCTCAGGCGGAATATATCCATGTAAGTTCAAAGGAGTCAAGCTTGATTTTAAGATACTTTTATTTTTATCTCCTGAAAATACTGGGATCAGAATAAGAAAATTGGAAGGGACAAGACTAGTAATGGGTAAAATGGAAACAGATATCAAAATCACAGGAATAGGGGGCTAGTGGAACAGAAAGATAGAAAAGGATTTGCAACTGTGCAAAGTACAGAAATCTCTCCAAACAATATACCATTTTGTTTTGAAGCCAATATGTAATATAATTTTTCTCTCTGTAATCACTGAATCCTGAGGGTTTTATTAATCAAGATTTGTACTAGACTTCACTCTGCTGTGCGCATGAAGCCCAAGTCTAATATTCACATTGTTGTCCTGATTTAATCTGTATTTCTTTTACACTTCTGTGAAAAACTATTTGTTCCCTTTTGCTTGTTCTGAATTCTTGCATATCTTTGCCACTGAATATTATCAGAGCTTCATGTGGATCCTGCTGATAAAGGGAGTCTCAGTGAACAAATAATACCACAGTGACAAAGTCTTCCAACATGTGATATGCCAGTGTGAAAAAGTAATTACTCCCTTAGATTCACTAAAAGATTGTACCACCTTTATCTGCCATGACTGCAATCAAACACTTCCTGTAATTAATTATCTATCTTTCACATTGCTGTGTAGAAATTTTTCCCTATTTCTCTATAGTAAACTGTTTCAGCTCAGTAACATTTGATGGTTTTCTAGCATAAACTGCTTGTTTCAGTCCTGCAACACATTTCTATGGGACTTAGGTCTGGAATTTGACAGTCATTTCAAAGCACTGAATTTGTTGTTCTCTATCCATGCCATATTACTGTAAACATTAGAAACAAATGCTAGAAAGATGTGTTATGTTTTTCAAGTTTCTTTCTGTCACCAAACAAATCCCCAAGGCACATATGTAACATACAGTACTAGGAAACTGAAAGCCAAACAGAACAATGAGTGTATCAGAGAGAAAAATGCAATGTAAGTTAAAAGGCACTTAACTGATGAAATTTGCACAAACACAGCATGTACAACAGACTTCTAAAAAAATAGAGGATAGCTATTATCTCAGACTCTCTATAGACAGTCTGCCTCAGATATAGTCAAACACAATGTCAAATGTGCACCTATAACAAGGCTACAATGACAGAACGACCCATAGAAATAAACAGGTTATGAGAAGAATCACACAGAGCCATCCTCTCTTTCACAAAAAACATCAGTTCAAGATACGCATAGAGGAAAAGGAACACGTGGCTATACACTGTATCCTTACTGACAACTATGGATGCCTAAATGGTTAACAGTATTACAGTTATTCCACTATGTCCTGCATATGAAATTCATAAGAACAGAAAATCCTGAAATAAAATAAAGTCTCAATAGGAAATGGTATAGAAAATAGGAGCACAGAAGATGTTATAGCATCTTCTGCAAATTTCATTGTAACTGAAATTCTTGCATCCCCTTTCCACTAAGGAATCATGTTATTAATGAATATATAATCTGGAGGAATTTTACTTTTTCCCAGATTCAGAATACTCCTTTTGGAAAAACAGTATATTTTCCATAAAGGCAACCTGATGAAGATACATAGTTGTATAAAACAAGTAAGACACAAGAACATATGTATTGTCCACAGAGCAGCAAGACTATGCACATCTTCCAATTCTACTGCATTTCCTTCTTGTTTACTATTGCTGTTTTGTAACGCAGGTTGGACATTTCACAAATGTCATTCCTGATTTCTTAAATGTTAAGCTCCAACTGTATCCAAATTTCCATGCCTCTTAGGTACCAAAGGATTAGCATTTTCCAAGCTCTTTGATTTGATGATTTGCAGCATAACAGCCTCTCTTTCTAGACTTTGTTCAGTGTAAACTATTATAAAAAAATTGAGTGTGTATTCAACTATCATTGACAACAGATATGAGTTTAGAGAAGCACACCAATATCTCCTTTACCCAATCATTAAATAATCACTAAATAGTTAATAATTCATCTGTTATCCCCATTCCAAGAATAATTTATTTTGTCAGATTTATATCCCACCTTTCATTTATGAGTTTAAGGAGGCATATATAGCTCTCCTTGCTCTCATTTTCTCTCACAACCCTATGAAGAACATTGGCCTGAGAGTGAGCAACTGACCCAATGTCACCCAGTGAGCTTCCATAGCTGAAGGTGGCATAAGACCCAAGTCTCCCTGCTGCCAGTTGAACATCTTACAGTAGGGAAGAAAAGGAGTGCAGTTCAAGGTAATCAGCTGGCTGCCGCCGCCAGCTTGAACAACTTCTCTCACTCCGGAGAAGCTGGGCTCTGGCAGTCCAATAAACCAACTGCTCCTCCAAACAGTAATAGAATCGACCAGACTAGCCTTGCATATGCACAAGTTCGTATAAACACCCTGGCTGGCAAAGCTGGAAGAGCTTCTTCCCTCCATATTTTACAAAGCTGGGCTGCAGCAGTACAATTAGAATGGCAGTTTTTCTTCCCCAAAAGAAACTGGAGTGGCATGCCCAGTCTGGCCTCACTGAGGTACATGCTCACAGCCATTACCAGCCCATTTAGCACCAGCCCAAACAGCTGGTATGGGTCCCTTCCCCCACAGATTCTGCTCAAATAAAGTATTATTATTTATTTGCTTGTTCATTTATTTATTATTTCAATTCAAGGGCCACCCATCTCAAATTCAGGACTCTTGGCGGCTAATAATAGTTAAAAACAGCATAAAAACCATAAAAAACAAGAAATTACAAAACACAAATAAACCAGTCAGGATAAAACCCTAACAAATCAACAGGACCATTGTATGGGCTCAGCCACACCTCCTGATCCCCAGACCTGGTGACAGAATGTCAGCCTTGCAAGGTAGTCCAGACAAGAAGCACACCCAGATGAACTAATCCTACTTCTCCCCTCCTTTTTTTTTAGTTACCAGAAAACTAGGGAGGGTCCCTTCTTCCCATGCTTTTCTCCCACCTGTGGACTGAGCTGCCTCTTATCAGACCATTGCCAATGCTGCAGGTCTTTGTCCTGTCTCCCAAGGTCATTCTCACATACCATTACACAGAACCATGTCTTTAAGGCTTTACGAAACTCAGATAATCTCTGAGGGAATGATATTCTAAAAAACTCTCTTCCTGGGCCCTGCCAAATGGCACTCCATTATAGACAGGACCCAGAGCATGCCTCTTCTGCTGAACCTAATGAGATGGGTGGTCATAATCATGGAGAGGCGGTCTCTTAGATAACCTGGGCCCATGCCATGAAAAGCTTTATAGGTTACAACCAGCATCTTGAATTGAATCTGAAAGCATGCTGGTAGCCAATGCTGCTTGTGGTGCAGAGGTGTAACATGCGCTGTTCAAAGAGTGCACATAATGGCCCATGCTGCTCCATTTTGTACCAGCTGTAGCTTCCGGATAGCCTTCAAGTGCAGTCCCATGTAAAGCACATTGCAATAGTCCTTTTGGGAGATGACCAAGGCATGAGTGACCGTGAACAGAGCCTTGCGGTCCAGGAAAGGGCATAATTGGTGTACAACTTGTAGTTGTGCAAAGGCCCTCGTAGCCATGGCTGCCATCTATTCCTTGAACAGTAGCCGTGAGTCCAAGAGGACCCCCAACTGCACTGTGATGATCCACTCCTTTGATATTAATTTAGAAATTTTCACCACAAGCCATGGTAGGATATGAAAAGGTTCTTTAATTAATACAAATTAATAGAATCAATGCAAAGAACAGATTGAGCAAAAGCGCACGCAATCACACTTTAAACATGCTAATTCCCACTTACTCCTCACCAACCCCTCCCCTATGATCTCCGTTCCCATACCTCTAAACTGTTAGTCCTTTGATGTTCCCAGCTGAATGGCCTTGGTGCCTGGTTCCCGTCTCTCCCCTTCCACATTCCAACGCCTCTCCAACGTCCTGCAAGTGTGCTAATTACTGCCCTAACTACAACCCCATCTACCTAATAACTACAAACCTAACCACAACCCCCATCTACCTAATAACTACAAACCCCACCTACATAATAACTATCTAAAAACCACATTTATCTCTGGCAGGATGGCATCCTGACATGCACACTGGTTGTGTTTGGGGTAGTGCACGCCCATCTAGAACTAAAGGCCAAAAATCCCCAGAACCAGGGGACACTAATACCCAAAGCCATTCAGTCTTTCTAGGGTTGAGCTAAAGCCTTTTGTTCCCCATCTGAACCCTTGCAGAAATAGAGACAGAACCTCCACAGCGTCATTTGGGCACCCAGGGGTGGAGATATAAAGCTGGGTATCATCAGCATACTGATGATACCTTACCCATGCTGTCCAATGACCTCAGAGGCTTCATACAGATGTTAAATAGAAGCAGAGAGAGCCCTGAGCCCTGTGGAACCCTGCAAAGCAGAGGCCATGGGCTGGAGCTTTCCTCCCCTATCAAAACCAACTGGAACTGGCCCTGGAGGGAGAAAGAAAACCACAAAAACACAGTACCACCCATTCCCAATACCCAGAGCTGATCCAGAAGGAAGCCATGACTGATGGTATCACAAGCCACTGAGAGGTCAAGAGAAAAGTTGGATGCACCACTGCATCCCGCTCCCGCACCATCAATGCCGTTTTGATCCCTTACCCAGGTCTGACTGAAAAGGATCCAGATAATACGTTTCCTCCATGGTTCTCTGGAGCTGCTGTGTTACCTTCTCTACAACCTTCCCCAAAAAGTGAAGCTTGAAGACTGGACAGAAATTGTTCAGTACTGTAGGGTCCAGCCACTTTTTTAACAGATGGTGGGACAACCACCTCTTTTAAATGTTACACTGATAACCTAGTTATACAGAAAGACTGCATAACTGTAGAATATAAAATATTGTTAAAATATTTGCCTTTAAACAGTATTTCCAATTTTTGGAAAGAAATTCAATCTACAAGATTGATAGAAAAGAATCACAGAAATATTTTATAAGTTGGCTTGTTTTGTCTAACCCAGTGGTCGGCAAACCGCGGCTCGCGAGCCACATGCGGCTCTTTGGCCCCTTGAGTGTGGCTCTTCCACAGGCGGGCGTGGCAGGGGCAGGCACGGCAGCGGGCATGGTGTGCATGGCGGCGGCGGGCACTGCAGTGGGCGTGGCGGGCATGGCGGCAGCAGGGCCTAAGTGTGCGCGATTGGCTCCCGCCCGCAAACCCCGCTCCCGCGCTGGATTCCCCACCAGCTTTACTTTGCCTGGACTGGGGGCGTGAGCGGCTCCAGAAGAGAAGCAACTGGAGCAGTCGAGCCTCTCTTTCCCTTCTCCTTCTTCCAAACCTCCCCCGCCCCCTTCCACGCGATTGGCTCCCGCCCGCAAACCCCGCCCCCTTCCACACGATTGGCTCCCACCTGCAAACCCCACCCACTTCTGCGCGATTGGCTCCCACCCTCAAACCTCGCCCCCTGGCCCTCGAGTGATGTTATAAATGTTATAAATGTCAAAATGGCCCCTGGCATAAAAAAGTTTGCCGATCACTGGTCTAACCTAATAAGGAACTAAAGACTAGCCAATATATCTACATTCAGAATTTATCACTGGGCAGCAGTTAACTGAAAACAGAAGCTATAGCTTCTACTAATCTCACTGTAGCTATGATAGAGGAGATGAGAGCATAAACCCAAGACTCTATCTAGCAGGTATCACTAAAACAGGGCTTTCCAAAGTTTTCGCGCGGAGACACACCAACCGCCGTTGGTGTGTCGCCGCGGGAAAACCCGGAAGTGCCGCAGTTACGGCAGCGCACAAAAACCCGGAAGCGCTGCTGCCGCTTTCAGTTTTTTGCGCGCCGCCGTTGGTGTGTCGCCGCGGGAAAACCCAGAAGCGCTGATGATGATCAGCGCTTCTGGGTTGTGTGGCGACACATTTTTGTGTCGCGACACACAGTTTGGAAAGCTCTGCACTAAAACATAACTCTAAAATATATCAGGACCCACCCAATGCCTTTAAAACATGAAAATGGATTGCTACAATGTATCCTACATAAGGCTGTCTTTCAAGACTACTGGGGAAAAATAGATATTTCAGCTCTTGATAGAAATAGGCCACAACCAGAACATTATAATGTGTACTGAGGAGCACATCTACTGGGCATCATGACTAACTTTCCACATTCTAATAATTACTTCTGGTAGGCACCCTAAGTGTGTGTCAGTCTAATGCAAAGGGTCAAATACACAGCCAATGGGCTGCATACAGCCCATAACATTCCTGAGTGCGTCCCAAAACAAATTAAAATGCAATTGGGAAATATTTAACAAAATAAAATAAGAATACAATAAAACATAGTATGACATTTTAAAGCTAAATATTAATAAAGTTAATCACCAACTACCATAAAACTCCAGGCTCGCAACTCACGAGGAATCCTGCACAAATTTGCCACCTCGGCTTAACTGCAGCAGTGAGGATTGCTTGGTGCTGCTGCAGCATGGGCTAACCAGGAACACCATGTGACAGGAGTTCCCTCTCAGTCTGCACTGCAGCAGTGCCAAGCATCCTTCATACTGCAATTAAGCTGAGGCAGCGAGCTTGTGCCTTTTCCTGGGACAGCAGGCAGGCAGCCTTGCACTGGTGGCAGACCTGCTCCAGACGCCAGAGCCTCCAGAGCATGAAGGAGCACCTCCCTCTAAAACAGGTTGAATGCATTTCCCTCCTCCCTCCAAAAACGGTTTAATTAATATCTGTTGACTGTAGCTTGAATCATGTCAACTGGATTTCTATTTTCTCAGTGGAAACGTTTCGCTCCTTATCCAAGGAGCTTCTTCAGTCTGAGCAAAGTTGGTAAGGGAATCCTAAATATGTTTCTAGGTAGCTGTGTGACCTTACACCTGGGGTCATGGTTATATTGAGATGTATTTTAAGTCCTTTTATTATCTAAAGGAGGATCGTTAAGATCACCATGCTGCTGTTGAGCTTGTGAAATGGTCTTAATCTTCCTAGGCACAGAAGACAGAGCAGGGAGAAAGAGTCTTCTGTGCCTAGGAAGATTAAGACCATTTCACAAGCTCAACAGCAGCATGGTGATCTTAACGATCCTCCTTTAGATAATAAAAGGACTTAAAATACATCTCAATATAACCATGACCCCAGGTGTAAGGTCACACAGCTACCTAGAAACATATTTAGGATTCCCTTACCAACTTTGCTCAGACTGAAGAAGCTCCTTGGATAAGGAGCGAAACGTTTCCACTGAGAAAATAGAAATCCAGTTGACATGATTCAAGCTACAGACAATTTCACCTGGATGACTGAGAACCTTCATAGACATAATATCTGTTGAGTTTAGGGCTGCACAAGGTCCCTAATTTTTAACTTTATTTAAAAATCCAATTTTAAAATTAATAATAATTAAAGTTTAAATAAGTTCAGAATATGTCCAGAGAAGGAAAGAATGGGGAAAATGAGAGGGGACGATCTAAATCAGGTGTGTCCAACCTGCAGCCCACGGGCCACATGTGGCCCTGAACAGCTAGTAATGCGGCCCCCCCAAATTGTAAACTTTTAACATTATTTTGCGATTTTTTTCGTGACTTGATTGCGTGGTGCTCGATCATGGACTGCATAGGTCAGAGCTTTCCAAACTGTGTGTCGCGACACAAAAGTGTGTCACCACACACAGTCTGGTGTGTCGCCACACAACCCAGAAGCGCTGATCATCATCAGCGCTTCCGGGTTTTCCCGGGCGACAACCAATTACAGCGCGAAAAACCCGGAAGCGGCAGCAGCGCTTCCGGGTTTTTGCGTGCTGCCGCACTTCTGGGTTTTCCCGCGGCGACACACCAACGCCGGTTGGTGTGTCGCCGCGGGAAAAACTTTGGAAAGCCCTGGCATAGGTAGAAACAATGGAACGCTGTGTAGGGGAGGGGGAAGTACAGTGCTAATGTTGCCGCCGCCCGCTAAACACATCAGCTTGTGGCGACTTGGCATTATATATAATATTTCAAACTACCTACACGTGTTCTGTGACGACAGGCATTTATTGTTATTAAGTAGACATGTAAGTTTTCTTATCTGATTATTAAACTTTGCTTTGTTTATTTGCCTACCTAACAATTTACGATGGGCTTTTTGTGTTATTTCTTTAAAAAAATATTTATTCCTAAATAAATTTATTACAGCATGGCTTCAACATCGTTTCAACAGAAAACAGAACCCAAAAAAAGAAAAGAAAAAAAGAAAAATTGTGGATGAAGGAAGAGTATTCAACGAAAAATGGACAGATGAGTACTTTCTTGTTGAGACAAATACTAAGGCACTATGCTTAATTTGTAGGGGAAATGTGTCAGTTTTCAAAGACTACAATTTGAAAAGGCATTATACGGAAAAACATGCTGCCAAATTCGAAGCGTATCAAGGAATTTGTCATAAAGACCAATTAGCGGAACTGAAAAAAAGTCTGTCGAAAAGTCACAACTCAAAAGGACTCTATTATAAAAGCTAGTTATTTGGTAGCAAATCTGATTGCAAAAAAATCAAAACCATTTACCAATGGTAAGTTTATTAAGCAATGTATGGAAATATAATTTGTCCTGATTAAAAAAGTGATTTTTCTAAAATCAGTTTGTCTCACCAGACTATAGCCAAGCGAATTGAAGAAATAGGAAAATCTATCGAAAGAGGTTTGAAGAGTAAAGCTGCTAATTTCAAATTTTATGCTTTGGCGATGGATGAAAGTACTGATGCTACAGATACGGCTCAACTTGCCATTTTTATTAGAGGTATTGATAACGAATATAATGTCACTGAAGAAATGGCTTCTTTGGTGCCATTAAAAGACACAACTAAATCTCTTGATTTGTACAAAGCAGTAAAAATGACATTAAAGCGATTTTCTTTAACCACTGTCGACATATCTGGTATATCTACTGATGACGCCCCGGCGACGGTTGGTAAAAGTGAGGGACTTACAAAATTGATAGAAGACAATGCAAGTGCCACCAGCAACTGACGTTTGATGAAGTATCACTGCATTCTACATCAAGAAAATTTATGCGCGAAAGCTTTAAAAATGGATAATGTCATGCAAATTGTCATCAAAGCAGTGAATTTCATAAGGGCCAAGGGACTGATTCATTGCCAATTCCAGGAGTTCCTTAGAAGTATGGATGCTGATTATGGGGACATCATTTACTTTTCTGAAGTAAGGTGGCTAAGTCGGGGTAAAATGCTGAAAAGATTTTATGATTTGCGAAATGAAATCAAGTCGTTTATGGAATCAAAAAGAAAATTTGTGCCAGAACTTGAAAATGAAAAATGGCTCACAGATTTAGCATTTTTGGTGGAGTTGACCGCTCATTTAAATGAGTTAAACATGCATTTTCAAGGTGAAAACCAACTTATTGCTGCAATGTTTCAAACCATAACAGAGTTTGAAATGAAACTTAAAGTATGGCAAGCTCAAGTTATGGAAAATAATTTTATACATTTTAATACGTTGGCTAAACACAGTCCTGTGAACAGCGAGAAATATGCAGCCTTGCTTTTCAGTTTAATACAGGAATTTGAGAACAGGTTTCAAGATTTGCGGAAAAATCATCAATATTTTGGTATATTTTCGACTCCATTTTCAGTCGACATAACTACATTACCTCCGAATTTTCAAATGGAATGCACAGAATTGCAATCAGACATTCAACTCAAAGAAAAATTTGATCATGTCTCTGTACTGGACTTTTATAAGACCAATCTTCCCAGAGAAAAATATCCCTCACTTCACAATCACGCCTTATTCATGACATTGCTTTTTGGCAGCATGTACATTTGTGAGCAACTATTTTCAAGGATGAAGCACACAAAGAGTAAAATTAGAATTAAAATTTCTGACGAGTACCTTGAGAACTCACTGAGAATTGCAACCACTTTCATTGAACCAGACATTGATGCATTAGTTTCACAAAAACAAGGTCAAATATCCCACTAGTTTTATGTTGCCCTCTTTTTTAAATTTCATAATAAAATATAAAAAAATAAATGAAGTTTTATTACTTATATACATTAACTATATTATTTTATGTGTGGCCCAAGACAATTCCTCTTCACTCAATATGGCCCAGGGAAGCCAAAAGGTTGTGAAGGGAAGGGAAGGGAAGGGAAGGGAAGGGAAGGGAAGGGAAGGGAAGGGAAGGGAAGGGAAGGGAAGGGAAGGGAAGGGAAGGGAAGGGAAGGGAAGGTTGTGTGGCTTTCTAAGTCAATATGCAGTCCGCAGGGATCCTTATGTACAGTTTAGCGGCCCCTATTTCTATTTGAGTTTGGCATCACTGGTCTAATGCATGCATAACATAATTGATGGGATGCAGGTAATAGTATGCTGGCGTGCAATGAAGTTTCCATATAAGCTTGAGTATACTTGGGGTAAAAATGAGGCTTTAGCATACTGGCAAAACTGACCAACATTCTTATCATTTGCAGGGAACAATGCATGTAGCATGAGTATGACTAAGGCTGGTAACCCAGTCTACATCTTTTCTTCTTCACTAAAGTGTTATTTGAAAATCTTGATTGACCAAAGCCATAATGGATAGAGTTGAACAATATATATGGGCCCATCTGGTAATGTTCATGGCATATATTTCCGTTTCTTATCACATGCTTTTAATTTCTTGTGCTTACTATTTGTTATTCTTTTTCTGCACTTGGCATAATGTTCATTTCAAAGGGGAATAGCATGATTGGTATTTTTGTATATAACTAGACAACCCATGAACCACTGGGTCATCATTTCAGATATATTTCCTTACCAGATTCCTCAATGGCTTCAACAATGGCAGAGCTTCATAAAAATTCAGGAAGACATTCAAAGATGTATCTGCCTTTAAAATAGCTCATGTTGAACTGTATAGCATAGTCAAACATCAGGAGTTGACCACAGGAAATGTTTTATGACATTTTGCATTATGTCATAAAATGTTTTATGAAATTTGCTGAATTTCAATTCTGATGCATTCTGTAAGTTAGCCCATTTGAGGTACCTTGGTTCAAAAATTGTTGCCCTATGATGCATCATTTTGCCTAGTTAAAGGTTACAAAGTATCAAACAGACACAAGAGTTTTAATAGTATATAGATTCTAGCAGAGCAGCTGTTGTAACTCTCTTCTTTAGCAGTTGGTTAGACTAAATAATGTAACACTAGTCCAACTCAAAGTACAGGCTTTAGTCTAAATCCCATATTAGTCAGAATCAACAGTATTGCAACACTTAATTTTTTCCCCATTTAATTCAGTTGTTGTATAAGTGTCACCAAGAAATGAATGAGGAAGAGGAATATGCATGCACACGTACTTATTAAGCACAATTATTTGGACGCTTTATAGAATAAACATATAAAATGTAAAATAAAATAAAAATAGCAGAACCTTCAAGATAAAATCAGTAGCAGGAATAATATATTCAGCACATGAAACCATAATAATACTATATGACCTTCTTTGCTATTACCAGGTGGGAGGTCAAAAGAACAGGGAAAAGGTTGGATATTTGCTAATGCATGAATTTAAGCTATGTTTACTTTATATTTTTCTCTTATTTTTATTAAGAAATCTGCCCTCAACTGTTTGAGACAGCAAGAAAAGATTGGGGAAGGAAGAAGGGCTGGAGTGCAAAATTGTGGCAGAAACAAGGAGACATCAAACAACACACATACAGACTGAAGTGTTAGTATGAATCTGAGCTGAAGAAATAGCAATGTTTTGGGTCATTAACACTAACACAATCCTATTCATGAAACTAAATCCTACTGTGTTCAACACAACTAACTCTCTAGAAAGTCCACATTTTATCAAGAATAGAATATCCAAGACCTAAACTGAGCTAAAGCAGTTACACTTACAGAAATGAAAAGGTAAACTATTTTTTTGTAAAAATAGTGACATAGCCTTCACTTTTACAGTAATAAAAAAAATAGTGATACAGCCTTAACTTAACCCTTAACCCACCTTAACTTTTTTCCAGGAATCATAAAATACAAGACTCTAACCATCAGTCCATATCATTTAACCAAAACACTGAATTCTACTGACTTTATGGGTTATAGATCAGGCTGTAGACCTCAAAGTTTTGATCAAAATATTAATCTGACCCCAAATTGAAGTTTATATGGGCTAGTATGCAAGCATTCAATTATCTGAAAATAAAGATTGCTCTTAGAAGACAGTAAGAGTTTGGCTCCAGAATAAAAGGTGCTGTTTTCTAAAATCTGCTTTCTACATAAGAAAGCAGTTACAAGAGTTACAAGAAAAGAGTGACTGAAACTCAGTTTGTCCAAAATAAGCACAGTTAGGACTTGGGTTAATTTGCTATCCTAAAAGCTACCTTTACAGTACAAGACTTTTCTTGCCCTTCTGCTATCACATCTGCTTAAGGTTCAAGGTAGTTCTATGAATAGAGACAAATGCTTCAGCTAAAAAGGTACATGGGCTTGTTTGTACAAAGTTTTAGCCCATGGTTTGCTTAATCACAGTTTACTAAACTGATCCTATTGTCCAGGTTTGCACAACACTTTGAGCCACAAAACTAACCTCAGATACTATTATGGGTACAAAAAAAAAAAGCAAATGAGCAATTATTTAATTTTTTTATACAGTAAACCCTCAGTTTAATGGACCATTCGGGGAGATGGAGCGTAAGTTAAATCTGAATATTAATTCAGTCCAAAATTTAGGTCATTTGCATCAATTATACAAATAACAAAAATTGATGCAAATGACAGAGTTTATATCAACTGTCTGGATTATTTCATATACAGCAGACTTTTTTTATTTTGGGGTAATGCCCAGATGGAAATTTTATCTGCCATAACTGTAGCTTGAATCATGTCAACTGGATTTCTATTTTCTCAGTGGAAACGTTTCGCTCCTTATCCAAGGAGCTTCTTCAGTCTGAGCAAAGTTAGTAAGGGAATCCTTAAATATGTTTCTAGGTGGCTGTGTGACCTTACACCTGGGGCTAGGTCATGGTTATTTTGAGATGTTATTTCTAAGTCCCTTTATCATCTAAAGGAGGATCGTTAAGGAAAAGGACCTCCCTTTTCACCAGCATCCCCACCACTCATGCTCTATCCGCTGTCAGGAAGAGACTAGAAGAGGACAGCACCCTTGAAAGGAGAAACCATCTCAACCCAAACCAGATCTGCCATCTTTTGGACCTGTGTCTTAACACCACTTATTTCTCATACAGAGGTGACTTTTACAGACAAAAACATGGCTGTGCCATGGGTTCTCCTGCGTCACCCATTGTGGCCAATTTATACATGGAAGAAGTGGAGAAGCACTCAACACATTCCAGGGAACAGTGCCCACCCACTGGTTTAGGTATGTGGATGACACCTGGGTCAAAATCAAGGCCCAGGAAGTACAGGCCTTCACGGACCATATAAACACTATAGATGCCAACATTAGGTTCACCAGAGAAGACACCAAGGACAACAGACTGGCATTCCTAGACTGTGAAGTCCTCATTGGGACCAGTGGCAAGCTAGAAATAGGGATCTACAGGAAACCCACACAAAGAGATCAATATCTGATGTTTGACTCCCACCATCCACTGCAGCACAAACTAGGAGTCATCAGGACATTGTCACACAGAGCAGAAACCATCCCCACCTCCATGGATTCCAAAAAGAATGAAAATCAACACATGAGAACAGCTCTGAAGGCCTGTGGATATCCAAATTGGGCCTTCACTAAATCTAAATCTACCAGACCTAAAACAGCGACAGATGGGGCTGAGACTCAGAGTAAACGGAAGAACCTGGTCATTCCTTACATGGCTGGCGTGTCTGAAAAGATAAAACGGATATTTGGCAAACACCACATACCTGTATATTTCAAACCCACCAACACACTGAGACAGAGGCTTGTACACCCCAAAGATCAAACTCCAAAACACAAGAAAAGCAATGTACTTTATGCAATCCAGTGCAGTGAGGAGTGCTCTGAACTCTACATTGGAGAAACCAAACAACCTTTGTACAGGAGGATGGCCCAACACAGGAGAAGTAACACCACAGGACCAGAGTCAGCAGTTTATCTTCATCTAAAGGAAAAAGGACACTCATTTGAGGACATTAATGTTCACATTTTAGACAGAGAAGATAGGTGGTTTGAGAGAGGGGTCAAGGAATCCATTTATGCCAACTTGGAAAATCCTTCCTTGAATAGAGGTGGGGGCCTCAGGCACAATCTTTCCCCTATTTTCCTCCCTGCTTTGTCTTCTGTGCCTAGGAAGATTAAGACCATTTCGCAAGCTCAACAGCAGCATGGTGATCTTAACGATCCTCCTTTAGATGATAAAGGGACTTAGAAATAACATCTCAAAATAACCATGACCTAGCCCCAGGTGTAAGGTCACACAGCCACCTAGAAACATATTTAAGGATTCCCTTACTAACTTTGCTCAGACTGAAGAAGCTCCTTGGATAAGGAGCGAAACGTTTCCACTGAGAAAATAGAAATCCAGTTGACATGATTCAAGCTACAGACAATTCCACCTGGATGACTGAGAACCTTCATAGACATATCTGCCATATCAGAAATCTGTTTATTTGAGATCTGTTAAAACTGATGGTTTACCTTTTTTTATAATTGATTTTAAAGGGGAATCTTATATTACTCTATTACAAGAGATATTGGGGAAAATCAGGAAATAAGCAAAATTTGGGTCCTCTATCTGAGATGCCAAGCTGCCATGGGTTATCTCTATAATAATAAATACCTGGCTGTGACACTCAAGAGGCAAGTTTTTTTAAAAAACAAAACTAATAACCAAACTGTCCCTTTCGACGTAATCAATAATTCTTTTAAAAACAGGAATTCAGAGTGGTGGTACAAATGGAATATCCAAGACCTAACAAAAGCAATGCAAAACTTACTATTGTATTTATGCATTCATTCATTCATTCATTTTACATAGCTGCCCATCTCACATACTCTGGGTGGTTCATACACTTAAAAACAGAAAATAATAAATAGCTACAAATAAACAACCAAAATAATAACAATTAAAAACCAATTAAAAGAATTAAAACTTAATTTGCAGGACAGTACAATCCATACAATGATTAACGATACAACCAGTTAACAGGTTCCTTACTGGATCCCCGTCAGTCTTGAGAGCTTTCTGAAAGGCCAGCAGGGTGGGGGCCAGTCTAACTTTGGGGGGAATGATGTTTCAAACAGCAGGTGCTGCGGCAGAAAAGGCTCTCCTTCTAGGTCCCATCAGATGACATTCCTTGGTAGATGGAACCAGTAACATGCCTCTGCCACCAGACCTGATGGGATGGGTAGATGCAACAGGGGAGAGGCGGTCCCTCAAATAACCTGGCCCCTTGCTATGTAGGGCTTTATAGGTTATTACCAGCACTTTGAATTGAATCTGGAAGCAAACTATTTTGTATTTTCACTTTCTATATTTAATTCAGTAATGCTAATTTTAAGATGCAATAGCCATGATACAAAATGACACATTAAGATGAAATGCAGAAATTGTTACAACTTTTCACTATACAGTAGAATTTCATGTTTACATTCTGCAAGTTGGTTCAACAGATGAATGCAATCTTTATAACAAGTCTCTCAATACTCTAGCACATAGCTTTCCAAACTGTGTGTTGCAACACACAGTTTAGTGTGTTGCGAAGCAGCGGCGTGCGCGGTGGTGGTAGTGTGTGCGGCGGCAGCGACGATGGCAGAGGCACGCCATCAGCGCTTCCGTGTTTTAGCGAGGCCGCCGCCGTGCATCCGCGCGCCCCCTGCACGCCCCCGTGCTGCCGCCATTGGTGTGTCGCCAACGGCGGCACTTTGGAAAGCACTGCTCTAGCATGTCTGTGTAGGTTTTGTTTTCTTTTGCTAGCTATGTACTAAAACAAGCAGAGTGCATCAGTATATTGGGATGACCTTATTCTTTTTTCCACTAAGTATTATGTCCCTAATATTATTCTATTCACTTACAGCAAAGATCTTATACTGTCAAATCACACAGATTCCATGCAGCTTACAACAGCAAATAAAGGAAATACAGAAGTGCCTTCAAGTTAGTCTTGACTCCTGGCGACTACACGGACAAGTCCCTGCAGTTCTCTTGGCAATGTTTTTGGAAATAGTTTGCCACTGCCTTCTTCCTAGGGCTGAGAGTGACTGGCCCAAGGTCACCCACCTGGCCTTGTGCCTAAGGTGGAACTAGAACTCAGTCTCCCAGTTTCTACCCAGTGTCTTTAACCACCACACCAAACTGGCTCTCAAATACAGATATGATTGGCCATATTTTAATTCTTAATTATGACAAAAACAACCACAAAACCTTGTGACACCTAAAAAAATAACATATGGGTTGGGAGAGGCAGTTTGGATTCATATCTACTTCATGAGATTTATGAAGTGTTATTAGGTGTACAAATGGCTTAGAAACAATGAAGGCAAAACGAAATTATATGCAGGAAATACACGAAGTGGCACTGATATTATCCCAGACTTCATAAAGTTGTGGTGTTGACAGCACAAACTTCTTGGCACTAATAAGCTAGTTAACACATAAATAGTATTAGTGACAGTGCAAACATTCTGCATTTTAAATAAACTTAAACATCTACTATGAACAAAACCTCATACTGTAATCTTAAATTACCACAAGTATTTATTTAATTAATTCATAGGGCTGCCTAACTCAAACAACATGACTCTGGGCAGCATACAGCAAAAATAAACAAACAAACAAACAAACAATATAACATTAAAAAACCTATCCGATATATAAAATACAGACCCAAACCACTTAAACTGTGATTCACCCATTTATATCACCCTTTCACTTTGAAGACAGAGCTGCCACTTGAAATTCAGTGCAGATTGTCTTAGAAAGTTGAAATAGTTTTATGAACATTACTGTTCCTGACCTGTTCTACTTCATATTCTAGTCTTAACATAATACACAAAAGTCACATAACACACCAAAAACTCTAAAGAGAAACTCTAAATACTCTTACTGTAATACAATATATTTATTTCTAATTGAGTAAAGGTATGCACTTTGAATTTTTAAGGTATCACAAATGCGAGGCAGGCCACAACAAAAATGTAAACATAAGCTATCCTTCTAGAACAGCAAATAAAGGCTATAAATTAAGTATAAAGCCCAATTATGAAGGTTTATTAAAAGGTTAGCTATTCCGAATGATTTCAGAAGCCAACTATACCGAAGGATTTAAATAATAGCATTTCAGTTGTATATATTTAAATTGTTACTCGAATTCTGCTTGGTTTGTAAGTAATGGATGCAGGACACATATACCCATAGGTAAGTTAGTCATAGTTTATTCGATTAGCCTATTTTTTTTTGAAATTAACACGAAACACACTATAACTATAGGGACTGAGTTTGCACAACACACAATACTAACATATAGTTTTGTTTTATTGTATCATGAGAATCCAGCCAAGTTTTCATTTACAAAATCTTCTCAAAGGGCCAGCAAGTTCAGTTGTGAAGCAGTTTCTAAAACACGACAAAAGAGAAGGAAACTTTCAAAACTCCCTGGAGGACAGAGTAAGACCTGAGGGCATGCGTCTCTCGCCTGGCGAGGTTTACCCTAAAAGAAGGCGGCATTGCTCCCTGCCCATTTCAGTGGGTGTAACAGGGGAGGCGAGAGCAAACTAGACGGACGGACTGACGGAGACAAGGAGGGAGGGAGAAGGAGGGTGCCGGCTCGCCCGCGGCCCAGAACAATAGAAAGCGCCTCACTCACCGCACACGCAGCAGGAGAGCGACTGCCGGAAGTAGGGCAGCAGCTTGCCGATCTCGGCCAGGCACTGCGGATCCTCCCCGGGGCCGTAGCTGAGCACCAGGCGACTGGCGGAGATGTACAAGGCTGTAGCATTCACCGGGTTCATCGCAGACGCTGAGGCCAACGGCTCCGGGCTGAGAAGAAAGCGCGGCTTCGCGCCCAGGCAGGGCAAGCCGAGGGGCGGCTGCACTCCTAGCCCCGCATCGATGCGCCGTCACAGCCAGGGCCGGGCCTGCTTTTCTCCACTTGCCTGCTCCCCCCGCCCCCGCCACTGCCACCGCCGAAGCTCTTCCTTGCTACCAGCGGCGGCTGTCCAGGGACTACTCCAGGCGGCCGGCCATGCCGGCCTTGCTCCCTCGCCCTCCCAGGGCGCCTCAGGCGGAGGGGAGGCCCCGCATCGGGGGGCGGTGGCAGGATCCGCGAGCCCAGCGCAGGGCGACGGCCTGGGCCCGGCTCTGGTAGGGGCGGGGGAGGCTCCTCCGCCTAGAGTTTCAGCGCGTCCACATTACCACGGGGTTCCCTGCGTCTCTTCCACAGAGCTAACGGCTTCGCTGCTCCCAGGCGCCCTCCGCGCAAGAGCCATCCACCACACGCCCAGCTCCAATGTCAATAGCAACCGTTAGATCCAACCGTCACTGCGCAGCCATCACCGCGGCCGCTTAGGTTCGCTACTGCGCATGCGCGGCCATTCTCTACCTCATCGCACCCACCCCCTTCGCGTCCTCTTGAACACTACGGCCGCCGAGAGAGCAAGCAGGATGGGGTTCCGCCCTGGGTTGCGCCCTCTCTGGGCCTCATCTGAGGTTCGCTCCGCTATTCAGAAAAATAACACCACGGCCGCCTCGATCTCCGATTAGTTCTAGCGAAACGTCCTCGAAAGGCTGGTCCCTGCCTGATCCCGAGCTACGGCTTCAATCTGTACCGTGCTTATTAGGGTGGGATGTTTGAAGTGCATAATAATGTCTCTCTGAACATAGGCAGAGTGCCCTTGCCTCTAATCATGGAGGAACCCATGCATTCCCATATTGATCCCAGGAACTAGTCACAACCAAGTATTGCCAAAAACAACTTCGTTTAAGGTAACAAATGCAGTCCACTATAGCACTGTGTCTATGATGGGTTTCCGGAAGTATGTTAGGTACAGGGAGCAAAGTGAATATAAAGTGAATTAAATGTATCTGCTCAGACAGTTGTCTTCCTCCACACAGTGTTCAACGTGCAAGTTACCTGAAATCTGTATTATGGGGAAATAAGGGGCTGGATAAAAGAAGCACACAGATCAATTCTATTAATTTGATTATCTCTCTTCAGAAGAATGAATTCTAGGTCAGTGTACAACATCCAAACATCTGCAGCCTGCATAACATCAGTGTCAGTTCAAATGCAAGTGGGGATAAAAAAACCAGGTTTTGTTTTGTCTGAGAATTCTGACATGTTTCCAAAGTGGCTTAAGATAAAAAGAATAAACCAAGTTACAAGAACAAATGCAATGAAATCTGAAAAGATGTAGTATCCCTGAGGTTTCATTTCCATAAACAACCAAATTTTTTGTTGCTAATCTTGAGTCTGGCAGGTGATTACAGATCACTGAAGGAATTTAGGATTGTTATTAGATAGAAGCAGCCATCTCGGCTAACTCCTTTGCAAACAAGAGCATTCAGGTTTTAAAGCAAGGGGAAAAAATCTAAACTGCTTCTCAGAGCCATTACTGATGGAGTGAGCGGAGGCATATTGCTTTTCTCCCTGTTTCACCCCTTTTTTCACCTTTAGTGTAATGAAAAAGAAAATCCACAGAGGCTGGTTTGCACAACATACTAGTCTGAGCTAAAATATAATTGGGTAGGATGAGGGTCAGCCTTTTCTGTGAACCCAGTAATTGTTTTTGCATATTGTGTGAATGAGGCTATCACATTAGGCCAGTGCTTTCCAAACTGCCGCCGTTGGCGACACACCAACAGTGGCAGCGCGGGGGCACGCATGACGGGGGCGTGCACGGCAGCAGCCTCGTGTTTTCCGCTAAAACGCGGAAGCGCTGATGGCACACCGCTGCCGTCGTCGCTGCTGCTGCCCCCACACACACCCCTGCGCCACCGCCGTGCACGCCCCCACCGCTGCTTCCAGGTTGTGTTGTGACACACTAAACTGTGTTACGACACATAAAAGTGTCGCGACACAGAGTTTGGAAAGCTCTGTATTAGGCCATAATATGACATTGGTTTTGCATAACAGGTTATATGTGCAATTGTGCTGGTTATGACCTTTAAAGCCCTACATGGCATAAGACCTGGTTACTTGTGGGACCACCTTCTCCCAAGAACATCTGCTTGCCCCACTCACTCCCACAAGGAGAACATGCTCCAGGTTCTCTCTCTTCAATCCTGTCACCTTGTGGGACCTAGGAAGTGTGCCTTTTCAGTGGCTGCCTCTGTTCTCTGGGGGTACAATCTCCCCCTCAATATACCCTGGCCCTCACTCTGCTCGCCTTTAGGAAAGCCATTAGTACCTGGCTTTTCCCCCAAGCATTTGGGGCCAGTTGAATGGAGTCCCCTTTTGGTTGTTTTTATTATGGTGTTGGCCATTATTTCATATTCTGAATTTCATATTCATATTTATATATTGTGTATGTTTTAACATTATGTGGTTCTTTTTTGGTTTATGGTTAGTTTTTTGTTGTTGTACACTGCCCAGTCATGCTGGGCGGTCTTATAAATCCAGTAATAAATAAATAAATAGTGTAAACAGCAATCATATTTTGGTAACTTGGGTTTAGCGATTTGTGTGATACTTGTAGTAATCCTGTGAAGTCCATCTTTTTTATGCTTTAGCATTATTTTACAATATGACCTTTTGACAAACTACTGTTTTCCTATTTAACAGAGACTATTACACTGGTCTTCATTCTGTATGGTTTTTATGATGTCTACCTTTGAAAATGTATAAAACTATTTTTTCACACTTTTTAAAAATTTTAGAACAGTTAAAATTTTCTTCCAGCCTTCGTTATTAAAACACTATGCTATTCTGTTGTACCCATTGAAAAGGACATCCTTTCTCTTAAATGTTTTTTTTAATTCATTATTCTTGGTAAACAACATAATTTTCCTTGATAGCAACTAAGGCCATCAAGGCAATCCAACAAAGATTTTTATATGCATAAAGGCACAGAAATTACTAGATACTTGTTAAAGGTATCTGAATCTATAGCTGTTTGCAGATTTGCTTGTCTTTCATAATAGAATATTTCCATGCTGCTTTTTAACAGTGCTACAAATACGTGTCTATGCGCAGTCACTCATTCTTCTATTGTTACTCAGAAGACTATAGTAAAGGGAAAATCAGCCTCAGCTCATCCATCAGCCAAAAAAAGAACAACTTTTCAGAGAAGCTTTGAAATACTTGTTTTTTGTATATACATAGACGTGCGGTAGCTCAGTGGGTTAAAGGGGCGCGGTAGCTCAGTGGGTTAAACCGCTGAGCTGTAAGAGACTGCCGATCAGTACGTCGGCAGTTCGAATCCCCACATGGCGAGGTGACCTCTCGTCACTCGCCCCAGCTCCTGTCAACCCAACAGTTCGAAAGCTAAATGTGAGTAGATAAATGGGTACCACCTTAAGTGGGAGAATGTGCTGGCGTCCTGTCGGGGGTCGCCTCGGAACGAAAGAAGATCCCGTGAATCCTGTGAATGGCGGTGGAGGACGACAGATCCCGAACGGCGACATCCAGGACGTCAGCAGCCGACTCGGAAGCGAGGTATCCTGGGACATGTAGTCCAATACCTACGGAAGAAGAGTCGGTTCCTTTACCCCCTCCCTTAGCGCACAGTAAACATTGTTAATTATATATGGATGTATAAATATGAAATTGCAATGTACGTAAGCTGCCTAGAGCCCTCGATCTAGGGAGGGGATAGGCGGGGTATAAATACGTAAAATAAATAAATAAATAAATAAATGTGCTTTGATAGTTTCTTTTAATGATATTACTGTAATACTTATGCTCAGGAATTAATTTTGGTCCAGATCTTTTTCAGATTGCCACAAATGCCCTGCTGGGCTTCAAGGGAGTCAGAGTCTAAATCAGGGCTTTCCAAAGTTTTTCCTGCGGCGACACACCAACCGGTGTTGGTGTGTCGCCGCGGGAAAACCCGGAAGTGCGGCAGCGCGCAAAAACCCGGAAGCGCTGCTGCTGCTTTCGGGTTTTGCGCGCTGCAGTTGGTGTGTCGCCGCGGGAAAACCCGGAAGCGCTGATTATGATCAGCGCTTCCGGGTTGTGTGGCGACACACCAGAGTGTGTGTGGCGACACACTTTTGTGTCACGACACACAGTTTGGAAAGCTCTGGTCTAAATGTTTACGAGTTTCTTATTGTTTACATTAAAACAGAATTGCAGCAAGGTTTTCAGTTTGAAAATGCATCTAATTTCCAGGTTATAAACCACAAACATAATCCACATAGTCAGAATATACATAATCATTAGAAGGAAGGGAACTATCATCCCCCTTTTCTAGTAATCCTGTTTTAGGTAACTACTGTTGTCAATGCCGTCATTAGAAAAGGAGAAGCAGCAATCCAGCAAGTTTGCTGATAGCCAGAAGGAATCATATTCCCGTCCTTTCCAGCTGATGTGAATGCTAATGCCATTCTTGTCCTTTCCTTGCTGCCATTAGCAGCAGGAAAACAGCCATTTGTTTCCCACCATCCTCTGGGAAAAGTAGGTGATGCCCTGGAGTCTCTTCTGGTTGCAAACAATGGTGTGCAGTTTGCAGGCTATGAGTTACAGTACCTACTTAGTTAAAACATAGAACATTCATCAGCTGTATCATCTATTGCCACATTCATGTACAGTCAGGACCAGAAATATTGGAACAAGGATAAGTGTTTTGGCAGTTGGCCTCTGTACACCACCACATTGAAGTTGAAAGGAAACACAACCAGATGGGAGCGAAGTCAGGACTTTCAGCTGTAATTCAAGGGGTTTGACAAAAGGGGGGCACTAACCATTCAGGAAGTACAGCCAGTGGCATACACTCACACACACCCATCGTTGGTGGCCCATAAGTAATGGAACAAACCAACATCATTACAAACATAAGGGTCGCCTTTAATACCTGGATGAAAATCCTTTGCAGTCAATGACTGCCTGAAGTCTGGAACCCATGGACATGACCAAATGCTGAGTTTCCTCCCTCGAGATGCTTTGCCAGGCCTTTACTGCAGCTGCCTTCAGCTGCTGCTTGTTTGTGGGTCTTTCTGCCTTCAGTCTTGTCTTCAGTAAGTTAAAAGCATGCTCTTTTGGGTTGAGAACAGGTGACTGACTTGGCCATTGAAGAACATCCCACTTCTTTGCCTTGAGAAACTCTTGGGTAGCTTTTGCTGTATGTTTTCCATCTGCAATATGAAGTGGCGTCCTATCAGTTTGGCAGCATTTGGTTAAATCTGAGCAGAAAGTATAGCCCTATACACTTCAGAATTCATCCTGCTGCTCTTATCAGCAGTCAGGTCATCAATAAACACCAGTGACCCGGTTCCATTGGCAGCCATACATGCCCATGCCATAACACTGCTTCCACCATGTTTGACAGATGATGTGGTATGCTTTGGATCATGACCTGTTCTTTCCTTCTCCATACTTTTCCCATCATTCTGGTGCAAGTTAATCTTGGTTTCATCAATCCAAAGAATCTTATTCCAGAACTGGGCATGCTTTTTTAGGTGTTTGCTGGCAAAGTCTAATCTGGCCTTTCTGTTCTTGAGCATTACCAGTGGTTTGCACCTTGTTGTGAAGTCTCTGTATTTACATTCATAATGCCGTCTCTTGACTGTAGATGTTGACAATGACATGCCTACCTCCTCAAGAACGTTCTTGACCTGGCTAGATGTTGTGAAAGGGTTCCTCTTCACCATGAGCAGAATTCTGCGGTCATCCACTTTTAGTTGTCTTCTGTGGTCTTCCAGGCCTTTTGCTGTTGCTGAGCTTGCCAGTTCCTTCTTTTTCATGATGTTCCAAACTGTTGTATTGGCCACTCCTAATGTTTTTGCCATCTCTCTGATGGGTTGGTTTTGTTTCCTCAGCCTAATGATGGCCTCCTTCACTCACATGGATACCTCTTTGGACCTCATGTTGGGAGTTCCAGTGAACAGCTACCAAATGCAAATGTAATGCTCAGAACCACCTCCAGGCCTTTTATCTGCTTGATTGGTCATGGGGTACCCAGGAAACAGGCCACACCTGGCCATGCAGCTGATTGTCAGCCATTCATTCCATTACTTATGGGTGTGTGTGTATGCCACTGGCTGTACTTCCTGAATGGTTAGTGCCCCACTTTTGTCAAACCCCTTGAATTACAGCTGAAAGTCCTGACTTCGCTCCCATCTGGATGTTTCCTTTCAACTTCAATGTGGTGGTGTACAGAGGCCAACTGCCAAAACAGTTATCCTTGTTCCAATATTTCTGGTCCTGACTGTATCTCCATGTAAACAGAATAATGTGGTTAAAAACTTCCGCTAGTTTGCTTTCCCTGTTACAGAAGTCTCACCATCATTTTAGTTTTAAATATACTAGATTTTAGGGCCTGTTTCCATCATCAAGTTAAAATGCTAATGATCCATTCTTGAGCTGGCAGAAAACAATACTAGCAATAGCAACTAATTATAATGTTAATTAATCATTATATAACAATATAATATATAATTATATTAATATTTATTTATTTATTTATTTATTTTCTATCCCACCTTTATTATTTTTATAAATAACTCAAGGCGGCAAACATACCAAATAGTCCTTCCTCCTACTATTTTCCCCACAACAACCACCCTGTGAGGTGAGTTGGGCTGAGAGAGTGACTGGCCCAAGGTCACCCAGCCGGCTTTCATGCCTAAGGCGGGACTAGAACTCTCAGTCTCCTGCTTTGCCATTGGCTCTTTCCTAGGGCTGAGAGAGAGAGTGACTGGCCCAAAGTCACCCAGCCAGCTTTCATGCCTAAGGCGGGACTAGAACTCTCAGTCTCCTGGCTTCTAGCCCGTTGCCTTAACCGCTAGACCAAACTGGTTAATTGTATTTTACATTATATTATCCACATAAAATTATATTAATTAATAGTAAGTAATAATATTAATTAATAATATATTAATTAATAATTAATGAACAATAACCCCATTGCTGATTCCTGTATTGCCTATATTCTGATGTAATATGTGGCAACGTATAACAAATTTTACACTCCTTGTCTTTGGATTTGTTTTGCTTAAGGGAGAAGACATAATTTTAACATGAGTACATGTGATAGCATGCAGTCACCCATGGCTCTCTGCTATCCTGACCCAGGATACAACCAGCCAGATGTGTTGTTCTTTTTCACTGACAGCAGATCCTGAGAATAGAGAGGTAATTTTTTTTCCTTTAGCAGAGGACAGCTGCTGCTGTGCTGGCAAGGAGTAGGACAAAGCTGAAGACTTAAAAAGAAAACACTTGTGGAGAGTAGGAAAGGCGGAGATGTAATGGCTGGTAGACCAAACTGGATTCCAGACAGTGTTGGTAGTTGAAGGCCTGCTCTTGGTTCCAGGAGAATCCAGGGACTATTGAAGTCAGTAAGGATTGTGGAAGAAGACCCACTGAAGGAAGAATATGCACAGTGAGAGATGGTTCTACTTATCACAGATGGCTTTTATTGGAAACCTGAAGAAGAAAAAGGGGGAAGATCACATTTGGCAAGCCAGCAGGAGAAAATGCCAGTCTAAGAGAAAGACAGCCAGTATAAGAATGTTCAAACCACCGTACAATTGCGCTCATTTCACATGCTAGCAAGGTTATGCTCAAAATCCTACAAGCTAGGCTTCAGCAGTATGTGAACCGAGAACTACCAGAAGTGCAAGCTGGGTTTCGAAGAGGCAGAGGAACTAGAGATCAAATTGCCAACATTCGCTGGATCATGGAAAAAGCAAGAGAGTTCCAGAAAAATATCTACTTCTGCTTCATTGACTACGCTAAAGCCTTTGATTGTGTGGATCACAACAAACTGTGGCAAAGTCTTAAAGAGATGGGATTTTGTCGATGAAGGTTCTCAGTCATCCAGGTGGAACAGTCTGTGGCTTGAATCATGTCAACTGGATACCATGGGAGTACCAGACCACCTTATCTGTCTCCTGAGAAACCTGGATGTGGGTCAAGAAGCAACAGTTAGAACCGGACATGGAACAACCGACTGGTTCAAAATTGGGAAAGGAGTACGACAAGGCTGTATATTATCACCCTGCTTATTTAACTTATATGCAGAGTACATCATGAGAAATGCCGGGCTGGATGAATCACAAGCCGGAGTTAAGATTGCCGGGAGAAATATCAACAACCTCAGATATGCAGACAATACCACCCTAATGGCAGAAAGTGAAGAGGAACTAAAGAGCCTCTTGATGAGGGTGAAAGGAGAGAGTGCAAAAGCTGGCTTGAAACTCAACATTAAAAAAACCCAGATCATGGCATCTGGTCCCATCACTTCCTGGCAAATAGAAGGGGAAGAAATGGAAGCAGTGACAGATTTTATTTTCTTGGGCTCCAAGATCACCGCAGACGGTGACTGCAGCCATGAAATTAAAAGACGCTTGCTCCTTGGGAGGAAAGCTATGGCAAACCTAGACAGCATATTAAAAAGCAGAGACATCACCTTGCCGACAAAGGTCCGTATAGTTAAAGCTATGGTTTTTCCAGTAGTAATGTATGGCTGTGAGAGTTGGACCATAAGGAAGGCTGAGCGCCGAAGAATTGATGCTTTCGAACTGTGGTGCTGGAGAAGACTCTTGAGAGTCCCTTGGACTGCAAGGAGGTCAAACCAGTCAATCCTAAAGGAAATCAACCCTGACTGCTCATTGGAAGGACAGATGCTGAAGCTGAAGCTCAAATACTTTGGCCACCTAATGCGAAGAGAGGACTCACTGGAAAAGACCCTGATGCTGGGAAAGACTGAAGGCAAAAGGAGAAGGGGACGGCAGAGGATGAGATGGTTAGATAGCATCACCGATGTAATGAACATGAATTTGAGTAAACTCCGAGAGACAGTGGAGGACAGGAAGGCCTGGCGTGCTATGGTCCATGAGGTCACGAAGAGTCGGACATGACTAAACGACTGAACAACAACAACAAATAACTGCCCCTTGTTTATGTCTTCAGTAGGAAGTGGGACTATAGAATATAGAAATAGCCATGCATATGTATACTTTGACGTAGTACTGTAGCTCATTTGCATATTCAGTAGAGAAACAGTTAACTTTTAAACACTTGGCTAGTTAAACATAAATCAAACCTGTTTATTGCTTTTCCTGTTGCTTATCAGAAAAGTTGGGGAAAAGACTTTGGTGCCTGAGTTATTTTCAGTGCCTGAAAACACAAGGGCTTAACTTTGCTTGTTGTCACTAATACAGGGCTTTCCAAAGTGCCGCCACTGGCGAGACACCAGTGGTGGCGGTGGCAGGGCGGCGGCGGCGCGCGCGCATGGCGGCGGCGCAGGGGGGTGCACATGCACGGCGGCGGCGCGCACATGCACGGCGGCGGCGCGGGGGGCGTGTGGCGGCGCGTGCGTGCACGGCGGCGGCGGCGGCCTCCGCTAAAATGCGGAAGCACTGATGCCGCGCCGCTGCCGCTGTGCACGCGCGCGCCGCCGCTTCCGGGTGGTGTGGCGACACACCACGCTGTGTGTGGCGACACACTTTTGTGTCGCGACACACAGTTTGGAAAGCTCTGCGCTAATAAAAGGAAACAAAATTACAAGAATGTGTGTTGTGTTCTGTGAGTTACATCAAGTCCCATAAACCCACAAACCCTTCATGACAGCACAACTAAGGACAGCTTAAGCCTGTTTCACTCACAGGCTGGAAACAAGATGACAGCAGCATCATGGAGATAGGGTAGAAAACAAGAGAGATTCCATAAAGGCATGCTTGTGCCACGATTAGGTGTGGGGAAAAGCCCTAAAATATATAAAATGTAGCCCTTCATGACACATATACACAGGGTTCCCAGTTGCGTGCCAGTCATAGAATCCACATCTTCTGAAGAGATAAATACTTTCTATGTATACAAAGAGCAACCCAGCCCCTCTATTCTTCAGATAGAAAATTTGAGTCTTTTAAAAAGATTCATTCTGATTTTTTGAAAGAGCAGAATGAAATCCCAGCTAGGACTGACACCAGAATGTGCCAGAAAAAACAAAGGACTTTATGGCAGAAAACGCCCAAATCCTATCAGAAATTTGCCTACAACATGAAAAGAGTATATATTACCTGGTGTGAATATCTGGCAGCCAATACAGTCAAGGAGGTCAGTAAGCTTATACAACAGTTCATAGCCCAACTATCAGGCATCATTTGTCAAAGTTTCTGTGGTCCAAATACCTATGGAGACCATATTGAGAGTCTCCCCGCCCCCGCCCGCCCATCTTGTGAGGTTCATGGGGCATAAGTTAGGTGATCTGTGGTCATTACCGTGCTCTACAACATTCTGGGAGGTACACTTGGCCCCATCTCTCCTTACATTTTGCAAGTCACTTATTAGCAAATTCACTAGTGCCCTCGATTTCCCCATCCATTCTTTTTTTAAATAAGGATTTTATTAAGTTTGAGACAAAGATAAAAACTACAAAAAAAAACTAAAAAAAGGAAAAAAGGAAAAAATAAGAGTGTAAAACACAAGAAAAAAGAACTTTAGAGATTACATACAAAGGTGATTTCCGACTTTCAACAGCAAGAATATACAGCAATTTCCATAATCAATACCTTACTCTAAATCAAACCAAAATCACATTATTTCTATAAATCCTTCCATTAGCACATATACAAATCACTAATGCAATTGCTCCTTCCATTTATATGAAAAAAAATATATATATATATATATATATGGTTCCTCTGGGACACTGAACTGGAACTGCAAGGCCGACTGGACCGATTCCTCTGGGACACTGGACTGGAACTGCTAGGCCTACTGGACCGATTCCTCTGGGACACTGGACTGGAACTGCAAGGCCGACTGGACCGATTCCTCTGGGACACTGGACTGGAACTGCTAGGCCGACTGGACCGATTCCTCTGGGACACTGGACTGGAACTGCAAGGCCGACTGGACCGATTCCTCTGGGACACTGGACTGGAACTGCTAGGCCGACTGGACCGATTCCTCTGGGACACTGGACTGGAACTGCAAGGCCGACTGGACCGATTCCTCTGGGACACTGGACTGGAACTGCTAGGCCGACTGGACTGATCCTCTGGGACACTGGACTGGAACTGCAAGGCCGACTGGACTGGTTCCTCTGGGACACTGGACTGGAACTGCAAGGCCGACTGGACCGATTGACAGATGATACCACTTTGATGGCTGAAAGTGAGGAGGAGTTGAGGAGCCTTATGACGAAGGTGAAAGAAGAAAGTGCAAAAGCTGGGTTGCAGTTAAACCTCAAAAAAACCAAGATTATGGCAACGAGCTTGATTGATAACTGGCAAATAGAGGGAGAAAAAGTGGAGGCAGTGACAGACTTTGTATTTCTAGGCGCAAAGATTACTGCAGATGCTGACTGCAGCCAGTAAATCAGAAGACGTCTACTTCTTGGGAGGAGAGCAATGGCAAATCTTGATAAAATAGTTAAGAGCAGAGACATCACACTGACAACAAAGGTCCGCATAGTTAAAGCAATGGTATTCCCTGTAGTAACCTATGGCTGTGAGAGCTGGACCCTAAGGAAGGCTGAGCGAAGGAAGATAGATGCTTTTGAACTGTGGTGTTGGAGGAGAATTCTGAGAGTGCCTTGGACTGCAAGAAAATCAAACCAGTCCATACTCCAGGAAATATAGCCAGACTGCTCACTTGTGGGAATGATATTAAAGGCAAAACTGAAGTACTTTGGCCACATAATGAGAAGACAGGATACCCTGGAGAAGATGCTGATGCTAGGGAAAGTGGAAGGCAAAAGGAAGAGGGGCCGACCAAGGGCAAGATGGATGATATTCTGGAGGTGACGGACTCGACCGTGGGGGAGCTGGGGATGGTGACGGCCGACAGGAAGCTCTGGCGTGGGCTGGTCCATGAAGTCATGAAGAGTCGGAAGCGACTGAATGAATAAACAACAACAAAGTTTTAAGTCTTAGTTAAACTATAGGTGTGTTGAATAAAACTTGATATCATACTTAATAACATTATTTATTGATAAAATTAAATTGTAAGGTATCCATAAAATTAAATAATGACAATGACTGACAAACACTAATGTGAACAATGGCCTTGCATCTCCTTGGAAAGTTTGGGTAAGTCAGGTTTGTATGTTGTTGTTTTTAATTTTAGGCACGATTCCAGGTTCTCATCAATAAGACGACTTCTCAATTTACTCTTGATAAGGTTCATGCTTGAAAATGATTGTTCACATGAATATGTAGACCCGAATAAGGAAAGAACAGCAATCGCTAGTTTTTTCAGCTGATTATATGAGTCAGGAATACTATTCCAGGTGTTAAAAATCAACATATCTTCCTTCTCCAGGTCTTTCAAAGCAGACCACTTGTGCTGTGAACTAAGTTCACATTTGTTTTTCTCCAATATTTCTATATCAGCACAAAGACGTTCAAATTTCGAGCTCCACAATTCTTCGTTTTTTAAATCCAGCAATTGCATTTCAAAGTTGCCAATGTCAATATTAAAGGGAGAAAAATTTAATTCTGTTACAGTAGCATTAAGAGGTTTTTTAACAAAGGCTAACGTCGCTTTGCTGTTTCTGAATTCCTGAAACCTGTTGAGAAAATATTTAAAAGTGTTGTTTTGAAATAGCAAAAGTCAATATCAGAATTATTTTCTTGGCGATGTTTCAACAGGTTTGGAAAGTGAATCAAAGTTCCTCTTTCAAAATCTTGAGCAAAAAGAGATAATTTGTTTTCGAATGAAATAACTTCTTCTAACATCGAAAAAATTGTGTTTCCTTTCCCCTGTAGTTTACGATTAAGCTGATTTAGATGAGACGTAACGTCTACCATGAAATAAAATTTTTGGATCCACTGATTGTTCGTTAGTTCTGGATAGTGAACACCCTTCTCAAGGAGAAATGCTTTAATTTCTGTTAATAAGGAAGCGAAACGTTTCAAAACGTTTCCTCTTGATAACCAACGTACCTTGTTATGCAGCAGAAGATCTGCGTACTCACTCTCCATTTCAACTAAAAATTCTTTAAATTGGCGATGATTAAGAGCTTTAGCTATAATGGAGTTGATAATCTTAATCACCAATTCCATAACTTTGCAAATTTCTTCTGGAAATGTCTGCGCACAAAGCGCTTCTTGATGAATGATGCAATGGTAAGTAAGTATCTCGTGATTAATTTTTTCTTTCAAAATAGCAACAAACCCGTTTCTTACGCCGGTCATACTTTTCGCCCCGTCTGTTGAAATTGAGACAATTTTATTGAGTGGAATATGATGTTTTTCAATGCACTCAATTACAGCATTTGCTATATCCTCTCCATGTGTTTGACCTTCGAGTGGCAATAATCCTAAAAGTTCTTCTTTAGGACCTGTAGATGAAATAAATCGTACAAAAAGTGAAACTTGCGCTGTATCATTTATGTCACAAGACTCGTCAACTGCTATTGATAAAGCTGAAACCAATTTAAGATCTTCGACTTGCTGGTTGGTTATATTCGAAGACATTTTGACTGTTCTATCTTTCACTGTTTTAGCAGACAATGGTAACTCTTTAATTTTTTTTAGAATATCTGCTTTGTTCTTAAAATCCCGAAATAGCTCTTCGGATGCATTTATAAAACAACTTTTTATGTATTCGCCGTCTGTATATGGTTTCCCTCTCTTAGCAATCTCTTGACTAACCACAAAACTTGCAATATTAACATTGTTGGAAGATTGCATCCAGTAATACAGAACTTGATTTTTCTTGACTCTTCTGAAGTTCCTCAACTGCTTTCTTCCTTGCATCACCGACTGGATATTTAGTACTAAATGACACGTGTTTAGTTGTAAAGTGTCTCTCCAAATTTGATTTCTTGTTATGCGCCAATTTTTCCTGACAAATAAGACAGGTCGGAAGGCCATTTAAGTTTTCAATAAACGCGAAAGTCTCGGTCCATTCAACTTTAAATTCACGGTTTTCGTCTTCCGTTTTTCTTTGCTTCTTCTTTGTAGCCATGTCAAACAGGGCACCTAAAAAATGTTTCATTTTATTATAATAAAGCTACCAACACAAAATAATTACAATTCTTAAATTGATGACAAAAATACCTGTAGGATTTGCAGCTGGTTGGAAAAATACAGGTAACTTTATGCTTCGAGTAGGTACTTTACTTTTGTCACCCGCGCGTGCCTCCCCCGCGCTGCGTATCCCGCGGCCCGCCTGCGCCACGTCTCCCATTGCCCAACCGACCGACACCCCCGCGCGTACAGGCCGATTGAAACTTCGTGGCCCCTAAATGCGCAGAACGGCAGCGAGTGGAGAAAGTGCCGCTGGTGGGGGAACCTTGGAGGGGTTCCTGTCCTGGGGGGGCGTCCATCCCCGAAAGGGCGACTCCGGACCCACTGCACCTCCACAGACTGGATAGCAGTGAGTCCCTTGGGTGACCCTGGCCAGACAGGCCAGGCCAGAGAGGGCGCAGGCGATCCGTAAGGTGCGGCAATCGGTGGCAGACTAGAGCTAACAGGTAAGGTGACCGCGGTTGTGGATTGAACTTGGCTGTCGGGGCTGGAAGTAGACCAGGGCCGACAAAAGCAACCCACTGGTGGCCAGCGTCGACTGGACTTGGCAGCTGGTCGGGGCTGGTGGCCGTCTGGCTAGGCTGGGGACTGACAAAAGCTGCCAACTGGTGGCTGGCGTTGGTTGGGCTTGGTGGTTGTTCAGGACTGGTAATCGTCTGGGTAGACCGGGGGCCGACAATGGCAGCCCAATGGCAGCCGGCGTTGGTCAGGCTGGGCTGCTGCTCTGGGCTGGTGGAAACCGGGGTAAACGGGCAAGGAGCAGGCAAGGTAGCAGCGCTTACCCCGATGCTGGTTTCTTCCGTAGGGAGCAAGGATGGAGACGTGGCGACCGGCAGCGGTTCGGGCACGAGGCTTGGCACGGCAGCAAGGTAAGGCTTGGATTCTAGGCTTGGCATGGCGGCGGGAGAAAGCGTAGAGTCAGGGTCCGGCGCAGCAGCAAGGCAGGGCTCTAGAGCGAGGTCCGGTGCGATAGCAAGGCGAGGCCCGGAAACAGGATCCGGCGCGGAATCTAGAGGCTTCTGTGCAGAACGGGTAGAACGGTTGTCTCCGGCAATGGAGGTAAGTCGCGCAGGTCTTTTATTTCGTTTTTCGTGCCTTTGGGAAGCAGGGTCAATCGGGCTTCGCGTTGTTCAGCCCGCCTCTCTGCTCTCCTTTGGCGCGCGCTGATTGGTGGAGGTGTCCCTCCTTCTGAGCCTCCGCCAATCAGCGTCTCTGTTTCTTCCCCAGGGTTCGCGCCAAGCCTGCTGCTTCCAGAGACCGGCTCCTCTTCCGGATCGGACTCTAACATGTCGGATGGCAGACAGGTCCGACTCTCACACTCAGAGTTGTTGTGGAAGAGCCACACTCAAGGGGCCAAAGAGCCGCATGTGGCTCGCGAGCCGCGGTTTGCCGACCACTGCTCTAGGACACTGGACTGGAACTGCTAGGCCGACTGGACTGATTCCTCTGGGACACTGGACTGGAACTGCAAGGCCGACTGGACTGGTTCCTCTGGGACACTGGACTGGAACTGAAAGCCGACTGGACTGATTCCTCTGGGACACTGGACTGGAACTGCAAGGCAGACTGGACTGGTTCCTCTGGGACACTGGACTGGAACTGCAAGGCAGACTGGACTGGTTCCTCTGGGACACTGGACTGGAACTGCAAGACAGACTGGACTGGAACCGCAAGGAACGGAATGGGAGCTGCAAGGCAGACTAAACCACTATCACTAGGCAGTGCTGCCTGTAAGTCAGGCAGGGCAGGGTACGATAAACTAGGAATCCCCCCAATGACAGAACGTGGCAACCCGAGACCGACGCAACAAGTCATAAAAGGGTGAGCAAAGTACTTAGCTGTGGCTGTGGAGTGTTGCCTTGACGAAGCTGGCGAACACTGTGAAGCCGAAAACGCCAGCTGACAATCGCCCGGAATGACTGAAGCTCTCCCTCTGGGGTTTCCTGAAAAACTACGAGCTAAAGTTCCGACTCCTATTGATGCTGAAGCAAGCTGGGCTTCTTTTGCAGCTGGAGTCAATTCAGAAATGAGTGGAAGATCTGGCTCCGGTTCTTCAGCGGTGACAGGACAGGACTTCAAGGATGAATCTGGCTGGGCTTCTCCTGAAAATGTGTTAGGTCAGTAGAACGGTTGTCCCCTGCGATCTGTTGCTTGCTCTTTCGCCCTTTTATTTTGTTTTTGGCACGCCTTCTCTCCTCGGGAGCCAATCGGGATTCCCTCTGCTTGGCGCGCTTTTCTGCCTGCCTTGCTCTCGCGCTGATTGGTGGTGAACTAGGAAGTGAGTCAGGAGCACCACTAGCTTCTCAGGATTGTCCCGCGCTGTTGGGTCATTCCCAGGTCTGTTGCTCTGCACCTGCTCCTCTGGCGTCTCTGAGTCTTGCACCTGTCCATCACAAGATTGATCACGAGTGTTGCACTTTTGAACCTGCACCTGTCCATCACGAGTTCTTGTCGGTTGCTGCACAGGGTAAGTTTTGTTTCTCTGATTAGTTTCGTTTTCCTCAGAGTCAGACTCTGACAATCTCCTGGCTGCAACTCGCCGTCCGGAGGACGAATCGGTCAATTCCCAGTGTTTTCCTTGTTCTGGAAAACAGCTCTGGGCTACAGGAGAAACTAGCCTGAGCCCGAAAAAAAAAAAGCCACAATGCCAGTTGTGCCCGCAGAGCTCGCGGGCACAGCTGCTCAGTCCACCATATTCCTGTCAGAAGCCAATTTCCCCATCCATTCTGACCTTATAATTTCCCCCCCTAAATTAAGATCTTAAAACAGTTTTTTCCCTCAACAAAATAGTTTCTGCAACTCTCTTGATGCAGCTGATTCCCCAGTCATCTTCCGTCCACCTACTTCCCTTCCTAACTTTCTTTCCTAGTTTAGCTTTAATTTTATTATTTTTACTCTGAAATTGGGGCTCAAATAGATCATGCAATTAATGGCCATTCATTAGTACCTCAAAATATTTATTCTCAGGACCAAGATAATTAGCATTTCCTCCATTTCCCAGCCCGCTTTGTTTCAAATATAAACTAATGAACTTTAGAATTCAAAACTTTGCACACAATCTGCTTTTATATTTTTTAAAGAAAACATAATTATTCATTTTTATCCTTTTTTCAGCTACTTGCCTAAAATGGTACAGAAGTATTTGGCTGTCTTTAATTCTCTACTGTAGATACCACAAATAATTAAATCCTTTAAATTTGTAAAGCCCTCCTAATGTGTTTGTTTGTCCCTGGATTTGAGAGGTGAAGAAATGTTTTGATTCAGAGGCTGAAGAAAATTGGATTGGTCTGGGACCAATTAGCAATCTTTTTTTTAAGATAATATTTTTCATATTCTTGAGAGGGCTTGGGGAATTTCTGTAATATATCCCTTCTAGGACATTCTTTCTGGAAGACCCTATACTAAAAGTTGTTTTTTTCTTTCATAGGTTTTGTTGTGATTTTTATTTTGCTGTTTTCCAACTGGGAAAAAAATCTGTTGATTCTTCACACTATGGCTTGATTTCTTTGTTAAATATGTTGCCAAATATTTACTAGTGGCTCTGGCACACAGACTACAGATGACAGTATTTTTGATTATCTATTCTGTATGATCTGCTTTTATAAAAATGCAACAAGCTTTGGATATCAGATTACTAGCCAATAATTTGGAAATACAGTTAAAAACTTGATCAGCACTGGTAGTTTTACTGGATGCAGAAAAGCTCTTTAATATACAGTAATGCAAGTTTTGACCAAATATGGATTTCCTTATTTTTTATTATTAATTGGATTATGTGGTAGTCCAATCCCACTGCCATTTTATTAGAAGTGGAATTATTTCTTCATCTATCAGAACTCTTCAAAAGATGCCCTTTATTATCTTTTATTTAATTTAACATTGGAACCATATCAGGCAATCAAAGGACATTCTGAGCATAGAAACATCTAGAGTAAAAAAAAAAAGTAAAGGTTCCCCCGCACAGTTGTGTCCAATTCTAGGGGCCGGTGCTCATCTCCATTTGTTAGCCGAAGAGCCAGCGTTGTCCAAAGACGCTTCCACGGTGGCCGGCATGACATGCGCGGAATGCTGTTACCATCCCACTGAAGTGGTACCTATTTATCTACTTGCATTTGTATGCTTTTGAATTGCTAGGTTGGCAAGAGCTGGGGCGAGTGCGGGAGCTCACTCTGTCACGCGGGACTAGGGTCTTGAACCTCTGAACATGCGACCTTCTGATAGACAAGCCTGGTGTCTTAAGCGCTGAGCCATCGTGTCCCCTAATATAAATATGTATAAATACAGATGCAGATATAAAAATACAAAATATAAAATTCAAGATGGCGGATAAAGATCTTATCCTTGGCACCATCATGGTGCCAACCACCCACATGAATGGCTATCCCTCCTCCCACACCAAGCAAGGTGGCACAACCATGTCTTAACCCCCTTCTGGAAGGCCGGGAGAGTGGGGGCCTGTCTTACCTCTGGGGGTAACCTATTCCAAAGGGATATATAATATAATATAATAAATAGGTGTGCTTTTGGTTTCTAAAAATGTAAGAAAATTAGTTCAGTGCTATGAAATTAAATGTTAAAGCTACAGAAGGCAGGATACCTGGTAACGTTACAGAATGAAACTTTTAATCTGTCATTAGAATTGGGAGAACATCTGACATAAGGAACTGCCTGCTTGATAGCAAAAATTCTGTAGCTCCAGAATCTATTTAAATCCTTAAATATTTGCAGTTTATATTGATGTCCACATCAAACTGCAGTGATGCTAGCATGATATATTTGATGTTATCATACATGTCACCATTACATATTTGTGCCTCAACATCTGACTTTACTTAAGTCATGTCATGTGTGATGACATCACACACCTGGTGTTATTAGGTTTGCTGCAGACTGGCTATATATGCAGCAAATATATTTATTACATATATTGAATTATTCTTAAGTAGATGCTGGAGCTATATATCTTTTGCCATTAAGTAGGCCTTAATGAACCCACCAGATCAACCATCAACAGTAAAGGAACAAGCAGTCAAGAAATATGCCTCAGACTAGCACTTGGTAAAGCAGCCATGAAGGCCTTGGAAAAGATATTCAAATGCTGTGATGTGTCTATACCTACAAAGATCAAAACCGTGCATGCAGTGGTACTCCCTGTGACACTCTATGGAAATTAAAGTTGGATTAAAGAAGCAAGATAGGAAGAGTATTGATGCTTTTGAGCTTTGGGTGTTGGAGAAGACTTCTGAGAATACTGTGGACAGCCAAGAAAACAAACAAATGGGTCATCAAACAAATCTATCCAGAGTTCTTATTTAAGACTCAAATGCACAGGTTCAAATTATCCTACTTTAGACACATTATGCAAAGACTTAGCTCCTAGAGAAGGCTCTAATCCTGGGAAAGGTGGAAAGAAAGAGAAGAGGACGACCAGCAGCAAGGTGGATGGACTCAGTTACAGTGGCGATGAGTGTGCCAATGGAAGACCTGAAGGACCAGGTTAGGGACAGATCATCATGGAGAAAATCTATCTATGTGCTCCCTAGAGTCGACATGGCATCGACATGGCATCAGTCAATCAATTAATCCACCTAGCCAGAGTCACAGTCCAAGTCATTTTGCTACTAGCTTGTTGCTTTCCAAGTGTTGTTTGCCATATCATTTTGACTCTAAAGCAAAAGATCATCACAAATACCTCTCAATCTTTCTGTCAAGAAAAAACACTTGTTTATTAAGTGTGTTGTCCATTTAGGAAACCAAAATCAGCAGTTTCAATAAACTATTTCACTTTGTCTAATGACAAAGGTAGCTCTGGGCTTTATCGTTAAGAGTATCATCAGTGATTTGCCCAATGTTATTGTCTGATTAGAATCATAGAATCATAGAATCATAGAATCATAGAATCATAGAATCATAGAATCATAGAATCATAGAATCATAGAATCATAGAATCATAGAATCATAGAATCATAGAATCATAGAATCATAGAATCATAGGGTTGGAAGGTACCTTGGAAGTCTTCTAGTCCAACCCCCTGCCCAAGGCAGGAATTCTCGTACCATCTTGGACAAATGTTTATCCAATCTTTTCTTGAAAACCTCCAGCAATGGAGCACCCACAACTCCAGGAGGCAAGCTGTTCCACTGGATTCACTGTCAGGAAATTCCTCCTCATTTCCAGGTTGGATCTCCCTCTGACGAGCTTCCACCCAATGCTTCTTGTCCCACCCTCCAGGTGCTATGGAGAATAAATCAATGCCCTCTTCCCTGTGGCAGCCCTTCAAGTATTGGAAGACTGCTATCATGTCTCCCCTCAGTCTTCTTTTTGTTAAGCTTTTGTTAAGATTATTATGGATAGTGATGACATTCACTACCTTTTCTAAAGCTTCATCCATAGAACTCTCTCCATTCATTTCTCAAATGTTTTCCAGGCACTTTGTTATTTATGTCTACACTAAATTTGACATTATGCTGTTATGATAATTTAAATTGCTTTTATTGAGCTTGCTCTCTGAAAAGTTTTAAATTATAAATAGTTATCACCAGATACTTCACCAAATACAGAAACTGTATAAAAATATTAGTATGTTTAATTTTTTCCTAGATTCAGTATATAACATGCACTGGGGGCATGATGTATCTTGGGCTGGATTCTTAAATTTCTTAGGGCACTTTAAAAGAGAGAATATTGAGTCTAATGCATCATGCAGCTGCATGGACTTCCATTTTTAAAAGTTCTTCGGCCTTTTGGCAATTGTTTATTCGTCCAGTCATCTCCGACTCTTTGTGACTTCATGGACCAGCCCACGCCAGAGCTTCCTGTCAGCCGTCACCATCCCCAGCTCCCCCATGGTTGAGTCCATCACCTCCAGAATACCATCCATCCATCTTGCCCTTGGTCGGCCCCTCTTCCTTTTGCCCTCCACCTTCCACAGCATCAGCCTCTTCTCCAGGGTATCCTGTCTTCTCATTATGTGGCCAAAGTACTTCAGTTTTGCCTTTAATATCATTCCCTCAAGTGAGCAGTCTGGCTTGATTTCCTGGAGTATGGACTGGTTTAATCTTCTTGAAGTCCAAGGCACTCTCAGAATTTTCCTCAAACACCACAGTTCAAAAGCATCTATCTTCCTTCGCTCAGCCTTCCTTATGGTCCAGCTCTCGCAGCCATAGGTTACTACAGGGAATACCATTGCTTTAACTATGCGGACCTTTGTTGTCAGTGTGATGTCTCTGCTCTTAACTATTTTATCAAGATTTGCCATTGCTCTCCTCCCAAGAAGTAGACGTCTTCTGATTTCCTGGCTGCAGTCAGCATCTGCAGTAATCTTTGCGCCTAGAAATACAAAGTCTGTCACTGCCTCCACTTTTTCTCCCTCTATTTGCCAGTCATCAATCAAGCTGGTTGCCATAATCTTGGTTTTTTTGAGGTTTAACTGCAACCCAGCTTTTGCACTTTCTTCTTTCACCTTCGTCATAAGGCTCCTCAACTCCTCCTCGCTTTCAGCCATCAAAGTGGTATCATCTGCATATCTGAGATTGTTAATGTTTCTTCCAGCGATTTTAACTCCAGCCTTGGATTCATCAAGCCCAGCACGTCGCATGATGTGTTCTGTGTACAGGTTGAATAGGTAGGGTGAGAGTATACAACCCTGCCGTACTCCTTTCCCAATCTTAAACCAGTCCGTTGTTCCGTGCTCTGTTCTTACCGTTGCTACTTGGTCCTTATACAGATTCCTCAGGAGGCAGACAAGATGACTTGGTATCCCCATACCACCAAGAACTTGCCACAATTTGTTATGATCCACACAGTCAAAGGCTTTAGAATAGTCAATAAAACAGAAATAGATGTTTTTCTGAAACTCCCTGGCTTTCTCCATTATCCAGTGGATATTGGCAATTTGGTCTCTAGTTCCTCTGCCTTTTCTAAACCCAGCTTGAACATCTGGCAATTGTCGCTCCATGAATTGCTGGAGTCTACCTTGCAAGATCTTGAGCATTATCTTACTGGCATGTGAAATAAGTGCCACTGTTCGATAGTTTGAACATTCTTTAGTGCTTCCCTTTTTTGGTATGGGGATATAAGTTGATTTTTTCCAATCTGATGGCCATTCTTGTGTTTTCCAAATTTGCTGGCATATGGCATGCATCACCTTGACAGCATCATCTTGCAAGATTTTAAACAGTTCAGCTGGGATACCGTCGTCTCCTGCTGCCTTGTTATTACCAATGCTTCTTAAGGCCCATTCAACCTCACTCTTCAGGATGTCTGGCTCTAACTCACTGACCACACCGTCAAAGCTATCTCCAATATTATTATCCTTCCTATACAGATCTTCCGTATATTCTTGCCACCTTTTCTTGATCTCTTCTGCTTCTGTTAGGTCCTTACCATCTTTGTTTTTGATCATACCCATTTTTGCCTGGAATTTACCTCCGATGTTTCTAATTTTCTGGAAGAGGTCTCTTGTCCTTCCAATTCCATTGTCTTCTTCCACTTCCGCACATTGCTTGTTTAAAAATAATTCCTTATCTCTTCTGGCTAACCTCTGGAATTTTGCATTGAATTGGGCATATCTCCCCCTCTCACTGTTGCCTTTTGCTTTCCTTCTTTCTTGGGCTACTTCCAGTGTCTCAGCAGACAGCCATCTTGCCTTCTTAGTTTTCTTTTTCTTTGGGACGTTTTTTGTTGCCGCCTCCTGAACAATGTTGCGAACTTCTGTCCATAGTTCTTCCGGGACCCTATCTACTAAATCTAGTCCCTTAAATCTATTCTTCACCTCCACTGCATATTCCTTAGGAATATTAGTGAGCTCATATCTAACTGATCTGTGGGTCTTCCCTATTCTCTTTAGTCTGATTCTAAATTGTGCAATAAGAAGTTCGTGATCTGAACTACAGTCAGCTCCAGGTCTTGTTTTTACCGACTGTATAGATTTCCGCCACCTTTGGCTGCAAAGGATGTAGTCAGTCTGATTTCGGTGTCGACCATCTGGTGAAGTCCATGTATAAAGTCGTCTTTTAGGTTGTTGGAAGAGAGTGTTTGTTATGCACAGTGAGTTGTCTTGGCAAAATTCTATCAGCCTATGTCCTGCTTCATTTTGTTCTCCCAGACCATGCTTGCCTGTAATTCCAGGTGTCATTTGACTACCCACCTTAGCATTCCAGTCTCCTGTAATGAAAATAACATCTCTTTTTGGTGTATTATCCACTAGGTGCTGCAGATCCTCATAGAACTGATCTACTTCTGCTTCTTCAGCATCTGTGGTTGGGGCATATATTTGGATCACTGTGATGTTAAATGGCTTACCCTGAATTCGAATTGAGATCATTCTATCGTTTTTTGGATTGTATCCAAGCACTGCTTTAGCCACTTTATTATTAATTATGAAGGCTACTCCATTTCTTCTGTGGTCCTCTTGTCCACAGTAGTAGATCTGGTGGTCATCTGATGTGAAGTGGCCCATTCCAGTCCATTTCAGTTCACTGACACCTAAAATGTCTATATTTAATCTTGACATCTCACCAATAACCACATCCAATTTGCCCTGGCTCATAGATCTTACATTCCAGGTTCCTATGGTGTGTTGATCTTTAGAACATCGGATTCGTCGTTCACCAGCACCGTCGGCCGCTAGCCGTCCTTTCGGCTTTGAGCTAGCTGCGTCATCACATCTGGGGCTAGTTGAACTTATCCTCTGTTCCTCCCCAGTAGCATTTTGACCATCTTCCGACCTGGGAGTCCCATCTTCCGATGGTATACCGACATATCTCTGGTTGTACTGATCCAAGCAAAAGGCAACAGTGATAGGGGGAGATATGCCCAATTAAATGCAAAATTCCAGAGGTTAGCCAGAAGAGATAAGGAATTATTTTTAAACAAGCAATGTGCGGAAGTGGAAGAAGACAATAGAATAGGAAGGACAAGAGACCTCTTCCAGAAAATTAGAAACATCGGAGGTAAATTCCAGGCAAAAATGGGTATGATCAAAAACAAAGATGGTAAGGACCTAACAGAAGCAGAAGAGATCAAGAAAAGGTGGCAAGAATATACGGAAGATCTGTATAGGAAGGATAATAATATTGGAGATAGCTTTGACGGTGTGGTCAGTGAGTTAGAGCCAGACATCCTGAAGAGTGAGGTTGAATGGGCCTTAAGAAGCATTGCTAATAACAAGGCAGCAGGAGACGACGGTATCCCAGCTGAACTGTTTAAAATCTTGCAAGATGATGCTGTCAAGGTGATGCATGCCATATGCCAGCAAATTTGGAAAACACAAGAATGGCCATCAGATTGGAAAAAATCAACTTATATCCCCATACCAAAAAAGGGAAGCACTAAAGAATGTTCAAACTATCGAACAGTGGCACTTATTTCACATGCCAGTAAGGTAATGCTCAAGATCTTGCAAGGTAGACTCCAGCAATTCATGGAGCGAGAATTGCCAGATGTACAAGCTGGGTTTAGAAAAGGCAGAGGAACTAGAGACCAAATTGCCAATATCCGATGGATAATGGAGAAATCCAGGGAATTTCAGAAAAACATCTATTTCTGTTTTATTGACTATTCTAAAGCCTTTGACCTTGTGGATCATAACAAATTGTGGCAAGTTCTTGGTGGTATGGGGATACCAAGTCATCTTGTCTGCCTCCTGAGGAATCTGTATAACGACCAAGTAGCAACGGTAAGAACAGAGCACGGAACAACGGACTGGTTTAAGATTGGGAAAGGAGTACGGCAGGGTTGTATACTCTCACCCTACCTATTCAACCTGTACGCAGAACACATCATGCGACATGCTGGGCTTGAGGAATCCAAGGCTGGAGTTAAAATCGCTGGAAGAAACATTAACAATCTCAGATATGCAGATGATACCACTTTGATGGCTGAAAGCGAGGAGGAGCTGAGGAGCCTTATGACGAAGGTGAAAGAAGAAAGTGCAAAAGCTGGGTTGCAGTTAAACCTCAAAAAAACCAAGATTATGGCAACAAGCTTGATTGATGACTGGCAAATAGAGGGAGAAAAAGTGGAGGCAGTGACAGACTTTGTATTTCTAGGCGCAAAGATTACTGCAGACGCTGACTGCAGCCAGGAAATCAGAAGACGTCTACTTCTTGGGAGGAGAGCAATGGCAAATCTTGATAAAATAGTTAAGAGCAGAGACATCACACTGACAACAAAGGTCCGCATAGTTAAAGCAATGGTATTCCCTGTAGTAACCTATGGCTGCGAGAGCTGGACCATAAGGAAGGCTGAGCGAAGGAAGATAGATGCTTTTGAACTGTGGTGTTGGAGGAAAATTCTGAGAGTGCCTTGGACTGCAAGAAGATCAAACCAGTCCATACTCCAGGAAATCAAGCCAGACTGCTCACTTGAGGGAATGATATTAAAGGCAAAACTGAAGTACTTTGGCCACATAATGAGAAGACAGGATACCCTGGAGAAGAAGCTGATGCTAGGGAAAGTGGAAGGCAAAAGGAAGAGGGGCCGACCAAGGGCAAGATGGATGGATGGTATTCTGGAGGTGACGGACTCAACCATTGGGGAGCTGGGGATGGTGACGGCCGACAGAGGGCTCTGGCGTGGACTGGTCCATGAAGTCACGAAGAGTCGGAAACGACTGAACGAATAAACAACAACTGATCCATTTAGTTTTCACGGCAAGAATACTGGGGTGGGTTGCCATTACCTTCCCCAGGGATCGTATTTAGTCTGACCTCTCTGCCACGACCTTCCCGTCTTGGGTGTCCCTTCACAGTTTAGCTCATGGTTTCATTGAGGTGCTCAAGCTCCAGCACCACGACAAGGTAACGATCTCCTTTTCTGGAGCCTTTTGGCAATACTCAAAATGAAAAAAAGAATGTTTCAAAAGTCCCTATTAACAGTCATTTTTTTTGAGTAATTCCGTGTTTGCCCTCTTTCAAATATAACTTTTGAAACCATTTAAAGTTTTCTCTTAGTTTTAATTGAAATGGGGCTTTTTTTTTTTGGAACAGTATTATATAGCTCTCCTCTTGGTTATTTGGTTTGTTTCAGATTTTACTTAATTGATGTATTTTCCATCTGTTCTTTAAATATTTTTATGGAGAGGCTATGCTGAAGTGGCTAGTGGATATAATTGTATTTTAAGCTACCTTCAGAAGGCAGCTAAGTTATGCATTACATCCACAAAAAATACTTTTCATCATTTGAAACCTTTATACAAACTGTATTCCTAGCAAATAGTGGTTCTTCAATAATTTTTATACCCAAATCATTCTGTTAAAACAAACTGTACTTTTTACATGCGTACTTTGTATTCCTGAATTGAAAGTTACATTATAACGCTTAAAGTTATCGTCTGTTTTTGAAGTCATCAAGCTTACAGCTCCCTCTGCTGTTGACCTAGTGAACGACAACACAGCATAAAAATTACAAGGGAAAGCTTTCACACGCGCATCATTTACCCAAAAGTCAACAAAAAAATGGCGAAATAAAAAGCCACCCCGGCAAGAACGGAAGTGTCACGTAAACCACTTCCGTCCAGAGGTCGAGTTGTTGCGCGCGCAGATAAAAAGTGTACGGTGAGTGTTTGGGGACAGAAAAGAATTGCGCTTGCGCGTGTATTTTCGCGCGAAAGCTGTTTTGGGCGCCTTTAGTGACGGGCGGGGCTCCCGTATGTAGTATGTGGACGCGGTCGGCAGGAGGCGCGCTGGGTTTGGTTGGCGGTGGCGGCGGCTGCGCCATTGGCGGGTAGGAAATGCCGCCAGATGGCGGTTTAGGATTGCAGCTCTACTGAGGTGCGGCCCCCAGCACCACCGCCTGTTCGTTCCGGCCCGGCTTGGCCCCGGCCCGCCTGGACCCATCTCCCGTGGCACCGTAGGATTCCCGGGGGCGCTGCCTCAGCTGAGGTAAAAGAGTTAGCGCGGGCGGAGGGAGGGGGAGGGCTCCGAGGCTGAGATCCAAGATGGAGGCGTGAGGGGCGGGGGCAGAGGGCCCTCTCTCTCTCTCCCTTGTTCACACACTCGAGCCGGGCCAGCGGGCGGGAGTCAGAGGTGGAGGGAGGGAACGGCCGGCCTGGCGGCTCTTGCCTGCGGAGACCGCTCCTCGGCAGCTCTGTTCCCTTCGTGGCCCTGCCCTTTTCCTTCCCTGTGGACCCGGGCGACAATGGAAGGGCGGCGGCCCCACGGGCTGCCTCGCCTCGCTGGCCCTGGCAGCACCTCTTCTGGGCCGGGAGCCCGCTGCTGTGTGCCCGCCCCCATGCAGGGCCTGCCTTCGCCCGAGCGTTCATTTCCTTGCTTAGGCTTGGCCGGGCGGCGGCGCTGAGCGAAAGGGACTACTGTGCCATCTTCGCTCCCCCCTGCCTTATGTGGTGTTGGTGGCGGGAATGAGGACTCAGGAAGGAGGGGGACCAAATAGTGGGGGTACGCGGGGGCGACCGAATAAATCGGCGGCTTCATTTGTTATTGTCAGAAACGTCAATAAAGCATCACCACGTCGGGGAAAGGCAGAAAGTGGGAGGCCATTCGGGGTGGCGGTGATCCTGTGGGGGCTGGCTGACGGAATTTGACGAGTTACCTAAAATGTTAAGATTGTGGTTTGGAGTTTGGAAGTGATAACTATCCGGTGGGATCCTGGTTTGTAGGGTTTAGGGGAAAAGGTTGGAAGTATTAGATTTTAAATGCTTTAGGGACAAATTATTGTGGCAGGCAGCGGGTTGATCTTAGAAAAGTTAAAGTTCCTGCATGTTTGGGAAATGGGTGCTTGCTCGGTGGCCATGACAAAAAGTGTCTGAAGTTTTGTACTTTGGGCTTTCATACATATATACTGTGGTTCTTTTTGATTATTTAAGAATGTTCTTTAATTTTTGTATAGGCACTGTAGCAAAGAGTAAGCTTAATTATGATAATGAGATAGCAAGCAATAAATAAATCCTATCAACAGCAGTAGTACAAGTTATAGGAAGAAAAATAATTCTATCCTTTATCTTGAGTGATAATTATAGATGCCATTTTGAATATTGTGCAAGATTGAGAAAAGCTGATGAGACAAGAAGCTGATTGAAGAAAGTTTGTTTTCAAGATCTTTTTTGATACATCTTCCAAAGGAACATTTTTTAAAAAGGCATAGTTGAGGAACATATGGCCCTTTAGTTGTTTATGGACCCAAACAGCCATTAACACCAACAGCATGGCCCAGGGTGAGGGTTAATGGGAGTTATGATTCAAGAAACATGTAAGGGTCATAGATTTCTTAACCATGCTTTAATGTTACACAGATACATTATTGACAAATTTCTGAAAATTCAGATATTTTCTGAAATGATTTTTATAAACAATTTTTGGATGACATCTTTGTTATAGGTTATGAGCCGTATGAGATAGTGAAATTATTTCCCTCAAGTTATTTAAGTCATATGGCTAGGATTTCCAAAGTTTTAAAAGAAATAAGAGAGTTGATGTGAAGGAAAGTATGGTTTTTTCCTAAGACTGAACTGTTAAATACTGTTAATAGCTCAGTGTTTCTGAAAAACGCATTGTTTGTGACAGTATTATTGTGAGTAGCAATTAGTGGAGATTACATTGAAAATCACAAGAATTAATACATTTCTTCTTGTTCCATTAGACTCATGTAACTAAGCTATTAAAACAAATATGATATGCTCAACTAGTAATAAAATGCACATTGTTTACATAAGAACCAGAATGTTTCATGCAGCTTGACTTAATTTTCATGGAAGAATAGCTTTTTACTTTGGGATAATAAATTCTAACTTCTCGTGTTATGGTGTGATGACCTTTAAAGGATACAGGATAGGTAATAAATTTAGTCTGCAAATATATATTTAGTCTTGCTGTACTATCTTAGGAAAATGAGCCATTGAACTCAATATGATTGACTGTTTGTTATTTTTTTAGGTTTGTTGATCATTTAAAATATAATGCAGTTACTTAAATGTGATCTTGGTAACATTGGAGATTCCAGACTTAGACTCTAATGAATAAGTCTAATTTGCAAATAGGCAGGCATAGGATTATGCTGTTATGTGTTTATTAAAATATCCTGTTTGTGACAGCAAAGTCCTCATAAGGTGGCTTACCACTGGCAATTTTAACTTTTAGGAAAATACTAAATAAAGCAAACAAGCATTGATGCTTAGTTTAAAAATGTCCTGTAAGGAATGGGTTTATTATAGATCCTGGGGGAAAATAATTCTAGGAATAAAGGAGCCACTATTGAAAGAGAAGGTTCTTTGAAATGAATTTTAAGGTCTAGGCAGAATCCCTTAGATGCAACTAATCCTTCAAATTGCTTAATTGCAAACTGCTTTAGGCATTAAAGATATCTGTACTGTAAATCAGCCCAGAAACAAATTGGTAACCCTGAAAAATTGATATAATGTGAACAAACCAACTAGCTCTGTAGTTTTCAACCATAAGTTTACAGATATTTTTAAGCTATAGTTGCCATCATGCATAGCCATGGACAATGGGAGTTGACATGCAGCAATGATTGGGAGGTCCAAGGCTAGATATTTCTGGGTTTACATCGTCTTAGGAGTGTGGTAGCTACATATTGTATTGATCTGAAGTTTCTGAATTGTTTGCAATATAGCACCTGGCTGATCTTGAAATAGCTATTCAAGGTTGGGACAACCAGGAAATTCTAGGGCTGCAGACTGAAAAGCCAGTACACATCTAAGAAGAAGGAGTTGCAAACCACTTCCATATTGTTGCCAGGAAAACTGCATGGACGTCTCCATAAATCACCAGGAATTTAACTCGATTAATAATTAGTCTAGGGTTAATGTCATTATTCTTTTGATATCAATATAGCTGGCTAACAAAGATTTATGGTGGATAATAATTATTTGTCTTGAGGACACAATAAAATGACATTACAATGCCAATTGTCATATATTCCTTTAAAAATGTAGTTTTGCATATGAATTGGAATGATTTTAACTTTTTCTTGAGTTGTGCCAAAAAGTTGCATTTTGGGTTTCATTGATATTATTACACTTTCACTGATACTGGATTGCTGTTTGATTTTTTTCCCTCCACTTTCTTAAAAGGAAAATAAGCACATCGGTAAATTAGGGCAACAGCAATGAAGATTATGTATTATATATTTCTTTTGTAATTATTCTAATATTACTATTTTTATAATGCATTGATTTTAATATACAATTTAGATTTGCAATTCTTACAGTTCTTTCATATGTATCAATAACCCAACCACCTATTTTGTTGCCTGTTTGAACCTTTTCCAGCCTAGGCATCATCCGGATATGCAGTGTTCAACTCCCAAAATTCTCAGCAGTGACCTTAGTACCCAGGAAATTCTGAAAGAGAAGCAATCCAGGCTGAGAAAGTAACCAACTAAATGGAGAAAGTGGGAGGGGGAAAGAGAAAAGAGGTTTGGGGACACAGGAAAAGAAAATAGCATGAAGGTTATAGTTAAATGAAATATATGTATAGACAAGTCTGTATCCTAGATCTCTCCTGGATTCACAAAACATGCCAAGGTAAAATGTTATAAAAATGCAGTTGTTAGTTAGTTTATGACCCATTATAGTTAGCATAAAATTCAGTGTGTTGTGTGAACAGTTGTATTAATTGGTTCAGTTAAGGACAGGTTCTGACTTTTGGTATATAGAAAGTTGGTATTGCTCTTTCTAGTATTGTCAAAATCCCTCCATATGAGAATATAATACAGTAACATGATATGGAAATGTAAAATTTCTAAAAACAACAACAACTGAATACATCCCATTTTTTCTTCTGGGGAAAAACTAAAATGTCATTTCTAGGAGGCTAAATTGTATTAAGTTTAAACATATGTATTTATAATGTTGAGGAAGCAGATAATTGATTTTTTAAATGTTCTAATAAAATCTTTGTAGGAATAAATGAATTGCCCACTCTTCTAAATCTCTTGATTATTTAAGGCTTTGTTAAGCTCCTAGGAGAACTACAAGAACCATCAACAAAGAAGGCATTAAGTCTTTCTTCCTCCTGTACTGAAAATGGTAGTCCCTCATGCTCTTGCAAATATTGCTTTCTGTCAGTATAGGAAATGCAATCATCCTGTGTAGGAAAGTCTTATTGCATAATTTTTGAGATCTTTTGTGGGGGAAAAATACAATTAACTTGTATTAACAATACAGGTAGTCCTTGTTTACTGACCACAATTGGGACCAGCAATGCGGTCGCTAAGTGGGAAATCATGTGACTGTGACTGCTTTCCTTTTTCCCCACTCCCCCACCTTTTGGAATGCTCACCCCAGCACTGTGATAATTAACAAGAAGGGAATTAATGTTTGTATTTACATTCTTTGGAGAGGAAGGAAATACAAGAGAGCAAGCAGGCATAGCTTACTTCCTCTCCAATCTCTCTGTGAGGGGAGAAAAAAAAACTAGGTCAGGCACAGGACAAGGCATATTGACTGTAATGGCAGTCATGTGACTGAAGGACGCTGCGAAGGTCGTAAATGTGTGCCTTGGTCGCAAAGTTATTTTTTCAGCACTCTTGTAACTTTGAAGATTCGCTGCACGAGGCAGTCAGTAAGCGAGGTCTACCTGTATACTAATTCTTCTAAATAAGAAGGGAAAAGTTCTATGGGGATTGGAAGTAGGTTAAAAAAAACAATACTTTCCTATATATATTTTTTCTCCAGGTTCAGAATGAAGGGGAATTTAAAGTGATTTTAAGGGGAATTAAAGTGATTGTAAATCTTGGACCAAAAGTTAAGGAAAGCAGCCACATTACTTCCAGATGTTTTGGATTATTGATGCCTGTAAGCTTTACCCTGCATTATCAGTGGTCAGACTTTCTGTGGATTGTAGCTTAACATATTTGGAGGACCTCAAGTTGCCTCTAGCCTCAAATGTAAAGTTGTTGACTGGCTACCCAACAAAATGAAGATGCATAAATGTTTTGATTTGACATTGAATTCTCTGTCTCCGTGTGCTTGGGATAGTATTAGATTTCTATATACAAAAGAATTGTAATTTTGTGAAAAGCAGGTTCGTGTGCAAGGTTCAAAACAATGTCAAAGCTCAGCATACACAGTTATGATAAATACAGTATTTATGGGAGAATATAATTCACGGTCTTGCATGAGAAAGAAGCAGAGGCAAGATATATATATATATATATATATATATATATATATATATATATATATGCATGCATGCATGCATGCATGCATGCATGCAAATATTAAAATTACTGATACAGTATGAATTCATGTGTTGCACAAAGTCATAACATGATTTATATGATTTTCTCTTAGGTCTGCTGTATGAGTTTGGTCATTGGGATTTGTAAACTGGATTGTTGTTTAATGTTACTTGTTAACCAAGTTACTGCATTTAATTCAACAAACAATAGTTCATGCACAAATCGGAATTGCTAATGGGAAGTGCTGAACAAAGAGGTTGGTCCTTGAAGTTGTGGCTGTTGCAGTGTCCCTATGGTCACATGATTGTGATTCAGGCGCTTGACAACCGGCTCGCAATTATGGTCGCAGTGTCCCGCGGTCACGTGATTGCCATTTGTGACCTTCACTGTCTGCTTCCAACATGCAAAGTCAATGGGGAAGCCAGCAGGAGGTTGCAAATGGCAATCCTGTGATGCCATGCCTAATGACTGCACGGGATTTGCCTAACGATCACAACTGGAACTGCCGTCATAAGTCGTGGTTATGTGACATTGTGCTTTACAACCGCATTGCTTAGTGACAGAGTTCCCAGTGGAGTCCTTGGTGCTCTCTGAGCCTTGTTGTTTTCCTGCAGATGTTTCATTGCCAGGCTAGGCAACATCTTCAGTGCGAAAAGGGAGTGGGACTTGCTCTCTGTTTATATACCCTGGTTTGCCCTGCCTGTGTTAACCATACTTTCAACTGGGAAACACAGAGCATCTTAAACCAAGCCAAATCCAAAAATGCTAGAGAATTCCTGGAAGCTTGGCACTCAGACAAAGCAGCCATCAACAGACACATAGAGGTAAACAACATTTACATACCATTCATAAGAGACAATAGAAAAGCCAGAACACCACCTTGCCAGCAATCAACAACCAGATAGGCAAAGATTAACACGAAGATTAGCACCAGAGGAGCAATCAAACAACACAATAGACCCTAATCAAGGAACTATTAACTCAGTCAATCAACCAAGCAGCAAACAACCCAGTCAAGGAACTACCAAGGAGAGTATAACACCCCACCAACACAGGCAGGACAAGCCAGGGCACGGTGGCGGTGGCGGCCTCGCTAAAACTTGGAAGCGCTGATGGTGCACGCCCCCACCGCCGCTTCCGGGTTGTTTCACGTCACACTAAGCTGTGTGTTGCGACACACTAAAGTGTCGCGACACACAGTTTGGAAAGCTATGATAATAGATAATGCTAATACAAGCTCCCTTTCCTCTTCCCAGGTATGTTGATATAGTTCTGCTCTGCTTTGGGTCACTGCAGCACTGATTGATAGAAACAGATAGGAGTGCAGGTTCACAGGTTCTCTACCTTTACCCTGATGTATTACAATTCTCAGTTGCCTGAAGTATATGTATTGCAGGAGCCAGTGAAGGTTTGCAGTAGTACTAGCCTGATAACAGCACAAGCGCGGGAAGCCACCACATGGGGTCAAGACAAGTCTTTGCGCTGCAGTCTGACGCTGTAGCAAGGCAGGGCTAGAATCCAGGGCCTAGCGTGATGACTAGGCAAGGCTTGAGCTCAGGGACTAGCGTGGTAGCAAGGCAAGGCTTGAGATTAGGGATAGGCGCGGCCGTGAGGTGAGGCTTGAGTTCCGAACCCGGTGTGGCAGCGAGGCAAGGCTGGAGTCCAGGGTCTGACGCGGCAGTAAAGCAAGGCTGAAAGTCCCAGACTGGCAGCAAGGCAAGGCTGGAACTCTCATTCTGGCGTGGCGGCGATGCAAAGCGGGAAGTCCGATTCCGGCGCGGCGACGAGGCAGGGTTCACAATCAGGGTCTGGAGCAGCGGCAAGGCAAGGCTCGAGGTCATGGTCTGGAGCGGCGGCAAGGCTCGAAGTCATGGTCTGGAGCGGTGGCAAGGCTCAAGGTCGCGATCTGGAGTGGCAGCAAGGCTTGAGGTCGTGGTCTGGAGTGGCGGCAAGGCAAGGCTCAGAGTCCGGGTCTGGTGCGGAGTCTCGAGGCGTTGGCAGGCGATTAGAACGGTTGTCTCCGGCAACCTGCTCTCGCGTTTGCCCCCCTTTATTTGCCCGATTTTCCTGCCGTTTGCGGGTGGGACCCAATCGTGCTCCTTTCTGCTCGGCCCGCCTCACAAACCTTTCGCGTGACACCCCAACTTCCGATTCAAATTTCACGCCTTCTACTCTGTTTCACGCCTTTTCTGTGATCGGCTCGTCCTCCTCCACCTCAGACTCAGCCTCCATCCTGACAGTTTTTAATGCTGTGTATAATATACACTACATTGAAAATTAATCCTGACTTGGAGAAAGTGGCAATTCAGGTTAGGCTGTAGTGGCTCAGAAATCCAATGCACATTACATTCAAAACTTCTCTGTAATATTTTTTAACTGATGAGAAATTGAAAAATCTAGCATCTTAATTGATTAGAAATACTTTATAGTCATATGTATTTTCTCAAAACAAGTTAGAAGGCTGAAGGTACATGTCTATTTACTTGGAAGAACAATCTTTGCAAAGTGAAAGGTATGAAAAATAAACCTGTGGAAAATAACATTTAATTATTGGTTGGTTAATGGAGTAATTTAATTAAGCACCTAGTGAATAAACAACCTAAAATAATCTCCAGTTTTGTAAATATGAGGATTACCAGGTTTTTATTTGTTCTACTTCCTGATTTATAGGAGACCTATGTTCCAATTAGTGTTAAAATGGATCTGAATACTAGTTGACTCTTATATTTATGGAAAAATTATATATTATCACTTCATTACTATATAATTTGCTGTTGCTGAAGATTTTTTTAGATCAAGCTGCTATTCTGAAGCCATACTGGACCTTACTTTTAAATCAGGGGTGGGGAACCTTTTTTCTGCCAAGGGCCATTTGGATATATTTATAATCGGGGACTGGGGGGTGGGGTTTCTGGGATTTCCGCGGACCGGGGGCTGGAGTTTGCGGGCGGGAGCCAATCACAAGCATTGGGGTTTGCGGGCGGGAGCCAATTGCGTGGAAGGGGCGGGGTTTGCGGGTGGGAGCCCCGTGGGCCTTAGGCGGGAGCCCCGTGGGCCTTATACGGCCTGTGGGCCTGACGTTGCCCACCCCTGTTCTAAATAAACTTGTACTGCCTCTCTCCAAAAATACTTCCTTTATTTCATCTTAAGTCTCTTACAGATTGCACACTGGGCTTTTCTACACCTGCCATTTTAAATGATATGTGAGCATGTAGAAAACAGATTTATTAACATTTAGAGGAAAATTGCTATAAGCTGCTGTGAATCATAGGATAGGATATAAATAAATTGTGCATAATTGAAATTAAGTGCTTCCTTATTACTTCATTTTTTATGTTTTGTGGGGGGGTGTTACGGCTCAGTGGCAAAACACATGATCTGCACATAGATCTCTCAGGTTCAATCCCAGGTTCAATTTTCCATTTCCACAAAGCTCTTGGAAAGTCCCATGTTTGAAAACCTAGGGGACTCATTTATATTCACTGCAGACAATAGAAAGGAAACATTCACTATTTGGGTTACAACTTAATACTCCTGTGGTCCAAAACATAGAGTGTCATAAGATGTTGGGCTAGAACCAGGAGAACCAAGTCCACCTTCAGCAACAGAAGCTCACTAGGTGATTTTGTGCCAGTTACTCTCAGACCAATTTATGGGTCTTGTTATGGGGAAAACTTGGAGGATGGAATCTGTGTATGCCAGAGCTTTCCAAACTGTGTGTCGCGACACAAAAGTGTGTCGCCACACACAGCGTGGTGTGTCGCCACACCACCCGGAAGCGGCGGCGCGCGCGTGCACGGCGGCAGCGGCGCGGGATCAGTGCTTCCGCGTTTTAGCGGAGGCTGCCGCTGCTGCCGCCACCACCGTGTGCGTGCGCGCGCCGCCGCACGCCCCCACGCCGCCGCCGTGTGCGCGCGCCGCCGCACGCCTGACAAATAAAAATAAATGGAAGTCACTACATTTCTATTTAGACAATACATAGACTTGGTGTAAGACCGCTTTCTAAATGCTTCCTGTTTTAATAAAGCTATTAAATACTGCTGCTACTACTAATTTTATCCCACCTTTTTTATATATAACTCAAGGCAGCGAACATACTTAATGCTTCTGCCTCCTGTTTTCCCCACAACAACAACTCTGAGGTTGGATGGGCTGAGAGAATGTGACTGGCCCAATGTCATCCAGCTAGCTCTCATGCCTAAGGGAGGCTTGGAACTCACAACTGACAGTTTCCTGGTTTCTAGGCCAGCACCTTAACCGCTACACCAAACTGGTTCTCATTTATGGTTGTTTGACATTGTTAACTTTGTTAGATAAGAATATTTCATTTTCAGAAGATAACTCATAAGTGTTCCTTGGCTGAGTTGTACAGTTACAGGATCTCTGTAACAGAAAAATGTTCTGCAGCAAATTCAAATAAATGAGAGCTGACCAACAGTTTTTAAGATCTAAGATGGATGGAATTCGTAATACTTGACATCTGAGTGAAATATGACTAGAAGATGGCATCTAGTAAAAAGCCATCTGTGCATACTATGGTACACTTCTAACTAATCAGCTATTATAGATAGCTTTGTTCTTGCAGAGAAGGGGTTAATGGGGAGAGACTGACATTTTAGCTGTGATTGAATAGCTATTCAGTTGTTATAGAGTCAAAAGGCCTCAGCTCAGAGGAAGGATATTTTTCAGAGGGGCTTTCTTCTAATAATAAGGAAAAGTTCTTATACAATGAGACAGCAGGGGAGACCTTTCCAGTTTCTAAGTTTGTGGTTGAGAAATATCCATATATTGCTCTTTAAACAGTATCTCTCTATAGATAGCACAATTGATGTAAATAATCCTACTTTTTCCCTTTTTGGCCTGAATTACTGATTCCCATTGTGCCTTAGACTGGAGAATCACTATAGGACCAAGAAAGTCTTAGCTTTGTTTGTGGACTGTTACAATTTAGTCATATGAATCCTGTTACAATCCAAGATACATTGAACTAAATCCATAATCAGATCTGGAGTCCACTTTTAAGAAAGGAGTTTTAAGGTTAATATTTGTTTATTGAAGGAGTTGTTTTCTTTTATAGATTAAAACTTGCTAGAATAGAAGATATAGCAAATCACTTTGATCAGTATGGATGTATGAGCCACAATGGCAACATAATGAGTGAGAAGGAGGTATGCCATATTTGAAACAGCATTTTGGTTTCCCTGTTCACTCAATGGATTGAATACCTGATTACACTTGCCACCTATGAGTGGATTGCCTATAGACGTAGACTTTGTATGGATAAGTATAATAAAATATGGAACTCATTTATACAAAATACAGTAGGTTAAAAAAAGAATATTACGGTTATCTAAATGTATTAGAAATTAATATATCATTGGCGATCACTCGTAGCCGAGTAAGATTGTCTTCCAAAGGTAAAATTTTAACAGTGGATCCGTAAGTGGCTATAAAGGCCAATTCTGGATCCGCACAACCTCCCACAATGAGGGCATAGGTTTCCGGGTGGGAGACAGTCATGATGAGGGTTTGCCTGACGTGCCTTCCTTTTAGCTCTTTTCTCCTTTTCGCCCTGTATTCGTGCTGCTTCAAAGTCCATAGCGCCATTAATAAAGGATGACCTCCAATTGAAACGCTCATGAGTTAGGGCTTCCCAGTTCTCAATGCTGATATTATATTTTTTAAAATTAGCTTTGAGAGTATCTTTGAATCTCTTTTGCTGTCCACCAATATTCTGTTTTCCATTCTTAAGTTGGGAGTAAAGTAGCTGCTTTGGAAGACGATGGTCAGGCATTCGAACAACATGACCGGTCCAGCGAAGTTGATGTTGGATGATCATTGTTTCAATGCTGGTGGTTTTCGCTGCTTCTAATACGGTAACATTAGTCCGCCTATCTTCCCAAGTAATTTTCAGAATTTTTCGGAGGCAGCGTTGATGGAATCTGTCAAGAAGTTGGAGGTGGCGTTTGTAGAGGGTCCATGTTTCACAGGCGTACAAAGGGTTGGTAGTACAATGGCTTTGTAAACAAGCATTTTGGTCTCCCTGCGAATGTCCCGATCCTCAAACACTCTATGCTTCATTCGGGAGAAAGCTACACTCGCAGAGCTCAGGCGATGCTGAATTTCAGCATTGATGTCGGCTTTTGTAGATAGATGGCTGCCGAGATAAGAAAAGTGATCGACATTTTCTAGTGACACACCTTTAAGCTGGATTGATGGCGCTGCAGAGGGATTGGTTCGAACTTGCTGATAAAGCACTTTGGTTTTTTTAATGTTAATCGAGAGGCCGAGTTTTTCATATGCTTCTGCAAAGATGTTTAGGATAGTTTGAAGATCTTCCTCGGAGTGTGCACAGACTACGTTATCATCAGCATATTGAAGTTCTATAACAGAAGTTGCAATTACCTTATTTTTTGCTTTCAGCCTACTAAGATTAAAAAGCTTTCCATCTGTTCGATATATAATTTCTACACCAGTAGGAAGTTTCTCTTCAACAAGGTGCATAATCATAGCGATGAAGATAGCGAATAAGGTTGGAGCAATAACACATCCCTGTTTAACGCCAGATTCCACTTTAAAAATAATAAAAAATAATAATAAAAAAATAATAAATAATAATAATAATAAAAAAATAATAAAAATAATAAACCCCGGATTCCACTTTAAAAAAAAATTAAACACTTTGAGAGCCATTGTTATTCAGGATTGTTGCCATCATGTCATCATGGAGTAACCGCAAGATGTTCACAAATTTATCAGGGCATCTGATTTTCAGAAGGATGGTCCAGAGAGCAGTACGATTTACAATATCAAAAGCTTTAGTCAGATCAATAAACGCCATGTACAGAGGGCGGTTTTGCTCCTTGCATTTTTCTTGAAGCTGTCGTGCAGTGAAGATCATATCCACTGTTCCCCTGGAAGGGCGGAAGCCATTTTGCGTTTCAGGGAGGATGTCTTCTGATACAGATAGGAGACGGTTTGCAATGATCTTTGCCAGGATTTTGCCTGCTGTGGCTAGAAGGGAGATGCCTCGATAGTTTCCACAGTCTGTTCTATCACCCTTTTTAAAGAGAGTGATAATTATGGCATCCCTAAAGTCTGCTGGAATCTCCTCCCTCATCCAGATTTTTTCGATGAGCTTATGAAGTTGTTGTGTAAGTTTAGGCCCGCCTTCTTTAAAGACTTCAGCAGGAATCCCATCAGGTCCACTAGCTTTGTTATTTTTCATTTGTTTAGTGGCTTTACTGACTTCCTCCAAACTAGGGGGTACTGCAAGCTCATTTCTTATTTGTTTTTGCGGGATTTGCAAGAAGACTTCATCAGCCACAGTAGAGTGACGATTAAGGAGATTGTAGTAATGCTCTTTCCAGAGCAGTGCAATAGACTCTTTGTCTTTTAGAAGTTTAGCACCATCTACTGAGCGTAAGGGATTTGTACCATGGTTTGTTGGTCCATAGATGGCCTTTATGGCATTAAAAAATTAATATATAGTACGTACTTGAATATTATTTACATTAGATAAGTATATATAGAATTATAACTGTTAATTCTTATCTTCCTTCCTTCCTTCCTTCCTTCCTTCCTTCCTTCCTTCCTTCCTTCCTTCCTTCCTTCCTTCCTTCCCTGTTGTATTTTTTTCACTTTTTTGTTAAGCACTTTATGTGTGTAGTTTTTTTTTCTTTTTTGAAAATGTATAAGTCACATAATTATCTTAATGTTTTTTTCTTTTTCTGTTATTATTTTAAAAGCAATAAAAATATATTTTTTTAAACAGCATTTTGGTTGCCCATGTTTATTACCGTAAGCCATATTGAGCAAGTAACACCAAGAAGCAACAGTGAGAAATAGAAATACCAGTTAGGCTTTAGGTGGTTGGTGTGCATTGTATGACTGCATTCATATATTTGTTTTTATTTATAGAACTTATATGGCCGCCCATCTCGTATCATGATTCGAGGTGGCTCATCACAATCACACCCTATCTAACCTAGTAGGACAGGCAGATACCCTAAGGGAGAGGCGGTCCTGCAAATAACCTGGCCCTGTACCATGTAGGGCTTTTAATATGATAACCAGTGCCTTGAATGAATATTGTGCTAATCCTTAATATGTATGATTTATTTGATTTTAGTTTCATGTGTTGTGTAAACTCATAGATTGAGATTTGTGGACCATAATTTTAACTATGTGAGCTCAGTCTACATGTCTGGAGAATGTGTCTTACCATTTGGGAAAAAAAGGTTTGATGTAGGTCTGTGAGGAAGAGACTTTTGATTAGATGGGAATCCACCTTTCAAATTTAGTCAGGTATGAGAGTACAAGCTGTGCAAAATACAAAGTAAATAGTGATATAAATATATGATTAGTGGTATGATTAGAGCTGTATAATTCTCTTATATGCTTCAAAATACACAGAAGAGTGTAGGTTTAGAAGAGCAAAATAATGGCAGGCTAGTTGTGGAACAGAAATAAAACGTCTTGTTAAAGCTTGGGATAGAATACTATCAGAAGGGAAGAGAAAGATTTACAGAAATATGTGTATGAATGGTGGGGTTTGTAGAATTTGACTGTCTTCTGATAGGAAGGTTTGTATGTGTTAAACAACTATTAGCAAATGAAATATTGAAATTCTTAAATGGTGGAGTTGTTTTCTGGTATTTGAATTAAAAAAAACTAATTCAACTTCCAGACAAAAAAAATCTTAATTGTGTGCCATGAGGTGTTGAAATAATACAAGATAAATGCATTTGCATGTCTGCTTCTAATAGGGAATCTTCAGTTTTTGCATGCATTCTCAAACATTATTGTGCAATTGGCTTTGGAATTGCTGCTTGAAGATGCCTGGTTCATTCGAAACATGGCATTCAACCATCTCGGGGAAGGGAAAATTGGAAAAGCTGCTTGCTATCCTTTATTCCAAGAAAACTTTCCATCTCTTGGTCTTTCCTATTCCACTATAGGAAAGTTGGGGGATTGTTGTTTTTCCTCTACATGATAAACGTATCTCAATCCCAGAACTATTGAACACTGTTCTGTATATCCTAATCATGTTAGGAGCCAAAGAGTGAGTATATATGCATGTATGTATTTATAAACAGCCTCACTCCAGAGGCTAAACAGCCTCACTCCAGAGGCTCTAAGTCAGGGTTCCTCAACCTCAGCCATTTTAAGATGTGTGGACTTCAACTCCCAGAATACTCCAGCCAGCTGGCTGGAGTATTCTGGGAGTTGAAATCCACACATCTTAAAATGGCTGAGGTTGAGGAACCCTGCTCTAAGTGATGTACAAATTAAATCAAAATACAAAATAAAATACTATGAAAACAATAAAAAATAACAATTTGGCCCAGATCTTATTCTAGCTGCTTAATTTCCAGAGGCTGCCTGGAAGTTTTGACCATTCTCTGGAAGGCTATAAGAACAGGGGCTATTCTTGCTTTAGAAGGTAAGCTGCTCCAGAGGAAGGAAGCTGCTTTTAATGGTGTCTGTCTCTGAGCCCCCTTATGCATCTCCTCATAGGAGAGGCCTGTAGGAGGCATTCTTTTTCACTCGGGTCAAGCAGACAGAATTTACTTGGAATAGATGGTTTCTAAGATACCCAGACTCTGAGCCATATAAGAGTTTGTAGGCAATGTCTAGCACCTTGAGTTGCATTTGGAAAAAAAATGGTAACCAGTGCAGCTCCTGCAGCAATGAAATTATGTGACAGTTCCATGATTGTCTGGTGAGCACACAAGTAGCCATATTTTGTACTAGCTGAAGTTTCTGGTTGGTCTTCCAAGGGCAGCCCCATGTAGAGCATATTGCAGTAATCCAAGTACAAGGGGACAAAAATGTTAGTGACCAGCACATCCTATTCTAGATAAGACTATAATTTATGCACCAAGTGAAGCTCTGCAAACATTCTTCTGGACTCAAGGCTTAAGAGCTAAAGTTAGGATCACCTCAGAATTATTTAACCTCTGAAACAACAGCTGTTCCATCTTGCTTGGCCTGGACTGCCACTGCATCTCCTGTTTGGCCCAGGGCAGAGATATATAGCTGGGTGTCATCTGCATATTGATAATACCTCACCCTGAACCAACAGTTGATTTCTTCCATTGGCTTTAACTGGGAGGGAGAAAACAGCTCTGCGGTATCCCATTTTGGAGTAATGTGGGCTTGATCTCACCCTCAACCCCCAACTGCACTCAGCCATTCAGAATGGGGCAGAACTACTGTAAAATGATGCCTTCTACTTCTTAACTATGAAGAATCCCAGGTTCTCCCATGTAAAAACCACCAGCACCCCTTTTTGTGCCATTCCAGCCTGAGAATGTAGTCCTCCCGTTAACTGACAGTTCAGACTCAGAAGATGGCCCTCCATAGTTTTTGCAGTTTCTCAGCCATGCTAGAGTGTGAGACTTTAGAAAGGAACAGAAGTTCTTTATGTTTAGAGACAATAGAAAGCAAAGGTCAAGGTAAAGTATCTCTTGGCTCTGGCAGTGTTCTTAAGCTTTCAGTTAACTATAGGCAGGTGCTGAAACAACTCTTTTAGTGTATTATGTAGGAGTATGCACAGAATAGAAAACATTTTTCCCCCCAAGCTCACAACAAAATTTGAAACAGCTTCAGTATTCCATGTTTTGTTGAGAGTTCCACTGAAAATAAACATTAGGAACTCAGGGTAAGTCCCTTGCTTGCTTGTCGTCCCCCCCTCCCCCCCAGGATTCCAAGAATACAAGGTGGCAATCCATGCTGGCTGCTACCAGCCAGCTGATTTGCAGAAAAACAAGCCAAACAGTTTCTTGCTATTAGAGAAACTGTATTGAAACAACAATTTGTTTCCTATGCTGGAAGCCTGGTATCCTTATTTTGCTCTTGGAGAAATGTTAACTGAAAGGAATATGAGAAATTGGGCTATGCATTCTTCTAAAATGCAAAGGCTGATCTCCTGCATTCATTTCAGTCAATTCCCCTAGGACAGGCTATTTGAAAGTTACACAGGCAGAAAATGAATCTTAGTCTGTTGACACAAATGGGGTTTCAGGAAAAAATGATTTGAGGTTAGCCTCTTAATGTAGGTTGCCCAAGCAGTCAGCAACATGGAATATTTCTACCACAGTACTTACATTGCAGTTCAACAAACAGATTTTGCATGGTTTCCTTTTTTTTGGCAAACTGGCACTGACACTGGAGGAATGAGAACATTAGCAAAAGGAAAAAGGCGTTTAAGCACTGCTGCCCAAGAGAAAGCCTGCTAGAGAAACATTAAAGGTTTTCCTGGCTGGTTACCTGCATCCTGAAACACTCAGGGGCAACCCTGAAACACTGAGCAGCAATGAACAAAAAAATAATAATTATTATAACTCAAACATATATCCATGCTTAGGAGAATTTTTTTTTACTCTTGAAGCCCCCAAAGAACAGAAAATTTGCAGCAAACAGGCCAAACTGACAAGTTAAACATGTCTCATGGACTTCAGCAGGTATGTAGAAGGACATGGAGAGATTGTACAACACATCAAAGTTCATTGAATCAACCAGAAACATTTGGATTTGAAATTGTGCTCTGAAACTTCCAGAAATAACTGGAGAGAAAAGAATGCATAGAGTGCAGTAAACGCAAAAGGACAATCAAACAACATAGCATGTTAGCCTTTGCTTTGTAAAAAAAATTCCGTCAAAAGCTCCAAAAGACATACAGATAGTCGTCACTTATTGACTGCCTTGTGCAGCGACCGTTCAAAGTTACAGTGGTGCTAAAAAATAACTTTGTGACCAATCCTCACATTTACCACTGTTGCAGCATCCCGTGGTCATGTGATCACCATTTGTGTGCTTTGCAACCAGCTTGCAACAAGCAGAGTTAATACAGAAGATGGAAGTAAAATCGTAAGTCGAGGTCAGTGATTTTTCGCTTAGCGACTGCATCACTTTGCTTAACAACCAAAGGGGAAGTAAGGTCGTAAGCCCGTTGTGGTCATGTGATTTTCCACTTAGTGACTGAGTTGCCAGTCCCAATTGGGGTCACTAAGTGAGGACTACTTGTAATGGACAGTGAGTCAACCAATCCAGCACAAAGAACTTTTTTGGGGGGGGGAAAGACACGATGTAATTGATTTGCAGAATTTGCTTACGTGCTCATATACACCATATGTCATTATGTCCTGTTGATTCAAGGTGTCTTTGAATATTAAGATTGACCTCTAAAGTTATCCCAAGTAGCTTCAGACAGACACAGGAACATGCACAGAATGCCCTTAAGCTCAGAAAGCCAGTGGTAGAACTGAACTCTTTGCACTTATGTTCAACATTGCAATATGGTTAGACGCTTGTATATAAACTGGAGCACAGTAGTGCACATGTGCACATTATCAGCATCCTGTCTTTATTCTACCTACCTGCTTTCTTTTTCAGTTTACACACATTAAACCCATCAAAATATCCATTCTTACCATAGCAAGAACCCTTAAAGGAAATAACACCAATGGCTGCAAGTGATGGACCAATTGTCTTTTCTAGGGGTTGCTACTAGCCAGAGCATTGTCCCTGTGCCTTGTGCAGGGTGTGTTGTACATGTATATGACCTTAGCCAGTGTATCTTATTTAACTTAGTTGAGGAGTCGGAGGAGACAGTGGATGTATCCCACAACAACTTAGCTGGTGCTGGCACTAGATATGCAGTATCAGCCAGCCTGAGCACCTCACGAGCTGCAAGGGATTTTTTCCAGTATAACTTGCTCAGTTGAATCACTGACTGGGTCAAAATGTGATGCAGATGAAAGGGTATCTGCTATTCCAAAGATACCCTTTCATCTGCATCACATTTTGACCCAGTCAGTGATTCAACTGAGCAAGTTATACTGGAAAAAATCCCTTGCAGCTCGTGAGGTGCTCCAGCTGGCTGATACTCGTTCCTCCTCATTCATATCTGGAGTGCCATCAGTCTGGACATTGAGCTAAGGATTTAGTTCCTGTACCTGACCAGTAGTAGGTAAGGACTTTCAGCAAGGACAGGTTTGTCTTAAGGAGTTCCTTTATCAGGTCAGCATTCAATGTGAATGAAGGGTATCACTTGCCATGTACAGTAGAACACCCTCCAACTCAGGATGCTGGCTAATGGCCAGAGCTTGGCATTGTTCCCCCAAATTGGAGGAGAGCTGCCTTCTTACTTTCCCCTGGCTCCTTCAACCTACTTCTTCCCTGCTGGTGTTGCAAGCTTACTACCTCAAGATGAGGCTGGCTGAATGAGTCATACTAGAACTGGCTTTCTCTACCATCTGTTGCAGGGTTTCCCAAACTATGAGGTGTGCCTCCCTTGGGTGGTGCAGACAGAGTCTAGGGGATGTGTGAAGAACCTTTGTTTTTTTATTTTTTTATGTCTTTATTAAAAATAAAGTTTCATTGCATTATTTTCATTGTTCATTTGTGTTCATTTTGGTCTGGATTTTTTAGGGGAGGTGTGTACATTAGGATTACACCAAAGGGAGGTATGATGGCAAAAAAATTAGGACCCCCTGATCTATGGTGTCCTTCTGGATCATCTTCGGGGGTTGGGAATGGGCAGCACTGTGGTTCTCTTCCTTCCTCCAGGGCTAGGGTAGAGGTCTAGCCCATGGCCCCTGCTTTACAGGTTTCTGCAGGGCTCAGTACTCTCCCCACTCCTGTTTAACATCTACATGAAGCTGCTGGGTGAGGTCATCCAACAGCATGGGGTGAGGTATCATCAGTATGCTGATAATACCCACCTTTATATTACCACCCAGGTGATGCTATGGAGGTTCTCTTTCAGTGTCTGGAGGCTGTGGGGTTTAGCTCAACCCTAGCAAGACTGAATGGCTCTGGTATTAGGGCTCCCATGTTCCAGGGACTTTCCATCTTTAGTTGTGAATGGGATTGTACAGAACCAATGCACAATTTGAGGCCCTTCTTGACTTGTGGCTCATGTTCAAGGAATAGGTGGCAGCCATGGCTAGAAGGACATTTGCACAGCTTTGTGTTGTGCACCAATTCCTGGACCAGGAGACTTTGCTCACAATCAGTCATGCCTTGGTCACCTGAATGTGCTTTTCATGGGGCTGCTCTTGAAGAACATCTGGAAGCTGTAATTGGTAAGAATGCATCAGTGCAGTTATGTACACTCCTTTATCAGCACATGTTATACCACTGCTTGCGAGCTGTATTGGTTGCTAGTATGCTTCTGGGTTCAATTCATGGTACTTGTAGTTATCTATAAAGCCCTTCATGCGGCCAGGCTATTTGAGGGACCGCCTTTCACCGATTGTGTCTACCTGTCCCATTATGTCTGGCAGGAGAGGCATGCTCTAGGTCAGAGCTTTCCGAACTTTTCATGTTGGTGACACACTTTTTAGACATGCATCATTTCGCGACACACACAGCAGGGCATCATTTCACAACACACTCTTACAGCAGGGCACAAGACAGGCACTAGGACCTGTACGGAATCACAGCAGGTTTGGAGGCAGCAAGGCACAAGGCAGGCACTAGGACCTGCACGGAATCCTGGCAGGGCAGGTTTGGAGGCAGCAAGGCACAAGGCAGGCACTAGAACCTGCGTGGAAGCCAGGAGGCAGCAGCAGCCGCGACATACCCAGACACTGCAGCCGACACACTAACGTGTCCCGACACACAGTTTGGAAAGCTCTGCTCTAGGTCCTGTCTATTACAGAGTGCAATTTGGCAGGACTCAGGAAGAAAGCCTCTTCTATTGTGGCATCTGCCATTAGGAATATCACCCCTCCAGAGATTAGATTGAGCCCTGTCCCTGCTGGCATTCCACAAGGCCTTAAACGCATGATTGTGTCACCAAGCTGGGGATCCAGATGCGTACGGAGGGGAGCTGAAATCCTTTAGCAGGCATCTCTTTTGCATTATCCACTTAATGACTCGGGAGATTGCTTAACGACCACAAATGGGAGTGCTGGGATTGCGGTCATTGAGTGAAGCATGTGGGTGTCTCGCTTAACTACCAATTAGCTCAACGACTGAGATTCCGGTCCCAATTGTGATAATTAATCAAGGACAACCTGTAGATACTCCAGCAAAGGAGATCGTTACCTTGTCGTGGTGCTGGAGCTTGAGCACCTCAATGAAACCATGAGCTAAACTGTGAAGGGACACCCAAGACGGGAAGGTCGTGGCAGAGAGGTCAGACTAAATACGGTCCCTGGGGAAGGTAACGGCAACCCACCCCAGTATTCTTGCCGTGAAAACTAAATGGATCAGTACAACCAGAGATATGTCGGTATACCATCGGAAGTTGGGACTCCCAGGTCAGAAGATGGACAAAATGCTACTGGGGAGGAACAGAGGATACGTTCAACTAGCCCCAGATGTGATGACGCAGCTAGCTCAAAGCCGAAAGGACGGCTAGCGGCCGACGGTGCTGGTGGTGAACAACGAATACGATGTTCTAAAGATCAACACACCATAGGAACCTGGAATGTAAGATCTATGAGCCAGGGCAAATTGGATGTGGTTATTGGTGAGATGTCAATATTAAATATAGACATTTTAGGTGTCAGTGAACTGAAATGGACTGGAATGGGCCACTTCACATCAGATGACCACCAGATCTACTACTGTGGACAAGAGGACCACAGAAGAAATGGAGTAGCCTTCATAATTAATAATAAAGTGGCTAAAGCAGTGCTTGGATACAATCCAAAAAACGATAGAATGATCTCAATTCGAATTCAGGGTAAGCCATTTAACATCACAGTGATCCAAATATATGCCCCAACCACAGATGCTGAAGAAGCAGAAGTAGATCAGTTCTATGAGGATCTGCAGCACCTAGTGGATAATACACCAAAAAGAGATGTTATTTTCATTACAGGAGACTGGAATGCTAAGGTGGGTAGTCAGACGACACCTGGAATTACAGGCAAGCATGGTCTGGGAGAACAAAATGAAGCAGGACATAGGCTGATAGAATTTTGCCAAGACAACTCACTGTGCATAACAAACACTCTCTTCCAACAACCTAAAAGACGACTTTATACATGGACTTCACCAGATGGTCGACACTGAAATCAGATTGACTACATCCTTTGCAGCCAAAGGTGGCGGACATCTATACAGTCGTTAAAAACAAGACCTGGAGCTGACTGTAGTTCAGATCACGAACTTCTTATTGCACAATTTAGAATCAGACTAAAGAGAATAGGGAAGACCCACAGATCAGTTAGATATGAGCTCACTAATATTCCTAAGGAATATGCAGTGGAGGTGAAGAATAGATTTAAGGGACTAGATTTAGTAGATAGGGTCCCGGAAGAACTATGGACAGAAGTTCGCAACATTGTTCAGGAGGCGGCAACAAAAAACGTCCCAAAGAAAAAGAAAACCAAGAAGGCAAGATGGCTGTCTGCTGAGACACTGGAAGTAGCCCAAGAAAGAAGGAAAGCAAAAGGCAACAGTGAGAGGGGGAGATATGCCCAATTCAATGCAAAATTCCAGAGGTTAGCCAGAAGAGATAAGGAATTATTTTTAAATAAGCAATGTGCGGAAGTGGAAGAAGACAATGGAATTGGAAGGACAAGAGACCTCTTCCAGAAAATTAGAAACATCGGAGGTAAATTCCAGGCAAAAATGGGTATGATCAAAAACAAAGATGGTAAGGACCTAACAGAAGCAGAAGAGATCAAGAAAAGGTGGCAAGAATATACGGAAGATCTGTATAGGAAGGATAATAATATTGGAGATAGCTTTGACGGCGTGGTCAGTGAGTTAGAGCCAGACATCCTGAAGAGTGAGGTTGAATGGGCCTTAAGAAGCATTGCTAATAACAAGGCAGCAGGAGACGACGGTATCCCAGCTGAACTGTTTAAAATCTTGCAAGATGATGCTGTCAAGGTGATGTATGCCATATGCCAGCAAATTTGGAAAACGCAAGAATGGCCATCAGATTGGAAAAAATCAACTTATATCCCTATACCAAAAAAGGGAAGCACTAAAGAATGTTCAAACTATCGAACAGTGGCACTTATTTCACATGCCAGTAAGGTAATGCTCAAGATCTTGCAAGGTAGACTCCAGCAATTCATGGAGCGAGAATTGCCAGATGTACAAGCTGGGTTTAGAAAAGGCAGAGGAACTAGAGACCAAATTGCCAATATCCGCTGGATAATGGAGAAAACCAGGGAGTTTCAGAAAAACATCTATTTTTGTTTTATTGACTATTCTAAAGCCTTTGACTGTGTGGATCATAACAAATTGTGGCAAGTTCTTGGTGGTATGGGGATACCAAGTCATCTTGTCTGCCTCCTGAGGAATCTGTATAACAACCAAGTAGCAACGGTAAGAACAGACCACGGAACAACGGACTGGTTTAAGATAGGGAAAGGAGTACGGCAGGGCTGTATACTCTCACCCTACCTATTCAGCCTGTACGCAGAACACATCATGCAACGTGCTGGGCTTGAGGAATCCAAGGCTGGAGTTAAAATCGCTGGAAGAAACATTAACAATCTTAGATATGCAGATGATACCACTTTGATGGCTGAAAGCGAGGAGGAGTTGAGGAGCCTTATGACGAAGGTGAAAGAAGAAAGTGCAAAAGCTGGGTTGCAGTTAAACCTCAAAAAAACCAAGATTATGGCAACCAGCTTGATTGATAACTGGCAAATAGAGGGAGAAAAAGTGGAGGCAGTGACAGACTTTGTATTTCTAGGCGCAAAGATTACTGCAGACGCTGACTGCAGCCAGGAAATCAGAAGACGCCTACTTCTTGGGAGGAGAGCAATGGCAAATCTTGATAAAATAGTTAAGAGCAGAGACATCACATTGACAACAAAGGTCCGCATAGTTAAAGCAATGGTATTCCCTGTAGTAACCTATGGCTGCGAGAGCTGGACCATAAGGAAGGCTGAGCGAAGGAAGATAGATGCTTTTGAACTGTGGTGTTGGAGGAAAATTCTGAGAGTGCCTTGGACTGCAAGAAGATCAAACCAGTCCATACTCAGGAAATAAAGCCAGACTGCTCACTTGAGGGAATGATATTAAAGGCAAAACTGAAGTACTTTGGCCACATAATGAGAAGACAGGATACCCTGGAGAAGATGCTGATGCTAGGGAAAGTGGAAGGCAAAAGGAAGAGGGGCCGACCAAGGGCAAGATGGATGGATGATATTCTGGAGGTGACAGACTCAACCATGGGGGAGCTGGGGATGGTGACGGCCGACAGGAAGCTCTGGCGTGGGCTGGTCCATGAAGTCACTAACTTATGTTTCTTTGCATTTATTTTGTTAAGCTGTAAAATGTCATAGCTTGTGAATATGCATTTTTTGTATAAGACCCTAGGAAAATAATTATTTATTGCTAGGGTTGCATGCTAGATCCTGCTTTGATATACTGGTTTATATGTGGTATTTGAACGTCAACTTTCCAGTTTGTCACAAGGCATCATTCTGATTTATAAAACTCTAATGCAGAGCTTTCCAAACTGTGTGTCGCGACACAAAAGTGTGTCGCCACACAACCCGGAAGCGCTGATCATCATCAGCGCTTCCGGGTTTTCCCGCAGCGACACACCAACGGCGGTGCGCAAAAATCGAAAGTGGCAGCAGCGCTTCTGGGTTTTTGCGCGCTGCCGCAATGGCGGCACTTCCGGGTTTTCCCGTGGCGACACACCAACAGCGGTTGGTGTGTCGCCTAATGTCTTCCTTGTAAGGGGAATAGAAAAGAAAGGAACGTGTGGACAGAAGGTTTATTCTGTGGCATGAATTTTATTAACTTGAAATCTGAACTAGGTCAGCATTTATAAGTCAGTGGTTGAATAAAGCTGATAAAGTTCACAGTAGAGGAGTTAATATTGACATAAAATTAATACATTTAGTATTTCAAATTATACAGGAAATTATTGGTAAGAATTGGAGATTATAACAGTGGTAAAAAGAACTGAATAAGAGGTGCAAATGGCTGCAAAGCATTGGTGCCTTTAAAGATTAGCCTGCTTGGGTGTTGCTGCTTGGCTGATTAATTTAACTCTTTCCATAACTTATAACAGGGCCTCTGTTTTTCCTTTATTTCCTTCTCTGTCCAGCTTTCTTTTCCACTCATCCTATCTCCATTCTGTTTTTTATTTTTTGTTTCTACTTGAAAGAGGGAAGAAAGTGTGTGTATGTGTGTACTTGTGTACTTTTGCATATGACTAGTTTGCATGCATGAAGAAGAATGATTGGTTGCTATATGTAGCTGAGGATCAATTAATTTTACCATATACAAGGTAACTTATTTGTAAGCAATTAATTTTACTCAGTAATTATTAATTTGATGGATATTCTTTTTTTTTTAACTTGATCCTACCCATTTTTTTAGCATTCCTTCTGGCAACTATGTGTATACACTTTTATTGGGGAGGAGGGTTCATCTTAGATTGACAAGGAAAAAAAGCTGGGCATTGCAAATGATTTTTGCTTGGGTTTATACTTTTTTATGTCTGCTCTTCCTTGAGCAGGAGAAATCACCTTAAATTCAGGGTTGTTTTTTGGGGAAATGCAATATATTGAAGGAAAACACATTAGTTTGGAATCATGCAGAATAGTTCTTTCTAGTTTGTAGTGGTTATACAGTAAAGTTGTGTTTATGACAGGTTTATGAATTCTGGGCATTTACGTACTGTTCTGTGTTACCTAAATTTATTGTGCTGTTTGAAAACTTGAAAAATGGAGCTGGTATTTGTTATTTTCTGCAGCTATTTAGATCTTCTGTGCTGCTTTATTAACATATTTTTCCCTTGTGATTAGCTTTGTACTGTGAAATCAACACATAGTGTGCTGTGGACCTTGAGTATGATTACATATGAGAAAATATCTGCTTGCTGTATGTGTGTGTGTTTGTATATATATATATGTTTGTGTATATAGTTCCATCTGTTTCATCACCATAATGGTACATATTATTTTGAGAAAATACAATCCAGAGAGTGAATGATTGGTGTGTAATCTTTGTTTAAAACAAATGCATAGATCTGATTGTATTATGTGCAGAGGTTGAAATACAGTATAAGTATGTCAAATGTTCATACTCCACAGTGCAAGGGAAAAGAACTTTAAACATTAGATTAAAATAATTAATATTGCTTGTTCTTCGTTATTTTAAACCATTGCTGTGTGATAGGGAATGAATACTATATTTTTATTTTTTGTTAGCCCAGTTACTTGAATGTTACCATTTGGGATATGGAGAAAATGGTAATAGCTAGCCTGTTGCATAGTTACAGTATTTTTTTTTCTTAGTGTGTAATTCCGGACTTTAACAACATATTGTTCTCATCCCAAAGAATTAAACAAATGAGAAATGCTGCTTATGGCCTTATTTTAAAGTATGTTTTTCTAATAATCTGTCAGAAATCTTCCTTGATCTTTATACTCTGTTAATCCTCTTGTAAAAGTAGTTCCTCTCCTCAGCATGTCACTTGTTATGATTTGTGAGGGAGTTACTTTACTGTTTCAGTCGCAATATAAGCTTCTGCCTCTCCTTATTTTTCTGTTATTATGGTGAAGTGTGAAGAAATTGTTGCCCAGAATTACCTGCAAGACTGTTTGCTGCCCACCACTGTATTAAAAAAAGTGCTAAATGGGATAATACCTTAATGTCCCAGTTTGATTGATCTTGATAAATTTATTTGCACATGACACAATTCTTTGAAATGCTACTGCATTATTGACTCATTTATATGATCTATATATAATTTCATATTGCATAATTTGCTCTTAAAAATAAAATGTAGATATGTCCACTTAAATTGTTTATAAATGCAGATTTGAGTCAGATTTTTACAGGTTTGAGTCTATATTTGAGGTAGGCTTCTACATGTGCAAAAGTTATTGGATCAAGAACCACATATATAGCTGAATGAGTATCTGATACAAATATAAACTCTGTACTGTATTGCGTTCACTGAGATTTATATATGGATATTCATCTGTATGATGGATGCACATCAGAAGGTGCACTTCATTGCAGTGTCTATGGTACAAATGAAAAAGTGGATAGAGAAGTAGAAGTAATAGAATAAATGTGCAAGTGCATTTACTTTCTCCCTTTACACTACAAATTCTGCTCCATATACTTTTCTGCATTTTAAATAATAATGTTAACAAGATGTTGCATGTTATTTCAATGCATACCTGCTTTGCCTGTTAATGAGACTCTGCCTCTGTATTTCTGTCTTATACAGTAACTGTTGATGTTCTGTTCCATGCATTAACTAATCTAAAACTGATGCAAGAGAAATTCTTGGAATTATTTTTAATATATATATCCTCTAATTTTAGACTCAGTAAATGAATAGATAGAACACATGAGCTTTCCACCAAAGTTTTCAGAGATACTTCCTTCTCCAACTTTATTAAAAATATTAAGTTAAACTTTCCTCAAGTTCTTTGAATATTTTTATTGCAACTGTGTATGTTGAACTCTACGCATGCACTTATATATTCTCCCACATGTGTTCCTTACTCAATTTTGCCACATCCTGTACCTCTTTATTTGTTGCGTAGCTCATTTAAAGGAATTAACCGTGAGTGTTATGCACTTCCAAGAATATATTTTAAATGAAAAATGTTACCTTCTATTAAGTCATTTGCATGGTTTAACCATTGGCAATATAATTTACTCTGTTTTGTAAAAAAAAAGTATGGGGTGCAAATAAATGAACAAAAATATATAGGAGAACAGGTGAGAGTGTTTCAGGAGGTTTAACAATTTGTCATTTTTACATGTAATTACTAAACCTGACTTGTAAAACATGTCAGATATTTTAAGAAGTATTGTGTCCCAATCATCGTATTGTAGATATTAGGATATAATTTTATGGATTTGTATTTTAATATTGAATATAATAGAAAGTTTAAGTTAATATTTTAAATAAAGTTGGAGAAAGAAGTGTTTTGAAAAAGTATGTAGAAAGCTCTTGTGTTCCGCTTAATCATCTATTGAACCTGGCATTAAAGTATCTTTTAGAAATAATTCACTGGCAATCAGAAGATAATCACCAGGCATTATTCTGAGTAACTTCCAAATTGAGTTATGATTTCCACAGTTCTACGTTTATTTATTGAGATGAACAAGGGAAACCCCAGCCACTAAAATAAATCAAATGCTTTAACTTTGTAAAATAACACTGATATTTGCTAGCAGTATGAGGAACACAGGAAGCTGTGTTAAGCACAATTTTAGTCTCTTTGCACACTATGAAAAGTTAGAATTCTGACTCTCCAACAAATGAGCCCATGCTGGTAGCACCCACTGGTTTTTCCTGTAAACAAGCATATTTAATAGATTCTGGACAGTTGAGACTCCAGTGTGTTTAGCATGTCATCTGATTCAGGAGCTTTGGATTGTTCTCTTTGACTTTACATTTATATGACTCTATTTAAACTATATAACAACAAGAAACCCTATTAATGTAATTGCTGAATTTGGCTTGATAAGAATCACCTTCACTTTATATATACACACACGAACACATACACATCATATATAAATTTCAATTAGTAATCTCTTCAGATATAACCCACTACCCTTTGTTAAATATACAGAATTTAAAGGTAGTTTTCTGTGTAAAAAGCACACTTTGGATAGAAATCTACCTCTCGTCAAAATTATAAATATAGTATAAGTTACGTATTTTATCAAAGCAGACACAGGCCAAAATTTAAAGCAACTGAAAGAAGCTGTACAAGATTGGAAATCATGGAGAGAGCTGGCTTATGGAATCGCCAAGGGTCGGATACGACTGAATGGATAATTCGATCGATGTATTTTATATATTGTCTTTCTGGACCAAGTCTTTAAAATATTGCAACTTAATTCTGGGTGGACTGTTCTGACTTTCATCCATAAGATATTTTACTGAGCTACCTGGATGAAGGTTTTCCTGTCGTATATTTCATTTACTTTGAACATTTTGAATCTCTCTCTCTCTCTGGCCCTAGAGAGGTTCACAAGGTAATTTGCAATCTAAAAGATATTTAAAAAAGCAACTAATTTTTATTTAAAACTTAACAGAAAAGTGATAGTCTGTTCTGTTGTACTATGTGGATCAAAACTTGCCTTACCAAGAGTAATCTTTTGAATCAGTGATAAAAAGTTCATGTTTTCAGGGATGCCTTAGCATTGAAGAAGGATGTTGCTCCAGCAGTTATACTGCAGCTGAACAGCTGTATAGGGAGAGTTGGTTTTCCACTTTCCATGGCTTGTGATTAAGGTCATAATCCACAGCAAGTGAGAGCTAAGTTAATTGTAACATATGTCTTCCTTGTACATCAGTTTCCCTGGCTTTCTCTTAAGCAAGAAAGTCTAAAAATATGTTGCTTACACATTTGTCAGAGCAATATTACATGGTCATTCTCATGTGATTTTGTGGTGCTATACTTGTATTTATGGTAGTAATGCCGCTATAGAAATTTCTGGTTAGTGGAAAATATGGGTAGAAGGACATAAATTACGTAAAGGTAGTCTATACTGGGGGCGCGATGGCTCAGCGGTTAAGACGCCAGGCTTGTCGATCGGAAGGTCGCAAGTTCGGAGGTTTGTGACCCTAGCCCCGTATGACGGAGTGAGCTCCCGCACTTGCCCCAGCTCTTGCCAACCTAGAGATTCGAAAGCATGCAAATGCAAGTAGATAAATAGGTACCACTTCGGTGGGAAGGTAACAGCGTTCTGCACGTGTCAAGCCGGCCAAATGACCGTGGAAGCCTCTTCCTCCTAGCTGGCTCTTCGGCTAACAAACGGAGATGAGCACCAGCCCCTAGAGTCAGATACGACTGTGTGGGGGAACCTTTACCTTTAGTCTATATACTATCCAATTTAAGTTACACGTTAAGTAGAAATTATGAAGAGGGCTTTTGTTACAGTGATGTTTTATGAGAGGTTACTGTATATAGACAACAATGTTTTTTGACTACTACTACATTTAATTCATCTCTGACTCATCAGGTTATGATCCCTTCACTCCTGTCCTTAATAGAACTATGCATGCTTTGAAATTATTTAGAACAAGTGTTTCACGCCTCATATGAAAATGCCACTGCTTTAAGAGACGTATTAACAACACATTTTAATTATTCAACACAATAAAGCAATTATTAAATACAAAAATTATATTGAAGCCTGAAAAAAAGGTGTCATGCTTTAATAAGCAGAAATGCTATACTTGTGCTGAAGAGCCTTATTCCAAATAATTTTCAAAATGTGCACAACACTAATGGATATGTGTACCTTTTTGCTCAGGGTAGTTTGTAAGGTGTTACAGTTTTCATTCAGCAGATTAATTTGGCTAGCCCGCTGGAAACCCTTAAAGAATAATAATATTCATTTCTTGAGTAGAATTTATTTTAAATTAGTCTTTGTTTCATTGTGATTTTAAAGTAGTATTTCTAGTATTTCTGGTTTTTATTTTTGCCATTTAATGTTAATTCTGCATCTTCTCTAAGTAACCATTCTGAGATATCCACTGTCACTGGCTGCTGAATAAATAATATGGATGTAAGCAGCTTTTTAAAAATGCAAAGTCTCTAATGTATTCCAACGTACATGAGTATTATGAGAACTAGTGAAACAGACGAGCATGGATCAGGAGCAATAACATCAGTATCCTTTTCTAGGTTACTCATTGCACTGCAGAGTTGACTAATTTGATAAAGATAATTACAATACAGAGCTATATTAAGCTTTTCTTTTACATTCTTTCCAAGTGTAGGATTCTTGTCCCAATTTAAGACTTTCTTTTAAACCATTTTTTTTTAGAAACAACCATTGTTAATGTATGGTAGCTTCATATTTTCTACACTTTCTTCTTCAGATAACTTTTTCATAACTTGTCAGTTTTCCTGTTTGCCATCTTACAATCCTACTGATAATGTCTCAGTAGCAAACTAATTCATACTGAAGTATTTCATATGTGAAGCATATTGTACTGCATTTGATGTTGTTTCCAGCAATGCCTTTTGTAAAAATTAAGATGTAAATGGGTGGAGGGGAGGCAAACTGCTCAAATCTCTACCCAACCCCCCCCCTTCCCGGCCTCAAAATCAACACAAATCAATTGTTATTTTTAACTTCATTTAAAGAAAATACTTGTTCCTGTCTTTTTTGTGATCTCCCTTTTTCTCGGGGGAAAATTAACTACTTTTGTCAAAGTGTCAAAGACATCTCAAAATTCCTGCTATATATAAGCAAGTGTTTTTGGAAAGAACTTTGGAGTTGGAGAATACCATGGACAGCCAGTAAAACAAACAAACAAACGGATCATTGAACAAATGACCCAGAATTCATACTTGAGACCAAAATGACCAGGCTCAAATTATCCTACTTTGGACACATTATGCAAAGACCTAGCTCTGTAGAGAAGGCTCTGATTCTGGGAAATGTGGAAGGAAAGAGAAGAAGAGGAAGACCATCAGCAAAATGCATGGACTCTGCTACAGTGGCAATGGTTGCACTGTTGAAAGACCTGAAGGACCAGGTTAGGGACAGATTATCATGGAGAAAATCTATCTGTGTGGTTGCTAAGAGTTGACTGACTTGATGGCATATAATCAATCAATTTGCAAAAAGGCTGCCCTAGAATTAAGGCCAGGTTAAAAGAAACTGGTTAATTGTGATTAAAATATCTGTAAATTCAACTGAGTCCCAATACCTTCCAAACACACTTTTTTCTACCCATAGGGAAATAAAATAATGTCTAGTAAATGCTAACAGAAACACCCTGGTTCTCTCTTGACACTCTTTCCCTTCTCATCAGTTGATATTCTGATCAGTTGATATTACTAAATTATTCAGATATAATTTCATTTTTATGCATGTGTACAATATTAAAATACTAAATACTGTATTGTATATATATAAAATAAATATTTAAAATTTTTGTTTTGCTTAAAACATGTACATTCACATATTTTCATCCCAGTAAAAACCTAGAGTAAAGAAGAAAATGTACATCCTCGTCTCTTTTTTGGGGGAGGTGTTCCAGTGGCTGTATAATTAAAAAAAGGTAAAGGTTCCCCCCACACATTTGTGCAGTCGTGTCCAACTCTAGGGGCCTGTGCTCATCTCCATTTGTTAGCCACAGAGCCAGCGTTGTCCGAAGACGCTTCCACGGTCATGTGGCCGCATGACGCATGCAGAATGCTGTTACCTACCCACCAAAGTGGTACCTATTAATCTACTTGCATGCTTTCGAATTGCTAGGTTGGCAAGAGCTGGGGCTAGTGCGGGAGCTCACTCCTTCACACGGGACTAGGGATTCGAACCTCCGAACTTGCGATCTTCCGATCGACAAGCCTGGCGTCTTACCCGCTGAGCCACCAGGTCCCATGGCTGTAGAATACTGATGGAGATTTAAGTGTTTAAGGTGTTTAAGCCTACCTTTGACTATTGCAGTGCCATGATGTTGATGATGTTGGGCCACCCACAAAGCTGCTTCTTGAATGTTGCAGTTGTTCCATGAACAGATATACCATGTGCAATGTATAAGGCTAATGTTTTTTTCACTGTGTCAGTTCTAGATAGCCCTCAGGGATGCTTGATTGAATAGGTACTTGTCCTGCAACTCTTGTTGGTAATCTTAGTCCGTATTTTCTTCAAACACAGCATCTCCGTCTCTTCCATTATAGCTATCGCTATCAGCGGCAACCATAGAGTTACTCAAAGAGGAGTAGAAAGCTTGCATCCTCCCTCCAAGCTCGGCTTTTCTTCTAATGGTTAGGTCAGGCAGCTGCTTTAGTAATGTTGAATATGGTGAGGACAGAAAGGAAACCACAAGGATGTGATGGCAGCAAACAACAAAAGGTTAACTGCTTTATTTTCTATTCTACCAATTTTGGTAGAAGTTGCTCCTATCCTGCTGTGATGATCTAGCAGCTGTCACTTTGGTTGCATAAAGGATGCTCTAGGGAAAGGAAGAAATACTGTATGTGGCAAAAAAAAAACAACCAGAAACAAAAACAGTGACTGGCAGCAGAAGCAAATTACTGGTAGAGGGAAAACTTTAGTGGCCCTTGTGAAGAAGATCAATCCTGAGTACAAGGAAGGTCTTTCAGTTTACCTCTGTGCCTGTAGGAACCACTTTGCCTAAATGTTAGGGCATTAAGACAAGGGAAAAAGTAAAGCTACTGTAGTTCTAATTTTAAACAAATTCTACTGTGAAATAAATTTGTATTGTGTATTTTTCAGAGATGTATCTGTTTCATGGCATAGCTAGAGATAAGGCTGGAAATACTTAAAATGAAGCTACATTTCAAATTCACCTGCATTTCAAGAAAAGGGGGAACAGTGCAGAAAAGTAAAACAATTTTGCATTAGCAGACCTTTATAAAAATGTAAAATCACTAAATTTATTTATTTTAATGATGATTCAAATTGCTTTCCTCTTGGAATTATTCCTTTTCTCAGACATGAGTAGAGTTGAACAAATTGGATGCATCAGTTTCCTTGAAGCTAGAGAAAGTGGGCTCGGGATTCATCTTGAGCAGTTGTCAAATTGCAACCATTTGACAGTTTTTAAATGTAATTGTGGCAGTGAAATGCCACCCCCAACTCCCCATTACTAATTGCTTTGTTTATATTTTTAAATCATTATTTAGGATTATATATAGAAATGGTTCTGTGTGAGGTGTCAAGCTTGAGCACAGCTTCTTCCCTCTCTTCCCCTGTGGTTAGCAAAATTCTTTATTATGTACAGCCAGCTACAAATATTAGCTTGTTTTTGTAGTTTGTTTAATAAACTCGAGTTTTATTAAGCAAGCCTGGAATCTGCTGGATTGCACTAATGCCTAGTGTTGTTATTCTTGCTGGTCACATGGGAAGAGGGAACATGTGAGCCTAACATTTTACAGGGGCTCATTCCCCCTTATATATATTTACTATTGTGTATGAATGACCTTGCATGAAGTCATTCGTATATATCAATAAGTATTAAATTGTACTTTACTATTATTTGTGGTGTGCTACATTATATCTGCTTTCCTTTCAGAGTTGAAATTGAAGGCTGTTTACCTGCAGTTTCTAGTTTCACTATTAGTTGATATTCAGTCACAATTCACTCCCTACTGATATGCAAGATATTAAGTGGCTTTTATATCCTATGAATTTGTTTTATTTTTGACTCTAGGTTAGATACTCTTAAGATAATTTAAGTTAGATATTAAACTAAATGATTTTTCGATTTGCAAAATACACTTCCTCTTGGTGAATCTTTCATTTTGAGCTATTATAAGCTATGCTTGCTAATGACAGGCATGTTATACTCACTCTGATGGTACTTAAAATGCATAACATGTATTGCAGAAAGCAGTGGTTGCTATAGCAACTTTCTAGTAGGTCACAAGCAATGTTGTATATATATATGATCTGGCTGTTAATGCACACTAATATGCCTGATGAAGAAAAGAGAAATATAAAAGCTAGAAAATAGATGGTTAGTACCAAACAGAATTCATACTGCAAAAAATTAGTATAATTTCAATGTGATAGCACTGGTTTCTGGTAAATTGTATATTAGCAGAATTGTTCATTTAAATATAGAATTTGCCCAAACCCTATTATATATTTTTTAAAAATGATTGGATTTGGAAAGGTCAGATAATAGGAATTATACATATTCCTCATCATCCATTATACATATTCCCAGTCTTTTGAATATTTTATTGGTGATTTAATTTCCATTTTATCTTAATTTATTCAGCTCTCGTATTGTGTTGATGCTTTTTTTCTTTCAGGAATTCCCTTAAAAATCTATTTTAAATGGATCACAGAGTGAGTTAAAAGTAGATTATCCACAGTTTAAAAAGTTATCCTGGTTTATGTTGGGTTTGTAGAATGAGGGGACCAACAATTTCTTGTTCATTTCCAATAGGGCAGAAATTAGTTATGATACCTACAGTTAGATGTAAAACAGAGATCTCAAACTTACAGCCAGTGGGCTGCATACACTCTCAAAGTAATTTCTGCAGCCCACAACACAATATAAATAATACTTTGTAGGAGCTGAGGGTGCTAGGCCACAGTTAGGCTGCTGCCACTCTTTCTGGAGCACTATTAGCTCACTTTGGCCCAACCCAACAGGGCTTAGTTGGTCAGACCATGCAGTCACTACTAGAGACCTCTCACATCAAGCAGTGCTTCCCCATGCTCTGTAGTGGGCATTGCATCTGAAGTGTCACTGTGATATATGGGCTGACAAGGCTTGGTTAGAGAAGATATCTGGAGAGCCTAGGACAACCTATGGGATGGAAGGCAGAGGCAGCTGGAAAGGAGTTTAGTTATCCTGCTGCAAGAGAGGTGTCTCTGTTGGACAAGGAGAAGAAAAGACATGAAACAAGTAAACCATCCCTACTCTTCCCCTAACCCCCATGTTCTGGGGACTGCAAGAAACGGGGAGTGCAGGTTAGATTGCATTACACTGATGAACTTTCTATGCTTGTTGGAACAATATGAAGTGTAGAATTATTTTTATACATATTATAGTGTTGAGTGTTCCTTTTTCAGAATTGCAGATACACCATTCCATTCTCTTCCTTCATGGGGTTTCCTTCTCTCCGGTAAAGATCATTCTGTATACACCAAACATGCTCAATTATTACTGAGGGGATTTTTGCCACTCTTCCTAGAATTTTTCTGAATTTTTTTTGTTTTTTAAAATTATACCTACAAATATTTGTCTATATGGATGATTTTAAACGAAATAAGTTGACACTGGCTAGTAAGAGACAACTTGCTTAATTATCCTGTAAGGTATCCTAAGTGATCAGTGTGCCAGCCTGATGTCTTATATGGAGGAAAGAGACATGCATGTAATTGACTATATTACAGTTGTAGACTGCCACTTACACAGAAGCATTCTTGATTTTGTGAGATTTTTAATCATTCAGTTGCCTACAAAATTCTGGGAGCTGTAATGACAAGGCGCCACAATCAAAATAATCATAATTTTGCACATTTTCAGTACATTCTTTATTTTTTCTTTTCTCTGGATATTTCTGCAGTTGCATTCTTGGTCTGCTGCTTCTCACTTTAGGTTTTTGTTGTTGTTTTAGTCAATTTTCTTTGTTATGGCTTCCAGTGCCATTTTATGATGAAGATACTGATCTATCTAATGCTTTGTCTCCTTTCTCTGTACAATTTCATAATTTTGATTCTATTTTGGAAACGGCAATATAAGTGTCTTGGAACTATGGTATAATTTCTGTGTGAAATAATAGTTTTCTGCTTTTTATGTTCACTTCTGTTTTTTGTTTTTAATCCATTCAATTGTGTCCAATTCTCAGAGACTGCCTGGACAAGTCCCTGCAGTTTTCTTGGCAAGGTTTTTCGGAAGTGGTTTGCCATTGCCTTCTCCCTAATGCTGGGAGAGAGGGACTGGCCCAAGGCCACCCAGCTGGCTTCATGCCTAAAGCGGGACTAGAACTCACGGTCTCCCGGTTTCTAGCCTGGTGCCTTAACCACTACACCAAACTGGTTCTCTTCTTCTGTTAGGGTTGTAGTTATAGACGTTTGTTTGTGGTTAGGGCTATCTGTTTATTCTGTTTGGATTTCCTAAAACCTTGGATTTAGTTAATTAACATTTATAACCATGTGATTTGCATATTTTATAGTGGTTCCTTCACATTCCACTCTTTCGTATAGTTTTGTTTTTCTTGCTCTAAACTCCTTTTTCCCCACTTTTCCTCCATCCCCCTTTCCTTAGTTGCTATTTGATAATGGAGCAGTTTAGCCACTCCTTACCTAACACACATGAAGGACATCAGATTGGGGAAGACTATGCTAGAATATTCACCGTCTGCATACAAAAATTGTAGTAGAATTTAATAATATGAAATGTGATTTTCATAGAGCTGTGGCTTATGATCTTTGTTATTGTTAAGAAAATAATCTATTTGAGCTTATGTATTATAAAAACAATAAAACATGAACCTTAAGGTTCTTTTTTTAATTGTTACAGTTTTAGAATTACAGTAAGAAAAAGCTACTCAGTCAATAATCCCAAAATCTGATTTTCAACAGATTTTGTTTAGAAGCTGTAAATAGTGTAGAATATGCAAATCTACATCTTAATTTTATATGTAACTATAAAATATTTATGGATGGATAATATATTAAATATTTAAATAAATATATTAACGGAGGCAGTCCTAAAATAATAATAAAATATGAATAAAACTCTAGTGGCCTTTAGGGGCGCTGCCCTGGACATAGCTGGATATGGGGCTTTCTTTGTGAAATTGGGTCGCAGGGACCAGCTGGGCTTGTTGCTTGCCTGCCTTCCTCCCTGCAAGGTGGCAGAGGCCCTGCCCGAGCTCCTGGACTCTGTGGCAGAGTTGGCAGTGGAGTTCCCCAGGCTTATGGTTTTGGGAGACTTCAACCTGCCTTCTCTGGGCCTGGAGTCAGAGGTGGCCCAGGAGTTCATGGCCGCCATGGACCTGGTCCAGCTTATTGACAGCCCAACTCACAGAAGCAGTGGCAAGGAGATCTAGGGTTAGGGGACATTAACATCAGTCCCTTGCTATGGACAGATCACTTCCTCTTGGCCCTGGAGTTTTCTGCAGCTGTCCCCCACTGTAGGGAGGTTGGGCCTATCTGATCGATCCACCTGAGGTGACTGATGGACCCAGTAGGGTTTCAGAGGGAGCTTGGGGTTATTCCTGAGGCTCTGGTGCACGATTCGGCTGAGGCCTTAGTTGCGGCCTGGAATAAGCATGCGATGAGGGCGTTGAATCAGATTGCACCTGTGCAGACTCTCTGATCGCGGATCCTGTAGGGCCCCTTGGTTTACGGCCGGGCTCAGGAAAATGAAACAAATGAGATACCTAGAGTGCTGCTGGATGAAGATGAGGGATGAAGCTGACTGAGCACAGGTATGAGCCTTTATTAGGACTTACCTTGTGGCGGTAAGAGCGGCAAAGCATGCTTGCTTGTTTGCTCTTATTGCGTCTGCAGATGGCCAGCCAGCGGCCCTGTTTTGGGTGACCAGGTCCCTCTTGGGTAAGGGGGGGGGCTGGGTGAGCCCTTGCAGGGTCACTGTGAGGACTATTCTAGGCATCTGATAAAGTTGCTCGACTTTGTTCAGAGTTGGACTCTGGCTGGGCAGATCCAATGGAAGTGAACAGGGTCCTTACTGCTGTGAGCTCTGCCACCTGTAGTCTGGACCCATGCCCCTTCTGGCTGGTTAAGGCCTCCTGGGAGGTGGCATGTGGTTGGGTCCAAGCAGTGGTAAATGCCTCCTTGCGAGGGGGGTTCTGCCAGCCTTGAAAGAGGCGGTGATTCACCCCCTTCTCATGAGGCCATCCTTGGACCCTATGTTTTGGATAACTTCCATCCAGTCTCCAACCTTCCCTTTTTATGGAAGGTTGTTCAGAAGGTGGTGAGCTCCCAGCTACAGAGGGATGAAGCAGATTATCTGGACCCTTTTCAGTCAGGATTCAGGCCGGGTTATAGTACCAAGATAGCATTGGTCACACTTGTGGATGACCTTTGGAGAGCTCGGGATCTCTCAGCAGCTTTTAATACCATGGGCCATGGTATCTTGCTGTACCGGCTCCGGGGAGTGGGGGGCACTGTTTTGCAGTGGTTCTCCTCCTTTCTCCATGGCCGGTACCAGTCAGTGCTGGTGGGGGAGGACATTTATGGCTGACTGGAAACCCCTTATAGACTTTTTGCATGAAACAGGGAAAAAAATGCACTTATGACTTATGGTTTTGATGATTAAAAAAAAAATAGATAATGAAAAAAGTGAACTTTTTTTGTAACCATAGAGGAAGAGATAACTTTGTAATCGTATTTGCTGCAAAGGAAATCGGAAGCTTCTTTTGTATTTTTATTTTTTCTTTCTGCGCTTTTTCTTTCTTTTTCTTTCATTGTTTTCTTTATTCTGTATTAGTTTTTGTTAGTTTTTATCTTTTCTTTAAAACTTTTAATCAAATTTATTTATCTATCTCAAGTGCTGGTGGGGGAGGAGAGGTCCAGCCCTAGGCCCCTATTATGTGGGGTGCCTCAGGGCTCAAGTCTCTCTCCCCTCCTATTTAACACCTATATGAAGCTGCTGGAAGAGATCATCTGCCAGCATGGGGTTCAGTATCATCAGTATGCCAATGATACCCAATTATACATCTCTACCCAGTGCCAGGCAAGTGATGCTGTTCAGGTGCTGGCTCACTGCCTGGAGGCTGTAAGGGCCTGGATGGGGAGAAACCAGCTGCGACTCAACCCTAGCAAGACAGAGTGGTTTTTGGCCCCTCCGGGGTCAGGAGAGTTGACATCTCTGAGACTGGATGGGGTAACACTCCCCTGTACCCATCTAGTGCACAATTTGGGGGTCCTTTTGGACTTACGTCTCCTGCTGGAAGAGCAGGTGGCAGCTGTGGCCAGGGGGGCCTTTGCCCAAATCCATCTTCTGTGCCAATTGCACCCATTCCTGGACCGGGAGGCCTTGCTTACAGTCACCCATGCCTTAGTTGCCTCCCATTTGGATTACTACAGTGCACTCTACAAGGGGCTGCCCCTGAAGACCATCCGGAAGCTGCAACTGGTCCCGCGGTTCACCCGAGTAACACCACTGCTGCATGAACTGCATTGGCTTCCAGTTGTTTTCCGGGTGCAATTCAAGATGCTGGTTATCACCTTTAAAGCCCTATGTGGCACAGGGCCAGGTTACTTGTGGGACTGCCTCTACCTGAGGGTATCCTACTAGGTTAGATAGGGTGGGTGCGCTCCAGGTCCCCTCCCAGGTTGCTGTCTGATGGGACCTCGGAGGCATGCCTTCTTGGTGAATGTCCCAGTCCTTTGGAACAGCCTCCCACTGGAGATCAGAGAGATCCCTACCCTCTTAGCCATCCGGAGGGCTGTCAAGACCTGGCTCTTCCCCCAAGCATTGGGCTAGGATGGGAGGTTGAACTTTAAGGATGTTTGGTCTGGCGCCTGGGGGGAAGGGTATGTTTTTAACTCTGTTTTATGGATTATTGTGAGATGCCTAGAGTCATTGTATGAGATAGGCGGCCATATAAGTCCTGTAAACAAACAAACAAACAAACAAACAAAGCATTTAAAACCTCTCTCTCTTTTTTATTTATTTATCATACTTATATCCCGCCCATCTCCCTCTCAAGGAAGGACCCTTGAGGTTAGTTCAGATGTCTTGATAAGCCAGAATACTTAGCAATTTTGATTCACCCAAATTTATCTTCTATCAGGGAATTTCTGTCTGTGGATTGGTTTAGTGTTATGTCCAGAGGTACATGTGTTCTTGATTCTTAAAGATTCTACTTTATACTGATACCTCAGGCATTGTCAGTTATGTGTTCTCTCTCTCTCTCTCTCTCTCTCTCTCTCTCTCTCTCTCTCTCTCTCTCTCTCTCTCTCTCTCTCTCCCCCTCCCTCCCTCCCTCCCTCCCTCCCTCCCTCCCTCCCCCACACACACACAACTACTCCAACGCTGACTAGTGCATTCTCTTGGGAGTTGTGTTTGACCCCCATTTTTTTCCCTTTAGGAGAGCAAGTGTGGCTCATTACCTTTGCCAGGCTTTTAATTATTAATTAATGTTTCCATAGCTTTTAACTTATTTCTTTGATTTTTTTTTGTATTCTGCATTTTACTGATTGTTAGCCATCTTCAGTGCTCAAACTGAATAGAAAGCTGAGAAATAATAAATAAATAAATGAATTAGATAGCTACACATGAAATAGTGTCTAGTTTATGTCACTGAAGTAAATTACAGTATATGTTGTTTGAATGGGGATGTGATCTGAATGGCCTGAATGCTCCCTTTTGGATTTGAATATTCAAAACACTAAGTGACCCTGATTGAGAAACCTTTTCCCCCCAGATTTTTTAGGTTCTTGTTGTTCTGGATCTTATGTTTAACTTCAGAACTGTGTTTAACTAATTTTTATTTTATTTATAGGCTGGATTTGAAAATAATTACGAAGACATTGACTGATAAAGACACCGCTACAAGATATCTCTTTGGTTCGATTAACAGGTCATAGTGGGCTACAAAATGATTACTTCAGAGTTACCAGTGTTACAGTGAGTAGTTAATTTTATAAATAAATCACAGCAATCCATATAGTAAATTATTTGGGGATCAAGGATATCCTTGTGGAAAAGATAAAGGATTTGCAGAAGGATGTTTGTATATTTAGCTAGAGTTTTATAAGCAAGTGTGTGGTTGAAATTAATCTTGGAAAATGTAATTACAAATGGCATTTAAATCCCTTCTTTTTTAAAAGCCCTTTTTCTTATTCCAGTTGAACTTTTTTTTTATTTTACTATTTTAATATGAGCATAACCTGCAGGCTGATTTTTGAAATGAACGTTGTTTGATGGTAATTGTATCCCCTCACATGGATACAGGCAGAAAGGTACACTATGAGAAAATATAGCCTGAGCTACTGTTTTAGCAGATCTCTAAATACAAATTAGAACTATATTGCAGAACTAAGTTCTGATTAAGAATTGGTAGTATTTTATTGATTTGAGACCATTATCTTCTGTGGTCATACAGTAAAAGGAAGATGATAAAGTCATATAGCAGCGTGTAATATCCTATAAGGGGGCGTGGTGGCTCAGCGGGTAAGACGCCAGGCTTGTTGATCGGAAGATTGCAAGTTCGGAGGTTCGAATCCCTAGCCCTGCGTGCGGAGTGTGCTCCCGCACTAGTCCCAGCTCTTGCCAACCTAGCAATTCGAAAGCATGCAAATGCAAGTAGATGAATAGGTACCACTTCGGTGGGTAGGTAACAGTGTTCCGCGCGTGTCATGCCGGCCACATGACCGCGGAAGCGTCTTCGGACAACGCTGGCTCTTCGGCTAACAAACGGAGATGAGCACCGGCCCCTAGAGTCGGACACGACTGCACAAATGTGCGGGGGGAAACTTTACTTTACCTTAATATCCTATCATTGGGGAGAAAAAGTTAATTAATGCTTAGTGTATCACCAAAAAATCATATTGATCTCAATTTTTATAAATATGTTGTAAGTAGTTTTTTTCTGGTTTGAAATTGGCTTTTTTACTTCTTTTTATTGCATAAGCGACAGATTATTTAAACAGAAATTGAACAATAATGAAGATAATATATAAAAGCAATGTAGAATATAAACAACTGTTAACAAAATATAAATAAAAACATTATGGAAAAAATTGATAATGGATTCTCCCCTTCCCTTCCATTTATTTCCCCAACTGCTGACCACATTAAACATTGGAGGTTATTGCTTGTATCAGTTTAAGTAATTTCATCTATTGTTTTTGATTGGTCTTTTAACTGTCTTCCTAAAACCTATATTCCAAATGTATGAATTTGCCTTGTTGTATAATGTGTCATACATAGAGGAGTCACTCCTGCTTGAATTTAGTTAGGCTTCTATTATAAATATATACTGTCAGTTTTGCTATTGCTGCATATTCTCTAAGTTTGGTCTTCGTATCATTGGCAAAGTTTCATTTTTCCAATGCTATGCCTGATTTGTTCTTGCAGTTGTCAACATATATCTTGGTAAATTGTGACTCTCTTCATTTATGTTTTCTGGAATTATTCCTAATAAAAACATTTGTGGTTATTTTGTAAGTAGTTTTAGGATGGTTAATAGGATGGAACTGGTTGTCGGTTGAAGCAAAACTAGTTGGAGTAGACATTCAGTAGCTGTACACTTGGCAGTGAACCAAATGTGTTTTTGAGTTGCTCCCTTTTTGTTATGCTATATTACAAATATGCAATATTTATATTCTTTATTATTGTTTATATTAGATACTTTAGTATAAAGTATGAAATAATTCAAAATAAATTTAAAGTATCTTCATACAAACACATAACTGACTTATTCAAGTTTATTGTAAAGAGTTCTGTGCATTGGAAATGGAGTATTATAGAGAGACTCTGAAACTTGGAATGTCAAAGCTGTTGGCAGGATTATGGATCACACTAGACACTTGAGTTGATTTTCTAAAGGTTTATTAAAATGTAGTTATTAGTAAAATAATTGCTACTACTCATGGCTTTTCTGAGAAGGGTTTTAAACAAAAGCAGAAACAAGTATTTTTAAATTGTGATAAAGCAAATGTTACTAAGGGTTAATTAGTTTTCAAATTAGTATGTGTAGCATGCTGTGCTAAGTAATAGATTCTGATGTTTAATACTACATGTACATTGAACATTAATCTGAATGGTGTAACCTATTGGGAAGAATTTGGGTAAGAAATAGTAACTTCTTTAACTTGTCTACCATTTCAGTGAAGAGGTAGTATTATTGAGATGATAAAATACACTTTTTGATGGAAATGTCTAAAAGAAGTATTGTTGTTATTATTTATTCAAATTTGTTACAGGCACCCAACTCCAGTGGACTCTGTGCAGTATACAAAACCAAAAAAACATTAAAACAATTAAAACATAAAACCACACAGACAGCCTGGACTAAAACAATCTTAAAAAACAACAACAGGGCCCTCTGATGGTACCTATAAAAACTCAAGAAGAGATTCTGCTTCCAGTTATGTTGTTTATTCGTTCAGTTGCTTCTGACTCTTTGTGACTTCATGGACCAGCCCACGCCAGAGCTTCCTGTCGGCCGTCACCATCCCCAGCTCCCCCATGGTTAAGTCTGTCACCTCCAGAATATCATCCATCCATCTTGCCCTTGGTCAGCCCCTCTTCCTTTTGCCTTCCACTTTCCCTAGCATCAGCTTCTTCTCCAGGGTATCCTGTCTTCTCATTATGTGGCCAAAGTACTTCAGTTTTGCCTTTAATATCATTCCCTCAAGTGAGCAGTCTAGCTTTATTTCCTGGAGTATGGACTGGTTTGATCTTCTTGCAGTCCAAGGCACTCTCAGAATTTCCCTCCAACACCACAGTTCAAAAGCATCTATCTTCCTTCGCTCAGCCTTCCTTATGGTCCAGCTCTCACAGCCATAGGTTACTACAGGGAATACCATTGCTTTAACTATGCGGACCTTTGTTGTCAGTGTGATGTCTCTGCTCTTAACTATTTTATCAAGATTTGCCATTGCTCTCCTCTCAAGAAGTAGACGTCTTCTGATTTCCTGGCTGCAGTCAGCGTCTGCAGTAATCTTTGCGCCTAGAAATACAAAGTCTGTCACTGCCTCCACTTTTTCTCCCTCTATTTGCCAGTTATCAATCAAGCTGGTTGCCATAATCTTGGTTTTTTTGAGGTTTAACTGCAACCCAGTTTTTGCACTTTCTTCTTTCACCTTCGTCATAAGGCTCCTCAACAACTCCTCGCTTTCAGCCATCAAAGTGGTATCTGCATATCTAAGATTGTTAATGTTTCTTCCAGCGATTTTAACTCCAGCCTTGGATTCCTCAAGCCCAGCACGTCGCATGATGTGTTCTGCGTACAGGTTGAATAGGTAGGGTGAGAGTATACAGCCCTGCCGTACTCCTTTCCCAATCTTAAACCAGTCCGTTGTTCCGTGCTCTGTTCTTACCGTTGCTACTTGGTTGTTATACAGATTCCTCAGGAGGCAGACAAGATGACTTGGTATCCCCATACCACCAAGAACTTGCCACAATTTGTTGTGATCCACACAGTCAAAGGCTTTAGAATAGTCAATAAAACAAAAATAGATGTTTTTCTGAAACTCCCTGGCTTTCTCCATTATCCAGCGGATATTGGCAATTTGGTCTCTAGTTCCTCTGCCTTTTCTAAACCCAGCTTGTACATCTGGCAATTCTCGCTCCATGAATTGCTGGAGTCTACCTTGCAAGATCTTGAGCATTACCTTACTGGCATGTGAAATAAGTGCCACTGTTCGATAGTTTGAACATTCTTTAGTGCTTCCCTTTTTTGGTATGGGGATATAAGTTGTTTTTTTCCAATCTGATGGCCATTTTTGTGTTTTCCAAATTTGCTGGCATATGGCATGCATCACCTTGACAGCATCATCTTGCAAGATTTTAAACAGTTCAGCTGCGATACCGTCGTCTCCTGCTGCCTTGTTATTAGCAATGCTTCTTAAGGCCCATTCAACCTCACTCTTCAGGATGTCTGGCTCTAACTCACTGACCACGCCGTCAAAGCTATCTCCAATATTATTATCCTTCCTATACAGATCTTCCGTATATTCTTGCCACCTTTTCTTGATCTCTTCTGCTTCTGTTAGGTCCTTACCATCTTTGTTTTTGATCATACCCATTTTTGCCTGGAATTTACCTCCGATGTTTCTAATTTTCTGGAAGAGGTCTCTTGTCCTTCCTATTCTATTGTCTTCTTCCACTTCCGCACATTGCTTGTTTAAAAATAATTCCTTATCTCTTCTGGCTAACCTCTGGAATTTTGCATTGAATTGGGCATATCTCCCCCTCTCACTGTTGCCTTTTGCTTTCCTTCTTTCTTGGGCTACTTCCAGTGTCTCAGCAGACAGCCATCTTGCCTTCTTGGTTTTCTTTTTCTTTGGGACGTTTTTTGTTGCCGCCTCCTGAACAATGTTGCGAACTTCTGTCCATAGTTCTTCCGGGACCCTATCTACTAAATCTAGTCCCTTAAATCTATTCTTCACCTCCACTGCATATTCCTTAGGAATATTAGTGAGCTCATATCTAACTGATCTGTGGGTCTTCCCTATTCTCTTTAGTCTGATTCTAAATTTTGCAATAAGAAGTTCGTGATCTGAACTACAGTCAGCTCCAGGTCTTGTTTTTAACGACTGTATAGATGTCCGCCACCTTTGGCTGCAAAGGATGTAGTCAATCTGATTTCGGTGTCGACCATCTGTATAAAGTCGTCTTTTAGGTTGTTGGAAGAGAGTGTTTGTTATGCACAGTGAGTTGTCTTGGCAAAATTCTATCAGCCTATGTCCTGCTTCATTTTGTTCTCCCAGACCATGCTTGCCTGTAATTCCAGGTGTCGTCTGACTACCCACCTTAGCATTCCAGTCTCCTGTAATGAAAATAACATCTCTTTTTGGTGTATTATCCACTAGGTGCTGCAGATCCTCATAGAACTGATCTACTTCTGCTTCTTCAGCATCTGTGGTTGGGGCGTATATTTGGATCACTGTGATGTTAAATGGCTTACCCTGAATTCGAATTGAGATCATTCTATCGTTTTTTGGATTGTATCCAAGCACTGTTTTAGCCACTTTATTATTAATTATGAAGGCTATTCCATTTCTTCTGTGGTCCTCTTGTCCACAGTAGTAGATCTAGTGGTCATCTGATGTGAAGTGGCCCATTCCAGTCCATTTCAGTTCACTGACACCCAAAATGTCTATATTTAATCTTTCCATCTCACCAATAACCACATCCAATTTGCCCTGGCTCATAGATCTTACATTCCAGGTTCCTATGGTGTGTTGATCTTTAGAACATTGGATTCGTCGTTCACCGCCAGCACCGTCGGCCGCTAGCCGTCCTTTTGGCTTTGAGCTAGCTGTGTCATGAGATCTGGGGCTAGTTGAACTTATCCTCTGTTCCTCCCCAGTAGCATTTTGACCATCTTCCAACCTGGGAGTCCCATCTTCCGATGGTATACCGACATATCTCTGGTTGTACTGATCCATTTAGTTTTCACGGCCAAAATACTGGGGTGGGTTGCCGTTACCTTCCCCAGGGACCGTATTTAGTCTGACCTCTCTGCCATGACCTTCCCGTCTTGGGTGTCCCTTCACGGTTTAGCTCATGGTGCTCATTGAGGTGCTCAAGCTCCAGCACCACGACAAGGTAACGATCTCCTTTGCTGATAGAGAAAACAAATAGGCATTATTAAAACAAATCACAGTTACTTTTCTCTTCTACAATATTGACTAGACTTTGTTCCTGTCTTGTATAACAAAAAATTACTGAAAGAAATCCTGGTTTGGCATTATGACTTTAGAAGTTTTACATTACCCAGGTCTGAAAGTAACTTGCTTTCACTTTCAGCAGCATGTACCACTGTAGTATACTCGGTGCATACTCTCTACTTGGATACTGTAGGGATCCCTGGAAATAGGAATCTGAAATGCTCAAAGATAAAAGAGAGGATCTGCAATCACTTACATTTTTGACAGACAAATGCATGGTAAGAATAGATGTCACTAGCACATCGCCCAGTCAGTGCCATGTTAGGAGAAAATATGCATGTAAAACATATGGAATCCTGCAGTAAAGGAGTCTGTTGTGTTGAGAGGAAGAAGTATTTTGCAATTGAGAAATAAATAAAAACGTGGACAAGCAATAATACAAACCAAAACTATCATCCCCAAATGGAATAATAGAAAAATTACTGAGATGGAAAATAGGAGGTGGGGGTTGAATCCTAAGTATAGAATGTTGATGAAACTAACATCAGCGGCAAGAGTAAAAAAAAGCAAAGAAGGGAAGCAGTGTTAGAATTTCTACCTCATAATCCATACAGCAGTTGTCTAATCATACAGTCACAGTCATTGCACATGTATAATCCCCAGTGGGTTCAGACTACGGAACCAGCCATCTGTTCCAGGACTGGAAGACCTGCAGGGCAAACTTACTTATAAAGCACTTCTATATGAGTTGATAAATAGGCAAATATTTACTAGTTAAAAGTATCTTTCTACATAAGGCTGTGCATAAATAAGACTGAACAGATTAAGGCCTACAGGGACAACTTAAAGAAATACAGCCAGACATAATTAGACCAAATAGTATCTCAATCTACTTACACCATTATGTGGCATTTGCAGTTCTCAAATGACTACTTTTAGTTTAATTACTTTGATTCCTTTCATTTCCCAAAACTTCTCTAGGAGTTGTACAATGTAAATGGCAAACAGGACACTGGACACCACACCTTCCTATTTCCCACTATATATTTCAAGTAGATCCTGTTCTCAGGAAGGGAATTGGATGAACTGAGCCATATAATGGTGACAAGAGAAGAAGTGGTAGGCCTTATAGACAAATTGGACAAACAAATCACCAGGCACTGGTGGGTTTTTTTGTTTGTTTTGTTTTGGTGCTTTCCAATCAGTGTTGATTCCTGGTGACTGCCTGGGCAAGTCCACACAGTTTTCTAGCCTGATGCCTTTAACCACTATGTCAAACTGCCTCTCTTAATTTTTTTTTAAAATCCGTTCAATCGTATCCGTGTCTCGCAGACTGCCTGGAGAAGTCCCTGCAGTTTTCTTGGCAAGGTTTTTCAGAACTGGTTTGCCATTGCCACTTTCCTAGGGCTGAGAGAAAATGACTGGCCCAAGGTCACCCAGCTGGCTTTATGCCTAAGGTGGGACTAGAACTCACGGCCTCCCGGTTTCTAGCCTGATGCCTTAACCGGTGTTTCTGAACCTTGGCAACTTTCAGACGTGTGGACTTCAACTCCCAGAATTGAATGCTGGCTAGGGAATTCTGGGAGTTCAAGTCCACACATCTGAAAGTTGCCGAGGTTCAGAAACACTGCCTTAACCACTATACCAAGCTGGCTCTTGTTACGGTTTTTACATATATTAATATTTAAATATGTAATTTAGATATACATCAGTTGAATAATGGTTGGTTACATTATGTTAATTTTGAATTCCATCAGATTGACCTTTTCATGATTAGATTCCAATTCACTTATTGGATTTTAATGAAATTAACTACTAGATACATACAAATTTTTCCATCTTGTATTTTTCATCTTAAGTACAGAATTCCATAAAGTTTAAAAAAAACAGTGGTATGAGATTACTTGGGGGTGTGGTGGCTCAGCGGGTAAGACGTCAGGCTTGTTGATCGGAAGATGGCAAGTTTGGAGGTTCGAATCCCTAGCCCTGTGTGACGGAGTGAGCTCTCGCACTCGCCCCAGCTCTTGCCAACCTAGCAATTCAAAAGCATGCAAATGCAAGTAGATTAATAGGTACCACTTTGGTGGGTAGGTAACAGTGTTCTGCATGCATCATGCCGGCCACATGACCGTCGCGTCTTCGGACAACGCTGGCTCTTTGGCTAACAAACAGAGATGAGCACCGGCCCCTAGAGTCGGACACGACTGCACAAATGTGCGGGGGAACCTTTACCTTTTTATGAGATTACTAAAGTTATCACTAAGGGCAAAATACAGGTGCTAAGAACTAGTGGAAAAATGCTGATATGTCTAATCTGTACAGGTATTCTATTCTGTTTAGTGTTTTTGTCAATTACCTTGCTTTTGGAACATACAATGCATATTCCAACCCAACCCTGGCATTATTTTCTTCGAAGATCTCTTTTTCACTACTTTTATATCTGTTGCTCTAGGTCAGAGCTTTCCAAACTTTTCATGTTGGCGACACACACCAACAGCGGCGGCGCGCAGTTTCCTTGTGTGTCGTGCAAAAAGTGGTGATGGGAGGAACCGGAAGAAGCAGCACCCCTGCCAATCAGTGCCGCCGCCGTGCCACTGATTGGTGGGGGTGCCGCTTCTTCTGGTTCCCCCCCATCAATGCTTCCGGGTTTTTGCGCGACACACCAGGACACCGCAGGCGACACAGTAGTGTGTCGCGACACACACTTTGGAAAGCTATGTTCTAGGCAAACACAGTTTTATTGTATTGCTATGTACAGTTAAATTTCAGTTGTGGGACATTGCTCAGGGAAGTGCATACTACAAGGAAAATCAAACAGCAGTTTTCTGTTGACATTATAAACTAAGTAAAGGTGATAAAGGATTTGATTTGCTGCTAAAATTGGCTGACCTCTATTTCCCCAAGAATTGATGGTAGGAACTTTTGATTGACAAGAACACTGAGATACTTTTCATTTGTACTTTTGCCAAGCCAAACATTCCCTGATCCTAAACTTGTGCCTTTCTTTTTCTTTTTCTCATTTTTTTTTCTCCAAAGATACAAAACTTTACATTTCTCATTCAATTTCATCCCATTCATTTTGGCCCTGTTAAATCCTGTGTGTAATCTTTCAGATTTTTTAGCCACTGAGTATTAGCCACTCAGCCTAGTTCTCTGTCATCTGATAATTTGATAGTCATCTCCTCAACCCCTTCATCCAGGTAATTCATTAAAATGTTGAACAATACATTGCTCAGGATGGAGTCCTGTGGCATTCCACTCAATTTTTCTCTCAAAGTTGATAATGGAACCATTTATGAGTACTTTCTGGGGTGATAATTTGGCCAGCTTTAAGTCTATCTAACAGTTGTACCATCTAGATAGTATTTTACCATTTTATGAATAAGGATATTATAAGAGACTTTGCCAGATGGTTTGTTGAGGTCATGGTACAATACTGTATGTTCACAGCATTTCCCCAGTTAATTAAGCTTTTCACTCTTGTAAAAAAAGAAAAGGAGATAAGGTTAGTCTGGTATGACTATTTGTTACAGACATGCTGGCTTTTTGTCAATTGTTACATTCCTATCCAAGTGCTAAGAAACATGATGTTCAATAATCTTGAGGATCTTGCCCAGTATAGATGTCAGGGTGACAGAACTGTAGTTTCTTGGTTCCTACCAGTCTTCAGGAACCTTGCCAGTTCTCCAGGAATTCTCGAAGATTACAGTTCTGCATTCATTTTCATTAGTTCCTTCAGTATGCTGGGTGTCATTCATCTGACCCTGGAGACTTGAACTCATTTAAATTAGCTCTGTTCTTTCACCCTTTCATTGTTTATCCTGAGCTACAGCTCCCTCCTTCCACTAGTGGCACAATGATGGTTAGCTAGAGTTTTATTTTCTTTCTGAGAGAAGACGGACATAAAATACAAGTTAAGATGTTCAGCCTTCTCTCCATCATTGTTCGCCGATTTCACCTCACAACAGACCTACAGTCTCTTTGTTTTTTCTTTTGTTTCTAATCCATCCCAAAAAGCCTTTTTGTTGTGTTGAGTATTATTACAAGATTCAGTTCATTCTAAGCTTTAGCGCTCCCTACAGTTTCTGATTAAGGGGCGTGGTGGCTCAGTGGGTAAGACGCCAGGCCTGTCGATCGGAAGATCGCAAGTTCAGAGGTTCGAATCCCTAGTCCAGTGTGACGGAGTGACCTCTTGCACTAGCCCCAGCTCTTGCCAACCTAGCAATTTGAAAGCATGCAAATGCAAGTAGATGAATAGGTACCACTTCGGTGGGTAGGTAACAGCGCTCTGTGTGTGTCATGCCGCCCACATGACCGCGGAAGCATCTTCGGACAACGCTGGCTCTTCGGCTAAGAAACGGAGATGAGCACTGGCCCCTAGAGTCAGACATGACTGCACAAATGTGCGGGGGGGGAACCTTTACCTTAACAGTTTCTGATTACTGCCTTTTTTTTTTTTTTTGCTTAAATGCCTCTCCATCCATTTCCTATAGATGTCCCTTTTCCTTTTCAGCATTTGTCCACATTGGTCTCTTTGTATGTCTCCCATTTTTCTTTCTATTATGAATTGTTTGCAACTGCACCTTTAGTATTTTGTTTTTCAAGATTTTCTATCTTTCCTAGATAATTACCACCTTCAGGATTTCAAGGCATTAGATCTGACTTACCTTCCATTAAAATCTGCTCTTAGGAAATCTAGTATACAAACCAGACTCTTCTCTCTTTCTTTTCCACTTAATATCACAAACTCAAGGATGTCACTTTTTGTCACTTTTACTTCTTACCTATTTGTCACTGTTGGTAAGGATTAGGTGGGATAGCAAAACTCATTGTTCCTTCTTCTGTCTTCTGACAAATGAAATTTTCTCAAGTTAGGGTAAGAATTTTTTCAATCTATGATTCTTGGCAGTGTAAACTTTCCTTCAGATGACAAGATCATTGAAATCCGCCATTGTCAGTATTGTGCCAGTATTTGGTTATAATTTAGGATGATACATTATCTTCTGACTGGCAAATAGAGGGAGAAAAAGTGGAGGCAGTGACAGACTTTGTATTTCTAGGCGCAAAGATTACTGCAGACGCTGACTGCAGCCAGGAAATCAGAAGACGTCTACTTCTTGGGAGGAGAGCAATGGCAAATCTTGATAAAATAGTTAAGAGCAGAGACATCACACTGACAACAAAGGTCCGCATAGTTAAAGCAATGGTATTCCCTGTAGTAACCTATGGCTGCGAGAGCTGGACCATAAGGAAGGCTGAGCGAAGGAAGATAGATGCTTTTGAACTGTGGTGTTGGAGGAAAATTCTGAGAGTGCCTTGGACTGCAAGAAGATCAAACCAGTCCATACTCCAGGAAATAAAGCCAGACTGCTCACTTGAGGGAATGATATTAAAGGCAAAACTGAAGTACTTTGGCCACATAATGAGAAGACAGGATATCCTGGAGAAGAAGCTGATGCTAGGGAAAGTGGAAGGCAAAAGGAAGAGGGGCCGACCAAGGGCAAGATGGATGGATGATATTCTGGAGGTGACAGACTCAACCATGGGGGAGCTGGGGGTGGTGACGGCCGACAGGAAGCTCTGGCGTGGGCTGGTCCATGAAGTCACGAAGAGTTGGAAACGACTGAACGAATAAACAACAACATTATCTTCTTTGTGAGAGAATTTAAGATGCCACACTCTGCAACTAATAAGAGTTAGTTATTAAGTCTCTGGAGACTTTATAAGCAAATATTTCCTGTTAATGTGAGAAAAAAATGTCCATTATTGCATCAAAAAGCCAATAATAAATTCTGTAAACATTGTTATTTGAAACTATTATTTTGAATTATTACATTATTTCAGTTATTATTTGTTTGTATCAATTTTAGCCCGCAGAAAGCAAACTAAAATGGATACAGTATAAATAAAATAATTGCATTGCTAGTCAAAATATTCTCATTCTTTCAATGTAGGCTATACATGCAGAGTATGATGTAAGAATACAGACCTTGAAGCAAGTACTCTACGTCTTTCTTGCATTCCCTTTAGATTTTCATTAGGAATCTCTAGTTTCTGAATGAATGAGCCCTAGCTCTTGCCAACCTAGCAATTTGAAAGCATGCAAATGCAAGTAGATGAATAGGTACCACTTCGGTGGGAAGGTAACAGCGTTCCGCGTGCGTCATGCCAGCCACATGACCATGGAAGCGTCTTCGGACAACACTGACTCTTCAGCTAATAAACGGAGATGAGCATCGGCCCCTAGAGTCAGACACGACTGTACAAATGTGCGTGGGGAACCTTTACTTTTTACTTGGGTATCACCAGTTCTGTGGTACATACCTTCTGATGCAAAGTGTTTCATTCTTAGAATAGTAGATTTACCCTAACCCTAGTCATACAGGTAGTCCTCGCTTACTGCCTATTTTAGTGACCACCTGAAGTTACGACAGTGTAAAACAAAAACAAAAGAACCTTTGCGACCAATCGCCTTTATGACCATCACAGCCTCTCATAGTCACATGATCACCATTCAGGCACTTCGCAACTGGCACACATTTATGACCGTTGCAGCATTCTGCAGTCACCATTTCACAATTGGCTTGTGACAAGCAGAGTTATATAGAGAAGGCAGAAGTAAAATTGTAAGTCGCAGTCACATGATGTTTCACTTAATGACCGCAGCGCTTTGCTTAACGACCGGATGTGAAGTGAAGTTGTAAGCCCATCACAGTCACATGATTTTCTGGTTAGCGACCATGGCGCTTAGTGACAGAGTTGCTGGTCCCAATTCTGGTTGCTAAGTGAGGACTAACTGTTCGTTTATTTAAATGTATATGGCCACCCATCTCAATGTTGTGACTCTGATCAGCGAACAGCAATCTAAAAAAGCATAAAGTAACAATGACACATTAATGGGAATGTGTGATGTCTTAAAGTGTGCTAGGTGTTCGCACCATACATCCTATATCCTCCTGCATGCTCATCTCTTCAGTCCTAGATTTCCAGATTGAAACTTGAATAGGAGTTCTCTATGGCCTTGAATATAAATATAAATATAAATAGTACTCTATGCTGTAAGGCACTCTGTTCATTGGTGATAGTAGAATTACATATTTGGGGAGTTGCGTGCCACCTGGAATCAATGGATTGGAGTGGTCTGTAGACCCTATAAATAAATAAATTGAAGGAACGGGTTGATATACACAAAAGATGTAGAAATCTCCACATGGGTCTGCAAGGGAGAAGGCAGTTGATTTGACCAGCAGTATCCATTATTCTGGTCAACAGATGATGTTAAATACAACTCCATATTTCATTTAAGCAATTGAACAGTGATTATGTGTCCTTTTGACCACTTTAAAATTGTTGATGCTGTTACATTTGTGATTATATGTTTGCTATTGTGTATAATTACTGTGCTAGTTTAAAGGTGGTCATTTACAAATTTTAAGCTGACAAAGTCAAAAGTACCCTGAGTCTGTCAGGACAGTACACTTACCTCCTAGTTAGTGGGATACTGTATAGACAAGTATACTGGTTTGCAAGGTAGTGTTTGGTTTAAAGATCTTAGCTTGCATAGAGTAGTGTGAGCATGTGTGGGATAAAGCTGGGCTTTGGTTGCACTTGTGGCATGCTGACGAAAATATGCCAAAACTGACCAGAATTTTGTCCTTGCCATTAGCAGAAGATTCTTCATATGTACAGGTACAATTAAAGCTGATAATCTAGTCAGTTCCTTCAATATTTTACTAAAAAGTATTACGTGAAAGGCTCAATTGACTAAAACCAGGAAGGGGAGCAGCAGTCAATGTTTGTAAGCTGTTTGATGACAAGCATGGCATATGGAAGTTTGTGACTTGGAATGTTAAGGGAAATGTATTTATTTACTTCATTTTTGTGCTGTTCAGTCCAAAAAGTTCTAGGTGGCTAACAATTCCATCATAAGATAAAAGCATCAGAAAAAAAATAAGGAAAAGTTAATTTAATTTATTCAATTTAGGCACTACCTGACTTGAAATTGACTCTGGGCAGTGTACAATAAAATCAAACAGAATAGAAAACATAATAATTATAAAAAAGGAAGCTGAATATACATAAAAAAGACAAATCAAAAAGTAAAACCAGAAATGTGTGCTTGTGAATCTGATTTCCAATCTGAGCATCCCCTCCTCCTCTGCTAGACAGAACAGATGGGTTTGACAGCTTTCCTAAAGCCCAGAAGGGATGGGGCTGACTGAATCTCTATGGGAAGGGAGTTCCAAAGTGTGGGGGCAGCTGTTAGAAAAAGCCCCCTTCCAAAGGCTTTTCAAATGGCAATCATATAATCCTGTAGGCATGGAACCTGTAAGTTGATGACCCTGTTTGATCTGCTGGGAAAGGCAGATGAATATGGGAGATGGCAGTAAATAATGTAAATGGTAAAGAGTGAGATTTAACAAATGAATTGAAATAAAAATAGATGTGTTCCTGTGAGGGAGTGAAGTTGAGAAAGGCAGCAGAAATACTTCTCAACCCATTTCCCTCATAGATTCATTCACTAACCTACAATGTTACTAACAAGAATTCAAACCAGCTTTCCAGCTGCCTGTGATAATTAAGCCACACCCTAGCAATTTTGAAGGACAAGCGGTAGTCCAGAGGCAACCTCATCCCACCTAGGCTCTTACTTTACAAAAACAAACTTAAGACAGAGTGGGAAAGGCGTGTGTAGGAGGCAAGCTGATAAGCAAACGGCATACAGAAGGGGAAGCAGAGGCGACGTCTGAAGATTGGCAGCTATTACAAGCAGGCAAGAGGACTGTCATTCAACCGCCAGGACCACAAGTTATGGTCAGCAGCATATCCTAGTAGGAGTCCTGCCTGGAGCTTGGAGCTTTGCTTAGAACAGGCGGCCCTGAACAGCTAGTAATGCGCCCCCCAAAAATTGTAAACTTTTAACATTATTTTGCATTTTTTTTCGTGACTTGATTGCACGGTGCTCGATCGCGGGCTGCGTAGGTAGAAACAATGGAACGCTGTGTAGGGGAGGGGGAAGTACAGTGCTGATGCTGTCACCGCCTGCTACACACATCAGCTTGTGGCGACTTGGCGTTATATATAATATTTCAACCTACCTACACGTGTTCTGTGATGACAGGCATTTATTGTTGATATTATTAAGTAGACATGTAAGTTTTCTTACTTGATTATTAAACTTTGCTTTGTTTATTTGCCTACCTAACAATTTACGATGGGCTTTTTGTGTTATTTCTTTAAAAAATATTTATTCCTAAATAAATTTATTCCTCCATGGCTTCAATGTCTTTTCAACAGAAAACAGAACCCAAAAAAAGAAAAGAAAAAAAGAAAAGAAAAATTGCAGATGAAGGAAGAATATTCAATGAAAAATGGACAGATGAGTACTTTCTTGTTGAGACAAATACTAAGGCACTATGCTTAATTTGTAGGGAAAATGTGTCAGTTTTCAAAGACTACAATTTGAAAAGGCATTATACGGAAAAACATGCTGCCAAATTCGAAGAGTATCAAGGAATTTGTCGTAAAGACAAATTAGCGGAAATGGAAAAAAGTCTGTCAACAATTTTTTTTTAAAAAAAGTCACAACTCAAAAGGACTCTATTATAAAAGCTAGTTATTTTGTAGCAAATCTGATTGCAAAAAAATCAAAACCATTTACCAATGGTGAGTTTATTAAGCAATGTATGGAAATATAATTTGTCCTGATTAAAAAAGTGATTTTTCTAAAATCAGTTTGTCTCACCAGACTATAGCCAGGCGAATTGAAGAAATAGGAAAATCTATTGAAAGAGGTTTGAAGAGTAAAGCTGCTAATTTCAAATTTTATGCTTTGGCGATGGATGAAAATACTGATGCTACAGATACGGCTCAACTTGCCATTTATATTAGAGGTATTGATAACAAATATAATGTCACTGAAGAAATGGCTTATTTGGTGCCATTAAAAGACACAACTAAATCTCTTGATTTGTACGAAGCAGTAAAAATGACATTAAAGCGATTTTCTTTAACCACTGTCAACATATCTGGTATATCTACTGATGGTGCCCCGGCAACGGTTGGTAAAAGTGAGAGACTTACAAAATTGATAGAAGACAATGCAAGTGCCGCCGGCAACTCACGTTTGATGAAGTATCACTGCATTCTACATCAAGAAAATTTATGCGCGAAAGCTTTAAAAATGGATAATGTCATGCAAATTGTCATCAAAGCAGTGAATTTCATAAGGGCCAAGGGACTGATTCATTGCCAATTCCAGGAGTTCCTTAGAAGTATGGATGCTGATTATGGGGACATCATTTACTTTTCTGAAGTAAGGTGGCTAAGTCGGGGTAAAATGCTGGAAAGATTTTATGATTTGCGAAATGAAATCAAGTCGTTTATGGAATCAAAAAGAAAATTTATGCCAGAACTTGAAGATGAAAAATGGCTCACAGATTTAGCATTTTTGGTGGATTTGACCACTCATTTAAATGAGTTAAACATGCCTCTATTTTTAGTCGACATAACTACATTACCTCTGAATTTTCAAATGGAATGCATAGAATAGCAGTCAGACATTCAACTCAAAGAAAAATTTGATCATGTCTCTGTGCTGGACTTTTATAAGACCAATCTTCCCAGAGAAAAATATCCCTCGCTTCACAATCACGCCTTATTCATGACATCGCTTTTTGGCAGCACGTACATTTGTGAGCAACTATTTTCAAGGATGAAGCACACGAAGAGTAAAATTAGAATTAAAATTTCTGACGAGCACCTTGAGAACTCATTGAGAATTGCAGCCACTTTCATCGAACCAGACATTGATGCATTCGTTTCACAAAAACAAGGTCAAATATCCCACTAGTTTTATGTTGCCCTCTTTTTTAAAATTTCATAATAAAAATATTAAAAAATGAGGTTTTATTACTTATATACATTAACTATATTATATATTTTATGTGTGGCCCAAGACAATTCCTCTTCACTCAATGTGGCCCAGGGAAGCCGAAAGGTTAGACATCCATGATCTACATTGTTGTGGGTATCTATAAAAGTAGAAATTCATAGGTTTGTGGTAGTTGCATGTTATGCTTCAGTGAAACATGATAATGAAAGAACCATGAATGAGTTCTTGGGAAAATTATGCAATATTCTGAACATATGTGATATGCAGGAAAAAGTTATTCTGTTAGGCAACATGAATGGATGGATGAGAATAAGATGAGAGACTAAAGAAAAGGTGATTGGGCCATTTGGAGCCCCAAGGATGAATGAGAATGGTGAAGGTTTGGTGAATATCTGCTTAGAAAAATGTCTGTTTCTTCCAGTTTACATATTGTAAATCTAAGTGCTTGTGCATGGCAAGTGAATGGAAAAACATAATTGATTTGATTGTTTATGATGAAAGGTTGAAAGGATTAGTGACAAATACAGTAAAAATAGGTTCTGAATGTAGGACAGTTATTTGGTAATGTCAAGAGTGAATCTTACAAAAAATGGACATGGAGGACAAAGTGAAGCAAGAGTAAAAGAAGAATGACAGCAAGAAGAAGAGGTATATATGTTATAAGAAAAATAATAGAAGATAGATTAAATTTTCAGCAAAATGAATGAAGGGAAGAACATAAGATAAAAGGGTATGGCAACTATTAGGAACTGCGTGAGAAGAATTAGGTTCCAGAGTACCACTGAAATATGTGGAGTTACGCTAATATGAAGTATTATTTATTATTATTTAAATTTATATGACCGCCCATCTCCCCCAATCGGGGGACTCTGGGCGGCTTACAGTAAAAACTACAATTAAAATACCATATAAAATTACAACAAACAATATAATAAGTATAAAATCCAATCTAGGTGAATTGATCTTAAAAATAGGGAGGCCATTATGGTACTAGCCATCCCCAGGAGGAGCTGTTACCTTTCCCATCCCAAGCTAGGCGGCAGAACCAGGTTTTCAGATTTTTCCAGAAGGCCGGAAGCGAGGAAACCTGCCTCAACTCTGGGGGCAAGATATTCCAAAGGGCGGGCGCTACTGCAGAGAAGGCCCGTCTCCTGGGCCCCGCCAGATGGAATTCCTTTATTGATGGGGTCCGGAGCATGCCCTCTCTGCATGACCGGGTGGGGCCAGTCGATGTTATGGGGATAAGACGGTCCATCAGGTATCCTGGCCCCATACCATGTAGGGCTTTAAAGGTAATAACCAACACCTTGAATTGTACCCGGAAGCAAACCGGCACCCAATGCAGCTCACGGAGCAAAGGTGTTATGTGTGCTGATCTTGGTGCACCTAAAATTGTCCGCGTGGCTGCATTCTGTACCAGCTGTAGCTTCCGGATATTCCTCAAGAGTAGCCCCATGTAGAGCGCATTGCAGTAGTCTATATGGGAGATGACAAGGGCATGAGTGACCGTTCGGAGGGCATCTCGGTCCAGGAATGGACGTAACTGGCGCACAAGCCGAAGCTGTGCAAAGGCCCTCCTGGCCACGACTGCCACCTGCTCTTCAAGCAGGAGTCGTGAGTCCAGGAGGACCCCCAAGTTCCGCACTGGTTCCGAGTGGGGCAGTGCCACCCCATCCAGAACCAAAGATGACAACTTCCTGGAAATTGAGAGGCCATCAATCCACAGCCACTCCATCTTACCAGGGTTCAGCTGAAGCCTGTTGTTCCCCATCCAGGCCCCCACAGCCGCCAGGCACTGAGACAGGGCGGCGACTGCATCACTTACTTCACCTGGGATGGAGATGTACAATTGAATATCATCTGCATATTGATGATACCTCATCCCATGGTGACGGATGATCTCACTCAGCGGTTTCATGTAGATATTAAAAGTATTAGAAGTATTAGAAGTATTAAAAGGATACTTGGTGGAATGATGAATTGAAAGAGGCTGTGATGGACGAGAAAGAACATACTGTAGAATGATGCTTCAAAAAAAATGAGGATGAGATAATGGTATAGAGAGAAGAAAATAGAGCAAGAAATGGTTACAATTAAAAGAGCTAGAGGAAATGCAGAATTAATTTGATGAAAATAAAAAAAATATTTGGAAAGTGGATGAAAAGGGTTAAACGAGATCTAGCAGAGTGAATGGAATTAAGAATAAAAGTGATACAATAACTTGGTATGAAATTAAAGTACTGGAAGTATTTTAGACAGTTTTATGAGAATTATAATAATAGTAAAAGAGTGTAATTCAAACTGAATGCTATAAATGTTAATTTTCAGGTAAAATTGATAGAAAGTCGTAAGTGCTGAAAAATTGTAAAGCTGCTATGCAGTGTCAGTGTGCAGTTGTAAAAATAGGGGTATTTGTATATGGAGTGGCTATGCAACTTAGTTAATGTATTGCATTTGTTCCTGATTGGAAAATTGTTATTACTGTTCCATTATACAAAGGAAACGCTAACAAGAGAGAATTGTTGTTAAATTGGGATTGTTTGTTAAATGTGCCTTGGAAGGTGTTTGGTAGAATTCTCATTGAAAGGATACAAAGGTGATAGTGAGGTGAATTTGGGAAGTGCATTGTGGCTTTACTCCAGGCAGGAAACCTAGAGGCCAAAATTTTGTTCTTTAGCAGGTCATTGAGAAATCTACAAATATAAATATTTTGTGTTAATGTGTGATAAAGTGAATAGGCTTGAAATGTGAAATATTTTGTGTAAATATGGAGTTGAAATTAGCAGTTGCATGTGGGAAAATAGATGGTCAAATTTATTTATTTATTTATTTATTTACTTACTTACTTACTTACTTACTTACTTACTTACTATCCTGCCTTTATTATTATTTTTTTATAAATAACTCAAGGTGGCAAACATACCTAATACTCCTTCCTCCTCCTATTTTCCCCACAACAACAACCCTGTGAGGTGAGTTGGGCTGAGAGAGTGACTGGCCCAAGGTCACCCAAGATTGATTGATTATAAATTATTATAAATGGTATCATATCACATAAATGATTATAGAAATCTAGTGAGCAGTATGTGATCTGTTGTGATTACTGAGTATTTGTTCAAAGAATAAAAAATAGATGTGTATAACAGCTTGCTTCTGCCCAAATAGTTATATAGAAGTAAAAGTTGAGTATGTGAGGAGAAACACATAATTACGTGTAATGCACTGAGAATGGGTAGCTTAAGAAGTGGATCTGGTAGAACAAGGATAGAGTCAAGAACAAATGGAGAATGAATGAATGAATGAATGAATGAATGAATGAATGAATGAATGAATGAATGAAGATTTGAAAGAAGAGTGAGTGACCAGTATGATGGTGCTGAATGAGTGGTACTTACGACAGGTCCTCGAAGTTCTGGCCATTCTAGCATCCCCACGGTCACATGATACGGGCGCTTGGCAACCAGCTTGCACTTATGACAGTTGCAGTGTCCCGTGGTCATGTCATCACCATTTGCGACCTTCCCTGCCGGTTTCCCACAAGCAAAGTCAAGGGGGAAGCCAGCAGGGAAGGTCGCAAGTTGCTCCTATAAGTCACTCCTGATCCTGCTGCTTTTTCTTCCAAGAACCCTGGCTACGGAGTACAAGATCCCGCAGCACCCCCACCTCACCTGCTCTCTGTAGTGCCCAGTGGTTCTCGTGCAGCACCACAGCAGCTGCCGATGTGCCTTCCTGCACCCAGCAGCATCCACCCCTGGCCGTGCTTGTGCGGCACCACGGCAGCTGCCAGTGTGCACTCCAGCACCTGGCAGCAGCCATCCCCTGCCTGGCCATGCCACGGCAGCCACCAGTGCACCCTCCTGCACCTGGCAGCAGCCGCCCCCTGTCCAGCCATGTTTGTGTTGCACCGCAACAGCTTGCTGGCTTCCCCATTGACTTTGCTTATTGGAAGCTGGCAGGAAGTCGCAAGGAGGTCCTCGCTTAACAACCCATAATCCTCGTTTAACACCAGCAACAGGGACTGCTGGGATTGCCGTCGCTAAGCAATGCAGTCACATGACAGCACGTTTTATGACCGCATTGCTTCGTGATGGAAATTCCAGTCCCAATTACCGTAGTTAAGCGAGGACTACCTGTACAAAAGAAGCATATTGAGGTGGTTTGGTCATATAGAGACAATGGGTGAATATCAAATTTCAGTGTAAATATATGAAGAAGAGTGAATAGGTTCAAAAGAAGGGGAAGGCCAAGAAAGTTAGATGGAGCTGATATCCTAAAAAAAGTGAGAGGAGAGAAATTAAAAAAAAAAGTTTGTGTATGTGTGTATCAGTGTATGGGCATGGTGGAAGCAAGTACAGGTTTACAAGGATTGAAAAATATGGAGAGGTGTAGATACTGATATAAACAAGATTTAATTATATTTTATTTTTCCTTACCTCATGCCTTATTTTCTTTTTCTTATTACTGTTTACTGTTTAGCTGTGCTTTGTATAATGTTGCTTACAGGGAACAGGAATAGCATGAAGAGTATTCTGTGGCTTGAATCATGTCAACTGGATTTCTATTTTCTTAGTGGAAACGTTTCACTCCTTATCCAAGGAGCTTCTTCAGTCTGAGTAAAGTTAGTAAGGGAATCCTTAAACATATTTAAGGATTCCCTTACTAACTTTACTCAGACTGAAGAAGCTCCTTGGATAAGGAGTGAAACGTTTCCACTAAGAAAATAGAAATCCAGTTGACATGATTCAAGCCACAGACTGTTCCACCTGGATGACTGAGAACCTTCATAGACACATGAAGAGTATTATATATGGATGTATGTATGACTCATCAACTCAGGGAGACAAGTTCTCAAAATACAAGGACCAAAACATTTGCATCCTTTTTACATGTACTTCTTAAAGATACCACTTTTCAGCCTCTGAAGCTAACGTGCCAAGTATTAAGGCTCAGGCCTGGATCAGGATTCTAACTTCAGGACTCAAAATCGTGTTCGACCCTACAGGCCTGATACTTCTGCTGTTGTCAGACAGCTACCAATCTCATTGGCACCGTACCTGTACAAAAGAACTTTGCAGTCTTGGCCTCTCTCCTGAATATTTAGGCCAATTAACCCTGGATAAAGCCAAATCAATAGTAAAAGAAATAATTAGGGACATTGATCGCCAAAATGTTATTACCAGTGCTCCCGGATTCTATTGCCAAATTCTAGATAGCCACAAACCCTCTACTGCAGGGTATCTATACAATTTAACCTTAAGCAAATATAGATGGGCCTTTTCCAGAGCCTGCTTTGATGCCCTCCCTTCAGCACTGCTGGCAGGAAGATTTCATGGGGCTCCTTATTCACAGAGACTTTGTCCTTGTGGATCCAGGGAGGTAGAAACTCTTGCCCAAGTCCTCATACGGTGTCCTTTTTATGATGCCCCAAGACGTGCTCTGATCTCCCCAATTATTTCTAAATTCGTGGGTCATACTGATAGATTTTACGTTTATTTCTTTTTAAGGGATGCTGACTCTACAGTCACGCACCAGGTGGCCAAATATTTTTATCAAGTTATACAATTCTGCAAAACTTTTAATTAGACATACTGTTTCACTGTTTTAATGTTTTTCTTTTTCCTGACAATGAATTGTTGGATTAAACTATTCACTTTTATTGTAGAGGCTGGTCAAAGACTGTAATAAAGATATTCACTTTTAAGCCTCACAATATAATCCCAAACATAATATAATATATACATATAACATAATATATACATATCCATGTGCTTTATGTAATTCTATAAACATTCTATAATGTGCTTGATATAATTCCATAAAAAATTACATAAAACTTTTGATCAGAAAGAGTTGGTAACATCTTTTCCAACTAGCAAATTTTATTAAAAACCAAAAAATTTTGTGAGGTGCAACTCACTTTGTCAGATGCATAGAGTAGCTAGCTAGACTGATGTAGATTGGGGTGGGGCAAGACAGGTTGATTGTGCAGATGCAGGTTACATGTAAGATGGGTTACATGTACTGTACCTTACCCATTAATAATTGTAATGTGTTAAAAAGCTATTTGTTGAGACCTTAATATATGTGAGTTCAGCAGTGTCCTGCACAAAGTTGCTGTTAAACTTTAGTTTTTCCAAAATGGTCACTTTGAGGTCTGCAACAGAATATTCTGGTAGGTTGAAATCCTCTGATACTGCTTTGTCCTTGTTTGGAGTCCTGATGTCAAGCTTGTGTCTGGTTCTTTTGCATAAAGTTTGTCCCGTTCATCTGTTGTAGAATCCAGAGGGGCATTGCTTTGCAATAGACCAAGTTATGCGATTGTGCAGGAAATTCACAGAATATGTTATTAGACACTGAAATCTGTTTCTATTTCTAACCTCACCTTGGTATTTTTCACCTACATGTTCATAAAAATAAGTTTGAAAATGCGTGAGCAAAGCCTAAGGAAGTTTTAAGTCCAGAGAAGAGATTGATAACAGAAAAAAATAATGTGGATGTGGCTTACTCTGCAGTGTTCAGTTCACAACTTGAAGTGATTTAGTTACTTGGTATAATACCTTGCATGAGATAGTTTGTTTTGTAATAATTTTTTTACAACAAAAAGTTCTTTGGATGGTTTGATCCGGTTATTACTACAGAATCTGGATTCTCTTAACACAGATCCATTGTAGCACAAATTACATACAATCCTGAGAATTAATCGCCTTATACAACAGCTTGCAGACCAGTGTACACATTTTATGATATGTTAATTCAAGAAAATTGCTGGCCTCACTTTTATACTCAGGGTCATTTACACTCTTCCCTGTCATTTCCCCTGTTAACCAAAAAAAAAGAAAAAAAAAGAATTGGTTTTATATATAAGGATAATTACCTCCTTGCCGCCTCTTTTCAAATACATTTTTGGTGTGCTTTCCAAATTAATGCTGTTTACGATCTAATTTATCTTGTGCACATTGTAACAGTGGTTCTTAAACAATCTTATATTGCTAATAAAATGTAAATTATTTGATATAAATTTCTATTTTATCATAATTTTATTCTCCCTACACCTACATACCTACAAGGTTCTGTGATGTGATAAGATCTTACTATAGATACTAAGATACTCTTAGTTTCTTGAACTTCTGCTCTAATTTTAACAGTATAAACACATTTGACTACTTTCTCAACAAATACATTTATTTTACTCATTTATAACAATTTAAGCCAGTTTTCATTTTTTTAAAAACTGAAGCAGGATTGTATAGCATCTGTATTTTATTTGACACAGTGAAAATGCTTTTCCCAGTAGTTAAAACTATTGCCTTGGAAAGCAAATACAAATGGAAGGAGCAGTACTAGTGGTCCACTCTTTTTAGGATTATATCTTTCAGATAGCAAAGGTAGTTTCAATATTGCAAAAATCTGGCTTGTTATCTGGCTTTTCCATTCTTTTCTGCTTTTCTTTTGTTAGTGAGGTAATTCTTTTTTCAGCAGTTCTTTGATGAATTCTGTTCCCTTGCATAGAGGTGAAAAACAGCTTGAGCAAATGAGGAAGAACTATATTGTAATAGAGTAGTTGTCAAAAGTAGCAGGTGCAATCCCTGGAAACACTACTTAAAGACGGGTTATAGGAAATATATATCTGTAATCCTGGGTAGCTGCTGTCAGAGTAGAGAATTCTTAGTTAAATGGCCTCATAGGGTGAGGGTAAAAAGCTTTCTAAATTTGCAGCAACATTAATAGAAGATTATAGACTTAAAGGACTTTCCCTAACCTACTTCTATAGGAAACAAAAACAAAATATCTCATAGTTATATATTTCTTAGTGAACTTTTGATTGAGACTTATATGTATACATGCAAGATTTGTCAGAACTGGCTGTATAACCACAGTGAGAAAAGTGTATGTGTATGGACGGATGTCTCTGTGGAGCTTTGAATTTTTTCACATTTTCATTTTTGGTTCTTTTTTTCTTTGCTAAAATACTAGTTATCTTTTGAATGTTATATAAATTGAATGTAACTATTTTACTTGTGACAAGTTTAGATGCCATCCCCATCTCTAAAGAACTGTATTGTTACAATGGTTTGAAAATGAAATCACTACTAATACTATTGCATATGTTATTTGTGAGAGGTTCATATATACAGTAGGAATTAAACTCCAAACAGGAAGACCAGCATATAGTGTATATATGAACCTCAAGGATGATAGCCACATCATTATTAATCTAATAATTAATTAATAATTCATATACAAATCTTTCATTTGCTTTGGTTCAGGTTTTGAAAATTTGTAACCCTCCAGATGTTGGATTTCAGTTCCCTTGAAACCAAGGCATTATGGTCAGTGGTGATGGTTACTGGATATTGTAGTTCAGCAACATAAGATTTCTGCTGACTATACTGTCCTCATATTAGTAATTTTGTGAGTGCATAAAGTGGCTATCAATTTACTGAATTAGTCTCATTGTATCTACCATTTGTATTAGCATCAACATTTACTGTTTTTATTTTGTTTATGTAGTTATGTTTACTAATTTATTTTTAACTGGCATTTTCCTTCAGGGATTCTACAAATGAAGCTACTGCACATTCAGATGTTGGTAGTGAATTGGAAGAAACGCAACTGAAGGGGAAAAGAAAACGTGGTCGTCCTGGTAGACCTCCAGTATGCTACTTATTTTTTTCTTTGAATGCCTGTTAAGATTGTACCATTTCATTTTTGTTATTTCCATATTAGCAGTTGTTGATACTGCTACCTATTTGGAGACTTGCACTGTATATTGTAGAAGTGGCATGCAAGCATTATTTATTACTGTAGCAAAAAACTAGTAAGAAGGATTGACTTTTCATATTTCATTTAAAATTCTTATATAACAGTTATTGTTTTATCCCAGTAGTGAGCAACCTCATCAGCCCCAAGTATCATGTGGCAGGTCAGGGCTACATATCAATATATAGCTCTCATTCACATGTCTTGGGAGTTGTAAAGGAAAATAGTATGAAGAAAGATCAATCTCTATTCCAGCCCTTCTCTGCCTCTCCTGTAACTGATCTGTGAAGACTGATTCTTTTTTTTTTAAATTATATATCGAATTAAGCAGCAAGAAATATGTGTCTACAGGTAGTCTTCACTTATCGATGGTAATTGAGCCTGGAATTTCCCTCGCTAAGCCATGCGGTTGTACAGCGAGATGGCATCACTTAGCGACAGCAATCCTAGCAATTCCCCTTGCCATCGTTAAGTGAATTTTATCTGCTGTTAGCCTGAGCACCCACTCCAATCCAAGCCATTCCGGGCTTGGTTCCTCCCAGCCCCAAACACTGCCTTCAACTCCCCCCTGCCTATCTCCCCCCCATCTCTGTCCTTTTGGAAGCCCTGCAACCTGCCTTGGGGGTGGGAAGCCCACCCGCACGGGCGCGAGGCGTCCCGTCCTACCCGCGCAGGTGCGAGGCCGCCAATAGCAAGCTCCACCCTCCCCAGCCTGTATTCCTTCACCCAGCTGCCTCCTCTCCCAGTTTCCCAAACCTACCTTTGCCTTTTTCACTCAGCCGCTGCGGGCAAAGCAAAAATGCCTGGCTGCCTTTTTGCGTCCTTTCCGGATCCAGATTCTTGATCATTTCTACCACGTGTCTCCCTTCAGAACGCTATCTTCTCATCTTACGCTATCAGCGGTGCTGAGAAGATAGCATAAGCTGAGAAGATAGCATAAGGTAAAAAGGTAGCATTCTGAAGGGAACCATGTGGAAGAAATGATTGAGAAGCTGGGTCCGAAAAGGACTCAAAAAGGCAGGCAGCTGCTTCTCCTGCAGGGGCTGAGTGGAAAAGGCAAAGGTAGGTGTGGGGAACTGGGAGAGGAGGCAGCTGGGTGAAGGAATGAAGGCTGGGGAGGGTGGAGCTTGCTATTGGCCTTGCGCCCGTGCAGGTGGGCTTCCCACCCCTAAGGCAGGTTGCAGGGCTTCCAAAAGGGCAGAGATGGAGGGGAGATAGGTGGGTGGGGGGAGTTGAAGACCCCCTCAGTCATAAATGCAGGCGGGCTGCCAAGCACCTGAATTTTGATCACGTGGCTCTGGGGATGCTGCAACAGTCGTAATTTCGGGCACAGGCCATAAGGCCATTTTTTTCAGCGCCGTTGTAATTTCAAACGGTCACTGAACGAATGGTTGTTAAGTGAAGACTACCTGTATATATAATTGTGTTAACAATGTGATATAACATACAATTTAAAAAATGATGAAAAGAAAAGAAAAGAAAAATAAGGTCTGGAAAAATTTTATCATTAAAAAAAATACAAGAAATTTGACAAAATTGTCTTTAAAAATCCAAGAGGCGAGAATAGTAAAAAGATCTAACTCAATCCGATGTAGGAGAGGGGCTCTCTAAGGTATTAGCCATCCCCAAAGACTATTTCTTCCTTGGCCCCAAGCAAGGCGGCAGAACCAAGTTTTCAGGTTCCTCCGGAAGGTTAAGAGCGAAGGGGCTAATCTTACCTCCGGGGGCAAGATGTTCCAAAGGGCGGGAGCTACTGCAGAGAAGGCACGCCTCCTGGACCCCACCAGATGGAAGTCTCTTGCAGATGGGGTCTGTAGCATGCCCTCTCTGCATGATTATGGATGTTAGCCCCAAATGTGAGAACAGCAGGGCAAGACCAAGGCCAAACCATCTGAGTGAATGTTTCTACTTTTGAATGCAACTCTGACAGGAAATCAATTGTACCAACTCTTACTAAGCACTTTCTAAGGCAGAGCTTTCCAAACTGTGTGTCGCCACACAAAAGTGTGTCGCCACACACAGCGTGGTGTGTCGCCACACCACCCGGAAGCGGCGGCGCGTGCGTGCATGGCAGCAGCGGCGCGGCATCAGTGCTTCTGCGTTTTAGCGGAGGCTGCCACCGCCGTGCACGCACACGCCGCCGCACACACCCCGCGCCGCCACCGTGCACGCACGCACCGCCGCACCCCCCCCGCGCCGCCACCATGCACGTGCGCCCCCTTTGCGCTGCCACCGTGCGCACGCTGCCGCCGCCGCCACTGGTGTGTTGCCAGCGGTGGCACTTTGGAAAGCCCTGTTCTAAGGTTTCATTCATGTTAAGGTAATAATAAGTTACATTTTAAAAACAACCTTTCACTGCTTTATCGAAATAGGACATTCAGGCTAATTATCAGAATATAAATTTAATATAAATTTATAATATATTTATATATTATAATTTATATTTAAAATATATATAATATAAATTTTATCAGATTTCTACAGCATCTTATAAAAAAAACAAATTACAGGCTTAGAACACAATTTTTTAAAAATCTCTAACAAATATGGAATTTCAGAAGCAGCTGTAGCATCATTAAGTAACTGATGCTTTCATTAAATGAGCTATCAAGAAATACTTTGGATAAATCAAACTCTGTTTAAGTTCTCCATAAGTTATATATACTGTTCCATCAGAACTGAATTGGCCCAAAGTAATAATAAGTGGAGGGGCGTGGTGGCTCAGCGGGTAAGACGTCAGGCATGTCGATCGGAAGATGGCAAGTTCGGAGGTTCAAATCCCTAGTCTCGTGTGACGGAGTGAGCTCCCGCACTAGCCCCAGTTCTTGCCAACGTAGCATTTTGAAAGCATGCAAATGCAAGTAGATGAATAGGTACCACTTCGGTGAGTAGGTAACAGCGTTCCACATGCGTCATGCCGGCCACATGACCGTGGAAGCGTCTTCGGACAACGCTGGCTCTTCAGCTAACAAACGGAGATGAGCACCAGCCCCTAGAGTCGGACACGACTGCACAAATGTGCGGGGGGAACCTTTACCTTTTTTTTAATAATAAGTGGAAGAACCAGTTTCCCCCAAACAGATTCTACTACTACTGTATTTTAAATACATTATTCCATGATATGAGCTCTTCATGGTCTAAAGGTCAAATTATATCTGTGACCCAATAGTTTAAATATTTACTTTATAACATTAATGCAGAAATTGAAACTGATTCCTGAAGAAACAAGGATCTATGTATTGTCGAAGGCTTTCACGGCCGGAGTTCGATGGCTGTTGTGGGTCTTCCGGGCTGTGTGGCCGTGTTCTGGAAGTTGTGGTTCCTAACGTTTCGCCAGCATCTGTGGCCAGCATCTTCAGAGTGCAGGAGCACAGACAGAAGCAAAATCTCTGTGCCCAGTGATCTCTTCCTGGGCACAGAGATTTCGCTTCTGTCTGTGCTCCTGCCCTCTGAAGATGCTGGCCACAGATGCTGGCGAAACGTTAGGAACCACAACTTCCAGAACACGGCCACGCAGCCCGGAAGACCCACAACAAACAAGGATCTGCATATATGCTAGTGGGGTTGTGCATGTTTTGAAAATTATTTGCAAAAAGGGATTCAGACCTTGGACAATCATAGCACCTGCTGTTCATTAAAGTATGCATAGCGTTCTTTTCAGGCTTCAGGTAGGTACTGTCCTTTTCCAAGGTCCATTGCACTTCTTCCAAATAATTTCTGCCATATGCGAGCAATCCTGCTTGTTAGGATTTCAGTGAATCAACCTGACCTCCTCTGAAAGTTCTGGCTCCTGCAACCAAAACAAAAATCCATGTCTTAGAAGTACATCTAAAATAATGTGAAGGAATGAAAACTGGAAAAGCTCATGTAATATATGTTTCAAGTTCCGATTTAAATTTATCTTTAACATATTTGTTTTATCTCAACTGCTCAAGGAAATTCTAGACGCCTGTCCAGGCCTTCTTTTATTTGAGTTGAAGTTGGGGATTCACCAATTGAGAAAACTTTTAAGGAATCTTTGTAAATAAAAGAGAACATAATCTAAAACCCCAGTTCCTAAACATGTCAAAATTATTATTCATAATAAATGTCTTTTAAGTCTAATTTATCCCACTATATGGAATGTTCATGTACGCTACCAAACTTGAGAAAAAAGATTAAGAATATAAATTCTCCTGTTTTATTTCTAAAGCATAACATCATCTGCACACCGCAGAAGTTTATACTCTGCTTCACCTTCTGCAATCCCTTTCATATTTTCAAACTTTCAAATGGATTTGGAATATAAATTTTTAGAATTAGGATGTACTTCTTCCTCCAAATTTAAAAGAAGAAATCACTTCCTTGACATGTACCACTACATACATACTGCAAAATCACTGTTAGTTTTCAGGATAAGCAATTTCTGCAAAGCAGAGAAAAATACTAAGATGTAATTAAGATAAGAAATTAAAAACAGGAGATAAAAGTAAAGAAAAGGAAATCTACAGTAGCACAATTCACTTTACTTTTCCATACTTTTATATCATTGCAAACCATCTTTTTATCCTTGCTCCCACCACGTCCATATGACATTGCCTTTTGTTCTTTAATGTTTTCAGCTGTATGGCATAACTTTTTAAAAGGAGAGAGAAAACTCATTGGTAATTATTTTGTGATCTAAAGATTTAATAAAACATGTCTAACCATAGTATAATATGTTAGGAAAACCCCAAGTAAATAACACTTTCTCATTAATATTGGCTGCTGGGTTATCTGTTTTTTGGGTTAAAGCAATTAGATCTATTAGAAATCTAATATGTTTTTGTGAAGTAATACTTTATCTTAAAATAGGTAACAGAAAAATTTATTTCATATGTACTGAACATCTCAGAGTGTTTAATAAGGGTTGGAAACAGTAATCTTGTCGCTATAGGTGCAGTTAAAAATTGGAACGTTTACTCATGACATCAAGAGATGTGGCTGTTTTTTGCCTAGGGGAAGGCAGCATTGGTTCACTTGTAGCAATAGTTTGATTATGTGTTCTGTCATACGACAAGAGAAAAGGAAATGAAATACAGCTAAATCTAGTTAATGCTAACAGCATTCACTCTAAAATAACAAAAACGGTATTGCCTGATAATACAGGTCACCCAACCAAGCAGAAAATATAGATGAAATCTTCACAGTCAGATGGTCAAGATGTCGAGGAAACACACCACTGTGGTAATGGGGGATTTCAGCTATCCCAACATCAACTGGGAATGAAACTCTGCAGCAAGTAGGAGAGCCAACAGATTCTTGATGTGCCTTGCAGCCAATTTCAGTGTCCAAAAGCTGGAAGGAAGAACTAGGAGATCAGCTATGAAGGACTTAATACTTACTAACAGGGGAAGTGGAAGTTGTAGAAACCTTGGGTTAGAGTGACCATGTGCTTTTAGAATTCATCATATTGCAGGCAAGGCAAACTAGAGGGAGACAGATTAGTGTTCTAGATTTCAAGAGAGTGGAGTTCAATAAGCTAAAGAGAAAAGTAGAAAGTATTCCATGGATGGAAAACCTGAAGGGCAAAATGGTTCAGAAGGGTTGGACAATTCTGAAAAGTAAAATAATTAAATCTCAAACACAAAAGATACCAAAGAGAAAGAAAAATGGGAGACTGTCAGAGCGAGCGCGGATGTGGAGCGGCCTGCTTCTCTCCTAGGCACCAGTGATCCAAGTACTATGCAGTAAATAGACTCCAAACAGAAGTTATATCAAATATCCTATTTACTTTATATACATACGTATTTACAGATCACTTCCACAGGTAACAAATGATACACCATCAACGATACAGCTTTCACGAGGTAAATGGGAATAAAATGGAATACAGAATATCTCTGCATTTATAGTCAAACTGACCTATCACATCATAGGTCAATCTCGTTAACTACCACACCCAACTTAACTCTAAGCACCTGTTGAATGAGTCACACATGACACATCATTCTTACAACAATGGCTGCTAATTGGATGACTGTGCAGAATATTTCACCTTTTACCTAGAAATCAAGCCTCTCTGTATAATTTATATCTAGAAGTAAATTCCTGGGTTTATCAAACCCCAACACCCCTTCAATTTACAATAGATATCACATTCAATTGTACAGAATAGAAGACATACACATTTGAGATATACACATCCTATGTCTCTCTAAGCTTAGAGGCTTTGTCATCACATCTGCTACATTACACTCAGATGGACAATATTGCAAATCTATCAGAGATTCTTTAACAGCATTCCTTACATTATGATACTTGATATCAACATGCTTGCTTCGTGCTCTGACCTTATCACTCTTTGCAATCTGTATACATGCCTCACTATCATCGTATACACATATAGGCCCCTCAATTGTTATATTTACATCCATTAACAATTGCCTATACCAAATTAATTCTGAACACAAATCAGATAATGCTGCATACTCCGCCTCTGCAGTTGACACAGCTACTGAACTTTGTTTACGAGACCTCCACCCAACCAAGGTGTTACCAAACATTATCATCAACCCTGTCATTGATTTTCTGTCATGTACATCGTTACCCCAATCACTATCTACATAGCATTTCAATTCCAATGGCTTACATGGTTTTATCAATAAACATTTATCAATAGTCCCCTTCAGATACCTAAACACACGTTTGATACCTTGCCAATGCCTCTGAGTAGGTTTGGTTACATATCTACTCAGAACATTGACTGCGTTCCCGATATCAGGACGCGACCATTGTGCTATATACAATAAACTTCCAATTATTGAATGATAGTGTTCTTGATCACATGAAGTTTGGTCATCATTTTCAGTCTCTGATTTAACAAAATCTGTTGTCATTGGGGTAGAAACTTCTTTACACTGTTCCATATTGTTCTCTCTTAGCAGTGCTTCAATTTTCTTCCTCTGCTCTAGAACATAACCCCCATCAACCTTCTGAATACCCATGCCTAGGTAATTCTTAATTTCTCCCAGATCTTTGACATCAAAGTGCTGTTTCAGATTTTCAGTAAATTCAATTACCCTGCTTTGATCTTTTGCTATAAGACACAAATCGTCTACAAATATCAAAAGCAAAATCTGTTCATCATTTTCACATTGCTTTACATACAGACATGGGTCAGCTATACTACACTTGAATCCCATTCTTTGTAATTCCTTATCTAAAGTTAGATTCCAGCAACGTGCTGACTGCTTGAGTCCATACAATGCTTTCTGCAACTTGTATACCCTTCCTGCAATCTTTGATTCATACCCTGGGGCTTCAATCATATAGATCTCTTCATTCAAATCAGCATGCAAATATGCTGTTGTGATATCATAATGCTGTACTACACAATTCCCAGCTGCTGCCATTGCTAAGGCAAACCTAAATGTCTCCCCTCTTAGCGTTGGTGCAAAAACTTCATCATAAGTCTGATTCTTTATCTGGGAAAATCCTTGTGCTACCAACCTAGCCTTATACTGAATATCACCATTCACTAAGGTTTTCTTCTTATACACCCATCTACAGCCTACTGCTCTATGTTGTGGCAACTTCAATACGTCCCTGTAATTACGAGGTTCATAATCAATGAAACACACTTTTACATCACCTGGTGTATAACGCTGAGGTGGTATGCCCTTGTTAACTCTCTCAGATCTGCGCAACACTGTAGCATCCTGCATCATTGGCACACTAGGAGTTAATTCCTCTTCCTTCTTAATCACATCAGTGGCCTCTGTCCGCTCTGAAAACTCAAAACTTCTCTGACTAGGAAGATAAACCTCACTACTCCCGTGTAATCTCTGCCAATTGCTGTGCTCACTAAAACTTGCTGACCTAGAGATAACAACTTTCCTGCCATCAGTGAACCTATATCCCTTGGTCCCTGGCTCATACCCTACAAACGTCAGCTTCTGTGCTTTTGCCTGTCCCTTCCTACGTACCTCCTTATGCACGTGAACATAGGCAGTGCACCCAAACACCTTCAAATGAGCTAATGGTGGCTTCTTGCCATATAACATATAATATGGAGTTTGGTTTACAGACACACTCCATAACCTGTTAATTAAATAATTAGCAGTTAATATTGCCTCTCCCCAGTATCCTCTTGATAACCCTGAGTCAGCAATGAGTGAATCCTTCACTGTCTGCAATGCCAAATTCCTACGTTCAGCCACGCCATTCTCAGCTGAACTATGTGGGTTAGTTCTCCTATGCACAATGCCCCTTCTACGGAGCCATTGCTGAAAACTCCCACTCAGAAACTCTGTACCCCGGTCAGTTTGTAAACTACACACCTTTGTGCTATACCTTCGTTCCACAAACTGCACCCAGTTTCTAAACTTTTCAAATGTTTGGCTTTTAGCTTTCAATAGGTAACAGAACCCAAATCTAGTATAATCATCTACAATGACTAAAACATATTTAGCACCCCCTATTGAAGCTGGTAATGGACCAATTAAGTCAGCGTGAACTAATTCAAAACATTTATGTGACTTCCTATCACTGAATTTGCTCACAGGAAACACCTTTGACTTTGCAACCTTACAAGCTGTGCAATCCAAATACACTTGGCACTTTTTCAATTCCATTCCAGAACTTGCTTCTGACATCTTTTCAATCACTTTGAAACTCGGATGTCCAAGCCTCCTGTGCCACAGGTGCGCACATGAATCATGTGTTGGCTTATTAATCGTAGCTAAACCATGATGGCTGCTGCTTGTCCTGGCTTGTACAATTTCATAAAGACAGTTTTGCAAAATACCTTTGCCACAAACATTGTTATCTTTCATAACAATACATTCATTATTACCAAACTGTACAGTATAACCCTGTTTATCCAATTGTGACACACTAATTATATTGTACTCCAGTTCAGGTACACACAACATTGATAATTCAATATTTAACCCTGGTACATATACAAATCCTTTACCAGTCACAGATGCAATGCTTCCATTAGCTAGAGTAACATGATCTCTATCAGCTTGCATAAAACTCTTAAACATCTGTCTGTTATTTCCTATATGCTGACAAGCCCCACTGTCAATTAAAAATGGTCCCTTTAAATTTTGTTCTACACTTGAACTAATTAAAGACAGCTGTGCAGCTTCTCCCGGCTTGGAAATTTTCAGCTTAGCCTTCGGCTTCAGTTTCTTATCAGAACATTCCTTAACAGAAACACTGCTTTGCTTAGCACTAATTACGTTAGTACACTGTTGCCTTCTTAGTAAAACCTTACATAACGGTGAGCTTCTTAGATAAACATTCTTTAAAGCTTCCCAACACTTATAGGCTAACTGACAGTCTCTAACATAACACAATTAGCTATCTTCCAGACATAAAATTATGCTTGCCAATGCTCTATCGTCCTTTAGAGCATCTTCTTCATCTTCCAGGTCTGGTTCAGGGCAAAGTACACTCCTCCAAAGCCCTTCACGCCGAAGATACATTTCCATTTTATATGACCATGACGAATAATTAGTGTCATTCAGTCTCTCCAGAGGAAATCCTCCCCCGACTGCAGGCAACATCTTCGCTGTGCTCATCTGTCCTCAGCCCCTTCTGGGCAGACACCGATGATTAAAGACACAGACCTTATCAAAACGTCCTCCAGCTGCAAAACAAGCGTAGGAGAAAAAAACACACACGCAGACACGGAACCTGTTAAAGCGCCAAATCACTCCAAATAGCCACACGACTCCTGGATAGGCTTCCAAAGCTTCCAGCTCACAGACTGCACACGATCGATTGCCAGTGCAAAGCCTTCCGTCGTCTATGGCGTCTCTGCCGCCTCTGGGCCCATAACCCTGTCAGAGCGAGCGCGGATGTGGAGCGGCCTGCTTCTCTCCTAGGCACCAGTGATCCAAGTACTATGCAGTAAATAGACTCCAAACAGAAGTTATATCAAATATCCTATTTACTTTATATACATACGTATTTACAGATCACTTCCACAGGTAACAAATGATACACCATCAACGATACAGCTTTCACGAGGTAAATGGGAATAAAATGGAATACAGAATATCTCTGCATTTATAGTCAAACTGACCTATCACATCATAGGTCAATCTCGTTAACTACCACACCCAACTTAACTCTAAGCACCTGTTGAATGAGTCACACATGACACATCATTCTTACAACAATGGCTGCTAATTGGATGACTGTGCAGAATATTTCACCTTTTACCTAGAAATCAAGCCTCTCTGTATAATTTATATCTAGAAGTAAATTCCTGGGTTTATCAAACCCCAACAGAGACACCTGAAAAAACTAGTATGTTTGAATAAAGAACTCTCAGAGAAACTGAGAAATGAAAAGGACAAGTTTAAAAAATGGAAAGAAGACTTATAACAGAAGCAGAATATCAGGGGATAGAATCTGTAAGGATAGAGTCCAGAAAGGTAAGGTAAGGCTCAGAATAAACTGAGGCTTACAATGAATGCCGGAGATAACAAAAAAAAACATTATCTGGTATGTTTGGAATAAGAGGAAAGTCAAGGAAGTGTTTGATTTCCTGGTTAGAAGAAATGGGGAGATGTGATAGGCAACAAGGAGAACAGCTGCTTAGTCTTGTTTGGGTTGAGCTGAAACCTGTTGTTTCCCATCCAGATCCTCACAATCTACAAACACTGGGAGAGAACCTTGATGGCATTACTTGGTTGGCCTGGGGTAGAAATATACAACTGCATATCATCAGCACACCAATTACACTTAAACCCATGCCAATGGATGACCTCACCCAGGGGCTTCATGTAGATGTTAAATAGGAATGAAGAAAGGGTAGAGTTCTGAGGAATCCTGCAAAGCAGGGGTCTAGGGCTAGATCTCTCTCTCTCACACTATATTGACTGGAACTGGCCTCAAAGCAGAACCCCTGCAACATCATGCCCCCTCAGTCCCAACCCCCACAGGTACTGATCCAAAGGATATCATGATTGATCGTATTGAAGGCTGCTGAGAGATCAGTGAGGGTCAGGATGGATGTATCATCCCCTTCTGATCCTACCAGTTCATCTACAAGCATGATAAGTGCTGTCTCAGTACTATATCCCAGTGTGAATCCAAACTGAGAAGGGTCCAGATATCTGCTTCAACCAGGGCACTTTAAAGCTGCAGGCTGACCACCGTCTTAACAACCTTATCTAAAATGGGGAATCTGGAGACAGGACTAAAGTTATTCAGAATGTTTGGATCTAGGGATGGTTTCTTGAGGTGAGGGTGGTCCACCATTCTTTTAAGAGCCGGTGAAACACTCCCCTCCCTCAAGGATGCTACCATCTGGATCTAACCACATATCGTATGGTGTAGGGCTCCCAGGAGCCCTTCACCATCCAGAAGGGTCATAGATCTAATGCACAGGTGACTGCACTTACAGCTCAAAGTATCCTATCCACTTCCTTGGGACCAACAGACTTAAACTCTTACCAAATAACTATGCTGGTTGTGCCTTAGCCAACTCAAAAGGACATGCACAATGAGAGTTCAACTCAGAGCAGGTCAGAGTGACTTTATCTGACAGATGCCTCAAATAGTCTTATAGCAACCATGCCAGAAGTTCCTCAGGACAATCTGTAGCTAGGAGGTGCTGGTTCACCTTGAACAGGCCGCTGGATGGCCATCTGGGGATGCAATTAGAGCAGAAAATGATTGTGTTTTGCTGCTCTTATCACCATCAGGTAATCCGTAATAAAAGCTTTTACCCATGTTTGATTGGATTTGCTCTTTGCTCTCCTCCAGTGATACTCTAGGCATTTGTACTGCCACTTTATCTCTTAGCACCTCTGAAACCAGGGAACTTTCCAGGATCTATGTCAGAATCAGCCAGGCAAAATCTGTTCCAAGGCTGCTGTCAACTCTTCATTCCAGGCAGTGACCAAGGTCTGAATCAAGCCATGCATCAAAGCCTCAGGAACAACCCCAGGTTCTCTCTCAAACTCAGCAGGTTCTGTCAGGCACCTAGATAGAGTGATGAGAAAGGTTATTCCTCCCATGCAACAGGAAGCTGCTGCAGAAAACTCCAAGGCCAACAGGAAGTGATCTGACCATGACAAAGGATTGAGAGTAACATCTCAACTCCAGATCGTGTTGCTACTACCCTGAGACAAAAACCAGGATTAACATCCACCATTGTGAGTCAGCCCTTCAATAATCAGGGTCAGGGCCATGGTTGCAGTAGCAGTCATGAATAGTATAACACACCAAGACATCATTCCTCAAAAGTGGCCAGCCCTGGTTCCCATCATGTCTCTCCCTGCCCCTCTACCCATCACCACTGTGATGTTATTGCCTCTCCCCATACCAACCCCCCCCCCTCTGATCCACATCCTCCCCCAGAACAAAGGGCCACCTCTCACATCTTAATCCTACAGATATCCAATTGGCTTACTGTTGGTTCTACCTAGCACTCAGTGCCCCAAGTTCCAGACAGCCTACCCCCACTATCTCTCATACATGTACCACCCACCCTTCCCCCACTTTCACCCAGAGTAGTTAAAGGGCTAAGTATACCAGCAGCCCTACTAAGCTGCACAAATTGAGTGGCAGTATTATCTCTTCTGCTTCTCACCCAGAAGGAGGAACAGGCATTTGCACCCCGCCAATATCAGCCTCTTACCACTACCCACTTAGGTCCTCTACCATCATAGTTCATCAGTCCCAAACTTTCTTCAGTTAGTTCTTTGGCACCAAAAGATGGACAACTCTGGAGCTGCTGAAACAATGAGGCAAATAGCACCCACTCTAGATCTCTTGATTCCTGCCAGAAAACAGAGGAAATAAAGTCACTACTTCCAATGATGCAGGCCTTTCAGTAGCTGCAAAACATAAACTAGCCTTCCGCAGATATATCAGTCTGCTTCGGCTGCCACTTGGAGCCTTCATTCTGGTGTCTGTGCCCTTCAGAACCCCAAGGGTGAACTTTATCTTGGAATGCCTGCCCAGGCCCCCCCCCCACACACACACAGGAAGCCCATTTGAAATCATCTCTATCTCAGCTACATCTACACAAAATAAGCCTACATTGCTTTCTCATAATGAAGAGCATCTCCCAGAATTGCAGGCCACTAAGCACCAGCATTCCTTCCATGCTCATAATCCAGTGATTCTACTATGCTCACATAGTAGAATTAGGACAAGAGGCTGGGCAGTGCCCACTAGTAGTGGCAGTAGACGTTCCAGTAAACCTGGAAGTCTAAAACATTTCCACAGCAGAGGGGTATTGGAGCAGTCTAGAAAAAAACATGCACATGAGCGCACACAGAAATGCAAAGAGATGCAAAAAAACCCAACAACAACAACATAGTGTGACCAGCAGAAGAGGTTCTGAGAGGTTATACATTTGAAGGTCAGCCTTAGGGTGATGGGGTGCTACTTTGTCTTACTGTTTTTACATAGAATAATCTGCATTATTTTCTATTTGTTGCTACAAATAGAAGTTGTTGTAAACAAAGGAATGACTGCAAGGTGCAAACATCTGCTGCTACAGTGTGGAGGTCTTTGAGGATTAGCCTGATGATTGCCTGTTGCTTAGTAGGGGCTCCCTATCTGGTGAACGTAACCTTTTTGTGACACTTAAACAGGGTTTTTCTTTTTAATTTCTTCCTGTCTTTATCCAGTAATCATTTCCCCCTTATCTCATTTCCACCCAATTTTGTTTTCTTTTTCCTTCCCTTTCCAGTGCAGCTACCCTTCTCATCCAATCTCTTTTTTTCCCCTTCTATTGGGCCATTTCTGCTGGAAGCAGAAATATATTCTTGTCTGTTTTGGTGTGTGACAGTAGTTTGAGAGAATGGTTGTTAGAGGAAGATGGAGATAATTTAGATGTGAGGTATCTTAGTTTACAAGCAATTAATTTTAATTAGTTTTTAAATTAATCTATTGCTTTTTCTTTAAATATTTTCTTGGGGTTGGATGTGGAGTATGGCTTACACATATACACAAATGGTGTGTGTATTTATTGGGACATTGTGTGGAATTTTTCTATCTTTTTTCCCCTTGTATACTCTTCCTTTTTAGGAAGAGAGAGGGGTTGTCTTAAGTACAGGTTTGTCTTTCTTTTACATAAATAGCAATTCTTAAACAATAGATTTCTTGGAAAGATTATCTAAAAGCAGCTTCAACAGGTGCATCTGAATGATACCAATTATTGGGACTGATTTCAAATAGGTTTTCAGCCAGGATGTCATACTGAGACTGCTTTAGTTGCTTGGGTAGATGACATAAATTGGAACAAAGGAATGTAGCTCTAAGTCTCTGGTCCTCTTGGGAGCTTTGATACCATTGGCCGGTGGCATTATTTGGCGTCTTCTGTGTGATCCACCCTGTCAGGCCATATTCACAATGTGCTGGGGGATTACTATTTAACTACTAAGGGATTAACCAGTGGTGTCCCACAGCGTTCCTCCTTGTCCATCATGTTGTTTGGCACATATATAACATTGCTGGAAAATATCAAGCCTCACATAGTTCTTAGCAAAATCAAGAACAAGAACTTTATGGATAACAGAAAGGAATGTTTAATGTTAGGGGTAAAAACGTATCTTGAAAACTATAAATGTAGGTTCCCAGGCAAATGTATAGCAAGCCAGTTAAGATGGAATCTCTTTTAAACTTTTCCTTTTCATGGCCTCCACCTCTCACGTGCACTGATCTCCTTGTTTTCTCTCATCTGGTTCCCACACTGTCTTACAGGGAAGTCATTTGCAGTTTTGGAGCAGGGTATCATCTGTACTTTTTATTATGCAGGGGAGCAATCAGTATCTTTGAAGAATGTCTCAGTTTAATAATGGGCTGGATGAGGAAGAAAAGTCTAAAATTAAATCCAGATAAGCGAATATGTTCTCGCAGGTAGAAAATTAAATTTGGAAATTATCTTTGTTTGAATGGGGTTGTACTCCTCCTCAAATAGCAAGTTCACTATATGGAAATGCTCCTTGATCTTCAGCTCTCATTAGGTTCACAGGTGGTGACTATGGCAAGCACTGTATGGATGGCTAGTGTGCAATCTGTGACTATTTTGGGTCAGTTAAAATTTGCAGGTTATCCACAACTTTTTAATATTATGTTTTGATTGTTGCAAAACATTATACATGGGATTGCCCTTGGAACATGTCCAGAAGTTACAGTTGGTGCATATGCAACTACTAAACTACCAACCAGTGAAGGTTCCAGGTGATGAAGTGTCAGAAAAGCCTGGAACACAGAGGAGAAAGTCCAAAAGTGAATCTGACTGACCATGAGCACGAGCATATGTTCCAAATTTGAGCCTGTGCTATGGCAATAAGGAAAGCAAAATGCCATTATTTCTCTTCCTTATTATGTTGATGATCTGTTGACAGGTGGTTGTTTAGGGTAGTAAATTCCTTCCTTGGGAGAAATGGACCAAGACCTCCTGTTTAGCCTCTGTGATTGCTTAGCATTTTGCTGACATAGTCACTTGGATTTGCAAAGTTTTGACTCCTCCTGGGAAGACACTGATGTGGTGACTAGGGAGTTGTCAGGCTTTGTTATCTGGAGCTCCTTTTGGCCTGTAAACTCAAGAATTAGGTAGAATAATCTGTGGCATGACCCCTGTCACTTGCATATTTGACCCATGCCCCTCTTGGCTCCTGGATGGGGCTGGTAAGTGTGACCTATTGAATTAGGTTAATGCTTCTCTGTAGAAGTCAGTGCCAGAAGCCTTGAAAGTTCTCTTTCATCTCCTCCTCAAAAGGACCACCTTGGAGCCAGCAAAGTTTGACAGCTATCACCCACTCCTTTTTGGGGAAAAGTTGTTAAGCACATAGTAGGGATCCACTTGCAGAGCACCCTAGAGGAAATGGATTATCTGGAACCTTTTTAGTCAGGGGTTAGGTATCAAACTGTCTGAAGAGATCCATCTAGGAGAAGCTGCTGGTAGTGCCCATCTGAGGGGGTTGAAACTAGAAAGCCTTATTTTTCTATCATGGTGCTTTGAAACAGCCTCCCTGTAGAAATTAGATTGCCCTCCTCAATAGTGGCCTTCTAGGAGCTAGTGAAGTCTGAAGTTTTCCACTGAGCTTTTGGAATGTATTTGTCTCTCATCATTATCATGTTTAATTTTTGTTTGCTTTTTGTTACTGCTACTGTTGGTTTTAGATTTGGTGGTGTTATGGTGATGGTTTTAATTTATTTCTTTTTCTTATTGTGATTGTTTTATTGTAATCATTTTTATTTGCTGTGGATTTTCTATTGTATTTTATCATTTTGTAAGCCACCAGGATTCTGAATGTTTTGCCAGCATACAAATTTAATAGATGATGATGATGATGATGATGATGATGATGATGATAGATCTGCACTAATTGACACTTGTTTACCAGGTATAATTTAAGGTACTGTATTGATCTTTAGGATATCTTTAAGATACCCTAAGAGATGTAAGGCATGTCTGTCTGAGGAACTGTCTACTGTTACAAACCTGCTCAAGATTTACAGGAGATGCCTTTCTGAAAATACCTTCACTGCCAGAGGTTCATTTATCTGACATGCAAGAGAGGTTCTTCTGCCTCGTTCCAATGCTGTGGAATGCATTCCTGTAGGAGTTGTATTTGGCCCTAACTCTGACTTTAAAAAAGAATCACTGGGTAATCGGTCAGTAAAGTGTGCACAATCTGACACTCTAGTGAAACAGCTATGCCTTTAATTTTATTCTTCTCTTGCTGCTTTAAATGTTTGCCCCTAAGTTATTTTTCCCTGTTTCTTTAGCTTTCATCATTCACTTCCTTTTTTTTTCCTACATTTTTTGGCAGGTTTCCCAGTATGATAATTTTTTTCCCCAGCATCTTCATGGGCAAACAGATAGTTGTATGCTTATTAATGTTTTACTGCTACATACTTTATGGGCACATGAAACCTTGTAGATTTTTCCTGCAGATAACTAAGTTACTCATTTTAAATGTGCGTCTATAATTTCCTTGCCTGACAGGAACATTAGACTCTTCAGAAAGAAAATAAATTGAGAGAGAGAGAGAGAGAGATTGAGATTAGAAAATAAATTGAGAGAGAGAGAGAGAGAGAGAGAGAGAGAGAGAGAGAGAGAGAGAGAGAGAGAGAGAGAGAGAGAGAGATTTTTTACTTGATTTATATAGCCACCCATTTCACTTTTACGCGACTCTAGGGAGCTTACAATTAAACAGAAACACAAAAGACATAATATAAACAAAAATAAAAGCACATAGCAGTCGGGCATGATCTAACTTTTCATGCATAGAACCAAGAGACGGGCTCTAACCCATGCCCAGGGCCCCAGGCTTGAGCACAAAGCCAGGTTTCCAAGGTCTTACAAAAGGCCAATAGGGACAAGGCCAATCTAATCTTGGGGAATGAGGTTCCAAAGGGTGGGTGCCATGGCAGAAAAGGCTCTCTTTCTGAGCCCCACTAGCCAACACTCCCTGGCTGATAGTGCCCGGAATATTCCCTTCCAGCCATATTGGATAGGACGGGTAGAAACAACTGGGAAGAGATGGTCCCATAAGTAACCGGCCCTAAGCCATGAAGGGCTTTAAAGGTGACAACCAGCATATTTGTTATTTATATTTATATTGATGGATCCTGTTGGGTTCCAGAGGGAGCTTGGGGTTTTTCCCGAGGACCTGTCAGGCACTTCGGCTGAGGCCTTGGCTGCAGCCTGGAATAGGCATGTGACAGAGGCCCTGGACTGGACTGGTCCTATGCGGCTTCTCTCTGTGAGCCAATCTCGGGGTGTTCCTTGGTTTTCTGAAGAGCTCCAAGAGATGAAACGCCAGAAGTGACACCTAGAGCATCATTGGAGAAAGACAAAGAGTGAATCCAACCGAACACGAGTAAGAGCCCATATTTGGGCCTACATCATGGCTATAAGGGTGGCAAAACATCACTATTTCTTCACCCTTATTGTGTCTGCAGATAGCCTCCTAGTGGCCCTGTTTAGGGTAAGCTGCTCCCTATTTGGGGGGTTGGGCCACAGGATCATCTCCAGAGCTGTGGTGAAGAATATTCATGCTATCTGGCAGACAAAGTCGCTCAGATTTGCTTGGAGTTGGACTCTGACTGGGCAAGTCCTAATGAGTTCCCCAGTGAACAGTCTTGTGATGTTATCTGGACTGAGCTTGATTCTGTTACGCACGAGGAAGTGGACAAGGTCCTTTTGTCTGTTAGTCCAGGCACATGTTTGTTAGATCCTGCCCCCTCCTAGGTTATTAAAACAGTCTGGGGGGTGACCACAGGATGGGTTTATGTGGTTTTGGCCTCTTTGAGGGGGTGGTGGTCCCACCAGCCTTGAAGGAGGCAGTGGTATGCCCCCTCTTCAAGAGGTCATCACTGGACCCTTCCCTGCTGGAGAATTATTGGCCCGTTTCCAATCTTCCCTTTCTGATGAAGGTTGTGGAAAAGGTGGTTGGACAACAGCTACAGAGGATGTTGGAGGAAACAGATTATCTGGACCCATTTCAGTCTGGCTTCAGGTCAGGGTACAGTACAGAGACAGCATTGGTTGCGATTGCTGAGGACCTTTGGCAGAGCCGGGATGGGGGTGGTGTATCCATCCTAGTGTTCCTTGATCTTTCAGCAACTTTCGGTACTGTCGACCACGAAATTCTTCTGGACTGGCTGCAGGGGTTAGGAGTTGGAGGGACTGTGCTCCAGTGGTTCACCTCCTTCCTCAGTGGTTGGTTCCAGTCAGTGTTGACAGGTGGGGAAAGATCATGTCTACGGCCCTTCATGTGTGGGGTGCCTCAAGGCTTGGCACTCTCCCTTCTCCTTTTCAACATCTACGTGAAACCACTGGGTGAGATCATCTGCTAGTTTGGGTTGTGGTATCAGTATGCTGATGATACCCAACTTTACAACTTATACCCAAGTGGCACAGGTGAAGCTGTCAATGTATTGACCCAGTGTCTGGAGGCTATTTGGGTCTGGATAGGGCAGAGCAGACTGTGGCTCAAGCTTAACAAGAGTGAGTTGCTGTGGCTCTTTGGACCCCCTGGGTCAGGGATGTCACCATCTTTGGTCTTAGATGGGGCTGCACTTCCCCAGTCAGACTGTTGCGTAACTTGGGGGTCCTTCTGGACTTGCAGCTACTGCTTGAAGAGCAGGAGGCAGCTGTGGCCAGGAGGGCCTTTGCACAGGTTCATTTTGTGCACCAGTTGCACCATTTCCTCAATCGGGAGGCCCTTAAGACAGTCACTCATGCCCTGGTCATCTCACAATTGGATTAGTGCAATGCATGGGGGTGCCCTTGAAGACCACCCGGAAGCTACAGCTGGTTCAAAATGCAGTGGCGCAAGCAGTAACAGGAGCCTCTCAGTGTGCCCATGTATCACCACTGCTACGTGAATTGCATTGGTTGCCAGTTGGCTTCTGAGTGCAATTCAAGGTGCTGACTATTACCTATAAAGCCCTGTATGGCATAGGGCCTAGATATCTGAGAGATTGCTTGTCTCCAACTGTTTCTGCCTGTCCAGTACGTTCCAGCAGTGGGTGCGCTCCATGTCCCCTCCATTAAACATTGCCGTCTTGTGGGACCTAGGAAGCATGCTTCTCTGGTGTGGCCCCCACCCTCTAGAACAGCATTCCCCCAGAGATAAGGGTAGCACCTGGGGTTCTGGAAAGCTTTGAAAACCTGGCTTTGGTCCCAGGCCTGGGGTTGATGTTTATTATTTGTTCAATGGCCCCTGTTTTGTTTTGTTGTTTTTGCTGTCTATTAGATTATTTTAGTCTGTCTGTTTAATTCAATATTTTTAACTGTTTTTACATTTTCCCTAGTTTTGTACGCTGCCCAGAGTCCACTGGAGTTGGGCAGCCAATAAATTTAAATAAATAAAAATAAATATATTTAGGCATAGTCTAGTATTGATTGCCCAGGTGAAAAGTTAGTTGCCTGGGCTATTCCCCCCTGTCGTCCCCCCCAATTAAATGATTTTGGGATATAGTGATTCTAAAGGATGTAACAATAATGGATTAGTATGCATCTCAAATCTACATTTCAGGCATCCAGAAGTTCTTTGCAAATTTATAATATTGCTTTCAAATTAGTAAATTGAGCAAATACATGGTGATCCTTAGATCCCTATCTGTGCCCACCTTTGTACCAAAAGTGATGCATATTGGTAGTTTGGTGAAAGGATACCTTACTTAGCTGTTGGTGTGAAGGATATATTCTCTTTCAAGGATTTTGTTATACTCTTCTTAAATTCATGCTATATTTGTCAGTGATCCATATTTTTATTATACTTTTATTATATTTTGTATACTACTTGTTAACGGTATTACTCATTTTTAATGAAGCATGAGGTTTTTGCAGTGAATCAATCCACTTCTCTCCATTCAAGGTCTAAGTGCGGTATAACCCATAATTTGTAATCTCAACCTTTGTATGTTGCCTGTATTTCATTAAATTCTGTCAGCATTTCAGAAGATGGGAAGATAAGCAACATATGTTGACCTCAGAATTGGAGTTTTGCTTTTACTATTTGTAATATTTTCCATACTCAAGCTTCCAAAGGATTCAACATGAATTACTTGCTTCAGGTACCAGTTTTTTATTTGTTGGCTCAGTTATGTTGGCAGCAGTTTAATTTTACATAACTACTTCAGATAGTAGTATCTGGCCACTATTTCATTAATAAACCAGTTTAATAGACCAGTTTGGTCTAGTGGTTAAGGTACCAGGCTAGAAACCAGGAGTCTGTGAGTTCTAGTCCCGCCTTAGACATGAAAGCCTAAGAGAGAGGCTTGATTGACTAGTTCAGAGAGGGCTTGTCTGATGAAATAAAAGATTAACTACTGGGAACTGGTGGAATTCTACTTACTGCCCAAGAGAAGCTAAACCAGCATGTATAAAGTTTATGTTCGTATTGTGGAGAATCTGGCTGAGGTACTGATGAGTGAGCCCCACCCTCCCAGCACCAGCAAACTACCATAATTGTAGATAGGGGGCATTTTCCCAATCAAGTATGTAAATAATTGTGGATTTCGGTGGTGCCGCTGGTTCTCAGGAAGGAGGGAGCACATTCCAAGGAGATAAGCGGACACACAGTCCCGGGAGCGAGGGTGGGAAAACGAAGAGGTTCAGGATAGCCCTGCCCTAGAGTCTCCCAGGTTATTTCCCCTTAGGTTAGTTAGAGTAGCAAGATTCTGTCTGTACGGTGTGAGCAAATAAAGAACTGGAGTTTGAATGCACTGACTCTTCGTTGTTCTTGGGCTGGGCCTGACAATAATGCAGCCCCAACTCCCAGGGACACCATGACTAGGGCAACTGGGAAGTGAGCAGAGCCCAGACTAGTGGAGCTACCCTTAGGCATTTATTTATTTATTTATTCATTCATTTATCAAAGTTCGCCGCCGCCCATCTTCCCCAAAAGAGGGACTCTGGGCGGTTTACAATAAAAAAAAAATTAGATATTCCAGTTACATTGCAAACCCATGCAAGCATCAAAATCCAAGTATAGTCACTGGTGCTACTGGAAACTGAATTGCATGCAGATATGCCTTACCTGCTCAGACTGTCTGCCCTGAAACAACTGATGGATAGCTTTTATGCTCCAGGAGCATAGTGAACCAATACAATTCACCATTGGCTATCGCCAAGAATTCCTTCAACTATTTGGTCTCCCCTTTCATTTTTTCAGTTGCCCTGGAAATGAACTGGCTTCAGTTTCACAATCCACATGTTCACTAGAGGTAGAGTAGCATTACCTTCAACTACCCTGATTACAAGACTCATAGCCTGCAAGGGTTCAATCTCTCATCAATCACTGCTTGACAGGAAAGCAGTTCTTTAACTTTGAGCTCTAAGGGGAAAGAAAGACCCAAACCATGTCCTTCCATCGCCAATTATGTGATTGCACAATTAACCTTATCCATGGAGTTCAAATTCTTACTTGTTGATATCATGTTGGAAACAGTTTAAAAAAAAATCAAGAATCAATATGCGCTTATTTGCCACTCTTTCACCACCACATTTTTTACTCAAGAAATGTGGCTATCTCTGTGTAATCTGTAACTGCTGACTCCTTAATCTTTAGGGATCACTACCTCTAAGAACAGTTATGGAGGAATGGTTTTTAACTAAATTGGACCTTAGAGAGCTTACAGTCTAATTCGTATAAAGGCAGACAAGTATCTGACAGCCTTTTCCTGTTATAGGGAGTTTGAATGTTTAGTAATATTCTTTGGCTTCTTGGGCGACCATTAAGCTTACAAAGATTCATGAATCACATTTTCCATGATTTCTTGGACAAATGATTGATAATCTATTTGGATGATTTGCTTATTTGCTATGATACCCTGATCTCTGTAGCAATCATAGTCATGATTCAATGTCTCCATAAAAGTCTTTACATTAAAATAGAGAAATACTCCTTTGATTTCTGTGTGTTGAACTATTTCAGATAAAACATTTCTTCTGAAGCAATTCAGAACGATTTAACTAAAGTATAATCCATTTTGTCTTGGGAGACATCTACAAACATGTGCACATACACACAATTATAGATATATAGCTATTACTGGGTTACATTAATTTTACTGTAACTTACTTTAATTTATTCCTGCCTTTAAGGCTGCCCAACCACTGTCTTGGCTTGCTAAGAAGGCTTTTTACTTTCAGTGGGATTGCAAAGCCCAACAAGCTTTAGATCAGATCAAACAAGCTCAAGCTTGATGGGTTTTTTGATTATATGTTGTTTAGGGGGCTGCTCATTATTTCTGTCTTTTGTCTTTTTTTTACTTTTTTAATTGTAAGCCACCCAGAGATGTTGGGAGTCAGTCGGCTTATAAATTGTATAAATAATAAACTTCTCATAAGCTTATTAACACTTTTTTTTTATTTTGACTTTAGAATCTCACAGAACAAGCAGGCTGATGCCTTGTTATGCGAGCCAGAATATTTTATGCCATATTATTATTCCCAGTTTCCATTCTTTACACTGAAACTTTGGGCAGTTTCCTCTGACTCTCTCTTTCTTAGCCAATCATCATGTCCAACAATAGCAAGACCCTTACATGCAGATTCAGGGACCCCCTTCATCATGACTTGAGCTTACTTTTTCTTTAAAATGTTAGGAATCTTTTTAAAATTAGTCAGTTGTATTTTGTACCTTTTAAAAGTTGTATATTATATGTCTTCTTAGTATTTGCTCCAGAATTAAGCACTCTGGAATTCAAGAGATTCTCAGTGGGAAACCTTTAAGCATGTGCTCTGTTTTCTCAGTAAATAGCAACATTGTAGTCTGGACTGTTATATCATAACTCATAGTGCCTACTTTAAGTCACAGAGGGAAAAGCATCCAGATACATCAGGCACTTTTTAAAAGGGTGTTGAAATTAGTAGCTAATCAAGAAACAACTGGGTTTGTAAGATTGGATTTCATCAGTCTGGTTGTATGTCTGAACATATATAGTGATTTTAACATAACAACATAGTGTCAAATTGTTCAAGACATTTCTTGCATAGAAATAATCAGGATACAATGAGTTCATAGATTTTTAATATTGATGCAACTTTTGTTTAGAAATGAAGATTCAATTTATATGAGAAAATGTCCACAGCTCTAAAAATCATCCCCCTTAGCATGGCTGTTTAGATATAATTAAAATGTATCATGTCTCTGTACAATTTTAAAACAGTGTATATCAAATAGGCAGCTGTTTATAATTACTGGTTCAATCCATTTGCCTTGATAGGATAACTCAGTTTTATTAATGTTATTTATGTTATCTGATACTGTACGCAATATAGTGTACAAAATATGTGCAAAGTAGCTATTTAGGCTCAATTCACTTTCAGTGCTTACATCCCATTGATTTAAAAGAATGGAATGCCTGTGTTTTCTACTGGGTTACACCCAGGTTTAGGTAATATAATCAGAAGATCTAAATACTGTCTGTATCATCTGGAAATACAGGTAGTTCTCCCTTAACGACGGTAATTGGGACTGGAATTTTCATTGCTAAGCAATGTGGTCGTAAAGCGAGATGTCATGTGACTGCATCGCTTAGCGACTGCAATCTTGGCAATTCCCCTTGCCATTCTTAAGTGAATTTTACCAGTCATTAGCCGAGCACCCACCCCAATCTAAGCCATTCTGGGCTTGGTCCCTCCCAGCCCCAAGCCTCAGGTAAGCGACTGCCTTCAACTCCCCCCCCCCCCACGTATCCCCCCCAACCCATCTCTGCCCTTTTGGCTGCCCTGCACCCTGCCTTGCAGGGCGGCAAGCAGACCCAGAACCGTGCAGCTCTGGGGCTGCAAGAAGCCCCTGAGCCGCAGCACAGCATGAAACTTCAGCGGCCCCAGCCCAGCTGCTCCAAGTTGCCCCAGCAAGCTCCAGCCACCCCAGTCCGCATTCATTCACCCAGCTGCCTCCTCTCCCAGTTCCCCGCACTGACCTTTTGCCTTTTTTGCCCAGCCGCCACGGGCGAAGCAGAAGTGCCTTGCTGCCTTTGCTGTCTCCTTTTCGGACCCAGCTTCTCCAGTGAACGTTTCCTCCACGTGGCTCCCTTCAGAACGCTGTCTTTTGGAAGCTTGCGCTCTCTTCTCAGAGCTTTCGGAAAGAGAGGGCAATTCTCCAAAGTCTGCACCGGCTTTGGAGAGCTGCCCTCTCTTTCCAAAGGCTTTTGTTATTTTTTTTTCTGAATTGACATCTGAAACACACTTAAAACCTTTCATTTCTATCATATTTGCATATATTCAGGATAAAGCTGTGTTACGGCTATTAGCCCTTCATTTTAGTGAAAGGTGCTTCCATATACAGGTAGTCCTCACTTAGCGATCACAATTGGGACTGGCAACTCCGTTAAGTGAAGTGGTCGCTAAGTGAAACCGTGACTGCTTATGATCTCACTTTAACTTTTCTTTGCTTTACAGACCTGCAAAGGTCGTAAATGCAAGGATTGGTCATCAAGTTACTTGTATCACCGTTATAACTATGAACGGTTGCTAAATGAGGCAGTTGCTAAATTAGGACTTCCTGTATAGAGAGGTGCACAGACTCACACAGTAAGAGCTATCATAATTATATAGAAGATGTTATACAATAGAGCTCTGACCCCCTTTAATATCTTTGATGAACAAGCAGATTGGGGATAATGGGGATCCTGCTTCCCTTGTAGTCATTCAGTATGCATGTACAGAGGACTTTAAATAATCTGACATATTGGTTTGAAATTCCATAATGTAATATTCCATCTTCTGTATGCCTAAGCATAAGATGCTGAATATCTTTCCTCATTTTTAGCCAGTAAATTAAATAGCTTAAATTATACATGTATCCAATTTCACTATTTGTATGAATTTTCAGTGTCCTAAGTTTGATTAGATGTACTGATTATGTAGGAAAAGGTAAAACAAAATCTTTCAGTATATTGACTCAGAGTTGGAACCCTCAGTTGCCAGGACATCCTTGACGTTAAAATGTTTTGTAATATCAGTTACAAAAGACTAGAAATCTTCTATTTTTTCCATGCAAATTACACTGTCATTGTCAAATTACATTGTCTCTCCCCATACTAGGTCAAGAAAATGGCTAAGGGTATAAGTGGTTTAAATATGCTGCTTCCTTGATTGATTTACATTGTTTCCAGCACAAATTGGTTTGAATTTAAAGACAACTAAAATAAGACATCCAGCTAAGTACCTTGTACTTTCTCTTCTAATTTTGCCTTGAATCATTAATAACTTATGTAAACTGCAAGCATTAATAATTGATAGTTGATATGTTATTATATTTGTGGAAACTATTGTGCAGTATAGTTCAATAACTTTCAATAAACAATTTGGTTTTCCTTACATGGATATTAAAGTACAGTCGAACTGTATTGGTAAATTTTGTTAAGATGAAATACAGACTAAATGGCATAATATTTGCTGAACTAGCTCACCACATATTTGTAGTTATAAAGTTTATCAGGTAAATTTTCATCACTCTGTAAAAGGGTTTCATCCAGCTAATATCCAGGGGATATTCTTTCCTAATTCCTAATTTTCTGTCAGCGAGGATTTGGTTTAGGATTAAGGTTTATACAAGCAAAGTATATGAAAATATTTTAAAATTCAGAAATTACAAAACACTGTTGCTTTTTTTTTAATCTCAGCTTGATTTTATGCTTAGAGCAGTAAGGGATGACAGATGTAAAACAAACAGAGGTAAAAAGAAATTGGTGTAACAGAGTAGCCACTAATTATTTGCCAAACAAAAGGAGGAACACAAAAGTTTTAGATAAACCATGTGTTAACTTATTTATATAGATGAGTGTTTAGAAAAAAAATCCAGTGCTGTTTTATTCTAATAGACTGGTGGAGAGGTATCTGTTACTCCCACATGACCATTAAATATGAATATCTATTATTATGGCAATTAATATAATTTGTGTAATGAAACCATTACCCAGATCATGCCGTTTTAATAATCGTATTACTTCATAAAATGGGTTCTGTGGTTTAAATCAAATAAACTTGGGATGGAGGAGATAGATGTCAGTATTCAGCATAATCTTGAATATTTATTGCATGGGAAAAAATAGGAAGAAGGAGCGCACTATGTGTGCCACATTGAGCTCCTATACTAAAAAGGTGGGGTTTAAATCAAGTAAGTAGGTAGGTAGGTAGGTAGGTAGGTAGGTAGGTAAATAAATAAATAAATAGAAGATGTAAATTGCTTTGGCTGTCATAAAACAGTAAAGCAATAGTAGTAGTACTCCTCATCACCACTCATTTGGACTAGTGCAATGTTCTCTACTTAGGGCTACATCTGAAGACCACTAGGAAACTTCAGTTGGCCCACAATGCAGCAGCCCAACTGTTAGCTGGCACTCATCACTATAAAGACATTACACCTCTGGTCCAGGTCTTCCATTGGCTACCTGTGAGCTTCCAGCTGCAATAAAATGCTGGTTGTTACTTACAAAGCCCTGCATGGCTTGACACTGAGGTACTTGCAGGACCAACTTGACCTGTGCAAATTGTTGATGATCTGTCATCTCTGCAAGATATTGGGCAGGGGGTTGGGTGGAAGCTCGTAGGTGTTGCTTCTTAATAGCAGCACCTCTTTTATGGAAGAGTTTCCTCTTAGAAATCAAATTGTCCCCCAGTGTCCTGGCCTTCCAGAAACTCTCAAAACTGAATAATTCCAGATGGCCTATTGAGAGAGACAGGAAAACACAGTTTAGTTGTTTTTAATTGTTTGTTTGTTTGTTTGTTTTATGATTCTAGTTCATGCCATGGACATTTTATTTAAACACTTATGTTACTTGCAATTATTGTAAACCTCTGAGAGTTGCGTGATTGTGGAGAGTATAAATGTAATAAATTAAGGAGAATTTTATTGTCCCATCTGGACTATTTTGGATGCAGTGGACTTTTCCATTTCAAGGGGATCTGTGGACAGATATTTAATATGTTGCATTCAAAATCTGCTACATGGGGGTCTTTTAAATCAAGGTTTTTACTGTATTATAATCTGAATAGAGATACTGTATGTTACTTGTCACTTTAGTGGAAAGTGGTCTGATCAAGTGCACACATTGTCCAAAGGTCAGATGTCCAATTGTTGATGAGCAACTTCAAAGGCACTGTTTCCCCATCTTGCTCCTTTATCTTTAACCAGATATGGAGCAGTCATTTCTTTTGTTTTAAGTCATTTTGGGTGCTGTTCTTCCCTATGATAGCACACAGTATTCATCTCTGTAAAATCAAATACACACCTTTACCTTTGTTGTTTATTCGTTCAGTCGCTTCCGACTCTTCGTGACTTCATGGACCAGCCCACGCCAGAGCTTCCTGTCGGCCGTCACCATCCCCAGCTCCCCCATGGTTGAGTCCGTCACCTCCAGAATATCATCCATCCATCTTTCACTTGGTCGGCCCCTCTTCCTTTTGCCTTCCACTTTCCCTAGCATCAGCTTCTTCTCCAGGGTATCCTGTCTTCTCATTATGTGGCCAAAGTACTTCAGTTTTGCCTTTAATATCACTCCCTCAAGTGAGCAGCCTGGCTTTATTTCCTGGAGTATGGACTGGTTTGATCTTCTTGCAGTCCAAGGCACTCTCAGAATTTCCCTCCAACACCACAGTTCAAAAGCATCTATCTTCCTTCGCTCAGCCTTTCTTATGGTCCAGCTCTCACAGCCATAGGTTACTACGGGGAATACCATTGCTTTAACTATGCGGACCTTTGTTGTCAGTGTGATGTCTCTGCTCTTAACTATTTTATCAAGATTTGCCATTGCTCTCCTCCCAAGAAGTAGACGTCTTCTGATTTCCTGGCTGCAGTCAGCGTCTGCAGTAATCTTTGCGCCTAGAAATACAAAGTCTGTCACTGCCTCCACTTTTTCTCCCTCTATTTGCCAGTTATCAATCAAGCTGGTTGCCATAATCTTGGTTTTTTTGAGGTTTAACTGCAACCCAGCTTTTGCACTTTCTTCTTTCACCTTCGTCATAAGGCTCCTCAACTCCTCCTCGCTTTCAGCCATCAAAGTGGTATCATCTGCATATCTAAGATTGTTAATGTTTCTTCCAGCGATTTTAACTCCAGCCTTGGATTCCTCAAGCCCAGCACATCGCATGATGTGTTCTGCGTACAGGTTGAATAGGTAGGGTGAGAGTATACAGCCCTGCCGTACTCCTTTCCCAATCTTAAACCAGTCCGTTGTTCCGTGGTCTGTTCTTACCGTTGCTACTTGGTCGTTATACAGATTCCTCAGGAGGCAGACAAGATGACTTGATATCCCCATACCACCAAGAACTTGCAACAATTTGTTATGATCCACACAGTCAAAGGCTTTAGAATAGTCAATAAAACAAAAATAGATGTTTTTCTGAAACTCCCTGGCTTTCTCCATTATCCAGCGAATGTTGGCAATTTGGTCTCTAGTGTCTGCCTTTTCTAAACCCAGCTTGTACATCTGGCAATTCTCGCTCCATGAATTGCTGGAGTCTACCTTGCAAGATCTTGAGCATTACCTTACTGGCATGTGAAATAAGTGCCACTGTTCGATAGTTTGAACATTCTTTAGTGCTTCCCTTTTTTGGTATGGGGATATAAGTTGTTTTTTTCCAATCTGATGGCCATTCTTGTGTTTTCCAAATTTCCTGGCATATGGCATGCATCACCTTGACAGCATCATCTTGCAAGATTTTAAACAGTTCAGCTGGGATACCGTCGTCTCCTGCTGCCTTGTTATTAGCAATGCTTCTTAAGGCCCATTCAACCTCACTCTTCAGGATGTCTGGCTCTAACTCACTGACCACACCGTCAAAGCTATCTCCAATAATATTATCCTTCCTATACAGATCTTCCGTATATTCTTGCCACCTTTTCTTGATCTCTTCTGCTTCTGTTAGGTCCTTACCATCTTTGTTTTTGATCATACCCATTTTTGCCTGGAATTTACCTCCGATGTTTCTAATTTTCTGGAAGAGGTCTCTTGTCCTTCCTATTCTATTGTCTTCTTCCACTTCCGCACATTGCTTGTTTAAAAATAATTCCTTATCTCTTCTGGCTAACCTCTGGAATTTTGCATTTAATTGGGCATATCTCCCCCTCTCACTGTTGCCTTTTGCTTTCCTTCTTTCTTGGGCTACTTCCAGTGTCTCAGCAGACAGCCATCTTGCCTTCTTGGTTTTCTTTTTCTTTGGGATGTTTTTTGTTGCCGCCTCCTGAACAATGTTGCGAACTTCTGTCCATAGTTCTTCCGGGACCCTATCTACTAAATCTAGTCCCTTAAATCTATTCTTCACCTCCACTGCATATTCCTTAGGAATATTAGTGAGCTCATATCTAACTGATCTGTGGGTCTTCCCTATTCTCTTTAGTCTGATTCTAAATTTTGCAATAAGAAGTTCGTGATCTGAACTACAGTCAGCTCCAGGTCTTGTTTTTACCGACTGTATAGATGTCCGCCACCTTTGGCTGCAAAGGATGTAGTCAATCTGATTTCGGTGTCGACCATCTGGTGAAGTCCATGTATAAAGTCGTCTTTTAGATTGTTGGAAGAGAGTGTTTGTTATACACAGTGAGTTGTCTTGGCAAAATTCTATCAGCCTATGTCCTGCTTCATTTTGTTCTCCCAGACCATGCTTGCCTGTAATTCCAGGTGTCGTCTGACTACCCACCTTAGCATTCCAGTCTCCTGTAATGAAAATAACATCTCTTTTTGGAGTATTATCCACTAGGTGCTGCAGATCCTCATAGAACTGATCTACTTCTGCTTCTTCAGCATCTGTGGTTGGGGCGTATATTTGGATCACTGTGATGTTAAATGGCTTACCCTGAATTCGAATTGAGATCATTCTATCGTTTTTTGGATTGTATCCAAGCACTGCTTTAGCCACTTTATTATTAATTATGAAGGCTGCTCCATTTCTTCTGTGGTCCTCTTGTCCACAGTAGTAGATCTGGTGGTCATCTGATGTGAAGTAGCCCATTTCAGTCCATTTCAGTTCACTGACACCCAAAATGTCTATATTTAATCTTGACATTACCTTACTAGGTAAATATTTGTATTTTATATGCACAGAAACACAACAGTATTGCTAGATATTTTAAAAGACTGATTTTTTCCCCTATGTTCCAGTAAAAAATTAAATAGTGGAAGAATAGACACATAGAGATAAACTATTTACATACCATTCAAAAGAGACAATAAAAAAAACCTTGGAAAGAAACAAAAAGACTAGAACACATCCCCTTCAGCAGCCAACACTCTGATAAGCAGGGATCAACACTAGACAAACAATCAGGCAGAAGACAGTATTCTAATTAAGGAACCACCAGGAGAAAACCACACTGCCACCAGAACTGGCAGGGAAAGCTATTATATATAAACAGGCAGCAAATTCGACAGTCACTTGCACTGATGATGTTACCTAGTTGGGTAATGAAAGCAACCAACCAAGCTCAGAGAGCTCCATAATTTTAAGAGCTTGATCGAACATCTATTCCATCTAAATCCATGTGGTTATAATAATTATTGTTATTGTTTCTAATTTTTACCTTTGTGAAGAAAAAGACCAATTCTTGTTTGTACAGGTAGTCCTCACTTACTGATCACAATTGGGACTGGCAACTCCGTCGCTAACTGATGCAGTCATTAAGTGAAATGTCACGTGACCGCACTGTGCTTATGTCAGTTCCACTGCAGTCGTTAAGCAAATCATGGGTCATTAAGTGCGACATCATGTGACTGCGACTTACGACTTCCTACCGGCTTCCCCATTTACTTTGCTTGTTGGAAGCCAGCTGTGAAGGTTGCAAATGGCAATCAGGTGACTGGGGATGCTGCGATGGCCACAAGTCCAAGGACCAGTTATAAACCTTTTTCAGTGCCGTCATAACTTTAAACGGTCGCTGAATGAGGCAGTCAGTAAGTGAGGACTATTTGTATTCTGCTCTTACAAATAAAAATGCTTTAGCTGTTCTTTCCATGTTTAGAAGTCTGTTACATCAGACTTCCACAGTCAGATACATGATTTGTGACCCAACTAAATGAAGTTTATCAGTCATGCATTATGTCCTGTCAGATGATTGATAAAGCCCATGGTTTTGCAGTCCTTGGCAAATAACATGCACAGAAGGTTTAGCATGCCATTGGTAGGCTGTGCTTCATTATTGGTGGCTGTTCCTTAGTGGGATGTAGTTAAATAAACCGTTAAAGTGGAGCATTTTTTTCCTGGGTTAATTGAATTAGGGTTAATTCTAATGGGAGAATGTGATCCTGCAGATAACTGGGTGCCAAGCTTAGCTACTACCTACACTTTATATTGCATCTGGAAGTCTTTTGGCAACCAATACAGAGGCCACACTGCTGATGTAATGTGCTCCTACTAGTGAACACCAGTCAGTATACAGGCCATTGTACTCTGAGCCAACTACAGTTTCCAAATGATCTTCAAAGTCAGTCCTATGTACAGCTTGTTGCAGTAGCCTAATGGTTGGGGACAAGAGCATGAGTCACCATACTGAGATCCTCCTGTTTTAGGTAGAGTCATAACTGAAGCCGGGAGAAAAATCCTCCTAGCCGCAGCTTCTATCTCCTGTTCTAGCAGGATATGCTAGAGTCCCCCTTGGGGGAGTTGGGCGGTGATAAATCCAATAAATAAATAAATAAATAAAATATGCAAGTCCAGAAGAACCCCCAAGTCGTGGACCTGCTGCTTTAAGGGTAGTGCCATCCCATCAAGAGAAAACTGATGGGCAAAGACTAACTCTGTCCTACTAGGATTCCGTTTAAGCCTATTCTCCCATCCAGACCCTCACAGTGTCCAGACACTGGGGCAGAATTTCAGTGGCATCACTACTTTGGCTTGGGATAGTGACATAAAGCTTATTACCATGTTGATGATACCAAGCCACAAACCTTCAGATAACCTCTCCCAAGGACTTCAAGTAAATGTTAAATGGGAGGGGAGAGAGATCTGGTCCTTGTGGCACCCTCTCCTGCCCCACCACCACTGACTGGAACTATCTACCTTGGAAGGAGTGGAACCATTGCAATACAGCAGGTCCCTGGTTTAAGAACGAGTTCCGTTCCTAAGTCCTTAAATCGAATTTGTATGTAAGTCAGAACAGTTATTTAGCATCAGTTAGTCAAACGTTTGTCTTAGTATATAGTATATATTTTACCTTTCTATGCATATAAATCACTTAAGAAATATTTCCAAATACACTAAAACATTTTAAACATAATAATACACAAAGTAGTATTGTGTATTAAACCCAAAATATTGTACTTAACTCGAATTTTTAATATAATAGTTTTTATGGCAGTCCGTTCTTAAGTAGGAATCATCTGTAAACTGGGATGTTCTTAAACTGGGGACCTGCTGCATAGCACTCCAAGCCCTGCAGGTGTTCTAGAAGAATATTATGGTTGAACACTGAGAGGTCTAAAAGGACAAGGATGGACGTATTTGTAGATCATCTTCATCTAGGTCCTGATAAAGGTAATCTTCTAGTGCAGCCAATGTCTATTTCATATCCAGGCCTGAACTCTTAACTTCAGAGGGTCCAGATAAGCCATTTTCTCCAGGTTGCTCTGAACTATCCCAGGGTGATAGTTGTCCAAGACCGCTGTATCCAGAGGGGCCTTCTTAAGGAGTGAGTTCATCCTGTCCTCCTTCAAGTGCATTGGTAGCATCCCTTCCCACAATAAGGCATTAACAATCTCCCAGATCCAGGAAATCACTTCCCTCCTAGCTGCCTGAAGGAGCCAGGATGGGCAGGGAACCAGCTCACAGGGTGTAAAAGGTTACAGGCTGAAAGCTATCCTAGGTAGCTAAGCAAGATGATGGTCCAGTCATCATCCTAGTCCCTGCTTATGTGCATCAATACTTAAGTGAATCCGGGCAATTTGTCAACAAAACGTCGTGCTAATTGATCATAGTGATCAGGCAGAGGCTCTTGATGTTGTTTTTTTCCTAGCAGGAAATTGACTACCTAAAACAGCTTTCCAAACTGTGTGTCGCGACACAAAAGTGTGTCGCCTGCGGGGCCCAAATGTGTCGCGTCAAAACCCGGAAGCGCTGATGGCGTGCCATCAGCGCTTCCAGGTTTTCCCGCGACGACACACCAACGGCGGCATGAAAATCCGAAAGCGGCAGCAGTGCTTCCGGGTTTTTGCGCACTGCCGCAATGGCAGTTGGTGTGTCGCCGCAGGAAAACTTTGGAAAGCCCTGACCTAAAACATGGCCACAGGATGACAATTTGCTGGCACAATAAGGGAGGAGAAATAATAGTTTTCTACCTTTCTGGGACTTCCGGGTGAGAAAATGGTGAACTAGATGTCTCCAAAGCAGCGAAGACGACACAGCGAAGACTGGCAGTAACTGCAGTCCAATGGAACTTCTCCGGACAAGGAGAGGATGAGAGATCGCCCACTTGTGCTCCAAACAACTGCTCCTTGTGAGGAGACCGCAGGATAGCAGTTGTCCCATGGGTCTGAGCACCAGGAGATGAGGGAAGCCATCAAGCTCTCAACCGCGACGGAGCCTTTAAGGACACTGTGTTCATCTAACCTTACTTTCTAAACACACTTGCATTTACAATTATTTTAAAGTTAAAAGAGGTATTCCAAACAACAAGTTTGAAAAACTACCTGGCAAGTAAAACTCATCCCAAAACAGAAGAAAAATTAACAGTTTAAAGTATTTTTTAAAAATAAAATAAATGGCAAAAAACTAAATAAGAATTTAATTTAAGAATTTTATAGCTGCTGAGAGGTCATTTGCAAGAGATTGGGAGAGGGTTTTTTGTGGTGATTAGGGGGTGTGGTGCTGTCGTGTGTGGGATTAGCACATCTATTGTGTTACAAACAACTCACACAATAGATGTACTAATCCCACACATGACAGCACCACACCCCCTAATCACCACAAAAAAACCCCTCCCAATCTCTTGCAAATGACCTCTCAGCAGCTATAAACACCAGCAGGAACACACACCCTCCACTTGGTCACAGAGATAATCTTCTAGCTGTGCTCCTGTCCTCTGAAGATGCCAGCCACAGCTACTGGCAAAACGTTAGGAACCAAAACTGCCAGAACACGGCCACACAGCCCGGAAAACCCACAACAACCATCGGATTGCGGCCGTGAAAGCCTTTGACTATACAAGGGTATGACACTTGAGACATTTCATAGGATTTTTGAAGAATTGGGAGAGAAACTTATATCTAAACTGACAGCAATAATTTTTGTACCTGCAAATGTATTTTTTGAAGAAGATTCTAAAGAGAACGACGTAGAAGAATTTATAGATAGACAGGATGAAGAAGTGAAACAAATCCCAGCTGATGTAGAAATATTGGAAAATTTTAAAAATTGTGGATTATAAGACAGAGATGTCAGAGTGAAAATACAAATGATAACCAAGAGATGAAAAATGACCTGGGCAAGGACTTATTATTGGATTTACAAAAGAGGGTTTTAAAGCCTTGAAGAACTCTTTGAGATGGGAAAAAGAAAGTTTGAATGGAGATTCAATCCTACGATAGCAACTTGATGAATTAAAGATTTAAGATTGTCAGAAGCAAAATAAAGGAATGTAAAATTTACTTGTTTGATCAGGGATAAAATAAATACTTCTATAAGATTCTGGAAACCCTTTATGGACTTTTTACTGATGTCCTGGTTCAGCCTCTGCCCCAGGACTTCAGTGAGGAGTCAGAAGACGAGCTGCCCCTGGTGAACCCCCAGGGGACTGAACCAGGCGAGGTCCCAGACACAGGCACGGCCCCAGATGAAGACCCAGCACCACAGGGCAGTGGGGAGTTGGCAATACTCGAGGCTACAGGGGAGCAAGCTGGGGATGGTGGTTTGTCCCTACCCTCTAGCCAGCAGCCAATAACCGAGGCTACAGGGGAGCAAGCCGGGGATGGTGGTTTGTCCCCACCCTCTAGCCAGCAGCCAGCTGGATCCCATCAGACTCCCAGCTCACCTGAATCCCCCAAAGGGCAGAGACGAAGGCGTGTACACCTCGTCTTAAAGGACAGAAGGAGAAGTGCCCGGTTAGCTGCAAGAGATTTACGCAGAGGAGAAGTGGAGTCTTTGCAGGACCCAGATGACAGCTCCTAAACTCCTAATAAATAACCAGCAGAGCGGTGAGTGGGTTGTGGGAGCAACGTAGCATATTGGCTTCGCGACCACTCTGGCAACCTGGCTTGATTCCTGATTTCCTGACTCGGTTTGGACTACTGTTACTCTGTGTTCTGGACTCCTTGACTTGGCTTTGACTTCTCGCTGACCTACCTGTTACCACCCCTGACCTGGCTTTGGAATATCGGTTGTCTTCTGGATTAACTCTGACTTCTGCAAACGAACTCTGGACTTCTCTCTCAGCTTTTCCCTACAGCATAACTTCTGGCTGTTGGTGAGTGAATTCCTGCCTGCAGCTCACAAGCAGAGACTCTGTGTAACTTGATACTTGAGGCTAGCCAGCACAACTGACACTTAGAAATGACAACGGTTTTTGGATTTGCAAATGGATGGGGGGTTATGGGAAGAAGTGAATTATATATGTAATAGGGGGTGGGGGAATGCTAATTTGCCTGCACTTGTTGCAGAGAAGATCAGGAGTCGCTTCTTTAAATATTCTTTTTTCTATTTATTTTCTCTTTTTTCTACTTTCTTCTTTCTGATTTCAATTTGTATTATCTTTTAGTATTGTCAAACTCTTTAATAAGTATTCTATAAAAATATTTTTCCACCTTATTGCCACAGAGTAAGCTTGAACATGGGAACATACTCATATTTGGTCAGATTCACTTCTTAACTTTCTCCACTGGCTTTCTAGGCATTACTTCTGTTATTTCATTTCATTCATGCTCCTAGTCCAGGGCTTTCCAAAGTTTTCCCGTGGCGACACACCAACCGCCGTTGGTGTGTCGCCGCGGGAAAACCCGGAAGTGCCGCCGATGCGGTAGCGCACAAAAACCCGGAAGCGCTGCTGCCGCTTTCGGTTTTTGTGTGCCACCATTGGTGTGTCGCTGCGGGAAAACCTGGAAGCGCCGCCATTGCGGCAGCGCGCAAAAACCCGGAAACGCTGCTGCCGCTTTCACTTTTTGCGCACCGCCATGGCTGCGGCGCTTTCGGATTTTCGCGCACCACCGTTGGTGTGTCACCGCGGGAAAACCCGGAAGCGCTGATGGCGCGCCATCATCAGCGCTTCCGGGTTTTGACGCGACACATCTGGGGCCCGCAGGCGACACACTTTTGTGTTGCGACACACAGTTTGGAAAGCTCTGTCCTAGTCAGTTGTATTTGACCAAGAAGTTATCCAACCACATGGCAAAGTGGTGGTGGTAATTGCCTCCACATCCAGATCACATGGCAACTGCTCCAAAGCAAAAGCAAGATCCAAAGTGTGTCTATCTACATGTATTGGGCCTCATATGTCCTTAGAGAAGCCATGGAGGCCATAAACCCCTGGGCCCAACTTGACCTGGTGTCCGTAATAAGGAGGCTGAAGTCCACCAACACCAGAAGGCAGGGGGTTCTCCACTACTAGTCCAGCAACCAGGTTCAGAAGCCTGGTGTGTGTGTGTGGGGGGGGAATCCTGCTGGGCAGCAGGCAGCTGATACCTCAACAGGATCCCCAGCTTGTTTCTGTGTCCCAACTTAAAGCATAAGCATTTACATCCTATAGCTGCAGGAACAGAAACCCTAATTAAAGGTCTCTCATTATATCAGTGGCTCCCTACCATTGAGGCTGATGTAGCACCCAAAACCTGGCTGGGCAGATTTCAGAGAATGAGATATCATTGTTGTGGAGTCCTTGGTGCTCTCTGAGCCTTGTTGTTTTCTTGCAGACGTTTCATTGCCAGACTAGGCAACATCTTCAGTGCGAAAAGGGAGTGGGACTTGCTCTCTGTTTATATACCCTGGCTTGTCCTGCCTGTGTTGGTGGGGGTGTTGTACTCTCCTTGGTAGTTCCTTGATTGGGTTGTTGTTTGCTGCTTGGATGATTGACTGAGTTAATAGTTCCTTGATTAGGGTCTATTGTGTTGTTTGAACACAATATCAATTGATATCATTGTTCTTGCTTAACCAGATCTCGGCAATACATGCCAGATCTGCCCACTCATCTATCAAGTCATGAATAGATGTCTTTTTTCAGACACACCTGGCATTCACCAGAGCACCCCAAGACCAGGTGCACTTATAATCTGCCATCAGGTTCTGTAATGTTCTTAACTTCAATGTCCCAATAAACACCTCTCCATGCAAAGCTTTGCAAGATAGTAAAGTTTTATTTAGGTTACATGTAAGTCAAGACATAGGTTAAGACCTGAATGACAGTTCCCGCCAAATAATTGAATTTTGACTTCTCCTCCCTTGGTGCCAGCCCCCTCCAAACATGAGTCATTGTCCAGCTCCTTTCCCACTACACAGCGGGGCCCTCCTAGCCCATGCAGGTGTGCGACCTTGATGAAGAACAAACAGGCTGTAATGGTCTGTCGTGAACATTCTGGTGCGGCGATCGGAATGCACTCCCCCTTCCTCTTTGGCGCGCTGACTCTGGCTGACACGTATCTACCATGGACTCGCTCTCAGTAATGGCAGGACTCAAACAGAGATCCTGACAGGTTCCCAGGTTGGAGTTGTCAAGTCAGAAGGAAAGATTGCTTCCAAGTTGGAGACCACCCTACCTCTGGAATGGCATACCTGCACACACACACACACACCCCAAGTATCTCCTGGCCTGGCATTACCAGGATACTATCTCTTTGTGCCCCATTCCCTATCTCCCTTTACATATGGCTGTTAGTCAGTTATACTGCATAATCAGACCTGACAAACACACCATAATCAGGAGGTTGGTAATCTGGCAACCCACTCCAATCTTTCATCTATCTGCACTCTCACATCACATCCTCATCATCATTCCTGGACACTGCATCATCATTAAACCCTCAAATTAGCTACAGGGGTGGAGAAAAGCCTAGAGCACTCACACTAGACCGATGGTTGTCCCTATCCTATCTACCCTGCCTCTCAGGGATCTGCCCAAATGTAGGTCTGAGGTGCAAACTCCTGTTGCAATAAAATATGCAATTAGCCAGATGGAAATAAGATCCTGCAATTCAGGTGCTAGCATCACAGGAGATCCTTCTCAGCCAGCACTCAATTGGGTGCAGCCTTCCAAATTTCACTATGTTAGGCCCTGTAGTAACAATGCCACTCCTAAAGATGGTTACCATGTCCAGTCATTCCAAATACCATAATTGTTCTTGCTTCTGTTCAATACTCCAGGTACAATAGTTACCACCACAGCTCCAGTTAGCCCTCTTATACCTGTGTTGAATATAACCATGGTCATCACTGCCACCCAGCTGGCAACTCCAAGCCACTCCTCCTCCCTTCCACTGACCACCCACATGTTGGGGATTCTCCATGGTGGCTCCTGAAGCAGCTCTGATGGCTCTGACAGAAAAACAAGCTATTCTAGCAAGTCCAATGGCCCTAGTGATATTGGCAAGTAGACCAGGGGCCATCCAAATGGCCCAATTAGTTTTGAAGGCCTTGACAATCTTGATAAGCATAAAAGTGGCAGTTCAAATTGATAAACTGCCTCTGGAGGCCCTGGTGGTATTGGTGAGTTGGTAAGCAACCACCTGAGGCCCTAGGCAACCATGGAGACTCCAGCAATACTGGCAAGCTGACAAGGATCTGCCTGTAGTACCCAGCTAGCTCTGGAAGCCCTGGCAATACTGGGAAACCAGCAAGCAGTTACTCTAACAGGCTCTGGAGGCCCCAACAGCACCTACAAGCCAAATGGCTCAATTGGGAGGGCAAGCTGATAAACAGTCATCTGAATGGCCAACTGGCCCTCATGGCCTGTTGAACCAAGCAGGCCCCAGAGGTATCAGCAATTCTAGCAGGCTGACAAGCAGCCATCCAAGTGAATGAATTGGCTCCAGAGGCCCTAATGGACTGGCATGTTTTCCCAATGTCTTCCGAGCCTCAGTCCCAAGTTTGTAATCCTTATGAATCCATTCACCACATACACATTTCAACCACCCCAAGCCTCACTATAGCTCCAGCCCCTGCTCTTACCTATCCCAAATTTTCTTCCTCCTCTGCTCCCAAATTACTTTCTACGTCTCACTCTGCAGCATCCATCCTTCAACTATGCCAACTGCTGGCCAATGCTATTTTGGAGGGGAAAAGGTATAATTTAGAATTTGATTCAGGATGAGCCAGATGAAGCCGTGGGGAGGATTGAAACTGCCCCAGTTTTTGCTAGTTTGTGTGAACTAAGTAGGAGCAATCAGCTATGGAGTGGGGGTGGGGTGGGGAATGAAGTTTCAATGATTTCCTTAATTCTGTCCATCTGAGCTGCTGGTGGTTTTCAGTGTGTGTACCTAGAAATGGATGCTCAGGTTGAAGTAGGATTCTTCTATGCCACTTGCACTATTCCCCACCAGTCCTTTTTCTTGGGCAAGATGGGATATTCTTAGGTCTTGGAGAGGGGTATATTGTTGAAATATTTCCCATTTGTTCTGGGGATTTCAATAACACTTTTAAAGAGCAGCCGAGTTTCTTCGCCTTTATGCCAACTATACAATTAGTTTCTGGCTCCATTCTTTTACACTCTTTGCTGAGTGCCATAATAGTATTTCCATTCTGTATTTCTATTATCATTGACTGATTACAACTTAGTGGACTTGAAATTTACTATGACTAGGAACCTTTGTAGATATAGGAAATCATTTAAAATGGTCTACCTCAAGAGATTAATGGATCCAAATGGTTTCCAAGCATGCTTTCTGATTTTCATGGGAGCTGGTGGCAGTAGTATGAATGGAATGTCATTAGAGCCATGTTGGCCAAAGCCCCAAAATGTTTCTGGATGAGTTAATTGAACTAAATACATGCTAGTCTACAAAATAGGACAGACACTGCTTTGACTGTATTGGTAGGCAATGTGATATAATAATTGATTAATACATTCCAGTGTGTTGTAAGAGTTTAAATTGAACTGCTGTAGAGCAGGGGTCCCCAACCTGTAGGCCGCGGCCTGTTAGGAAGTGGGCCGCACAGCACGAGGTGAGCGGTGGTGTCAGGAACAAGCCTGTCCCTGCTGCCATGAGTCGGAGGAAGAGCAGCCGGTAGCAGGAAGAAGCTGGGAAGGCGCAAAGACAGAGCCTGAGCCGGATCAGCTGATTGGTGGGGACCCTGAAGGGGAAACACCTCCACCTATCAGCATGTGGCAAAGAAGGGCGGAGAGGCAGGCCTAGGAGCGCGAGGCCCGATTGGCCCCCGCCTGCAAACCCCGTCCCCCCGCCCGCACGATTGGCTCCCGCCTGCAAACCCCATCTCCCCGTCCGCGCGATTGGCTCCTGCCTGCAAACCCCATCTCCCCGTCCGCGCGATTGGCTCCCGCCTGCAACCCCGCCCCGTCTGCGCGATTGGCTCCCGCCTGCAAACCCCACCCCCTGGTCCGTGGAAAAATGGTCTTGTACAGAACCGGTGCCAAAAAGGTTGGGGACCCCTGAGAGGACAGCTGGATTACTATCTTCCTGCCCAGCCTAGCTAAACCTACCTAAAAGAAGTTTTGTGCAGAAAATTTGAGAAGGCAATGTTATGTAGTATTTTCTTCTTTGAGCTTCTGGAGGAAAAGTGGGGTATATCTCAAATAAATAATAACTGACTGGGAATATGGGTCCCTGTTAATTTAGATGGACTTCTAATCAGCTTTTGATAACATGGATCTTTTTCTACATTGTTCCTGATTGTATCCACATGTTTGTACATACCCAGTGACTTTGCTTCACATTTTCCCCAGATTGTCTTCTAAAGGATTTACCCATCCTTGCTGGATGAAAACAAATTAAAATGTTATCCAGGCAATACATCAGCACTGTGCAAATTTAGCTGACTCAAGGGCCTCAGTGGGCTTTGCATAACATGCTGAAAGTCACCTTTCAAAAGTGAATGGGATCAAGCATTATTTATTTAATCGAATTTATCACCGCCCAACTCCCCCAAGGGGTACTCTGGGCGGTTTACAACAAAATATAATCAACAATATACAATTATAAATAGAATAAAATACAAATTAAATAAATATTTAAAATGTAAAAAATATAATAAAATCCAATGACGGGATCTTCTAAGTTCTTCTTAAGTAAAAAGGGCACTCCAGGGATAATCTAAGGTGCTAGCCATCTCCAGGTGTGCCCGTTCTCCTTCCTGCCCCAAGCATACTGACAAAATCAAGTTTTAAGTTTCTTCCAGAAGTCCAGGAGCGAGGGGGACTGTCTAATCTCTGGGGGGAGAATGTTCCAAAGGGCAGGGGCAACAGCAGAGAAAGCACGCTTACGTGACCCCGTTAGATGGAGCTCTTTAACCGAAGGTGTCCGCAGCATGCCCTCTCTGCATGCCCGGGTGGGACAGGATGAAGTAATGGGGATGAGACGGTCCCTTAGGTATCCTGGTCCTATGCCATGTAGGGCTTTAAAGGTGATAACCAACACCTTGAATTGGACCTGGAAGCAGACTGGAACCCAGTGCAGCTCACGCAGCAAAGGTGTTACGTGTGTCCTCCTTGGGACACCCAAAATTGTCCGCGCAGCTGCATTCTGGATCAGTTGTAGCTTCCGGATATTCTTCAAGGGTAGCCCCATGTAGAGCGCATTACAGTAGTCTATGTGGGAGATAACCAGGGCATGAGTGACTGTTCGAAGGGCTTCTCATTCCAGGAAGGGGCATAACTGGCGTACAACACGGAAGTTGCATAAAAGCCCTCCTGGCCACGACTGCCACCTGCTCTTCGAGCAGGAGTCGTGAGTCCAAGAGGACTCCCAAGTTACGCACCGGATCTGTCTGGGGTAGTGCAACCCCATCCAGAATTAAAGATGACATTTTCCCAGATACCGAGGAGCCATTAATTCACAGCCACTCCGTCTTACTAGGGTTCATTATGGCTGCAAAAGGAGCTCTGTTCAGCTGTACTCTTCGTACCCATGCAGTACATATATATATGTTCTTGGTAGTTAAAAGGCAGATTGACCTAGGGTGAACTAATTATACTCTTCAAGATTCACGTTTAAAGATTAGATGTACTTGCCATGATATCATCTGAAGACAATTTCTCAGTGGAACACGTCAGGCAAACCTTTTATGACCTCCTCACTGATTAAAGTGAGTCCCTAGTAGAAGACACTGTGCCATGCCACATCAAATGTTTTATTAATCTTTGATGGGATTTTGTGCAATCAGACTATTTTCACTAAGACTTTCATTGGAGACATTGAGACGGAGTATTTTGCTTTTGTACATTGAGGCACACCTTAAAGCAGACCACTCCAGCAATCAGAATAGAAATGGCTGTATGAAGCAATACTTTACATAGTTACTTCAGCCTTTTCGCTAGTCTGCTTGAGACTGCTTATTTCTGTGAGCCTATGTGATTGGCTAGCGTTATGTGCCTTGAATTATGACTGCTTAACCTGGTGTGCAAATTACTTGATAGGATCAGAACAAATGTTTTTTCATATTAGAATTGGCGTCTTAACCGCTGAGCTATATTACATCTGTGTACAATTTTTCCTTCCACATATATGTTACATAATGTTTTAATGCTGTTTTTATATATATATTTCGAATTTCGTCACCGCCCATCTCACTGAAAGAGTGTCTCTGGGTGGTTATCACTGCCATGCAAGAAAGTTTAGCTTGAGAGTCAATGAAAATTCTCAGCAGCAGCTTACTTATAACAAAATAAAATTGAAAAGATAAGTAATAGGAAGAGAAAGAAAAATTAAAATGCTAAAAATATTGAAAGATAGCTCTAGGACAAGGGTCGGCAAACCGCGGCTCATGAGCCACATGCGGCTCTTTGGCCCCTTGAGTGTGGCTCTTCCAACCTCTCTAGTCCGGGGCATCTCGTCTGCCTGCGGCTGCCCCGCACACATTTGTGCGTGCGTGCGCCTGTGTTTGGCCACCCGCCAGCCGGAGGGACGGAGCCAGGCCCCATGAATGCCGAGGGGTCCGCGGGTCGGGCGTCCCCCAGCTCCCATCCACGGGGCTGCTTCGCCTTCGCCAGCCCCGAGCCTCGCTGCCCTGGGCCTCGTTTGAGGAAAGCGTGTGGGGCCGTGGCGCAGGAGGCGCAAGCGGAGGCCGGGGAGCCGCGGCCGCCGCCAGATGGGAAGTGGAAAGGCCGGCAGGGGCTGCGGGAGCGAGGTGGGGCTGCCCCTTCCGCGGCCGGAGCAGGCGAGGGCTGCAGCGTCCCGTCGCTGCAGGTTCTCCCACTCCACTCGAGAGGCGCGCTGTCCCTGCGCCCCTTCGGATGCAGCCACATCTTGCCGGCAGTGCGCGGAGGCCGGGACCTAGGGGGTGCCCTTGGGCGGCCTCCCCGGGCGGCCGGTGGTGCTTCTGGCTTCGAAGGAGACAGGCAGACAGAAGAAGAAGGAGACAGAGACAAAATCTCTGTGAGGGGGAGGGAGGAGAAGGGTGGGCGGAGGTGGGGCAGGGGTGGTGGGTGCCGGTGAGGGAGAGAAGAAGGAAGGCAGTAAGGAGCGGCGGCGGGAGCAGTGAGGATGGAGGAGAAGGTCTTCATGAAGGACCCCGGGGGAGGAGGCGGGGCAACGCTTCACTCACTGCCCGCCCGTCGCAGCTTACTCGGACCCCGGGGGAGGTGCAGTGGCGGACGTGGCGTGGCAGGCGTGGCAGCGGGCATGGTGTGCGTGGCGGCGGCGGGCACTGCAGTGGGCGTGGCGGGCATGGTGGCAGCAGGCCCTAAGTGTGCGCGATGGGCTCCCGCCCGCAAACCCCGCCCCCTTCCACGCGATTGGCCCCCGCCCGCAAACCCCGCCCCCTTCCACGCGATTGGCTCCCACCCTCAAACCCCTCCCCCTGGCTCTCAAGCATGTCAAAATGCCCTCGAGCATGTCAAAATGGCCCCTGGCATAAAAAAGTTTGCCGACCCCTGCTCTAGGACACATAAAGGTATGCAGAAAAGTAAAGGAAGTAGAATTTATTAAGTTTCCAGCTTTGTAATTTTTCTTTCTGTCACTCTGATTAAGACATTTTTCAAACATGAATTTAGTGAGATTAACCTCTGTAACATGCATTCAGTTATGTATTTATTTCAGTCACACAGTCAAGAAATTGAAAAGGAAAATCATTGTTTCATGAAAACGTCTTGCTTGTATGTCAGCCCTTTGAGGTTCATCCACATGTTTGACTGGAACTATATTGATATAAGCTATAGTGACAGAATTTTGAAAGCTTGAGTATTCCCTTCCCTCCCTCTTACACTTTAGTGCAGCCTTTCTCAACCTTTTTACCCTGGAGGAACCCTTGAAATAATTTTCAGATCTATTCATTAAAAATCGCAAATATACAAAAATGTCACAATACAATTCACTTCTAACCTACAGAGTCCATTTGTGCTGCTTGTTTTTGTTGTTTTCATTACTGTCATTTCTGCATAGTTTCTCCAAGGTCATCTCTGTGGCTGTCTATATTGTAAGACTCAGTTCTTAATTTTAAGACTCAAAGAAGTCCCTAAAAATAAAGGGACTACTGGCACAAATGTTCAAAAAGGAACTTGATGGAGAATGTGATTGATCTTGTGCGATATAAATTGTATAACACTTGCTTAGAACTTTTGCAAAAGTAGATGAGAGAAAGTTTCTCTTGCTTTATGTGGGTTTCATTGAATGAAACAGAGAACCAGAGTGATGTGGAATCTCATTGATTTAGTAATTGATTCATTCATGTACAGTATTTGTAAACCTCCCCAATCAATTAAGACTGGGTGACGATCAACAAAGCATGAACAAAACACAAAATTAAAAAATAATGCACCTTTTGGGATAGTGTGCTCCAGAGCATGGCAACTACTATAGAAAAGGCCTAGTGCCTTAACCATGCTGGTGTGCTTTTCTCAGGGGAAGAACTCTAAACAGGCTTTCTTGAGTTGTTTGGATCAGATGGACAGATTCAATTTTGACAAGGCTGTGCTTGATTTGAAGTAATCCAGTACTTCAATTGCCATGATATTTTCCCATGAGAACATCTTAAAGACATATTTAATTTTCCATGAAAACAAACACAGAATATGAAAGATGTAAGCATAATTAACCTTCATATTAGATAATATTCTACAGCAGAAATTGAAATAGGTCAGTGCTGTTTTATATAGTGCTTTGTAGGTCATAGACAGCACATTGAATTGGCCCCCAAACCATCCCACTATCCAGTGCAATTACTTTAAAATAAGTCTTATTCTGCAGTGGTAGGGGTTACCTCACCAGTACCTGGCTGCCTCATTCTGGACTAGTTGCAGCTTCCATGTCATCTCCAAAGGCAGCCCTGGAGTGGGTTGCAGTAGCCCAACTGTGTGATGATTAAGGCGTGAGTTATTATTGCCAGGTTATTGTGGCCTCCATAGGATCATGAGTAGTACATCAGCCAGAGTTGGGCTAAGGCCCCCAATTACAATTTTCAAATAGAACATTCTGCATCCTGTTACATGGTCCCCCAGAAATATACACTGCACTTGTATTTTGATAAGTGCAGTATGGAAATTGGCCTTATAAAAATAATTCAGCTAATTTTTTTCTGGGAAAAGAAGAAGTGAAAAGGCTGAGATGCTGGTTGCTTACAGTCATACAGATTCCAGGGTGAGATACGTTTACCAAAGCATTCCAGGGCAGCATGGGAAAAGACAGTTAAAGAAAGAACATGGATGGAGAGGGACAAATCAGCTCTATGTGGATGTCCCTAGTGTCAAAGATACCGGAAGCTTTCATGCTCCTAGTCTGAGAGATTGCCAGCTAAGTATAATTAATGTTATTGTTTAACTCTTAAGAGGAAAAGTTTTAGAACTAGATATACACACACATGAGTTCAAGTAGGCACTATGAGTTCAAAAGAAGCCTTTGCAGGCAGAGAAAAATAGTTAATCTAGGCATGCTTGAACAAATATGCAGTGAATCAAGTTATTGCATCTTACTGCATTCTTATGGCTATGAAGTAGGGAAATGGATTGTGTCTCACCAAAAGCTGCGTAATAAACTCTAGAGGAAAGTTTGCAAAGGTATGCAAGTGCTGTTAGCAGATAAAAGAAGGAGTAAACAACTTCTCAGCCCTGGGAAAGGAGTGGGCCAAAAGGACTAAAAATAACCCCACCTTGAATCTGTATGGTATGGGGGTGAGCAGAGGGCAACTCTAGTAGCTTTCAAGGTCCCCTACAACAGTAGAGTTCCTGTACTTCTTACATTGTCTATTTCCTGACCAGGCCTACCTCAAAGGGCTGTCAATAATCTTGCACAGCTGAAAACACAACTAATTTTCCTGTCTCTGCTGATATTACAAATAAAGGGAGAAAAATTCACAAGAAGGTCCGCGTGTAATGTGGTTCTCTAATCATTTCCTGAAAACCCAAAGCCTCAACACAACCCATATTCATTCCTTTCCTGGGACCTAACAAGCCACAATATGTACCTGCCCATCATGTTCCCGCAAATCCCTTCCACCACCATTCTTTCACTACCAAGAGTGCATTCTAATCTCAGTCAATTTAATATGATCATCTTTAGCTCATCTGTTCTTCCACAGCATCTTCAAAATGGCTTATGGTATAGCCAGTAGTGGGCAACAGCAGATTCTTCCCAAGAAGCATAGTATACTCTCTGCTTGGTCACAGTCACCAAATTCCTGCCTTCCATTCATGAACTCAGCCACAGCTGGATGGCCAAAGTCCTGAAATTCAGCAGCCAACTCCAGCTAGCATTTCTACTGTGCTCTTTCCATTGCCACTTGATTGTTAATGGTGGTTATGACCCACTTCCCTGACTGCTCTTGCTGGCAGTGCAATTCAGTTCTGGTATCTCATTGGTCGCTCTTTGGGGATACCATGCTCTCAATGCCTCACACCTGTATACAGAGATGAGTCAGATATTGGATCTTTCAAACTTCTCTCAGTATCTTCCAATTTCTCATCTTCCCAGCACTTTCTGTTTTGTTTCCTCTCAACCTCCATTACATTGGTCTTCCTCATTTACTACGTAAAGTAACACTACTTGTTAAGAAATACATTAAAATTGGGATAATTATAATAAAGTTGTATCTCAGATCCAGATAATGCTCTCTCATTATTTATGAGGTTTTAGCATAGGAGCAATTTTTTTTAAAAAAAATTGATTTAGGAAGACAGTTCACATAGAGCATTACAATGAAAGGAGCTTTTGTTACATAATCTATTACTTAGCTACTCACAATTACAGTGTCACACCCATGTGTATTTAGGCATGTTTGGGTTATTTGTAAGCAAGGTGAGTCATGTACTAACATTGTCCCATCCCCCCGCTTTACCTGGAAACTTCCTACTAGGGATCTGAACCTGCCAGGTTGGACTGATCCCCAAGCTAAATCCACATTATTTGTTAGTTTTGAGAACAAGGAGGAACTGATAGATAAATTTATTTCATTTTTTTCAGAACCCCACATGCAGTTTTGCCTTTGTAGTTGCCTACTTGCTATCCCTTTGTCAGTAGTTGTTCCAGATACGAGTTGGCAGCTGATTTATGGAGCTTAGAAGTAATTTTACCTTCTTACTCACTTGGACTAGACATGGCTATGAGATTTTCTTCCTCAAATAATGTTGGAGTCATAGTATCTCGGTGTGGGTGTGGGTGCAAACATTAGAGCCTTTTTACTAAATGTTAAGCAAAACTTGTAAACACAGTGATTTTTTTTCCTCTTATACAAAAATGTTACACTTCTGTATTACTAGTTTAGTGCCCCTGTTAAATTCTGGATTATATACCATTTTGTGCAATGCTTTGGATTTCTTTTTTTAAAACTATTTTTATATTTTAGGAAATGGAATACATAGAATGTAAAATACATTGTAAATCTTGAAGCCACCTGCATTTTAGGTAAAACTAGTGTGTTGCTGTTTAAAAAATGTATTGAAAGTATGTTGACTTTCTTGCTGAGACTTGAAACAGAAATTTTCACTGTTCTTTAGAGCTAGCATGTGTAAAACCGTACTTTATTAAATATGATACAAAGGTATCAAGGCCTTCTCTCCTGCTCTTCTGTCCCCCAGTCTGCCAATAAGAAGCCTCGAAAGACTCCAGGAGAGAAGTTTCGCTCTGAAACCGGAATTAGAGGAGCAGGCCGAGGAAGAGCTAATGGCCATCCTCAGCAGAATGGAGAAGGGGATCCTGTTACTTTGTTTGATGTTGTGAAGATGGGCAAAAGTGCTATGCAGGTAAAATTATTGTTGCCTATTGAAACTTGTGTTAACTGTATTTTATATCCTATCATTTCAATGCAAAGTTGTACACAAAAGATTTCTTGGTGGGATACAACAGAAATCCAACAAGTGAATAAGCTGTAAATGTCAGATGAAAATTTGAGTGGCATGATGATGATAAAACTCTGCGAGTATATGCGTGCACACACGCACACATACTGTATATGTGTTATCTTAGACAAAATGGTCTGCCCAGAAGGCTGAGGGATATAAATGGCTTTCATTCTTTTGTATTTTTTTCTTGTCATCTTGGTTGGTGATTTCTTTGAATATGTTTTGTTTCAGCACTGAAAAATTGGCTGGATGGTTGACAGAAATGCTTCTTAGTATTATTTTTTGGTTTTACAGAGTGAAACAGGCACTCCAGTTTTAGCAAAATCTGGGGTGATGAAATGAGTGAGATGATGAATGAAACAAATTTGACAGCAAACAAGCCTGATTGAATATAGTTAGTCAAGTGATCCCGTTTGAAATCCTGCTCTCTGTTGTTAATGGTGGCAAAGAGGTCATTATTCTTTGTCACTATTGTATCTGCAGAGTCATCCAAGGGAGCTTTTTATGTTGTCAAAAGTATGTCATTTTCTGACTCAAAAGAAGAAAATGTCGACCACTCAACAGCCAGCTATGACTGATTTTGTAGGTTTTATCTATATCAACCTGCATGCGATAATTAATTCACTTTCAGTGGAAGCCCCTGTACCTAAAAACAAGTTGCAGTTACCTGAGCCAATGGAAGCTCTTGTACAGAATGAAATGAGCCATTTGGTAAAACAAATCCACTACCACAAAAATGGTTGTAAATCCCTGAACAGGGGAAACATCAGTGATAAAATCCATTGAAATGGAATCCCATGGTGCTACTGGAGAAGCAAACCAACCTTTCCAGGAACAATCTTGACCAGGCAACAAATGTGACAACATGAAACACCCTTGGTATCTGGTCTCATCCTCAGCCACCAGAACTCTGATGAGGTGTGAGAAATTATGTCTTTTGTAGAATTTCCAGATTCGTGTGATTTGTGCCTCCACTGCTAGAACACAATTTTTATTGCAAGCAACTCTTTAATGTCTTAGTTCTGTTCAGCTGGGAGAAGCAATTAGAATAGAATGTGCACAGCAGGAGATATACCTCCCTTCCCTTTTGATGCATGGAAAACAGTTCCTAATGCAAAATCTGAGGCATCTGTTTGCACCACAAAAGGATGGGAGGGATCAGGATGTTTGAGCAACAACTGTGAATAGAAAAGGACATTCAGTTCCTGAAACAATGCCAGCTCTTCATTAGACCATTTGAACTCCTGCCTTCTTCAAGAGTTGAGACATAAGGGGAAATAAATCCTTTCCTCAAATTATCATCAAAAATTCCTTTAAAGTAGTTAACTTTCAAGTAGACATGGGATATTGTCTCTTAGCTGGAATCTGGACTCCTGGCTTCAAGTTAATTTTACAGTTGTATATCCATTGAGGAGGCAGTGCAGTTGCTTCCTCCTCCCCCAAAACATCAGTAAAGTTGGCATATTTTTCTGTGAGGGAAGGAGATTCAGTGAGTTGAGCAGGAGAGGATGAAGAGTGAGAGTGGAAATAATTGAAAGTCTAATATGTATTAATGAATTCTATGGATAACTTGTTTCAGCTTGCAAAACTCTTGATTTGCTGTTGGTTTTTTGGCTTAATTGTCAAATGCAGCTCTTAATCTTTGCATGAAAATTGTCCAGTAATAAATCATTACCTTCAGTGACTGCAGTGCTCATTTGTCTACCTCCTTTTTTCAGCAGATTCAAAACAAGTCACCTTATTGTAATCTGTAAGAAACACTGCTAGTCAATCCACCATAAACAATTCATACTGAGTTGTGAGTCAGAAATTGATCCTGGATTCCTCTGAATGTCTCTGGCAAGTATTGCCTGGGCTACTGGTACCACTCCTGACTGAGCAAGCCTTGTGCCAAATGCTGTGTTAGTTGTATCATGGCATTGGGCAGATTTTTTATTTGTAAATCCATTTGCTGTTGGGGTTGTAATAATGCTTCAGTAAGTTGAGTGCTCCAAAGAGCAGATGCCATCTCCACAATCAAAGTTTGACGCCTCACCAAATAGAAGTAGTAGGGCATTTACTTCTTTGAGACAGACCAGGTCAGGAAACAGACACTATGGGAAATACCAGAACTCTACAGGTAGTCCTTGATTTACGACCATTCCCTTAGCGCAGAGCTTTCCAAACTTTTCCTGTTGGTGACACACACCAACGGCAGCGGCGTGTGTGGCGGCGGAGGCGTACAGGTGTGTCGTGCGAAACCCGGAAGCGCTGATGGCGCGCTGCCGCACCATCAGTGCTTCCGGGTTTTTGCGCGACAGACCTGCACACCGCAGGCGACACAGTACTGTGTTGCGACACCCAGTTTGGAAAGCTATGCCTTAGCGACTGTTTGAAGTTATGATGGCCATGAATGAATGGTGGTTATGACCAATCCTTGGAGTTCCGGCCATCCCAGTACACCCGCAGTCACATGATCGCGATCTGGGCGCTTGGCTATCAGCTCGCACTTACAACTGGTTATGTGATCACCATTTGTGACCTTCCCTGCTGGCTTCCCCAGAAAGTCAATGGGGAAGCTGGCAGGGAAGGTCACAAGTTGCTGGAGTAAGTCTCCCCCACCCGCACACCCTCCTTCAGCCCCTCTGCGCTTACTCCATGCCAGCTACTCGCACACTCCCACGCATCCTCTCCGAGCCTTGCCACACCTCCCTCACCACTCGTGTACCCCTGTGCACCCTCCCCAAACCTTGCACCTCCCTTGCACACCCCTGAGCACCTTGCTGAGCCTTGCTGCACCTCCCTCGCACCCTTGTGCACACCCTTGCCATGCCTCCGTCGTGCACCCTCCCAGAGCCTCGCTGTGCCTCCCCACCACACATGCACCCCCTTGAACCCTCCCCGGGCCTCATTGCACCTCCCTCGTACCCTCACACTCCCCTGCGCACCCTCCCCAACTTTCACCACACCTCCTTCACATCCACGCACCCTCCCGCGCACCCTCCCCCACCCTCCTGGGTAAAAGAAAGATCACCAAAGATGGAGAAGGACCAGGCTTCTATGGATCAGTCTACCATGTACAGAACTTTTGAGAGAGAAGAGGATCTGAAGATCAAGTTTCTTCTAGTGTAGAAAGTAAGAAAGATAACCTTGACAGAGATATGCAGAAACTGTTGCCTAGGCAAATGTAACTGAAGCATTTTTTAAGTCCAGAATGGCCAGATAACATTTGGAAGTGGCTTAGACAGATGCCTCCCTAAACTGAACTATAAGAAGAAGAAGAAGGTATAGCACAATCAGACTTGCAGGATTCTGTTATTATAGCCAATCTCAATAAAAGTAGTTTTAGCCTTCCTATGGAGGTGATTTCTTAGTCTGGTCTACCTAGAGGGGCTGACACCTAGCCACAAGAGGTTGCCAACTATGTTTATCTGAAGCCCTTGGTTAATTCTAGGGGGAATCTAGTATTGCTAAACACATAAAATCTAGTATAGCTTAGGTACACTGACTTCCAAAGAACCATTCACTGCAATTAATTATGGTATTCTTCTAAAACACATTGCTGTAGAAGAGTCTTGAAGGTACTATTTTATGGCATTTCTGTTCCTACTCAGATAGGTGTTTTCAGAAGATTGTGGTAACGGACTCCTGTTCTACATCTGGCTGTTTGTCTATTAATTCCATTAATCACAACATGCTATTTAACACATACTTGAAATCACAGGAGAAAGTTGACTGATATTTATATGCAGTACAATGGTGCATTGAATTCTGTCCATTAAAAATATGAAATGAATATTTGACTGTTTCTTCTCTTTTATTGACAGTCGGTGGTAGATGACTGGATTGAATTGTATAAGCAAGACAGGGATATAGCACTTCTGGATTTAATCAACTTCTTCATCCACTGTTCAGGATGCCGAGGTAAAGTGGATAAAAGTATTATAAAACTGCTCTGGCTTTGTGTATTCCTTACATGTACAATGTGAATTAGAAAACTTGTTGTAAAAAATTATTATGCTGCAAGAGTCTAAAAGATACCTGTGCAATAAAATAAGTGAAACACAATACAATGACAGCATTTGAAGCACATGGGGGGGGGGAAGGGAAACACTTGTGTGGTTTCATCCATACTTTCTAAAATTGAAATATATATTTTAAAAAAGTAGTATACTATTAATCTTCCAGGAATAAGACTCAGTAATTTCTAATATAAAACTCAACATACCCTTTCACATTCTGTTCTGGAACCATACTATTTATGCTGATATGAAGGGTAAATTTGTTAGAACTAAAATTAGGACAATTTTTGAATATAAAAGATAATGATGCTTCTCCGGCTTTGAAATGCAGATAAATCTTTATGTTAAAATATGTTGCAGCTTTTGACTCTAAATAATGAACTAGGATTAATCTAAACATGTTAATTGATATTCTGTATTTCAAATGATGGTTAGTAAGTTATTCCTTTGATTCTGGAGATAGGCTTTTCTAAAAAAAAAATAATTATAAACATGGCAAGACCAAAGTAAGACCAAATGTAGAAAATCTGGAAATTTTTTACAAATTTTCCCATAAATCCATCTTAACGTCTTTTGTTAAATTTTCTTTACAGTGTCTCTGCCATCTCTGCCTGGTCATTTGAACTTGCTCCTTAAACTTTTCGTTTTTCTTTTCAAATCAGTGTATGTTTAGTTTCATGGTCTCTTTCTTCACCTTCCCTTATTCCTGGTTTGTCTTGCTTCCAAACTAATAACTCTCATAATATTATTTAATATAACATAGATTAAAAGTAATGTCACAGAGGTAAATTAGCCTCACAAGTAGTTCTGCAAACTTAATCAGAAATTAATATTGTCTCTGGAAATGAGAAGTTGCAAAGAATACAGCTGCTTCTAACAATTACGTATGTATACACCTGAGCCCATGTTTTGAGGAGGTTTGTTCTAGGATGACCTCTTATCCAAAATGCAAATCTGATTGCAAAGAAAATAACTTTGAAAAAGCTTCATCAACCAATTCCAATGTAATATATAGGAGAATATTGAAACTAAATAAACCTAAGTTTTGAACGTATAAAAGAAAAAAAAAACTAGTTGTCATATAATCATATACTCAGTTACACTTTTCTGTACAATTGACTTTTGGGAATCCTTTGGCCCACCAGAGATTAATGAACTGTTACCTCCCAGTAGCCCAGACAAGCATGGCCAATAATGGAACATGCTAGTTGCTGTAGTTCAGCAACATTTGGAGGGCAGTTTTCACATCCCTGCGGTAGGGTATTTGTTTTAACTATGTTTATTTAAAATGCTGTAAGGTAGAGGCAGCAAAAGAAACATGGCTCTTTTGGCCAAATCCCTATTTCTTTTCTTTTTTTCATGTACTCTTGTCTTGTTCCTCCCTGTCTTAGTTAGTGGTTTTGGTATGGTTCTTAAAGAAACCAGGAACAAGCCAATAAACAACTACTACTACTTCTCCTCCTCTTCCTTTTTGCCACTTGTGTATCCATTGCATTCAGTAACCTAGCAGTATCTGTAACTGTGATTTCAACTGTGGCATACTACCTTAAAATGAACTGTGACGTACTCATTTACCCTACTTGTGTATTGACTAAGCCACAAAGTAAGTAAGTAAGTTAGTTACTATTTACTTACTTACAGGACTTATATGGCCGCCTATCTCATATAATGATTCTAGGCAGCTCAAAACAATCTATAAAAACAAAGGTAAAAACAGAAGTACCCTTCCCCCCCACAGGTGCCAGACCAAACAGCCTCCCAGCTCAACCCCCATCCTAACTCAGTGCTTGGGGGAAGTTGCCAGGTCTTCACAGCCTTCCAGAAGGCTAAAAGGGTAGGGATCCCTCAGATATGGATTATTGTAAACTGTGAGACCAGTATTAATGTGATAGAAAAGCAATATAGGAGCTACGGCAGAATATCTTATGTATTTGTCTAAAATACATGAAACTTATAATTCGTTTTTTAAATTCTGCAGAATTGAATTCTACTATTCAGCGAGGACATATCTAAGCTGTGAGAACCAATCTAATAGTGCTTGCAAACTATGCAACTGAATCAAGCAGCTCCTTACCAAACCATAAATCTGGGGGGGGGGAGGTGTTTGTGTGTGTGTGTGTGTGTGTGTGTGTGTGTAAAAATGTATTTTTTTTATTTAAAGGTGCACTTTAATTTAAACCCCCCCCCCATAATTTCTTTGGTTTGCCTCAATTTTTAAAAATGTTACTGTGTTGAACTAATAAAACAATCACTGAAATAATATAACTTCAAATTAAATCACACAGTTGTATGTAAAAGTTTGACACCCTTGGTCAAATTGTATGTTACAATGAATCCCCATACAAACAGAAGGTGACATAACCTCTACATGGTATAACATTAAACACAATATATTTCTACAAATTTAAATGCATACTTAGTATTTATGTGCACTTGTTCACAGATTTAATATAAGAAAAGAAATGGCACATACATTTTGAACACCCTTTCAGCCCAGAGTCCCCCTTGGGGGAGATGGTGCGGTAATACAAGTTGACATATATATATATACATATATATAGGATGAAATAAACTGAATAACAAAAGTTGCAGAACTGATCTCTTTCAGAGAGGGATACCAGTACTTTGAGCCCAAATCCTTAATCCATCCACCAAATGAAGCTAGGATAAATATTTAGAAGTTTCTAAAGTTAAATCCACAATTTCTTAACAGGTGTTTGTGATTTGATGAATGAAAGTGTCCCTTGCCAAAGACATTTATTCAGGTTCCTGTAATTTTTATTTTAAATCATGTGATGGAATAAATGTTGGAAGACTTCTGAAAGCGTAAATCAACTTTGGATTTACATTCATCTTAAAAACCCTAGTCTGTCTAGATCATCTTTTATTTGAATAAAAATAAGGGATACATTCAAATGTATAAGTTGAGAATGATGGATAGGAATTTTATACCAAGATAAAGAAAGGAATCGCCATATAACCTAAAGGCACAGAACTGTTAACATAAGTTTTTATGGAACTTTGCTGATTAAGAATGCATGTTTTCTGTATCCTGTATCCCCTGCATTTTGAATCTTTGAAGACATCAACAACTGTTGATCTTTTGTACATAGAAGTTAGCATTGGAAGGACGAATCTACACCTAACGTATAGCAAGGAAGCAGGAGATAAGAGAAATGGAGAGAGAAGGAAAGGAAAGAAAATATAGCCAAAGCTAGTTTACATCTACAACATTCACTATATCTCTCAATATCTTTTTTATCCTTGCAAACCATCTTTGCTTTCACCATGGCAATACACTGATTTGTACATTGCCTTTTGTTCTTTAAATGTTTCACCTCTCTCTCTTTAAGGATCTCATCAGTTCCAACCATGGCTTTTTTTAGTTTTCTTTTTCCTCTCAATCCCATACACTCTTATATCATGTATTCGTTTTTTTGACATGATCCTCATTCATTCTCTTTATATGACCATGCCACCTCAGTGTACTTCTTTTGTAGTCACAAGCTAAAGATTGGAAGGTACCTTGAAGATCATCTACTCCTTCCTAAATATGGCACCCAGAACTGGATGCAGTATTCTCAGTGCATTCTGACCAATGCCGAAGAGAGAGGAATGGCTGTTTTTCTTCATCTCAGCATAGGACTGTTGTTAATGCAACCTAGAGTTGCTTTTCTTTTTTGCAGTTGCATCACACTGTTGGCTCATATCCAGCTTGTGATTCACCAAGACACCCTTTTTCACATGTATTGCTACCCACTATGAACTTCCATCCTATACTCATGCCCTTTGTTTTTGAATTTGTCCCTGCTGAAATTCATCTTGCTGATTTTTGTTCAATATTCTAACTTGTCAACAACCTCCTGATACTGTTCTGTTAGGTCTCTGCTATCCCCCCATCACTGTGTCATCTGCAAATTATATAATCATATTTTCCTGCCCCTCATCCAAATCATGTATAAATATGTTGAACAGCATACAGCCTAGAAAAGAGCCCTCTGTTTCCTATCAGTGTGCTGCAGAGCCATTGATGGACAGTCATTTGGTGATATGATTGTTCAGCCAGCTCTGTATCCATCTAATGGTAGTATAATCCAGCCTACTAGAATCTCATGAAAACTCAGATACTTTACTGAAGTCAAGATGCTATATCCATTACATTTTCATGGTCAACTAAATTGGTCACTCCATCAAAAAATATCAGGTTGATCTGGCATGACTCATTTTTCAGTAACCCATGCTGATTCCTGCAAATGCTACATTCTTTCCTCACAAAACTATTTTTTAATAATTTGTTACAGAATTTTGACACTTACTATTCTCTCCTCCTGTCACCTGTTACAATCCTACCAGGATTATCCTACCCTCTGTTAGCAGTGAAACCATATCTGTTTTCATCTTTTTATTTCTGCTGACATAGCCAAAAAAGCTTAACCCCAACTCTTGTTGCTTTTCGCTTCCCTTGCAAGCTTTAGTTCCTTTTCCGCATTTATTTAGTACCATTTATTCCCAACTATATCTCTTATTTTGTTACTAAATATTACTTGAGCAATTAATTCTCACTGCATTTTTGTTTCTCTTGACATTCCCATCTCTCACTTCAATAAAACAAATTGGTTGGAATCACATACAGCTATTTTTGCTTCTCTTGACAAACAGAACAGTTTTACTACCTTTCTGCCAGCATTTTCACATCTTAAAATTTCTTCATTTCCTGTTATTGGTGAACATTGTACCAGGGACATATATTTGTCTACTTGCTCTTAATTTTCCATATTTTGCAATCATGTTTGATAGAGAAAATAAAGTGACAACAACCACCGTCTTCAGTATCCTTTTTGCAATGTATACATATCTGATCCATATCCTTTTTGTACAGGGCACACAAAGTTCACTATAAATCATTCTCAGCCAACAATGCAGCATCATCTGTGTACCAAAGTTCTCAGATATTCAGTAACAAACCTTTAACATCATAAACATTCCTTATAAACAATGGATACTCTCATTCTCTACATTCTTTGTAGCTATCTTATATACCCATTATGTAGTTTATTTTTATCATTCATTTTTATCAGCATTCTCTTTTATACATTTTTCCTCACCCACAGCCTCTTTCACTTCATCATTGCACCAAAACTCCTTTTTTGTGCTTCTCATTAACATAAATGTATTGTTCTTTTTACAATTTTTATCATGTTTTTATTTTTATCACTTCCTAGCCGCACAAGAGTTATTTGATTAAGATGGGCAACCATATAAGTTTGCTAAATAAATAAAACAAATAATTCCACTGTATAATTGATTGCACTCTATAACAAAAGTGTTTTCACTTAACTCAAGCAGTTCCATATCCTTTCCATGAATCTGTTTTCCATTTATTTCATTGGGAGGTTAATCTAACCTCTAATATTATTTATTTATTATTTATTTAATGGATTTATAGGGCCACCCATCTCAAACTATGTGACTCTGGGTGGCATACAGCAAAAACAAACAAACCAACTCCCCCACAAACATAATATTAAAAAAACTACCCAGTATATAAAATATAAAATGGTGAGGAAACATAATTAAACAATGAAAAGGAGACTCCACAACTGGACCCAAACACCTGGGGAAAAAGCCAGGCCTTAATGGCTTTTCTAAAGGAAAGCAGAATTGGGGTCTGTTGTATATCGGGGAGAAGATCACTCCAGAGCACAAGTGTCCCATGAGATTCCAAGTTCAAAAGAAGGAACCTGGAGCATGCCCTCCCTATGGTCACTAAAGGAATTGTCTACAGCAAGTTTTGCTTCCCAAGTTGCTAGGTGGGAATACAGGAATACAGGGTATTCTGAGCTTAAAACACTAAAAATAGCTCTGTTACCTGGTTTGTTTTGGGCACTCCATTTCTCAGTTAAAAAGTTTTCAGATGCTTTATTTACAGTGTACAAAAGTTCTTTCCAAATTAGAGCATTGTAAGTTCAAGTTCAAACAATATTTTTAAACTAGTATCCTTCATATTTTATTTCCTTCCATTATAAGCCCAGTCATGCAAAGAAGCATAATTTTCCTGAAACATGGGTGAAGGTAAACAAAACCTGATCTTTCTAATGCCTGTATAGGGGATAAATAGGCAGATGATGTGTCCTAGTGTCCCACTAGTATCTAATATCTAAGAGTAACACACATCAAATCTAAGTTCCCCTTTATGTTCTGTTGGTGGAATGAATTATCTATCTGTTCTAGAAAAACAGACCAATAACATCAAATTTTATAATTGGCTGCTAGATGTAAATAGGGAAAGAAAATCCTGTATGCTTAGTCATTTGCCATTATGTCCTTTAACGTGTTTGTGTGTGCTCAAAATTTTCAAAATAAAGATATCTTTAAATATAATAAAACATATTTATGCTTACCTACTTTATTTCAGGCACTGTGCGGATTGAAATGTTTAGAAACATGCAAAATGCAGAAATTATCAGGAAAATGACTGAAGAATTTGATGAGGTATAGTACTGCACATACACAAAATATATTTTAAGCTTAAGTAAAATTGGACATGAAGAGAGCTTTAGTCTGATTATGTGGTCTATTTAAGGAGTTATATTGTATGAAAATAATAATTACATATCCTTGTAGGTAAAAAAAAGAAAAAGGAGTGGACTCTTAAGAGACATGAGCAATAGTTATGGCACAGAACTTTGAAGTCAGACTGATCTCAGTGACAGATTTAAACATAGATTTCATTATTTTTTTAAATTGCCTCAAATTAAGACCGCGGAAGCGTCTTCGGACAACGCTGGCTCTTCGGCTAACAAACGGAGATGAGCACCGGCCCCTAGAGTCGGACACGACTGTGCGGGGAAACCTTTACCTTTACTTTGCCTGGATTGCACCCTAGCAGTAGAAATATTTTTTTTTGTAGAATATTAAGAGGAACAAAATTTAGGAGTGGGTGTGGGAAAAGAAATTCAAGCATTGTTTTGGAGAAATAAAGATCTGACAGCAATTAAAGAATACATCAAGGAGCTATGTAATTAAAATTGTAGCCTACATATTTGGTATATAAAGTATGTATTTATTCTACCATACTTGCAATATTTTCTTATAGAATAAGCTGCAAGTTGTGAACACAAATTAATTAAAATATTATGAAAATATATTTAATGATTTAATGTGTAAGATTTAATACAGTCTCATTAATTTCTGTATGGTTAGCTTAAGTGTAAAGAGCCATTTATTTTTCAGTAAACATACATAGATTGTACTAAGGCCCTATAGTTTTTGTTTTGATAGAAGCACTCTATGACATTTCTATACCTCTGCCATCACTCACCAAAACTTGCTTATCTTGCCCTATCATAAAGAAGCTCCTCCTGTTGTTTTAAAATTTGTTTTTAAAAGAGCCTATTGAGGCACTTCCCATAACCTAAGAGACTAAAGTGTAAATTTTGTAGGATAACACATCAAATACTACTTTTTGTTCTGTTATGGAAGTGGGCAAGTTTTGTTCCATCAAGGATTTTATTTCAAGATCTGTTGGATGACATATGCCAGTGGTAGATGGGGCTAAAGCAGGTGGTGGGCCAACTATCCATTCTCTCTTTTACTGCTAACTTCTTTTTAGTTTCTTGACACAGTCTTCTCTCATCTTCAAGCAGTAGGCTGTCAGGGAAAGGCTAGTCCTTTCTTATGGGAAGTTGAATTGCTTGCTTGCAGAGGACTTGGGAAGTTTGGCAAAAATTAAGTTAAGCATTGGAGGCTATGTACCCATAGTGGGCTGTTCAGTAGATCCTAGTTTGGTATCTTACTGGACCTATTAGAATACAATTTATTCCTACCTGTATCATTCCTCTTTCAATATCCCACTGAAGATAATTCTTCTCTTCCATATATTGGGGCCTCTTTGTATCTGGTCATCTACTGTTACTTCTTTTTCTGTGTTGCTTATTCGTTCTTTGTGTTGAAGAATTGGTTTTATTTATGAAGATACTTTATTATTTATTGTTTCAACATTGCTATCAACAGTTCTGGATTATTTGAGAGGTATGATGTAGAACTAAATAAAGGAATCCACACACACATCCAGACAGATTATTCCTGGGTAACCAATCATAAGGGGCGTGGTGGCTCAGCGGGTAAGACGCCAGGCTTGTCGATCGCAAGTTTGGAGGTTCGAATCCCTAGCCCTTCATGCAGAGTGAGCTCCCACACTAGCTCCAGCTCTTGCCAACCTAGCAATTCGAAAGCATGCAAATGCAAGTAGATTAATAGGTACCACTTTGGTGGGTAGGTAGCAGCGTTCCACGCGCGTCATGCGGCCACATGACCGTGAAAGCGTCTTCGGACAACGCTGGCTCTTTGGCTAAGAAACGGAGATGAGCACCGGCCCCTAGAGTCGGAGACGACTGCACAAATGTGCGGGGGGAACCTTAACCTAATCATAACCCACAGTTTTAAATATTTTTATATGCTGATAACATTCAATTCTACATCTCTATCATGCAGTTTCTTAACTTCAAGTGCTTCTCTGATAAATTGGTTTGAAAATTTCAGTGTTTTCTGAAGCTCACATGTCCAAGGCCAAACATCACAGATCACTCTCCTTGCACTCGCCACTGACTATTAGTCATTAGTCATTGTCAACTATTTGATCAGGCATGAAATTTTTGTCTCTTTTTTCATCCCAATTCAACATACTCAGCTAATCACCAAACAATTTTTTTCTCCCTTGACAATATTTCTAAATATAGGGTTTTTTCTCTCTCTTTCTTTTGCAAAATTCTGAATCTTACCCTTGCCATCCTGTTCTTCACTATTATAGTCTTGCATCTGATTTTCCATTTTCTCATGATCTTCTACCTGTTCAGGCAGTTCTTTGCTTCCAATTTGAGCACAAATTGGTGCTTCAGAGCACATGGAGGTGCTTACATAGCACCTGTTTGCAAATATTTAAAAAAACCATGTCTTTTCCTGGGATTCTGCAGCTGCTCTCTGCAGTTCACACGTGATCACAGGAAAAGTCACACTTTATTTAAAGGTATGCAGACAGGTACTACATAATTGCTCTGGCATGCTTTTTTTATGCTCAGATCTGAAGAGCTTTGAGCCCTAATATCTATCCAGCGTTCTTCTTCCAAACAAATTTAACAATTTCGCTGTTTTTACCAATTATGACATCTCCTTAAATCCTAACATTGATTGTTCCCTACCAGATTCTGATAAGCTTCAAAGCATTTCAGTGGCGACGTACCCCACTGTTTTCCTTTTTTTTGTACTTTACTATTTTTTTCTTGTGAAATAACTAATTTGGATCCATGGTTCAGGTATTAGAAGATCTCCTGTTAACTTACAATGATTTTACCATATTTCCTTTTCTGCCCCATCTGTCTGACACTTCTTCCCAGAACACATAATATACTTCCTGCCCTAAAAATAAAAATCCCTCCTTAAAAAAATATTTATTACAGCATTATTTACCAGTATTAAATATCTCCTCAAATTTACCTTCTTCAGAAAGCTTTTGGAACAACTTCTCTAGTCCAGGAATGGGAGATGAAGCAATTAAATTTACATATTCTGTTGTTTTCATGTTTCTATCTGTAGCTCATATGATGAGAAACTATCAGATATGTTATTTGTGAAATACTATATGCATTGATAAAGTTGATACCTTAAGACATAGCTTTCCAAACTGTGTCGCGACACAGTACTGTGTCGCCTGCGGTGTGCAGGTGTGTTGCGCGAAAATCTGGAAGCGCTCATGGTGCGCCGCTGTGTGTGGCAGCGGCAGCAGTGCGCCATCAGCGCTTCCGGGTTTCGTGCGCACACCTGCACACCGCCACTGCCGCGGCCATTGGTGTGTGTCACCAACAGGAAAAGTTTGGAAAGTTCTGCCTTAAGAAATAGTTGGAATTTTTATCAAAACAGTCACCACTTTTCTGGTACCATGTCAGGACAGAGTGGACAGTTTTTTCTTTCAAGGAGATATATAATGGAAAGAGAGCTTTTTTCTTTTAAAAGGTCTTTATACGCTCAACATTTAACAAAAACCTGAAACATTTTCTTTTTGTTTGATTAAAAAGTTGATGAATTCAATAATCTGTATAAAGAATGCAAGTTCAGCAAAAGTAGGGGTGTGTGTTTATACACACATGCAGCATAGAAAAGGATAGGAAATTCTGTGGTACAATTTTTTGTCATGAGCAAGCTAAAATAAAATCTCTCTAGATGCCAGACAGGTTAGTAAATAACCCCAAATGCCCAGATACAGTATACTATTAGGTGTCAGAAATACCTAGTCTACTGAAAGAAAATTTCAAAAACATTTTCATATAAAAAATAGAATGACAGTCTTTCATGTTTATTTCCTTTTAGCCCCCAAATAATTAATTTTCTGGATCATAATTATAAATAATCAATATAAAATAAAATATAAAATTAAAATATTAATTTGTTTTGGAACATACGTATTAGAAATATGCTTTCCATGTTGATGGAGTTTTCTTATTGTTAGCACTAAATGCAAGAATGTTAATTAAATTCAGGTCCTCTGTTTCCTCTTACTGCTTCTTAGACAGCTACAGATCTGATGAGAACCAGATGGGATGCTAAGAAGTTAAGAGGGCTATAGGTTAGAGTGGGCAGTCAAAAGAAAAAAGAAAACATTCTGGAAGAAAGCAATGGCAAAATATTTCTGTATTCTTACCAAGAATATCACATGTACTTGTATATGAAGTCTTCAATGTTAATTCATTGAAGTTTGTTCCTTTTACCCAGGAGTTGAGGAATGCCAAATAATGCACATGATTCTTCTAAGATGCTATCTTATTACTTTGGATTTTTACTATCCCAAATGACATACTCATATTCTGGGTTTGGGACTCAAATCCATGTCACTTGGAAGTTAAACTGTGAACAATATTATATGCAAGTTTTAAAGCATCTTTTTTGCGTTAACAACCACTGTTGTTTATAACAAAAAATGAGTTTAGACAGCATGGACTATGTCAAGTTTCAAACCACAGGGTTGCACAGAAGTATACAGATTACTTTACTACTTTGTGATATCACACATCAAAATACAGATACAAAATACAGATCTAGCTGTATTTGTATTTAGTTGGAAATAGGTTTATCTCAAAATAGATAAAATACAATACAAATCCTAGAAGTAGAATTCCATTTTTTTCCAAATACAGGTAGTCCTTGTTTAGTGACTGTTTGCCGGTGATGAAAAAGTAACTTTATGACCAATCTTCGTATTTACGACCTTCACAGTCTGTAAAGCAAAGTAAAGCTGAAGTAAGATCATAAGCACAGTCGCAGTTTCACTTAGCAATCGCTTCGCTTAATGACTGAGTTGCCAGTCCCAATTGTGGTTGCTAAACAAGGACTACCTGTCAATCTTTTAATACTTGTTTATTTATTTAATAAAATCTATGCCAGCCACGGTTGGGAGACTCTTGGCAGATGACAGTAATTAAGTATATACTTAAAATATCCATGATAATAAAATATCCATGATTTTAAGAATATTATAAGAACGCTTGTTAACAGTCCAGGTGTCTTATCACAGTTCATGCGATGAAAACAGCCAAAGCAGGAATGTCAAGGCGAGCGGCTTGTTCCAATTAGCAAGGCTTTCGGCACAAAAGCAAACACGAGTCAACTTCTACAATGCTTGACACGTGTACCCATGAAACCATGACAGGCGAACGGAGCTAAAGTGGAGGGAGACTGACAGGATGGCAAAACGGGACGGGTCTTATGTAATATTCTGTATTCATGAAAAAGGGGTCCCCGCCCCCCAGTCCGTGCAATTGGCTCCTGCCTGCAAACCCCGCCCCCCCGGTCCATGCAATTGGCTCCCGCCTGCAAACCCCACCCCCCTGGTCTGCGCAGTTGGCTCCCGCCTGCAAACCCCGCTCCCCTGGTCCGCGCTCTGGCTCGGATCCTCCTTCCGCGCCATTCCTGCCGGGTTTGAAAAATGGGACAAAATTGAGATTTTTATGAAAACGACGGGACGGTTGAAAAATGCTAAAAAAACGGGAGTGTCCCGTTCAAAATGGAACATATGGTCAGCCTATAATATAGCCAACTAAAATATAGAGGCATTTCAAGTCTTTTACCCGACACTTAAAAGATAAAATAACTCAGCTCTTGGAAATCATAAAAACACCATTAGACAATGAAACTAAGGTTAGATATAAAAATCAAAAGATCATACATAATAGAGTATAATTGAATTGGAAATACTATTTTATCTTGTCTCCCCACGCAAAGAGGGATATCCATAAAACAGGACAATTTTGTTTTGAGCTTGAAGAGAACACATCATAGTACAGATTGCAATTTAGCCAAGCCAAAACATTTTGATTGCTCCAAGCTTCAGCCACCCCCCTCCAAACCCCTGCAGAGGTCATTCAGAGCATGAAGACTATGTTTGATGGGCTTTCCCTTTCTCCTTCGCCTGATCTGTGTGCCTGTATGCCCACCAGTCTTCCTAGTGTCTTTGTTTCTGTACCTCCTCTTAGCTGCTTTAACTTATTTAATTATTTATAGAATTAATATATTTTTAAAGAATTTATGGTACACCATCCTTCAATTCAAGAGTAGCATATCCCAGAAGTGCTGGGTAGATCAGAGGGAGGGGAAGGTAGACTGGTTGGATATGCCATGCTTGAATTCAAGGGTGGGGATGGTGTGACATAGATGCTCCCTTAAGCCTCCATCCTTGAAGTCAAACATAGCATATCCAATTAGCTCACTTGTCCTTCCCCAACCTTTCCACTGCCTTCCTTTCTCTGTTTCCTTTGCTGTTGTTGATGGCATTGCCATTTCCTGCTTTCCCCATCCTGAAACACTTCTGCCTGAAAAATAAATTTTACACCCAGAGAAGCATATTTTGTTCTGGACACAGACCACCAGAAACTGTTCCATACACACAATGTTTTGCATATCTCTCCACATGTCTGTGTTTAAAAAAGTAATCCTCATGTATGACATGTTCATCACTTTTATTTTCCTGATTATCAGCACAATGTACCTTTATTTGAAATTACAAGTTTTTGGTCATTCAGATAGAATTTAGACAAGCTGACTAAAACTTAGCATGTTTTTTAAAGATAGTATGTGCATTTCGTCTTCCCTCAGGACAGTGGCGACTATCCACTTACCATGCCTGGGCCACAGTGGAAAAAGTTCCGATCAAATTTTTGTGAATTCATAGGAGTACTAATACGACAATGTCAATATAGCATCATCTATGATGAATATATGATGGACACAGTGATCTCACTTCTGACTGGTTTGTCAGATTCGCAGGTTCGAGCTTTCAGACATACCAGTACACTTGCTGGTAGGTACATTTTAAAGACAAAGCATACAAAACAATGCATGTTTACATTGTCACAAGTTTGTGTATTATTATTGATCTTTATTATCTTTGGGACAATTTATTCAGGTGATATGAATATGTATTTTCATATGTGAATTGTTCAAAAGAAATTTATAATTGTTCTAGTTTGAAACAGTACACTTACAGAAATGCCTGGATCAGCTAGTTCTGGGGGAAACAAGGTGTTACAGATTAAGAGCACTCCAACAAAAAAGATTTTGCATGTGACTTATTTTTAATCTATTTGCCTTTCTTTTTCTGTAGAACTATAAAAGCCATAAAACTGAATCAATACCTCTCTTTATAAACCTGTCCTGTATTACATTTCTTGATATGATATTGTACAAATGAACCTTGAAAAAAACTTGTTTATGTACAGTCATACTTCTTTTTAATGGACCATTTGAGGGGGGGACTTGTCTCTTACTTCTTAATGTCTATTAAATATAAAAGTACTTCACTGTATGCTTTTTGTGTATTACATAAATTACATAAATTAACGCAGCTGATATCATTCCACAAATAATAAAGGCGGGATAAAAATTTAATTAAAAAATAAATAATAATATAAATTGAAATAGTCTCATAAAATTAATGTAAAATAATGTAAATTTAATTGCTTCATCTAAACTAGTTTGGATGAAGTGGACTTGTCTACTGTTTTAGGGGAAAGTCCAAATGAAAATTTGGTCTATTGCATTCAAGGAAACATATTTCTCTCTTTCTCCCTCTCTCTTTCTCTCAGAAATGAAATAATTGCTATGCAGGGAATAAATTTCCCTAATCTTGGTAATATCCCAGAGAAAAGTGATTTTACTTTTCCCCATTGAAATTAATGGTTAGATTAACTCTGGAAAATAATTGTTGATGATCAGATTGTAAAGTAACAATAGTCATATTTAATTAGACAGATGGAATAAAGAAGAAAGTTGTACTTGCAGCCCCATCCCCTTCTTTCTCTCTCTTCCATGCATGGCAGTCAGAGGCTTTAGAGCAGGGCTTTCCAAAGTTTTCCCGCAGCGACACACCAACCACCGTTGGTGTGTCGCTGCGGGAAAACCCGGAAGTGCCGCCATTGCGGCAGCGTGCAAAAACCCGGAAGTGCTGCTGCCGCTTTCAGTTTTTGCATGCTGCTGTTGGTGTGTCGCCGCGGGAAAACCCGGAAGCGCTGATGATGATCAGCGCTTCCGGGTTGTGTGGCGACACATCAGACTGTGTGTGGCGACACACTTTTGTGTCGCGACACACAGTTTGGAAAGCTCTGCTTTAGAGAGTTGTACCCATCTTTTCCTGAATTTGAGTTCAGCTCTCTGCGCAAACCAAGCCTTGGATAAAGCCGGAATGCAGGTTGTGTGGATTGTTAATACAAATACAGGTTCAGGTCTCCTTCTGACTTCCAGCTGAATGTATGAAGACTGAGAGTGGGAAATAAGAAAATGGTAGATTTGGTCCAGTGTGTTCAAACTAGGTCTTGCTCAAATTGAACTCCTGCATGGGTTCTGATGAATCCCGAAGAGGACTGATACCTTTATTATTTGTTACTAATCACTGCAGTTTTAATGGGAACTTCATGCTAAATGAATATATATCAGCAAATTCTGTAGTTTTTTTTGGTGTGAAAACTATTGAGTATAAGCTTTTAGGATTACATACTGAACTACTATAGTTCACAGACAACAATAAGCCAGGATTGCTGTTGCTTATCTTCACTTCCACAGACAATGGGTAAATAAACCAGAAAACTGCAGTGCTTCTAATATTATATATGGAATTTGCAGGGAGGCTTTCTCTTGACTCTAAGTTGGTTTATATACTGCTGTAAGACATAATTACACAGATTCTGGCTGATTGTTATATTTTACACCCATTTTTTACTTCAAGGAAAGTAGATCAGAAACTTATGCTTCTAGTTAGTATTAAGCAAATAATTGTTTCAGACATGCAACCTGATTTGGTTCTGTTTGTGGGTAAAGCATGGTTTTGAACAAATAAATTTGCCATATTTGGATGTACCACCAAATTGGTTTACCACTAAACAGATGTTTCTGATCTCTTCCCTTCATCTTGGAGAGAACATCAGCATGCATACCCATAGACCATGCTATCTTGTGTCCATAACTGGAGACATGATAAAATTTATAAAGTACTGAATACATCTAGCTCTAGTTATTTGATAATACCATATAGTGAATGTAATATTTAGGGCAAGGAAGGAAAGAGAATATATTCCAATCCTGGGTTTTTTTTAAAAAAATATTAAGTTAATTTAGGCATGGAAAAAAAGAACTGATTTTGTTTGTGTGCATTTTTCCTAGCTATGAAGCTTATGACTGCTCTTGTGAATGTTGCCTTAAACCTGAGTATTCATCAGGATAATACACAAAGACAGTATGAAGCTGAGAGAAACAAAATGATTGGTAAAAGAGCTAATGAAAGACTGGAGCTGCTCCTTCAGAAACGGAAAGAGGTAGATCACTGTTCAGAGTGATTGTCATTGTTTGTTTCACCTTTCATAAAGCTGTTCAGAAAGGATACAAATTCATAGTTATTGGTATTTTATAGTTCAGACCAGCAGGCACAAAATTGTGGAGAGCTGCAATTGATTTTTGCATATAAACTGTCCGTTTAGTAAAAAATTAACTTGGATAAGCTTTCAAGTAGCATTAAAATAAATGATTCTTGCATCATTCCATATCAGTTAATACTTAACAGAAATACTGCATTTTTTTGCAGTGAATAAGAAAAGATAATTCAATCCTTGTAGTTAGATGTTCCAAAGCCTCGTGATGAATAGTTTCTTAAGTTATAATTTATTAATAACTTAGATTTTCAAGATTTTGCATATAGACATATCATTTGGACAGGTAAATACTTTTCTATACAATTAAGTGTTACCACTTTAAAATAAAATCTTATTTATTTATTCAACATAATTAGAGTGAGACATTGCTTTGTATTTTTTCTTTCATTTTGGTTAGTTGAGTGAGGATTTTATTCATTCAGTTAATTGGACTTCGGCAGTAGTATACTTTTATACTTCAGCTCACAATATAAAAAACATGTGTATACAATGAGATAAATAAAAAATGCAGCAAAGAAAATAAAGAAGATGGCAAATATAGACAACTAACTTCAAAACATATGCAACATGTGACAAATACATCTAACGGGGCTCCATCCACCCTATTCCAAGGCCTGGGAGAACAGCCAGATCTTTAAGGATAAGATACTAATTAATGCCAGTTTGTGTGGTTTACCAAAATCTCCTCCTCCATCCATTTACATTTTTGTTAAATATTTTACATATGCAATACACACATACAGGTAGCCTTCACTTAATGATCATTCGTTCAGCGACTGTTCGAAATTATGACGGCCTGAAAAAATGGACTTACGACTTCCGGTGGGGACATGGTGGACTGAACAGCTGTGCCCGCAGGCTCCGCAGACAGAACTGACAACGCGGCTTTTTTTTTTCTTTTTTCTTTTTTGGGCTCAGGCAGGTTTTTCCTGAAGCCCAGGAGTGTTTTCATGGACAAGAAAACACTCGGAATCATCCCATCTGTCCTCAGGAACGGCGACTTGTAGCCAGAGGATTGCAAACGGCGTTCACACTCGTCCGGTAAGAGCCACCGGGAGGCTGGGACGTCAACATTTGCAAGCTGTGTTGTAGCCTTAAAGAGACACCATGTTTGGCCACCCCATTTCTAAATCACCCAATTTATATCTTTTTAAGTTTATGTACCCTAAGAGAGGCTTTCTACAGCAAGGAGAAGCGGGCTCTCTTGGCGCTTATTTTCTTTGGGGTTAAAAAAAAATATTTTAAGTTTTGGCTTGTTTCCCATCCAAATATTAAGGAGGATTTAAGAGTAAATAATTGTTTCCCTGATACTATTTTTTGTACTGGATTTGAAGAAATTACTATTCTCCTACACGTTGAATCAGCCAATTTCAACCTTCAGCTTTCTGTCTTCACTTTCTCCTGAGAACAGTCTGCTATTCACTCTCACTTCATGTAAACAACTTTCAAATGTCCTCATATCTTTGACTTTCGCTGATTAAGCTCCTAGGGGGTGCCATAATCTACTGCGAGAGGCATGGAGGAATTTAGGCAGACTTTCTCTGATTTCCATCAAGACCTTAAGCAAGCTTTTTCTGATTCTTACCAACTTTTTATGCAAGGCATTCAGGACGTTATGGAAGATATGAGCTTTAAGTTTGAAGATGTCGTGGATGAAATGGAGGAATTTAACAACGTTAGGAATGTTTCTTCGACTTTGGCTTAGATCGACAAGACGATCTGCAGCGGTGGCTGAGGCGACGGCAAGGCAGAGCTTTGTGGGGGCGGCGACAAGGCAAGGTCCTTTTTGGAGGCGCGTTTCTCAGTGTCTGGAATCGAGGTTGGTGATTCCTGGCGAGAACGGTTGTCTCCGACAACCTGTGGAGGTTCCCTTCACCTTTTAAGTCTTTGGCTTTCCTGCCGTTGGCGTGCGGGAGCCAATCGTGCCTCATGCTGCTCAGCACACCTTACCAGTGTCCTTTCATGCGCGCTGATAGGCGGGGGTGAGTCTTCTTGCTGGGTCTCTCCAATTGGTGGCTCGATTTCCCCTTCAAGTTTCCCGCTTTCCCCAACACTCCTTCCCGCGCTTTCCCCAGTGATCCCTTCATCCTCCGTTTCTGCCTCAGTCTCCATCCTGACATCCAGGAGGCTACAGCCGCCCCAGCCCGCATTCGTTCACCCAGCTGCCTTCTCTCCCAATTCCCTGCACCGACCTTTCGCCTTTTTTGTCCAGCCGTCACAGGTGACACAGAAGCTCCTTGCTGTCTTTGCTGACTCCTTTTCAGACCCAGCTTCACCGGCGAAGGTTTCCTCCAGGTGACTCCCTTTGGAACACTGTCTTCAGAAAGTTACGCTCTCTTCTCAGAGCTTTCGGAAAGGGGGGCAGCTCTCCAAAGTCTGTGCAGACTTTGGAAGCTTGCGCTCTCTTCTCAGAGCTTTCGCAAAGAGGCCAGAGAACTTCCCTCTCTTTCCGAAAGCTCTGAGAAGACAGCACAACTTTCCAAAGACAGCATTCCGAAGGGGGCCACGTGGAGGAATTGTTCGCCGGAGAAGCTGGGTCTGAAAAGGAGAAAGTCTTTCTTTCTATAAAGGAGTTTACCTGTGCTTGAATTATTTTTCTGGTTTCTGAGGTAAGATAGTAAAGAAATGTGGTTCACATTTTAATATGATCCAACTTAATTTGTACTTCATATAAATACTGTGCAAATCTGAAAGTAGTTATTAGTGTTTTTATACTTGTCCAGATATTGCATATCTTTAATACAAAAGCAAATAAAATATGTTTGGGAGCATTATTTAGAAAAAAGTGTGTCAGGGAGCCCTAAAGAGCTTTGAGCTATTTCTTTGATAGCCATCTCAGGGGTTAAGTGAACAATTTTATCCACAAAGTATATTGCAAAATGGTCCTGCAGCTTTCAATTATTCTTTTATGTCACTAATTGCAGTAAGCATTTGCTATTCAGTTCACAGTTCACATAAAGCTAATATGTAGTGATGAAATTTGCTGTCATCACTGTTAAAGTAGGCTCTTACATGAACAGTAGCCTGAAACCAGTCAGATTTTGCCTGAGTCTTCCATTGTTTTCCATTTTGTTTGTCATTCTCTTTTTTCCATTGTCAAATACTCATGCTCCAAATTCTCCAAATTCCAGATAACAGTTTTCAGACTAGGAAGATTGCTGACCAAAATAATCAGGAAAATCCCCCCAAACATAGAAAAACATCTGGCAACATAATCCTATTGGATAATTTTAATAGGTCCCCATCCTTGCAAATTAGAGAATCTAAATATAATGAAGTTGTGTTCTGTATATATGTGGGACCATCTTGGATTTCTCCCTCAGGCATGCATATGTTATCCTATTTCTACTCCAAATAAATATTGAGTCAGGAATATAATCTATTGGAGCTTCTGGGTGAGGAATGGTGAGCTAAGATGTCTCCAGAGGAACTGCAGCTAAGATTGAAGGACTGGCAAGTAGACTGGTCCCTTGAAACGTCTCTGGATAAGGAGAGGATGGGAGATTGCCCACTTGTGCTCCGGATGGCTGCTCCTCATGAGGAGACTGCAGGACAGCAGTTTCCCACAGGTTTGAGTGCTGAGAGATGAAGGGAACCATCATGCTCTCAACCGCAGTGGAGCCTTTTAAAGGACACTGAGTTCACTAACCTCACTTTTTAATCACTTTCGGAAATTGCCTATTTAACTACTTCAAGGATATTAGAGATCTTCAAAATGACAAGTTTGAAAAGCCACCTGGTGAGTTTACTTTCATTCTTGAATAAAAGAAAGATTAACTATAAGTTTAAGAACTTAAAGAATTAGAAATAAGTGGTAAAAAGCTAAATAAGACTTTGATTTTAAAAAGTTATAAATGAATTAAGGGACCAGACAAACTTGGAATAATGGAATATTAAGACTTTTGCTATAAGATTTTGGAAATAATTTTACAAATAAACAGCACCTTTGTGGAAACTAATCTCTTTAGTCTATTCTAAATCATAACAGAAATCTGAGACTTTATGATTGAAGAAATTGAACACTAGAGGAGACTAAAGATTCTAGGCAGAAAGGGAAAAGGAAAAAAAGTGAAAAGCCTGCCTCTTGTCTTTGGTATTAAAACTTGCAAAATGACAGAAAATGCTATGACATTTTCAATGCTTCAGCAGATCTTTGAAGAATGGGGTCAAAAAATAGCTTCAATCTCAGCAATGATGTTTGATGTTAAAGAGTACATCTTAGAAGATTTACAGGATAAAGAGATGAAACAAACTTTGCCTGATATAGAAATATCAGAACATAAAGAATTTGCAGAAATATTGGAAAATAAAAAAAAAACATGGACAACAAGACAGAGAAAACAATTAAACTGGAAATACAAATGACAAGCCAAGAAATTGACCCGGCTAAGGACTTTTTACTGGACTTACAAAAGAAGTTGGTTTAAGCCTTGAAGAAACCTTCAAGATGGGAAAAAGAAAAATTGAAGAGAGATCAAATCCTATGACACCATTTGAATGAACTAAAGATTAAGATTGTTAGAAGCAAAAGGAACAAGTACAAAGTTGGTTTGCTTGATCAAGGTTAAAATGAGAAATGTATGTATAAATCTGGGACCCCTTTATGGATATTTTGCTGACACCAGGACTGAAATGTTTATTTATGGATTTGCATATGGATAAGAGATGGGTTAGGGGAAGAAGAGATACTTGCATGTAACTTTATAGGGGGTGATGAATTATTAAATTTGTTTGTATTGTGATGAAGACTGGAAGTTACTTCTTTAAATATTTTTTTCTTTTTCTTTCTACAACTTTTATTCTTTTTTTCCTTACTCTTCTTTCTGAATTTAGCTTGTATTTTCTTTTACTATTGATATTAAAACTTTCAATAAAATTATTTTTTTTAAAGGAATATAATCTATCAAAAGTACTGAGCTATATATAATTAGGGCTACAGCTGTTATAGCAGCCATTAAAAAAAAGACTGTAGCTGTGATATTTAGGTGATGAATATTAGGAAGTATTTCGTGTTTATTGTCAGTCTTTATTATGTGTAATGTTAACTGTGTTGACATGCCCCAGGATGGTGACTTATATATGTGTTTAAATAAAAGAATTAAATAAAAATAATCATATTTAATTATATTTCAGTTGCAAGAAAATCAGGATGAAATTGAAAATATGATGAATTCCATTTTCAAGGGAATATTTGTCCATAGATATCGGTAAGTGAGTAAAAAGACATTGTGAGATCTAGGCTAATGTTCAAAAACAATATTTTTTCACTGGCCTGCTTAAAATGTATGAAATAGATGGAATAAAAACTCCAATAATTAACATATTATGAGAATCCATGTAGTAAAATGTTTAAATTGTTGGGTTATGGCTGGGGAGACCCAGGTTCAAATCCACCCATTGCTATGGAAACTTCATGAGTGGTTTTGGGCCAATCATTTCCTCTTAACCCAACCCACCTCACAGAGTTGCTGTTGTGGAGAACAGTTGAGCAGGGAGTGCTGTGTACACTATCTTGAGCTCCTGCAACAGCAGGACACGGAGACTCGGAGTTGTGCTAAAAACATCATGGAAAAGATGGATTTTGAAAAAAATAAAATTGGGCTTCACGGAGGACATAATTATGGACTGCCTTCTGTTCATTCAGGGAAAGGATGCAGGTGCTTTATAGAACTGTAAATTCTGCATTCTTGTATGTTCTAAATCACCTATATAAAATAATTCTGATTTCAAACCATCCTCACTGATTAGCATTAGGGACAACAAAGGACAAATGGCAGTATCATTTAAAGGAGTAAAATGCTAAGAAAAAAATTAACATCACACTAATTTTATATGCAAAATTAAACAAGATAATACATTTTCACCATTGTTTTTTATAGTGATGCTATTGCTGAGATTAGAGCTGTTTGTATTGAAGAAATTGGAGTGTGGATGAAAATGTACAGTGATGCCTTCCTGAATGATAGTTATTTAAAATATGTTGGTTGGACACTTCATGACAGAGTAAGTGCTGCGTTGCTGTAAAATATGCTATTTTCCTTTTTGATTCAAAATGGAATTTTGCTTTCTCATACTTTTTCAAGCTTTGTTACATTTAACAGTTAAGCTATATTCTATCAAATCCATTTGGTTCATTTATATATAACCACGATTGATAAGCTTATGTCTGCTGCCACCTCTTCCATCTGCTTTTCCTTATTCGATATAAGGAAACATATCTTTACAATGCATTTTGTGTATATCTATTCAGCCTATATAAAGAAAGTATCAGTGTTGCTAGGCTAAAAGAACTAGGTTATTCCTGTCTGTAGTCAGCAGTGTGCTACAACATTCCTTTATATCTCATATGATAAACTGAAACAAAAAAAGCATTTAATTGTCAGTGCAGTTAAAAATTTTATTTTTATAACTTGTTCTCTCAAAACTGTGTAATACTCTCTTGACAGAACGTCGATGAAGGTTCTCAGTCATCCAGATGGAACAGTCTGTGGCTTGAATCATGTCAACTGGATTTCTATTTTCTCAGTAGAAACGTTTCACTCCTTATCCAAGGAGCTTGGACTGAAGAAGCTCCTTGGATAAGGAGTGAAACGTTTCTACTGAGAAAATAGAAATCCAGTTGACATGATTCAAGCCACAGTCTCTTGACAGAACATTTTTGAATTGACATTTTTCCTTTAGATTAATAGTACTGTTCTGAAAACCTGATAATGTTGCTCCATGCTCAGGTTATTTATAGATAGTCAGTCCTTCAACTTTTAAGAACAAAGTACTAAACCTTAACTGGCAGACAATTTCGACTGTACTAGCTTTATGTGTCAAATCACTTTTCCTGTAGGGTTCAGATCTTCCCCTTTTTGAATGGAAAAGTATGAAAAGTACCAATATTGTTAATCTTGCTGCTAATTTGGGCGGGAGGGGAGGTCACACTGAAGATTTTGTAAGTCTACTTTTTTTAATCCAAAAGTGTTAAAGTGGACTTTATTTTTCATTCTATTCATCCAAAGTGTGTAGCTTATCATACAATCTACCAGGAAGCTATTTGGAAAGTTATATTGCTACCTCTCTATCCCTATCAGTTATCCTTATCATTTTAAAATGATGATTTTAGCAGATGTCAGCTGACAGAGTTATACAAGGAAAATTGTGTTCAAAGATTTACCTGTTTATACTGAAATATGAAGATTTGGATGCCAGTGTGAGTGGGGACAAAATATTCTCTGAATCCCAGCCAAAATTGTTATTGGTGATGTTGTTGTTGTTGGTTTGGCTAGGATTCGGGAGATGATATTATTATTATTATTATTATTATTATTATTATTATTATTATTTATTTATTTATTTATTTATTTTCTTAAAATCCTTTCAATAGTTTTTTTCTATTTTTTCTATTTTTCTATTTTGTATTGTGGCTGCAAGAATGCAGTTTTAGAGTGCATCAACAAATGCAACGTCCAGATAACAGGATGTAATAGTTCCCATTTTTTTTAATGTTGGTTGTGTGCTGAGCAAAGGGATGGATTTGATGGCATAAATGGCCTTCCAACTGTGGTTCTATGTGAATATGGCATTTCAGGAAAAAAAATTTCCAGCAGTGATGTTAGTAGTACTGCTTGAAGGAAGCATTAGTTCAGGATGGTAAGACTGAATTGGTATATGATACCCAAGCTGTTAAAATGACTTTTCTGGGCAGTTCTACACAAGGCACTTCTACTCTTATGTCATGGTAGATTTCTTCTTATAATTATTATTTGAGTGGTCTGTGTCCTATTTTATAATTCTCAATGCAGCTGGAGTTATGTATTGTATTATTTAGGTTTTTGGAGGGGTATATGTGTGCGCGCACACACACACACTCTACCACTCTAAATGCTAGATGTGGTCTATTGTTGCAAGTCGTTCCAAAAATTTAATGGGAAGGCAACTAATAAATATAAAAATGATAATTTTGTGCCATAAAATATTACTTAAATTGAATTGTTAAAAATGCTGATACATGCTTTTCTTCTGCATTTTATTACACTTAGTGAATTCTATTATGTTTTTAATTTAGCAAGGTGAAGTGAGATTGAAGTGTCTGAAAGCTTTGCAGAGTTTGTATACCAACAGAGAATTGTTCCCCAAATTGGAGCTATTTACAAATAGATTTAAGGTAAGGGTAAGATTTGTAAAGTGCATAGAAGTTAACCTTAAAGTTAAGTGATCATTTTGGTTGCTGAGAACAGCATTATATGGCAGTTAAGTTAATCTTTTAAATCTTAAGCAATTTTTTGTGACAGATATGTGGCATAATGTGCTATGCTGCAAATGTGGAATATGTTTTCTTTGAGAAAATTTCTTTAATACATTGAATTTCTAGAGCGTATGAACCATATAACATACTCCGTGAACAAAAGTACACACATGAATTGCTCTGCCTAATGACAAAGTTCTGACTGGCTTTGCTGGGAGTATCCAGGCACAAGTCTGGGATTTATTAATCAGCAGTTCTGTAGAACATGTGATGAGTTGAGATTTTGATTTCTTTAAATGTTTTTGTCCTATTTGGTTTTTGCCCTGTCACTTGTCTCATGTCCACCCTCTTCTTTATTTGTTTGCTTTTTGTAATGTTCTTCACTGCATGACAGCTTCTTTTCTTTGAATGGCTGTCATGCAGCTAGGCATACCATTTAAATGACCCAATCAGATAGGCAGAGATTGACTTTGCACTGAATCATTGGCCACTGAATATGCATTCCTCATGAAATTGCAATTCATTAATCATTATCCGTGCAGTCAGAAACTGCCTGTTTAGCTGGATCACTTACTGATTAATCCTATTTATTTTTAATATTCTATATCCCATTCATGTATGTACCATGTAGTGATCCAGAATACTTGGGTGCTTTCCTCTCCATCTAATAGGACACGAGTTTCTTTACTAGGAGCAACAGTTGGCTTAGACAGTGGGATTGGACTAGGACAAGGGTCGGAAATGGCGGCTCGCGAGCCAGATCTGGCTCTTTGGCCCCTTGACTCTGGCTCTCTCTCTCTCTCTGCCGCCCAACATCCGGAAAGCCGGTCTCCGGAAGCAGCAGGCTTCAGCCCGCCTCTCTGCTCTCCTTTGGCGCGCGCTGATTGGTGGAGGCTCAGAAGGAAGGACGCCTCCACCAATCAGCGTCTCTGTTTCTTCTCCAGGAGAAGAACCCTGGAGAAGAAACAGAGACGCTGATTGGTGGAAGCTCAGAAGGAAGGACGCCTCCACCAATCAGCGTCTCTGTTTCTTCTCCAGGAGAAGAACCCTGGAGAAGAAACAGAGATACTGATTGGTGGAAGCTCAGAAGGAAGGACGCCTCCACCAATCAGCGTCTCTGTTTCTTCTCCAGGAGAAGAACCCTGGAGAAGAAACAGAGACGCTGATTGGCCCCCGCCCGCAAACCCCGCCCCCTGGCTCTCGAGCATTTCAAAATGTGCACGAGCATGTCAAAATGGCTCCCGGCATAAAAAGTTTGCCGACCCCTGGACTAGGAGGAATCTCTGACTTTTTCTGTAGAGCCAATCTTTCTCCTGCTTCTTCAGTAAATGGATGGAGGTTTCTGAGTCTTCTGCATTTTGCAGGTTAGACCACAGTTTTAAATGTAAACATTACTCTCCCCAAATAAACTTTTTCCATGAGTAGCTCCCATGCAACTGGGTATAACATTTAAATGAGTCAGCTATCTGCAAAAGGGTTGATTTGCACTGAACCACTAAATCAACCCCTTCGCAGAGAATTGTGCTGATTCTTTTATTTGAACTTGGGGAGACAGGACCCTCTCCATAAAAAAAATGTATGGATTAATCCTATGTAAACATTCATAACCTATATCCCACTGATCTATGAATTTCTGCCCTCTAATGATTCAGGACCATGAGAATTTATAAACTCATACTTGCTTTGAGTATGGGGGAAAAAGTTACCTGTTCCATAGCAAGAGTTTCATTTTAGCAAGTTTGGAAGAGTCCTGGTACAACCTAACATTATTTCCATAGTAGGACTAAATTAGCATTACTGCAAACTTCTTCCACACTCTATATACCTATAACTTGTTTCAGATGTGGCTTAAACACCACCTACTATTTATTTATTTATTTATTCATTCATTCATTCATTCATTCATTCATTCATTCATTCATTCATTTAATTAAATTTATATTAATGCCCATCTCCCCCAGTTTTTTTTCTTCTACTTCTTTATTTCTGGAGTTTTAACTATATTGCCTGATGAAAAAATCTTGGCAACTTGGAAGCTTGTGGAAAATTTTGTAAACTTGTGGTGGCCTAATAAAAGTATAGTCTTTTTTTGTAGCTAATATGCCACATGCACACAAATGCAAATATATACATACAGAGAGACAGACAAATAAACAGAATACATCTATCTCTACTGTCTATCCATTGATAATGCTTTTCTTTATTAATTCTGAAGAGGAAATAACAGTAGTTATTACATGTCTTATAACCATGAATAGTTTAGTTTACCAAGTCTTTAATGTGTTTTGTGTAATCTTCTCTTTTGAAATAAAAACAGTTTGGTATTGGTTTAATCCAGGTAAGATGGACATGCTTCATGTGGCACAACCTGCTAATCTCTATAGAAGTGCAAAAGAAATTTTTGGGTGGAGTTGCATTTGTGTTACCCCCAAACTATGGAAATAACAGTATGTCTATGAAGGTTCTCAGTCATCCAGGTGGAATTGTCTGTAGCTTGAATCATGTCAACTGGATTTCTATTTTCTCAGGAGCGAAACGTTTCCACTGAGAAAATAGAAATCCAGTTGACATGATTCAAGCTACAGACATATGGAAATAACAGGTTTCATTGGTTCCCAGGCATGCTTTCATCAGCTTTGGGTGATTCGCTAGTTATGCCCCAGACTGGGCTTCACTTCTATCATTATAACCTTTTTATATCTAAAGTACTGTGACATAAAGCAAATGGCTAACTTGTTCAAAAGCACAGCTCATTAATTTTAAAGCACTAAGACTGTGTTGTTTAAGTTTCACTGTAACTGAAATTGTTTAGCTCAAAGAGTTCCTGTTCATATGTTTGCCAAGGAGATCTGTGATATGTGCAAGCTTAAGGGTTCAAGCTATGAACCAGTAGCTACAAAAAGCCTTTTTATCTGTTTTTAAATTGACCTAAAAAGACACAGAAATTCCAATTAACTTTTGATTGATGTGGGATAATATTCTAAATTTACATAGATATTTTAACTGCTCACTTTAATTTGTATTAAAAATAGTTTAATGTTAAATTTATAGTTTATGTGTATGTATTTCTGTTTTATTTATTTTCCTGGGATTGTGTGGCAATTATCTGAGCCCAAGAAAAGATACAGTTTATTTAAGGAGGTGCCCACAGGTGTAGCATGTACACACTGACAGTAGCTTGAAAGCATCGACTCGGGCTTGGATCTAAAGCACAATACACCCACAATTAAAACCTAATTTTATGTAATGTAAATTAAAACAAACCTGTATTAATTTAATTATTAAAATTAAAGGCCAACTTAAAGAAATGTGACCTGACAATATTTCTAAAACATATCTATAGAAAAAAATATACCCTGTAAATTATTAGACAAGGGGCTCTTCACCTATCATTTTCTAAAAAGCAAACAGGAAGTTTATAGGATATCTTTTAAGGCATTTATTTTTAAATAATCTCATACTGAAGTACTTAATAGCAGACACGTTTGGTTATGTGAACACTGCCTATGAGGCTTGTTTATTTATATTTCTTCTGCAGTATATAAGATTTTTCTAGCATTATTTTAGGTAATACATGATATAGGAACATTTCCTGCATTGTTTTGGAAGAAGTAACTTATCACATGCAATAATTAGATGGGTTGCTTATTAAAATGTGTGTGTTTTATGATTCCAGTTTCTTCTGGAAACATGTTACATTCTATCATTTCAGGATCGCATTGTATCAATGACACTTGATAAAGAATATGATGTTGCTGTAGAAGCCATTCGATTAGTCACACTAATACTTCAGTGAGTATATTTTAAGGTAGTAGTTTCCATTCAGCAGTAATATTTTATGCTAACAATACATTCTCCTTCCTGTGCTGCTTTATTTATACACTGATGCACTTCTTGAATTAGATTTGTACTATACTAGTTTTTCAACTTTATTTATTATATTTGCTCATTTAGCCTTTGGGTACCTCTGCTTAGCAGAACTCAGGATCACTGAGAACATTAGAAATAGTATGTGTATTGCAAATTCTGACACTTTCTCCACTCTATTCTGTGATTCCACAGTTCCCTCCATGATTTGCTTTAGTGGTAATGCAGCTTAATATGCTAACCTTGATTCTTCTTCCTGACACCTGTATATCATATAAATGTATGATGTGCCTGCAGAGAAGCATTAGCAAAATATTCTAGAGCTGAGATGGATTGGGGAAGGGGGGGAGGAACCATCTGTCCAGCATCCATGCTCATTGGGAGGTTTCTGCCTTTTTCCTTAGTTCCATTTCAGCTATCACAGCAACACCAACTACATTTTTCTCTTCCACACACTCTGTGCCATGCTGAGGAATACCAGTCAACTTTTCTTCACAGTTTTTTTTAAATTTACTTTCTGTAAGCTAGAGGTCCAGATAAAGCAAGACACCATGTCGTATCCTCAGACCTGGGGTATATTGGCTCTCTGGCTTCATTCTGTGTTAAGTGTTGCTATGGTAGCAAGCACCTATTCACAGATGGGCAGTCCTCTGCTTAGTATGCCTTGGCAAAACCCATATTGTAGAGAGCTGCCAGCACTATCAAAAATTTACAAAGCAGGTAGAGGTCACAGAGGCTTCTCATCTTGCTTTGAAAAAAGGTCCTTGAGACAGCAGCATTAATGCTCTTGAACTTCTCAATACAACCCTTCTCTACACTTAGGCTGCCTGAGTTGCCAGTGTCCAATTCAGTGGCTTTAACTCCAAATCCCTCCCCTCTCCCACTCTCATTCAGGCATGGGAAGAATAATGGTCTTCTGCCCATTGTGAGGCTGCTGCACTAAAAAAGAAGAAACTTCCTCCGTAATGTTTCTTACCAAAAGCCCAGGCTTGGCTTCTGCTGTACAGCCACCACAAATTACTGCTTTCATTCTCCTGCCTCCCCATTTTTGTCCTCTTCAGTTTGTCAACTGGTACTGAGCATGGTATCTCCGATGCAATCTCAGGCTGTGGAAGCTATCTAAACCACTCCTGACTCTTCTATGAAAGTGGAGATCAGGTGGTTTACTTCCTCTCACTCAAGGGCTTGTTGGGAGCAGCTGATCAAATCAATTCCTGGTCTTGATCCCCAAGATTTCCACATTGACCAGGGAGATGCATTGGCTCTTCAGGATTTTTCTGTTCCCATACATCCTCTGGAATTAAGTATCAAAGGGAAGATTTGATACTTCTGAAATCTCCCTCCCTGTCTTAGGATAGTGATTCAGCCAATCAACCTGGCCACAGGTTTGGATAGGATTCTATCCCACCAGTATTCTTGGTATTTTCCATTCTGTTTTTAAAGTGGTTGGTCACGGGACTTACTGCCTGTATCATGTCCTCCAAAGTAGAGCTGTCATGGTGAAAGCTGACAACCATCATAGTTCCATTACTTCCTATTCAGTATCTACACTGCTGGATAACTGCTCAACTGAATCATTGGTAAGGATGGAAGGATGACCATTTGCTGCAGCCCACCCAGATCTGACCATTAGTTTACTGGACTTGGCCTAGTCAAGCAGTGGTTTTGGCTCTGACTCCCTCTCTTCTCCTTTGGAACATCTATCCATTTCATCCTTGGATCCAATCTTTGGGAATCAATCTGTTATATCCCTCTTGGAAAGAATAAACCTCTTATCTGCATTGCACAGTAGAAGAGCCAGTCTTCCAGGTCATATGTTTACACAACATGGCCCAGCTGACACTGCTGGTCCTTCTGACATTATTAAAGACCATCAGGAAGGTTTAGGAATGCTCAACCACAAGATTAGTTACATCTTAAAATCTTTACAAAATCTGGGATTACAGGTGCTCTTCCAATTTTGGCATCCTTGTCCAACTCCATTTTGGTTGAAGCTTCCCAAGAGACATGCCTTAGTCACACACACATCCCAGTGGACTGCTGCAACATGCTCTACGTGGGGCTGCCTTTGAAGACCATCTGGAATCTGCAGCTGGTCAAAAATGCAGTGGCATGGGCAGTTATGGGTACCCCTTGCTATGCCCATGTTATACCTCTACTCCATGAGCTGCATTGGATCCCAGTGTGCTTCCAGGTGGAATTCAAGGTGCTGATTATTACCTATAAAACCCTCTATAGCATGGGGCCAGTTATTTGCATGACCACCTCTCTCCAGTTGTTTCTACCTGTCTCACTAGGTCTGACCCAAGGGGCATGCTCCAGGTCCCTTCAATTAAAGAATGTCATTTTATGGGACCTTGGAAGTGTGCCTTTTCTGCCACAGTGCCTGCCCTCTGGAACAGAGATTACATTGGCCCTGACCCTGCCTGCCTTTTGTAAAGCATTGAAGATCTGGATATGTTCCAGGGCCTGGGGGTTGGGAGGTTAGAAGGCCCATTGAGAGGTTTTTGTTAATTATTTTGTCTGGGTTTACCCTTGGCACAGCAGGTATGAATAATGCACCTCTAGTGAAATAAAAAGACTGCATGGGTGTAGCTGAACTGTGCATTTTGGGCAACATACTCCATATGTGCTCTTCATTTACCAGTAGCATGAAATACTACTCCTTAAATACTTGGAAGATTTTGACTTGTTCAATCAGGTACTTATTCAGTCACCAAGAATGAATTTTACGACATTTAGCAAATACTAAAACCTTAGGTTTTGCGTAATTAATGTTGAGTACTTCTGCACTACAGTGTGCAGCTAAAGTATGCAAAGCTCACTTTAGACCAGGGCTTTCCAAACTTTTCCCGTGGCGACACACCAACAGTGGTGCGCGAGAAAACCCGGAAGTGCCACAGTAGCGGCGGTGCGCAAAAACCCGGAAGCGTCACCGCCACCGCTTTCGGTGACGGCAGCGGTGTCCTGGTGTGCCGTGCAAAAACCCGGAACCGCTTATGGCCCGCGGCCGTGCGCAATAGCGCGCGATCAGCACTTCCGGGTTTTGACGTGACACACCTGGGCCCCGCAGGCGACACAGTATTGTGTCGTGACACAGTTTGGAAAGCTATGCTTTAGACCAATTGGTGTCTTTGATAACAGCACTGCATTATAATTAAACTTGTATGCTGCCCAACTCTCAGTGACTCTGGGTGACTCACAACAATCAAAGAAATTACAATAAAATCAATAAAAGGTAAAGATAAAAGATGGCAAGTGTGACAGATAGATGGAACTACAGTAAATGAGGAGTCTCACTCTCCCTCACCAAGGGCCTGGTCTGTCTTTCAGTTTTGGAGGATGGTGAGCTTGATCTTGGCCACAATACAGATTGAACAGCATTGCCACCAAGATGCATCCTTGCCTAACACGTCTGCTGACATGAATTTTTTTGGTTTAATGGCCCTGCATACTGCACCTACAGTAACTTAGTTCTCGTACTGTTCATATATATAAGCAGAAGCCTATCTACAGTAGAGTTCTTAAGTTTACACTGTAATTTATGTCTAGAGATAAGGTCAAAAGCGAATCTGAAATCAATAAAAGCTGCAAGTAGTACAGATCCTGCCCTAAAAGTATATTTTTTACTAGATGCTACAAAATAAGAGTATGATCTAAGACTGAGCATCCAACTCTAGAACCTGCTTGCTTGTTTTCTGATTCGACCAACTCTGAAAGTTTATTGTACAAATGCTTAGCGTGCAATTTGCTTATTATGCTAAGGAGGCTATTGGGTTACCTTTTTTTAAAGATTGGAACTAGCACAGCTATACCCCACTTCTTTGGAATCAGTGCCTGCCTTACTGTCTGTAAATGTAAATAGGAAGGCAGGACAAGGGTCCATCAATCTAGGTTGCTCTGAATAACTTCAATAATGATAAAGTAATTGCTTGGGACTTTGCCATACTTAAATTGTTTAACAAGATCTATTATTTCTGAGCCTGTTAAGGAGCCACTGTGGAAAAAGTCTCATATTAAACTCTAGGACAGTCAAGCTCATCTGGATCTTCCTGCAAACATAATGCCCTAAAAGAATCCTCCCACACTGAAGCTGTTCTAAAGAAATAAGAGAAAGAAAGGCTGGTAGTGGGGGGTTGGAGGAGGGAGTGTTATCAGGTATGAAAACAAACCTAAATTCTTAGACAAAGTAGGCAAAATTGGGTGATATATGAAGATATTGTCTTTATATTTTTTTTAAATCAGTGACTAATTCCTTCCTAGCCTCATGGCATTCCTAATCAAACCAAGGTTGGGCGAAGCCCCTAGTATTTACATTTTTACACTCATTTAGTCAGGTAGTACTGACTGGAGAAGCTAAGTCAGTTTATTGTACTTCGACATAATAGTGTCTCCAGGCCACCCTTCGAGTATGGTAAATGAAATTTGGGAGGCTACCTCAGACATAAACGTTTTAGTAAGTCTGCTGTGCTGTCCACTTTATGCATACTGGCCCTTTATCCATGTCTTTGTTAGATACGGGATCAAGTTCCAAGAAGGCATCATCAAAAGCTTTTAACACTATATATTAAGAAACTGATCACTTTCAGGCAAGCTAGCAATCTAAAATTTAGTAGGAAAAGGCACAGACTTCCAGAGCACTCACAGTCTTGTCCATGAAAAGAAAATTGGAAAAATTATGGTATTTTTAATAGATTTTGATGACTGTATTTTAAGTTTATTCAAATTCAGGAAAGAATTCATGAAGTGGATTTTTCATTCCAGAGCATGTTGGGATTTCTTTAAGCATTGTAAATACTGAGGAACTAATCTATCACTATAAAACTGAATACATTTCCTGATTCTCTGTATAAGAATGCACCATGCTAAAGCCTGAAATGTTAAAATCAAAACAACTATTGGAGATAATATTTTCCAATATTTGTGAAATAGAATCATATAAATGAAAATGTATTTAATGGATCCCCATCAGCTTTTTACATACTTTGGAGATAAATGTTAAGATGAAATTAGTTTTCCAGGGACCAAACAAGGATAATAAAAGTATTTGCTATGATTTCTGCACATCAATTTATACAATTTTCTCCCTTGTTGAGGCTTGACATTAGAAGAATATACCACAGGATCCATCCTAGCTTTGTTCATTCATGGATGTTCATCATTAGATAAGTTTAAGGCATGTTTTATATTGGTAACACACACCACAGATACAAATTTTATATCCTTTTAAATTAAATACTTACAAGTTACAAGATATATCTTGATCTCATATGATTTAAGCTTTTAGTCTCTCTTGTCAGAGACACATTTACTTTCTGGATTCACTGGATACTTCCAGTTAAATTGTATATAATATGGTATACAGAATGTTCTCTTCATAGAACAGTATTTATTTAGGAAAGCAAAGAAAGGTTTCTTTTGGAAAAAAAATACTCTGGATCCAGACAATGCTTGAGCAGAGCTCAATTCATGGAAATGATACACCCTAATGCCAGTTTTAGATGGACATGCTTCCCATAACAGTCCTAAAAATCTCTCCCAAACTGAATAATATGGGAAATAGTCTGAAGGACTGCAGAAGTGGCAGAGAATTGATGAAATCAGCTCTTTTTTATTACCATTAGTGAGAATCTCCATGGGTTTGAATGCTCTTTCATTAACAGAAGGGCACCTTCCATGACCATTTTGGTTTCATGAGCATCTTTGGTTCTATACTTGGATTTTGGACATAAATAAAATATTATGCTCTGATTTATAATAATTTTTGCTTGGAATACGCTTTTGGTGTAATATCCATGGCATATTTCAATGACCAATATCCATATAAAAAACTGGACTAAAGTGAATTTTGGATGAGGCCTAGTTTAAATTTGTGTATACTGTTTATTCTAAGGAAACTGAACAAAGATGGTAAAGCTGAGTACTTTTCTTGAACTTATGTGTTATTTCTTCATTCAGTGGAAGTGAAGAAGCTTTGTCCAATGAAGACTGTGAGAATGTTTATCATTTGGTATATTCTGCACATCGACCTGTTGCTGTAGCAGCAGGGGAATTCCTTCATAAAAAGTAAGCCTGTATTCTCTGTCTGAAATTTAATGTCTCAGTGGCTAAAGATCAAATCAGCATTTAAAGATTTTTCTTATTTATTGTTTGAAGCTGTTTGTTTTCAGGTTAGTTTTTGTTTGACATGTCACCATAGAGATGTAATTTGTATTGAGATGTTCCTTCATATTAAATAGCTAGTTTTGAGCAAGATCCTTTATGTGCACAGTGTAACTCTCTTGACTCATTAACAGTCCCAGTGATAGCCCTGGACAAGATTGCCCTCTCTCTGAAGAAGCAGGTCCAGAACTTGGGGGTTGTCCTGGACTCAGCCCGAGCTGGATTAATTTAGCTTGTTTACCCTACTTAGGATGGAGCACCAGTTGTGGCCATATCTGGACCATGAGGCTCTGTTGACAGTGACTTATGCCATCATCACTAAATGCTAAGATTACTGTAACTTGCTCCACACGTGGTTGCCTTTGAATATGACCTGGAAATTGCAATTGATACAAAATGTGGTTTCCTGGATGTTTTATGGATGGAGCTGCTACAGTAACATAATAGAAATATTCCAGCCTCTGCACTGGTTACCTATAGATTTCCAAGGCCAATTCAAAGTGTTGGTTTAAAAAAAGAGAAGTCTTTGCTGCAGGACAACATATGGATCTTTTTTTCCACATGGATTCTGCCCTTGAATGCAGGTAGGGAGGGAATGCTTGAAGTCCTACCCCTATAAAATATCAAGGAGACCCAGAGACAAAGGTAACCCATCTCTGAGATGGCCCCACATTGTAGAATAGCTTGTAATTAGAGGCACATGTGACTCCCTCCTCACCGGCTTTCCACAAAGCTGTAAAGACCAATTTGCTTGGTGGCAGTTTTTTGTTACTGTTTTTCTGAGGTTTTATAATTACCAAGCTTCCATTTTTTGTTTGGGTTGGATTTATGTGATTCATTTTTTAATCCTACTATTGCAAATACTGAATACTTGGGATTTATTAATGTGGTTAATATGATTTTCATTATATGAGCACAAGGAGCACACCTTAAGCATATCAGTTATGGTATAGAGAAGACATTCTTAAGTGTGGCCCTAATTCAGTTAAGCATCTAACAACATGTATTTTGCAACTATTAATTTAATTCATTTATAGATTGCACATATTCCTTCATATGTACTGTCTTTAACAAAACAGTTACAGTAAATTTGAAGCTCAGCCCTCATTCCCAATCTGTTAAATGTTAATACATATGGCCTGCTGCACAGGTTGATTGTAATAGTGAATGAGAATTGCTAAAAACACTTTGTAGTAGTATATATGTTGTTAAATTATTTGTATCACATACAGTTTAACAACCTTTCTTTTTAAACTCACTCCCTCTTGATCTGATAATCTGTGTTAGCATTAAATGTGATATAGGTAATATAGAGTTTATCATGCTGCAGATAGTTCCCTATTATGTATTTTGCATAATGTTTGATTGTTTAAATTTTGTGTTAATATCCAGTCATCAAAACATTTGTATCGTCATTTTTAATTGATAAATCGGGAAATTAGATTAGAGTCACAATTAGCAATACTTTCCCCATATGAACAAAACATGAAAATAGGAAAGCAAAGATATAAAATTGATAGAAGAGATATTCATCATCTTGTTGTTACTTATTCATTACTGGTAAAAAAACATTATGAACTGCTAACAGTTCCACAGCACTTTAATGTTGCACCTTTATACTACAGATTATGACAAGTGGAATGCTTACTATATGAAATGCTAGTAGTTTAATCCCAAAATAAAAGACATAACAGGTAGTCCTCATTTAGCAACTGCCTTGTTTAGCAACCATTTGCAGTTACAATAGTGATGAAAAAGTAATTTTGCGACCAATCCTTGCACTTACGATCTTTGAAGGTCTGTAAAGCAAAGGAAAGCTGAAGTAAGATCGTAAACCCAGTTATGGATTCACTTAGTGACTGCTTCGCTTAACAACCAAGTTGCTGCTCCCAACTGACTGCTAAACAAGGACTACCTGTATTTGCTAATCCTATCCATAACTGCTCCGTGATGATGTAGTAGTGGTGTGGTGATGGTGATTATAATGATCATAATTGCAGTAGTCTTGAGCCATTGAATACTGCTTTTCTGTTCTCTTCAGCAACCTGTTATGGATCCTACAAAATTGTCCATCTTAGTTAGTTTACAGAATAAGGACCGCTCAGTTCAACCAACGATGAATGACTAAACATCCCCCTGCATTCTGCCTGTTGATGGCTGTTACACCACAGCTTTCCAAACTGTGTGTCGCCACACAACCCAGAAGCGGCGGTGGGGGTATGTGCGGCGGCAGCACACTATCAGCACTTCCGTGTTTTAGCGGAGGCCGTTGCCGCCGCTGCCGTGCACGCCGCCGCCGTTGGTGTGTCGCCAACGGCGGCAGATTGGAAAGCACTGTTACATATTTGTCTATGCACATATGTCAGTGCATATTTGTCATATTTCATTCATTGATTTGCCTTGTTTTAATTTATAGGAACAACAAGAATAAAGGACTTCGATAGTTTAGAATGTGAATTATAAATTACTCTGTCATTGCGGATTATTTCAGTATCCAGGGTTTCTAAATGGGAACATAGTATTATATAGTTCCAGATGTGGTGGTGGTTCAGGAGAGAATTATGTCTAGACCACTACAAACCACTTCAGTTCAGAGGATTAAGTCCAGAAAACACCTCAGTGATCCTAGAATAGTGAGATTGGTATAGCCTGGAGAAGTTCCAGAATGTTCAATTTTAGTATTTTACATTTATAGTCTTTACATTTTGCTGTCACATTTTGTATCATTACAACCCCAACATTTGATAAGATAAACACACTGAATCTCTGTCATAGGATGAATACAAGAATACCCACTGACGTTAGACAGGATATTTTAGATACTACTTTTCAAAAGCTGTTGAGAGCCGAAAAACAACTAATCCCAAAGACCCTGCTATTGTCCCTTGTATTTTACTTTGAACTTTCCTCTAAAAGAAGGCTTCTGAAAATATAGTCTGTAAACTCATCATTCTGATAGACCAAGAGGTCTTAAGTCATCTTGATCTTCAGCCCTTATTTTGTTTTATATTTCCTTTTGTAAGATATTAAAATATTTGCAACTTCAAACTGGATCACCATTTTAGTGTTCCAGATAGAGTATTTACAATTGACTTTTCAATTTTTCACCAAGCCTTTCTTTCTCCTCTTTGCCACATCTCTTTTATATTACTTTTTATAAAGACTTCTTTATGGGGAATTAGCAGAGCAGCATTAAGATTCTCTATCATATGTAATCTTAACCATAAGTAGCCTTTCACAGTTTAAAGTTCCATAAACAAAAAAAGTCTGGTTTGGGTGGTATTTGCATATTCTGTTTATTTGACTGGAAAATAATCTTTAATTGCTAGTAAATGCCTCCCTTTGGTTTTATTGACTCTAATAAAGAAATACATTTGTTACTAGAGCATTCCATTAAAAAATGGACAAAAGAAAACATGTTAAAATAAAAGGTACTGTCTTTTTGTAGACTATTCAGTCGGCACGATCCTCAAGCAGAGGAAGCACTAGCCAAGAGGAGAGGACGGAATAGTCCAAATGGGAATCTTATTAGGATGCTGGTTCTTTTCTTTCTTGAAAGTGAGGTAAAATTAATTTATGTTAGGTTTTATTTAAAGTGTTCAATTTTAGCAACTTTTTTCAGTTAGCATTATTTTAAATCTATTTACTGTGGCTAAAGATCTGTTTTCAGGAGAAATAAGGCTTATGGTAAAGTTTCAGTATATTTTGATCTTCATAATTACTACATGTATTGGAAGTCACTAATTTTTTTTCATTATTATAAAATACTATCATATTGTAAGATTGAAGGAAATGTTCAAAACTACAAGTGAGGATTTTGCCTCTGAATCAGCTGGTTTTGAGCTAAAATTTATATTTTTTGCAAGACGTGTTAAAGTAGCAAATGTTTAAATAAAACTTTTTGTTTTGCAACTTGGCTCTAAATCTTGCATGATCTTAAGATTTCTTATATTTATAACTTGAAATAAACAAGCTCTTTATAATGAACATATTACAAAATTAAACAGACCACTGAAACATAGTATGTCACCTTTCAGATACCACCTTATTAATTATAATGCTACTGGAAAAAAACCTCTCTTTGTAATTTAGAACTGTGCCTGTCTGTTAACAAGGTTATGCAAGATCCTGTTAATACAGTATAAAAAGCAATAGATGAAATGATCTTGCTTTAGACTTTGAAAAATTTGTTATTTTTCTAATAGATATGCATGTCCTACTAATTAAAAAGTGACTTTAAAACTGAATATGTTTTTGCATTATTTTCTAGAGCCTTTTATTATATTCTAATGTAACAAATTCACTTTCTGTTATTACTGTATAATTACACACAAATGTATTCTTTACGGCAGCATCAAATGCATTTTTAGGTATCTGGCTTAAATTTATGCAGTTGGAAAAATGACAAGATGCTAAATCACAAAGTCATATATTACAAAGGAAGCACATATGAATATTTTAAGAATTACCTTAGGATAGGATTTCAGTATTGTAATGCAACTGCTAAACAACCTATTCAAAAATAAAATCTTTAATTTGTATTGTAATGAACATTGAAAACTTTCACAATCTTTTTAAAAAAAAAAACCTCTTTAAGGATTGAAAAATAAGTATACTAGAATATTATCCAAAAATGGAGTAATGTGCTTTCAAAAACTCAGGCAAACTGAAATTAAAATTATAGTATCAATCTACAAAAGAGATGAAGATCAGATTGAACTCATCAGTAAGCATGAGAATGATACTTACTTATACACTAACTCCTAAAAATACTAGAATGAAAGAAAAGCACAAGTTAAGCAATAGTGTTATTCAGTTACAGGAACTCTTTCCACTATTGCATACAAGATTTTAAGGAGATTTTTAGCAGTAGAAACTGTTAAGCCTATATATGTGTGCATAAGGATACATTGCTATCTGCCGTGGCCCACAAAGTTTAAAAACTAAAACCTCTAAAAAAGTTCACCCTCAATAAGAGCTTCAAGAAACAGCCAGAAAAATTAGCAAAAGGTCTTACTTTTATAGTAAATGGTATAGTTAGTTATTAGTAAAGAGAGGTACTCTGTTTACAGTAGGCTTTACAGATCTATAGCTGTGCCTCAGTATTAGAGATGCTACAGTCTGCATTCTTTAATCAGGGCATGTCAACCTTTCAAGGCAGTCAAGGTCAGGAAATAGGAGTTATTAGGAGTCTTGGAATGTGGTTAGGGAATAGTAATAGAATCTTGAAAGCCTGTCAAAGCCCCTCTCTACTTCAACTTATAACTAACCCAATCAAGGCAGAGTTGCTTTGACTTTCTTTTTCACGCTGTCTACCTTTCCAAGACTCAAATATCTTTTCTGTAACAGCTCAGCATTCCCCCTTCTTTGAATCAGACCCACATTCCTTCACACTGCATTACCTATTCTTATATAATGCTACAAATAATACGGTGCCTATAAGTAGTGTCCGTGAAATTGTCTATTAAGAGTTTTGTTTGTCTGTTTTAATTTGTAGTTACATGAACATGCTGCTTACTTGGTGGACAGTTTATGGGAGAGCTCTCAAGAATTGTTAAAAGACTGGGAATGCATGACAGAATTGCTACTAGAAGAACCTGTCCAAGGTGAAGAAGGTACTCATCAGGTTTATTTAATTGATGAAAACAGTGTGGCATAGTCTAAACTCTTCCATTTTAAGGCAGTGAAGTCAAGTGGGATGCTTATTTAAACTGTTTAAACTTATTTAAACTTATTTATTTAAACTGTGCTTCCAGTTTATAATGTTTTAGTCCCACAGAAATCAATGATACAAAGTAGTTGTAATTAACTTAAGAGTCTTAGCCAGGATCTAGCTTTTTACTTATACCGCAATCAAAAATATTTATTTATTCCATTCATTTATAAGGCCACCCAACTCAATCAATGTGACTCTGGGCAGCGTACAACAAATAAACATTAGCAAAAAATAACTATACATTATCCAATAAACTCCTCCAGTATATAAAATGATAAACCAAATGGGTTAATTAAACAACCAGAAAGGAATTCCACTCAACTGAACCCAAACGCCTGGGGAAAAAGCCAATTCTTAAATGACTTTTCTAAAGACAAGCAGCATTGAGGCCCATCATATAATTGGCGGGGGGAGGAAGAAAACAGAGGCAACTACCAAAATGAAACACCTCCTAAGTCCCATATGATGGCAGGGTTTTAGTGAGGGATCTTGGAGCTTGACTTCCCTATGGAAGTGTATGGGGTGGGCAGATGTTCTTGGGAGAAGGTGGTCTCGCAAGTAACCTGGTTCTATGCCATTTAGGGCTTTAGAGAGAGAGAGAGATACAGAATTAAAAACTACAGAAACAAAAAGAATTAGAAAAAAGAAAAAGATATGAAAAGATAAAAGAAAAAGTGAGAAAAGTAAGAAACAGTAAAAGTCAAGAAAAAAGAAGAAAAAAGAAATAAAAAGAAAAATGTCTAAAGAAGCAACTTCCAATCTTCTTTACAGCAGTTACAAACATGATTGTTACTATTTCGACCCTCCCAAATTACATATCGTGGTTCCTTTCTTCCCATGAACAACCCTTTTTAATCCGTAAATCCCAAGATCATCAGTTCATTTTTGACTGGGTTTCCACTCTTTTATAAAATAATTATTGTTCCTAATCTGACAAGTTTATTTAGCCATTTCAGCAAGTTCTGCCATCTTCACAATCCACTCTTCCATTGTGGGTATTTCTGTATTCAATTCAATTTATTACGGTCACTGACCAGTACAAGTTAGAATTTTACATGGTAAACACATTGGGCTTTAAAATATAAACCCTCTGATTTGAAATAGTTTTAAATCTAATTTAACAAGTCCCAATTAAATATTAAAATGCATTTAGATCACAATGTAAATGAGTCCCTTATCAAATTTAAAAACAGTCTTATTCATTTACATTATCATGACTAATATTCTCTCAGTTGTACATAATTATAAAAATATAAAATACAAATATTAAAATGAGTGATACAAAAATAAAATATCATATATATATACCACTTAAAATTATTACAAGGAATACCATACTACATTTTCAAATCATAGTCTGGCGTATCTTCATGGCAGCTGCACAGAATCTGGCTACTTGCGCCGTAACAGTTGGATATTCATCTATAAGTAGCATTTGCATAGAGACTATATCTTGCCACCTAGGATATTTATTGGCCAGAGGTATTATTAATTTATTCCTAAGCTCTTTATAAAAAGGGCAGCGAAGGAGCACATGGTCTGTAGTTTCTATCTCTCCTATGTTACAAGCGCAGCACCTTGCAGCTAAAGGGATTTTTTTGTATCTGCCATCCAAGACTGCAGAAGGGAGTGCAGGGTATTTCTGTATTTTTCCATCTTTGTGCATATAGTAGCCTCGCTGCAATTACCATATATAAAACCAATCATCCATGTGTCTTTTCTAGTTGGCTATCCATAAGTCCTAGTAAAAAAAGCTCTGGTTTCAAATGAAAATTACATTTTAAAATTTTCTGTATCATTGTATATATTTATACCCAATATTTTTGCGCTTTTTCATAATCTACCATGCATTGTTAAAATGTCCCTTCATGCTTTTCACATTTCCAGCAACAGTTAGAAGTACCTTTATACATCTTAGATCGTCTCTCTACCATATACCAACAGTACATCATTTTATAAAAATTATCTCTTAAATTATATAACAATGTGAATTTCAGGCCTTTTAACCACATTCTTTCCTCTTGATCCATCTGTATATTATAGCCAAAATTCTTAGCCCATTTCATCATGCACTCTTTAACTTGTTCTTCTTCTGCTTCAAACCTCAAGAGAAGATTATACATTTTAGCAATCACATATTCATCATTTTTACATAATTCCCTTTCAAATTCTGTTACATATTGTTCTATACCTGGTAACCTCTCCTTTAATTGTGTATATGAGAACTGTTGAAAAGTAAATCCTTCTGCAGTCAATTGTTCTCTTGATTTCATTTTAAGTTCTCCATTTTCCTGTGGTAGCAAGTCTCCATATGTTAACTATTTTTCTTTGCTTGCTTATTATTTTCTATAAAACACTTCTTGAGCCAAGGTCAACAAAAGTATTTTCGGGCATAGCCTGGGTTTGTATCTATTCCATATTTGTAATATGGCATTCCTAATATAATTGTTTTTAAAATCTACATTTACTTTAACTTTGTCATACCATAAAAAACATGCCACCCAAGCCTCAGGCCATGTCCTTCTAATTCTAATAATCTCGTATTTCTTAATAACAGCCATTCCTTCATCCAAACCAAACAGCAGGCAGCAAAGTACAATTTAAAATCAGGCAATATCAGTCCACCTCTTTCCTTTGAATCTTGGAGAATCTTATGTTTAACCCTTGGTTTCTTCCCCTGCAATATGAATCTGGATATATCTTTTTACCATTGTTTGAAGGGTACATCATTTCTCAAAACTGGTATTGTCTGGAATAAAAACAACATTCTGGGTAACACATTCTTTTTTACCATGGAATTTTCCCCCAACAATGATAATTGTAACTTTTCCTATCTTGATGTCCTTCTTAATTTTACTCCATACCTTAACATAATTATTTTGAAATAACATGACAATTCATATTAGTTATAATAATGCCTAAATATTTCACATTATGATATGGGATTTAAACTATTTACATGCAAACTGTCCAGCTTTCTTTTTGTCAAGAGAATCCATCCAATATGGCTTGCTTTCAGAAGACACAGGTAGCTTGAGGCAAAGCATTAGTGAATGTTGGCATGAGTAAACACATTTCATTATAAATTTCCATTTATTTTATCTTTTTCATTTAGCTTGAATTAAAACATTAGTATGAAGTTCCTTTAGTCTCTCAAGCTACACTTATCAGGATATGTCAAGGAAAATTATGTGTCTAGGGATTACTTGGAAATATTTTCTGCTTTAAACTGCTTGTATATGACAACAACATGTGATTAATTTTTAAAAACTAAATTAATATGAATCCATTAGACTTACTCTTGAAATCAAGGGAATTAAAAGATGCTTTAGAGCAGTGGTAAACACTTAAGTACTGAACAAATTAAATAACAGATGAATATTAGGCAGCGGAAATTTCATAGTAGTTTTAAATTGTGGGATAGAAGATTAAAATCTGAAAATTTATATAAATTTTAATCAGTAAAAAATTACTTATGGCCATATCCAGAACATGTGCATTGAGGCAAAGTTTTTCAAACTCGGTTTTGCAAGAACTTGATGGAATTCTATAAGACACTAAGGGAAAAAAGAAAATACCCCACCCTCAAATGCACTGATTAAAACATTAACCTCCCAAGTAATTGTGAAATTCAACTTTTAATTTTTGTACTTTGGAAATGTTGATTTTGCGTTTACAATAAATAGTTTACATTATTAGGGCATCTATTTTTGTGAAATGTAGATAATTTTAATAAATTACAGTGGACACAAATTTGGTTTTATTATCAATTTTCTATCACTAGTGCTTTGCCTTCTGATCAGGGTCCTGCAATATTTTTTTTAACTAACAGGTTCCGTGACATTAAAAAATTGAATTTTTTTTAAAAAATCCATTAAAGTTTTTTTCAAATTTATTATACTTTTAGTATAGAAAGGATACCATCCAACCTTTTTAAACAATTCTTTGGGGGGTCAAAAAATCATTTCATGCTGAACTAATGAAACTTTTAAATTGTATGGATATTCCAATTCTCTATTCCAAGTTTCTTGTATACTACTCAAATTTATTTTTGTATTTTTTGTGATTTTTTAATGAAATAAAAAACATTGTCAGTTTAGTCTTAGTGAAGGTCTTCTCTAAAATACTTGGTGCTTCTAGGATTTCATGCTTCTAGGCTATGCAGGCATTGAGGTCAAACACTGAATATATCAAGTGTATTAGCTATGTATATTGCCATTTAGGTCTTTTAGTTAAGCCATATTCCTTTTATAAAAATCAGATAGTTTAAAGTTTTGTTATTTATTAGCTGAGTAAGACTTTTTGGCCCATAAAAAAGGTAAAAAAAGTATTCAACAACCATTTTTAAAATAGGAATTACTCCAGAGTGTCAATTTCTCATGAGAATTATAATTCAATTGTACTTTCCTGCCCAATAAGATTAAATATGTCTGACCACCTTCACACTGGAAAAATGATCCAGTTCCTACTATAGTTAGAATCAGAAACTTGCCAGGAGTCGAGGGATGATAAATAATAACTGTTAATGTTGAGCCTACAACTTAGGCAAATTTAAGAATGTCCAGTAATATTTTTAAAAATTCTGGAAAATTAAAGCCCACCATTGTTATAAGAGAGCAGTAACTGTAACAGAGAAATCTTGGGTATTTGTTCCTTCCATAAAAGTTTAAGCAGTAATTTATAAATCAGTTTAAAATATTTAAGCAGAACCAAACTAGGCATTGCTCTCAAAATGTGCAGAATATTTGTCCTATAACTACAATTTCTACAAATTTGAGTAAAAAATCTTTGGTAATCGTTGAAGAAACTCCAAATGTCTGTATATAATAGCGACTGAAATACAAAATTTGGTTGCACACATTTCTTGAATATCACCAATTTGTTTATTGGGCATGCCAAGGGTTTCAACACCAAACTGAAATTTAAAGGGGATAAAGGACATCCTTGATGTATTCTGTATTACATTTTAATTGTCAAAAAGAAAATCTCATTAATGATTACTAAAGTAGAGGGATTAGAATAGTAAACTGTTAACTAAGAAATTCAGTAAGAATTTTAATTTAAAGCAAAAAGTTAATTTGCACCTTATCAAAGGCTTTTTTTTGCCTCCAATAATGCCAAAGCCACCAATTCACATTTATTAATATACAAAAATAACATATTGATCGAGAATGTATTACCATCTAATGCTTGACATCCATTCATAAAGATGGATGAATTATTGTCAGTAGTGACATCTATAATCTTCTTGCCAAGGTTGCTGTTAGTCTTAACATCAGTGTTTTACCAAGATATCAGGTCATAGCTTCTACAGTTCATAGGATCCTTACCAGTTTCAAGTTACAATTATATAAGCATTATAATATCAAACTGCCAGGGTCTTTCTTTTACAATAGTGCTTGATATATCTCCAACCATAAAGGAGCTACTCTGGCCTGAATTTTTTAATACGACTTTATTTATTCCATTTGGCTCTGGGACCTTTCCAAATGCTATCATATCAGTTGTGCCATAAATTTCCTGTAAAATTAAGATGCAGCTAAATACCCTGACTGTGCCAAGGACACAGACACCTCACTCTCCCTCCACGCTATAGAATTTAAAAGAGACAAAGTGGGAAAAAGAATGGGGGAGGCAGTACCCTATAGAATGTAAGTGTAACTAGTGTACCCATCAACCCTCCAAACGAATAAATAATTTTCTTGGTAGACCGCTGTAGCCATGTATTTCTGTAACAATATGAGTATACACCCTTTGTTTGAGTGAGTTACCAGCCATTTCCAGATCACAGAATTTCTTCATACTGTTATCTAGAAATAAGCCAAAAATTGCAGGATATAAAGAGAACGTCTTTATCTCCAGTTCTCTGGCCTTGAGATGAGCTTGATGAAACTCTTTACATTTCTATACCATCCTGAAAGATAGAACAGTAATGTAAGATTCTTTCCCTGATATTCCAAAGCTTTTACATTCCTGGCTGCTTGTAGTATTTTATCATTATCAAAGTTCAGCAGAAATTCAGTTACAGCAGGTTTCAAAGATTGCTAGTACTTGTATCTAAAAAGCATACACTAAGCTGCCTCAATTAATTCAGTTACCTTAAACAGGTCTTTAAAGCATTTTGCCATTGTTTATGTTTATATTCTAGATAAGGAAAATTAAGGAGGCATTTTTTTCCTTGCTTATTTGACCTTGGATCCAGACCAGGACTTCTTGGCAGGCTACCAGATCTACAAATCTTGTTTTATCTTAGGCAGCTAAAACTGCAGTCAATTAAAAGTAGCTTGTTGTTTTAACTTTTTATTAATATCAGTATTTTTTCCAACTTACACACTTTTTATCAGCATATTCTGAAATACGGCAGTTAATTGCTTGTAATATCACCAGAATCAAAAAACTTTTCATATCCCACAGAATGACATTGGATGGAATTTCAGAAGATGAAAGCACTTGCTGTGTATTTCCCATTTGAATTGGAGTTTCAGCCAAAATCCCTACCTTACAAGGGGAGGTGGATAATTTACCACTCAACCCCTCTGATAAAACCCTCTATTACAGCTTTACCAGAAGCTGAGTCAGGAGTAAGAGGTTGACATCTGTGGAAAGTTTGATTCATTGAACGAGAAAAAGAAAAAGGGAGATGTTGCTTCTTAGGATTACAAGACATCTTAGCACAAGGGTCGGAAATGGCGGCTCGCGAGCCAGATCTGGCTCTTTGGCCCCTCGGCTCTGGCTCTCTCTCTCTCTGTCTGCCGCCCGACATCCGGAAAGCCGGTCTCCGGAAGCAGAGCGAACCCTGGGGAAGAAACAGACGCTGATTGGTGGAGGCTCAGAAGGAAGGACGCCTCCACCAATCAGCGTGCGCCAAAGGGGAGCAGAGAGGCGGGCTGAACAAGGTGAAGCCCGATTGGCCCTGCTACCCAGAGGCGCGAAAAAAAGACCGGCGCAGGGCCTCGCTCAGCTGGACGAGCCGCTGGACCTGGAGCGCTTCCGCGCGCAGCTGAGCGAGGCCCCGCGCCGGTCTTTTTGGAGCGCATTTCCACAGCCCAGCGCTCAGCTGCACGCGGAAGCGCTCCAAAAAGGCCAGCAGTGGCTGGCTTTCTTCCACCGCCCGCTCTGCACGGGAGCGGAGCGCGCTGCCAAATCACATCCACGCCCACCCCTGCCCTTTTCCGAATACCCCCCTCCGATCCTTGGAAGGTGAGGCCCTGGTGGTGTAGGGGGGGGGCGAGGAGGATTCTCAGTCGGGAGGGGGAAATCCCCGGGTCTGCGGAGGTCTTTCTGCGCCGCCTTGAGGCGCGCGCGGGCGCCCAGGGCAGGGGAGGAACGGGGAGCGCCAGGAGACTCACCCGCTGCTGCTCGGCTGCCACCCTCCTCCGCTTCAGCCGCCCGCCCGCCGAGTCCCGGCCCTTCAGCCCCCGCTGGGGGGAGGGGGGCAGGGACTCAGCGCCTGGAGCACGGCAGAGCTGCGTCTCGCCCCGCCCCGCCCTCCCAGAGTGGCCAGCGGAGCACCACCGGCGCCCACCTGCTCGGGCAGGTACCAGCCTCTCTGCACGCTCCTTCCGCTGCTGCTGCTGCAGGGAGACGGCGTCCACCCGGCCCAGCTGCCCGAGGTCCAGGGAGATCAGCTCCGGCGGGATCTGTGGCGAAGAGCGGCCGTGGGGGGGAACGAGGCGGGCAGGGAGACGGCATCCACCCGGCCCAGCTGCCCGGGGTCCAGGGAGATCAGCTCCGGCGGGATCTGTGGCGAAGAGCGGCCGTGGGGGGGGAACGAGGCGGGCAGATCTGATCTCCCTGGACCCCGGGCAGCTGGGCCGGGTGGACGCCGTCTCCCTGCAGCAGAAGCAGCGGAAGGACATTCCATCCCGGGGAGAAAGCAAGCTGGACTCGCCCACTCTCCCGGAAACAACGCCTGAGCCAGCGAACTCGGTTCGCGCCGCTCCTTCTACAAAGAGTAGAGAAAGAGTGACTTCTCCCTCGCTTGCGCGCTTGCTTGCTCCCCCTGCCCCCGCGCACGTGCGCACGCCTTCACCCACCGTAGGGGGCATAGCCGCCACCTCAGGCCGCGCCAGTCTCGAGGGGGGCGGGGAAATACGCCAAACGGTGGAGGGAAAGTCCTATGCCTTTCCCTCTGCCTGTCTCCTTCGAAGCAAGCGCGCGCGCAAGCGAGAGACAAGCCGCTCTTTCTTCCTACGTCCTATGCCGGCGTAGGAAGAAAGAAAGAGCGGCTTTTGTCTCGCTTGCGCGCGCGCTTGCTTCGAAGGAGACAGGCAGACAGAAGACAGAAGAAGGAGACAGAGACGAAATCTCTGTGAGGGGGAGGGAGGAGAAGTGTGGGCGGAGGTGGGGCAGGGGTGGTGGGTGCCGGCGAGGGAGAGAAGAAGGAAGGCAGTAAGGAGCGGCGGCGGGAGCAGCGAGGATGGAGGAGGAGGTCTTCACGAAGGACCCCGGGGGAGGAGGCGGGGCAACGCTTCGCTCGCCGCCCGCCCGTCGCGGCTTACTCGGACCCCGGGGGAGGTGCAGTGGCGGGGCAGGCGTGGCAGCGGGCATGGTGGGCGTGGCGGCGGCGGGCAATGCAGTGGGCGTGGCGGGCATGGCGGCAGCAGGCCCTAAGTGTGCGCGATTGGTCCCCGCCCGCAAACCCCGCCCCCTTCCACGCGATTGGCCCCCGCCTGCAAACCCCGCCCCCTTCCACACGATTGGCCCCCACCCGCAAACCCCGCCCCCTGGCTCTCGAGCATTTCAAAATGTGCACGAGCATGTCAAAATGGCTCCCGGCATAAAAAGTTTGCCGACCCCTGTCTTAGCACATTGCCATCTTGCCAGAAGTTGAAGAATGATATATATTCACATTATTTAAAATCAAAGGAACCACTTCGGTGTTATATAAAACTTTAAAAAATGGGTACAATATTACACAGAAGTTTATATAAAACCAAATAAAACAGGCTCTCTTAAAAGTCTTTAAAGGATGGGAAGAGAACTTGGGATTTGAATTTAATAAGTCAGTTTGGAACTGACTTACTAAAGTATTAAAAAAATCTATTGTGGCAAGTCATTGATAAATTAACTATAAAAATGTATTCAGTTTATACTTATAGTAGCCAAATTAGTCATTGCTAAAAAGTGGAAATATATGGATAATATTTCAGTGGATAGGTGGCATGGTAAGATCAGGTCTGTAGCTTTATTTGAAAACTCTCTGATAAAATCCATTGTATGATAAGTCAAAGGAGTAAATCATTGTTTTACAAATAATTTTATTCTTTATATAAGAGATACGTATCCTGGAAACAGCTTCTATCAAACATTATGGGCATGTTAAAAATATATCAGCACTATCTAAGTTTTGTGTAATTCAAATAAAAAAATTAATTGATTAATTAAATTAACAAAACAAAACAATTCATATATAGCACTTTACCTTGTAAATTTTACTATTTTAACCAGTCTTTCTAAATTGTGTTGGATGGGTTGCAATCAAATTAATACCTATTACATCTCTGCTACCCATTTTGATTAATTCAAAGGTTATTGGTACATGTCATATTTATTGTATCAAAACATTGGAAAACTAAAATGCATCTTACTTTGGATCAATTATATTTTAAAGTGGTGAAAATAGCATTGGCTGAAAAAATAAATTAACAGCAGAGCACCAAGGAACCTTTTAACTAATTGTTGTTTTATTCCCATCTAGTCTTAATTTTCTAATTTTCGCAGCAAAATAATTCCGTATAGATTACTTCTCTATATACAAGTGGCTTTTTCAATCGATGTATTGAATATATTTATTAAAAATTTTGTTTGTTTCCATAAATTTACAAATGTATTTGCTTATATTCACAACCTACAGTATGTGTTTTCATTTTTGTATAGTGTCTGTTTTGAGGGTTTTTAAAAATTTCTGTGCTTTTATTATTTTCAGTGTTTCGTTGATAATTGTATCTTATTATTATTTCTGCTACAGGTTTCAGAAGATAAAATGTTCTGTTCAAAAAATGTTCTGAACAAAAATTGAAGCTTATTATTTGTTATTTGCATAGATTAGTTGCCAACATTTCATTGCTCCATTTTATATTCTTTATCTCTGTAGCAATGTCTGATCGACAAGAAAGTGCACTTATAGAGTTAATGGTATGTACAATTCGACAAGCTGCAGAAGCACACCCTCCAGTGGGTAGAGGAACTGGCAAGAGAGTAAGTTTTTTTTTTTGTTATTTTTCTCTTAGAATTTTTGTAAATATGTATTTCATTGATTTTAAACAATACCCTATAAGGGAACCAGTGACTAGAAGACATATGGCACAAATGATATTTGAGTTCAATATTCTATTTTATAAGGACATTTTCTTGTAAAATGCAAGCTACTGGGGTTGTTTCCTATGACAGTGAGAATTCAGAAGGTTTTTTTTGTAATCATGTCCAGAACATAAGATGTTTACCTTGATGAGCATTCATAATGAGAATGTGGAGGTGCACATCTCCAAACATTTGGAGATACACTCAAAGGACTTTTGGGAGACATATAGATCCAGTTTGGTCTAGTGGTTAAGGTGCTAGGCTAGAAACCAGGAGACAGAGAGTTCTAGTCCCGCATTAGGCATGAAAGCCAGCTGGGTGACCTTGGGCCAGTCACTCTCTCTCAACCCAACCCACCTCACAGGGTGGTTGTTGTGGGGAAAATAGGAGGAAGGAGTATTCGGTATGTTCCGCACCTTGAGTTTTTGTAAAAATAATAAAGGGATAGAAAAATAAATTAAATAAATACATCCTTGTAACAAAATGGCTTAACTCATAGGGTGGAAATCTGGAGGTTTAATTTTTTCATTTCAAGGCAAAAAACAAAAACCCAAGAATACAGGATAATATCCAAGGATAGTATCCCTCAAAATTCAGCCATAGTTCCCATATATCATCAGATTTGTCAAAATTAGAGCTATTATTATTAACATAACTTAACAGTAAAATCTCCTTGTTGGATAACGAAGAGGAGTGCTACTAGATGATTCAGCCCTTCTACCTCTCCTTGGGAGATAGAGCAATCTCACCAGAGATAAACAAAACCAAATTTTATTTTTTAAAAAGAAAAGATAAAGGCACTTTTAAACTTTAAATATTAAAAATGTAAATATTCAGTGTTGGAAAAAATAAATTACGGTGTTGCCAAATTACAAGAAATTTACAAAAGAAAATGCAGTGCTCCTGGGAGATCACAAGATAGTGTTGGTCAGCTACAAAGTCCTCTTGAAATCTTGAAAAAGATGCTGCTGGGATATCAACTTATTGTAGATTATAAATACAAATAATAGCTTTATGATGAGCCTTAAGAATGGATATAGGTTGAAATTACACAATATTCACTAACTTGTTACAAAGAAATATGAACTTGAAAGCATGAGACTCAACTGAGTATCACCAAAAAAAAGAAAGAAAGAAACCTAAAGCAATGTCCCTGACTACACAATTTAGCTTTTTCTACAGAAGTAGAACACTTCTTGAATCACAGTTATCCTCTGCTATAAGGTTCCCTAATTGCTGCAGATTTGGGGGGATTCTGAACTTTCCTGAGAGGCTGTTGGAGAGATGGAAGCCCCTGTTCCTTACTTAGACTCTTTCCCAAGCTTTAGGTTTTAAAATAACAAAGACTTTTCTGTCTCTAGTAGACCAGGGTGGGCTAGGGCTATCTTGCGATGGATGTGATCCATTGTGCACATCTCTCCCTCATGAGGATGTGGATTAATGACTCGGTATTAAGAACTGTTGTCCCTTGTAGAAATGTGGGTTGTCAGTCTTGCAGGAGGTGCTATATCATACTTTGGCAGTATGAAGCAAGAAGCATTGTGGGAGCTTTCCTGCACTAGGTGATACAAGGTGTGAAATGGTCTTAATGATCTAAGAGTTCATCTGCTTAGGATCACCTAAAATCCCTAATATGTTGGAATACAAAAAATATGTTTTCAGAATAAAACACATGCCTATGTAGTTAATTTCTCAATTCTACAATTTATATAATTCTGTGTTCTAATTTAAATACTTATTTAATCAATTAAATAATTAAATGATGAAATAATTAGCCTTTATGTAATTGTTCCGTAGATGTTTTGCTTGCATTGTAGTGATATAACTTCAATCATGGATGTGTCTGTATCAATGCTAGTATAATTTATTTTATGCTTAAGTTAACTAACCTTCTAAAGATAAGATGCTAAAAGTCCCACATACTTTGCATTTAAATAACTGTACAGGTAGTCCTTGGTTAATGACCATTCATTCAGTGACCATTCAAAGTTACATTGGCGCTGAATGAGAAGGCTTACGACCTGTCCATGAAGTTTCAGCTGTCGCAGCATTCCCGCAGTCATGCGATTACAATTTGGGCGCTTGGCAACCAGCTCACAATTATGACGGTCGTATTGTCCCATGGTCATGTGATCGCCATTTGCAACCTTCACTGCCGGCTTATGACAAGTCAACAGGGAAGCTGGCAGGAGGTCACAAATGGCGATCACGTGATGTCATGCTTAATGACCACGCAGGATTCGCTTAATGTCTGCAACCGAAGCTGCCATTGTAAGTCAGCGTGGTCACGTGATGTCACGCTTTATGACCGTATCACTTAGTGATGGAGTTGCTGGTCCCAATTACTGTCATTAACTGATGACTACCTGTATTCATTTACACTGCAGCATTCTTAATGGGAAAATTCTCTTTTCAGTTTGGGTTATAACAGTAGTGTCCAGTTAAAAGCCAGCATATTAACTTGCAGATTAATTAGGCTGTTGTATAAAGAAGCAACAATTTGTACTCTGATCGGCAACATTTATATTACAATTGTTTGTGATGTGATAGTCCCCCTATATTTCAGGTTTTAACAGCAAAAGAAAGAAAAACTCAGATAGATGACCGGAACAAGCTAACAGAACACTTTATTATTGCACTTCCCATGCTCCTATCAAAGGTATGCCAGTAGAATATGGTTTCCTAATAATAATTATATGACTCCTTTTGTAATTTGTGTATTAATTTTCATTTTTTCCCTGTTGCCAGTATTCTGCTGATGCAGAGAAGGTGGCAAATCTTCTTCAAATTCCTCAATATTTTGACTTAGAAATTTACAGTACAGGAAGAATGGAGAAGGTATAGTACACCAAAATGGAGAAGTCATCTGAGTAATACTAATTTATGTTGAAAGCTTTGTAATGAATTGGTATTTTCCATTTCTGTTCTCTACTTTCATTTTTAAATTAAATTAGATTAATTGCTTCAAGAAATGACCACAATTTCTCTTTGTTCCACAGCATTTGGATGCTTTGTTGAAACAGATCAAATTTGTTGTAGAGAAGCATGTGGAATCAGATGTTCTTGAAGCCTGCAGTAAAACATACAGCATTCTGTGCAGTGAAGAATATACCATTCAGAATAGGGTTGACATAGCTCACAGCCAGCTCATTGATGAATTTGTGGATCGATTCAACCATTCTGTGGAGGATCTATTAAATGAGGTTTGCTTGTATCCTGTTTTCCCCAGAGTAAAATATCTGCCTGCACATTAGTACCAGAACATTATTTTAATTATTAAATTTTTTTTGTTTGCATCCCAGAACATCAAATGAGAACTAAGTTTCTATTGTATTGGTGGTATATAAGAGGCCTAGACAGAGGTGGGTGGAAAACCACATGAATATATTTACCACAGAGAACAATAGAAAGATCCATTTCTGTTTAATGATATTGTGATTCAAATAGCAGATTGTAAAGTGAAGTGATGCAAGGAAATTTGTTCCTGACACAATTATTGCTTCCATTAAGTTTGAAAGTAGAAAGAGAAGCCATCTTTGTAGTTTAGAACTCTGACCATACTTTTATTGGGAAAGTTACAGTAGAGACATTGTTACAAATTTGGATAGTTTCTGTTACCATCACATAGACCCCCTTTATTTGGAGAAAGAAAGATTCATGTAACGTAAACTTTTATTTTATAATTTGAATTTAATTAACCTGTAAATATATAAATACTTTTTGTAATTATCTACTCATGAAATAATAATACCATATCTAATTTAAAACAGATATATACTAAATTATCTATAAATTTAGCCCTATGTCAGCTCAATTTAGTAAGTGGACAAAGAATGTAAAAGTATTATGTTAAAATCACAACTTATCTCAAGCATGATATTCAAAACAAGCCCATACTTCTTTTTTTTAAGTCAATTTTAGTCAGTGGTCCTCCATTTGTAGTACTGATATTCAACTTCATATTCATTTCAATAATTCCAGTGTCTGAGGTTACTCCACATTTGATTCAAATTATTTCATTTTACTTTCTTTCAAAAGTAGAAAGAGTTAACTTGTGCACTTCAGAAATAAAATGATAATTTATTTTTCTAGGAACACTAGTCATACATGTATCCTCATATATGACCTGATTCCTTACTTCCTGACAAGCATATACAGTTTTTCATGCTATACCTGTATTAGGCAGATCACAACCTATATTTAAATTGGTCAGTCATTTAGCAGTGTTTCATGGGAGAGTCTTATTTGGGGTTCAGTGCTGAATCCTAAAGGTACAAATATATGAGACATTCATAAATCCTGACAATAACTTTGGTGAAATAAAAAAAATGGCAGGGTGTCATGCTAGGTCACTTCTCCAGCAAGGCCTGGATTTGGGAATCAGTTTGAGAATTTTGGAACCTCTGAATTTAGTTTCTGAAATACAGATTTATGCAAATTCCCAACAGCCATTGCTGTACATGGTTATGGGTCTAAACCAGAGCTTTCCAAACTGTGTGTCGCAACACAAAAGTGTGTCGCCACACATAGTCTGGTGTGTCACCCCACAACCCGGAAGCGCTGATCATCATCAGCGCTTCCAGGTTTTCCCACGGCGACACACCAACGCCGGCGCGTAAAAACCGAAAGCGGCAGCAGCGCTTCCGGATTTTTGCGCGCTGCCGCAACGGCGGCACTTCCGGGTTTTCCCGCGGCAACACACTGACGGCGGTTGGTGTGTCGCCGCGGGAAAACTTTGGAAAGCCCTGGTCTAAACTCTTAAAAATAAGTATAATATATAAATCGCTCAGTCCATGATCCAGTTTGTTCTGTTTCCAGGGAGAAGAAGCTGATGATGATGATGTATACAATGTTCTTTCTACTTTAAAGAGATTAACATCATTTCACAAGTATGTGGCTTTATGAAGTTTTATAAACCATTTAAATATGGTCAGTCATTTATACTGTCATGAAAAATATAAACAAAAAATGTTAGCAAGATTGGAAGGTGTCTAGTGCTATATACAGTATATCTTAGATAAGATTTGATAGAAACAGGGTTTTGCGCACGGCGGCGGCACTTCCAGGTTTTTGCACGCTGGCCGTTGGTGTGTCGCCAACTGCAAAAGTTTGGAAAGCCCTGGTTTAAGAAATGATACAGTTTATATGTTGTACTTAAATCCCTAATTATAACAGTGGCTTTATTACAGCATTTGTTCAATCTTTACTATACCTATTTTATTTACTGTACTAATGTATTTTTATCTCTCTCTAAGTGCTCATGACCTTACAAAATGGGACTTGTTCAGTAACTGCTACAGGTTATTGAGGACTGGAATTGAACATGGAGCTATGCCAGAACAGGTATTAATAAGCAATATGTGCTGCTGTCTTCATACAATACAATATAAAAGTGATTTGACATTATTGTTCCCCAGTAAAGCTTTGTATATAATGGCTGTTGTGGGTCTTCCGGGCTGTGTGGCCGTGTTCTGGAAGTTGTGGTTCCTAACGTTTCGCCAGCATCTGTGGCCAGCATCTTCAGAGGGCAGGAGCACAGACAGAAGTGAAATCTCTGTGCCCAGGTGTTCGCTTCTGTCTGTGCTCCTGCCCTCTGAAGATGCTGGCGAAACGTTAGGAACCACAACTTCCAGAACACGGCCACACAGCCCGGAAGACCCACAACAGCCATCGAACTCCGGCCATGAAAGCCTTCGACAATACACTTTGTATATAAGTTTCTTATATTGTTGTTTTTCTGTTTTTAATACTATTTTAATAGTAATACTATTAAAGTTGCTTTGACAATTGAGATGGCTAACCAGTTTGAATGAATGAATGAATGAATGAATGAATGAATGAATGAATGAATGAATGAATGAATGAATGAATGAATGAATTTCATGTCTCGCCAGAAGTCCATTAAGTTAAATTGGACTTATTTTAAGATAAGTGTATATAATCTTAATTACTGTTCTTTACATTCATATCCCATCTTCATTCCAGGAGTGCAAGAGTACAAAGTTATCTATCTCTCCCACAATTTTATCTTCGCAGCGGTTGTGTGATTGGGTTAGGCTGAATGATAATAAGTGGTCCACAGTCCTCCAAATCAGCTTTAGGGCTAAACAGACATGTGACTACTTTAATCTATGGAAAACAATGTGATGTTCATGAACACCTGTGTGCTTGCAGACAACTCCCTTGGCATCTGACAGATTTCCTGTCCAATTTCACTTTATTATTTTTAAAGATTATTTTAATTTTGTAAAATAATGAGAAATGGCCATGCTGTTAAGCAAAACACCAGTTTCATGTGTTTCATTTTAATGTGCTCTAACAAGCTGGGTTCATATTATCAAAATAAGTAGTTTCAAGTTTGGGAAGAGCTACTTTAAACCATATGCTTTTAAGTTGAGATGCTCAGGCTATGTTTATACTCTGTCTATACATTTGAGCTTTCCTTGCTTTAAACTATGCAATTGAAATTTCAGTTGGTGTAGCTTTTATTTGTCCTCCATCTCAAGAATGAGTAAACTGGCCCTTTGTATAGTCTTAAAATAGTATCCTTTAAATAAGTTTTGTGCAAGCAGCAGTTCATAATTGTTGCGAACTGTAGAAACTTTATACTTACTTGTCTGATGTGAATTTTGTTTCAGATAGTGGTTCAGGCTCTTCAGTGTTCCCATTATTCTATTCTCTGGCAGCTGGTGAAAATTACAGAAGGATCTCCTTCAAAAGTAAGACACTATGGATCACAGTATTTCTAACACTGCTAGATAATTGAGTTGAGTTGATTATCCTGCATTCTTTCATAAGTGCCCTACTTTATGTCATTACATGGTTCATTTTGTTAGTGTTCTACACCAGTGCTTCTCAACCTTTTTTTGCCCATGGCCCCCTTCTGACATTATTTTTCTCCTGTGCCCCCTCCCCGCCAATCCAGGTCCCATTACCGGATACGGACATGGGATAGTAACTGGTGCATTTTCTGGCATCAAGTAGACAATATTTGCAGTATAATACACTTTGCTTTTCTGTGCCCCCCTTGGCATGTGTCATGGCTCCCTGTTACATGTTTTTCACCTGTGGCCTCCGGTTGAGAATTGCTATTCTACATAAGTTGAGCTGGGATTTTTTCTGCATTTTAACTGAAGTGTTAATGCATTTCTACTTAAGTCTGCTGTAAGAGCACAGCCTTCAAGTCTAGTTTTTTATCTGGGTATTGTGGTTCTCACTAATACAAAATAAAATGGGAAAACTTTTCAGACTGCAATTCATTTTTGTGCATCCAATACGTGACACATGTGCACGCACTCATGCTTACATATCCACTCTTAAATATTACAAACACAAATACATAGTTAACATAACTAGAACAGAAGAATAATCATTTGAAAAAAGTTTCATTTTGAGACCTTAATAGCACGTATATGATTGATTAGCTGAAGTTCTTATATGACATGCAGTTTCCTCATAGTTTCACTATGTTGTGCGCCAATTGTGCCCTTTCCTGAATTGGGAAGCCCTTCTCTCAGTCACTCATGCCCTTGTCATCTCTCGTATGGACTACTACAATATGCTCTACATGGGGCTACCCTTGAAAAGTATCCGGAAGCTGCAGCTGGTGCAGAATGCGGTGGCGCGGACAGTTATGGACGCCTCTAGGGCTGTACATGTAACACCTCTGCTGCGTGAGCTGCATTGGGTGCCGGTGTGCTTCCGGATCCAATTCAAGGTGCTGGTTATGACCTTTAAAGCCCTTCATAGCATGGGCCCAGGTTACCTGAGAAATTATCTCATCCCAATTACATCAACCCATCCCACCCGATCCGGCATGAAGGGCATGTTACAGACCCCATCAGCTAAAGAATTTCGACTGCTGGAGTCTAGGAGGAGAGCCTTTTCTGAGCCATTGCCCCCACCCTATGGAGAGCCGTTGCCCCCGCCCCGTGGAATATATTGCCCCCTGAGGTGAGGTTGACCCCCACTCTTCTGGCCTTCCAGAAGAGCGTTAAGACCTGGCTCTGCCAACTGGCTTGGGGATCCAATAGTGGTAGGCAGCTCTGGGAGTGTTTGGTGGTTTGAGGACGTCTCTCCATCTTTTAGCTTTTCTCTTTTAACTTTGTATTTTTTGTATTTTTTTGTACTTTTTATAATGGTTTTTTATTATCTTTTATTTGTAAGCCGCCCAGAGTCACTTGCATAGTGAGATGGGCGGTGTATAAATTTGATTAAATAAATATATAAACAAACAAATAAATAAATAATATAACGACTTTCTTTTCTGGAAATGAAAAATAATTGCCATGGCAGAATCACAATTTCAGTGCATGGATTTTTCAATTACATCTTCATGTGATAAAACTTAATATGCAGCAGAATGCTTAACCCCCAAATTATGGAACCCTTTTTTTCCAGGCATGTTGGTCTTCCCTGTTACTCATAAATAAAATCCATTCTATTTTCTCAAATGTTACTATTTCTTCTGTAGCCATTGTTGGAAAGTTAGGAGGGGATATATGTTCAAGGATTTTTTTTCTTTTTGATATTTTCTGTACAGAAACACTCTGCCAAGAGTTTTCTCGTTTGGAGGAAAAGATACCAATTTCTGATGGTTTTTGTTTGTTTTTAATCACATAGAGCAGCAGAGCAGCCTAGGTAGGGGGAAATGTTAAGCAGGCCCTCTTCTAATTTCCTTCTGCAACCGAGTCTTTTGCATTTTTTAAAAAAATCTCATCTTCTGAAAGACTGTTTACATATCTTTCAAGTATTATTGGAATAAAATATTTTGAGAATACTTAAGAGGTATATGAACAGTCTGTCAGAACATGTGATTAAAAATTATAGTTTTAAGATTTTCCGAATGTATTGGATTCCTCAAAGAATGTATCAGAAAGGATGGGTTATAAATTTTCTCTGTTGGTGATGTAAGAAATTTGATTTGGTCATGTCTGGTTTTGGTTCCATTTTGGAATGATATTGTAACGTATATTAGTACAAGGGTCCCCAACCTTTTTGGCACCAGAGACCACTTCCGTGGGAAAAAATTTTCCAAGGACCAGGGGGTGGGGTTTGCAGGCGACAGCCAATCGCGTGGACCGGGAACGGGGTTTGCAGGTGTCTCTCTCTCTCTCTCTCACACACACACACACACCATTTCCTGGCTCGGGACTCAAACCCGGCCAGATTCTCCCCGGGCTGCTTCTTGGCTTCTCAGCACCACCCTTCCCTCCCCCCTCAGCAGGACTCGAGGTCTCTCTCTGTCTCTCTCTCTCTCTCACACACACACACACACACACAACCGTATTGGCTTTGTGCACCTGCCTAGTTTTAAACTGGTCCGACAGCAGCGATACCAGTCGGCAGGGGCTGGGTCTCTCGCGGGGCTAGGCGGCAAGGCAGAGGCACTTACCAACGCGGCAGTTCCGAAGGCCAGGATGGCAGCTGCAGGGCATGTGGCTGGAACCGGTGGCAAGGCAGGAACTGGGCTGGCATTGGCAGCGGGTTTTGCGGCTCAGTCCAGGAGCTCCGCGTGGCTGAGTTTGCGAGCTGGGGCCAATCGGGCCTTGTGCTCCTTGGCCCACCTCCGCCCTTCTTTGCCGCGCGCTGATAGGTGTGGGTGTTTCCCCTTCCAGGCCCCCACCAATCAGCTGCTCCGGCTCACCCTGCGGCCCACTTCCTAATAGCCCGTGGCCCACCAGTGGTCCGCGGCCCACAGGTTGCCGACCCCTGTATTAGTAGATATATGGGTAGACGTTTTCATGTTAAATTATATTCCAAAATTGTGAGATCTGATTGTTTTTGAGGAATGTTGATTATATTGGGCATGGGGAATAACCAAGGGAATTATATTGAGAGGTTGGGAAAGTACTATTAACCCAGATATCAAAGTCTTGATTCAAGAAACATGTAATTTTTCTATTTTTGAGAAGGCTATTTTTTCTACTAATTAAAAAATGGCATAATATGTTTCTGTTTGGCATAATATCTCTTTTTTATAACATCTTACAAGAATAGACATTTTATGCGTATTTTGATATATTGTTATTAAGTGATTATGTAAATAAGTGATATATTTAGGTGATTTATATTAACTTAGTATTTTATTGTTTAGAGTTGTTTCTATTTATTTTTCTATTTTGTTTTATTTTTTCTTGCTATTGTTTTCTCTTGGTATTAAAATTTCATAACAGAAAAAAAATCTCTTAAGTATTCCCTTGTTAGACTAGTATACAACTTTAAAACTGTGTACTGCAGTATCTCTGTCCTATCATTCTCCATACCTGCTTACTGCAGGTCTATTTTGTTCTTGGATTTTATTATTTAAATTATGATGATGTTAGCCAATTTAGAGGCGCCATCTGCAGCTATTATTCCACAGTCCTTTGATCTCTCTATGCTGAGTAGTTTTTTCCTGAAAATGTTGACTGATACTGAAAATCGGGTAATTGTCCATATGTTTCCTCTAGGAAGATCTATTGGTATTAAGGAAAACAGTCAAATCATTTCTGGCTGTCTGCCAACAGTGTCTGTCAAATGTCAACACTCCAGTAAAAGAACAGGTAAAAGAGACCAATTAAACTATGTCAAACATGGAGGCAATATTTTAAGAACTGTTGTACATCTCATTTCTTTCAAAAATTAAATACTAAGCCTTCTTGATCAACTTGAATAATTCATAAATCTTTTAATATGTCTTCTAATTTGATTTTGCTTATTCTGGGAATTTTTTATGAAGAGTAATTAGCCACACAATTAATATGGTTTCATTCTGAATTAAAATTGAGGTCTGGCTAGATATTGTAAGTCTTCATTGCAAAGAGTTTGTTTCTACTTAAGTTTGCATATTAGTTTTCCTATAATTTACTTCTGGTTTATATCACTACTGAAACATGCAAAAAAAAATTAATTGAAACTTTTTGCTATTAACCACTAATGCTACATCTCTTTCTGAGTGTGGGGTACAGATCATTTTCTTTCTCCTTACCTTCCATAAGCACTCTTTTATTTATTTTATTTATTTATTTATTTAATTTATTCCCCGCCCATCTCCCATACAAGGGACTCTGGGCGGGTTACAATAATTAAAACTTAAAAATTTAAAATTTTTAAAACCATACAAGATAGAAAATATATAAAAAATATATCCAATATAAAATAAAATAAAATAAAATCCAAGATGGATTGGGGACCGTAGCACAGGTCATATTGCTACGGGGCCAGCCAACCCCAGGAGTTTTGAGCATAGAATATAATGGTTGTGTATATACTTTGCTGGATGAGATCTGTGATTGTTAAACATTTCTGATGTTAGATCTAGAGTAATTGCTCACCATACTTTTTAAAAACTTTTCTTATTCTTTTGTACATCTACCATTACAAGTATACTTGCTGAAGTGTTTTTTCTTAGCAGCCATAGGAGTATTCTTCCTTTTAGATCATAATAAACTGGTTTTGAAATCATCACATCTATGCTCCCATAGTAGTTAGAGTAAGCCCTTGAGGCATCCATTTGAAAAGACATGGCACAAAGGAAAAGATTATGAGGAAGAAAAAAGGAAACAAATTAATGCAGATGCCAGTGTTTTTGTATTTTGTCATTATTACAGTGGCCGGCTAAGCTGGAAATGAGCTATTCAAAGAGGTACAGATCCATCTCCAGAATATATGTCTTTTTTTGTTATTGTTGTCATCATCATCACCATCATGGGATGACAAGATAAAAACTATTAAAAAGCAAATAGCCTTGCTGCTTTTTCCTAGACATCTCTTGGTCCTAGTGACCTCTGTGAGAAGGGAAGAGGAATCCCAGGAAGCTGATTACAATATATTCAATAATTTATGTTTTACTATTTTTAACTTGGATCCAGACTATTTCTACAATAATTCCTGGAAATATTATTGCAGGATGTAACATATAGATCATGATCCTTTAATTTAATAATTGCACCATCAGTATCAGTTTTTTAAAATTGTCTTTATTAAGCATATTTGAGAAAAGTAAAGAAAAAAGAAAGATAAACAAAAAAAGACCAAAAAAGAAAGATAAAACACAACATGAATAAGCAGGAGATTTACAAGTCTCATAGAATTAGATTTAAATTTTCTATATTTCATTAAATAGTTTTAAATAACTGAATATATTATGTGATTTTTAAAACTACAGATCATTGTTAAAATCCAAATAATATTTAAATAATAGCAATAATCATTTTAGTATAAATCATAACATGAGATTAAGAATTACAGTAATTACAGTTCAGGTAGACCTTGGGTTACAAAGGCAATTGGGAGAAGGATTGCCTTCGCTAAGCGATGTGGTTGTAAAGCGTGATGTCACGTGACCATATCTCTTAGCGATGGTAGTCCCGGTTGCCATCGTAACCCCAAGACGCGTGGGTCATTAAGCAGGAAGAGGCAGGAATCCCAGGTAAGGGATGCCATGGGGGAGGCCAGGAGAGGGCCAGCGCAGTCCACGTGGGAGGTTGGGGAGGGCCAGTGCAGTCCACGTGCAAGTTGCTGGAGGCTGTGGGAGGGCTGGTTCAGGCCATGCAGGAGGCCGGGGAGGGCCAGTGCAAGCCACATGCAAGTTGTGGGAGGCCAGGGGAGGGCCTGGGAGGGCCAACAGAGGCTGCACATGGGCAGGGGGTTGCTGCATGTGGGAGAAAGAGCAGAAGTGACTTACCAGAGCGCCTTGCAACTGTCTCTGCCGGCTTCCCCATTGACTTTGCTTGTGGGAAGCCAGCAGGGAAAGTCTCAAATGACAAACACAAAGCGCCTGGATCATGATCACCTGACTGCAAGGGTGCTGCGATGGCTGGAACTTTGAGTCGTACGCCCATTTTTTTTAGCACCGCCATAATTTTGAAGGGTCCTGAATAAATGGATGTAAGCCAAGGACTGCCTGTATTTATAAAAGTAAGAACATGGAATAAATTTGCTTATACCATTTCTGACAAGGCAAAATAAATTTTTGAGCCTTTATTTACAACTGGACAAATAGATATTTCTATCATTACTATATTCTGCCTATTTTTAAAGTAGTAGTAGATTATGCTCTTTACTGGGCAAAGTTAAGGATTACAGGGAGTGATTCATCCATGACAAGAGACTGATGGTAATATCCTCCAGGCCCAATCTGTGGCCTCCACTGTGCATCAGGCCAGAGATAATTTAGGTCAGGTCCACAGTTGCCATAGCAACTATGAACTCCCAAGCTGCCTCCAAATCTGTGCCCAAGGATGGCAGATTGAAGTCTTCCAGTACCATAAGCCTGGGAAATTCAACTGCCAATCCAACCATAGATTTTATAGAGAGGAGGGAAGAAATACTTTCAGTCTTGCAAGATTATCTTTATTGTAAGGTTACATTAAACAGAAAGATAGTGCTAATGCTGCTGGTTGTGCTTCTTGTCTGGACTACCTTGAAGGGCTAACATCAATCTTGCAAGACTGAAAGTATTTCTCCCCTCCTCTTTTTTTAGTCTCCGGAAAACTAGGAAGGGTCCCTTCTGAAACACTTCCCATGCTTTTCCCCCACCTGTGCTGCCTCTTATCAGACTGTTGCCTAGGCTGCGGGTCTTCCTCCTATCTCCCAAGGTCATTCCCACATACCAGCACAACAACCTCCAGAAAACCAGGTAAAGCCTCATCCGGCTGCTTATACAATCCTGCTGCAGCCCAGAAGGACAGTCACAGCCCAGCCCTCACTACCATTGCCACTGCAGTTGCTGCCTAGGAGAAACTGCTACTGCTGCTGCTGCATTGCAAAAGACACCTCAGCAGCTGAGAGGTGGAGCTGCGTCCATCACCAAACCACTGATAAGCAGCACACTTGCAAGGCTGCCTCACCCAAAGCTTCTGCTGCTCCGGACAAAAGCAGCAGCTTCCAACTCACAGACAAAACCATCTCTCAGCCTCCTCCAAGCCAGCAGACAGCTCTGCCTCTCTGACCTTCCCAGAAGCTATCTGAACGTGCTGCGATGCTCTGGACCTCCTGACCACCAGCCCCCACAAGTCCAGCTTTTTGCACCTGACACACAGAAGGAGAATTCAATTACACACAACCCATTACAAGCTATCCATAACATCCTAAAATCCTCAAGTCCTAAAATCTCTGCAGATGCATACCCAACCCCAGTGCCATTATAAATAAAAAATAATTAAATAATTCAGGTTATTCATTTAGATTAGAATCTTGTATACCTGAGCCTTTTTTGATGTCTGTAAGATTATTGATTGAAGTGATTTTGTATTTCAGGCTTTCATGCTGCTCTGTGATCTCTTGATGATTTTTAGCCATCAGCTGATGAGCGGAGGAAGAGAGGGTCTTCAACCTTTGGTGTTTAATCCAGATTCGGGTCTCCAGACTGAACTCCTTAGCTTTGTAATGGACCATGTCTTCATTGACCAGGATGATGAGAATCAGAGCATGGGCATGTATTAGTTATCTTGATTTGTACATATAAATAGTCCCAAATGGTTAGAAACATCAGCATTTTTAATAAGATGAATTTTCTCAGCTAATTACTAAGTTTAGAGGCTGTAATTTTTCCTATATTTATTTGCAGCAATACTTGGGTTTTTTGAATCTGTTTCTAGATAATTTTATGGGTATGTGTATCTCTTAATCCACATCCTGGAGAGGGAATGATAGTATAACAATCATATCATCTTTCCAAAACATGGTATTATCACTGCAACATACAGTACATGGCAACACTTATATTTTGTAATATACCATGGTGCTTAAAAGTTTGTGAACCCTTTTGAATTTTCAATATTTCTGCATAAATATGACCTAAAGCGTGATATGTTCTCCACATGAGTCCTAAAACTAGGTAAAGACAACACAATTAAACAAATGAGTCAAAAACATTATATTCGTTCATTTATTTATTGAGGAAAATTATCCAAAGCTACATATTCGGGTGTGGCAAAAGTATGTGAACTTTTGCTTTCAGTAACTAGTGTGCCCCCCCCCCCTTGGGCAGCAATAACTGCAACTAAATATTTCTGATAACTGTTGATCAGTCCTGCATAATGGCTTGAAGGAATTTTAGCCCTCTTCCTTACAGAACAGCTTCAGCTCAGGGATGTTGGTGGGCTTCCTCACATGAACGGCCCGCTTCAGGTCCTTCCACAAATTTCTATAGGATTATGGTCAGGACTTTGACTTGACCATTCCAAAACATTAACTTCCTTCTGCTTTAACCATTCATTGGCCATACAACTTGTGTGTTTTGGGTTGTGGTCTTGCTGCATGACCCACTTTCCCTTGAGCTTCAGTTCATGGACAGATACCCTGACATTTTCTTGTAGAATTTGCTGGTACAATTCAAAATTCATAGCTCCATCAATGGTGGCAAGCCGTCCTGGTCCAGAGGCAGCAGAGCAGTCCCAAACCATGATACTGCCACAATATTTCACAGATGGTATAAGATTCTTATGCTGGAATGCAGTGTTTGCTTTTTGCAAAACATAATGCTTTTCATTGAAGCGAAAAATTCTATTTTGGTCTCATCCGTCCACAGAATGTTCTTCCAATAGCCTTCTGACTTATCCACATGGTCTTTCGCAAATTGTAGATGGGCAGCAATGTTCTTTTTGGAGAGTAGTGGCTTTCTCTTTGCAACCCTGTCATATACACCACTGTTGTTCGGTGTTCTCCTGATGGTGGTCTTGTGAACACTGATATTTGCCAATGCAGGAGAGGCCTTTACTTCCTTAGATGTTACCCTGGGGTTCTTTGAGACCTCCCGGTATATTACATGTCTTGCTCTTGGTGTGATCTTGGTTGGTCTACCACTCCTGGGGAGAGTATTACTGGGGTTGAATTGCCTCCATTAAATGGACAAGGAATGTCATATTACTTACAGTCTCCCATATCCCAGTCCCTGAGACAAGCTTTCACAGAGCTTCGTTTTCAAACAATGCCAACAGCATATTTAGATGGAATATACAAAGGGTTACCAATTACACACCATTTATGCATTTGTAATTCCCTACAGGTGGAAGACCTGACCCATTACCTATTATATTGCAGATTATACCAAGAACCAAGAGCTATATTTATCATGCCTTTGTTAAATCAATTGAATCCGACAAATTTGGAAAGAAAAATCTGTTTTTTGTTGTCTGATAAAAATGAATATGTAACAAATCAAGTTGCATTGTTCACAATGGCTGCAAGAAAAATACAGAAGCAAATGTTGATAAATAGTACTGAAAATACTAGGGGGGCAGGACTGATTTGATATGGATGCTATAATTTTAAACAAATTTTGCTAAAACCTATGGTTGCAAATAAACTATTGATGATGAATTGCCTCCATTTGTACACAATCTGCCTGTCAGTGGACTGGGAGTCCAAACTATTTGGATATAGTTTTGTAACCTTTTCCAGCCTGGTGAGCATCAGCAACTGGTTTTCAAAGGTCCTCAGAAATCTCCTTTGTTTGAGCCATGACACACTTCCACATACCTGTGCTGTGAAGATCAGACTTTGATACTAAATACCCAGAATTCTGTTCTTTAAATAAGGCAGGACCTCTGACACCCACACCTGGTTATTGATTGAAGCACCTGACTCTAAATTCTCCTTTAAATGAACTGATAATCCTAGAGGTTCACATACTTTTGCCATACACAAATATGTAGCTTTGGATCATTTTCCTCAATAAATAAATGAACAAGTATAATGTTTTTGAGTCATTTGTTTAATTGGGCTCTCTTTATCTAGTTTTAGGACCTGTGTGGAGAAAAGATCACATTTTAGGTCATATTTATGCAGAAATAATTGAAAATTCAAAAGGGTTCACAAACTTCTAAGTACCATTGTGGTTGTCTCTGAAAAGACAACACTAGGAATAAGGTGATAGTGTCTTTGTACATTCGGTATAGCTGGAAAAGGGAGTAATTTGAGATGTTTGAATTATTCCTCTAAGAAACCTTTTAGTTAGTGATGCTTTTCTTCTTAAAACAGAAATGTATATGATGCTATAGGCCAAACAAAAGTTTGAACAACAGTAGCTAGAACAACAGTTCAATTTCAGAGTTCAGATTTTACTCATGCTTAACTGGTACAACTATACTATATGTATCCCCCCAGAGACAGCTATGGCGCCCACTCTCTTAGGGTTCTAGAAGCCTCTTAAGACCTGGCTCTGTTTCCAGGCCCGGGGTTAATGTATTAGTGGAGCCCCTGTCATGTTTTTTTTATTGTTATGGATATTTTTGTCCAGGTTGCAACTAAATTGTATATTGGATTTTGTAAGCCGCCCAGAGTCTTTTGGAGTGGGATAGGATGGGATGGAGTGGGATATAATAAATCTGAATAACAACAACAATGATAATACAAATACCAATAATATGCTAATATCTCCAAATGATACTATCTCATGCACAAAAGAGAAGCAGTAACAGAATTAGAGTAAACTCATAGTATTTAGAAGGATAATAAATGTTTAGGGGGGAAAAATAACATCAATGGTAACTTCTCTCTCCTTTCTCCCTGACACGCTGTGGAAACTAAGTAAACCTAGCAACTATAGGATGCTAATTGGTAGTTTGGGAAGCAAAGGGGGGAAAGGGGCAGGGAGACTAAATGTAATTGAATATCCGGAAAGAGAGCAGAATTCTGCCTATCAAATCTTGGCCAGGAACACTCCAGTACAGTATTTTTTGGCAGGTTTCTCTTGTTGCTAGTTGGCAACTATCACAATAGAGCCATCCAGTCATATTTTAGACAACTGTACAATGTATCAATAAAGTAAAAGAGAGTTAATGTCATTGGAAAGCAATAAATATTCTATTTCATTTATTGTTTAGAGGGAGATGAAGAGGATGAAGCTAATAAAATTGAAGCTTTACACAAGAGAAGAAATCTTTTGGCTGCCTTTAGCAAGCTTATAATTTATGATATTGTAGACATGCATGCGGCAGCCGATATCTTCAAGCATTACATGAAGGTATGATTCTGTGTTGTGTTACTTTGTCCTAATAACATCAAATTTGATAAAATATATGGATTGTTTTTAAGGCTAACTTCATTTTAGTGAAAAGTCAAACATACCTCTTTTTAAAATGATCCCTCATTCACTTAAGCCTCCTGAGAGTTGAAGTGATCCTCTAGAGCAGAGCTTTCCAAACTTTTCATGTTGGTGACACACCTTTTAGACATGCATCATTTCGCGACACAGTAATAACAGGGCTCCCCGCCCCCGGCCCATGCGATTGGCTCCCGGGTGGAAACCCCGCCCCACGCGATTGGCTCCTCGGTGGAAACCCCGCCCCCGGCCCATGCGATTGGCTTCCGCCTTGTGGAAACCCTGCCCCGCCCCGCAGCTGCCCTTCCCTGCCCTGCCTTGCTTCTGCCAAGAAAAGCTGCAGTCGCAAGGCGAAAAAGCCTCGGATCACCGTAAAAAGTGACGGTGGGCGGGGCGCCCCGGGGTTGAAAATATCCACGCCAATCTGCTGTGTGGCGGGGAGGAGGCGCTGCCTCCTGGCCACACAGCTGATAGACGCAGATATTTTCCACCCCGGGGCGGCCCCCCTACCGTCACTTTTTACGGTGATCCGAGGCTTTTTCACGAGCCAGCGGTGGCACTTCCGGGTTGCCGCCACAACCGCGCTTTTGGGTTTTTGCGCGCCGTGGCAGTGGCGGCATCCTGGAACCCGGAAGTGCTGATGGCCCGCCGCTGCTACGCGGTGGCAGTGCGCCATCAGCGCTTCCAGGTTCTTGCGCGACACACTTGGGGCCCCCAGGCGATACAGTATTGCGTTGCGACACACAGTTTGGAAAGCCCTGCTCTAGAGCAAAATAAGATAAAGTATTCAGGGCTGCACTAAGTAGGGGGTAATTACTGAAAAGGTGCCAAGGCAAAATTCCCATTATAAATACAAGTCTATAATTTTGACTTTCTTCCAGTGCATAATGTTTTTCCTTATTAAATGTTCTTGAGTACTTTATCCAAAACATTTATGATTGAATTTTGCAAGTCTTTTCATAAACTACAAATGAAAAGTATTAATTTATGGTGTGGGTTTTTGTTTTTGTGCCTTTGAGTCAGTCTTGACTTCTGGCAACTGCCTAAACAAGTCCCTGTAATTTTCTTGGCAAGATTATCAGAAGTGATTTGCCGTTGCCTCCTTCCTAGGGTTGAAGGAAAGCGACTGCCCCAAGTCACCCAGCTGGCTTTGTGCCTAAGGTGGTTTCAAACCTGGGGCCTTAGCCACTACACTAAACTGGCTGTATTGCTTTATGTTAGTGGTCATTATTTTTTGACACTGGATTCTACCATACTATTTCTGCAGGGCAGTTATCCTGGCAGTTATCTTTGGGTTGGGTCCTGGGTCTTTGCATGGAAGTAGAATGGAATGGAGGTTTTTCTGTACACAAAATCTTCCCCTTATGTAAAGAGAAAATAAGTTGGCAGTGTAAAACTATTGAGCTTAACACTATTTGAAATTAACATTTATTAATTAAAGCTAGTGCAGGAGGGATGGTTTATTAGAAAAGGCAATCTAAAACCCCAATGAGAGGTTGATTAAAAAAAGATACTCAATAAAAGTTAAATGCATTGCTAACTAAAGTGTGCTTTTTTTTTCTTTATTTTAGTATTACAATGACTATGGTGATATCATTAAGGAGACATTGAGTAAAACAAGACAAATAGATAAAATTCAGTGTGCAAAAACACTCATTCTCAGCTTACAGCAGGTAAAAATCTTTAGCCCCCATTAATACTTATATACAAATAACTTTCTTCATATACTTGAATGTTCTGTTGCTTATCATGTGACCATACAATTGAGATTGATATGAATATTTATGAGCTACCACAGAATTTCTGATTAGGATAATTTAGAACAGATAAAAAATTGTCATCTGTGGTCAATTCAGGGCTACATCATAAAATTATTTTATTTGTTTGTTAATTTATAGCCCCCCTCTTAGGAGCTCAAGGCAACATTCTCCTATTTTTCTCCATAACGACCACCCTGTGAGGTAGGCTGGGCTAAGAGTGGCTGGCCCAGTATCACCCAGAGCTAGACTATAACCTGGGTCTCCCTGATGCTAGTCCAGCATCTTAACCACTACACCCTCCTCATTCTGAATACATTAATTTAATTAATTATAGATTAATTTTGATAAAATAAAATGGAAGTGAACAAAAAGGCTGTACAGTTCAATACAATTCATACAATACAGTTAAAACAGTAAAACAGTGTGCTCCATACTACTATCTACAGTATGCATATTTAGTATTGAATTTCAATAATTGTGTTATACTTGGGCCAGCATTATGAGTTAAAAACTTGTTGACTAGAAGCTTAGATAGAGATCCCCAAATTCTTCTCTTTTTTTAAAGTTGGAAAGAAGATTGATAAAGAAGATGATATTACAAGTAGAGTTATTACTACTCTTTCATATAGAGGAGAAAGGCAAGGAGGGGAGATTTCTGTAACTGTTACTTGGTAGAATAACAGAATCCCATTGCTGAGTATTAGTTGAATCAGAGAAAAAGGGGGGAGAGGCTCCTTTAGCAAAAGAAAGGCAATCCAAGTCTTTTTAATAAACATTTACTGAAATGTATGTCTTCCTCCAGTTTTTACAAAGGATGTTGAGAAAATACCTTTGGTTTTGAATGCCTGATAATTAAGTGAAATCTAAAAATCAGTTTTTACTTTGACTAGCTAGTGCAATAAAAAATTATAATGGCCTGCCCAACATACTGCATAGCCATGGTAAGTCTGTCAGATAGTTTACGTTATTTGTTTGTTTCTTTTCTAAGATCTGTTGGAAACCACAGCTCTAAGCCCTAAATATTGATATAGAATGTGCCATTATATTTGTAAAGATTTGAACTATTCAGTTCTTTCTGCAGCTGTTTAATGAGCTCGTTCAAGAGCAAGGTCCTAACTTGGACAGGACATCTGCCCATGTCAGTGGTATTAAGGAGCTGGCCCGGCGTTTTGCTCTTACGTTTGGTCTGGACCAGATAAAGACAAGAGAAGCCGTAGCTACCTTACACAAGTGAGTGGCAAGGAATGCATTGAAGTCAAATAATATATTTGAGCCTTTTTTAAATAGAGTATCAATATTTCCAGTAACAGTACACACTGTTTTGGTGTGTGTGTGTGTGTGTGTGTGTGTGAGAGAGAGAGAGAGAGAGAGAGAGAGAGAGAGAGGGAGGGAGGGAGGGAGGGAGGGAGGGAGAGAGAGAGAGAGAGAGAGAGAGAGAGAGAGAGAGAGAGAGAGAGAGAGAGAGATGCATTGTTGTTGGAGGAAAATAATTAGGCTTTTGTAATAAATAGATATTTTAAAAAGTTAATTGTTACCTATTAGTCACACTTTCTAAACAGCAGTCTATGTTGTATTACATTTGTTGTAAGCAATTCGAAGAGATATGATTCATAAATAGCAATCACTGCATGTTATTTATCACTATGTGTATGACCTCTAATGTGGGTAATAAATGCTTTAAAATTGTTTTAATATATATAAAGAAGTTGTAAAAGAAAAAGTTAAAAAGAAGAAAAAAACCCAAAACCAAATAGAAAAAAGGATACAATAAAAACATATATTACATTTAAAGAAAATAATTTACCCCCAATATTTAAACATGTGATTTAACCTTGATTATAAAAAATAATATTGAACAGTCTGTCCATTGTATCTATGGAGAACCAGTTCATAAAGAGAAAACTAGCACAGATACATGATCCAGAATTGTAAATCTGCAATCACACCATCTTTCTAATACAGAAGACAACCTTTTTTTTATTTTTGCTGACAAATCCATAATTCTTCCTATAGTAAAATCTAATTTTTGGTATATAATTCAAAAGTCCATTCAGATCTTGAAACTCTACTGATCTTTGTAATAGCATGTTAACAAACTTAAGGATATTAAATTAAAATGGGGCAATAGTGGGATAAGTATTTATTATGAGTAAGGGTCCTCTCATTCATTTTACATTGACAGTATGGTAAGGTTGACATCCGATTCCTTTTTAACATTCTTGGGGTATCCAATAAATATGATAGATACTCTTGTCAAATTAATCTCATTTTAGGGTTAGGATTAGAGTAATATACAGTGTAACTGAAGGAGATACATAATCCTATTCACATCACAAATATAGCTCCACCCAAACCATATGTATATAAGTGGAACTATATCTGTAGCTGATTTGTTCAAATTCTGAGGTAGTAGGTCTGATGTAGTAGGTAGTAGGTAGATGATACTGGGCTATTAGAATAATCATGATTTGGTGGAAGCTGTTTTGCATGTTTAATAGAAAAATGAGTGGCTAGGAATGTAGCATTGTCCCAATCTAGAATACTCTTCTGCCTTTAAAGTTTTGTACATTTTGTTCAGAATACTATGGTAAGACTGGTTGATAATAGGTATGATTTGGAATGTCTCTCTTGAGTCTGAAGTATTGAATATGCAGGTATGGTGATGCATTGAATCGTCCTTTCTTGTTCACTTCACCTGGTATTTTACTTCAAGTTTGTATAGAGTTTATAACATTTGACACAAGTACTTACCTCTTGGGTATCTTATTACAGAGACGGCATAGAATTTGCATTTAAATATCAAAATCAAAAAGGACAGGAATATCCACCTCCTAACCTTGCTTTCCTGGAAGTACTTAGTGAATTTTCCTCTAAATTGTTACGACAGGACAAGAAAACTGTGTAAGTAGTAAGAAATTTTGCTGATTGCAAGCAACTTTATTGATAAGTGGTACGTGAAATAAAGAGTCTGGTTTAACTGTATATTTAATTACAATTTCTATAAATTTATTTAGGGAAGTGCTAACATCGAGAATTGTCTTATGTTGAGAGAACTCTGATATTCTGAGTGCAAAATCTCAGTGCTTGTTTTACTATACCCTAACCTCCAATTTTCATTCTCAAAACATTTGTTATATATTATCTTTTGCCTCTAGAGAGGAAGTAGACTTCACTGTAGTCTACCATGCATATCCAAGCAGGAACCGTTAGATATTTGTAATGCAGAAGTAGAATCAAACTGAGTTAATCTATGGGTGGGACTGCTTCCTTCAACAGTATCTGTTCCCCACTGCAGCAATTACATTCTCAATTTAGAGGAAGAGAAGAATTTAAGCTCTACAGCGTTGGGTTGTAGGGAAGGGGGAAAAGATAGTCATATTGTATGAATAGACTTCTTCAGCCTTCCTTCAAGCTTTTGGTTTCAATCCATATGCTATTTTACTTAGTTTCCTTGACCAGACTGAGAAAGCTAGCCTGTTTCTGAAAGTGCATTATATTTTATATAGTCCACCATCATCCTTAGACATCTCAGTAGTATGCAGAAGGCATAAAATAGGCATCTATAGTACAATTTGTGGGGTGGGGTGGCTCAGCGGGTAAGACGCCAGGCTTGTCGATCGGAAGATCGCAAGTTCAGAGGTTTGAATCCCTAGTCCAGGGCTTTCCAAAGTGCTGCCGCTGGTGACACGCCAGCAGCAGCGGCGCAGGGGGTGTGTGCGGTGGCACGCGCGCACGGTGACGGCGCGGGGGGGGCGTGCGGCAGCGCGTGCATGGCGGCTGCCGTGCACGTGCGCGCCGCCGCTTCCGGGTGGTGTGGCGACACACCACGCTGTGTGTGGCGACACACTTTTGTGTCGCGACACACAGTTTGGAAAGCTCTGCCCTAGTCCCACGTGACGGAGTGAGCTCCCACACTAGTCCCAGCTCTTGCTTACCTAGCAATTCGAAAGCATGCAAATGCAAGTAGATGAATAGGTACCATTTCGGTGGGTAGGTAACAGCGTTCTGCATGTGTCATGCCGGCCACATGACCGTGGAAGCGTCTTCGGACAACGCTGGCTCTTCGGCTAAGAAACGGAGATGAGCACCGGCCCCTAGAGTCGGACATGAATGCACAATGTGCGGAGGGAACATTTACATTTACATTATAGTACAATTTAAAATTGGAAACGTAAGTTCAAACAAAACAAAGCATAAAAACATCAGAATTGGTTAAATAAATTTTAACATGTCTGGGAAATTTAAAAAGGTTTATCCTAGCACTGAAATTATTGCATCAGAGCCAATAAATATTCAACATAGAAGGCATTTGAGAGATAACACATCACCATTGAGAAAAGCCCTCTTCACAACAAGCTTCCATTAGCAAGAGAAAAGCCTTTTGCTGAAGATTTTTAAGACATGAGCTCATTAGCATAATGAAAACAAGCCTCCTTTCCCCCTCCATTACTCTGTCCTTTTATATTATCAAATTTTACATTCTGAATTTTGCATATACATTCTGAATTTTGCATATATTTAGCCTTTTACATATGCTATATATTTTGTATTAAAGATAATTGCTTCAAAAATAAAAGCGTATGAAGAAAAAAAATCCTTTGTAGCTGCTTAGACAGAAAATGTACTGATTTTTAAACAAAAAGCATTCTCACATAGGCTTTGGTATGTCAAGTCTGCAGCATTCAGTATATCTACATGCATACAAAATAATTATTATTGGAGGAAAATAATTATGCTTGTTATACATTGCCTATTATTATAATTTATCCAGAAGTATGGGAAAAGAAAGAGTGGATATACAAAGAGAGCATACAGTGCAATATGTGTGAAGTTATTTTCTCATACAGTTCTCATGTTTGTTATTTTTTTATTAAATATAAAAGTATAATTGAATCTGAGGAAAAGCTGAAAAACAACAACACCCCAAGGCATATTGCATGAAAAGTTTTGACGTGGTCTTTTCAGTCTTATTTTTTAACACATTTAATTTATTTCAATTTCTTGAGGGGAAAAAAAAGACCTGGAGGACTTTAAAAAAAATTCTGAGCTTTCACTGAGGTCTTGAAATGGAGTCATTTGCATTTTTGTTCTCAAGAATTTAAAGAGTATTCTTCTGGAATACATCTTTTAATACTTATGTGTCCATTTAATTTTTTATTCCTTGATAATTTAGATCATTTAATGCTTTTATACAGTCAATTCTTATATAAGTTAATATGTTTTTATATGCTGCTAATGTATTAAAAGCCCTTCTTTTTCTTGCATTTACATAACTAGCTTATAATGCTTACAAGAAGTGTTCATTCTTTGCTTGTCTTCCTTCTTTAAAAGTAGCGCTGAAAACAAACGCCATATATGTAGTATCTGATTAATGTATTTTTATCCACAAATAATTGAGTTATATTGCTGGCCCTCCAGAAAATCAGGGCAGATCTAACTCTTAAATCAGGAGTATAGAATATAGATAATTCTGATGCAAGGAACTCGTGACTAATGAAAATAGAAGTTATATTTCTATTTCTAAAATAATAGAAATTTCTGTCTAAAATAGAAAGCTATTTTAGTCATTTGTTTATCTGTACTTTTCTCTCTTTCTCTTCTCCAACCCAGTCACACCTATTTGGAGAAATTCCTAACTGAACAAATGATGGAAAGGAGGGAAGATGTATGGCTTCCATTGATTTCCTATAGAAATTCATTAGTTACAGGTGGTGAGGACGATAGGATGTCTGTGAATAGTGGAAGCAGCAGTAGCAAAACGTCTTCAGTTAGAAATAAGAAAGGTCGACCTCCACTTCATAAGAAAAGAGTTGAAGGTAAATATGGCTTCAAAGATCATGTGTTCTGTGATCAGACTTAATGTTAAATAAAAATACGACTTACTCATGAGTTTATTTGGTTGAAATAGGTTTCAGGAAATTAAGCTAACATCTGTTTTCAAACCAGAATCTCTTAACAAAAGAGTGAAATATTATAATTTCATTAACCCACTCCTCAGACAAAAATAGATAAAGCAATAGATAAAGTTTGTGGTCTGAGGAGTCCTTTGCACTTAGATTACGCAGAAGAAGATACATTAGGATATTGCCTTTCAGCATAAGCTGTGTAATGCAGAATATAGAAAAGGAGAAAGAAGTCAAAGAAATTAAGATTGGAAAAGAAACCTAAGTAAAACTAATTTACACCAGTAACATTTCTTTAAGATTTTTTTACCCCGCCTTTATTATTTTTATAAATAACTCAAGGCAGTGAACATGCCTAATACTCCTTTCTCCTCCTATTTTCCCCACAACCTTTTGAGGTGAGTTGGGCTGAGAGAGAATGACTAGCCCAAAGTCACCCAGCTGGTCCCAGTCTCCTGGTTTTTAGCCTGGTGCCTTAACTACTAGACCAAACTGGCCTTGCCCAAGGTGGATTAATGCCAGGGAGGGTTTGAGGCCCAGGGAGAATCTCTTCTGCCACTCAAAATAGACTCCTGCCTCACCCCGGTTTTTAAAGCGCAGCCCTTGCCCTGCTGCATAAGGAGCCAGAGGCGGCTCTTGAGCAGATGAAAGTTGTCGTGCCATATACACAATGCTGTGCCCTCTGCCTTGAATGAAAACAGAGTCCCAAAGAATTTACAGTTAGAGAAAGATTGAGAAGACGAAAAAATCAATCTGGAGGCAGAGAAACAGAAGGGCATCACATTGGATAAATGGCCTAGGTCCATCTGAATAATATGGCAGAAAGCGGCTTTGGCCCCTGTGAATATATTTGCTCACATGAGCATGCCATGAGGAGGCTGATCAATCTGTTACAACAACCTGTTACAACATTTACTCTTCATTTTTTCTAGCCTTGAAAACCACCTTTGTTTCTACCACATGCATACACAGACTCATATATTGCTTTCTGTTCTTAAAACTTTTCACTTCTTTCTCTTTGAGAGTCTTACCAATCCTATCCAACCATGCCTGGAATTTTTGGATTTCCCAATTTGATCTTCATTCATTCACCGCATGTAACCAAATAAACTCAGCATACGTCTTTCACTCACTTTGTATTCAATCCACATTAATTCATCACCTGAATTTTTGATCTTATCTCTTCTTGACCTCACATACTTCTTAAGTAACCCATTCCTACTGCAGTTATTTTTCTCCTACCATACCAATGCTTGTTTCAGTATTTCAGGGTGGGTAGAAATATGCTTTTTTTATCCAGCCATTTTTGCTTCTTTCAACAGATGTTTATTCTTCACAATATACTACATACTACCTACTACCATTCTCACAGCATTGCACATTTTAAAATTTCTGCATACATTTTCCCACATTTAATAAAAATTCTACCAAGGTACACAAATTAATCTACTTACTCCAATTATTCACCCTTTAGGTATAATCTGTCTTAAAACATTCAGTGCAAATCATTCAGATTCTCAGACAACAAGACAGCATCATCTGCATTCAGAAATGCACACATATTCACATCCCCAACCAACATGCTCTAAAGTTACCCCAAGCATTCCTTAAACATTTATTCACAAATACATTACACAACCAAAGGTGACATCACAAATTCTTGTCTTCCTGCTCAGTGTTGAACTATTTGCTAAGCATTGCATTTACTTTCATGCATGATTTATTTCCATTATATACTGCACTTACACATCAGCAACCAACCTTCAACTCCATATTCATGCAAAACATTCCATAATTCAGACCTATTCACTTTTTCATATTTTGTAAAATGAAGAATATACAAATATACTTTAATACATTTCTCAATTACTTGCTGAACCTGCTCTGTATCTTTCATATGCCTTCAGTCAGAATTATGCTAAATATCATCCCAGGCATGCTTAATAAACTAATCCTCCTATAATTTTATTTTTAATTCAGCTTAATTTGCTTGAACTTCTTATTCAGCCCTCTTCACCCATTTCCATTTTTGTTTTATTTCCAACAAAATCATTCCACATTTTTCTGTCTCTTTTAATATTAATTATTCCTTGATGTCTTCAATTATATTCCTTGAAACCTATTTTTTTCTATATATAATATCATTCTCTCAACATTTTCCTAGCTATCATTCTTACATGTTTATTCTCATCCACAGTCTCTAATATTCCACCAAGCACCCTACTTCCCTTTAGCGTAACTCCACATATTTCTGTAGCACTCTGTAACATCATTTTTTTTCATTCAGTCCAAGCAGCTTCCGCTTCCTCTTTCCTTACATTAACTCTCCATTCATTTTGTTGGGAGATTATTTTCTAATTCTTTTTCATTCAGTATTTATATTGCTATTCCTGAAAATCATTCTCCTTTCACTCTAGTTTCTTTCACTTCATTCCTTTTCTTCCATGTCTATTTTTTCCCAAGATCTACCCTTGAACTACCAAAAAGTGGTCTGTCCCACTTTCAAAACCTCCCATCATCCTTGTACATTTCAATTATTCTCTCTTCCATCATAAACAATTAAATCAATAATGTTTTTAGATTCATTCTATTATCACATATATGTACATGTTCTCTCTCATTGACAGATAATCAACATTACTACTTTTCTTACTTCCCATCCATCCATCATTCATTCATGCATGTATTTTACCATTTGTTCTGCTTAGATTCCAAGTTGCAATCTTCCATATGCTGTGGTTGTCATTAGATGTGTCCATAGATAGTGACCCCTACTACTATCCTGTTAAGGTTTTCATTTGGTTTTTTTTTTAGTCAGATAGAGAAGATCTAGACTAGATTAGCATCTTTAGTTACACTCATGCCATGTATAGCATTTACTGCTAACAGTAAGGGCAGTGCCATTTAGAAAAACGTTTTAATTTTAGAAATTATAGTTGGCTTGGATTTCATTTACTGTAAAGTAGTTCTTTCACATTGCATAGATACATGTGCTGCAGTATTTATATACATTGTTTCTAATTGTTTGCATTTCATTAGAATTACTATTCAAAATTTATTTTAGTATTTATGCATTTAAGACTTTCTGTACATAAAAGCTTTATTCTTATTTTATCAGTATAAGGATTTAACTAGTCAAGCAGTGTCAGAGGAGTTGATCCTGTGAGTAAACAATTTAATTTTAGGCAATATGCAAAGAAAATTAGCCAGGTTTTAGTCTCAGTTTAAATTGTTTCTGCATCGCAGCGGAGAACAATGTTGGGCACACTGCGTGGTACTTGAAAGATACTTCTCAAAAATTCAGATTCCACAGTTTCTACCTTGGAATAATTATTGTAGGAGACAAGCTGGGTGTCATACAGAAGTTGAGAACATGTGTTAGCAGTAAATAGCTTTAAAACTGCAGTGAATAGAGCATCTCTGGATTGGTAAAAGATTCCAATAGCTGAAGCTGATTTCTGGGAATTCTGAGCTACACAGTTTGAGCAGTTCTCCCAACTGAAACCTGGAAAATTATTCTGAGGCATTTAAATATCTTGACTTGCTCAATTTTGTGGCCATTTAATTGCCATATATGGGTTCTAGGAAGCTTAGCAAAGACCATTTTCTTTAATAGCTTATCACTAGTTCTTCATTCTTATAATAGATAGTAAGATATCTTGAAGCATGTTTTAAGCCAACTGGAGTCTGAGATAAGAGAACTGCATAATCAGCATTCAAGAACATTGGAATATGCTGATGAGTTATTTTGGTGGAAAGAAATTGAGATTGTTTTGATGCGCAACCAGGGAGTATATATAGATGGTTGTTGTGGGTTTTCCGGGCTGTGTGGCCGTGTTCTGGCAGATTTGGTTCCTAATGTTTCGCCAGTAGCTGTGGCTGGCATCTTCAGAAGACAGGAGCACAGCTAGAAGATTCTCTCTGTGCCCAAGTAGAGGGCACAGCCTCCACTTGGGCACAGCCTCCACTTGGGCACAGAGAGAATCTTCTAGCTGTGCTCCTGTCCTCTGAAGATGCCAGCCACAGCTACTGGCGAAACGTTAGGAACCAAATCTGCCAGAACACGGCCACACAGCCCGGAAAACCCACAACAACCATTGGATTCCAGCCGTGAAAGCCTTCGACTATACAGTATATATAGAATTTAAATAATTATGGAGTTAAAATGCAGCCCTGACTAACTCCCCTCAGAGAAAGTACTGCCTTGGTAAGATGGCTTTGTTAGGTAAATCAAACTTTTAGGCAGATTTCATGTAGCTTATATAGCAGCAATACTAAACGCCTGTCTATTGTAGTGAGGTTGTCCCACAACTTCATATGTAAGTACATAACAGGCAAAGTTCATGCAATACAATAAATGTATATAGACCTGTATATAGACCATGTCTGTAGTAAACATAGACTGTATTATACCTAATAAGCCTTCAAATAGATTACTCTTAAGCATTTTTCCTGCTGGGATTGTATTCCATGAATTACTTGTTTTATTAATTAAGCAATAATAAATTAAGGTTGATGTGTACATTGGAAAAAAGTATGGAAGAATTACTACATGCATTCATCTTAATGTTTAAGTATGATAGAAAGTTAGATTTTGACATTTCTTTTAAGGATCTATCTGTTCAAGATCCATATTTTGTTACTAGCCACATAATTGCACAAAACCATTGCTTATTGTAATAGTTTTCTTATATATCAGATGAGAATCTTGAAGGCTCTTGGCTGAATAGAAATGACAGCATCCAGACTCCAGGTGCTCTACAGACCCCTCAGCTCACATCAACAGTGTTGAGAGAAAACACTCGGCAAATTGGGGAGCAAATACAGGAGCATGAGTCAGAACCTGGATCTGAACAAGATTTTTTAAACAAGTATGTACCAATGAAATATTTCTGTAATATCAGGAAATTCTTGTTAAAATACTGCTGAAATTAAAATTCCATCAAAAAATATCTTAGGTTTAGGAAAGTGTAATTATTCAAATGTCATACTGTGAAATTCAAAATGTTTTAAAACATAAAACTAGAGTGTATGCTTTAGATTATGACAGCCTCTGAAGCAATTAGACATCACTTCATTTCCCAGAGACACCCATACTTGGAAGCACCCACTTCTAGCTACCTACTGCCACATTTGAGGCCACTAAAAGAAAAGAAACAGCCCTTCCACTGTATTTAGATCCACCTTTTCATCTTCTGAATTACTTGTTACCTGTAATGGAAATGTGAACTGTTTTAAAAAGTGATAATTTAAAGCAGCCTTCTCATACATCATTCTCTCCAGATGTTTTCATCTTCAGTAAACAACATCTGGAGATTACAGTCACAGACCTCCCCTAACTTTCTTTATCCATAAGTTTTAAGATGTTCTGCATGGGTCTTATTTCTGGCTCCATCACTGAATCCCTGAAAAGGATTTTTTTAAAAAAACATAGGTTGGCAAAACAAATTTGGCTGTAGCAGGTGCTCAAACCCAATGGACATTCCAGTCCAAGCCTTGTTTGCTGTATAGACTTAAAAAAACAAAGTGGCCGCACCATTCTGCACCTGATGACCTCAAGCATTAAAAGAAAGAGGAATGCAATCTATTATTGTAAGAGTCTAAACTCTAATCCTTTATACCAGGGGTCCCCAACCTGTGGGCCACGGCCCACTAGTGGGCCGCGGCCTGTTAGGAAGTGAGCCGCACAGCAGGAGGTGAGCGGTGGTGTCAGGAACGAGCCTGTCTTCTGCTGCCATGAGTCGGAGGAAGTGCAGCCGGTAGCAGGAAGAAGCTGGGAAGGTGCAAAGACAGAGCCTGAGCTGGAGCAGCTGATTGGTGGGGACCCTGAAGGGGAAACACCTCCACCTATCAGCGTGTGGCAAAGAAGGGCGGAGAGGTGGGCCGAGGAGCACGAGGCCCGATTGGCCCCAGCTCGCAAACCAGTCCGCGCGATTGGCTCCTGCCTGCAAACCCCGCCCCCTGTCCGCGCAATTGGCTCCCGCCTGCAAACCCCAGCCCCCCGATCCGTGGAAAAATTGTCTTCCACGCCTGGTCCCTGGTGCCAAAAAGGTTGGGTACCCCTGCTTTATACCAACCCACCCAATCAGTGCTGTCTGTTGATACCATAGTTGCCATAATTCCTTCACCACTACCTTAGTCTCCTATCCAACAGAGGAGGTCCAGTCTGGGATAAGACCATACCTCTTCCAGAGATCACCTGTATTCTAGAATCTATCTCTGAAGGTGAATCAAAGACAAATTTTCCCATACTTGCTCACAGCTATATCTACATTCCCTGCACCCATGGGGTGACTTCTCACCTGGCTTCAGGTATCAGTTCCTAGAGATTCTTCAGTGAGAGGGATTATGAATCTGACATCTCATGTTTTGTTTCAAAAGATCCCTTTAAAGTTTCCCTAGTATGTGAAGATAGGAGTTCAACTAGCTAATATGCATGGCTACATTCTTTAAATTAGAGGTAAAAGAGTCAGGAACCACATCTGCAGGATCTTGTTTTTGACATGGTTCAGGATTATGTTTCCCTACCAATTATATGCTTATGATGCCTGCACTTCTCAAATTGGCTAAGGATTAATGGATCAAACCATCTCTGTGCCATTGAAGCACTTTATCATGTTTTACCATGGGTGCCAAAAAGAAAGAAAATCAGCACCTGAGGACAGCTCTGAAGACCTGTGGATATCCAAATTGGGCCTTCATTAAATCTAAGTCTACCCCCAGACCCAAAACAACGGCAGACAGAGCTGAGACTCAGAATCAACGGAAGAACCTGGTCATTCTTACATGGCCGGCATGTCGGAAAAGATAAGACAGATATTTGGCAAACACAATATACCTGTATATTTCAAACCCACCAACACACTGAGACAGAGGCTTGTACACCCTAAAGATCCAACACCAAAACATAAGAGGAGCAACGTAGTATATGCAATCCAGTGCAGTGAGGAGTGTTCTGAGCTCTACATTGGAGAAACCAAACACAGGAGGAGTAACACCACAGGACCAGAATCAGCAGTTTACCTTCATCTAAAAGAAAAAGGACACTCATTTGAGGATATTAATGTTCACATTTTGGACAGGGAAGGGGTTAAGGAATCCATTCATGCCAAAGTGGAAAATCCTTCCCTCAATAGAGGCGGAGGCCTCATGCTGCTCATGCTGCTCTTTCATTAGTCCCCAGGAAGATAAATACCACTTCACAAGTTCACCAGCAAGGCCACATTTAACCATCCACTTGGGGATGAATATAAGGTTTTAGGAGTAAAACATCCCAAAGACTATCTACACCTCAATTGCCCAATTAACAAGCCATTCAGGTGTAAGGTCAATACAGCCACCCTGTGTGTGACTTTGAATGGTAAGAACAGTAGATGGAGGAAGCAAAAGAATGGATTACCACAAGGCAGCGTACTCTCTCCGATTATATACAATATATATACTAATGACCAACCCGCCCCGACCAATACGCGAATGTTCATATATGCAGATGATACAGCGGTGGCCATACAAGAACCGAGTTTTGATGAGTGTGCTGGAAAATTGACACGAGCTCTAGAAGAACTGGAGTGGTATTATAATAATAATTACTTAAAACCTAATCCAAGCAAAACTCAAGTATGTGCCTTTCATCTTTGCAATCGAGATGCAGGGGTTGAATTGGATATTACGTGGAGAGGGAACAGATTACAACACTGCCCAACACCTAAATATTTGGGTGTTACGTTGGACAGAACGCTTTCCTTTAAGCAACATTGCATGAATACCAAGGCTAAAGTATGTGCTAGGAATAACATCATCCAACGACTGACAAACTATGCATGGGGAGCCCAGCCAGCTACGTTACGAGTATCAGCTCTGGTCTTGAGTGTCTCTACTGCCGAATATGCAGCACCAGTATGGAACACATCGGCACATGCGAAGCAAGTAGATATCGCTGTGAATGAGGCAATGCGCATAGTGACGGGATGCCTCAAACCTACGCCCGTTAATAAACTATGCCCCCTTGTTGGCATTGCTCCACCTAAGATTAGAAGGGAAATAGAAGCAGACGCCGAAAGAACCAAGCAAGAGACTGACTCTCATCACCCTCTGAGCGGATATGCTCCTCCAATTCATCAACTTAAATCTAGAAAGAGCTTTATGGCAAGAACTAATACCCTAGAGGGGTCCAAAGAACAGAATTGAATAAGTAAATGGAGGAATGAGCTCACCGATTTGGGTTTTTTACCAAAGGAAGAAATGGCTGCTGGAAACACTCTCCCTTATACAGTTTGGAGGACAATGAATAGGATGAGGGTGGGGGTACCAAGGTGCAAGACGAATTTATTTAAGTGGGGGTTGTTGGCTGACGACAATACATTATGTGAATGCAGAGAAATCCAAGACCTGGAGCATCTGATGGTGTGTCGATTACTGTCGGAGCCTTGTACTGTCGACGACCTACAACAAGCTAATGACAAAGCTGTGGTGGTGACTACATTTTGGCAGAGTAAAGTTTGATCTGGACACAAAATATATAAATAAATCCACCCTGGAAGACATATATGGGGTCCCCTCACCAACTTTTGCCCAGACTGAAGAAGCTACTTGGACAAGCAGCGAAACGTTTCAACCAAAAGAAATCCAGTTGCCATGACTCAACCTACAGACTTAATAGTACAACAACTTTAATAATCCCAATCTTAATAAACCCAAAAACCAAAGACAATTCAAAACAGTAATTCCATATCTTTAAAAGGGAATAACATCAATCAAATCCTTAAAGCAAACCAGATAAACATTCTTTAACCCTAATACAGCAGTTTTAATCATTTTAATCTTAATAAACCCAAAAAACAAAGCCAATTCAAAACAGTAAATCCAAATCTTTAAAGGCAAATAGCATCAATCAAATTCTTAAAGCAAACCAGATGAACATTCTTCAACCCTTATCCCACTTCAAAATAAACCAGAGCATTTACATATCCTCACAATGTGCACAGAGCTTTCCTCTTGAAAGAATCAAACAGCCCAGCTGGCCCCCTCAAAGATTCCAGGTTCTTTTCATGGCATTCCACCAGGAGATCGATTTTACTTATTGCTTGCAGATCACTCTCTCCCTTAGATTTCTCCAACTCCATTATCCAATCTTCATCCAGCATCTCTCTAAAAATCCCAATCTCAGTCTTAAAAAAAACCTTTCTATCACTCTTAAATTCCTCAGTTTCATCCACCACATCCCCAACCTGATGGCACATTTTAGATCTCATATTTTCCACAATGTCCTGGATATCTTGCATAAAAGCTTGATAGAAGTCAGAAGAAATCTGTTTAAAATCCTAGTGAAAGTCAGAATCTGTTTGAAATCCTCCATGTCTCACGCAGTAGATTATGGCGCCCCCCCTAGGAGCTTAACCAGCGAAAATTGAAGATATGGAAGAGTTCCGAAGTGTGTTTACATAAAGTGAGAGTGAGATAGCAGACAGTTCTGAAGGGAAAGTGAAAACAGAAAGCTGAAGGTTTTTTTAAAAAAAGTAATCCCAAAAATAACGATAAGCACCAAGAGAACCAGCTTCTCCTTGCTGTAAAGCCTCTCTTGGGGTACATATACAGTGGGGCAAAAAAGTATTTAGTCAGCCACCAATTGTGCAAGTTCTCCCACTTAAAAAGATGAGAGAGGCCTGTAATTGACATCATAGGTAGACCTCAACTAGGAGAGACAAAATGAGAAAACAAATCCAGACAATCACATTGTCTGATTCGGAAAGAATTTATTTGCAAATTATGGTGGAAAATAAGTATTTGGTCACCTACAAACAAGCAAGATTTCTGGCTCTCACAGACCTGTAACTTCTTCTTTAAGAGGCTCCTCTGTCCTCCACTCATTACCTGTAGTAATGGCACCTGTTTGAACTTGTTATCAGTATAATAGACACCTGTCCACAATCTCAAACAGTCACACTCCAAACTCCACTATGGTGAAGACCAAAGAGCTGTCGAAGGACACCAGAAACAAAATTGTAGACCTGCACCAGGCTGGGAAGACTGAATCTGCAATAGGCAAGCAGCTTGGTGTGAAGAAATCAACTGTGGGAGCAATAATTAGAAAATGGAAGACATACAAGACCACTGATAATCTCCCTCGATCTGGGGCTCCACGCAAGATCTCACCCCGTGGGGTCAAAATGATCACAAGAACGGTGAGCAAAAATCCCAGAACCACACGGGGGGACCTAGTGAATGACCTGCAGAGAGCTGGGACCAACGTAACAAAGGCTACCATCAGTAACACACTACGCCGCCAGGGACTCAGATCCTGCAGTGCCAGACGTGTCCCCCTGCTTAAGCCAGTACATGTCCGGGCCTGTCTGAAGTTTGCTAGAGAGCATTTGGATGATCCAGGGGAGGATTGGGAGAATGTCATATGGTCAGATGAAACCAAAGTAGAACTGTTTGGTAGAAACACAACTCGTCATGTTTGGAGGAGAGAGAATGCTGAGTTGCATCCAAAGAACACCATACCTACTGTGAAGCATGGGGGTGGCAACATCATGCTTTGGGGCTGTTTCTCTGCAAAGGGACCAGGACGACTGATCCGTGTACAGGAAAGAATGAAGGGGGCCATGTATCGTGAGATTTTGAGTGCAAATCTCCTTCCATCAGCAAGGGCATTGAAGATGAAACGTGGCTGGGTCTTTCAGCATGACAATGATCCCAAACACACCGCCCGGGCAACGAAGGAGTGGCCTCGTAAGAAGCATTTCAAGGTCCTGGAGTGGCCTAGCCAGTCTCCAGATCTCAACCCCATAGAAAACCTTTGGAGGGAGTTGAAAGTCCGTGTTGCCCATCGACAGCCCCAAAACATCACTGCTCTAGAGGAGATCTGCATGGAGGAATGGGCCAACATACCAGCAACAGTGTGTGCCAACCTTGTGAAGACTTACAGAAAACGTTTGACCTCTGTCATTGCCAACAAAGGATATATAACAAAGTATTGAGGTGAACTTTTGATATTGACCAAATACTTATTTTCCACCATAATTTGCAAATAAATTCTTTCCGAATCAGACAATGTGATTGTCTGGATTTGTTTTCTCATTTTGTCTCTCCTAGTTGAGGTCTACCTATGATGTCAATTACAGGCCTCTCTCATCTTTTTAAGTGGGAGAACTTGCACAATTGGTGGCTGATTAAATACTTTTTTGCCCCACTGTACTTTAAAAAAATACAAATTGGTGATTTAGAAATGGGGTGGCCAGTCTTCGTGTCCCTTTAAGGCTACAGCACGTCTTGGAAAGTGATGAAGTCCCCGCCTTCCAGCTGGCTCCTACCAGTCGAATGCTAAACACTGTTTGCGATCTTCTGGCTGCAAGCAGCCGTCTGGAGAACAGATGGGGTGATTCCAGGTATTCTCCTTGATCCGGAGAACATTTCTGGGCTTCAGGAAAACCTGCCTGAGCCCGAGAAAAGTTACTGCGTTGTCAGCTCTGCCTGCTGAACCAGCGGGCACAGCCATTCAGTCCGCCATTCCCACCGGTTGTTAAGCGAGGACTGGCTGTGTATTACATGGCAGCATAAGTCCTGCCAAAACAGTCTCTTAAACTCTAGAGTTTTCCAAGGAAGGTATTGCACAGGTGCAAATACTGTGTATTCTGTATATCTGTATATTCACAGATGACCACTCAAAGAACTATAATTAAAGTTAAGTAACCAATTCTTAGATGACAAATTCAGGATTGCTTAATATTTAGTGATGATAAAAATAGGCTAATTTCAGTATTTATATTTAGCTTATTACATTACTATATCTAGTCTTATTATCTCCTAGAAGCTCTGCATTTGTGGTTCTCCTCCCCACTTCCCCTCATATAATTAAAACAATCTAGTGAGTTGGTTAGTTTAAAAGATATCAACATTATTCAGTGAGTTACAAGAGTAAGTATAAGTATAAGGTCCCTGCTCCTATTTTGAAACAATTGAATATGGTACAGTTTTTCATAGAGGTAACATTAAAATAATGTTAAATATTCATATTCTGATTTTCTAAATTCACTTTAAGTCCTCAGATGCAAATATCTTGGTTGGGTCAGCAGAAATTAGAAGATTTAAGTCGAAAGGACAGGACGGGAATAAACTACATGAAAGGAAGAAGTGGTGTGAGACATACAGTGTAAGTATTCAATAGGAGCCAAGAATACACTTAGTGTCTAATTATTTTAACAATTAGTAGATAAAAGTTACTCCAATTTGTACTGTATGAAACCACATATATTTTGGGTTGTCTGCAATATGCTGAATGCTGGAGCACTCTAGCCAAAATTATGAACTATCTGCATTGTGTGGGACAGGATTAAAGTATCAAAGCAAGCTTCAAAATTGCATTGAAAATAGAACTTTTAAGTAAGGGTGTTCACATAATGGAAAATGTGTTCTGATTTCAAAACAAGCTATTACATGTCAGTCCAGACCAAAACAAAAACAAAAACAAAAAACAAAGCAGTTTCAAGTGTTTCGAATGTGGGAAAAGTAGATTAAGAATAAGCCTTTGGGGCTGCAAAAATCTGAACAATTCTAACTCTTGTCTGAAATTTGCAGCTCATAATTTCATGAAGCTAGAGTAACCATTTCCCCTAGGAATATGGATATTACACTTAAAAGGCAAGTGGGGAAAGATGGGCTGGTTCTCTGCTTTTAATCTTTCACACAAGTACAACTCTATCAATTACTTCTTCCACAATAGGAGGCCATTCTGGAAGAGAATAGCACTACCTCATCCACTTATGTGGAGGAAAGAGCTCCTTCTCCAGCACTGGGCCCTTTGTCAGTTCATCCACCACAATGCTAGCTGGTGGCACCACTGCTGCCTTAAGAGGAGCAAGCATAGTAGTAAAATCAAGACTCCTTCCCTTGACTAGCAAATGCTGGAACTGACTAGCTCTCTAATTAGCCTAGCTGTCTCAGCCATGGCTTCTTCACTAGGGTTTTTATTGTGTGTATATGTGGAGAAGCATAGTTTTGATAATGTGCTTACGTAGCTTTAAGCTGGGGAATGTAGGAGGAGCAGGCAGCTTTAAAGTAAACAGAAAAAGAAAGGCTCTGTTTAATGTATGTGTGTATATATGTAGCAACTTCAGTGCTACCAGGATACATTTCTGAAATTGCTTGAATGAATTAATTTCCCCAAGTAAGCAAGTAGGCCTTATTTGATGAGAGGGCTTTGTGGGATTTTTTAGGGGGCCAAAAAGGGGGGCTGATTTGAAAAGCAAGAGGATGGGAGGGATGGGAGAATCCTTGTCTCTTTCTAATTAAATCATCATCCAGCTCACACTACTGAGTCAAACTGAAACCAAAATAAATGAACAAACAAAATGGGACTGGGGCTGTGGAGGCTGCCTCAGAGTGAGGCAGGCCGGCCAGCAGGCAACCAGATTCTTATCACTAGTCACTACTACTCCAGTCTAGCATAAAGTCCACTGGTCCCTCACAGCAGTTTCTTCTTCTGTAGCTGGTTCTCCAGTTAGTCCTTTTCCAACATCATTTTGCAAAGAATGCCTCCTTCCCTCTGCCATGTGTTCTTTAAATGCCTACTGCTTTGTTCCAAAACTCTCCTCAGGTCACCCCCTACTAAGCTTTAATGGTTGTCATGTGGTTGGTTCTTTCTGCTGTACTAACCCTGACAGGATAATTAAAAAAATATCACCCCAGTCTCAAGAGACAAAAACGATTTCTAACCTCAGCAGCTAAAATGGAATGGAACACAAAACACTCCAAACACTTATGTCCAGAACAACCACATTCCAGTTCATGTCTAGAATAACACATCTGGAATATATGTTTTTTTAATAGTTTTATTGATCCATTTTCAGACATACATAAAATAATGTAAAATAAAAATAAATAATTTACCATACACAAAAACAAAAGGAAAGAACTTTACCCAAGAAAATACATAAAAAGAACAAACAAAAAACTAACTACAACTATATCCCAACTTCTTACAATTTTGTAAGTCTTTAAAAGGAAAAACTAAGCTTTCAATGTTGACTAAGCCTGTATAATTTTTTTCCCAAAGGGAGAGATAATGTGACATTTTCTGATTAACCAGATATACTGTATGCTTTTCTAAAAAAAAAATGCTAAATCACACATCTCTAAAATCCAATCCTTATATCTGGAATTACAGTATTTTCCCATCTCCTAAGGATTATTCTTTTTGCTATTGTTAGAGCTTGAAAAACTCATCTTTGTTTTGAACATTTTGTTTTCAAGTAGTTGGTATATAATTCAATACAATATACATGTCTTCAAAAACCAGAGTTTTCTCAATAATTCTGTCAACATGTTGTATAACATTACTGCAAAAAAGGTGTAAGGAAGAATATGACCGTAACATATGAGTTAAAATGCCCTCAAATTTCTTGCAATGCCAACACAAATTATAGTCCATCCTTTAAGAAACATTCTAGAAGTTTCCAGTAGATACGAAAAACAATCTATTGATGGATTAATTTCGGTTTTAAATCACAAAACATAAACTTAGTATTCTTCAAAACTTAAATCCGTTGGTTGAAAAGAACTGGAGGTTCCAGTTCTTGATTCCAAGGTTCTTGTATATTAATTATAGATATTTTAAACTATTCCTTTAGATTTTAACAGAAAAAAGTAGGTTTGGATTCTGAGATTGAATTCTTCAGTAATAATAACATAGCAGTTATTTTAGAAGCTGCTAAAGCATCAGGTCTGCATTGAACTGTCAAAACCTCTTTTGATGGGATTTACCTCCATTTTTGTGTTAATGATAAGAAAATTCTGTTTGCAGTTGCTGAAAATATTTAAAGCAATCATTAAACGTGTTATGATCTAGCATGGGCCATCCAAAACCAGTTCTTCTATGTGCAGAATTGTACATATCCAGAATGTTTTTATAGCCCTAGTAAAACATCTTGAATACGTATGGGAATTTCTATGAATAAAACATTTATTTTGTGCTCAAGGCAGTGTATATAATTCTCCCACCTCTACAACAACTCTGTAAAGTGGATTGGGCTAAGAGTATGACTGGCCCAAAGTCATCCAGCTGGCTTTCATGTGTAAGGGAGGACTAGAACTCACAATCTCCCAGTTTCTAGTCCAGAACCTTAACCGTTACACCAAAATTAGCTTACAAGAAAACTGACAGTAACAAGCTTTCCAATATTGTCCTTCAATCAGTATCTACTCATATATTAAAAAGTAATCAAGAGTATTATGTTCAGTAGTTTGCCAGAAGAATAAACACGGCTGATGAATGAGCTTTCTATTCCCCTAGTAAACATCTTCCCATGCTAGATCTTTTTCAGGAAGTCAAAGATCCTCTATAGCAGATTTGAAAACCAGTATGGAAGGAAAGACAGAAAGGAATTTCCCTTTGCACAAGTAAATGTACACAGTCTGGTACGTCACACTTTATTATTCAACTTAATTATTGATAATTTTTGTATTTCTTCTATCTCCCATTAAGGCGAGGTCTCATGGAGGATGATGCTGAGCCTATCTTTGAAGATGTAATGATGTCTTCCCGAGGTCAGTTAGAAGACATGAATGAAGAATTCGAAGATACTATGGTTATTGATCTGGTCAGTAATTTTATCACTACAATTTTTTTGTTTAAAATGTGGTTACCACTGAAACTAAACAACTAAAAGTTATTTAAGCAATACTGGTGTCAGTGTTTACAGTTCCTAATCATCCTGCTATAATGGGAAGCAGATGAGAATAATTGTTGAAACAAATATTTTTAAGTATGGGCCTGCCAACCAATATATAGATAGGTTTCAAGAACTTCATGTTTTTATTTCAGCCTTGGAATCTCTAACGCTTATAATATAAATCATGGTTTGGATTCTTGCAACTGCTTTCATCTTTTTTAGTTTAAAATAATTTGTATAAAGGATTTCTACAAAACAGACGTATATGCCCCAATTCAATTGACAAAGACTTTCTTTACAGCCTCCTTCAAGGAACCGACGAGAACGAGCCGAATTGAGGCCAGATTTCTTTGATTCTGCAGCTATCATTGAAGATGATTCAGTAAGCTTTTGAACAATATTGTTTGCGATTTAATGAATAATTTTCTAGAGCCTGACTTTATTCTCCATTATATTTTCTAGGGATTTGGAATGCCAATGTTCTAAAATCTGGTGAAGACATTATACAAATTTGGAACTCTGTTCTTTAGAGCTCAAGGCCTATATACTGTGATAGCTAATATGAAAACCACATTTTGATGTGATTTGGTTTGATTTTTAACCAAATGATTAAGGTCATTTCCTTTTTGTAATGACAGAGAAGAGGAGCTTCTGAATGAAACAAGAAATATTGGCCAATCAAGTCAACTCAGAAAGGCTGACCTACAAATCATTTATTTTCTCTGTCCTTGACAGTCCTAATACAGGTTTTTTTTCTTGGATAGGGAGAAGCTTTTAAATTAAGAATATACAGTTCTACATATGTTTTCAGAAAACATTGAATGAAAACAAAACTTTTTAACTTTATTTTTCTGCTGTACAACTTCAAAATGTTTTAACATTTGCCTTTTTATGTTTTAGAAGCTAGCCATTTTTATTAAATTTATGCCTGTCAGCCATTGACCAGCAGCGATGCTAATCAGCAAGCCATCCTGGCTGGAGAAGTGTTGTTAAACACACTGAATATGACTAGCAGTATGGCACACTTCTAGATCTTCTCTGACCATTGAGAGCGGAGCACTCTTACAAAAGAGGTTAGAAGTCAGATGTGTGCATCTCTGCCAAAAAGTCAGATTCTGAAAAGAAAACCCAGATTTTATACTTCTGAGAAGATTTATTTTTATTTATAATAGGGCATAAGAATAAGAGATGTCCATGAAGCCACTTTTCCAACAGATGCTGTGTAACATTCATTTTATATAGCACTAGGGGAACACACAAACAGCACATTTTCTATTGGTACTTGTTCTGTGCATTTTTAGCAACTTATACCAGCAAATAAAATATTCTCAGTAAAATAAACCAGTGGTTCTACAGTAATCTATTTGCTGTTTCTACTACCTATTTCACTCCCCATCAGATCTGAGGTACAAAAGCAGCAACTTTCTTAAGGAGCATAAATCACAAAGGGAAAAAGGGTGGGGGTGCGGGTGGGACAGGAGTCACACTTACATTTTCAAAGCAATTTTAACTGTACCATAGAGAAGTGTCTAACTTTCCATGCCGTAAATATCCTTTTGTGCTATTTTTGTAAATTAATTTTGCCAGTTAGATTTACTGTATGTGCTGCATAGAAACTGTGCTTAGATGGTGACGTTCTTAAGCTTACAATGGAATACAGCTACATTCTCAGTGTTAACTGTGCATTATTAAGAGTAATTATTAAATTATCTTTAAGCAGAGCAATCCAAAAAGTAATGAGCTAAATCATTGTTCTAAGAAATTTTCCATGTCTTCAATGATCTGGACTTTCATTCTGCTTAAATATTACAATTCTTCCTGGTAGCTGCTAATGTAGCTAAAGGATTTTTTCTTTACTTGATGTGAGCGTAGCTCCAGTTGATAAGAACATCTGTTAAAATGAGGCCAAACTGATAATCTCCTCTTTTTTCCTTTTTTTTTTTTTTTTTGGAATTTGAATGTTAGAACACTCAGAAGCAGATCTTAACTCATACTTGATACATCCACTGTAGAGGTGCTTTATATAACAACTGCAAAATGACTGTAGTATTCCTCTCTTTTTAAAAGGTCCCTTAATGAATTCAAAGTATATTTAATGCATATCGGTTGAAACTTAAAAACTTAAAATCAAATAATGCTACTTTCATTTAGCAGTTGGGACTTTTACCTCTAATATTTGTACTTGTCTCAAAATTGTGATTACCAAAAACATTTGACCCAATAATTTAGCCATTCCTTTAAGGTAGCTGTTTAGAAATTTCAAAGTTGCTAAAGTCACTGGGCTGGTGCTTCAGGACAAAGTGCAAGTTCTCTCAAAAAAGTGGTAAAAAATTATTGCAATAGCCCTTCAGTTTGGTGGGCAGAGTCATATTATTGCTGGTTTGAACCCAACAAAGACAAATCTTGCGTCCCACCACCCTTCAGATGAAAAACTGAAATGTCATTGAACATTACAGAATTCTGTGAAACAAATGCTGTTTGCAAGCAAGTTACCTCCAATGGGTTTCCAGTTCAGTTTGCAGTCAGTAGGGTTTTTTTAAATGTGTCTCCTTGATTGGTTTTGCTAGTAATTCTGTAAATTGTACATTTACAACATGAGGTTTTTTTCCTTTTGTACAATTTAAAACTGATGCTTCACTTTTCCTTTAATAAACTCCTCAAAATCATATGTGCAGTGGAGTCCTTTCCACAAAAGCATTTCAAACTAGCGCTTTCTCTTTGGTTTGCCTTCCATTAAAAAAAATCTTATAGTGAAGCTTGAAAAGCTGGATTCATTGCACTTTTCATGATTGCTTATCTTCCTGCATGCCCAACATTCTAAGAGAAGATGGCATTGAAGATGTTTTCTTTCTCTGTGAAAACAAAAAATGTTTATGGTCTCTCTGTGGGATGAGGGATTTGTCCATAGTATTGCTCTGGAACATTCTTTAGCTCAGTTTTGACAGGAAGCCTGCCCTTATTAAAAGCCAGGTCACATAGTAACATTGTAAGAAACCTCTTTAGGTGATAGTTACGCAGACCATTATTCTCCAAGATTTTTCCATATTTATTCTATCTTTTAAGTTATTTGATTCATTCCCTTTGTTACTGTTTTTGACTGATTGATTGACTAGATATTTATCCTGCCTTTAACTTTTTGACTGCCCTCAAGGTTAGGTAATAAGAATTGTTCTCCTCTAGACATACTGTAGTTTGTCAGTGGACTTTATGATGACCCAAACTGATACAGTGTTCTAGGAGCACTCTGATGCAGAATATAGAGGAGTAATTCTCATGCTCTTTGTATTTCTGTTGATAGTGCCTAGGATTGCATTTCCTTTTTTGAGGGGGTGGGGGAGACTAGCAGCAGCCGCATCCTATGGTTGGCTCATGTTCAGCTGGTGATCTTCCTATACACCTAGATATTCTTCATGCATACTGCTGCCCAGCATAGTTCCCCCCATCCTATACTCTTGCCTTGATTGTTCAGCCAGCATTGCATCTATCTAATGGTAGCACAGTCCACTTTTTGTATAGCATATAGCCTCTATGCCATTAAAAAAGTACCAGTTGCATCTTAGTCAACTGATTTGATTTTAGAATTGTCATTTATTTATTTATTTATTTATTTATTTATTTAATTTATCTTGTCATTTAAAAAGAAAGATTTTTTTTTACAAACTATAGTGTGTATAACTGAACAAAAGTTGTTGCTCAGTGGAGCTTTTCTGTAGTGCTAATGCTACATCTTTAAAATCCTCAGGCAATGTTTCACTCCATTTTATCTTTGAAGGTGGTATTTTTAACACATAAATTTGTATGATGTGGTAGTGAATTATTTGCCTTTAGAATTGGCTCACCCTATCTCATGGCATAAAGACAAGGTCATGTTACAACCAGATGCTTACTTTTGTATCCTAGTTGTGTGCTAGTGTACCCTAGTTTCTGGTTTCCATGTTAGTCAGGACATAGTTTTCTTTCTGAACTCTAATATTCCCACAGAATCGTCTTTTGATTGTTTGGATGTTAAAAAGTGTTTAGCCTTCTGTGTTGGCTGCATGAAATTGTTCTGTCTTATTCTTTATCATAATAGGCATCATTGTGGACTCCCTGTTACCACATTTGTCATTGGATTGTTGCTACTATTACATTGTCTAATCAGCATAGTTCCCAGTATCACCCAGTGTTTATGGCGACTCTACTAGAGCAACGGCTGTGTCAACTGCATTCATCAGGGTATTCCCTATCCTAATACCTGCAAGATTTCTGCCATTTTGTGAACTAAAACCCATTAGATATTCAGGCTAAATGCAAGGCTTCGGCATGCTGCCTTATTGTTCATTTGGTCTTAATTGTACCTCTCCTCCTCCTCACTCTATTTACTCTCCCATATCTGTGATGCACAGAAACCATGATGAAAATAATAAATTGCTTACCTATAACCTGGCTATCTGTACATCCACATGAACCACCAACCTTCCCAGCTCTAGGTTTCTGTTTCCCAGGGCCACAATGATGATCCAGGAACTGAGAATTCAGTGGGACCTAGCTTTTCAGGAAATTGACGTCCTGCCAAAAGTTCCACAACATTGGTTTGCATATACACAAACCTCATACAGTACATATGAATTCATGCATGGCATTCAGTAACTAGTTACAGATAAGCAATTTCTTGTTCTGTTCATTTGTTACCCGTACTTTTTTAAAATAAGATTTTCCCCTCCACCCACTCTTCACATTTTCAGGTAAGTAGCATTTCAAGGACTATGTGGAAGTGAAATCAAGTTGAAACTGATCTGTGATGTATCCAAACTGTTACAGATTCCGAGAGCTGGTACAGGATCATGTGAGATTCTGTTTTCACTGGAGGAGCAAACCTCTGGCTTTCATGGTGTAAGATTCACCTGTTTTTACAAAAGGGCTCCAGTATTCTGTAGATGCCCTTTAGCTCCTGCCCAGGGTCCTCCAGATCTGACAACCCACTGCCTTGTACAGCATTTTTGCTAAAATTTCAAATTCTATAAATTTATAGGAAAATTGCTTGAATGGTTGTAAATCATGCTGGTTGGGAATTTTAGGAGTTTTGTCCATATCTGGAGGATACTGGGTTGGAAAATGAATTGCTGGATAAATATTCATTCTCAGTGCCAACTATTAATTTAGAATCTAAGAAACTACAAGAGTTTATTTATAATTTGGTCTCTAGGAGGGATAAGAATCTTATGGTGGCAACTAGGTTCTCTCCTTGATATGACATGTCCAAACTGGACTATAAAAAGGCTACGTGTTTGGTCAATATAACTTTTACAAAGCTCAGCAAGAATTTACAGTGTAAAGGCTGTAAATGATGCTGTAAGCAGTGACTGAAGGTACTGTAGATAACGGCTATTTTCTTTGAACAAAGACTGCATTTGTGGTTATTTTCTGATAGAGAATTTTACTACATTATCTTCTATATTTGCTGTTCTATTTTCAATCCATGAGAAATACATTAAAAAATGATGGGCAATCTCTCAGATTTGGATGAAGTTTGTATGAAGAAAAAATATGTGTTGTTTTATCCGATTTTAGTGGTGTGTCATAGATTATGTTTTCTGCACTAACTGCACAAAAGATTTGTTGAAATCATGTGGAAATGACAGTGTGTTTTAATTGTATTCTGATTTTGGTATGTTAATGGATATAATGGCAAAAGGTGAACAAAAGTTAGAAATTCTGCAAAAGTGCAAATCAGTGAGAATAAGTAGACGTTGCCGAATGGGAATTCTTGGCGTTTTAGTCCAACATACCTGGAAGTCTAGCAGATTTATTTTGAGACGGTCATATATTACATTTTCTATGTGATTAACACCTTAAGTGCTGATTCAGGGCAGAAAGGCAGAATATGAACTGAATAAGGAAGTTCATTTGGACAGCCAAATGAGCAAAAAATTCAGACTTTTGTACCATTTCTGCTGTCTCTGCTGATTATGCAGATCTCTTCCAGATTAAAAGTGGAGCAATTTGTATTAGACTTCAGAAAAGCCTTGTGAGCTCTTACATCACTCCTGTAGCAGTCCTGTCGTACACACTAATAAGATTTAGTTTGTGTTCACATGATATACTGAACCACAAATTAACCAAGCATTCTTTAGGCTAACATGTTGTATAAACCTTGAAATCTGGTTTTAGTAAACAATGGCTAGGTGTATCATGAGAATATAGTCTTTGATATTTTGATGAGTGAATCACAGTTGATTCAATAAGTCTTAAGTACTTTTAATATTTGGTGCAAAGTCTCTATTTTTTGTCCTGGAGTTGTAATTTTGATCTAGTTGCAATAACATTTTCTAACTGCATCAGCCTGAGTTCTTTTAATATTGTTCTGGAATTACCAGCTGCTAATTTTATCTAAGTTTAGTTTAATACTAATGAGACAGCTGTACTGGAAGTTGGTTTAATTAATTATCCTGTGTTCATTAAAATATCTGTGGTAAATGATACTAGTATCTTTTCAAATTCCAGAATGCATCTTTAATCTGCATAATATGCAGACCTTTTAATAAACATTGCTGGCTTTTGGATATTGTGTTATGTTCTCAACTATTTATTTGTGAGATTTATATCCCACTTGCCCTGGTGAGGATCTCATACAAGATGGCATACATATTGCTTCCTCCTTTGTTTCCCCCATAACCACCACCCTGTGAGGTAGGATGGGCTGAAAGTGTGACTGGCCTAATCACCCAGTGAGCTTCTGTGGCTCAGGGTGGACTAGAACCTGTATCTTCCCAGTACCAATCCAACAGCTTAAACACTCCACCACACTGGCTCAGTGCTGTACATTTCTGGACACTTTAAAAAAACCCTGCTTTACCTATGTCAGTTCCATAATATTTAATTCGTTTTTGTGTATGATTAATTACCCATTCCTTTCTTACATGCTTGTGTTTTAATTGGTCCCTAAATTCCATCTCTGAACTACAATAGCAATGAATACAGTGATAAGATGGGCCTTAAAAATGCCTATAGTTATATACATACTAAAGTGCTTCACATCACATAGGAGCAAAATTGTTGCACATCCATGCACATGTGGAAATGGCCAGGACCATCAAAATATCCATGCGAGCCTTGGTTTAATAATTCAAAGAGCTGCTTTTTTTACACTCCTGTGTCACAAAACCTCTCACTTTTGGATAGCCATAATGAATACCCATTTATATAGCTCTTCTCTGTTTATAATGGAAATTTATTGCAGTTTTTCTAACACTTAAAGAAGAACCTTGGGACAGATTACCGTAATAGTGGTCTTTATCTTTTTTTGTGCGCAAACCTTCTTGCTCAATACTATTCTTTCTGAACTGGTTTTGGTGCCTCAAGATCTTCTGTTCTATCCATTCTCAATCATAATTTTAACATTTGGGAGACTTCGGTGGCTTCCAGGGATGCTCCACAGATAACGGGATCTGACACCCTATTTGTGAAATTGGGCCATCGGGATCAGATGAGATTGCCACTTGTGTATCAGCCTCCATGCTATGCAGCAGCTTTCCTGCTTGAACTGCTTGACTGGCAGTCTTGCTGGTGGTGTTCTTCAGGCTTATGGTTCTGGGGAACTTCAGCCTGCCTTTGCTTTGCCTGGAGTTGGGGGAAGCTTGGGAGTTCATGGCAACCATAGACCTGTTCCAGGTTGTTGACAGCCCAATTCAGAAAGAGGTCACACATTAGCGCTGTTTTTTGTCTCGATGCAGTGGTGACATGATCTGGAGTTGGAGGGATGTTGTCATTAGTCCCTTATCATGGACAGCTCACACCGTTAGCTTTGGAGTCTTCTGTGCCCCCCCCCCAACCGGTATCTTTTTGGACTGGCTGAAGAGGTTGGGAGTGGGAGGCATGGTTCTCCTCTGAGGCTGGTTCCCTTTCATGTTGGGCGGGCAGGGAAAGCTCTAGGTTTTTGTTTTGCAGGGTACAAGGCTCAACTCTTTCCCTGCTCCTATTTAACATCAACATGAAATCACTGGATGAGGTCATCTGTCAGCACAGGGTCAAGTATCATCAGTTCTACATCTCTGTCCTGGGCCATCCAAATGATGAGGTTGAAGCGCTTTCCTAATGCCTGGAGACTATCCAGGTCTGGGTGGGGAAGAACCAGCTTTGGCTTTACCCTGACAAAACTGAGTGACTGTGTTTTAGGTGCCCCTGGTATCTAGTGATTTGCCATCTTTAACACTAGCTGAGGTTATGCTCCCCTCAGTATGTATTTTGGTGCACAATCTGGAGGCTGTCCTGGATGACGCGGCTTCTGTTCAAGGAGCAGATAGCAGCCATGACCAGGAGAGCCTTCACACAAATATATCTTTTTTATATAAGAATTTTTTATTAGGTTTGAAACAAAGATAAAAACTACAAAAAAGCAAAAAACTAACTTCCGGTGGGAAAATGGCAGACTGAACAACCTTGCTCGCGAGATCCATGGGCAGAGTTGACAGCGTGGCAGTTTTTCGGGCACAGGCAGGCTTTTCCTGTAGCTCAAAGTGTTTTTCCGGAGTAAGGAAAATGCTGGGAATTGACCCATTTGTCCTCCAGACGGTGAGTTGTAGCCAGGAGATTGTGGACAGTGTGCACAATCAAACGGTAAGACTTTGCCAGGAGGCTGGGATTTGTCAGAGTCCAGCCTGACTGACTCAGCTAGAGGAAAACAAAACTTACCAGGAAAACAAAACTTATCTTGTGCAACACCAGGCAGTTGGAACTCATGAGCAGGTGCAGGAGACTGAAACTCATGACCAGCAGGTGCAGGAAAACGGACCCAGGGATGACCCAGCAGAGTGGGGGAATCTTGAGCTGATTGGTCCAGAACCAGGAACAAGGTCAAGAGCACCAATCAATACACGAGAAAGGCAGGCTGAGAAGTGCGCCAAGCAGAAGGAAGCCCAATTGGTTCCCAAGGAGAGAAGGCGCGCAGAAAACAGAATAAAAGGATGCCAGCGCAAGCACCCGATTGCCAGAGACAACCATTCAATTGAGCTAACGGCTTCTTCGGGAGAAGTCCAGCCAGAACAGTCTTCAGAGTCCTGCCCTGTAGCCGCTGCGCCAGAGCCTCGCATCATTCCGGAATTGACCTCAGCTGCTTCAGGGTCTCACGCTGCTCCTTTGCCAAGTGAGACGGGTTCTTATCTCGCAGTTTTTCAGCGGATGCCAGTCAATTGCGATCTCGACACCTCAGTTCAACCTCGCCTAGCCGCTTCAGCCACGTTTCGTCCTGCAGCCTTAGTCCAGCAACATCCTGCCAATTCAGCTAAGTTTTATCAGTTCTCTCCGGGGCATTCTTATCGTGCTAGACTAGTGCAGCTGCGCCTCATTGTTCCAGAACAGGGTTTTCCAAAGTTTTTCCCGCGGCGACACACCAACCGGCGTTGGTGTGTCGCCGCGGGAAAACCCGGAAGTGCGGCAGCGCGCAAAAACCTGGAAGCACTGCTGCTGCTTTCGGGTTTTGCGCGCTGCAGTTGGTGTGTCGCCGCGGGAAAACCCGGAAGCGCTCATGATGATCATGATGATCAGCGCTTCCGGGTTGTGTGGCGACACACCAGACTCTGTGTGGCGACACAATTTTGTGTCGCGACACACAGTTTGGAAAGCTGTTCCAGAAGTACCTTGCCTAGTTTACCCAGTCCAATATTGTCCTGTTGCTCCAGGAGAACCTTGTCCAAGGAATCCCGTCCAGCCCTGCTTTGCATTCCAGAGTTGTCCTGTCACTCCAGCAGAACCTTGTCCAGTGCAACCAGTCCAGCCTTGCCTTGCAGATCCAGTCCAGTATTGTCGCTCCAGAAGAATCTTGTCCAGAGAAACCAGTTCAGCCTTGCCTTGCAAGTCCAGTCCAGTATTGTCCTGTTGTTCCAAAGAACCTTGTCCAGGGAATCCAGTCCAGTCTTGCCTTGCAGTTCCAGTCCAGTGTTGCCTTGTCACTCCGGAAGAACCTCGTCCAGTGGATCCAGTCCAGCCTTGTCTTGTAAATCCAGTCCAGCCCTGCCTCAGTGCTTCAGAAGAGCCTGGTTCCGTGAATCAAGTTTAGTCCTGCAATTCCAGCCAGTCTTGTATCATTGCTTCAGAGGAATTTGGTCTACTCAACTTGTTGTGAACACTAGCCAGTGTTACTGCAGAGCTGCCAAGCCTTCCAAGTGCAACCTGCTGTGAAGTCCAGTTGATCCAAGTTGATTTACAGTTATGTGCTTGAAAGACTTTTGCCGTCTGTAAATAGTTTTAATTGTAAATAAAACTATTTCCTTAAAAGGTTCTGGTGGTCTCATACTCCAAACAGAACAGAAAAAAAATTCATCTTTTTCCAAGCCGCACTGCAGCCTCTTAAAGGGGCAGTATGTCTTGCCTTCCCATTTCTAAAGCACCCAATATATTTTTTTTTTGTACCCTAAGAGAAGCTTTTTACAGTAAGAAGAGGTGGAATCTCTTGGTGATTATCGTTATTTTTGGGGATTATATTTCTAATTTTTTTAAGAAGTTTTGGCTTGTTTTCCCATCTAAAGTGTAACGAGGGCTGAGAGTATACAATTGCCTTTCCGTTACTATTTATTGTACTGAATTTGAAGGATGGATTGTTCTCCTATACGTTGGATTTGAAGTTTTAAATTTCCAGCTTTCTGTTCACTTTCTCTGGGACTTGTTCGCTAGTATACTTTCTCTTGTCAATTTCAGACGGAAGTTTTTTATTAAGTTATGAGTTCCGTCATAAGCGTAAACAGACTTTTAAAGAGATCCTTTCAGAGTGTTTTCAAGCTATCTTGCAGAGTGTTCAGGACATTGCAGAAGAGATTGTTGCTAAAATGTGTCATCTGGCTGAAAAGGAAGATGAAGATTTTGGTAAAGTTGGGGACTTCTTTCCTGTTAGCGTGATTGAAGTAATGCCAGCTGAAGATCGTGGTTTGGTGTTGAGGGGGTTAAAACGACAGTCCGAGTTTAAGACTGCACAAGGAGTTGCTATGTTGGGGAGATGTTATGACTATCTGAATCAGTGTTATGGGAAAGAAGAGAAGATGTTATGTGGGAGTTTTTTTCTGTTTGCTGAGAAATCTGCATTTCTGGGGGCAGTTAGGTTGTTGGACTTTTATTTTAAAAAAATGCCTTATGTGTAATGGGAAAATATGTAAATGCCCTGGTACCTTTTGAGGAGGGGTAAAAAATTAAGAATATGTAACTGGACTGATAATGAGGTTGTTATGATTTCTTTTTTTTTTAATGACTTGGACTAAGATTTACAGGATTCTTGATTTGTAAGATTTAAAAGGTATGGATAAGATATAATAATATTTTATATTGTTCTTTAGGTTTAATAGGCTTAAGATTGTTGTAGTTTTATTAATTATAAAGGCAGACAATTTGTTTTTATAATTGGATGTTTATTATAGTAGACAGAAATGTATAGAATAGTGGTAGGAAGAAAATAATTAAATGGTGTTTTATGGGGGAGGGAAGTTGAATTAGACATTTATATACATATATTTTCGTTTTTATATAAGGGGAAGGAGCAAATGCATTAGTGATTTGTATATGTGCTAACGGAAGGATTTATAGAAATAATGTGATCCTGATTTGATATAGAGTAAGGGTTTGATTATGGAAATTGCTGTATATTCTTGCTGTTGAAAGTTGGAAGTCACCTTTGTATGCAATCTTTAAAATTATTTTTTTCTTGTGTTTTACTTTTTTGTTTCTTTTTCTGTTTGTAGTTTTTTGTTTTTCTGTAGTTTTTATCTTTGTTTCAAGTATAAAAAAATTTACATCAAAAAAGAGAAAAAAACTACAAAAAGAAAAAAACCTAAAAAGGTGTAGAGAAACAAGAATTTTTTTAAAGATTACATGAAAATATAACTTCCGACTTTAAACAGCAAGAATATACAATTTTCCATAATTAATCCCTTACTCTATATCAGACCAAGATCACATTATTTCTATAAATCATTCCATTAGCACATTATAAAAATCACTAAATACAATTGCTCCTTCCCCTTATTATTATTATATATATAGATATACAGTATATAAACCACCTAATCAACGTCTCCCCCAAAACAGCATTTATTTCCTTCCGACCACTATTCTGTACATTTCTGTCCACTATAATAAAGAACTAAAAAACATATAAATTGTATACTCTTATAATTAATAATACTGTAATTATAACAATCTTAATTCTATTAAACCTAAAACTAGCATTTATTTATTTATTTATTATTAATTAATCTTATTATTAATCTTTATTAATCTTAATCCATTAATTTATTAATCTTAATCCAGATTAAAAAAAATATGAAGTCAAACAAGCCTTAAAAGCAATCCAGATAAACATTCTCTAATCCTTACCCCACTTCAAAGTAGACCAAAGCATTCACATATCTCCAGAATAAAGACAAGGCATTTTTCATAAAAAAAATCAGACAGCCCAATTGCCCCCCTTAGAAACTGAGACTTCTCAGCAGAAAACCTCCCACAGAGCAAAGCCTCTTCTCTCCCATAACATTCCATCAGAAAAAAATTCCATTTGTAGTTTGCAATTCAGTCTCTCTTTAACTCCTTCAACACCAGAATCTGGTCTTCATCCAGCATTTCCACAGAGACTTCAATCTTGCTATCAGTAGAAACATTTCTATCGTTGTTGAGTTCTTCCACATCCCCAGCCAGATGACACATTTTAGAGCTGATATTTTCTACAATGTCCCTAATATCTTGCAGAATAGCTTGACAGGAATCGGAAAAAATCTGTTTGAAGGACTGCTTAAGCTCACAACGGAACTCTGAGAAAGTCTGCTTGTAATCCTCCATGTTTCAGGCAGATTATGGCACCCCCTAGATACTTGACTAGCGAAAGTAGGAGTTAATGAGTTAATGGAAAAATTCCTAAAGATATTGACACAAGAGAAAGTATGCTAACAGGCAGCTCCTAGGGAAAGTGGCAACAGAAAGCTGAATATTCAAAACGGCAGATTCAACGTGTAGGCAAGTATTAAATTCTTCAAATTCAATACAAAAATAATAGCAGGGAGGCAATTATTTATTCTCAATAAATAGTACACTCAGGTAACATTGCTGCTACATGATCTGCACTGGCTCCCATTAGACTTCTGGGTGCAATTTAAGGTGCTGATCGTCACCTTTAAAGTCCTACATAGCTTAGGCCAAGTCACTTGTGGGACCACTTGTCCCCAGTGGTTTCCACCCATCCCACCAGATATGGCAGAGTGGACATGCTCCAGGTCTCTTTGGTGAAGTAGTGTCACCTGGTGGAGCCTACTGTTCTCAAATCAACCGTTCCTTACCTTGAGAGCAAAAAGAAAGCACACTGACAGGCATATGCGTATGAGGCTTAAATTGGTAAGAAACGTGAGTGGCTGTATAAACAGTCTCGGACTGTAGAAATTGACAAAAAGCGATTTCTGATTTACCAGATACCAGCATGGTAAAATTGTGTATCTTCCGTCGTCTTAGCTGACAAGCATCTTGACCTGTTACATATCAGATACGATGATTGTAAATGCCATGGAGACATCTCAGACATGAACATATTCTGGAGAAGCAAAGAATCATCAGACTTCTAAACTGAAATCTGATTTGCAGACATATTTGGAGGTTTATGTTGGGCAGCATTGTATACCTTAAAAACCTGTGATGAATGCAAGATTGATGCTTTCTTTCCAATTCATATCCTGCTTTGCACGATTATATTTTTAGTCACCCTTAAAATAACTTTCCTCGGATATTTTGCTTAAAGAATTCTAAATGTTTTATTTCACAGTATAGCTTCTGTTTCAGTATGTTATTTTAAATTTGTGAATGAATTTGTGTTCAGCCTTAATCAATCAACTTAAATAGGAACCCTTCTAACAGGCTAAAATCTTACAGAACCTCATTCCCGATAGATTTTTGTCCATAGAAATATCCTAAAATATCACAGGATTTGAATCAATAAATATGGCAGGGGTGCACCAATTTCCTTAGATTTCAGGTTAACTTGAAGCAGATTCAGAGCGGCATGTTGGCATGCTTTTTCCAGGGGTTGGATTGTCTTTTGCTTGCCAGCACTTCCAAATCACGGCAGATGCGAAGTCGGGTAGTTGAAGGTTGAATGATGTCATCTACAAATCCTGTTGACACATTTCAGAATAGTTTATTTCAACTGCTGTTTTAGGTGTATATGTCTACAGACTTTGATCGTGATCCTGCAGGGATCAATCCTCCCCAATTATAGACTAATAAATATAGAGTATCTTTATAACTAGGAGGGGGGAGACAAAAAGGTTGCTGAATTCCTCAATTATTTGGTAGTACCATAGAAGAGCCATTTGATAAGAAACTTAATCTTTGTTTGTTTGTTTTAATGTGCCTGGAATTTTAGTTGTGGTCAAAATTAAATTAGATGTGCAGGCATAGAACTCATCATTTCCTCCCTAACAGCATTGTAATTGGAGAATTACTTCCTGTAATTGGAAGAGAGATCCTTTAAGCTATTCATTTTTTTTCTCTCCCTATCTGAAGGAGCAACACTGAAAATAGTTTTTTCTTCTTTATAGATACAGTGTCAACTTTTTCAAACCACTAAGAAGCACTGCATGAATCCCAATTCAATTTGGGCTGTATCATTGAGATCTGTTTCACTGCACAGATCAGTTTAAGCAGACCAGCTGGAGTCAGGATTAGGCTAAATCTGATGCATACTCCTAGCTAGAACCATTATTCCTTATAAATGACTAATTGTTATGGTTCTTATGATCTATAAATACATTTACTGAGTCAAATTCCTGAATATCCTCTAGTCATGGATTTTAGAAAAGTCTATTGTTCTCCATATGATGGCTAATTTATACAGCTGAATATTGGAGCAGCATATAAACTTGAGTATTAATTAACTCTTCCTAAACTCTGAAGAGTGCTAACCTTAGCATGCTTTAATGTTCTCCCTACAACAGTCCTTGAGGGTATTTAGGTATTTAAAAAATCCCCTATGGGCTAAAATTATGCCCATGTGGAAAAGGATCTATTGAATCCACAGCCCATATTACATTTTTTAATAAGGAAAAGGTTCTGCCTTACAACTCATTTAGCAAGTTACCCAGGCAATACTGATTTACTCTATTATCACACTAGTATGGTTCAGTCTCTATGAATGTGGTCAAATTTTGCTATACTATTTGTAAAACCAGGACACTGATTGCATTGCCAGAAACTAAACTCTAATTTGTTTCATATACTGTTAACTTGTTGAATTCTGGTCTGTGACTAATAAAGTAAAGTATTTATTAACTAAGAGTTCTGCCTTTCCAGTGATTAATTAGGTAGCATCAGCAGTTTATTTGGCAGAGCATAGAGAAAGCCTCAATTCAATGAATGTTGGAGGTACCCAGTGGTCTCCGGAGTCAGAACTCAAAAGCACACTGCAATATTAGCATTATTCAACTTAAGCACAATGTTACTTGATAATCAGCAATAAATTTGAGATATATATCACCCTGAAGCAGAGGATTTTTGGATCACAAATTGTTATCTGCCAAAGTAAGGCTTCCCTGTCTCTTAAAGGCAGACAGAACTGGAGCTGGGCAAAAGGACAAAATATATCAGAAAATGGCTCTGGTAAAGGGATTAACGTTCTGAGCCCTGTCCCCACATTACTACAGACACCTGAAGCAGGAAAGCTTTCATGCACAGATTGATTCACCACCCCAGATGTTAGCAAGATTGCATGGGTCAGGTAATAAGCCCTGCTTTTTTCTATACACTGCCTCTTCATATGAATTCATATAATTCACAAATGGGGCCAATAGTTTACCCAGATCAAAATCATACTGCAAAGTTTGTAGTAATTTACTTTTATGGCAACCCTGGTTTCCTTCAGTTTCTTCTTGGTGGTGATATTTGGAATGAACAATTAATATGCACTGTGAAAACATTGGCCAATGTTACTTTCTTGAGGAAAAATTGCTGTTGGCATGTGGGATGATGTATTTTTAACTGCCTAGTTCAGTAATTTTGATCAGGTCCTTCATAGATAAAGCAACTGTGTGAGTTTTAATTTCACTTTTAAAAACAATTACTTTGGTGCATGCCCAGGCATGCACCAAAAGCACTCGTCAGGATTCTAAACCGTCTCAATCCGTCTGCTACATGCCCATTCCCTCAAGTCTACTATCTGAAAGAGAAAGATCATACAAACCTAGGCCATCACATATATTGTTTTCTAACCCTGTTGCATCATATATATGGAGAAGGGAGTGGATATTACAGACACCCAACATCCTGTGACACACAGAATAACTAGTGTGTAGGTCAATCCCAGAATGGAATATTGCTGGTAGTTAAGTTCCCTGGGATTTCTGCATCCAGGTATAATGCTCAAGGGATTCTTACGAAGCAAGAAGCCATCACAAGCCTTCATTAAAGGATTGTCAAAACAATAAATATTAAGCTAATAAAAGATAGTTGAAAAATAGCTGATCAGATCCAATAAAGAAAAAGACAATAAAATGTGAAAGCAAAATCAACTTCAATAATTTCAAATTTGCATTTCAAAATTTCAGTAAAAATTCTTAAAGATGCATACCTCTGATTGCAGCTGGAAACGGATTTGCAAACTTTTCTACATATTCTGCTTCTGCATGTGCCCCCTTTCCTCTAAAAATGATCTGAACAGCTCCCTAAGACAACACACAATAATGTGAAATTACTAAAATTCAACTTCTTGAAGTCTTCAATGGGAACAATTAATTCACACATGCAAACAAAGTGAAAAAATTGCCCAAGTGGGGAAGGGAAGAGAGACAATTGATGCAACAGAAACTGCTGTAAGACTGCAGGAAAGCACATCTACCTTGGCGCCCATTACTGCTACCTCAGCCGTTGGCCAGGCATAATTTGCATCTCCCCTTAGGTGCTTTGAACTCATGACATCATAGGCCCCACCATAAGCCTAGAACAAGAAATAGGGTAGCTGTCACAAACTACCATGATTCAACCCTTTACATAAATAAATAATATGAGACTATTTCCACTAATTATGATGATGATATCCCTTCAATCGTGTCCAATTCTCGGCGATTCTATGGACCAGCTCTCTCCACAGATTTCCACTAATATCTATTCAAATGTTGCTGCTTATGTTAATTTCTATCAATCACCCCAATTTTCTGAAATGCCTTCATCTTCCCATTTCTCTATTCACAAAGGAGAAATTGCATGTACAAGGTACCATACATTACATTTGACATAAGTATGAAGTAAGGAAGCACTAAACAGAAAAAGTATTCAGAATAGTGGCTACATCAGTCAAGATAATTTGACAGCAAAATATTTAGTAGTTATACAGCATGACAATACTGTATTAGTGACTGTATCAACGGCCTCAGATATCATTACTTTTACAATTCTGAATGATTATGTAACAGTTGTTTTACATAATCTGAGATGGCAACTGTATTGAGGCTACTCCCCATAAACATATCGAGGAAATTAATTGCCAGCCAAGTTGTGTGTGCAGTGGGCTCCATGAACCATCTACTATAAGAAAAATTTAAACGTACAGAAGAATAAGAGAGACTACCTCTGCTTCCCACAAGTGATATTGAAGTGACTTGCGTTCATTGTTCACACAATGACACCAAGTGCCAGCTAGACATTTCTTTAACACCTCACCAATTTTTCAGATGTGACATTCCAGTCATAGATCTTTGTATCCTATCATAATGTCCAGAGTTCTACATCAGTGATTGGAATGAATTCACTCACTCTTTTTTTTCCTTTTTGGTGGTTGGGAACAATGTACAAGTTTCCTCCCTTCCCTCTGCTGGCAAAGATCACTGCCAAGGTTCATCAAGATTATGCCAGCATCATTCCGATCATGCATGGTGGCCAAAACAACTATACTGTCTTGTGTAACTTCAATTGGCCACTGGAGACCGGTTAGATATTAATGGTATATGAATAGCAAAACTCCACGCAGCAAGAATTGATTTGCATCCTATATGGACCTCATGGATTACAGTGTGGCAGAGTTACTCAATTCCCCAATGACATAAATTATCTAATTCATTTGGATACAACCCATTAGCCATCCACCTGGAAGTGTTCTCTATTCAAATGGTCTATTTTTTCCTAAGTTTATTTTAAACATTTGGTGTCTTTCTTGATATAGCTCTTTTAATGTTACTACATATTTTTATTATTGTTACATTTCAAACACTTGCTTTTTTTTAGCTAAACGTTTATTTTGCTGCAAATCGAGGTTTTAATATAGAATTGAACAATTTTACTACTTCCCACACACACACACTTTGTCTCATCAATTTCTAAACAGTTTGAGTAATCTCCATCCCTAAAGATTTCCCCATTCCTGCATGTAATAATCTATGGTACTGATTAAGAAATCCTTTGAGGCATTAGCTACCTGTGAAATTTATTAGCTTTTATTAATAGCTACTTCTGCCTAGAAAGCTAGTAAGCTACTGCAGACTAATTCCCCATTCACAATGTTCTATAAGAACAAAGTTGTTTTATGTCCAAGTATTACTATTTTATTCAAAGTTGTTTCCAGGTCTCATGTCAATCAAGACATCTTACCTTTTATATTTTTTCTTAATCCTTCTACACTATTAGAACTGTAAAAAATTCAGACTAACAAATTTTATTTAAAAATTCTATCAGACGCCTGGGTTTGGCTACCATATACTACCATGGCTTTCCTCCTACAATATTAGAACTGTCTTATTCTATAAGTGACCACAGAACCCCCGAGGTTTTTTGTGTAGAACAGCTACTCATTTTAAGATACAGCAGCCTGGTGGGTAGTTGATCCTATTATGCTGACCTACAAATTTTCTCGACTTCTGCTCCCCCAGATTCTAGGTTAATTCCATTATAACAATAGCTACTTCCGTAGCTCTTGCCAACAGTATAACCCTACCAGAAATTTGCAGGGCTGCAACCTCATCTCAGATTTTCACTTTCATCAGGCGCAGTTACATGGCTGGCAGTGTATGTTCCAATGCAACTTCCAAATAGACTGTGCATCTTCTGAACTGCAATAATCTTCAGCAAATATAATACAATCACCCATATGTGTGATGCACAAAGATCCTGAAGGAGGACAAATTTCTTATTTCTAACTCTCGTTCCTCAGGAAATTATCTGTACATTCGTAAGATCTTCTTCCCCATACAGGCCTAGCATACCGTCTTGGATATGGACCACGGCGTCAGCTGAAGGAACTGAAGTGGTACCTTCAGCTTTGGGAATGTGCAATGAGGGGGTGACTATTCCAGATCCTGCCTAAGAGTTCACCACTAGAATGTTCTAACGGTGCTCTACTGGGCACAACAATACTTATAAATGCACAGATGACCAAAGAACCATGATTGTGGGCAAGCAACCTGTCTTGAGTAAAATACACTGCAGTATTAACATTCTCACAAAGATACAACAGATAGCAATTATAAAATACAATTTTACATCACATTTTATTGGATCTGTTTTTAACTTCTACACCCGAAGTTGTCATGAGTTGGGCAGCCTATTAAATAAATAAATAAATAACCTACCTTCCTCGTGATAAGAGTGATTTTTGGCACAGTTGCTTCTGCAAAAGCAAAAAGCAACTTTGCACCATGACGTATAATTCCCCCATATTCCTGAGCAGTCCCTAGAAACAACAGGAGTTGAAGTCACAGCCATTATTAAGTAACAATAACATGAATGGAATGTCTGATTGCATTTCTACACACTTTTACAACAAGAAATTAACAGATCTACAGCCAACAGGAAAGTTTATTGTGCAACTCTTCTTTTAATAATCTGGGACTCAACAATGACACAAGTTTGTTCAATAAATATTAGTATTGTGATTAAAATTGTGGGGTGGGCAACCTGCTGCCTTTTTGCAGCTTTAGAGCCCCCTCTATCTCCACTGCTATTACTTCAGTCTCCTACTTTTTTTCAGTTAGGAAACACACAACTAATGTAACTCTAACATAGGGTTAATATAGTAAAAAATCCTACCAGAAATTCTTGATGTTGCCAGTTACAGAATCAGATTCTGGTGAAGGAATGGGTGAGAGATGCCAAAATAAAAGCAATTAACAAAACTTTATTAAATAATTCTGGATACTTATATAGGAGAGTTCCCTTCTGTACACTGGTGAGGAAAGGAACTCTCCCATGTAAATATCCAGAATTATTTAAAAAGCTTTGTTAATTGCTTTTATTCTGGTCTCTCTGGTTCATTCCCTCTCCAGTATCCGAACCTCCAGACACTACAGCCAGCAACACTTGGCCCTAGCCATGTGCATGACTTTGTCCCACCCACATTGATCCATCACCATGTCCACTGGGGCCTTTTCCTCTGCCAAAATATATCAAATGAAGGCCCTCATCACTTAACCCCCGTCTATGATGCCAGGCTGGAAACCATGAGACTGTGAGTTCTAGTCCTGCCTTAGGCACAAAGCCAGCTGGGTGAACTTGGGCCAGTCACTCTCCCTCAGCCCTAGGAAGCAGGCAATGGCAAACCACTTCTGAAAAACCTTGCCAAAAAAACTGCAGGGCAGTTGTCCAGGCAGTCTCCGAGAATTGGGCATGATTGAATGATTTTTTTTAAAAAAAGACAAAAACACCTACTTCCACTGCCTCCATAAAAAGAGATGGAACCATACAGTCCAGCCTTTATTGTTCTGCCTTAGTAAATACATGCCAATAATAAAATACAAGTTCTACTCATTCTTTACTAGTATATAAAGTTACAAAGGAACAACAGAATTCTGCATATGAGGCCTCCATTGAAATACACAGATAAAAAAATCTGTGACATATAATAAATATTAAATTAATTCTTTGCTTATGGAACAATGAGAAAATGGCAGTTCAGAAGAATGAAGAGGCAAATCCTTTCTTATCCCTGTACTTATGATGTATTTTGAATGTAGAAGATTTCACATTGCTCAGCAAAGAATAAATGTGCTTTTCATAGTTTTTAAAATGTAAAATGTTTATCTCTGCAATTACAAGGAAAAGTAAATCTATTTCTTAGATGCAAGAAATCAATTAGATAACAAGGATGATGCAGAACAATTTACCTGGTAAAAATCCAGGCACATCTACAAATGTGATCAGAGGAATGTTGAAAGCATCACAGAAGCGAACAAAACGGGCTCCTTTCACAGAAGAATTTATGTCCAAGCAGCCTAATTTTCAAGAAAAGGGGACTACTGTAAAATACCATTTCAAAGTAGTTTAAAAATGCCATATTACAATAATCATGGCATAACTTCGCTTGTTTACAAAAATGTTTAAGCAATGAGTCTGGTGAGTAGCTAACATACACATCGTTATAAACAAATATTTGTATAAACAAATAAACTCTTGCACAGGCAGCCTGTTAAATTTCAGATACAACATGTAAACAATTATTCTCTATTTCAGTACCAAACACTAAATAGTATTGATCTTTTATCCGGTATTTTTACTTTATTTATTCATTTATTCAAATTTGTTATAGCTGCCCAACTTCAATGAACTCCAATGGACTCAGTGTTTATCAATACTAAACACCAACACTTTCTGCTATCAGATATTGTATCAACTTTCTAGTTTAGCTTTGTAAGTTGTTTACATCTAATGATTGTTCAGCTTGGAGGCAGAAGAGCATAAAGCCATTAATATAGATATGATAGCTGGTTTCTACCCTATTTTCTAAAATGCTAATTTCTATTCTAAAACCAATAGAAATCTCATAAGGACCATATGTTTATGTTGGCAGTTGTAGTCATTACTATGTATATCAGGTAAAATGCTTGAAATCGTGATCCTAATATAATTTAATGTATTAGTTTTGTAATGTATTTTAAATTGTAGTTACTTTTAAAGATTTTAAATTGTTGTACTGTAAACCGCCCAGAGTCCCCCTCGGGGGAGATGGAGCGGTAATACAAGTTTTTTTATTTATATATATATATATATATATATATATATATATATATATATAAAAATAAAGCAGGCTAGTCCTATGATTCATTTCCAAATAGTTAGGTTTATTGATGTTTGGCCTCTGAACACACATACTTTGCTACCAGAGTAAAGCAATAAAATATACTTGGCAGAAGAAGTAGTTAGCTGTTAGCAAGTATGTATGAATAAAATAATTTGTTAGGAAACTCAATGGGTTCTAAACATTTGTACCAAAAGTGCCACTATCTGCCTGTTTCAATTATTAATATACAGGTAGTCCTCGTTTAGCATCTGCCACATTTAGCAACCATTCGCAGTTATGACGATGATGAAAAAGTAACTTTAGACCAATCCTTGCATTTACAACCTTTGCAGGTCTGTAAAGCAAAGGAAAGCTGAAGTAAGATCATAAGCACAGTTGCGGTTTCACTTAGCGATCACTTTGCTTAATGACCAAGTTGCCAGTCCCAATTATGGTCGCTAAACAAGGACTACCTGTAATTGAATATTATATTAATATAAATATCAAGCATCATAGTTCTTTGCATGTCATCAAGAGTACTTACAAAAGACCATTAAAGGAAGATATAAAGCAGTTTCTGTGTATGGAATGCTAAACAGCCATAAATATGAAAAATATGAACCAATCACAATCTTTAACAAAAAAAAATTGTTAGGGGAGGATTAGTTTATTTTGAGGATAACAGAGGGCACTCAAGACAGTTAAAACCTACAACTAGTGAAAATCTAACAGAAGTTAACATTATCAATTAATAAAAAACAAAAAGACCTGGCTAAATAAGACCATTTTGACTCCTTTCAAGAAAGAGTAGGGGCTGAGCACAACTCCCAAGATATTTTGGGAGCAATCCCCCATCCAGCTTGCAGAAACTGAAGTTTTCCAACTTCATTTCTTAAGAATACAGAGCTGCCAGGATCATACCTGAAGCTACTTTAGGCTGGTTACCAACTATTCCAACAGTTCTTCCATTCATTCTGGCAAACCCAACAATTAGGTTTCTGGCATAGGAGGGCATGATTTCAAAGAATTCTCTCTCATCAACGACCTGCATAAATCAGATTCAAATATTCAGCAAAATAATGAAATATGCACTTATAGATATAATCAGGAAAACAGATTATAAGAAATAAGATTTTAAAAATATTTTTCAACATACTGTTCTTTCTGTGTTCCTCTACATACTACTGCAAGCAAACATTTATAAAGGCCAATCCTTACATTTCTGGCAGCTACTACTTCGATAATTATTCCATAATGTATTTAATCATCTCTATTTTTAACTACTTCTAGCAATGTAAAATTCCTGTAACTTTTAAAACATTGAGAAACATGGGGTGGGACTGTATTTATTGATTTTTATAATGTGCCAATGGAATGATTTATAGAAATAATGTGATTTTGGTTTAATATAGAGTAAGGGATTGATTATGGGAAATGTGTTGTATATCCTTGCTGTTAAAAGTCAGAAGTCATCGCTTCTTGTAACTTTAAAAAAAAATTATCTTGTGAAAAACAAGAGCCACTCTATGCTGGGTTAGGAAGTGCCTGGTCCCTTCTAAATCAGCATTCATGGATGAGGCCTAGTCTGGGTGTTCTGCGAGAGGAAAGAAAAGTTCTCCCATCCCTTCCTCAACACCATGCCTCAAGCATGTGCCCTTCAGTCACATTTACATTAAAAAGTTTTAATTTTTTTTTAAGTTGAAGAAAGATCAACAAGCAGCCCTGGGTTCTGCACCTCAGAAGGGCTATGTTCATTTCATATGTATCATTTAAATGTCATGGAAATTAGTAAGCCTTCACTTAACTATAGCCTTTGCTATACATGATACATGCAGTAAAATCAATGATACTTACAGTGGGGCAAAAAAGTATTTAGTCAGCCACCAATTGTGCAAGTTCTCCCACTTAAAAAGATGAGAGAGGCCTGTAATTGACATCATAGGTAGACCTCAACTATGAGAGACAAAATGAGAAAACAAATCCAGACAATCACATTGTCTGATTCGGAAAGAATTTATTTGCAAATTATGGTGGAAAATAAGTATTTGGTCAATATCAAAAGTTCATCTCAATACTTTGTTATATATCCTTTGTTGGCAATGACAGAGGTCAAACGTTTTCTGTAAGTCTTCACAAGGTTGGCACACACTGTTGCTGGTATGTTGGCCCATTCCTCCATGCAGATCTCCTCTAGAGCAGTGATGTTTTGGGGCTGTCGCTGGGCAACACGGACTTTCAACTCCCTCCAAAGGTTTTCTATGGGGTTGAGATCTGGAGACTGCCTAGGCCACTCCAGGACCTTGAAATGCTTCTTACGAAGCCACTCCTTCGTTGCCCGGGCGGTGTGTTTGGGATCATTGTCATGCTGAAAGACCCAGCCACGTTTCATCTTCAATGCCCTTGCTGATGGAAGGAGATTTGCACTCAAAATCTCACGATACATGGCCCCATTCATTCTTTCCTGTACACAGAACAGTCGTCCTGGTCCCTTTGCAGAGAAACAGCCCCAAAACATGATGTTGCCACCCCCATGCTTCACAGTAGGTATGGTGTTCTTTGGATGCAACTCAGCATTCTCTCTCCTCCAAACACGACAAGTTGTGTTTCTACCAAACAGTTCTACTTTGGTTTCATCTGACCATATGACATTCTCCCAATCCTCTTCTGGATCATCCATATGCTCTCTAGCAAACTTCAGACAGGCCCGGACATGTACTGGCTTAAGCAGGGGGACACGTCTGGCACTGCAGGATCTGAGTCCCTGGTGGCGTAGTGTGTTACTGATGGTAGCCTTTGTTACGTTGGTCCCAGCTCTCTGCAGGTCATTCACTAGGTCCCCCCGTGTGGTTCTGGGATTTTTGCTCACCGTTCTTGTGATCATTTTGACCCCACGGGGTGAGATCTTGCGTGGAGCCCCAGATCGAGGGAGATTATCAGTGGTCTTGTATGTCTTCCATTTTCTAATTATTGCTCCCACAGTTGATTTCTTCACACCAAGCTGCTTGCCTATTGCAGATTCAGTCTTCCCAGCCTGGTGCAGGTCTACAATTTTGTTTCTGGTGTCCTTCGACAGCTCTTTGGTCTTCACCATAGGGGAGTTTGGAGTGCGACTGTTTGAGGTTGTGGACAGGTGTCTTTTATACTGATAACAAGTTCAAACAGGTGCCATTCATACAGGTAATGAGTGGAGGACAGAGGAGCCTCTTAAAGAAGAAGTTACAGGTCTGTGAGAGCCAGAAATCTTGCTTGTTTGTAGGTGACCAAATACTTATTTTCCACCATAATTTGCAAATAAATTCTTTCTGAATCAGACAATGTGATTGTCTGGATTTGTTTTCTCATTCTGTCTCTCCTAGTTGAGGTCTACCTATGATGTCAATTACAGGCCTCTCTCATTTTTTTAAGTGGGAGAACTTGCACAATTGGTGGCTGACTAAATACTTTTTTGCCCCACTGTAATTTAGACATTAAAGTTAGATGTATTCATTTATAACTGCATCATGCATTTAAAATTGAGACTGGCCCAAGAATTCCAGAGATTAGATTATACTCTGTTAACGGCAAATTAAAGCTCAAGAAGCACTTATTCTAATTTATCCAGTGATATTATTTTTATTATGTGTACCGAGCAAGGGATTTCTAATTAGGAATATTTTAGCAACCTACAGATATGCAAGACAAAAACATAATTTATTTACATCACATAGCAATTCTCAAGTATAATTTATACTACCACATCCTTTGAAAAAGCAAATAAAATACATATCCCTTTTCCACACCACTGTTACATCATGGTGCACAAATCTTACCGCATGTACAATATCCACCATGTCATAAGCTTTAGTTGATTCCATTGGGACAATTGTATCCAACTCAGGTACCAAACGGTTGCTTTAAAGAAATGGAATGAAAAGCAAGACATTACAGTATATCATTAATATGAGAAAAAGTACTCCTATAATTCATAAGCATAACCAAGGACAATTTCAGTAAATCTCATCATACTGATTCAGACTATTGAGAGGATTAAGTAAATATTCACCTAATTCTCCAGATAACTGAATGTGGAGTATTAAATTAGTATATAGTCAATATTACTGAGAAGCTGGCTATTTATATTTCCAACCATTATCTAACAATTAATAGCTCACCAACAAAATCAACTAAAAAGCCAATTAGTTATCAACAAAAGCCTAGAATTAAGGAAAAAAAGAAAGTCGTCAGATGCATCATATGAGCAACAATGGATAAACCCCACTGTTCTATTGCTGTAAAAATAAGAATTTGGGTTTTCTACTTTTTATTTATTTTTATTTATTTATTTATTTAATTTATATAACCGCCCATCTCCCCCAACGGGGAACTCTGGGCGGTTTTTAGCTTTACGGCCAGCATTCCTCTGGAACAGTACCTAGAATATCTGGAAGTCACCCCACCCACCACACCACTCAAGAACAATGGAGCTGCCTAAGAATGTCACTCTCAGAATGAATGAAGAAACAAATCTCTTCCTCTGAGTCTCTGAATATTTTTATTTATACAAAATATACTTACTTACCTAGGGTCATGGCATTCTCTGACAGGAGCTGGCTCCTTGTTACTAAGCGGTAGGAAATTAAAAAACTCCCTAAGGTTGAGCAAAGCATCTATGTCATTTTCAAACGCACAATGTGCAACCCCTGTAAGAAAGAAAAAAGCAAATTCAAATTGCAAAAGATCAATTACAATACTATTATAAACACACCTGCACTGACCAAAGAGCAACATGCAAAAATAATTAAAATTAAAGTCTATAAAATGAATCATGACTTCTTTTAACAAATTTTGAAAGCAAATTACTTTAAAAGTTCTTTCAACTGCTCCACTAATTTCCGAATGTACCTTCTAGAATTCCAACCAACATGACCTTTGCCAGGATCTAGAGCAGGGGTCCCCAAGCCCCGGGCCGGTACCGGTCCGTGGCCTGTTAGGAACCGGGCCGCACAGCAGGACGTGAGCGGTGGGCGAGCGAGCGAAGCTTCATCTGTATTTACAGCCGCTCCCCATCACTCACATTACCGCCTGAGCTCCGCCTCCTGTCAGATCAGTGGCGGCATTAGATTCTCATAGGAGTGCGAACCCTACTGTAAACTGCGCATGCGAGGGATATAGGTTGCGCGCTCCTTATGAGAAGTCAGAATCCGACACTTATTTTAGTCCGTGCGTGGCCCGCCCATTATTTTATTTACCACTTCTGATGGTTTCATCCCGAAACCATCCCCCCCCCCCCCCGTTCCGTGGAAAAATTGTCTTCCACGAAACCGGTCCCTGGTGACAAAACGGTTGGGGACCACTGATCTAGAGAACACTAGTTGGGTGTTGTAGCATTAACTGCATTACAAACAGATGTTATTATTGTCTAGTAAAAGGATACTTTCAGGAATACATTAAACATTTCAAATGGATTCTCTAACAGGGAGAAACAATTTCTTCTTATGCTTTGAATTCTTCAATTTTAATTACTCTCTGTTCACAAGGAACAAAAATGAAAGTGATAGTTTCCATTTGCTTAAATAATATTTATCATTACTAAATAACAGGAATTATCTCCCTCCCAGAAAATGATAAAATTTGGGAAGTACTTTTTAACTAGTAAAAGAGTGTAATTCAAGGCTATGAGATAAATAGTTAAAAAAATATGTAGCTGAAGTAAGGAGAAAAAGTGATCTTCCCTCGTGAATACATAATGAAAGCAAAGTTCACACAGTAGCCCAATTCAAAAAGAATAAGCAAGAAGAATCTTAGTTTAAACTTAGTTTATCCTAAATAAATTGGATGCTTGTTTCTGCTTTTGGTTACCCTGTAAAATGCCGTAAGACTGAATGTTTAACATGTCATATGAAATAAGGATTCTAGCTGGCCACTCTAAAACAAGTCACAGATGCATAAAGCAAGACAAAGCCTGGATTGTAATTCTAGCTCTATTCTAATTCTAGAATATATGGGAGGTTTTGGGTTTCTGGTTAATTCAGCAAGGAGCAAAGCACAGCGAGCAGTTTGCCTTATTCACTGTTCTGTGCTTATTGTTCTGTTCAAACATTGTCACATTTAGTAAAAGCAGCCCACTTAAGATTTCACAAGTTCAAATTCACAGAGGATTTGTGTGTGTGTGTGTGTCTCTCAGTATATAGTCAGAATAGCTAAGTGTAGCTCAAGAGAATGACCACATTTAGATCCCTTGTCTCTCCAAGTTCAAGAAGACAAGACAACAGGGGTGAGATACTGCCTTTATAGCCTCTTTGTGAATATGTTACTTACTGATGTTTTCCTCACTTCTTTTGGAATCAGTATTGGTGATTTAGGTGGGCCTGTTGATCTGACTGAATTCTTCCAATATACTCTTCCTTAACCTCATATACACATAAAAGCGAGCAATTCCAATAGCTCAGTCTTAGAGTCATTGTCACATCTTCTAACAACAATCTTATTTAATTTTATATGCCTGGATAATAATTATTAAACAATGTTTACTAATTCCATAATGTTATGAAATTATAAAGGATAGAATTAAATAAATTAGCCATTTCTGACCTGATACTGCAGTATGGGTCTTTGCACCCCCAAGCTGTTCCTGAGTTACATCTTCATTGGTAACTGATTTGACTACATCAGGACCAGTTATAAATAGATAGGATGTATCCTAAAAAAAAATGGAAAAGAATGAGGTGCAAATCCATCATTCCAAGTATCTACAAAAAAGGAAAACTGAATGGAAAACTTAATGTTTCTTCAAATAGTACATTAGTTTACATTATCTCTAATTTAACAAATATTTCTCAAAATATTTGAAACATATGAAAAAATATAAAACAAAATTTAGCTAAGATATGGTGTTTCTAAATGCTCCCTGTCTGAACATCCTTCCTATAATTCTATACAATGCCTCTCTACAGCTCCAAGCAAATGCATCAATAGCACTCAAAGAAAGACTGCAGTAAGAATACAGTGTGTGAAGCTGAATACCTGACAGTTACAGTCTAAAATGTCCTATTTTGTTGATGCTGGGGATTTTAAAAGCACTAGTCGAGAACTGATAGCCTTTGAACTAAATTAGGCCCATCCAGGATGGACTTCTCATCCAGCCTGCAGCATCTTCTTTTTCTGCCCTGCTGCCCAAGGAAATGGAGCCAGGAACACTGGTACCCTACACCACGGGTGGGTAATCTATCTATCTATCTATCTATCTATCTATCTATCTATCTATCTATCTATCTATTTAATTTATCCCCGCCCATCTCCCCGAACAGGGGACTCTGGGCGGTTTACAGCATATAAAAATTTAAAATCTATACAGAGATTACTAAAAAAACAACAAATAAAAGAATAATTAAAATCCAAAGATGGTTAGAAGCCGTAGTCTAGATCACAATCCTACGGGGCCAACCAACCCCAAGAGGCAATCTATGCCCCCGTTCTTTTTGTTTCCCTTCATTTTAGGCAACAAATACAAAGTAGCTTTGATGTAAGCGAGCATAAGCTTAAGATAGTTAAATCAATGAAAAAGGATAATATTCCTGTAACAAAAATCCTGGCCCCAGCTCTCTGTAGGGCATGGAACACTGGACATCATCATTCTGCCCACTGCAGCCCTCGGTCTGTCAAAAACCATTAAGCGTGGCTCCTAATCACGAAAAGATTATCTCTCACTGCTTTCAGTGAAAAGGGAAACCACTTCATTAATGTGCAGCACAGAGGAAGAAAAAGAGAGTACTCTGTTTTTTCCCAAGCAACTCTGCAATTTCTGGACTTAACTCTTCCTGCCCTTTGCACTAACATCCCTACAAGGAACAACAATTAAATAAGGAAAAAATAGCTGGACTCAGGATTCTTGTTCCATTATCCTTTTTTCATTTATTTAACTATATTAAGCTTGTGTTCACTTACATCACAGCTACTATGTATTTCTTGGCTAAAAATGAATGGAAACAACATTCAGTTACATAACTCCTATAATTTATAATCTTTAGATGTGACTAATTCAGCAGAAGTATTTTTGTGCACGTTTATGGGACACACCAGAGGGTGTTTAATACAGGTTGGCTGTCAACTTCAGTATGTTGGAAATGTAGTATGTTGCTGGGATCACTGACACACATGTTGTAGACCTCTTCTAAGGGTCTCCCCGTTTGGTTTCATAGTACTGTAATATGTTTATTAAAATGATGTTGGAAGGAGAAATAGGGTTTAAAGATGTCAATGGGATATTGAACTATATAGCAAAAGTATGGAATTTATCAATCCATGAAGCAGTCTAGCTTTAGCATGCACGAGGTACTGCCAGAAAGAATCTGCTATACCTGACCTAAAATCCTGGAGCGATAATTTGTGCTCTCAACTTATGAATTAGTTTGTTATCAACGTAATGATATTATTCTGTGTAATCAAGGTTTAATCTGTTGTTAAAAATCTGACTCATTTTCTTATATAGTTATTCTATTATATCTAGATAGACAGTAACTATCTATCTATCTATCTATTTGTGGTGGGGTTTTTCCTTTTTGCTTATATTTGTTGTACTTTTCAAAAACAATTTTTCTATGTCTTTTTTGTTTTTGTTTTCCTCTTCTGCATGTTAAAGCAATACAAATCTGAAGAAAAAAGAAAAAAAGATGTCTGGCTTCAAGAGAAGGCTTCTTTTAAACTTGGGTTCTTGTGGAGGCCAAAATATGGCAGGGCAAGCAGCAATGCAATTTGGAAATTCTGGACTTCAATGTATTTTCCTTGACTTTAAAATGTAGCGAGCCAAGCTTGTTTCATGGGAAAGTTCTCCTATTCATTCCTATTCAGCACGATTTGCCTAGAGGCACCCATACTCTAAACCCAAGCACAACCTGAACAGCAGAATCCTGATCATATTCGTCAAGAATCCAGCTTGAGCATGTTTGCTAAGGCTCACTGCTGGATACGTGTTGGAATACGGTTCTGGGCGATGGACATCACATCCTTACCTTCACCATGAATGTGAAATCTGTTAAGGCAGGAGAGTAGACAGCACCTCCTGCACAAGGACCCATGATAAGAGAAATCTGTGGTACTACTCCAGAACATAAAACATTTCTCTGCAAAAGAAAAAAATCTCTCTTTAATTTTACATTTGCCAACCATCTTTCTTAAATTCATTTTGCAGAAAATCATACATTTTTAGATTTTTACAATAAACAACTAGAGGTAAAAGAGCGAGCATAAAGGAAGACTATCTAACCCTACAGAAAGAAAAATGAACCAGATCTAGTCTTTTTTATTCAATCACTAAGCAAGGTCATAAATTACCCATCTTTTTTCTTTTAAAAATGATAAATAAAAATGAATTTAAAAATATTCCCAAATATAAATAAAATACTGATGGAGGGGGAGGGAATTTTTAAAATTATTAGCAAAAGCAACAGAGTGAGACAATAGCACCAAGAATACTTTATAACTTTCTTTCTCAAAACTAAATGAATACTTAAGTAACATACTTAAGAAGAATGAAGTCTTCTTAAGAAGTCTTTTGTCACTTCTAACAATACCACCTGGAAACTCCATAAGATAAAGATAGGCAACTTGATGCCTGCAGATGTTTTGAACCACCGTGCCAACTGCTATGGGCAATAGTAAATTATTATGGGAGCTGCAGTACAAAACATTTGGAGGACATTAAGCTGTTTACCTCTCCCTGACAGCATATCACAAAGGGGCAGGAGATACACATTTTATCCCTGGATCATGACATCAGCACCTCCTCTTTGCATAAAACCTGAAAGCAGCAGGAAAGGAAACAGTGAATCAGTCATGCTTCCTTTAAGTTCCTTTTTTCTGAATATTTAAAGTGGTTACTAAACTATAAGGTAAAACTACATATCACTATTTGTTGGGTCAACAGATATTCAACTGATAGGTTTCTCACTAAAAAAATGTCTGCATAACCAGCCAAGGATTCTACTCCTTCTTGAATACGGGCCCCTCCTGAATCATTCAGTCCAATAACAGGAGCACCAACCATAACAGCCTGATCCATAATCTGGGAAAACAGAAACACACGAGTTTGTACGATACCACTACAATGTAGATCAGTCATCCACATGGCTTACCCAATGAGAAAGCCAACCTTACTGTAAAATAACCTTTTGTTTATAATCAGAATATGTCTAAGTTGAGTCTCCCAATTAACTACTGGCTTGTCCATCTTCCATGAGCACCTGGCAACATCAGTATTATTATTATTATTATTATTATTATTATTATTATTATTATTATTATTTATTATATCCCACCTCTAGGAATGCAAGGCAATACACATAGAAATCTATCCCATGTTATCCTCACAACAACAATCCTGTAAGATAGGCTGGGCTGAGAGATAGTGACTTGCCTTGCCCAAAGTCACTCAGCGAACTTCATGGTTGAACATGGACTTGTCCAACTTCTAAACTACTAAACTGTGCTACTGCATCTGTGTTGCCAAGAAAACTATGTGGATATATTCAAGCTTGATTCAAAAGAGATTCCTAATTTTTTTAATATTCAGTTAGCTTTCAACATTTAATTCATACATTTCCAAGTATCTGAATATTTACAGTACTATGAATTTGGGGCTCTATAATGTAAGCAATCAAGACAGTCATAATTAATATGTATTAAGTAATATTAGAAATTAAACAAATATATGTATGATTCATTATTACAGCAATACTTTTATGCCATTCTTCAATCTTACTCTCAGGAGAGTTTATAAGAAAGAATAATTTTGACATCATAATTTGATCCAGCTACATCCATGCTCAGCAATTTTCCACCCTGCTTATCTTATGCAATGAGGCAGGCAGCAACCCCCACCCCCAAAACTACAAAGTATTGTGCTTTTCCACTAATTTTAACAAATTTTGGCATTTATTTTACCAGAGGTAGAACAGGAATAACTCTTGAGGGTCTGGTACTGATTGCCCCATGTAAAACCTAATTGCTACATTTGGATGAACCCCAAAGAACGGGTTACACAGCTCAATTAATTCAATATCAATATTATTCAGATTGCATTTTAATGTTATGTTTTGCTAAGCTATTAATAAGTACTACATAATGTAGTAAAACAAGGGTCACAGGATCACAACCATATCTAACCATATATTTTCAAACCTTTTATAAAATAAAAAGCTGCTAAGCAAACATCCCACAAATGGAGTACCCACAATTTTAACAGCTGAATTATTGTAATCTGGGAAGGACTACCAGAAATATTTGCATAAATATATTAGAATGCCTATATATTTAAACTACTGTATATGGCAACTCACTTATATCTTTTATTTGACAGGCTACCTGCACTGCCTAAGCTTACCTTGCAGATCTTTTGAGCATGTGCTCCAGATAAACTTCCTCCGAACACAGTAAAGTCCTAAAAATTTAAGATCAAATAGAAATGTTTTAAAATACAAATATCAAAACAGCCTGTCATGTAAATATGTATATATACTAGATTTAGTTATTTTGTTTTTTATATGTCCCTCAGCATTTTTTGTTGTTGTTCAGTCGTTTAGTCGTGTCAGCATTAGTTTCAACATTAAGTAAAATAACTTCATTACTCTTCATTATTCTTATTTTTGAAGAAATATTAAAATACAGTGGAAAATATAACAGCAGGCCTTGTCCTTAAGGCTATGAATATGAACCATTCCTAAAAGAGCATACCTACCCATGCATCCATCAAAAGGTGGTCAAGAGAGCTTAGTCCCCACATTTCATTACATACATACAACAAGCAAACTTGCATTACAGCTCAATTACTTCCCGGACAACACAACGTTCATGCACACCTACACCCAGTTCTTCCATTTTGCCCAGTTGCAAGTTACTTGAACACAAGCAAGAGGTTAGACCAGGATTTCTCAACCAGGGTTCCATGGCACCCTAGGGTTCCGTGAGAGGTCACTAGGGGTTCCCTGGCAGATCACAATTTATTTAAAAAATTATTTCATATTCGGGCAACTTCACATTAAAGAGGTAAACTTCATTTTTTTTAGTTTAAGAACACTGTTAATGCATATATACAGGCCTACACATGAAACAAATATAATAATTTTGTAACTTCTGGCCTATATTTGAGCCTGAATGTGCAGGGGTTCCCCGAGGCCTGAAAAATATTTCAAGGGTTCCCCCAGGCCTGAAAAATATTTCAAGGGTTCCCCCCAGGGTCAAAAGGTTGAGAAAGGCTGGGTTAGACAGAAGAGACATACTAATTCCATCTACACAGAGCTAGATCACAAGCTAAATGGTTATGAAATTATCATGTTATACATGTTATATTATTCCTTCTTATAGCATTCTGCATAAGATATGGGAGCAAAAGCAGTACTTTTGATGCCAGAAAAAAAAAAGATTAGTCAAACTGGAGAAATTATAAAAACAACATTTCAAAATATTCACAATTCAGAAGGCAAACACCAATACCTGACTGAAGACGTAAGTCAGTCTCCCATTAATTCTACCCTGGCCAGTAACCACACTGTCCCCAGGATACTGCAAAACAAAACAATCAAGATATAATTCATAAACTGACATGACTTACATAATGCAAATGGTTATAACCAAAGTAAGCAACTACACAGAGCACAAACTGCATCCATATTTAACCTTGATCCTTTAACAGTTCTATATTAGCATGCACCCAGCAGACTATGAAGTGAATAAAACAGATGGCTTATGGGCTGGGGAAAAGTATTCTTCTAAACATCTCTCATTAATTCTGTGAACTATCTAGAGAATTATTTCAAATGCATAGAGTGGCGATAACTCCTTTTGTAGTAGCAAAGAGATGAGAATGAGGGCATTAAATGAGCCAATGTTTCCCATTCACAAAGAGTCCAGGAATCTAAGCAAAAAAACAAAAAAGTCCAATACCTTGTTTTTCTCAGCCTCCATCCCAAAATCTGCACACCTGTGTTCCACAAACATGTCATATTCTACAAAACTGTCAGGGTCCAGTAACAGTAGAATACGCTCCCTGGCTGTCAACTTTCCCTGAAAAACAAGAAAAAACATTAAACAGCCTTGTCCTTAACATAATAGCATATTTATATAAACACTTTCCAGATTATAATAAACCAGAGCTAAGAGTAGTAAGAAATATGCACTGAATAACAATCCCCAATTTAAGGTCTTATTCATACCCAGAAATTTGTTCTCTAAAGAACATGATAGCTAGACCTTTTTTCATATGATACAATAGGCCAGCCACCAAGGAAATCTTACTAATTTTACTATGTGACTCACATTTTACAACAACATTCCTATCAAGGGACAGATCACTTCTAAGCAGAGGTACAACATGAAAATGTCATCCCTAGAAAGAGGGATGAGCCCTTCATCTTTTCATTACTATTGTATATCACATAATGCATATGCATTTTTTATTGTGGCAGGCTAAATTTAAGAATCAGAGAGAGACAGAATGTTTGCAAAATATATTAATCTGATCTTGTGCTAATCCATTCATGACATACTAAACTTCTTCTTCTTCTCTTGGCGATCACTCGTAGCCGAGTAAGATTGTCTTCCAAGGGTAAAATCTTAACAGTGGATCCGTAAGTGGCTGTAAAGGCCAATTCTGGATCCGCACAACCTCCCACAATGAGGGCATAGGTTTCCGGGTGGAAGATGGTCATGATGAGGGTTTGCTTGACGTGCCTTCCTTTTAGCTCGTTTCTCCCTTTCATCCTGTATTCGTGCTTCTTCAAAGTCCGTAGCGCCTTTAATAAAGGCTGACCTCCAATTGAAACGCTCATGAGTTAGGGCTTCCCAGTTCTCAATGCTGATATTACATTTTTAAAAATTAGCTTTGAGAGTATCTTTGAATCTCTTTTGCTGTCCACCAATATTCCGTTTTCCATTCTTAAGTTGGGAGTAAAGTAGCTGCTTTGGAAGACGATGGTCAGGCATTCGAACAATATGGCCGGTCCAGCGAAGTTGATGTTGGATGATCATTGTTTCAATGCTGGTTTTCGCTTCTTAACATTAGTCCGCCTATCTTCCCAAGTAATTTGCAGAATTTTTCGGAGGCAGCGTTGATGGAATCTTTCAAGAAGTTGGAGGTGGCGTTTGTAGAGGGTCCATGTTTCACAGGCGTACAAAAGGGTTGGTAGTACAATGGCTTTGTAAACAAGCATTTTGGTCTCCCTGCGAATGTCCCAATCCTCAAACACTCTACGCTTCATTTGGGAGAAAGCTACACTCGCAGAGCTCAGGCGATGCTGAATTTCAGCGTCGATGTCGGCTTTTGTAGATAGATGGCTGCCAAGATAAGAAAAGTGGTCGACATTTTCTAGTAACACACCTTTAAGCTGGATTGATGGAGCTGCAGAGGGATTGGTTCAAACTTGCTGGTAAAGCACTTTGGTTTTTTTAATCTTAATCGAGGGGCCAAGCTTTTCATATGCTTCTGCAAAGATGTTTAGGATAGTTTGAAGATCTTCCTCGGAGTGTGCACAGACTACGTTATCATCAGCATATTGAAGTTCTATAACAGAAGTTGTAATTACCTTATTTTTTGCTTTCAGCCTACTAAGATTAAAAAGCTTTCCATCTGTTCGATATATAATTTCTACACCAGTAGGAAGTTTCTCTTCAACAAGGTGTATAATCATAGCAATGAAGATAGCGAATAAGGTTGGAGCAATAACACATCCCTGTTTAACGCCGGATTCCACTTTAAATGGATCGCTTTGAGAGCCATTGTTATTCAGGATTGTTGCCATCATGTCGTCATGGAGTAGCCGCAAGATGTTCACAAATTTATCAGGGCATCCGATTTTCAGAAGGATGGTCCAGAGAGCACTATGATTTACAGTATCAAAAGCTTTAGTCAGGTCAATAAACGCCATGTACAGAGGGCGGTTTTGCTCCTTGCATTTTTCTTGAAGCTGTCGTGCAGTGAAGATCATATCCACTGTTCCCCTGGAAGGGCGGAAGCCATTTTGCGTTTCAGGGAGGATGTCCTCTGATATAGATAGGAGACGGTTTGCGAGGATCCTTGAGAGGATTTTGCCTGCTGTAGCTAGAAGGGAGATGCCTCGATAGTTTCCACAGTCTGTTCTATCACCCTTTTTAAAGAGAGCGATAATTATGGCATCCCTAAAGTCTGCTGGAATCTCCTCCCTCATCCAGATTTTTTCGATGAGCTTATGAAGTTGTTGTGTAAGTTCAGGCCCACCTTCTTTAAAGACTTCAGCAGGAATCCCATCAGGTCCACTACCTTTGTTATTTTTCATTTGTTTAGTGGCTTTACTGACTTCCTCCAAACTAGGGGGTACTGCAAGCTCATCTCTTATTTGTTTTTGCGGGATTTGCAAGAAGATAAACACATGGCAAACCACTGGCTGCTCTCCATTTTGATTGATATCCCAGTCAGCCAACTCTACTGTTTCTTTAAATATGCTGGAAGTAAAGAGATGGTCCAGTCAAAGTTGAAGTGAATGCTGAAACTATACCTTCACATCCCCTTAAAGTCCTCTTGCATGCTCCATGTCACAGCAGATGGCGGCACCTCCCCAACCTTGACTGATTTTGAAAAATCTAAACAGGGTGGGATCTGGATGGCAATCCATCAAGAAAGCCCAGAGCTACAGTATAGGCCTGCCTTAAAAAGTTAAAAAAAGCACCCCAGAAGGTGGCAATACAAACCCAGTTTGTTATTGCCAACAAACCACATGGATGTGTCCATGTCGTCTCTTAAAGATAAATGTAACTCAGGGGAGAGTTGACTTAATGCTTCTGAACAATTAAACAAAAAAGACCCAGGGCAGTAGAGGTGTTGTACAAGGAGCAGGGATCATTGGCAGCATCCCAGAATCCTTTGCAGTGTCTCGCAAATAGTCACTTTCTTTTTTTGGTTTTCCTCTTTTATTTTACAATTTCAAAAGAACATGTTTTAAATCAATATTGGCCTGATCAAGGTTGGAAACACTGTGGACAGAGTGCTAATTTGCACAACCAAGTTGCCCCACTCATTATTTCTCAAAGGCAGAAATGCACGGTGCCATTCTTTAATCTTCCCCAGCCCACTAAAAAGGCAACTTCCACCTGTCTCTTCCTGCTACACATCCAGGGTAGTGTTTTCCAATTTGTACCACCTCAAGCACTGCTGTCCAGTTCATAGGCAGCATTTCATTTCATTGTACGCGGCAAGCACCTCCACTCCAACTGGCTGCCGTGTGCTATGGCAGGAACAACTCCTCCCCTCCAATCACTGGTTAGCGCCCTCCACTGCCATTTTTTCATGGGCTGCCTGTGCCCTTCTGAAGGGACCTTGACTAGTGATCTGATTTTTTTTCTTCATTTAATAGGTGGACCAGTTAAACAGGGAGCCTTTCAAGCGTTTTCTCCCACCCCTCGCTTTTGCTCCTTCAGCTACCCACTTGTGTTTTGTCATTTTCATTCCCCCTGGCTATGAGTTATGAGTTTGGGTAGAAAAAGAGTCAAAGACTGACAGAGAGTGAAAGGTCAGATTTATTTATTACATGTTCACTGATGAAACAGTGAAACCAAGTTTTCTTTCTTCTTTTAACCAGGTGAAGCTGGCAAAAATTCTGCTAGTTTCCTTTCTAGCCAAAGTGACAAGAAAAATAGTAAAATGATGGGGGTTTTTTAACCTATCTGCCAGTGGATGCATCAGACTGAAAGATGTCAATCACAAGGGCAAGTAAAACGGGCTCATGCAAAATGTCTATCAATGAGCACCACGTCTCTTCAACGAACCTCCCACAGAAAGAAAAGCAATTGGTGTTTGCTCTTCCAGCACAGGTGAGCAAGGTAAAGAAGTAGGAAATCCACTGATCTGGGGACATAGTAAGGACAGCCCAGACAGAACATTACAGTATCATTGTGATCAAAGCAGAGGACGGAGTTAAAATTTGGAAGGGCATTTCTTTAGCCAGCTTCGTTTTCAGCGAATTTACACAAAGGAGTCACACAGGACAGTGTGGAAAATCCCAGAGCTGCTGTCCTTTTGCATCCCTCACAAGAGAGAGAGGGTGGAAGAGAGAGACACGACAAATTAAATTAGCTAACCTTGGGTACTAAGAGTGGTAAAGACACTTTGCCTTAACCACATACATCTGATTCATGTTCAAGAGAGAGCAGGACACTAGGAGTTGAGGAAACAGGAAGGCCCAAAAAACACAGCTGCTTATGTAAGGGCAAATCATGGTTTAGCATTACATATATCCATGCTTACATCCATTCTATCTCAAGGAATGACCAGCCAGACACATCTGGTCACAATAGCCAGTCCACTGTCCGTGACCAGCACCTGCCAGTCAGAAGTACAGTTTTTTCAACAAGATTTTGTTTAGCTAAAATGGCTATATAATCTTACGTGTCTTGCATGAAAAACTATTAAAAGGCAATAATGTTAATAGCTTTTACAGTATTTTGTTGCAGAGAAATCCATCCCTTCATTATGTGTTTATTTAAAAATACATTTTATTTTTATTGTATTATGTGTCTCCAGTTCCAAAGTAATCTGGAAGCATAATTATATAACACAGGACTGTTCTGAAGATTCTGCAAGACATGGGCTTTCCAATCATGCTTAATGGAACTCTAGCCTTACAAAGTTGTCTGTTGTCTGTTTGTGTTGCATTAATTCTGAGAAAGGAAAGGAAAGATGAAGTCTGATGGATAAATGAAGCTCTATTCAATTAGGATTAAAAACATCTCAACTACTACTAGATTTGGAGGTCGGAATCTGACAGCAATAATTCAATGTCATTTTGTAAATTTAGTGTGAGAAAGGTCACTTTAACGGTGGCCTCTTTGGACCTCTTCCTGACCTTGCACACTAGCTCTACAAATTGCCAACTGTAGCGAAGCAGCAGACGAGCCGATCTGCTTCCTCACATCCGTGGTATTAATTAAATAGGAGAAACAAGAGTAACGACCCTGACACCGCTATGGCGGGCGAAGGAGTCGGACCCTTTTCTACCTCGGTTGGATGGCAGGAGGCATTGCGGCGGGGTGGAGGCGGGGGGACTATAGGTCCTGAATGTTCAATGGCCCCCGAGTAGCATCCTCTTAGCCCCGGCCAAGGCCAAAGGCTTCCTCGGAAATCACTGAAACGGCACGCCAGGGAGCAGCCAGCTGCCACTGGCCACGCAAGGGCTTCCCTCGCCTGCAGCGACAGGAAAGGAGGCGCTCGCTCACCCGCTTGTGCTGCGCATCTATGCGGGCCTGACCGCCTCCGAGCAACGCAGCGCGGCGCTTCTCTTCGATACGCTCGGGCACCGTGACGGCCCGGGTCCGGGGACTGCTGTTGCTAAACAAGCGGCAACCTCTTAGCGGAACTCTCGAGAGAAGAAAGGAAGGAGCCACCCGCAAAGCAGCCATGACTGAGTGGACTGGGAAGACGCATGCGCTAACAAGCCCTCTCTCCTCCAGACGGCGGCCACCTCCTTGACCCCGCCCCGCTCCCTTTCGGTGCAGCCGACAATTCGTTTGCTTCGCGCCCATTGGACTGCTGCTTCCGTTCTGATTTTGGAGATTAGCTATAGAAGACGACAAATTAACCTTTGGCTTCCAGTTTATCCTCTCAGAAGATCCCAGCTTTCAAAGAAATGCGATTTATTCTCAGACGGCCCTTCCCACCATGTCCTCTTCCAGATGTATCGGGCATCCCTCCCTCTACTGTACTGAGGCAAGCTAGGCTATCGCGGGGTTTGTGCTCTGCAGCGAGCATTGCCGCCGTCTCTGTGACTGTGATTGGCAATTAACAATTGACAGTGCAACCGTAACTGTAAATTCAGAAGGACTGTTTGTCTGCAGAAAGGACGTCCTGATTCATTTTGAACCCACGTTGTGTGTGTTGGGAGAAATATTGTGCATTAACTTGGGGTACATCAACTGTGTAAAAGGAGCTACTTATACATCCGTATTGCTAGAAGTTTGGCAGATAACAGTGCTGCGGTTACAAGTCCAGGGTTGCTATCTAGTCTTGTTATACTAGTGAGTTTGGATGTTGTGGACTACAGGACTGGCAGTCAAGTAATACAACTTAAAAGAAGGAAGAAGAAATAATTAGGCTGTTCCTGTTTACCTGAAAAAGGCTATGTTTTCACTCATACTGAGATATGGCTTATTTATTGAACAGACCACAGCTGCTGGCTTTGCGCAGCATATTAAGCCAAAATATCGCGGCCATAGGCATGTGCAGCAAGCCACAAGGACGGGAAAATGTCAACACATGTGATGACATCACAATGCATACCTTGTCCATGTGTACTTGAGTTCTGACATCTGAATGCAAGTACTTAAATTGTAAGGTTTGTGTTGTGATGTTATGAAGCACATTATATCACTTTGTGCTCCCACCCTCCCCTGCGCTCATGGCTTTGGACCACAGTCTCTGAAGGAAAGCTTCTTGCTGTATTTTCCAACTCATACGTCAAGGTCATCTTCAGAGAACATGTAGTCAGTGGCTATCCGGGAACAGGCCTTTTCATGGATGGTACCACCCCAACGTTGGAATCCCCTCCCCAACGAGTCTGGAGCCATCCTTGCTGTCTTATCAATGCCAGGCCTTGAATGATTGTTCTTCAAGGCTGCCTAATAATGTGCTAATTGCTGCTGTGATTTTTTTTACTTTTATTACTTTTTTTACATTTTGTTATTATGTTATTGTTTATCATTCTTTATCATTCTTTATTTAATTAAAATGTCTTACTGTATCATTTTATTATTTTAGTTTATTGTTTTTATTATATTTGTAATTTTTAATAGTAAACCATCCTGATATTTATTTGAATGAAAAGCAGTATAGAAATGTTTTAAATAAATAATTTAAAAAACAATGTTTGATCTTACTACAGTGTCCAAATCACTGGTTTGCATTGTACTGAGAGGTTGAAATCCTATATATGCGGGAGAGTAAACCCACTGAATTCAGTGGTACTTTTGAATAGGCTTATATGGATTATGCTGTTAATAACAAATAATTCATGAATAGTTGTATATGGATGAGGCAAATGAAAATTAAGGGCAGGCAGTTTTTGCAGGTAGAATTTTTTGAAAGCTATGACAGCTTTAGGATTAAGTGTTTTCTCAAGGACTAATTGCCTCACAGCACTTTGATACAGTCCTGTTGCTTTTGGTGAGACTACAGCAAGGGAAAAGAGTATTGAGTCATCCCATTCACTGTATTAACCAACTGACTAGGAGGGACAAATCACTAACTGCCTTAAGCACCCTTTTTTCCAGTCTCAGTAACGTTTAGCTCAGGAAAGCCCTGCTGTTGATGAATAGGTAGAATCTCAGCTAAACATGTGTTATTGCCAGAATAACTAGTAAAAGCAATACTGATTCCACTCCGCAGTCCAAAATGAAGGTGTTGTCAAATGCCCTTGAGCTCTGCTGAGCATGCTCACTTTCCCCTAATCTGTTCACTGCATTTGATTCTTTAGCTGTATTCTCCTCTCTTCTTCTGTGCAGGCAGATGAGAGGGTAGCAAAAAGATCTATATTACTGCTTCTGCACATACCCAGAACTGACAGCATTTGGCTCTGTTTCTGACTTTCCAGGTCCTCTGGATTTAAAGGTAACTATGCCCAGGCCTGTTTTCTGTGAATTTAGAAGACAGAAATGGACACACGGCTGAACATTGGAGAGCAGATTCCCTGTCCTTAACATTACTTGGCCTCTGGATATTTTATTATACAACATCCTCTAACAAAAGGTAAAGGATTATTTTTCCCATTTTGATTGTATTTTGCTTTCTCTTCTTGCGTAACAAATTTAATTCTTGGCTGTCACTGAATGTCTATTTAAGCAAAATCTTTCTGCTTCTATTAATGTGCATGAGATTTTAAAGTGACTTCTTTCAAACTGTGAATGGATTTCACAGAGAATTATCACAGAGTAATTTAAACAAATTGCAGTAATCAGCTAATATTATAGCCTGGAATTATGTTCTATATGTTACAAGGAACATCATGTTTCTGTTATTTCAAGAATCAATGATACTGAAATCTCTCCGATATTCACTAGCTCAGGATGTGTCTTCTTCCATTCCTTATTTTCAGTTGATAGAGAGGCTGGCATTTTTCTTTCTTCATAATTCTTACTTCCTTAGCATTTCATAACTTTCTAATAACATATTATCTCCTGTAAATATTTCATAATTAGGGAGGTGAGGGAGAGTTCAGGCAAACTGCAAGACTGAAGTTAATATACATATTTTTAATAATAAAACCAAAACCAAAATACAATTAATTGAGCTGCTGGTACGTTGCCAAATTGTAAAAATAATTTTGTTAGTTTATAAACGCTATGCCTGAGTTTAAAAACAGTCATGCTTGGTTTTGAATACATTGACAAGCAAGTAATTCATGTAAATCACAATCGGTGGTTTATATCAGCATTTCAAACTGACCAAGGACAGCAGGTAGTCTGGAAGCATGGGTCAGCACCACAATATTAGTAAAGCTACTCCTGCTAAAGCTATTGCCTGGCATGAAAACAGGTAGAGAGGGAGTAGATCCTAGTGACTAGTATATTTAACATTTTAATATACTAAAGAGATGGCTGTATTAACATAGTGACAAGAGCATAATATAGTATTTAACAGAACCTATAATGTCGGAGCACGTTGGGCATTTTAAGACGTATCACCCTTGTCAATGGCTACTATCAATGATGATATATGCCGCCTCTTAGAATCTGGAACAGCACGCTTCTGAACATCAGATCCTGGAAAAACAGTGAAATAGGTCTGTTTTATGGCATCTGATGGGAAACAAGATCCAGCGTTGATTATGGCTTTGGTTTGATCCAGCAGCTCTCGTTTTTTAATGTGAAGCACATCTACATGCTTTCAAGAAGCCATTGTAACTATACAATATTGTTTGGTACTTGGCCCCAATGCAGTTACACATATCTAAAGATCCTAACTATGTCAAAATATATTTAGTGGCACAATCTGAATTGTTACATGTAGGCATCAAAACTGATTTACATTCAGATTCAAAGCAAAATTAATAATATTCTAATTAGATTTTAAAATCCCATCAGATTCAATCATTTCCCAAACTACAATAAAATATTTGAAAGCATAATAGGAAACTTTGTAGATGTATCAAGAAAGATAAATACCAAACCTATGTTTTAAAGTGTCTAAATTAGCGGTTTGGTGTAGTGGTTAAGGCATCAGGCTAGAAACTGGGAGACTGAGAGTTCTAGTCCCGCCTTAGGCACAGCCAGCTGGGTAACCTTGGGCTAGTCACTCTCTCTCAGCCCTAGGAAGCAGGCAATGGCAAACCACTTCTGAAATCTTGCCAAGAAAACTGCAGGGACTTGTCCAGGCAGTCGCCAGGAGTCAACACTGACTCAAAGGCACCAAAAAAAAAAGCAAATACCTCAGATGCCGATAGAACCTTAATGAGTTAGGATTACTCTAAATAATATAGATGTGCAACAAGTTTATCAAGTATATATATATTTCTTTTTCTTTACAATTAGTCCTATTTATCTGATGAAATGGATTCTTCCAAACAATATCCAGTGAAAAAACGAGTGAAAATTCATCCCAACACTGTGACGGTGAAATATAGTTCTCATTATCCACAGCCTGGAGAAGAGGAGTATGAGGAACCTAATGAAGATAATGAGAGTTTTATAGAAGATAATCCAAAAAGAAGATTGTTGAGTGATGGACAACGAACAGGAAGGTCCTTTTTTGGAACGATTGACATTCCACTTCAGACAGGACAGAAGTTAGAAGTCAACAAGAATGGACAAGATCAAGATTTTGTAGATGGAAGCATTTTTCAGTCCAGAAAAACTTGGGCTGTGCTTTTTGGATCTGCCTTGGCCCATGGTTGTGTAGCTCTAATAACCAGACTTGCTGCTGATCGTTCCAAAGTGCCATCTCTTGAATTGATTTTCATTCGTTCTGTTTTACAAGTGTTTTCTGTTTTAGTTGTGTGCTATTACCGTGAAGACCCTTTTGGACCAAAAGGCCATAGATTGCAACTATTCTTCTATGGAGTATGTAATGTTATTTCCATTACCTGTGCTTATACTTCCTTTGCGATAGTTCCCCCAAGCAATGGGACTATTATGTGGAGAGCTACCACCACTGTTTTCAGTGCCATTTTAGCATTTTTACTAGTGGATGACCGCATGGCGTATATTGATGTAATTACTGTAGTGAGTAGTATCTTTGGTGTTTGTTTGGTCATGATCCCCAACATTGTTGATGAAGAAAATTCTCTGTTAAATATCTGGAAGGAAGTCTTTGGGTATACAATGACAGTTATGGCAGGCTTAACCACGGCTCTCTCCATGATAGTATATAGGTCCCTTAAGGGTAATGTCAGCATGTGGACAGCATTATTTACTTTTGGTTGGACTGGAACAGTATGGGGAGCCTCAACTATGTTTTTCCTTCAAGAGCCAATAATTCCATTGAATGGAGAAAGCTGGAGCTATCTCATTGGCATCTGCATATGTTCCACAGTGGCTTTTCTCGGTGTCTATTATGCCTTGAGCAAATTCCATCCAGCATTGGTTAGCACAGTGCAACATTTAGAGATTGTAATAGCCATGATTCTTCAGCTTCTTGTACTACACATCTTCCCCAGCATTTATGATATGGTTGGGGGAGCTGTTATCATTATTAGCATACTTTTCCTTGCATGTTATAAACTATCGTGGAAGCACTTTAAAAAACAAGATTACCAGGAAATACTAAATTCTTCCATTAAATGAATACAAAATTATTGTATTTTTATGTAGTGCAGTGTGCAATTAATATGACTCTGTGTGTATGTGTGTGTGTAGTGTTATTAACAGCACACCACTGTTCCTTGTTCAGATATATGACATCAAATCAGCCCTAATACAGTTCAGTAGAGTTGTACGAAAATGTATTTTCCAGATATGTGAAAAATGTTTAAAAATGTGAAAACTATAAAAATTATATTCTTAGATAGTATACAGAAAGTGCCAATGATTAGTATAGACAGTTATTGCCAAGAAAATGGCATGGCTGTGTCCATGTAATCATCAAGAGTTAAGCTCAATTCAAGGGAGTCTATCTTTTTATCCTTGGAACCTAGAAAACATAAACTTATTCTTTGTTGAAAATAACACAGTGGTCTTGGTGTGGAATAGATTTTGTAGGATTTAAGGCAAGGTAGTTTATGGAAGTAAACCATAACATTCTTACTCCCTTACTGGTTACAGAAACAACTGTATAGAATTTGTCCTTGATATTTGTATGTGGTTCATTCTTAAAGATAACATCTGAACTGTGTACCTGCAGTTCTTCCTTTAAATAAAATGTAGTGATAGCAATTTGATATCTGAACTGATAAACTCAAGTTACCATTTTAGGGATCAAGGCCAGATAAATTATAACTGCAGAGGAAAAAAATGAACATGAAGTCTGAAGAAGATTGATATTGTTAATGAAAACCTTGTATACTATTTCTTTGTAACATGTAATATTTTATAAAACAGAACTTGTTTATGTGCTTAGAATTAAAATGGTCAAATCTTTGACATAATTATGTGGTATGAATAATTCAAACACTTGATTATTCTGCCTCTCAAGGGCATTGCATATGCCAATATTCGATGCCTCACAAGTGATACCACATGGCTGACCCTGTCTGGGCTCAGAAGCTACTGTATGTTGGGCTTGGCCTAGTTAGTTCTTGATGGAGACTACCAGCAAATATCAGGGCTATAGACTGAGAAGTCAAAAACTATCCTAGAAAAAGGCAATGGTAAGCCACTTCCATACTATTGCCAAGAGGTCATTGGCAATTGAGCTTGACTGGAAGGAGACTTTTGCTTTATCTAATACTTGCAGGTCATTGTAATTCCCAGTATCTCCATTTTACCCCATCTGAATGTTTTTGGTTGTACTGTATATGTGTGTATGTTTACAACAGATAAAAATATCAGCCACATATTTCCTCACAAAAATACACAATGACCCAGACGTATGGGAATTAATACTGAGACAAAGTTACTTGTGGTTCCTGAAGTCCATACAGTTTTCTGCTGAAGTGCCAATTCTAAAAGTATCAAAATGGAGTATCCATCAAATGATGAGAGTCTGGTTTTGTTTTTCTTTCAATAAAGGATAATTTTTTAAAAAAAAATACAACTACTAGACGTGCTATAAAACTAATGAAGTTTAATCAGTTTATACAGTATTGTAAGAATTTGTATTATTTATTTATTTTATTTATTTATTTTCTATCCCGCCTTTATTATTTTTATAAATAACTCAAGGTGGGGAACATACCTAATGCTCCTTCCTCCTCCTCTTTTCCCCACAACAACAACCCTGTGAGGTGAGTTGGGCTGAGAGAGAGTGACTGGCCCAAGGTCACCCAGCCGGCTTTCATGCCTAAGGCAGGACTAGAACTCACAGTCTCCTGGTTTCTAGTCTGGTGCCTTAACCACTACACCAAACTGGCTTTGGAATTTCCTCTTTGAATTGACAACATGGAAAAGCAGTGGACAGTTTTTGCAAAATGCTAACACTCATATTGATTTTTCCACATATAAAGAATAATAAATACCTGAAAGGGAAGAAAATCAGGCATATGAATCAGTCTTTACTCTTTCAAATCATCAACATTCCTAGCTTCAAAGAATTCAAGAATGTAATTCACCTGTTGTTGAAGTTCAAGTATGAACTGTGCATTTCTAAATATATTGTCATGTGTTCCAGTGACAGCTTGGGAATGAGTCAAGCCTCATGTATATGCCTCACTCTGCATAGACCCTTAACCATAGTTTCAAATCCAATAAATGATGGTTTCAGATTCTAGGCTGCTCCAATATGAGTTGGCATAGGAAAGCTGCTAATTGTGGTTAAGTATGTGCTGTGGAAAGATGGCAGCACATAATTCCCAAGCCAAAGTGTTATTTATTTATTTGTTTAATTTTTATCCCGCCTTTATTATTTTTATAAATAACTCAAGGCGGCGAACATACCTCATACTCCTTCCTCCTCCTATTTTCCCCACAACAGCAACCCTGTGAGGTGAGTTGGGCTGAGAGAGAGTGGCTGGCCCAAGGTCACCCAGCCGGCTTTCACGCCTAAGGCGGGACTAGAACTCACAGACTCCTGGTTTCTAGCCCGTTGCCTTAACCACTAGACCAAACTGGCAAAATGCAGGCTATTATCAGTGAGAGTTGTATATTTCATTACAAGTGTTAAGTTCTTCTCCCCTGCATGACCTATTTATACCATAATCCTATTTATATATGTTCCAAAAATTAAATATAATATATTTCCTCCTTGGTGAAAAGATGCAAGGTTAATTATCAACTGAAGAATAATGATAGATTACAGGATTCTTCTCTCCCATTTCTATTATATTTTAAATGCCCTGGGCATTAATTAATTTCCAAAATCAAATAAACCCTCAGACATTTAGCAAATTTCAAAGGATAATCCTTGAAGAATAATGCTCTGAAACAGAGAAGCAATCAATGTCAAAAGGGACCAATCACCTTAATCATAAACTGGAAAACGTGAGGACCACTGATCCATTTCATTATCCTCACCAGCCCTGCCATTTTAGAAAGCAAGCATTTAACGTGAAAGCACTATTTGTCTGTCCAAGCTTGTATCCCCAAAACGTAGCTCAATTGTAAGATTTGTTCCTGCTCTTCAGATCTTCAATCCAGTTGCAGGAACAGAAGACAGCACATTACCTGACTGCACAAAAAGGGGAAACAGCAATGGGTAGGGGAAAGAAGCGACGGTGCTGGCCAGGACTGGTTCCCCTCTGCCTACCCTGTTGCTATGGTGACAAGAGACGCTGCTGTCTGCCTGGGAGCCGTTGCCGAACTCTGGAGCAGGTACATTATGCTGAATTCTTGCCATTCTCAGAACAGATATTTCAAATCCACCTGTCCTCTTTATGCTTTTGCTTCTTAATCTTCTGCACCTTTTTTCCTGCTGTAGTTGGCATTGTATAGCTCTGAACAAATCAGAGTATTTCACAGCTGCTCATTCTGCAAAACCACGCAACCACGATTTCCAGTCATGTTCTAGAGCTTTTCACCAGCGGCAGTTTATATTGCCATCAGAATAGCCTGGCCACCCTTGATCACGTGGAATTAGCCGTCTCATTTCTCGCCCAGGTTTTAAGCATTCTATGCAAATCTGCCCCATTCTGGGAAATAGCCAGCTTTGTCTGCTAAAGTTGATATTAGTAACGGTGTGTAAACTTCATTGAGCTTCCTGTCCTGCACTTATGTGATCAGCAAAAACTTGGTCAATTACTGGTAGATTTCCCCAGGAAATGCCTGTATCTTAAGATGGAGGGTGGGAAATATATTCCATGAGCTACTTAGTGGCCAGTCAGAACCCCACAGTACTCTCTTCCTGACAGACATACACACATTAGTGAGGACAAACCATTTTTGTTATCATGCAGGAGAGCAGTAATTTCGTGTAGCAGCAGGATGTACTGTTTAATAACGGCTGAGTTACATTACAGATTGCTAGTGAGGAAAGCTCTTTACAAACCTCCACTTTATGTTCTCTGTTAATTCTTCAGATTCACTCATGATCAACTTATCCATGACTGCTCAATCCAATTTTCTGGACTTGTATGTTACTGTACACTGAACCGTAATCTAACTACATGGAATATATTTGGATAATATGCTAGGTTAAAATGTGGCTAGGCAGTCCATTAGTCAGTGTGTCAAATCAACCCAGGCTTAGTCTGCTCTTCCTACAATTATATGAATTTCTTCCACTTTCCATTTCAATCTAATTTCTGCCTGTGCTTTGTGGTGCCACTCATTCTCCTAATCCTATAGAACAGATGTGATATCAGTTTATATCTCTACCTTTCCTAAAACAACAGAGAAGAGAGAGATGAAAGTTTTTGAGGACATCGCCAGACATTGTCTGGTGAGGATCCATTTCTGTCTATCTAGGCATTCACTTTGCTTCTCATTAATTCATCCTTGATGTGTGTCAGCCAGCACGGTTTGAAAATCATGATTTATGGCTCAATGTGTTGTGTAAACTTAACCAATTGTGTTTTATTCAATAAACTGTTAAGCAAACTATGGTGTACTAGTGTATGCTGTGAACTAAAATAAAAGTAAAAAGAAAAGGTAAAGGTTCCCCCCGCACATTTGTGCAGTCGTATCCGACTCTAGGGGCCGGTGCTCATCTCCGTTTGTTAGCTGAAGAGCCAGCGTTGTCCGAAGACGCTTCCGTGGTCATGTGGCCGCATGACGCGCACGGAACGCTGTTACCTACCCACCGAAGTGGTATCTATTCATCTACTTGCATTTGCATGCTTTCGAATTGCTAGGTTGGCAAGAGCTGGGGCAAGTGCGGGAGCTCACTCCGTCACGCGGGGCTAGGGATTCGAACCTCCGAACTTGCGATCTTCTGATCGACAAGCCTGGCGTCTTACCCGCTGAGCCACCACGCCCCACTAAAATAAAAGTAACCATGGGTAAATATACAATACAAACAGAGCCACTGAAAAGTAGGAGCAAGTGCCTTTTTATAAAACTGTTGGCAGCTTAGTGCCTATACATTTTCTCACATATCTCCAATTTTATAATGGCTAGAGACTTCCAATTTTTTATTTGAAATTTGGGGATCTGCACTAGTTAGTGGACTCTTATGAAGGTGGATGGGGTTATAATGCATTTAATCCAGTGGTTAATCTAGGACTGCAATTAGCCCAATCCTACATACCACCTAATAAAAGAGAATGAGACAGAGGCAACAATGGCATTTGTTGAAAATACTTCCATTTTTTGCCTGCTCACTCCATCTGGATCATCCAGCCCATTTCTTTATCATGGGTCAGTCAATAAACTAAAATTCAGAAGGAGGTAGAGGATTCCAGAAGGAAACAACAGGTAAGTAGTTGGATGAGCAGCAGCAAGCATCAACAAATACTATGGAACTCCCAAAACTTTAGGAGTGTTTGGTGTTTTGACAGATGTTTCTGGACAGATAGATTTTTCATGGTAAGGAAAAATGAGACAACCACATAAAACTCGGTCTCTTTATAAATTGATGAGAACAGTTGCACTATTAAAGCCACATTTGGCAGCACTCTGTCTTAGAAGAGACTGAATAAATGGGTTTTCTATTATGGCAGCTTTTCCTTAGAGATTTTATTGTTATTTTTTTTCAATTAAAAATTAGACACTTAAAAAAATCTGCAGCTCAGTTAATAGAAGAAAACTTTTTAATCAGTTAGAGTTTTCATTAATTAATTAAAGTGTTTATCATATGCATATGCATATTTTGTGTAAGATTTAATATATTCAGTGTCACTCTCCTTTCAGCCATACATAACTGACCTGGATATCATCAGGATAGAATCTACCTAACCAATGCCTGGAAACAGAATTCCAACTGAGGGTCCCCACCTATCAGGAATTCTGGCAGGATAGGGCACAGCAGCGGGCATTCTCATCCTCCTGTAGAAAAGGTTGCCCAGAGGCAAAAATAGCTCCTTCGATTCCGCTCTTCTAAAAGACCTGGCTATTTCAGAAGCCCTTCAGGGATAAAGATGGCTTTTTAGTGTTGCCTGGGTAAGAAGTAGCATACTATGAGAGTTGTAGTGATATACTGATATTGATTGTTATTGTGCTATTTTATTGTTATTGTCAACTGTATTTTGACTTGTAAGATGCCTAGATTTGACCAGATTAAAAGGGTATAAAAGTCATCACAAATACATAAGAAAATAAATAAATAAATAAACAAACAAACAAACAAATAAATAAATAAGTTTAAAAAAAAACCCAGACTGTAAATGTGGCAGGCCTACTACTTACCAAACTTGGTATAATGGCTACTGTTACACAGTTTAAATAAAAAGGCTACCAGGCCAAAGCATACTTAAAAGGGAGAAAATCCCTCTAACAGAGTGAAACATAATTCTAAGTAAGCATCCATAGCATTATTCGGTACTGTGGATGTTTTATACCAATGATTACATTTACCAGATTTCTGAGGTCCATACTTACTGCACTCAGAGGGTAGTAATTCTTGGATATGACCATGCCAAACATAGACTTCTGCAAAGATTCAGTGGTAATGAGGTCCAGATGGAACTGAACAGCTTAGCCCAGGGAAGCAGGATCCGAGTGACAAATGGTTCTTGGGAAGCAGCCAGCTACCTTTCTCTATTTACATTTCCCAAGTTAAAGAAAAAAATTTTCTGGATAGGCATATTACAGGGAAAATATTTTAAGATCCCATACAAGAACCATGTTTGTCCAAATGTAACCAAGGATATCGAAACAGACCAACATGCGTTAATTTGGTATCTACTGTATATGGACATTCATAACACCCACATCTTATCCCTGCTTTGTCAGTACCCTGGAAGAACAGACATCTTTTATATGATAGTACATATAAAATCAATTATTTCTTCAGATTTCAATCTCTGTACAAGTTGAATTGTAGCAAAATATCGTCCAGCAGCAGTGAAAATAAGCACCAACTGATGCAAGGTCTCCCATAGTTATAAATCAGTTTACTTGCTGAGCACCTTGACGTTATTCAATGTTTTGTTTTATTGTACTGTTTTTAGTAGTATTTTCTGTTTCTGCCCCTTGGCTGTAATAAAGTATGTATTTCTATATGTGATATATATTAGTATTAGTATTAGTATTAGTATTGTATGTATATTATATGTATTAGTAGTGAATATTAATGATATTTTACATTGGGCAGTAGTGCTACATAATGTCATGACTGTTCTTTGTTTGGTTGTTTCACAGCATAATGGCCAGCAGAAAGAAGGAATTAGCCCTGCAGGTTAGTATGAGAGATTAGCCTCCCAGTACAATTGCTCTGTATTTTCTGCTTGTGTGGAGAGGAAAAAACTGGCCCAGTACTGCATTCTGTTTTGCCAGTGAAACCAACGTATAAAACAGTAGCCCTAAAATAGAAAGCTAAAGATTTCTAAATTACCAATCTCCCAAACAACAAGTGATTCATTTTTAACCTCATTTGATGATTCAGAAAAGAAATGCAAGAATTAATGTTAATCCTGGCAGTGCAGTAATTGCTGACAAACTACCACTTAATTTTCAAATCAAAAGTAGATACTATTCTAAACAGGGTGTTGTAGTTTAGCCAGTCTTAGCATTTCAGTGCAAGCATAATCTCTTGCTCAGTTTAACCCTCATGAAAAAGAAATTGTCCTTCAAACTAGTTCTGCTGTTGTGCTGAATATTTACAAACTCTTATTTAGAGAGTTGTGTCAGGTATGCGCAGCTTGTTAAGCCATGGCTTGCTTGGCCATGGTGTACTGAATAAACCATACTTGGCTCTCAACTCCAGAATTTTCCCCTTTTCTCCATGCAGCCCTGGCAGCAACATAGGGCCAGGGGTCCACAAAGTTTAGGGAACCAAAGAAGAATAATTTCTACTGAAATGGATGTAACTGGACCAAATAAACGTAAGAACTCTTTTGTACTTACTTTTTGTAACCTACGTTGTCTAAGCATGTAATTCTTTATGCTTGGGTGGGCTATGTGCTTAAGATCAAAAACCTGTATTTCTCTAGCATGCTCATTAATGCTATTAAGATAAAAACTCCTTTCTGTGTGTGCGTGTTTCTTTGCTGTTATAAGCTCTGCTCCATTCAGTGGTACTAGCTTCCCACTAATGGTCTTCATTATCAAGTTCAGGTCAGGTGAACAGTAAGAGAAGACTAAGAAGAGGAACAAACCTTTCAGGGTTAATAGTGTGGTGGTGCCAAGCAGTGGCTTTTAGAGAACATTGTGAAATAATGCAAAAACTGATGGGATCTGTTTAGTCTGTGCAGCATTTTAATTATGTTTTATAGGTGTTTTGCCATCAATAGGCATCCATTTACATTTATTGACAAAAACTCTGAGTGATTTAACCCGCTTCATTTCAGTTTCAGAACTGTGGGAGAATAAGTTCTGGGTGATTTGGAAATTTCTATTACAGTTCATACCTGCATAACACTGTTGTTAACTCTAAATGCATGTTTCCACAGATACCATAGTGTATTTGAAATATGCTGGTGGGATTTAGTAAATTTGTATCTGGAGCAATATACATTATGGCTGAGCAGTGCTTCAAGCAAAAGATGCATTGGAATAAATGGAGGCACTCTTGTTGCACCAGTCAGCAGCTCCTTAAAGCAGTTGTTTCTTTTCCCAGGGCTGTGCAACTGCTTAAAAATTGATATAAAAACCATCTTTAAATTGTCACACAGAATCTTGTGCCACCTTGAAAGCTGGTTATGGCATAAAGATAGGCTGACCATATTTCCTTCAGACAAAAACGGGACTTTTGGGATGGCAAAACGGGACAGGGTCTTATGCCACCATGCCGGCCTCCAAACCCCGCCCCCCAGTCTACGCAATTGGCTCCCACCTGCAAACCCCGCCCCCGCCCCACACGATTGGCTCCCGCCTGCAAACCCCGCCCCCATCAGCGTGATTGGCTCGGATTTTAATATTTTTTTTTCGATTTTTAAAGGGTTTTTTTTTCTTCTAGCAGTAAATGGTGCAGCAGAGCTGGTGTGTTTGGGGGAGGCCGGAGTACACACACTGTGCACACAGCACCGTCATCGGCCGGGGAACAAGGGGCGGGGATGGAGGGGATGGAGGGGACTGCCCCATCCCCCTCGGGCTTGGTCGAGAGAGGGAGGAGAGTCGCTGCTGCTGCCACCACCGCAGAGCAGGAGAAGCAGGAGGAGCCGGCTGCGCTCGGCTGCTTCAGCCACACCACTCCACCCCTTGCTGCCCGCTGAAGCTCCCCAGGGTGGCCGGCTCCTGCTTCTTCTGCTCAGCGGCGGCAGCAGCAACAACTCTCCTCCCTCGGCCAAGCCCGATCAGATGCACACACACACACTCACACACTCACAGGACAGACTGTCCTCGGCAGGAGCCGGCCGCGCTGAGGGGCTTCAGCCACACCACTCCACCCCTTGCTGCCCACTGAAGCTCCCCAGGGTGGCCGGCTCCTGCTTCTCCTGCTCGGCGACCCGACAACTCTCCTCCCTCGGCCAAGCCCGATCAGATGCACATACACACACTCACACACTAACAGGACAGACTGCCCTCGGCAGGAGCCGGCCGTGCTGGGAGGCTTCAGCCACACCACTCCGCCCCTCGCCACCCGCTGAAGCCTCCCAGCATGGCCAGCTCCTGCCAGGGCAGTCTGTCCTGTGAATATGTTTGTGTGTGTGCATCTGATCGGGCTTGGCCGAGGGAGGAGAGTTGTCAGGCCGCCGAGCAGGAGAAGCAGGAGCTGCCACCCTGGGGAGCTTCAGCGGGCAGCAAGGGGCGGAGTGGTGTGGCTGAAGCAGCTGAGTGCAGCCAGCTTCTCCTGCTCGGCAGCCTGACAACTCTCCTCCCTCGGCCAAGCCCGATCAGATGCGCACACATACACACACATGCACCCCACACCCTCTTTCTCCAGCCACCCCATGACCAAATGCACCCGCACCTGTTGCAGGGAGGCTAGAGAAAGAGGGTGTGGGGTGCGTGTGTGTGTGTGCGCGCGCGTGCGTGATTATGCTGAGCAAGTAATCTGTGCGCGTGCGCACACACACACACACACACGCACCCTCTTTCCACAACCTTCCCGTGCCTGCTTTCCCTGGCCTCACCACTGCTGGGCAAACAATCTCAGGATCAGGTAAGGAGGCAGGAATCTGGACTGTGGTGCTGCTTCTGCTGCTGGGCTCGCACGTGGCAACTGGGCTTCCAGTTGCCGCGCTGATAGGGCCTCTTCCGGGCTGCCTCCAATGGCAAGTCCGGCTCCAGTCCTCCTTCCTGTCTTCCTGTCCTCCTTCCCGCCAGGTTTAAAAAAGGGACAAAATTGAGATTTTGATCAAAACGACGGGACGGTTGAAAAATGCTAAAATAACGGGACTGTCCCGTTCAAAACGGGACGTATGGTCACCCTACATAAAGATCCATAGGCTACCGTCCACTTATTCTGATAAACTATAGTCAATAAAAGTTATGATATGATGTACTAGTTTTTAAGGTCCACGTGTCTCTTTATTGGTTTTGCTTCAGCAGAATAACAGGGCTACTCTTCTGGAAATATTTAAGTATGGATTTATAGGAATATATTTGTGATTTCTTTATTTATATAAATGATTCCATAAGGGATATAATCTCTATAAATCCTGCCATCAAGTGGCCAGAAGAAGGAATTGATTATTTTTCAACTCTGCCAACTATTTCTATCTGAGAATACCTGTTGGTTTTACTGGAATTTTTCCCAAGTGACTCTGAGCCAGCTACTTAGAAACTGACCTTAAAGTGATCTGCCATATATAAAATGCAATATTCAGATTGTTAAAGCTTTGAGAACTGAAGTTCAGAGCCTGAAAATTTTTATTCAGAACAAAATGAGTTGAACAAAAGTTCCTTCCTAGTGAGGCACAGAGCTATATCTCGGTGGCCTAGCCTCATGTCATACAATAATATAACTGCACATGTAGCCTTTGCTTTTGATGCTTCACACAAAGTTTTGGAACACTATATCCCGATTGCTCAATTCTTGGTTGTGTTTATTGTGTCTGTTCTATGGGTCAGTTTGTAAACAACATGTTCCCATAATGTTCTTAACCCACATTTCCTTAGTGGTGTTTGGCAGCATACAATAACATTAACTTGCTCAAAACTCAATTTTTGGAACACAGAGCCACCACTCACTTTTTAGTTTTTATGTGCCTACTATCACATAATTCCCGCTGGTCGGCTTCCTAATCTCCTCAGGCAGCAGGGGGAGATGGTTTAGCTGCCGCAGTGGGAAGCAGTGCTTTTGAGAAGTGGAAGTGTATTCTATGCTTGCTTTTTCAGTCACTCTTTCTGTCTTCTTTTTCTGGGAGGACAGGTTATTGAAAACTGGCTGGTTGAATTGTTTTGCTTTTTCCGCTCATGCTTAGCTTACTCTTGTCAATGACTGGGTCTGTTGAAAAAATGTAAGAGTCTTTCAGTTTAGGATTAAATCTCCAAGACAATGAGGATTCTGGTATGACTCTATCCTGCATGTTCTGTTTCAGATATCAACATAAGTTAATGTATAATTTCTTTTAAATTATTAGTGATAATTTCATGTGTGATATAAATTTAGGTATCATATAATTTCATTAGCATGTTCTAATTTTGGATTTTTCCTATTATTTGAGTTTGCTAAACATCTTCTAAGTCAGAGCTTTCCAAACTTTTCTCGTTGGCGACAGACCAATGGTGGCACGCGAAAACCCAGAAGCGCCGCCGCTGTGGCGGTGCATGAAAACCCGGAAGCGCCGCCAGAGCGGTGCTTCCAGGTTTTCACACACCACTGCCACGGCGGCGCTTTCGGGTTTTCGCGCACCGCAGTCGTGGCGGTGGTGGTGCATTGTCATCCTAGTGTGTCGCATAAAAACCTGGAAGCGCTGATGGGCCACCGCCGCTGCACGTGCTGCCACACACAGCGGCGGCGGTGTGCCATGAGCGCTTCCGGGTTTTCTTGCGACACACCTGGGCCCCGCAGGTGACACAGTACTATGTTGCAACACACAGTTTGGAAAGCTATGTTCTAAGTAATGTTTATACTTCAGAGATAGAAATTATGTTATCAATTTAGTGCTGCTTCATTGAAAAACAAGCATTTTGTAAAAGTTCCATAGACAGAGCCATGCATCTGACTGTGCAGTTTAAATCTTTGTAACACAATAAATGTTTTATTATGTCATAGAGACCATTACATTCCAGGTGGTGGCTCTGAAATCTTTTGTGGTTTTACAGATTAAAAGAAATATTTTTATATTTTAATTGTTAAGTTGCTGTCTTAATATAATATAAATACTTGTTCTGCAAACAAAATTTTATAAAGTCAGATGTAATATTTGCTAGTTTAGACTTGATTGATTCAGCACTAATCTCTTGCTTTTGCAATAGAGGTATGGCTATTGATATCTTTCATCAGTCTATCAGCAGCCTAATAGTAGGCTTCAGTATATTCATTTTCCTCTAACAGCCTGGCTGCTCAGCAAGAAAATTGTTCACAAATATTCTTGCTATGTATCCTATAATTTCCAATTATTTTTTTTCTTTCTTACCAGTTTGTATTTTTGTCCAAAGAAAACTTTTTAATGTAATATAACTAAATTATGACTTGATCTTCTACGAGTAGTTTTTAGTAACACAAAAATGCAAATTATTCTTGTATTAACCCATCAAATCTTTTTTCAGGAAGCTATACTCTAAAAGGCTATTTTGCTTATTGCCAGGTTTCTTAGTAATATTGTTTAATTTTCATGCAGATGGTTGTCAGTAATCAAGAACACTGGGAAGAACTGCTGGGGTCCAAAGGATTGATTGGTAAGATCTTTAATTACAATTATTTTATGGGGTTCATTTTCTCTATTGCTGTTCAGTAATATAACTATACATTGGCAATTTATATAAGGAAGGGAAAAGAAATTAAGGGGTATAGTATCTCCTTTTATTTGTTTTGTTCTGATTATATAGTATTGTAAAACATTATCCTTACCTTATAAAAATATTTTTGACACATTCTTTCCTTCTACAAATCTAAATAAAAATGCTTCTATAGCAATAAAACTCAAGGTAGGAAGTAGCAAACCAATTCTCTATCCCTGCACTAAGAGCACTTGCTAAAGAATCTCAACACCTATATTCTGCATTGATAAATAATACCAGTAACTACACAGAATCTTTTCATTTCATTGACATCTTTTCCTCTCAGTGCTATTGTGGCACATTCATGTAAGTCTACTCCAACCAAGTTTCTCCAGATGTTTTGGACTTGAATTTTCATAAAGCAACTGAGAACACCATTTTAGAAGAGACTCATATAGATAACTGATATTAGTATTCAGATCATCACAGCAGTATGAATCATCATTTTCCTAAGTGATGCTACACATTAATGTCTCTGAATGGATGTTCTGTCGAATGGAAGAACTTCTTCAGCAACAGCTGCTGCTGCACGCAAGCCTATAATGTGCAGTCAAGTCTGGATGGCAATTGCCCAACTCTGTTAATACTCCGAGGACATCCATTTGAAGGCAGGAACATCAGCAAGAAAAGCTTATTTGGGTTGATGCAGAATTTGTAGGTATTCTGTGTTGTATCTCCCAAACCATTAAAGCAACCTCCTATCTAAAAATTGTAGCAAATAGAAAAGGGCATTTGTAGGCATTCATTAGTTCTATCAGATTATTATAATAATTAACTCTTTTCATTTCTAGATGTGTGATTAATTACTGGAGTTATTCTGACATGCCACAATTCTGCTGACATAGGTTAATCTCTTTATAGTAGTAGATGCTTATCAAGGCTGGTGTGGACCATGTAAAACAGTTGTTAATCTCTTCAAGAAAATAAGAAATGAACTTGGTGGTGACCTGCTGCATTTTGCTGTGGTAAGAGATAGCTTCAAATCTATTTAAACAGTCAGCTAGTTATAATCTTATGCTTATGCAATAGGATTGCCACAATTTTATTTTATTTTAATTTCATTTAGTCAATTTCCAAGGCCACCCACTCACCAATTACTCTAGTCCATTTATAGAGGATAAGAAAACAGGTAAAAACAAGCAAAAAGAATAGTAATAAAAAGCAACCATTACTAGGGAGGCAAAACAACCTCTACTACATCAGAATTTGCAGGTTCACATGTTATCCCTAACTCAATGCCTGTGGGAAGAACCAGGTCTTTGATGCCCTCTTAAAAATCAGCAGGGTCAGGTCCATACAGACTTTGGGGGCCAACTGTTCCAAAAGGCAGGTGTGGCTACAGAAAAGGTATGCCTCCTGGGTCCAATAAGATAACATTACTTTATAGATGGGACCAAGAGCCTTGCCAACCCTTTGTATAGTATTGTGCAGTACAGTACAGTACAGTGCAGTATTATAGATTGTATAGGACAGGCAGAAACAATTAGAGAAAGGTGCTACTACAAAAGTTAAGACCCTGTGCCATGAAGGCTTTATAGATGACCACCTGCACTTCGAATTGCATCCAGAAGCCCACTGGTAACTGAGCCATTAGGCGTGTTTGAATGACATGCTCACACATTATTAACTTAATCAAATTTTCTGGGTTCACAAGACACAGTGAGCCATAAATGAAACAAACACACTGCGTTTGCACAATACACTAAGCTTAAATATGGTTGGCTTATTTGTGGTTCAATATGTTGTGCAAACACAGTCAACATATTGGCAGAACAGTAAACTTAGTAGAAGACCATTGAAAAGTACTTTCATGATACACTGATGCATTGGTAGCATGCTACACAACCATGGTTTTACTTATTAAGGGATATGTGTTCACTAAATCTTGCTTGCAGTAGTTGGCAAATCTTGGGTGTCATGGAGTTGTGAACATTTATTTTACTCTATTTTCTTGTCTACTTTTCATTTAGGCTGAGGTAGATTCAACTGATGCTCTAGAGAAATATCGTGGAAAATGTGAGCCAACCTTTCTGTTTTATGGTGTAAGTTAGTATGAAAAGCCAATTTCATTAGAAAATATTCCTATCAGTATTTTTTTTCTAATAAACTTTGCCAGGTTTGTTTAAAAGACAGTACGTTTGTTCCAGAAATTTCTATCGAAGAGAATATTTGTAGCTCAGGGTTGCACTGTGGAGTCTTTGGTGCTCTCTGAGCCTTGTTGTTTTCTTGCAGATATTTCATTGCCAGACTAGGCAACATCTTCAGTGCAAAAAGGGAGTCTACTGGAAATCTACCCACACTAACCAAGTGCTCCAGACAGACAGGCAGAAGATTAGCAGAGCGCATCCACGAACACCAACTAGCAGTCAGAAGACACGATGAAAACTCCTTAATCTCACAACACATGGACAGACTCAACCATACATTCAACTGGGAAACTGTGAGCATCTTAAACCAAGCCAAGTCCAAAAACGCTAGAGAATTCCTGGAAGCTTGGCACTCAGACAAAGCAGCCATCAACAGACACATAGAGGTAAACAACACTTACATACCATTCATGAGAGACAATAGAAAAGCCAAAAGACCAGAACACCTCCTTGCCGGCAATCAGTACCCAGATATGCAAAGATTAACACCAAGATTAGCACCAGAGGAACAATCAAACAGCACAATATACCCTAATCAAGGAACTATTAACTCAGTCCATCAACCAAGCAGCAAACAACAGCCCAATCAAGGAACTCCTAAGGGGGGAACAACACCCCCACCAACACAGGCAGGACAAGCCATGGTATATAAACAGAGAGCAAATCCCACTCCCTTTTCGCACTGAAGATGTTGCCTAGTCTGGCAATGAAACATCTGCAAGAGAGCACCAAGGACTCCACAGAAATTTCTATATAACATGCTAGTTTGATTATTCTTCATTAGCTTGTATGTAGAGATGCATATTATAGCTGGAAAGTGTAGCATCTTATATGTATTATCCTGACAAGCAACTTGTATTTCATTATCATAGAGCTCCCAGTGCCAGGAATGTTGTATTAATTGTAATTTTAACTTAAAACTTAACTTAACTTAAAACTTATATTATATTATTATGTATTTTATTGTTATTGCATTGGCTGTTGCTGTTGCTTTTGTATACCACCAGGAGTTGCCTTGACTAAAGTGGTTAATAAATTCATAAATATAATAAATAAAATATATATGTATAATGTAGGCTAACATAATTTTCAGTTTTAAATTTTATGGGCTATAATTTTGCCAACCCATGCTTTGTTGAATAAACTATGTTGATCTGATTTGCACCTATGGTTACAAAACACAGTGGACTGGATCACACAATGGCTTGGGTCATACAGCACAGTAAGCTAAAACCAAACAAACCATATTATAACTTAGTGTGGTGTATGAACTCAGTCTATATGTTAAATGCCATGAACATAAGCAAATAATCCTTCTTTGCATCATTTATGTCTCCTACAATATGCATATAAAATTCTGAGTGCTCAGCTAAGCATGTCCTGGAAAGTTAAGGGAACACAGCCAAATATTGGTGATTGCTTCCTATATAGGGCAGGAAATATGAAAATTGAGTAACATAATTTTTATTAAGAGTGATGCTGGGTAATGCATTGTAAAATTGTGGAATGAAGCATTTGGTTTTTCTGAGAAAAACACAGTTTAGATGTGAGAGATGAGGGAAGAAAGCATTCAAAGAAACTCCATCTTAATTCATTGTATGTGGCTGGGAATTTACTCTTACAGTTTTCAAGGTTCTGTTTTCACCCCAGGCTAAGAATAAAGTCACTTTCCTGAAATCCACTTCATTCTTGCTTTCTTGATTTTGTCAGCTACATGGGGCTTGACAAGAGTTTCCTGTGTAGAATTGCACCCCTATTTATTTATTTATTTGATTTATATCCCACCTTTATTTTTGTACAACTCCAGGTGGTCATAATACTCCCACCTCTTTTTTCCCCTTACAACAGCAACCTTGTGAAATGGATTGGACTGAGAGAGAGGGACTGGCCCAAAGTTACCCAGCTGGTTTCCATGCCCAAGGGAGGCCTAGAACTCATGGTCTCACAGTTTCTAGTCCAGCACCTTAACCATTACACTGAACTGGCTCAAATCAATTTGCTTAATTTATTATGAAATTGTCAATTAATTTATCACCAGTTAAATTTGAAGACGTTTATATATCAGTAATATTTTTTTTAAAATGTAGGAAAAAGATTTACATTCTTCAGTTTTCTTTCCATGCCTTATTTTTCTCAATCTTTTGCTAAATTTAAGACTTTTTTTCTCACTTGATGTCTGCACTTGTTGAGAATGCAACTCTTTCAATATTTATAATGCCAAGTTTTCAACAGTAAAATAGAAAGTCTTCTATTGACAATAGCAGTGTATGTGTGTTGACATGAACTGCGTTTGTAAAATAAAGTAACTCTTTTCTGTTTTGATTCAGGGGGGAGAATTGGTAGCTGTTGTAAGAGGAGCAAATGCACCATTGTTACAGAAAACCATTCTGGAGCAGCTACAAGCAGAAAAGAGAGTCTTGGATCATGGAGCAGATAGAGTGGTGGTAATAACAAGTCTTGCCATTTAATTACAATTAGAATTATAGAGTTGGGAGAGTCCTTAGCCCCCTCAAGTCCTGCTCTGCTATTGTATCATGGTGGTGTGGTGTTCTCGAAAGGGATGAGCAAAGAATGCCAGGAGTGTATGCCAAGAGCATATACACCCAGCAGGGTCACCCACGTGTGAAGGTTATCTCAGCTGCCCAGATAAAGCAAGCAGACACCTATACTGGGCAACAGTGATATAGGAAGATGCTGGAGGGGGATGATCACTTAAGTGACAGCAGCAAAGGCATCATTTCATACTGCATAGGAGAAGACAGTGGTAAACCATTCCTGTATTTTACCAAGAAAATAACATGGAAAGAACAGATAGACTAAATCATTATCATTCTGGCTGATGGGTCCTTCAGGTTGGATGGCACTCAACATGCTACTGAGAAAGAGCTGAGGATCTCTCAAGAGTATTAATGGTGTTATGATTCAGCTAGATTAAAGACTTTGGGATGTTTAGTTGCTAATGTTCCCATGCAGGAAAAAAAATCCAAAGCTACAAAGAAATGTAAGAAGTATGAACATGAAAAAGCTCAACACAGTGAAATATGAAATGAATTGGCTACACATTGATATCTTAGGCATCAGTGAATTGAAATGGACCAGAATTAAAAACACTTTCAGTCAAAAGATCATGTTGTTTACCATTCAGGACATGAACAACAAAGAAGGAACAGTATTGCTTTTATAGTTAGGGTATTTACTTAGCTACAACACAATCAATGACTGAATTATATCAATCAGATTTCACAGACAAACCTTTAATATGATGATTATCCAAGTTTATGCTCCAGCCACTGATGCAGATGAAAAGAAGGTTGACAGGTTTTATGGTCAAATTCAATCTGAAATCAACAGAACATGAAAGCAAGATATGCTGCTTGTTGTTGGAATGTAAAAGTTAGAAATAGTAAGGAGGGCCACATCTAGGGGGGGCAAGTGGGGCATGTGCCCCGGGCGCCGCGCTGAGGGGTGCGCCAAAATGACACCCAGGGGGCGCTAAAATGACAAAATAACCCATGGGGGGGGCACGGAATCCATGTTTGCCCAGGGTGACACAGACCCTAGTTCCATCCCTGGAAAACATAGTTGGACTGCATGGCCTAAGAAGCCAAAATAAAGCAGAAGAATGGTATATCAATTTCTGCCACTCCAATGATTTCCTTTATTACTAATAGAGTCTTCAAACAACCAAACAATGCCTATATACATCAACATCACTCAGGAATTAAATAGACTATATTATTGGTACAAGGAAGTGGAAGAGCTCAATTATAACAGCAAAGACTAGACCAGGGACTGACTGTGGAACTGATCACAAACTGCTCATGTGCAAGTTCTGAGTCAAACTAAAGCAAAAGAAGAAAGCCAACCAGTTCTACAATATGATCTTGAGCATATGCCCACCATTTTCAAGGAGAACATTAGGAATTGTTTTGAAGTTGTGAACCTCATTGATAGAGAACCAGAGGAACTGTGGGATAAAATCAAAGATGTGAAGAGAGACCACCAAAGACCAAGAAAAAGAAAAAAGCAAACTAGATATCAGAACATATGGTAAAAATTGCCAAGAAGGGGAGAGAAGCCAAAAAGATAAAGATCTCAGGAAGGAACTTAACAAAGAATTTCAGACAGCTGTTAGAAAAGACAAGAAGCAGTATTACAGCAGCATGAGTAAAGACACTGAAGATAGAAACAGACACAGAAAAACAAGGAAAGTCTTCCAAAATATTTCCAACTCAGAAGGCGTTTCCAATGTTGAATTGGTATACTAAAGGATGCCAATGAACATATAGTAACTGATTTAAAGAATATCAAACAAAGAGGAAGGAGTAAACTGAAATTCTCTATAGTAGAGATATCAATGTCCACAATACCTATTTATAAGAACCTCTAGTAATAGAAGATGAAGTTAAATCGGCGCTCTGGTCATTAGCAAGACAGAAGGCTACAAGCATTGGTGGAATATCTACAGAAGTATGGCAAGCAACAGAAGAAGTATCTGTTCAGATTCTAACCAAACTATGCCAGCAAAGCAAAAAGCAAAGCAAAAAGCCAGCTGGGTGACTTTGGACCAGTCACTGTCTCTCAGCCCAGCTCACCTCACAGGGTTGTTGTTGTGCGGAAAATAGGAGGAAGGAGTATTAGGTATGTTCCCTGCCTTGAGTTATTTGTAAAAATAATAAAGGTGGGATAAAAATTTTAATTTTTTTAAAAAAATCTGGAGAAATATACAATGGCCAACAGATTGGAAGAGATCAGTCTACATACCAGATGGGCTGGCCATTCTGACTGGGAATTCTGGGGAAAGACAGCAGACTTGAAAAAACTCAACTGTTACTTCCAAATAGACACATTGTGTAGCATTATTAGTCTCCTACCCTGGGGAAGCATGGATTTAGTACTTCTACAATGAGGTTTTTCCTGAGGTTATGGTGGCCTGTTCTGCTGAGGTCTTAGTCACCTTCTGGAATATGGAGGCAACTTCTCCATTACTGCTCTCCTTCTATGGAATAGTATCCCCCTGGAGATCAGATTGTCCCCTATGTTTCAGCAAGCCATTGGGGGCTGAAAAATTGGATGATTACATTCTGTAGGGCAGGGCTTTCCAAAGTTTTCCCGCAGCGATACACCAACCGCCGTTGGTGTGTCGCCGCGGGAAAACCCAGAAGTGCCGCCGTTGCGGCAGCGTGCAAAAACCCGGAAGCGCTGCTGCCGCTTTCGGTTTTTGCGCGCCACCATTGGTGTGTCGCCGCGGGAAAACCTGGAAGCGCTGATGATGATCAGCGCTTCCGGGTTGTGTGGCAACACACCAGACTGTGTGTGGCGACACACTTTTGTGTCGCGACACACAGTTTGGAAAGCTCTGCTGTAGGGAAATGCTTGTTGACTAAATAATTTCCTGGTACTAAGTTTTTTCTTTTTGGATTATTTATTATTGGAATGTTGTTATGGTGTTATATTTTTATCTTTATCACTTAATGAGTAGGTCTATAAGCTGGTCAGAGACAGTTATTGATTTGAACAACATATCAACCAAATATATAAATAACAGAGGAATGGAGGTCCTTGAAAAAGTATTCTTCTGGTCTAGAACCCAGAACTTAATTACATCTTCATTAGCTTTTGTTTAGTATGTATCCTTAATTGTGAGCAGTTTGAAACATTAAGCCTTGGAGATAAACAGGAAAGATTATGCCTGGGGCCTCAGGCATAATCTTTCCCCCATCTTCCTCCCCGCTTTGTCTTCTGTGCCTAGGAAGATTAAGACCATTTCACAAGCTCAACAGCAGCATGGTGATCTTAACGATCCTCCTTTAGATGATAAAAGGACTTAAAATAACATCTCAATATAACCATGACCTAGCCCCAGGTGTAAGGTCACACAGCTACCTAGGAACATATTTAGGATTCCCTTACCAACTTTGCTCAGACTGAAGAAGCTCCTTGGATAAGGAGTGAAACGTTTCCACTGAGAAAATAGAAATCCAGTTGACATGATTCAAGCTACAGTCTGTCTCAGAACGTAAATTTAGTGCATCCCTGGGTAGAGATGGTGCTACTGACCCTATCAGATCTCCAAGTCACTGCTGTTATTCCAGGTTAAAAGTTTTGTGGCCCTATAACAGGGATGGAAATCCATCCCAAGACCCAAGTGAGGTAATTACTTAAGCTTGTCAATAAAGCCAGTGCATTTTACAATAAACATAGGAAATACTCATATATCACATTCTGTAGGAGAAAAAAGTCACCAACCACTTACTACTAAAGAATAGCTACAGTAGATTGCTTTAAAAAACTGTTTGCTTTCTAATACAGTCTATAATTTGCAATATCTTATATTATGAGGCTAGATCCATGATGAAGCCCTACCTAAGCAAGAAGAAAATACTATTGTTGGAGAAGGGCTGGAAGAAGACAGTGAGAATGAAGAAGCAGGTATGCTGTTCTAACTTATACAGAGACATAACCAGCACTGTTATTAAAATTCTCCCTAGTTGAAGTGGTGAGCTCTTTCAGATACTTCAGGTTTCAGCAATGTTCTTGCTACTTAAGCTTTCCCCAGCCCAGTATCCTCCAGACGTGTGTTACATGCTGGCTGGAAATGATGGGCGTTGAAATCTAAGATGTTTATAAAATATGGAAAAAGCCATTTTTCTACATAGCAGTATTATTTCTCCCAGGGATCATATATGCAAAGAAATTAGTTTTGCATTGTCAGATAAGTATTTAGAGCTTTGAGTGTTTTCTGCCAATTTTTCATTCAATTGTTTATCCTGACTGAAAAGCTAAAATAATAGTTTCATAACTTTAAAAAAGGAAGTATCCTGTCTTTGATATTGGTCTTAAGATTAACTTTTCTTTTTTCTTGTGTTGATTTCCTTTCATTCATCCTAGATTAATTAACCTGTTAGTTCCTACAACTGTTTTTCTATATATTGTGTGGAGGATTTTGAACAAAGTTATGGATTATTTTCTCCTTTGGAGAAAATAAATTGGATCATACACAGCTCTCTTTAGTACAAGTTGTCAAGGCATATAGATAAACTTTAAACAAGTATATTTCAGAAGTCATGTTATCAATCAGGCAAGTAGTGCATATAGCTGCTGTATTAGAATCCAGTAATTCACTGCTTAAAAGAGAGACAAATCTAAACTGAACTATTGGTTCTCTTAGGTGGGTTCTCTGGTAAGCATGATTGGATGTCACTGCCATACAACACAAGAACCATGAAACAACCATTTAAAAAGCCAGCAGTGGCTATTAATAAGTTGAGTTAGGCTGCCAGGAAAAGCCAGCTGGAACCATATTCACAATCATGACATAAGAATCATCTGAATAGATCTTTAATTTGTGGAAGACATTGCCATTAAGGTATGTTCTGTACAGTATAAACTGCTTAGAGCAGTGTTTCTCAACCTTGGCAACTTTAAGATGTGTAGATCTCAACTCCCAGAATCCCCCAGTCAGCCAAGGGGAATTCCGTGAGTTGAAGTTCACACATCTTAAAGTTGCCAAGGTTGAGAAACACTGGCTTAGAGAGTGTCATTAGTGGAGTCAGGTGAAAATGTCTATTTTTGCTACTGTGGATGTAGCCTGCAAGCCAGGCTCAGACACTTAGTCCACATCCCATAGTAGCTTTAAAACAAAGGGTACAAATCTCCAGGGAGAGTTGTATAAAGAATGGGACACCCATTGTTCCCAGCAACCTTTGATTAATATTGGAAAAAGCCGGAAAAAGCCAGGAACCTTGAAGCAGAGACTTATTTTCTTCAAGAATTTGATTTCTTTGAAATAGGTAAAGGTTTAGCCAGAAATTTGCACTAGGTTTTTTATTTGTTTTCCCTGTTCTCATGTGCTTTATGTCTCTGTAGAAGTTATGAAAATTGAACGTTTAAATATCAGGAGTTGGTGGGTGTCAGCACTTTGAAGTAGGCAAAACAAGCATAGCAGGGATTCTAGGAATGCTCATCGTTGTAGAATCTTAAAAGTCTGTCAGAGTTTCTCTCTATTCCATCTTATATTAAACAAAACCAGGATAGGGTTATTCTGAATTTCTTTCTCACCCTTCCTTCTTTCTCAGGACTGAGTAATCTTTTCTGAAACTCCCTCCTTAATAGTTTGCTCATTCCTTCCCCATTCCAGATTTCTACATTCCTTCACAGAGGGACACATATTCTCTTTTCTCTTTCTCTTTTTCTCTCTTTTTTCTTTTCATAAATTTTGATGTTGTTTATCTCCTGTGAGGTTGGTTTATCTCCCAAGAGGAGGAAGCCTAAATACTGTACTCTATTCACCACACTTCTGTGCTATATGGCCAGGAGGTGGCACCATAGAAATGATTTCAACTTTCATGTTTTAACCTTTTAATCACCAGAAAGGCAGCACAAGATGTCAGAGTCCTATTTTTCTCACACACTGAGGTTTGGGGGTAGATGCCAGGTGAGGTGTCCCTGAAAGATAGGTAGTGGCAACAGAAACTAATAAGCTACTACCCCAACGCAGGGGCAAGATCAGATGTGAAGACCCAGAAGTCTTCTGGAAGAGTAGGTTTGGATCCTCCTGTTCTATCTTTCACCCTGTGGGCCTTAGCAGTTTACTACAGTTGCTAGCAATTTGCTACAGTTACTAGCAGAATATATACAATATTAAGTGATCTGTATGAGCCAATTATCTCCTTAATGGTATTTTGTTGATAGGGTTTCCTTTCTTACTGATCGTCTGCTAATGTGGACAATCATTTCTGTCTACTGAGAATGTATAAAACAACAACCATGTTGCTCCATAAAAATAAAATAAAAATCCATAATTGGAGAATATCCAAGCAATGGAATGTAGAAACAGAAGTTCTATAGAACTACAAAAACAGAGCATAAGAAAGAAATAAAAATTTAAGATTTATACATTGTGCTAGTGATTGAGCAAACCATGATATCTGAACCCAATCAAAAAGTTCAAAAATCAGACCAAGTATTATAGCAATGAGATATGCATTTTAATGTCAGCCTCATGATAGAAATAATGAACTGAATGCATTTGTTATCATTGAGAAAAGAGGCATTTGTAGATTTTGGAATACTGGTATACCGATAGTCTATCAGAAACACTACTATGATATTTTAATTCAGTTGCTGTCTTAATTCAGCAACTATTCTTTACTGAAAGTATGTCTTAGATTTTAATCACAATTCTAGTAAGTTATATACTGATATGAAACTGCTACAAGAAATTTATTCATTTAATAAATACTGAATTGTATTTACTATAACTTTTGTAAGGTCAGCTTATCTTATTGTCTATATTGTGCAACTCTCTTACAGACAACCAGGATCAAAGATTTTCAGCAGAACAGAAGTGATGTTGCAGTTTTGCAGACCTAATCAAATTTGCTTTGCAGAACAGAATTGTTATAACTAATCTCATATCATGTTGACTTTGTCAGTGGAACTAATTTTCTAACTAATTTTCTAGTGCTACTCTCATAGGGGCTAAAATATTGATCAAAATATAAATTCACAATATTCAACTATCATAAGGGTTGTGGAGTCCTTGGTGCTCTCTGAGCTTGGTTGTTGGCTTGCAGACGTTTCATTACCTGACTAGGTAGCATCATCAGCGCTAGTGAGTGTGGGGTTTGCTCCCTGTTTATACACAGTAGCTTGCCCTGCCAGTGTTGGCAGGGGGTGGTTTCCTCCTTGGCATTTCCTTAATTAGGGTATGTTTTCAGCTTGATTGCTTGTCTGGTGTTAAAAGGTAAGGTAAAGGTTCCCCCAGCACATTTGTGCAGTCGTGTCCGACTCTAGGGGCCGGTGCTCATCTCCGTTTGTTAGCCGAAGAGCCAGCATTGTCCGAAGACGCTTCCGCGGTCATGTGGCCGCATGACGCGCACGGAACGCTGTTACCGCTGTCTGGTGTTAATCCCTGCTTATCTAGGTGTTGGCTGCTGGAGGGGATGTGCAAGGACTCCACAGTTCAACCCTGAGCTACATAGATTCTATTTTATTGGTATAATTGTTCCATGCTCATTTGGGGCTATACAGTATATTATCATCATCATCATCATCATCATCATCATCATCATCATCATCTATTCTCACAAATGTTTGGTGAGAGGCAGGTGTAGTCAAGGGGAGTTGGGGGGGGGTCAATTCCCTGGTGGAGTGAGGTAGATTGTTGGGACAGGTTTGGGTATGTGTGGGATAAGTGGGGTGTGGTTGGGTATGTGTGCCTGGCCTGGGAGGAGGGAGTGAAAGGTGGGAGAGGTGAGGGATGAGGGGAAGGTGAAAGGGCAGGCAGGAACATCCCAACAGTGACAGACAGAGGAAGGTATAGCAGGAATTCCAGGGCAGGCTACATTGGATATTGGGTTCACTGTCTGGCTTTGGTTTCTACCCTCAATGCATGGTTACTGTATCCTCAGTGGCCCTGGCTCCAGCTGCTGCTGCTGAATACCACTCAGTGTGTAACTAAGCTGTTGTCATTCATGACCTTATCCTGGTGTGTCTAACCTGTGTGGGCCCAGGGGAAGGGGAATACCTCTCACAGAATTATATCCATACAAGTTTCTGGTTTTGCATTGGCCAAGACTCAAGGAGGAGGGGAGGCTGTTGTTATCTGTGAGTCCTTGCAGGCTCTCAGAGGCACTGCTTCTCAGATAACTGGATGTGAGGTGCTCTGGTTAAAGTTGGGCTAAAGTAGGGAACAGTTGGGATTGTTGCTGGTGTACTGCCCTCCCTGCTGCCCACCATCATTTTTGCCTGGGCTGGGCTGTGCTGGGCTGGCAATAGAGTCCCCAGGGCTGTTAATGCTCAGGAATTTCAATCTACCACCTGGTGGCGTAGAGTCCAGGGTGGTGCAGGAATTCATGTCCTCCATGGCAACCATGGACTTCTCCCAAGATGTTGATGGCCTGACACATACCAGGAGTCGCATGTTATATCTAGTTTTTGTCTCAGGGCAGTTGCAATGTGATTTGTACTAGAGGACATTAACATCAGTCCATTGCCATAGACAGATCACTTTCTGACTGCTTTCCAGCTCACCAGTGCCACCTTGCCCTGCAGGGACAAGATCTGTTCAGTTGGCCTGTCCTGGACAACCAACATACCCTAAAGGATCTGGTGAATTGTTCAGCTGAGGCCTTGGTCACTGCCAGGAATGGGTGGGTGGCTGGGGCATTGGACCATGCCCCTAAGCTGCCTCTCCCTGCATGCCAATCCCAGGGCACACCTTGGTTTACTGAGGATCTTTGCAAGATGAAGCACCAAGAGATGCCTGGAGCATCATTGGAAGAAGACTCAGAGTGAGTCTGACTGGACATGGGTAAAAGCCCATATTAGGGATTACCTTGTGGCGATAAGGGCAGTGAAATGTCAATATTTCTCTGCCCTTATTGTATCCACCAATAACCATCCAGCAGCCCTGTTTAGGGTGACCTGGTCCCTATTGGGTAGTGATGGGCCACAGGATTGCCTGCAGGGCTGCTGTGAGAAATATTCTGATTATCTGGTGAATAAAGTTGCTGAGATCCACTCTGACTTGGATTCCGACTGGGCAGGTTCAGCCAAGGTGACTGGGCTTAATCTTGTGTGATGAGTTTGACCCTGTGTCTCCTGAGGAAGTAGACAGGATTCTCTGCACTGTTATCACAGCACCTGTATATTGGATCCAGGTCCCTCCTGGGTTGTGAATGTGGCCAGGGGGTAATCAGTGTTTGGGTCCATGCTGTGGTATTGGCCATTTTGAGGGAGGGGGTGGTGCCTCTCCTCAAGAGGCTGTCCTTGGAACCCAACAATTTTAGATAATTACTATCCTGTTCCCTGTTGAGAAGGTGGTTGGAATACAGCTGCAGAGAACCCTGGATGAAGTGGATTATCTAGACCTGTTTGAGTTGGCATACAGCCTAGGGTTTAGTATGGAGAAAGACTTGGTCACGCTTGTAGATTACCTGTGGTAGAGCCTCTCTGGGGTGTCACAGGGCTTGACTCTCTCTCCCCTCCAATTCAACAAAACTGCTCAGTAAGATCATCCACTGGTTTGTGGTTATCTTTCAACCCAAAGTTGGTCAAGTGAGGCTGTCAAAGTCCTGTCCCAGTGCCTGGAGGCTGTGTGGGCCTGGATGGGGAAAAATCATCTTCATCTCAATCCTACCAAGACTGAGTGGCTGCAGGTATTGGAGCCACCTTGTTTCAGGGATATTCTATCTTTGACCATTCAAAGATGGCGCACAATCTGGGGGTCTTCATGAACTCACAGTTCCTGTTTGATGAGCAGATGGCAGCTGTGGAAAGGAAGGCCTTTGCACAGCTTCATCTAGTGTGCCAGGTGTGCCTTTTCCTGGATCAGGAGGCCCAACCAAATAGTCACTCATGCCCTAGTCACCTCATGGCTCAACTATGGCAATGTACTCTACATGGGACTGCCCTTGAAGACCATTCAGAAGCTTCAACTGGTCCAGAATGCAGTACCGTGGGCAGTGATGGGCATGTATTGGTTTGCCCATGTGACACCTCTGCTCCATAAGCTGCACTGGTTGCCAGTTTGCAATTCAATGTGCTGGTTATGACTTAGAAAGCCCTATATGGAATAGGGCCTGGTTACCACTGCTTATTTTCCATGGTATCTACCTGGCCAATTTGACCTGTAAGGGTTGGCATGCTCCAGGTTTTTTGAACAAATAATGCAATCTATCAGGACCCAGGAAACACACCTTCTCTGTCACAGGTTCTGCTCCTCCCACCCTGCTGGCATTCCAGAAGATCAAACACTTTGCTGTCTTCCTAGGCTTTCGGCTAGGGTGGCTAGCGCCCTCTCCCCTGGATGTTGGATATTGGAGGAATGAATGTTTTGGAGTGTCCACAAGATTTGCCATCCTGTTCTTCTTTTTTTAAAACATAGTTTGGTTTTGTTGTATGTGGTTTCTTATTATACTGTTTTTTTCTTGTTTGATATGTTGTGAGTTGCCCACAGTCACTTGGAGTCGGGTGGCAGCAAAATTAATAAATAAATAAATAAATTCATAGATGTTTTAGAGTTATTTTTTCTTTAATACTTCTTCCTGTAAATAATAAAGTGCAAATATTTTACGTATATGTTTTTCTTTTCTACATTTTTCATTTATTGGTATGTTATAATGACATAATAGAAAGGGGATCTTCCTATTATGGATCTTTATTAAGCAACACTCCCATAGTCAAGTGAATAACCAGGTCATAAGGGAATAGGATATCTCACTACAGAAAAAAAGATGTTCTCCATTAGAAAGTTGGTAATGATTCCTGAATTTCTTTTATTCTCTCTAGTTAAGACTATATTAAACACTTGGATTTGTGGGAAACTCACCTCAAGATTACCAACAAAGGAGAGGATCCAAATGATCATTTTATTAATTCCAAAGCTAGCAGATAACAGTCACTGGTCTCCTGCATCCAGAATGCCTAGTATAAGAGCCACAAGGTTACATTGCTCTTATATAGAAGGTTGATCAAATATAGTTTGAGCATGTCCATATTTATTTATTTATTTATTTATTTTATTAAATTTATATTACCGCCCATCTCCCCAATTGGGGACCCTGGGTGGTGCACAATAAAACAAGATTAAAAAATAAGTATAAAATTACAGTAATACATAATATAGCATCCAAGAATAAAATGTTAAAAATGGAATACTGGGAGGCTTCATGGGACCAGCCATCCCCAAGAGGAACTATTGGCATTTCCCTCTCAGGCAAGGCGGCAGCAGGAGATATATATATCTACCAGCAGGAGATCCTAACTACAGAAAGAATTGCTCTGCAACTGATAAGAAAACAAGATAACCAAAAAGAGAGACATGGGTATCCTTCATGGTATGAAATCATTACACGCACATTCCTAAAAAGGAAACATAATAGATTAGATATCATTTGATATATGATCGATTGATAATAGAATAGATATCATTTGATATATGATAGATACTTTATTGATTTAGTCTTTTGACCATATCAAGAATAAAATAAAAAGCCATTATAAAAATACAAGTAAATACAAGTAGATACAAGTAAAACTGTAATACAAATTCATATCAAACCGTCACCCCTACAGTCAACTCCAATCTGGTCTAAATAAACTGATATATGAGATGAGCCAAGGCTACAAACGTGATTCTAACGGACTGGCCCTGTGTTTACAGCAGAAGGGGAAAGAGATAAGGCATAGCAGCCTATATCCTTGAATCATGTCTTCTTGGTTTTACATTTCTTGGTAAATGGTTTTACGTTATCACTAAGATAAACACAGTAAGTTATGCAGCCCGAGATGCGCCCCTTCCATTGCATACGTTTTTAGGTACCGTATTACTGTATTACAAAAACTGTCTTTTCGGTGTCTTAGCGATGCTGGATTGACAACGGTAAGTTTCACGCAAGCACTTGCATCTTTCGTTGATGCCAGAAGAGGGTGCTATTTAAACGAGGCTCGGTTGATGGGAGCCTGGGTGGATGCTTTAAAAACGCGCCGGGGAAACAGGCTCTTCAGCTTTGGGCGGAAGTGAAGGCTGGAAAGAGGGAAGTGAAGGCTGGAGAAAGGGGCTGGGGGTGTGGCAGTCGCCGCCGCCGCCGCCGCCACCGCCGCCACCACCACCACAACCCAGTGTTAAAAGGGGTTCCTGGAAAGTGGTTTGGTGAGTCTGCTTTCTTCTCTGCTCACTAAGGGTCAGGGAACGAAATGTCTCCTTGTCGTGGTAGGGAGCTTTGGCAGGAGGGAACCGTGAGTCCTTCTCCCGAGGACTTGATAGCAGTAGCTCTCTGTTGCTGGCCGGGGCACCCAGGAAACCGAGCCTTTCATGTAAAGCAGCGGACATTCCTTTAAAGCGGCTGGAAATTCCAAGTCCTGCGTCGCTGTTTGTTCTATAGCGTAGCTATTGTTTATTTCCTTGCAACCTTTTCATCCTGCCTTTTCTTGGATGGCTCAAGCTGGCTTAGGCGTTGTTGACGCTGTAATAGTGGATTCCCGCACTGGGCATGTGGTTGGACCGAATGACCTCTAAGCTCCCTTCCGAGTCTTATATTCTGTGATGAAATGATTCTGTAAAATGTGATATTTTTAAAACATGGTGAAGGATATCTGTTTATTTGAATGTGTTTAAATCTCTAAGGCCTTATGAAATGCATCCTAAAGTACTGAAAAACTTGCTAATGATCTGGCTGAACCGTTATGAATTATCTCTGGAAAATGGAGGAAGTACCAGGCAAATTGATGGGGGGTGTGTGTAATTTTTGTATCTTTAGAAAGGGGAAAAAGAAGGATCTGGGGAACTACAGACCTGTCAGTCTGATATCAGTACTTGGGAAGATTTTAATATGGTAGCTTCCTACATAGATTGTGAAGATGCTGTAGACATAATATATATTGATTTCAACAAAACATTTAACAAAGGACCCATGACGTTCTGATTTGTAAGCTATTGAAATGTAGGCCTGATGGTAGGATATTTAAGTGGGTTCACAATACTGTAGTACTCAAAAGAGTAGCCATTAATGGTTCTTTATCAAACTGGAATGAATTATGGAGTGCAGTTCCACAAGGTTCAGTACTGGGACTTGTACACTTCAGTATTTTTTATTTATGACCTAGGTGAAGAGATGAAGGAAAATGTGCAGATGATACAAAGTTGAGTGGCAAAGCTAGAAGATAGCAATACATTCAAAAATAACCATGACAAGTTAGATAAACAGCTGAACAATTACAAAAAGAAATTTAACAGGAGTAAAATACATTCTTCACTTAAAGAATAGCTATCAAATGCACAGCAGTATAAGGTGTCTGCAATGTAGACTAAAGCAGTTTTAGGCTGCATCAGCAGAAGTATAGTTTCAAAATCATGAGAAGTAGTTTTGTTTTATCCATGGTTAATCAGACCCCATCTTGAAAAATTTGTCCAGTTCTGGACACATTCAAGAAGGATTCAGACAAACTGGTATACTGTAGCTTCAGAGAAAGGCAACAATCTTAATAAAGGGACTGGGAACAATCTACGAAGACAGATTGAACTGGGAATATTTAGTCTTGAGAAGAGACAATGAAGGGGGATGTGATAGCATTCTTCAAGTACCTGAAAGGACGGCATACAGAAAGAGGTCAAGACATGCCCTTGCTTATTCCAGAGTGCATGATATAAAAGAATGGATTTATAGAGGCAGATTCTGACTGATGCTACAAAAACCTTCATAACAGGAAGAGTAGTTGGACAATGAAATCAATTATCAGGGAAACAGCTGGCTCAAGTAGAGCGGTGTTTATCAAATTGTGCAATAATCATGGATCACTAAATGAACATTCAGAAAATGAGACCAACGAGTTAAACAAACACCCCCTCCTCATATTTTTATCTAAGAGCAAAGGGATTGATGCTTTTCAGTCAATATAATATTTATAGTTGCATTTGTGCAGCCTTTCCCCTCCATTTTAAAATACATTTTAAAACTAAATTTTGTACCAAGAAAAAATTTATTTATTTAACATTTAAATTATTGTATGCATCCCATGACATAAGCACAACAACTTTTAGCACAAACTTGCTAGTTAAGAGTAAAAGTCTTCAGTAAAAGTCTCTGAATATTAAGGGCCTACAGGTGAGTGGATCTCAACCATTTTTAAGATATTCATCATCAGTGTATTTCCTATTCATACTTTTTGGCTGGGACAGGGTTGTTATGTATCACAGTTCCATTTAGCACAGCACATGTGGTCTCTCAAGTCAGTAACTGCACTTGAGACCTATTACTTCAAGACTCACGTTGCTACTTGTATCATCACTTTTTACTTCAGTGAACCACTTTTTGATCCTGTAAACTTTCTGATGATGTAAGCTAGCTGAGTGGTGGTGAATGTCAGGAGGCAGGGGTTGAACCAGTGAGTGAGCTTTGGCCTGGCTAGCTGACTTACTGTGAACATGGGGAGGAGGTGCTGAGGCACTGAGGAGGTGCTGACCAGTTTACTGGTACTGAACACAGAGGTTGTGCTGGACTACCTGGGAGACCTCCATAGACTAGGCCACAGTTTAAGAATCACTGAAGAATCAGTGGAGGATGTTCTGAGGAGAGAGAGGCCACAGAGCTGAAAGAAATCATATTAGCCAATCTGGCCCTTCTATTATTCTTTGTAGTAGGCATGATGTATGTGGGGATTTGAGGTAAAAAGGAAATTCTAGAGTTGATAAGAATGTCCAATTTGAACCCTAACTATCCAGGCATGATATAGTATTGATCTCCTTAGGGACCTGGATGAGGGGAAGACACCCCTCCTTATCCTTTGTGAGTTTTGGGGATTGGAGTCACTATTTTGTAGCAGCTCCACTCCTTTAAAAAAAATGGTTTTAATCAGTTGTGGAGGGAAGGAGAGTTCATCCCTTGTGTTGTGTCTCAGGGTTAGCTTCTCTCTCCCCTAGTGTTCAACATTTACATTAGCCACTGGGAGAGGTCATCCATCAGTTCAAGGCATAATATTAATATATTGATGATATCCAATGTTACAGTGCTACCTCAGGCTATGCTGGAGATGCTGTTGATGTTGTGTCATAGTGCCTGGAGTCTGTTAGGGTCTGTGTCAGCCCTTCAAGATAGGCCAGGTCAAGAAACAGAACTTGCAAGGATTCCAGGAATGCTACTCTGTTGTTGAAGGATATAGTAACAGGACCTTGAAAACCTGTCCAAATTTCTCTCTGTCCCATCTTATACTAAACAAAATCAAGGTGGGGTTATTTTTAATTACTTTCTCACACTTGCTTCAATCTTTGGACTGTGTAACCTCTTCTCTTTAACAGCTCATTCCTTCTGTCTGCTCCAAATGGCTCTTTCATATCTTCCCAAAGGCCATCTCTAAATGCCTTTGCAGTCTCTGTCAGCTCCACTGTTCTCTTGACAGGGAAGCACTATTCCTCAAGAAACAGGTTTGTGGTTTAGTCCTCCTGGACTCATTACTGTTGTTAATGCACCCGTTCTTTGGAGCTGCTTCTGTTGTAGGCAGACTAGGTCCTGCTTTGATTTCATTACAGAAGATGCTCAAAACTGGGTTCTTCCCAGTTGATTTGTTGATTGACCAGATGCCATTTGGGTTTGAAGGCATCAGTGAATAAAGATTTTGCTATGCTTTTCATTGCTTCATTTTTTTTATTTTTACTGTGGGTGTTTTATTGTTTATTATCTTGTCTATCATGGATATTTTATTGTTTAATTTACTGTAGATGTTTTATATGCTACAACATTGCTAATCACTAAGAGTCTTATAGGATTTGGCGATATAAAAGTTGAATGAATGAATGAAGTACTCCACTTTTGCCTATGCACGCTGGTATTTCATCTGAGACCACTGCTGTGGGTGTAGTCTCACAGCTGACTTCTGGATATTAGTGCATGTCTGAATTACAATAATATATATCAACTATTTGTTTGCATATTGTAGAAGTACTGACATTCACTTTTATGTTAGTTAGGGATGCCATCAATTTTAAGTTAAGTTGTTGTTTCAATATTGTTAATTGCAGGCTGTGTCAGTTAACAGGTTGTTGGGCAGAAACCCTTTAAACCTCCTATCAACTGGCTAATTATTATTGCTGGAAACAGGAAAGATGGAAGAAGCTTTCAAAACTGGAACTCAAAGCCTTGATCCAGATCAAGGCTGTTTCTCTATGATAGATGAATCAAGTCAACAAGAAGCCCCTTCTCCCAAATTATCTATTACTGAATTGTGCAAAGAGTTAGAATCAAAGAGCGAGCTGGTAAGTTGTAGGTATCCATTTCCATTTGCAGAACAAATCTTAATTGGAGACCACTGTGCATTTTTCACAGCTGTTTTGGGTGTGTGTATGTGTATCTATTCTATTTTCTGCTTTCATATTGTTAAGTGTTCAGAATAATGGTCAGAATAATTTTTATTTGTTAGAGTAACTCAAGTTTTTGTGGCTGTTGTGGGTCTTCCGGGCTGTGTGGCCGTGTTCTGGAAGTTGTGGTTCCTAACGTTTCGCCAGCATCTGTGGCCAGCATCTTCAGAGGGCAGGAGCACAGATAGAAGCAAAATCTCTGTGCCCAGGTAGAGTGGCAATGTTCTATTTATAGAGCTAAATTATAGGAGATTAGGTGGGGTTTTTTGTTGTGTTGAAATGTTAACGAGTGGCTGATGAGCGTGATTAGCATGTTCATTGTGAGAAGTATTCCCATGTCCTGGTGGTTGGACTGAGTTCGTTGACCTTTTGCAGGCTGTGTTTTTCAGGACTGGTAGCCAGAAACCACTCTACCTGGGCACAGAGATTTTGCTTCTATCTGTGCTCCTGCCCTCTGAAGATGCTGGCCACAGATGCTGGCGAAACGTTAGGAACCACAACTTCCAGAACACGGCCACACAGCCCGGAAGACCCACAACAGCCATTGAACTCCGGCCGTGAAAGCCTTCGACAATACATCAAGTTTTTGTCATTAATTACTTTTTAATCTAAGGTCGCTGATTCTTTAAACATCTGAATCAAAGCATAAATACAGGGCCGTGCATGTAAATGAGCTTTCCTGCCATGGCTCTCTAGAAGAATTTGAAATGTGATATTGCATATACACACTGCTTATATGAGATTCATATAACAGATCAGAAAGAAGCTGATAAGTAGCTGTAGATGTGAAAAGGAGTCTTAATAACCTACTAATGTTTTAGGCTCACACTACCTAGATAACAAATGTATTAATATAGTAATAGCAGAGTGAATGCTATATTATTATGTGATATATTTTATTAGTTGGTAGTATATTATTGTATATCTTTGTTTTACTTTGTTTTTCTCCTTTTAAATTTTGCTGGTCATTGACAAAATAAATATTATTGATTGATTGAAGTCTTAATAACCAGAGATTTTTTAAAAAAATTAGTCTGTGTTCATATGACATGCTACACCATGGTTTGTTTAAGCAGTTTGTTGCCTAAACTGCAATCTCTTCGGAGAATTTTGTTTTCTTTTTTTGGGCCTTTTGAGTCATTCTTGACACCTGGCAACTGCCTGGACTAGCCCCTGCAGTTTTCTCGGCTAGATTTTGGAAGTGGTTTGCTATTGTTTTCTTCCTAGGGCTGAGAAAGAGTGACTGGCCCAAAGTCACCCAGCTGGCTTCGTGCCTAAGGCAGGACTAGAACTCGTGGTCTCCCAGTTTCTAGCCTGGTGCCTTAACCACTGCATCAACTGGCTCTCTTAGAGAATATCTTGAACCATAATTCATTGTTTATTAACCACAGTGCTGAATTCACACAAGACATTATGTCTAAACCAAGCAGCAAAATGACTTTGAATAATGTGTGAACCCACCCTTAAAAAGGCAAGCTGACAGTGCTTCAGGGTGCTGCATAAATATGTATATGTTCAGAAACAACCTATACCATTACCTGGTTAAGATTTTTTATATTTTTTTAAACTTTCCTTTAGGAAGTATCAGTTTTTAGGAAAAGTCATCTCCAGAATGAGAACAGTAAGGAACATGATGGATTGCATTATGGAAAGCTGATGGCTTACATCATGATAATAAAGTTTAAATATATTGCTTTTCATTTCTTCATCTAGATTGATGACAAGGAATTTGATATTCCTCAAGTTGATACTCCTCCAACACTAGAAAGTATTTTAAATGAAGTAAGTTGCAAAGTGTGGTATCCATTTCCCCTTCACCACCTCTGCCACAAAAGTGGAAAGCAGATATGCAAGCTGCTCAAACATCTGCTTCTTTTTTACTTGCTAGAATATAATGCTATGCTCAAACTATCTTAATAAATGAGAACAAGACCCTTAAAAGATGCACATTAATTTGATAAGCATTGCATTTGCTTATGTTTTTCTGTCTGCCTTTTTTTATTGGCACATTCTGTTTTATGAGCATGTACTGTCTTTCTGATGGGGGCGTGGTGGCTCAGCGGGTAAGACGCCAGGCTTGTCAATCGGAAGGTCGCAAGTTTGGAGGTTCGAATCCCTAGCCCCGCATGACGGAGTGAGCTCCCGCATTCGCCCCAGCTCTTGCCAACCTAGCAATTCGAAAGCATGCAAATGCAAGTAGATGAATAGGTACCACTTCGGTGGGTAGGTAACCGCGTTCTGCGTGCGTCATGCCAGCCACATGACCATGGAAGCATCTTCGGACAACGCTGGCTCTTCGGCTAACAAACGGAGATGAGCACCGGCCCCTAGAGTTGGACACGACTGCACAAATGTGCGGTGGGAACCTTTACCTTTACTTACTGTCTTTCTGCCCTGTCTTCAGCACAGTGCCTTATGTGTGCCTGGGAAATACAAACATTCCCAGACCTGCTCTAACAATACTAGTTTATTTATTTTATTTATTTATTATTCAAATTTATTCCCCGCCCATCTCCCAAACAAGGGACTCTGGGCGGGTTGCAATAAATAAAAATTTAAAAACTATACAAAATATCTAAAAACAGTTTAATGTTTTTAATATCTAAAAACAGTTTAAATGATACTATTACTGTCTTGTGAGTATTGATACAGATTTACTAGAAAATTATATATATCATTTCATTTAGACTGATGATGAGGAAGAACCATTTGTTCTTGAGGATCCTTCCCTTCTGAACATTGATAACGTTGACACTCATTCATATGATACTTCTTCAGTAGCAAGCTCCGATAGTGGAGATAAATCACACCTAAAACGGTAACTGTTGGCAGATTAATTCAGATCCTTTGAGAATCAGAATTGTGAGTATGTGGAACCAATGGATACTGATTCTAGATTAGATTATTAGCAACTATTGAATCATAATTATTAATCTTTTAAACACTGTGGAAGTGCCTGAATATTGCACCATCAAATTTGTCACTGTGATTATGTAGATGCAATTTCAGGGGTAGGGCAGAGATTCTGTCATTTATGCATGATTTTTTTTTAAACTTAGTCTCTGTCAAACTGTTGAAACCTGTAGCATTTTGTAGCAAACCTGTTCATTTTGAAAATAGAATAAAATGCTATTCTGATTTTATTGCTTTCATAGGAAGAAAAAACTTCGTGATTCTTTCTCCATCCATGGCTCAGTTATACGACTGTCACTTTTGAAGGGCATTTCTACCCAAATAGCATCTGCAGCAGTAAGTTCCTTTTGTCTCTTCCTTCATGCTTGCCCATTGTGGCAAATAAACAGTATCAACAATACACTAATTTGGAATAAAATAATTTTCTTTTTACTGCAAGTCCTGGGATTTTGTAGTCTTGCTGTTGTGGCAAAATTGAGCTGCTGTCCATGCAATAAACAACACTTTGCAAAAAACAAAACAATAAAAGGCAGTTTAGTTTACATCATTAATGTTTTTGTTTGAATGCTTTCCATAATATAAGTTATTCCTACAGTTTTTGGCAGAGATACTTTATTGCTATACGACATATTAGGTAAACTATGTTTGGATAAACTTATTTCTTCTGTACATTTTATTGTCCTGAAGGTGATGGGACTGGAGAGGAGGAATAACTGAGCAACAATTTAATTAAAAGAAGCAACATATTTTAATTGGGAGGACACTAATTTACTTCTATACAGAATAGCTGTGGTTAGATCATGATTCTTGGAAAAGAGGCTGATTGAACATCTTCTAGCTGCAGCCTACTGTAACCATTGAAGATGGTCCATCCTGTACAGTAGGTTGAGCTCTAAATAAAAAATTGAACTGTTACATGGCCAGAGAGAGTAGACTTCAGAAAGCAAATTGGTAAACCTCAGATAAATTACTTGATATGAAGATAGCATTTTATTTTCATGATAAGCCTCATGATCCCCTAATCCATGTATGGACAGAACATTAATTGGGTGTATTGATTAATCTCTCAATAGTCAATGATTTTTTATTTCTAATTAGATAATAATTGCATCAAATATATCCTACATTGTCCTTATTTATGTTGCTAAAATAAAGGCTGGTATCAGGGATGGATTTTTATGTGAGAGCCTTGTTTAGTTTTGATACTAAGTTTTTTCTTAGCCTCGGGATTCTTCAGGTATGTATATTTTGTTCCGGACTGTGATTGGTAGATTTTGGGATTCAGATTAAAAAAAACAAAGTAGATCCCACAAGTCCAAAGTTATACCACTTTACTTATTCTGTATTTTGAAAACAATTGCTAATATTTTCATTCGCTCTCTATTTTTTGTTGTTGTTGTTGTAGGCCAAAGTGGATGCAGGTTTACCCACTGCAATTGTAAGTTTGAAAAGAATTATAGAGTTCTTTGTGGTTGATATTTGTTTAATACTAATTTCCAAATGCTATGTACACTCATTTTATAGTATTTGGAATTCATGTTACTAAGACATATCTGCCTTTCTCTTTGGCAAAATATTTTGGTATACCTAATATAAATAAAAACCTTTAATCTGTATTCATAAATACGGGTTATAATTAAACTACATACAATGCAAAGAACCTAAATGCTGAATTCAATTAATTTGTAGTATTCAAGTAATGGCTTATGACAAACAACAGAGGCCTTGTTTGGGGCATAACTATAATTTATGTTTTAGCAATATGTGAAGAAGCCTTGGGCTTATATACTCCTCTCTCCTCAGCAACATGTTGGTGAAGAGGTCAGAAGCTTTCATTCTCATTTTTAAGTTGATGATCAACCCTGGACAAATTTTGGTTACAATTTTTTGTTTAGTTACAGCCAACTTCAAAATATGATTTGTTATATAATCCATAACAAAATTAAACATGGTTCAGGATTTATGTGAAAACAATTGTTAATTGACATAATTAGTGAAAGCTTCCAATAGAAATTCCTGCATTCCAGAAAAGGAGATGTACATTCTCAAAGCTCATTTATATAATGGCAGATCATAGCTCAGCATTTCATCCAAGTTAGTGAGCAGGTTTTCATAAAACAATTGTAACATGGTTACAATTATAAATTCATTTGAGTCCAGTCTGCTTTTATAAGTTTAGTTCCTGCATACTTAAGTAGCTTTGATTTAGCTGATGCTGAATCTTTATCCTTCCCCCAGGTTTGTAGGTTCTAGAATCAGTTCCTGCTTGTGGTTTTTAGTACTCATGCACTGCTTGAAATCTCAATAAATTTTGCTTGGTTTAGGCAGCATCAAGTCTCATAGCAGTAGGAACATCCCACGGTCTAGCTTTGATATTTGGTAAGTATGAGTGCCTGCTGATCTCTTACATACTAGAAGCTCACTCTCATTTTGTTTACACAGCACACTGAAGCACAAATAAAAATCCTTGTTTTAGCCTTGAGTATTATCTGCACCCAGTCTTTAAGGTTAGTTTATTGAGTGGTATATCATGCAACTACAGACATTTGAGATAAGTGAGTAAAATATGGTACAGTTAACTATGGGTATGGTGTCATGTGAACACAACCTTTGGGAATCTAATCTCTGTGGAAGTCTTTGAATAACAATATCAGCAAAAATATATCTGAGCATATAAATGAGTATGCTCAGTTATCTGGAACTTCAGTTTAATAGGAAATGCTACATGGAAGTAATATAATATCTTATTGAATGATTTCTTGGTTTCCAGGATTAAAAATAAGCATATGTTGAAATAAGAGGTGGCTTTGGGCCATTGCTTCCATTAGTGACTCTGAAGATATCTTGTTTGGATGCATTATTTTCCTTATCTTACAAATACATTGACGTCTCCATGCCTCAGAGAAACTGATTTCAACAGACCTGTTACTGAACAGAGATATTTTACTGGAAATAACAGTATATGGATTCTGTCTATTTTTTTCCATATTTATTTTTGGCATTTCTCTTTCTCTCAATCTTTTTCCTCATGGACTGAGAAGGCAAAGGTATAGTATGATGCATTTTGCATGTAGTCTGCATGAACGGCTGCACACATTAAACTGTGCTACAATAATGCTCTGAAATGCAGAGATAATGCGCTACAAAGGCCTTATATTTATTGCAAGCAGTAGATTCTGGCCTGGGGTGTAGCACTTTAAGGCAAAACCTATATGTAAGAATTGGAAACTATTTCTGCTACTGGTGAAACCTGCTGCTGAAGAGTCTACTCTTGTGTGTCCAGTTTATAATAAGGTAGGTTTGATCACTGGTCTAGAAAGAAGTTCCATGTTCTGGTGGCCCAGAGTCCCATATTAATTTTAGCATTAACTATTATCAAAGACAACAGGGAAAAAGACAAAAACATTCCACACATCTATAGTATCACACATCCTGCCAACAGCTCAGTTTTTAAACACAGCATAAAACCTGACCATACAGAGTAATATTGGTCAGTCTTTCCCTTGCATCAGTAGAGAGCTAATTTATAGGCAGAAAAGAAACACATAGCAGCAATCCATCACTTTACGTCCAACACAATAAATCATCTTTGGTACAGTCCATCTTTAATAATTCTAAAGTTCTTCATAAATTGATACATTCCAAATTTTCAGATACAATTCAATATCATGTTAACGTTTTTAAATCCCATTCCTTTTCCCCCAAACCATATAAATAATGGATATTAAGCCAAAAATAAGAAAGTGCAGGGATGTTATATGTCTCCCTCCATCATTTTTCCTTCCAGCAATTGGTAGTGAAGCTATCCACACCATTGTCTGAGGTGTCCAACAAACATGAACAGATCTTGTTGAATTAATTTCATCTTAATATAGTGTAGAATCTTTTGTACTAATTATTCAAGAGTTTTAGATGCTGCTAATGCATCTGGATCAAATTTTGAAATCAAACGATGTTTAAATGGAATGTACTGCCATTCTGCACTTTTTAACAATCCGAATTATTCTAGAAATACCTGGTTTAAAATATTTATTGGCAGTAAGCTGATCCAAAATAATATATCCTCCTATTACTAGCTCATGTACTCCAAAAAAAAAAAAAAAGGATTTACCTACAATTTATACTCCTCTCCCAGCATCTTTCAGATACTGTATGTCTTGTAGCCTTCAATTCTGGAATTATAACTTAATTTCAGTTCTAGAAAACGAATCAACAAGTAAAATACCAATTTTCACAGATTTCTATGGATATATTAGTGCCTTTTGGAAGTATATGAAATTTATTCCAATTAATTGAGCAATTAATTGAGAACTCAGCCATCTGGATTTTATTCTATTTATATTTTTATGGTATTTATTGTTTGTGTAAGTTGTATTGAATTTTAATTGTGATTTCTCTGTAAACCGCCTCCTTTGGGGGGAGATGGGGAGTGATAAATTTGATAGACAGATAGATAGATAGATAGATAGATAGATAGATAGATGAGCAATCTGACGACTTACCCAACTTTGTACTACATTAATACTTTTTGGTATGGAATATACATAATTATCCAGAAGACATAATGTATCCTTGGCATATAATAATTTGTGTTCAGTTCTAGATGCTTCTATGCTCAGAATGTCCTTTGATTGCCTGATATGGTTCCAATGTTAAATTAAATAAAAGATAATAAAGGGCATCTTTTGAAGAGTTCTGATAGATGAAGAAATAATTCCACTTCTAATAAAATGGCAGTGGGATTGGACTACCACATAATCCAATTAATAATAAAAAATAAGGAAATCCATATTTGGTCAAAACTTGCATTACTGTATATTAAAGAGCTTTTCTGCATCCAGTAAAACTACCACTGCTGATCCAGTTTTTTAACTGTATTTCCAAATTATTGGCTAGTAATCTGATATCCAAAGCTTTTTGCATTTTTATAAAAGCAGATCATACAGAATAGATAATCAAAAATACTGTCATCTGTAGTCTGTGTGCCAGAGCCACTAGTAAATATTTGGCAACATATTTAACAAAGAGATCAAGCCATAGTGTGAAGAATCAACAGATTTTTTTCCCAGTTGGAAAACAGCAAAATAAAAATCACAACAAAACCTATGAAAGAAAAAAACAACTTTTAGTATAGGGTCTTCCAGAAAGGATGTCCTAGAAGGGGTATATTACAGAAAAACTATGATTATGCAAACCCCAACCTTTCTGGCACCAGGGACCGGTCGTGGAAGAAAATTTTTCCAGGGGGGCGGGGTTTGCAGGCAGGAGCCAATCACATACACTGGGGGCAGGGTAATCGTGTGCACCAGGGGGGCGGGATTTGCAGGTGAGAGCCCCGCGGCCCACTTCCTAACAGGCCGCAGCCCACTAGTGGGCCATGGCCCACAGATTGGGGACCCCTGGATTAGAGGAAGGGTCTTCACATGCCCTGTGTCTGTGTCTCACCTGGCCGGTTGTTAGTAAAATTAGTTTCTGTGTTCAAGAGGCAAACTCTCTTGCTTCCCTCTCTTCAAGATGCAGTTTAGATAGGAGTGAGACCCTTCTTCCCTCATGTATGTCTTAATAAATCTAATTTTTACTTCAAATATAATGTATGTCTGTTAGCATTCACTGATAGATGGGCTAAGCCCATACTCTGCATCCAAGACATCTATGTTATGAGCACTTTTTAATATAGTTGTCCTGGATGCAGAGTGTGGGCTTAACCCTATTTTCAGTGGGACTCTGCTTCTTAGTTACTCAGCATTCTTCCACCTCCCTGCTTATGTTCAAGAGCACTTGTTCCTGCTGAGTTCAAATCTGCAACACCAAACCATGATTTGAATAACAGAACATGTCTTTAACTGAGCCAATTCAATTTGTATGGATCTTACTCGGCTACGAGTGATCGCCAGTGATGATGAATGATGACTCTTTTCTAAGTTTGAAATGTTAATTGATCATAGTCTGTCTTTCTTTCCCTCTTGCTAAATAAAATTATGTTCTGTTTAGATCCTAACCAGGCTCTTCGGCTTTGCCTGGGCAATACTGCTGTTGGTGCACAATATGGGGCTATATCTGCTCTTAGCATCAACAATGACTGTTCAAGACTTCTGTGTGGCTTTGCAAAAGGACAGGTAATAATTTATATGCAACACGGTTACACAGGTAAACATAATCCCAAATAATTGTGCAAAGGATTGTAGAGTCAGTTTGACTGTAGAGAAGGATGATTTCCAATACATAGTTCATTATTCCTCAGCATTTGAAAAATGCTTCCCACTATTCTTTCTGTTGTATCTATCATATTCTTTATTGTAGAGTTCTCTGAAAAGAAAGAAAAGGGATAATTTCATGCAGTAATCTTTAGTTTCATAAGTTTCATTCATAGATGGTGTGAAGAACAAGCTTGTGCCAGACCCTATTTTGGGTCGTTTGGAGACTCTGGCAGCAAGCCAGGTTGTTATTAGAAATTAACCCGAAGAACAAGTGCTGAGTGTAGGATCCTTTACTTCAGAGGAGTGAGTTTGGCCAGCTTCCCCTTTGAATTGTTGGATCCAGGCCAGTAAGGACATCCTAATAACCCCTTGCAGCTGCATTTCAGTTGGGAGGGGGCATTTGGGTAGCTTGTTAGGCAACGCCCTTGAAGCCTTGCTGGTCCGAGCTTTTGATTGGGAAGTTGCGTAATAAAATAAGGAAAAGGAGAGCAAGAGAGAGATTTCTCCAAAGGTCACCAGCAACAACAGAATGCTTTGTTATCATCCAAAGGGTTAGTATCCTCCAGCAACCTGCCTAAAATGCAATTTTATCTTACTATGCCTGGGAAATGGATAAACAACAGCGTATCCAGATTTAACAAGATTAAGGAACTATAGTAAGTTTTAGGGAGATAGTTTTATTATTTTTAACTGTTATCTTGCATACTATGTTTTAAAAAGAATCCTACCTTAGTGTGTAAGTCTTAATTATATTTATTTAATAAAAATGTATATCTTACATGCTGGTGTTGTGGTCACATGCATATGGAAATTGGATTCTACCCAGCCTGCCTAACCACTTGGCTTGTTACTACCAGGAGATTGTAGATGGTTGAGTTCCCAAGGTTTGGGGCTTGAAGGGAGAAGTCATCCTTGGAGGTTTTGAAAAACTCTTAACAGTTTGGCCCAGAGCCCCCCAGCTTTCCCTAGGGCTGTGGGACTATAGTGATAGGGTGGTGGCAGTGAAGTTTGTCCTTTGGGTTGGTGCCCAAATTAGGAACATTTGGGTTGGTGCCCAAATTAGGAACATCTGGGTTGGTGCCCAAATTAGGAACATCTGGGTTGGTGCCCAAATTAGGAACATCTGGGTTGGTGCCCAAGTAGAGGCTGTTGGGTGGATGCCCAAGCTAAGAACAGTAGGGGTTGGTGCCCAAACTAGTAACATCTGGGTTGATGCCCTAAATTGGGATTAGTCTGCCCTTTAGGAGAGGGTTCTCATGAAGCTAATTAGAGAACCTGTATAAAACTATTCCAGGGTTCCTTTTACTACAGTCGTTACTGAGGTGTGGATCCTGGTTAGTTAATTTTAAAAGGGCAGTATTCCTTTTAATTAATTGTGTGGGCCAGCAAAGGAAAGGACAAGGGGGGAGGTGTCCAGCCAGGAGGCCTGTGAGCTGAAAGGTAAAAAGGAAAGAAAAGGAAGCCCCCCCCGGATAACATTGACAGATGGTTTGGAAGATATCTTACAGTTGTCATGTTTTAATGGTAAGAGTTTGTATTACAGAACCTTAATAATCTTTTGCTTATAGATTACAATGTGGGATCTGGCCAGTGGAAAGCTGTTGCGATCAATAGTAGATGCTCATCCTCCAGGGACTGCAATTTTGCATATTAAGGTAACAAATAATTTGTTCTTTCTTGTAAGCTATACTTGTGGCATTAAAAAGCTTACATAGTATGAGGTCTTTTTGACTAAAATAAACTGTGTATTGTTATAACAGCTGCTATAGTTCTAATCTTAGAATGAATTCTATCATTGTACAGTAGTAGGCATCATAGGTATATGCCTAGTATAATGGAAAAGTCATGATGGGAGAAATGGAAAGAAAGTAAGTAGGCTGTAGAAAGAATTGAGGAAAATAATATTTTCTTTAGTTTACAGATGACCCAACTCTCGCAATCTGCAATGACAGTGGTGGTTCAGTATTTGAACTGTCGTTCAAGTAAGATTATCTGCTTTTATTATAAAACTTTTAAAATAAATATACTTATTTGTTTATTAGATTTGTAAGGCCACCCAACTCAACAGTGACTCTGGGCAGCGTACATACCGATGGTATCTGAAAATGAAACAAAAATGGAAATGATTAGAGGAGAACAAACATACCCCATAGCAAACTGATATAGTACAGTCTGGGTGGATATACCCCAACATATTGCAGAGCTTGAGGAAAAAGCTAGGTTTTCAAGGCTCATTTAAGGATCAAGGCAGTTCTTTGGAGATGGTTGTTCCAGTGGTGCTGTGAGAGAGAAGGGATACTTCCTGGGTCCCATCAGATGGCATTCTGTCATTTAATCTCTTGGAGCTCCTTGGAAAACCAGGGAGCCCCTAAGATTGATGTACAGGGAGAGGCTACATAGGGGCAATCTGATCCAAGGCCCTTGTTGCATGCCCATTCTAGGCAGAGACTAAGGCCTCAGTCAGAGGCCTGTCAGGCCTTCAGGAAAATCCCAAGCTTCCTCTGAAACCCTCAGGTCCATTAGTTTCTTGGGATGGACTGATCTAATAGGTTCCTCCAGGGGGAGCAGTAACAGCAGACTGAAAAGCAACCAGAGAGTGACCATGACCAAGGACTGATGGTAATGACCTCCACCTTCAAATCAAGTCACAATTACCCTGAGACAAGAAAAGAGATCTAATGTGTGATCACTTGTGTGAGTCAAGCCCTTGATGGCTCAGGTCCACAGTAGCCATGGTAGCCATGAACTCCTGAGCCACTGGTGTAGGGCTAAGATGCTAGGCTAGAAACCAGGAGCCTGTGAATTCTGGAAAGGAAAGCTGGTTGGGTGACTTTAGGCCAGTCACCTCTTGGGGTGGTGGTTCTGGGGAAAAATAGGAGGCGGGAGCATCAGACGTGTACACTGCCTGTTTTTTTACCTTTTCCGGACCTTTCAGTCACTCAATTTCGTCCCGTTTTTTAAGGGATGGAGTGCGTGCACGCGTGCCGGTGTGCCTGCGCATGTTAGGGTCCCATTTCCGTCTCAGGGAAATATAGTCAGCCTACCTAAAAGCCCCTTTTAACTCTGTTTGCATCATTATATTTAGACAGAAGTTCGCTGAATACTAATTAAAAATATACTACATTATTGTTATGTTAATTATTTGTTATGTTATCTTGTAAGATTTAAAAGATATTTGACAACTAATGAGGTAATGAGGAAAGCCAATTCTGTTTGCATTTCTAATCTGATCCATTCCATTTGCTTTGTTTTATTGTTCTAATCAAATTTAGTTTTGATTACAGTCTATGTTTACTAGGTGGTAAAATAATGTTTCCTTTACTAGCTTTATTTTTCTCAATAGTTCTCTACTGCTTCAATGTTCATAGGACCATATAAAGTGCTCTCAGGACCATATAAAGAGTAACTACAGAAGGGAAAATTGTCATTATATTAAGTGCAGGACTCACAAATGCAATTTTTCTATCATTCCTGGGATGATATCCACCCCATTTAAATCGTATGGCTTACACATTTTTTAAAAATGTTATGTTTAAATAAGTTGCTGTATGACATGTGTCTAAATTTGTCATGTTCTCTGTTTTAGGAGAGTCATGGGTGTGAGAACATGTGAATCTCGCTGTTTGTTCAGTGGTTCAAAGGGAGAGGTTTGCTGCATTGAGCCTTTACACGCAAAGCCTGAACTGAGAGACCATCCTATCACCCAATACTCTCTGCTAGCAATGGCTTCCTTAACAAAGGTAACCTACTTTCCATAAACACCCAATTTTAATAGTAATATTTGAAAAAGATGGTAAAACACTGAACATAAGGATGATTATTATATTATCCTTAAGAGTCATTGCTATACGAGATGGGAGGTGAAGAAATATGATAAAGTTTTAATTGTTGATTTTATTGTAAACCGCCCAGAGTCCCCCTTTTGGGGGAGATGGGCGGAGATGGAAATATGAATGATAAACAAACAAACAAACAAATAAATAAATTATTGTATAGTTGAAGGCTTTCTTGGGCACAGAGAGAATTTTCTAGCTGTGCTCCTGTCCTCTGAAGATGCCAGCCACAGCTACTGGCGAAACGTTAGGAACCAAATCTGCCAGAACACGGCCACACAGCCTGGAAAACCCACAACAACCAAATAAATTATTGCTATTATTAACTTCAGATTCTTGTGATTGGATTGAAGCCATCTTTGAAAGTGTGGATGACATTCCCATATGGTCGTGTGAGTAATTCTTTTAATTTTTTGCTTTTGTTCTTAGGGCTATTTATTTAAAAAATTTATACCCTGTCTATTCTCCAAAAATTGTTAACATTGCTTTACAAATAAACATTTAAAGTGTGAAACTTCCACTAATATAACCGCCCAGAGTTCCCTTGTGGGGGGAGATGGGCGGTGATATAAGTTAGAAATAATAAATAATAAATAATATTAAGCATAAAATTCAGCAGCAGTGAAATATGCAGCAATCAAAATGATTTAAAAAATTAAATTTAAAATGATTTTAAAATAGTTAATTACAAGATCTGAAAAGAGTTAATTACCATCTTCTTCTAAAAAATACTGAAAGTGAAATGGGCCTCTGAAAAGGGAATTTCAGCACCAAAGTGCAATCATTATATCTCATGAAGGTTGTTTCAGGAAAAAGTAGCTTGAAAATCTAACAGCTTTCTGTAGGCTTGCTAGAACTTTATAAAGTATAATATTGTTATAAAACTGGCATAGTATGGAGAACAGAACTTGCAAGCCTGGGAAATGAATGGAGCATCACACGTTTCTGAAAATTCCAAAACGCCAGTCTATATAAAATTGTACTGATCCCTCCCCTGTAAGATTCTTTTTCTACTGTAGAAAAAGTACATTGTACAGTACTTAGAGTACTGTATTGTACTCTAGTACTAAGTACAGTACTGAGAGTACTGTATTGTACTCTAAGCTGATCTTTATTATTGGATTTATATGAAGATCATTTGCTGTTAAGATCATTTGATAGTCTCCTGTCCTGAGACTCCTGTGGCTATCCTGATCCTGTGCTGGTAGGCATACCTAAGTTGATTGGTCTCATCAATGGGATGAGAGCATCTTCTGATGTGGTTGAGCTACTAATATAGTAAACTGCAAACTGAGCATAGCTTTTTTTTTAAAAACTACTGTATTTAAATAATTATAAAGCTTTGTATAGAACAAAGCTACGCAATTACTTAAATCAGCAAATATTCCTAAAACTTAAAATATTTAAACATAAGTTTACATGATTGGGCTCTAACCTGGTGGCAGCACCTAGTTAATTTTGGCTGCTCTTGGAAACTTGGATTGAAGATCACCAGAGAATACTACGGCTGTCTAGAAAATGCCAAAAGGTGGCAGTGGCAAACCCCAGCCCATGAAGTTGCCAAGGACTCAGCTGAACTCAAAGGCGACATGAAGGTCTTACATTTTTACATGCAGCACTTCTTTTTTTCTATGGTGGTAACAATTGAATCTCTCCCCCCCCCGCTTTTTTTTTTTTTTTTTAAGATGGAACCATCTAGTGTTCCACTGCTTGCCTGGTATTTTGTTCCTGTCCAAACATCTGTGAATCCAGTGCTTGCTTTCTGTCGAGGAGATGTTGTCCATTTCCTTCTGGTAAGGCTCAGGATATCCATTAACTTTGAAATTTGCTTTTCTAAATACTTTTCATTAGAATGAATGGAAATTAATTTATTGCACTTGGATCTTGAGGTGGGAATGGCTGTATTTTGAACTATAACTAGTAAGTTATAAAATTAAAAGCAAATAATTTTTATTTGCAAGGGAGATGTCAAAGAATAATAGGACAAACTTCTCCATCAGGTAAAAAGAGATGAATCTGGAGCAATACATGTTACAAAGCAGAAGCAACTACATCTGCATTATGATTTAATCAATTTTACAGTAAGTATTCATATTTTATATTTAAGTAGAAAATACTAATATTTTCTAGCTTGGAAGGAAATATGTATTTCTCAGATTAAAGAGACTTGAGATCTCTATAAAAATCAGATTGAGGAGATTTATTTACTCTTAATTATTTAATAATAAATCCAATGTTGAGATACATTTTTGCCACTTAAACCATTTTTCCTGTATTTCCAAGCTCTACTTGGCAGCAATATAACAATTTCTCATGTTCATTATAGTAATAGAAAAGTAATCAAATTAAAATATTTGTAGAAAGTCTAGGATGAAAGTATCTGAATATGCAAAAATACACATAATGAACAAGGTAGCCGTGGATGTTCAGAACCTGTGTTAGGGCAATACCTTTACTAGGCCAGCTTAAATCACAAAATTGAGTGTAAACTTTTGAGTTTTCAAGAATTAAATATAAGTTAAGATCAAGGAGATGGCTGATGTTTAAGTCATAAATCTATATTTAGTTATATTTTTGATGGAAACAGCGTAGTTTCCTCAGTTTCCCTCATAGGAATTGACTTCCAGTTCCCCGATTGTCTTTATTGTCACTCTTTGCATTCCTTCCGGTTTGCCTGAATCCCCCTTAAAATGCCTGGAATTCCACACAGTCCTGGAGGTGAGGTCTTCCTTCTGTACCTCTCTTGATGCAGCTTTTCTGAATCCCTCGGGGGTTGAGACATTGCTGTAAAACCTTCAGACTCAATTGCATAGTGCTGCTAGCTGCACTGCTTGAATATTATGGTTTGGAAATCTTGGTTAATATACCATGGCATCACTGTTCTAATGCAAATTGCTATTTCTTCTGTTTGCTTTCTTCTAGTGGCTGAATTCCCATACAATTGTGCTGCTAGACAGTGCGGAAAAGTTACACGTGATAGATCGTCACACACAGGAGGAGCTTGAGACTGTAGAGATATCAGAAGTTCAGTTAGTATACAATAGCAGCCACTTCAAATCATTGGCAACAGGAGGCAATGTTAGCCAAGCATTGGTATGGCCCAATTCCGTTTTTCTTTTGTAGTATTCTTTTCTGAAATTTGGGGTGTCTTGAAATTTTACAATACCAAGAGGTATAATTTTTTGTTTCATTCTATATATGGTGGCTGCTCTATCTGCTGTGTAGTGCAGTGTAACCTGGGTCCTGCTACACTGTAAGGTGATATGCCACTCTATTACTGGTTGTAATAATAAGGGGCATTCCTTTCTCAAGGTGTTGTATAGGAAATGGTTTTAATATAATTTCACACTGTAACTGCGTGTATATACTTTACGATGTGTTGTTGATACATAGCCATCATGTGGGATGTCACATCAAATGTACCCATGATGACAAATATAACTTTTGAAAGCCCCTCACCATAAAGGTTAACCCAGTTTTACTGAGCCTTGTTGCTAGCACTGGTGTAAAATTCTATGTGCAGCTGGGTACATCCCCACTGTAAGTGACTTTCAGATGTTACTGTAGCTGTACTATCTACTTGAACCATGGATCTACAGGAATATGATTATCTGACATGTACAGTCAGGACCAGAAATATTGGAACAAGGATAACTGTTTTGGCAGTTGGCCTCTGTACACCACCACATTGAAGTTGAAAGGAAACACACCCAGATGGGAGCGAAGTCAGGACTTTCAGCTGTAAAATAAGGGGTTTGACAAAAGTGGGGCATGAACCATTCAGGAAGTACAGCCAGTGGCATACACACACACACCCATCGTTGGTGGCTCATAAGTAATGGAACAAACCAACACCATTACAAACATAAGGATTGCCTTTAATACCTGGATGAAAATCTTTTGCAGTCAATGACTGCCTGAAGTCTGGAACCCATGGACATGACCAAATGCTGAGTTTCCTCCCTCGAGATGCTTTGCCAGGCCTTCTGCATTAAATAAAAATATTCTGTGTTTCTTAGGCACTGGTGGGTGAGAAGGCTTGCTACCAGTCAATCAGCAACTCTGGTGGTCAGATTTTTTATTTGGGTACAAAGGTAAGTCTGTCCATGTTTATTCTCCTTTATCATTGCGCTTATTATTTATTGGGCCTGCTAGCTGAGTAAATCACCTGCCCTTTAGTCAGGTGATTTAATTCAGATACATTTTCATAACATGATATGAACATCTCTACATAGATTTGTTCCGTTCAGGTAACACAGCAAGCTTGAATTAAGCAAAATTAGTAATGAAGACTTTTGAACTGTTTATCGCAGCTGCTCTAGAGAAGGAAAGAGAAAGAAGAACACATGATTATGAGACTTTGGGAGATTGTTATTGTCAGCAACTGAAAAATAGTCTTCTTTGACCTGGACACCTTTGAGATACATTGGTTTCAACTCCAGTAATTCCCCAGCCACAATAGGAGAAAGCAAATTTAGCCTATGTGTGAAAAGTTGACTCACCATCCTTGTGCTACTTAAGATGCCATAATTATTGCTAATAGACTCTCAAATAAATATGTGTTACTCACCCATTTTCCTTTCTTCTGCTTTCAGTCTGTTCATGTTCTGACACTGAGGACCTGGAGGGAGGTAAGTGAGGAGAGAAGGAAGAAGTTACCTTTTTTTTCATGGCTTGATGAACAGAGCTGTCTGTGAGAGACATTTTCAGATTAAATGTACGGATTGTTGAAGAAGACATCAGTATCCTTACTTCAGTGTATCATTTTTACTAATACAACATCTTAAACCAGTGTTTCTCAAACTTGGCCACTTTAAGATGTGTGGACTTCAACTCCCCAGAATTCCCCAGCCAGCCAGTATCTCCAGTGATAACCTGTCAAGTTAATTCCATTCGGAATTTGTCTTGTAAAATTTATTTCAGATTGAAAAAAATGCATATATAATTATTTTAATTAGTATTGGTGTACTATACATCTGGATTTTAGATTATATTACTTTACGATTCTTCAAAATTGCTTAAATTTCAGTCTGGCTGGCAAAACAAGATAGGAATTTTTTAGAATTATGCATCCTTAGATGATGATATGATCCAATAGTGACTGTTAAAACCAATTAATTTGAATCAGTTCAACAAATGGCAAAACAAAGGTTTTGATTTTATCATCCAAATCTGTCCAGATTGGTAACTGTTTTTAAAACAAAGTTAGCTAGTTGGTTTTAATTTGAATTTTAAACAAAATACTACTTTCCTCAGAACAAGCTTTTGGAATGCTTAAGACAAAAACAGAATCATTACAACTTTGTGTTCAGTTTATATTATCCATGTTCTCACTGAATATTATTTATCTATATTTCTGTCAGCCTCCCAGGTAGACCAAGCACGACAAGTTGAGCTAATTCTACTTTACTGTAAGGCTACATTAGCAGAATCTTGCAAGTCTGAAAGTACAAATCTGCCGTCTCTTTTTAACGGCCTGATAAGTTAGGGTGGAACCTTTCTAAGTTTTTTCTCTACCTGTTATGCAGCTGCAGACTCCTCCCCCTTTTATCTGATCGTTCCCTAGGCAGCATCTCTTCCCCTTATTTCTCAGGGTCATTTCCACATACCAATACAATTTCTGACATAATTTTTAAAATGGTTATTTTGTACTTTTTTCTTTAGAGGATCGATCACCTTCTGAAACAAGAATGTCTTAATGAAGCATTGGCTTTGTCATGGTCCTTTCATGAAGGGAAAGCCAAAGCTGTTGTGGGTAAGTGTATTTGCATCTAGTAACAGCAATCTTTTCTGCTCCTGGGTGCCATCATTTGCGTTCTTATGATAGTTTGGATGATTTCCTACAATCTCCCAAAAATCTCACAAGCTTTTTTTATTATGAAACATATGTAGGGTCCTTGGTGCTCTCTGACCATGGTTGTTTTCTTGCAGACATTTCATTACCCATTACCCTGTTTCATTTCTTCTGCAAAAAACCAGCCAAGCTCAGAAAGCACCAAGAACCCAACATTCAACCCTGAGCTACATGTATTCTCTACTATTATAAACATACAGTATTTTATTATGGAGGACCAGAATGCCTCTTCAGAGCCTGGTGAGTGCTTTGTTGTTGCTGTTGTTGTTTTTTCCTTTTTATTATGTTGTTATAAATCTAGATACATTGTATTGTTTCATTACAGTGATGTTTATGCAGTATAATATGATTAACATTCTAAAATTTAAATAGCTTAGAGTATTGAGAAGAGAGAAGAGAAAAAAATATTCCATCAATATTAATTACAATTTAGGGTGTCAATATTACAAACAAAATTATTTGGCTTTTTCATCCAGAGTTGAGTATAACATTGAAAAAAGCAGCACTTCCCCAGTCGTAATTACCTTTCCCGCAGCAAGCTGGGTACTCATTTTACCGACCTCGGAAGGATAGAAGGCTGAGTCGACCTGAGCCAGCTACCTGAGAACTAGCTTCCGCTGGGATCGAAATCAGGTCGTGGGGAGAGTTTCGGTTGCAATACTGCCGCCTACCACTCTGCGCCACACGAGGCTCTGATTACTTAATATTAAAGTCTCCATTGTATTGTTACTTGGTGTGTGTATATGTGTGTGTGTGTGTTTATTTACATGTTAATGAAAGAAAAAAACAGATAAACAGAGCAGATTTAACAAGAATTAAAATACCAAAAAAGTAGGGGGGAAAAGGAAAAAGGAAAATAAAAAAAGAACTATTGAGTTTCTGACTCCCCCTTTTTTATATATCTGCTAATTTGCAATATTTGTAGATGTTTAGACCCCCTTAGAAGCCAGGCTATAAGTGATTATACAACAAATATTTTGATGCAATTTGCAGCAGTTCCTTTTTCAATGTAATATTGAACTTTGGATGAAAAATTCAAATAATTTTATGCTTGTAATATTTACATCCTAAATTGTAATTAATATTGATAGAATACTTTTCTCTGTTTTCAACACTCTAAGTTATCTCAATAATAGAATGTCAATAATCAATTAATAATCTTCAATTAATATTGTATAAACATCACTGTATTGAAACAATACAGTGTATCAAGATTTATAACAACATAATAAAAAGGGAAAAAAGACAATGAAATATTGTTATTCACCTGGATAAAGGGAAAGATAGCAAGAGTAATCGCAAAAACTACAGGGAAATTAGCTTGTTAACTGAACATGGAAAGGTGTTTGGCAGAATTCCAATCAAAAGGATACGAGAGATTTTATTTTTTGTTCTTCAGCATGTATGAATGTGGGAAATAATGTTTGTTATACATTTTGTTGATTTAGAGAAAGCATGCATTAAGTGAATAGGCTTGAATTATGGTATGTTTTGTTCAAGTGTGGAATTCCAGTTGGTTGCTGAATGTATTGAGTAATATATGGTAGAAGTAATGTTTGACAATAAGTGGCATACTTAGCAAATGGTACAATACTGGGCAAGGAGTAAATCTAGGTTGTTGATGTTCCCTTGGTTGTTTGAGTTATTTGTCAGTAAATGTTATAGTATAGGTGTGTTGCTTGGGAACATTAATGTTTGTATGTGGATGATGCAGTGTTCTTGGATGGGAACCCAGATGATTTGGAGCAAATGTGAGATAGGTTGTATGTGGCAACAAGGAGTATGGATCTGAAAATTAATGAATCAAAGAGAAAAGTAGTGGTGTTTGACAGGGAAAATGGAGTGAGCAATAGCAAATTATTCATAAACGATGAGCAAATAGATGAATTTGTGTACTATGGTATAATGCTTGCTAAAGGACGGAAAATGCATGGAGAAATGGACAGTATGTGGTAGAAGTGTGTGCAGTAAAACAAGTGTGTGTGACAGGAGAGATAGCCTGAAGAATAAATGGGTGCTGAATGAATGTGGATTGAATACAAAAGAAAGTGTGGAAGAAGAAGTACATTGAGGTGGTTTGGTCATTTAGAGAGAAGGTACAGAAACCTGCACTTTCACTCCTCTGCATAGTTTCATTAGCTCCAGTCCACAGTATCAGGCTCTCTTAGTTTCACAAGCATATATCTAGTTTTTTCCCCATCATTTGTTACTTCATGCACTGTACCATTTACTCATCTTACATATGAAGTCACAATCTTCCCCGTGCCGTGGTTGTCATTATAAGGTTGCGTATAATGACTTTGGACAGACAAGGCCTTTACATATCACTTTTGAAAGGGCATAAAGGAAGTTACAGTATCTGTTGTGAATAGCTAGAGGTGACTGAAGCGGTTGCTATCTTGTGTGGAAGTTGTAAAAACTAGGAAGGTTAAGTTGTATGCCACTGCTTCTGAATTTAGCGTGCAAAATGTAAATGAATGTTATACTGGCTTTGATGATGTATTATAATAAAAAGTCAATTTTCTGAGCTCAATATGGTTAGAAGGCTGTAAACACTTCTTGAACATAAGAAATAGCATATAAGTTCACTTCCACCATTGTAATTCAATTATACCCGGATAGTTTGTACAAATTATAAAACATTAAACATTTGTTATTATACTTAAAACTTCATAGGAGATAAGGAAATTGCTTTTGTTTGTACCCTGGCTTTGAAAATTAAAAGACTTTTGTTTTTGAAACAGGCTTATCTGGGGATGAACAAAAACGGAAGGCTGTTATTGCAGATAGAGTGAGTTTTTCTTTTGTTTAAGCTAAACTTGTGTTCAGCTTTAGAATTAAATTCCTTTTGTACATTTTTTCCTCTAAGAAATACTTAGGTGTGGGTTTCATTGTGAAAAAGCAGATTTTAACCCCTGCAGTTTGCTATAACTGATCCTTATTTGTATAGCTACATCTTCATAAATGATATTTAAGCTATACTTTAATTAGAATGTCGGTCAAACTACTCATAATATGGATGGTCAATAATTATTAAGCTGTTTTTGGCCCCTGTCCTTTAGGATCCACTATAATAAAGTTTCTTAATTAAGTCTCTCTCCTATGGGAGAGAAAGAGGTTTCAGTAGCAGACCTGAAGAGTGGGAATGGAAGCCCAGCTAGACTTCCATCTGCACTCAGAAAATTGGTTCCTGCAGCCCCTTTCTTACCTTCCCCTTTGGAAATAAAGAAGGGGAGAAGAGCATTCTACTTCTTTTGGAGATCAAGATCTGAGCCAGAAGAAAGTCTGGGGAACTGGTGAATCTTGCCTTGCCTTGCCTTGCCTTGAGGTCTGCTTTAGTAAGCCCTTGGGAAATAATTTCCAAATATGACTCAAACAAAATTCTTCATTGAACATACATGTGTTTATTGGGCAAAAAAAAAAGACAGTATTGTACTGGTGTTTCTGTAGTACTTCTTTTTTTAATTATAAGTATCTCCTTATACAGTATTAGGACTATAGACATGCTCTAATCCAGAGCTTTCCAAACTTTTTATGTTGGTGACACACTTTTTAGACATGCATCATTTCGCGACACGCTCTTTCAGCAGGGCATCATTTCGCGACACACTCTTACGGCAGGGCACAAGGCAGGCACTAGGACCTGCGTGGAATCCTGGCAGGTTTGGAGTCAGCAAGGCACAAGGCAGGCACTAGGACCCACGCGGAATCCTGGCAGGGCTCGGAGGCGACACACCCAGACACTGCAGCCGACACACTAACGTGTCCCGATACACAGTTTGGAAAGCTCTGCTCTAATCTTTTGTCTTTATAGATGGTTGAAATTCTTATCCATTGTGCTGAACGAACCATGAAGAAATGTCCTGACCAGGGTAAAATCCAAGTTATGGAGCAACATTTTCAGGTATCATACTTTAGACTTAAAAACCAAAGGGTGTACAGTTAAACAAAAGAAACAGGAACAATAATTGATTATCTTCAAGAGGAAAAAGAAATTGTGGCCCTAAGCACTAATATTACTATCACATATGTTTTTTCTGGATCATGTCCAATTCATCATATAAACAGAAAATTAATATGAAAGAGGTTTTATAAATATATATAGTTGTATGAGGATGTGAAAAAACAGAAGAGAATAAAGGGGTGGTAAGAATAGATGTGATCGCTTCTGGAACTAGGAGGAGTATAAATACAATGCTTAGATAGCGGACAAAAATAAAACTACCATGATGTGTGTCTTCTTAGTCTAATACAGCAAAATCAGCAAAGAATCCTTTAGTCTTTCAAAGACCAAGAACTCCCTGAGAAGCATTATATACACAACTGTGGCTGTAATTTGAAGGAAAAAGATGGAAAAGGTGAAGATAAAAGGGGAGGTGAATACAGGTTGTTTTAGAAATGACTAAATGTGAAATAGCCATATCATTTCACATGGACATTTTAATGGTGAATAACTAATTAACAGATATCAAGCAGCCTTGTTTTCAGGCCATCAGCCGTAACTAAGGTAAAGGTAAAGGTTCCCCCTGCACATTTGTGCAGTTGTGTCCGACTAGCTTGTTATAATAATGTTCTTTGGCAACTGCTGGTAGTGTTCACACAATACAGTAAACCACAAAATAGCCTCTATTTAATCTGTTCTTGAAAAGTATTCATAAGTTGCTATTGGTGCAAAATACAGCAGCTAAATTGTTAATCAGTGCAAAATACAGTACTGTACTGTAAGATCTGCACTAGTTGCCACTTTCTTATTAGGCACAATTTAAGATTTTGGTATGGGCTAAATTTAAGATTTGGTAAGATAGGCATAGGACTTGATTATCTAAGAGACCACGTCTCCCATTAAGAATCTTTTTGTCGTCTAAGGAGAGGCCCTTCTGAAGACGCTTCTGTTGTCAGTTCCCATCTCCTGGAATGCCAGCAAAAGCTTCTTCCGTGTTGCACCCAGTCTGCGGGGCATATTTCCGTGGGAGCTTCATGGCCCACATTTCTTCAGCCTTTAGAAAATCTGAAAAAGATATCCAGCTTTTCATTGTTAAATGTTCTTAAGTATCAATGTTGGTATTAATTTTTTAAAATATTTTGTTTAGTTTTTAAACTTTTGTTAATTGCCTTGTGTACAAACCACAACAGAAATTGGATTAATTGTGGAAACTGGTTGAGTTAATCATAGGTAGGCATGTCACATGAATAAAGTATCTGTATTGTCAGTGGAGAAATAGAGGTTCATCCCTTCTGCTGTGAAAAAAGTACAAAAAAAAATCCTGCAGTCTGTCGCTCTTAGAAATAATTTACAAGAAACAGTGCCATCCTAATTTGTGAGGAGAGCCAATTTGGTGTAGTGGTTAAGGTGCTGGGCTAGAAACCGGGAGACTATGAGTTCTAGTCCCACCATAGGCACAAAGCCAGCTGGGTGACCTTGGGCCAGTCACTCTCTCTTAGCCCTAGGAAGCAAGCAATGGCAAACCACTTCCGAAAAACCTTGCCAAGAAAACTGCAGGGACTTGTCCAGGAATCAGACACGATTGAAAGGATTTTAAAAAATATGAGAGATCCGTCTTCAGTTTTTAGACACACCCTTCTTCTCAGGATGTTGAATATAGCTGTCCTAAAAGATTCAGTGGTATATGCAAGTAGTTACATTTTCTGTGTTCTTTTTCTGCAGACTTTGGTCCCTGTCATTGTCGATTACTGCCTTCTGCTTCAGCGAACGTAAGAGCATGTCTCATGAATTCTGGCAGTTTTTCCAGTATGCTGCATCTGGATTGCAGTCTGTGCCAGTCTTCTAGTTGGGCTTAATAAGACTGAGATCTGATCTAGCTGTACCATACCACTTGGAGAAGGGCTTCATGCAATAATCAAAGTGCCCCTTTGAACCTGCTTCTTTGCCATTGGAAGTGTTATCTGTGCAGGCATGTGCATCTTCACAGAACCTAGGCAGGATGTTAGGGTGGCTAGGTCAATCTTCAAGAGGACATGGTGCTTCAAAGGCACCTCGTTAATGGATTTGCATAATCTTAATGGTTAAGTGTTCTATAGTCTGGCCTTAGGGCAAATGTACCTGTATATGTCCTGCCTACATAATTTTTAATAATAGTGCTACGTTTAGAAATTGCTTTTGCACAAAATGGCAGGTGATTAAAACAGGCGTCTTATTAAAAAATTACCTTATAACAAGTATTTTCTTCTGGATATATTAAGAAATGAATTGAAACCAACTCAGATAAGTTACAGTTTTTTAGAATTATCTCTGTTAACTTGCCATCTCTTTTTTTCTTCCACAGAGATATTTTATTTGGTCAAATGTATGACAAGATGAGTGAAAATTCTGTAGCAAAAGGAGTCTTTTTAGAATGTCTTGAACCATACATTTTAAGTGATAAATTGGTTGGAATCACAGCTCAAATTATGAAGGATTTGCTACTTCATTTCCAAGACAAGAATTTAATGGCAAACATGGAAGCTTGCATTGTACATATGGATATCACTAGCCTTGATATACAACAGGTGATATATTCTCGGTACTTTATAACATCTTGATGAGTAAGGAGAGTATTCAAAAGTTTTTTTTTTTTAAAAAAAATTAATCCCAAAAATAACGATAAAGACCAAGAGATCCAGCTTCTTGCTGTAGAAAGCCTCTCATACGGTACATATACTTAAAAAAATATATAAATTGGGTGATTTAGAAATGGGGTGGCCAGTCTTAGTGTCACTTTAAGGCTACACGCGCCTTGGAAATTGTGATGTTCCAGCCTTGCGGCAGCTCTTACCAGTTGAGAGCAAACACTGTTTACAATCTTCTGGCTGCAAGCTGCCGTCCTGTGGGGCAAATGGGGTAATTCCGAGCATTTTCCTTTCCTGGTAAAATGCTCTTGAGCTTCAGGAAAAACCTGCCTGAGCCCAAAAAACCTGCCGCGTTGTCAGTTCTGCCCGCGGAGCCCACGAGCACAGCTGTTCAGTCTGCCATATCCCCACTGGAAGTCTGTACCATTTATTTATTATTTATTAAACAGATGTATAAGGTCTCCCAACTCACACCTGGTGACTCTGGGTGGCTTACAGAATTAAAAACCATAAAAACACAATAGACACCCCCCGGCAGCAGCAAACACATTCATACCAGCCACTTGATTGGCTCTGAAGCAGCTTGGGGTCCCCAGACCCGTTGACAGGACCACGTCTTCAGGGCCTTCCGGAACAGGAGGGGGCCAATCTTATATCTGGGGGAATAATGTTCCAAAGGGAGGAAGCCACTACGGAGAAGGCCCTTTTCCTTGGTCCCACTAGATGTACCTCCCTAACTGAAGGGAACCGCAACATGCCCTGCCTCCCCACTGTGGTGGGCCGGGTGGATGTAACTGGGGAAAGGCAGTCCTGCAAATAACCTGGCCCCAAGCCATGTAGGGCTTTAAAGGTGATAACCAGCACCTTGAATTGGACCCAGAAGCAAATCGGCAACCAATGCAGCTCCCACAAAAGAGGTGATACATGGGCAAGTCTAGGCTTGCGCAAAACTATGCAGGCCGCTGCATTTTGAACCAATTGAAGCTTCAGGATACTTTTCAAGGGCAGCGCCATGTAGAGTGCATTACAATAGTCCAAATGGCAGGTGACTAGGGCGTGGGTGACTGTGAGAAGGGCCTGTTGGTCTAGGAATGGGCATAGCTGGCGCACAACATGCAGTTGTGCAAAGGCTCTCCTGGCCATGACTGCCACCTGCTCTTTGAGCAGGAGTCGTGAGTCCAGAAGAACCCCCAGATTACTTACAGGGTCTGCCTGTCGGGCAGTGCAACCCCATCCAAGACCAAAGTTCATACCTTGAAGTGAAGTATGTGCAGAGAGGCTAATTTGCACACAACGTTTAGCACATTTAAAAATCTTAGACTTTGTTTTGTTTTGTTCCTAGGTTGTCCTTATGTGTTGGGAAAACCATCTGTATGATGCCATGATATATGTCTATAACAGTGGAATGAATGACTATATTACTCCAATGGAGGTAGGAAGATGTATCTTGAATGCTAATTGATGGTTTTGAATTAGGATGATTCTTTTAAAAATTCCTTTTCTTCCCAGTGTAATTAGCTAGAATAGCTTGTAGATCTTGATATTTTATTTTCTTGTTGATAATAATTTTGTTTTGTGGCAATTGTTATTTATTCTGAGAGAGAGAAAAATCTCTCTCTCTCTCTCTCTCTCTCTCTCTCTCTCTCTCTCTCTCTCTCTCTCTCGAGAGAGAGAGAGAGAGAGATTTTTCTCTCTCAGAATAAATATACACCTGTTTCCATCCTTGCGGGATCCTTGATACCACTTTGTAGGCTTTTCTTTTTGTTTTGTAAAGTTTTCCATGTTACTACCAAGTCCATTAATATCTGTATGTGACAATGTGCAAGAATGTTTTGTATATGATAATTCTCAAGAATGAAAACCAGGAATCACAAAGGAATCATTGGTGTGCTAATTTTTTGTCCTCTCCCTTCATTTTTTTTTAGAAATTGTTCAAAGCCATTGCTCATCCACTTAGTGCTGGAAAATCTCTCTCAGGTATACTATGTTTTATCAGTACTTTTTATGTAGAAGGTTTTCTTCTTATATTGTGGGTCCTTTTTTCTCTAATAACTCTTATGAAGAACCATACCACCCATTACTATTTTTTTATTCAGTATATCCATCAGATTACCTCACCCAGCAATTTCATGTAGATGTTAAACAGGAGAGTTGAGACAGTTGAACCCCAAGGGTACCCCACAAGTAAGGGTCTGAAGGCTAGCCCTCTCCCCCCTCCCCCCTGCCAACACCAACTGGAACTGAGTTGAGAGAAAGGAGAACTACCATAAGCACCATAATACCCTGCCTTCCACTCCTAATCCATGTAGTTCTCCCTGAAGGATGTGCTCCAAAGCACCCTTTGGAATAAAACCCAAGTGCTGCATACCATAGTGAGCGGATAATTTTCATCAATCTGGTAAAACATTTTTATGTTCTGATTGCTGGTATTTATTCAATTTGTACTTCACTGTTATAATTATTTTATTATTTTATTGTACTGTTTTATTGTTTTACTGCTTTATTGTATTTTAACAAATGTTTTATTCCTATTTTATGTAAACCGCCCAGAGTTGCTCTCTGAGTGAGATGGGTGGGGAATAAATTTGAGGTAGGTAGGTAGGTAGGTAGGTAGGTAGGTTGGTTGGTTGTTGGTTGGTTGGTTGGTTGGTTGATTGATTGATTGATTGATTGATTGATTGATTCTCAGCCCACCGGTTTTCATTCACTGGTAATTGATTTGCTGTGTCTGAGAACTGCTTCACTGGGTAGCTCTAGGAATAACATTTATTTGAGAAAATAACTTTTATATATAGACTTGCATGAGTGCCTAATCTTACTCAGACATACAAAAGTTAAATAACTTGCTAAACCTTCATGAGAATTGAAGTATTCATGTGTGGGACGCGGTGGCTTAGCGGGTTAAACCGCTGAGCTGTAGACTGCCGATCAGAAGGTCGGCAGTTTGAAACCCCGTGCAACGAGGTGAGCTCTCGTTGCTAGTCCCAGCTCCTGTCGACCCAACAGTTCGAAAGCTTAGCAAGTAGATAAATTGGGTACCACCTTAAGTGGGCAAATTTGCTAGCGTCCTGTCGGGAGTCGGCCACCGAACGGAAGATCTTCAATGGCGGCGGCGACGGATCCCGAAGCAGTAACATCTACAGGACGTCAGCAGCCGGCTCCGATGCAAGGCACCGTGGGACATGTAGTCCAGTAGCCACGGAAGAGTCGGTTCCCTTACCCCTTCCCTTAGCGCGCGGATTAATGGATGTAATGTATAAAAATGAAATGTATACATGTATGTAAGCAGCCTAGAGTTCTCCGTTAGGGAGGGGATAGGCGGGGTATAAATATCAATTTAAATAAATAAATAAATAAGAATCACTGTTACTAATTGGAGGAGATGCTGAGGTTAGATGGGCCAATATATAAGACAGTTTTGTATATTTATAACTCATGCACAAGGTTGTGTGTGTTCTATTGTAGTATAATACTTTTTAAAGAAAAACAACAGATAGGATTGTACTCTCAAGACTCAAAGCCCTATACAGTGATAGCTATTTACTACATGTAAGAATAGAGTTAGTTTTCTTGACTTTATCAGTCAGGCTTGGAAAGTTGTGTTCTTCATAAACTTTTGGAAGCACTTTAATATTTTCATGCATTGAATTTGGTACAAACATCTCTCAATTTATCAAGTTAAAGAGGTAATAGAACCTTGATTTTGATACATGGCCTTATTATTGCAAGTCTGCATACATTAGACTTTTTAGTATGTGTTCAATTTGTAAAATCATCCACAACTTTTTTTTGCTTTTTCATAGATGAGCAAGTCATTATGGGCAACAAACTTCTTGTCTATATAAGGTATACTTCTTTCAACAACAACATAAATTAAATATGTTACATAGCTATATGAAATAGAAAAATCCTGCTGTGCAGTTTATGCTGATGTAATATTTCAATAAGAGAACCAGTTTGGTGTAATGGTTAAGGCATCAGGCTAGAAACTGGGAGACCGGGAGTTCTTGTCCTGCCTTAGGCATGAAGCTAGCTGGGTGACCTTGGGCCAGTCACTCTCTCAGCCCTAGGAAGGAGGCAAGGGCAAACCACTTCCTTTTTTTAAAAATAGATTTTATTAGCTTTCAAGAGAAGAATAAAAACTACAAAAAAACAAAAAAGTACAAAGAAGAAAAAAAGAACTAAAAAGGTGTGAAAACACAAGAGAATTTTTCCCCCAAATTTACAAAAAAATGTGGCTTCCAACTTTTAACAGCAAGGATACAGAAAAAATTCCATAATCAATCTCTTACTCTATATTAAACCAAAATCACATTATTTCTATAAATCATTCCACTTTGGCACATAATAAAAATCACTAAGTACAGTTACTCCTCCCCCTTATATTAAAATTTTAAAAATTCATATAAACCTAAACATCTTTCTCCCCTCCAAAAGATAACACATATTTAATTATTCCCTTCCTACCACTATTCTGTACATTTCTGTCTACTAAAATAAGAATCAAATTAAAAAGCACATAGATTGTCTGTTATTATACTTGATAATACAACAATTTTAGTAATCTTAATATTAATAAACCCAAAGAACAAGGACAATTCAAAACAGTAACCTTAAATCAAATAGTTAAAACCATCCAAATGAACACATTTTTAACCCTAATAATCTTAATCCAAATCTTTAAAAGCAAATGACATCAATCAGACCTTTAAGGCAAACCAGATGAACATTCTTCAACCCTTTTTCCACTTCAAAATAAACCAGAGCATTTACATATCCCCACAATGTGCACATAGCTTTTCTCTTGAAAAAATCAAACAGCCCAACTGCCCCCCTCAAAAATTCCAGCTTCTTTTCATGGCATTCCACCAGAAAGTCAATTTCACTTGTGGCTTGGAGATCTCTCTCTCCCTTAAATTTCTCCAAGTCCGCTATCCGATCTTCATCCAGCATCTCAATAAAAATCCCAAGCTCATTATTAAAAGAAACATTTCTATCGCTGTTGAATTCCTCAGTTTCATCCACCACATCCCCAACCTGATGACACATTTTAGACCTCATATTTTCCACAATGTCCTGAATATGTAACCCACCCAGAGTCCCTTGTATGAGAGATGGGCAGGGAATAAATTGGAATAATAATAAATAAATATCTTGCATAAAAACTTCGTAGAAGTCAGAAGAAATCTGTTTAAAATCTTGGTGGAATTTAAATAATAATTTTTTTATTATTTATTTTATTATTATTTATTATTTATTTATTTATTTATTATTATTTAAATTTTTATTTAAATAATAAAAAATTCACAATTAAAAAAACAGTGGAGCAATTCAAACAACCTCCTGTACAATAACAATGCCATACCATTGGTAAGCACTGACTACAGGAAAGCTTCATAAGAAAATGAACATGAAAACAAAACTCATCATGCAGGTGATGATTTCAGTGATATATAACTGTCTGTGATACTAATAACTTTATAGTCATTTCTGAATGGAGATGGGAAAGGGAGTCTGCAAAGATTCTAAGAATCTTTTTCCTATAGTTATTCCAGGCTAGTCTGTTCAACACGCTCTATTATTTGTGCCAAGAGACCTTTCATGGTAATTCCTATCATTAAAATCATAGCCTATATGTTCTGATTGTGCATGACAGAAAGCTAAGGAGAGCAAGAACATTGTCCTATAAGCCTTAATTAAGTAATGGATTGCTTGACAGGATTATATATTGCTACAGATGTACTAGGAATGAGTGCTCCATCTTTCACTGACAAACACAACAGTATAGAGCTCCAAGCTGTGTCTGAGATAATAAGCTCCAGTCCAAGTTTTTGTCTTTTTTCTGCTGATTATTTCTGTACCTTTGTTGGCTGAACTGAGCAAAAAAAAAGTTACACTAACAGAATATGTTGGGGTGTTTCTGATGACATGCAGCATGCAGTCCTGGAAATGATATTATTTCTAGCATATGACACTTGGCTGAAAGGTTAAATCTCAGTCAGCCTAGCTAGAGCACCAGATGGCACTATTAATTTGCTTAGTCTCTGACCATTGCTATTAGCTATTAAAAGTATTGATTTGATCCATTAGTAAATAATTAACGAATCGGTAAAAGCTGCTGAATCAGTTTCTGCATATTGGTCTAATAATAGGATTGGAGAAAACGGGATTCTGTACAGATTTAAGGCTAAAGAAAATAGCTAAAATTAAAATGTATTAACATACAAAGCTGATGATATTGTTGCTATGATCCAACTGCCTCTGTCTTTGAACACTTTTGAGTAAACTATTCAAAGCCTTCTGTGTTTTATACAGTGATAGCTATTTACTACATGTAAGAGTAGAGTTAGTTTTCTTGACCTTATCAGTCAAGACATTTTAAATGAATTTTAAATGAATATAGTAGTAGCTTAGAGATGCAAATATTTGTACTGAAGATTTCAGTGTTTGGTTGCATGTCATCTTCTAACGGTAAAAAACAATTCCAGTAATATTTGGATTGCTCATTGAAATTTATTTTACATACAAATGGTTTGTGGGTAGATATATGAACAAGAACTATTTCAAGAAAGGACTATCTTATTTTTCCCTGTTTGCTTTTTTATTGTGTGAGAATATACATCTGATACTACTTCACAGAAGTAGAGGTTATACAATACATAAACTAATAGCAGACTGTTCTTGAGTGCCTATCAGTACAGTATGTATATTTTGGCTATAAATGGTACAGTATTAGCAGTCCTGAAGATCCTCAGAGTCTGTAGAAATAATAGTTTGACAAAACCTTTGTGGGCAAAGCTTTCTCAAAGTAAGTTAACTTAGGACTGGCCATGTTTAGGGGACTAAGAACATTGGCAGCGAGTGGAGAGACAAAAAGCTGTGAGATTCAAAGTGCCTGGAAATCTGAACAAGAATGTTTCAAATGTGAGTAACCAGAGAAGTAGCAAAGACAAGGGCGTAGAGGGCCTTTCTCATTTATATTTAGGCTCACATAGTAAAACCAACTGTTAGTTTAACATGGTGGTGTAGCTCTTATTGTCTGTATTTCCTTACAGCTGCTGTTTGGCAGGCCGAGCTTATCCATTGGGCAATATTCCTGAAGATCTGGTACCGTTGATTAAAAACCAGGTGAGTTTTTAAAAAAATACTCTATGAAAATCACCAGAGAAAATGTACCTTTAAAAAAGAAAAAGTTGTACGTGCTGATACGTTTGATGAGAAATTAACATTTCTTAGAGGTGTAATTTGTGGTAGGCCTTCTTTCCTCTATGACTGAATAGTATTTCTGGCCCCAGTTATCACAGCACTAACAGTCTTCTAAGCTTAACCTTCTAATCTGCTGCTTCGTGTTTAGAATTATATCATATAGAAACAAGATGCTCTGAAACTATGTGATGCTAGAGAAGCAATACTGCAGAAAGCATGAGCAGGGATGCAGCACATTTTTAAAAATACAATATGACAATTTCACCCAAATGTTCTATTATATCTTTTTTTTCTTTCTTTTTTCCTCCTTTTTATTATATTATTGTAAATCTTAATACATTATAACGTTTCGACACAATAATATTTGTTCCGTATTAATTAAAATTATTGACATTCTATTGTTTAGATAACTTAAAGTATTAGAAATAAAGAAAAGAGAAAGAAATATTCTATCAGTATTAATTACAATTTAGAATATCAATATTAGGTAGGTAGGTAAAGGTTTTCCCCTGCACAGTCGTGTCCGACTCTAGGGGGCGGTGCTCATCTCCGTTTCTTAGCCAAAGAGCCAGCGTTGTCTGAAGACACTTCCACGGTCATGTGGCCAGCATGATGCAAGCGGAACGCTGTTACCATCCCACCGAAGTGGTACCTATTAATCTACTTGCATTTGCATGCTTTCGAATTGCTAGGTTGGCAAGAGCTGGGGCTAGTGCGGGAGCTCACTCCATCATGCGGCCCTCAGGTCTCGAACTGCCAACCTTCCGATCGACAAGCCTGGCGTCTTAACCACTGAGCCATCGCGCCCCTAATATCGATTTTTTTTTAATATCGATATTACAAGCATAAAATTATTTGAATTTTTCATACAAAATTGAGTATAACATTAGAAACATTCTATTTATATCTTATTCTTATTAAAGAAACATACATATGAATGTATGAAATGTTTGATTTAGAATAATTCTGTAATAAACATAATAGGCTTCAATTATGGAATGTTTTGTGTGAATATAGAATTGAAGATTGGTTTAGTGAATGCGCTAAGAGCAACATACAGTATGGTAGAAGTAAAGCACATGGGAAAATAAATTAGATGGTTAGCAAATGTTTCAGCATTGAGCAGGAAGTAAGACAAAGATGTGGGATGTCTCTTTGATTGTTTAATGTATTTATGGATAAAACACAAAGAATGTTTGTCATTCTATATCTCTAGCTCTAGCTCTATATCTATCAATGAGTGGCAGTGAACGTTGGATATGATGGAGGAGGGAGTATGTGTCAAAGTATTTATGTATCCAAGACTAAGGTGGTTGTGAATATGAAATGAAAGATTGCAAGTTGTACTTAAATGGCATATTAACTAGAGCAAGTAGATGAATTGTGTATCATGATAGAATGTTTACTAAAGATGGGAAAATTTTAGGATCTGCAACTACTCTCAGAAAGGTAGTGGTTAGTATGTGGTCTGTTGTGAGGAATGAGTGCTTGTTGAAAGAAACAAAAATGACTGTTAGAGCAGGCTTCTGCCCACCTTGTTATAGGGAAGTTAGAATTGGGTAGGTCAGAAGAAACATAAAAGTTGATTGCAGTGGGGATGGTTACTTAAGAAGTGAGTGTGGTAAAACAAGAAGAGATTCTTGTTCAAGAATTAATAGGTGGTGAATAAATGTGAATTGAACACACAAGTGAGTGATCACAGGAAGGAAATACATTAAACTGGTTTTGTCAAATGAATGAGGATTGAATCACAAAATAAATATATGGAGGAAGAATGAATGGACCAAGAGGAAAGGGATGACTGAATAAATTGTAATTGGATGGAGTTGATGAGATCCTCCAAAACAAAAAGGTGAGTAGTTTAAAGAACAAAAGGCAGAGTATGAGGAAGGGGATGGATGTGGTAGATGCAAATAAAAAGCTATGGAAAAATATAATGTGATGTAAACTGAATTTAGCTATTTTTATATTCCTTGTCTTCGCTTTTTTTTTTTGACATATTATTTATTGCTCCTTTTCTGTGCTTTGTATAACCTTGCTTACCCCAAAAGGGAATAATGCAGTGAGCATGTACTATGCATGTGTATGCTACTTTTCTGTAAGATAATGCACAGATACTAAATTTATTAATGTTGGCAGGTGTCTCCATCATAGCTTCTGATTTCTCAAAAGCATATGATTGAAATGATTGTCTTTTGCACTTAGCCATTCTTTTTGTTGATATCTGATAAGTTGTGATCATCTGGCCAAAAGTAGTCTTTTATCTTCCTATTTTTTGTGGTTCCCCAGAGCTGTTTTCATACATATTTAGGATTCATAAACAACAACTGGGAGGTTTCCTATATTATTTTTTGTTTTGATTAAGTTTAGTTAGTTTTAAAATCTAGAGACAAGGATTTCACTTAGCATTTTAAAGTGCCATTTCATTAGTAATATTTGATAATGTTCTGAAAGTAAGACTTATCTGGCACTCATTTGCTGTTTTCTTAATAACATGACAAATAATTTAGAAGTGAAGAATTCCTCCCCCAAAAAGTTGATAAATGTCAAGCATCATTTCTATACCTCTGCAGAAAAGTGTTACCAATATATGGATTACTGTAATGAGCTCTACATGGGTCTGCCATTGAAGAGTATTCGGAAGCTTCAGTTGGTGCAAAATGCAGTGGCACGGGCAGTTATGTGTGCACCTAGATCTGCGCATGTTATACCACTATTCCACGAGCTGCATTGGTTGCCAATTTGCTTCTGGGTCCAATTCAAGGTGCTGGTGATAACCTATAAAGCCCTGCATGTATGGGGCCGGGTTATTTGAGGGACTGCCTCTCCTCAGTGACATCTACCCATCCCATCAGGTCCAGCAGAAGAGGCTTGTTGCAAGTTTTGTCCACTAGAGTGTCATCTGGTGGGACCCAGGAGGAGGGCCTTTTCTGCCACTGCACCCACCCTCTGGAACTGTCAGGCCCAGCCCAAGAATGACAAAGAATCAGTGCAGTCAAACTTCAGTTCTTTATTTGCTCATACCGTATAGACAGAATCTTGCCAGACTAAAGCTACTGTACCTAACCTAAGGGGAAATAACCTGGGAGAGCTCTAGGGCGGGGCTATTCTGAACCTCTTAGTTTTCCCACAACTGCCCCCTGGACTATGTCTCCTCTTATCTCTTCCACCTTCTTGGAATGTGCTCCCTCCTTCCTGAGAACCAGCGGCACTGCTGAAATCCACCACAGGAACATCATTGCCCCCAAGGTTTGGCTGGCCCCGACCTTGCTGGCCTTCTGGAAGGGCCTGAAGACCTGGCTTTGCCATCTGGCCTGGGGATCAGAGAGTGGTGTGGAGCCCATGTAATGGCTGTACTGTTCTTGAATGGCTGCGCTTTCCCAGTGATTGTACTGTAGGGCTTTTAGTTGTTTAACTGTTTTTAATGTTTGTATTGTTTGTATGGCTGTTTTACTTTTTTACTTTTTTGTATTGTTTATGTTTTAATTGTAAGCCACCCAGAGTCACAAATCTGAGATGGGCAGCTATATAAATTGAATGAATGAATGAATGAATGAATGAATGAATGAATGAAGACCTCTTCAGAATATTCTATCTTGCGGTGTCCACAGGATATGGTCAAAAAAGTCAAGATGGTGGCTGCAACAGTATGATTGAAGCCCTGCCCACTTTTATGTGCATTGCACATAAGACACCCCTATATTACACCTTACTATACAAATTGATATGTAACCTACTTAATCAATTGGAACTCTTTATTGTAAAAATATGCACAACTTTGCCTGTAACTTTGACATAAAGTCATACTACTGTGACGTTTCAGTCTGTGATATCAGTAGTCATAAACATGGTCCATGTTGGGATGTCTCAAGTCCACAATGGGTTTTTGTTCTTAGCAGAGCCCAGATAACATAACTACAGATGAGACAAATGCGTGTTCTCAGCCTGTGCTGCTAAATCACAGCACTTCTCCACTGCTTAGAAAGGAGACTGCATCTGTTTTGAGGCACTTTGAAGTGCTGTATCATCTTAAACACAATCCAGTCAGTTTCACTCAAAAAGTTTAGTATGCATTACAGAGTATTTGTAAGTTAGCAGGAGGGAGTGAATTGATGGGCCCTTTGTTACTCAAAGCTCTTCTGGCTTGCACTATGAAGTTAGAGGGGCATACCTTTTTTATTTTTATCCCCAGTAATTTTTTTCATTAGTTCCAACTGGAAGAAAATTCCTAATTCTTGGGCTTTCAATCAAGTAGAGTAGTAGTAGATCAAGTAGAGTCTTGGAATGCTCTTTTGGGAGATCTATCACAGCAGGAGTCTCAATCTGTGAAACTTTGTTTAAATACAAGTGGAGCATCAAAGGTAAATTAATGTAAATATGATGTTGAAATTTCCTCATAGGCCTGACATTTTCTTTTTGCAATGTTTGACCTGTACTTCAGCAAATTCTTCTTTTTCCTTCTGTTTTAAATCCTGCTAGCAATGTTTTATCTTGTTTTCTTGTTTATCCCAGTGAACTAATTCATGTGCAGATAGAGGTTAATGTGGAAAAATAAGCTGAAAGGCAAATGCATTTGCCAGAGTGCCTTTTGCCAGAATTCATTGTTTAGGAAGCCAGTAGTAATAAGCTCAAATACCAATAAGGAGCAATTAAGTGCCAGTGACTGTGAAAACTAATGTAAAAGAAACCATAAAACTTCTTGTCCAGTGATTCATATGTTTTTTTTAAAAAAAAACTCACTAGTGTTGGAAAATTCATTTATTTTTATTTATCAGATTTTTATCACCGCCCATCTCCCCCTCAAGGAGGGACCCATTTCTGTTTCTTAAGGAAAATTCCTGGAACTGATATACTTGGAACTGTTAATTCTGGTATTTATACACAGTTTGAGCAAAATCTGTATTCATTTTACATTTCAGGTCTTTGAATTCCTCATCCGTTTGCATTCAGCTGAGGCCCCTACAGATGAAGAAGTTTACCCCTATATACGTACGCTGTTGCACTTTGATACACGAGAGTTCCTTAATGTTCTTGCACTGGTGAGTGGAAATGCTGATTACAAAAGATAGACAGTCTTATCATCTCTTGCATGGATTTAAAGAATGGTGGACAATATTTTGGCAACTAGAGACAATTATTCCTTTTAACACTGAGGATCATGGTGGGCATGGTATCATAACGTCTTCCAAATGGAAATTGCTGAATTTTTAGAGTGGGTTCATACAAAGTTTCAGGGAGGTGTGGACCACTTTTACCAGTATTATGAATTACCTTACTCCTTGCTTGTCTTTAAAAAAACATTATAACAATATACCATCTTCCCCAACCTGGATATTTTCCAAATGTGTTAAAGGACACATTAAAACAGCATGACCAAAAGGTGGGAATTCTGGGACTTGCATCTTCATCATATCTGGAGATTGGGAAAGATTAATTTTAACACGTGATAGGATGGTATTTTTGAAAACCAGAGGCTACCCTGTCATTAGATACAAGAATAGAAATGAGACAGTCATGTTCTTTTAATTACCCTTTTTGATATTCAAGAATAACTTATTAAGGCTTAGAGATTAAAGTCTCTAAGAGCTTGAAGGGATGGGACAGGAGGATGACATTTTTCTAGGTTCTTTCATGTTATTTTCATGAATGCACATTTTCTATTTGATTCCCTCTCTCTGGTTCAGTATTGTCCTTTACCATGATTTCCCCTTCCTGCAAGGAACTTACAGGACAACAGACAACAACATTATTCTTTGTAAATGTATATAGGTCCTTAACTGGGACAAGACAAGGAAGTCCAGAGCAGAGTTATGATGCAGTAGTATTGCATCAGGCCCAGTGGGATGGGACCTGCTCTCCCTTGCTTACAGGTGCTACGTGCTTTGCCTCTCCCCCAAAAGAAGAGTGAGGATAACGTGATAATTAGGGTAGGGTATCCCTGCCACTGAACCATACACAGATGGTATCTAGTTCTAGCCTGGCACTACCTTCAACCAATCCTGTATCTCCAACTGTCTGCCAGTTACTCTCAGCTTCTCCATTTCACCAATATCTGATACACTCTGCATATCTGAAATCAGTTTATTACTAACACATAGCATCAAAATAATATTCTGATTAGCTGTGATGCAACCCAAGGATTTCACAATTCTAAAGTCTAGAATTATATATTAGTATATAATTATGTTTTCATCAGGAAATATTTGTGGCAAGTTTTAATTTTCTAATTCATTGTTTGTGTAAATTATTTGTTCATTTATTATAAGCTGGTGCCACATTTATGATCTAAAAATGTTCCTAAATGTCTTATTGAGCCTTCCAAAAAAGAAACAATGTATCACAGAAAAGATGTTTCCAAGAACAATAGCTAAACCAGAGCTTTCCAAACTTTTCATGTTGGTGACACACTTTTTAGACATGCATCATTTTGCGACACACTCTTACAGCAGGGCACAAGGCAGGCACTAGGACCTGCGCAGAATCCTGGCAGGGCAGGTTTGGAGGCAGCAGGGCACAAGGCAGGCACTAAGACCTGCACGGAATCCTGGCAGGGCTCGGAGGCAGCAGCAGCTGCGACACACCCAGCCACTGCAGCCGACACACTAACGTGTCCCGACACACAGTTTGGAAAGCTCTGAGCTAAACTGTGTCTAGACAGAGCAAAACACAAATGTCTTCAGAGCCTACCTAAAAGAAAATAAAGGAGTGGCAAGATACAGCTTTCTAGTTAAAATACATGGGAAGAAGCTATGATATACATACATTTTGGGAAGAAACTACAGTTAAGTCTGAATCAGCCACCCAAAATCTTTTCTAACCTCAATATAGCTGCTGAAAATCTGTAAATAATGCCTTTGAAACCTACCTTGGGGGCAGGCTCACATATACAGTGGGTCCCACTCTCCTTCATGAGTAGCTTTGCAATAACTTTGACAAACATACTGTGGCTATAAGATTGTATGCAACCCTTTGGATTGAATGGAAAATGAGAAAGCTACAGTTAACCAGAAAGCTCTAGTTTCCAAGCAGGGTTGAATGGTTTCTATGCAACCCAATATATGAGTTAATTTCAACTTCTTAGTTGAAGGCCATCCATTGTTGCCCCTGATTCAGAGATGACTGTAGCTTCTTCACAAAATTTATGTATGCTGTGGCTTCTTAAGCCAAGTTTTTATTTTTAATGCTATGGTGTATAAAAAAAAATAGTTGTGCTGCTGCATCTTTGTCTTATATGTTCCATTTTATGACAATAACTATGTCAAATTTTGCTTTTTTTTCCTTTTCTTCCAATGTTGTTTTCTGATAAAGACATTTGAAGATTTTAAGAATGACAAGCAAGCTGTGGAGTACCAACAGAGAATTGTGGACATATTACTCAAGGTAAATTTCCTTTGTTTTAATGGTGAACATAGTGAAATATGGGTGACTATCTATCTATCTATCTATCTATCTATCTATCTATCTATCTATCTATCATTAATTATTTGGATTTATAAATTTCCTTTGTTTTAATGGTGAACATAGTGAAATATGTCTGTCTGTCTGTCTGTCTGTCTGTCTGTCTGTCTGTCTATCTATCTATCTATCTATCTATCTATCTATCATTAATTATCTGGATTTATAAATTTCCTTTGTTTTAATGGTGAACATAGTGAAATATGGATGACTATTTATTTATTATTTGGATTTATCACCGCCCATCTCTACCATGGCAGACTTGGGGCGGTTTGGACTAAACTTTAAACTCTAGACTTTTGGACTAAAGGTAGTCCTCGACTTATGACCATTCATTTAGCAACCGTTGGAAGTTAAGATAGTGCTGTAAGAAGTGACTTATGACCGGTCCTCACACTTACGACCATTGCAGTGTCCCCTGCGGTCACATGAGCAAATTTTGGGCACTTGGCAACCAGCATGTATTTACAATGGTTGCAGCGTCCCGGGGTCATGTTATCATCATTTGTAATCTTCCCAGCCAGCTTCCAACAAGCAAAATCAATGGGGGAAACCAGATTTGCTTAATGACCATGTGATTTGCTTAATGAACGTGGTGATTCATTTAACAACATGATAAAAAAGGTCGCAATATCGGGCACAGCCATGTGATGCCTCACTTAATGATTGCATTGCTTAGCAATGAAAGTTCCGGTCCCAATTGTGGTCGCAAGTCAAGGACTACCTGTATGTAATCTCTACCCCACAGCCCAGACATATGAAGAATATGGGAGATTGTTGTCACATGTAGTACACAACCAGTACTTGCCAGAAATTCCTGCAGCTCCTTCAGTGTTGCTGTAGGCCTCTTGGCAGCCTCTCAGACCAGTTTTCTTCTTGTTTTTTCATCAATTTTGGAGGGACATCCAGTTTTTGGTAATGCCATTATTGTGCCATATTTTCTCCACTTGTTGATGACTGTCTTCACTGTGTTCCATGGTATATCCAATGCCTTGGAAATTTTTTGGACCCTTCTCCTGACTGATACCTTCCAACAATGAGATCCCTTTGATGCTTTGTAAGCTCTTTGCAGACCATGGCTTTTGATGTAAGAGGCAACTGAGTAAATGTCAGAAAAATCCTACTGGAACAGCTGAACTTTATATGGGCTTGATCAGAGTCACTTTAAAAATAAATGTATGTTAGAAGAAATGAAAAGATTGCAACTGTGTCCTCATGGTAGTATTACAATAATATTTCAGTTAAAAGGCCCATTTTGTTCAATGTCCCCCAAACTACATTGTCTTAGCTTTTGAGTTTCTTCAAATTTTAACCAGATTGTATGCCTGTGTGTGCATGTGTGCACATGTGCATATTTTGGTGACATTGCAGAACCACTTGATGGAAATAATAAGGTTGTCAACTATCCCAGGCCAACTATTGCAGTAAGATCCAATTTCTAGCAAATAATCTATTGTTGGTATTGTGTGCTATTTTTTCCCACCTTTATGTTCATGTAACCCAAAATTATCTTGTTCATATTATTTCTCCTCTCTCCAGGATACAGTTATTTAACACCTATAATCTTAAAAAACACAGCTGACTTTACTGCAGCTATAGATATCTATTTACTGTATTGTTTTTGCCATAGCATGCCGGTTACCATGTAGAATGCAAATTGTTCATAATATACAGATCTCTAGGTATGATAAATGATGACCATTCCACATGATTATGTCCACATTGCTGATATGTTAACAATTAGAAGTTGATATACGAAAACATAATAACTAGAAGTTTTAGTGTGGCATTTATGAAACATGTTATTAAATTCTATAACATCGTGTAAGTAATAATGTTTGTGAAATATAAAATGCATATAATATCAAAATATATTCTGTGTAATAAAGGAATAGGTATAAGAAACATGATGTGTATATGTGTATTACAGCAAATTTTGATTTGTTGTAAATGAATTGAAGAAATGTTGTGCTTCAAAAGATAAAATGCTTGGTTGCTCCTTAGTGAGAAAAAATGAGATTTCCTCCCCTATTTATTCACTTCCATCTGCCTGCCTGCCTGCCTCTTCCCACTGTTCAGTTATTTATGGTGGGCTGTTGAATTGTTTTGTAGGTAGTTCAAGCAATGCCCAGTGCTATCCCACTGATAAGTTCAGAACAATGTCACTGTGACCTGCAAGATAGAATAACGCTGCTTCTTTTTAGTGATGCAGCTATATCTGCTTACAGTGATAAGCTTTGGGTGAACATCTCCTTAGAAACCTTACATGAATTAAAATTTCCCTTTAGAAATTTTGGCTTGGTGGATCTGGGAAGACACAGTAATTAAGTTCTGAAATTTTTAAATTACTTTTTTGTACCCACTTTATCTGCTAGCTGTGTGCTTTCCAAACTGCCGCCGTTGGCGACACACCAACGGCGGCAGCAGTGGCGCGGGGGCACGCGTGGCAGGGGCGTGCTTAGTGTCAGTGGGGGGTGCGGCAGCGGCGGCGGCAGCCTCATGTTTTCCGCTAAAATGCGGAAGCACTGATGGCGCGCCACTGCTGTCGTTGCTGCCACCGTGCACGCTGCCACCATGCGTGCCCCCATGCGTGTCCCCATGCTGCCCCCATGCACGTCCACTTCTGGGTTATGTTGCGACACACTAAACTGTGTGTCGCAACACACTAAAGTGTCGCAACACACTAAAGTGTCGCGACACACAGTTTGGAAAGCTATGTGCTAACTATTAAATACTGTGTTTTGATGGCTGTTGACTCCGGCCGTGAAAGCCTTCGACAATACACTGTGTTTTGAGTTTTGCTGTCCTCTGCATCCCAGGTGAAGATATGTACTAACCTAATACATTGAGATTAATACATTTATCTGTTTTGCTCCCTTCTAGGTTATGGTGGAGAACTCTGATTTTACCCCATCACAAGTTGGATGCCTCTTTACTTTCCTTGCACAACAGCTTGCTAAGCCAAACAACACATTGTTTGTGAATAGGATGCTATTTGACCAGGTAACATGGAGTACCATAATTGGGATGGAGTGGAATTTTTATTCTAAAATGAGTATGATCTTCTACATTCAATTATAAAACAATTGTGCTGAGTGTGATGGCATCTAGTTTGTAATTCCTCTATATACTGTTTCAGAAATTTTGAGATAAATTACAAAGATTTGAAGGCAATTATTTTACAAAGGATATGTGAGAGAACTAGGAATGCTTAAAAAGAGTAAATACATGTATTGGTTTCTTGATGCTGAATTTGCACTTCACAGCATTAAGGTGTTTTGGAAACTGGGCTTCTATCCCAAAATGTTATCGTGATCTCTATGTCCTTTTCTTTACCTAGAAATGATACAGTAGATAAGTTTCTAAGATGTGATAGTGTGCTTGAGAAATGGAGCAGAAATATGGGTTCTTTTTTGCCCAGGTCCTTGAATTTCTCTGCAGTCCTGATGATGATTCACGACACTCTGAAAGACAGCAGGTATGAATCCTTAGGGTAATAATTCATGCTGTGAAAATGATTCATGGTTAAGGAAAAAAGGTCATTACTAAAAATGACCATACTATAGAGCAGAAATGCTGAAACTGGAACTCCACATTGAGAAACAATCAGCAGCTAGAAAACTACCAACAGCTCATATATTTCATGAAGGCGTATTAACAGTTTTCAGAATCACAACATGAATTGTAGCAGTTCAGACTCTTCACACCAAAACTACAAATATTCGGTATGATCAAATGCAGCCCAGGATAACATAGTCTGGTGTTGCATTATGATATGATTTTCCATAGTTAGGTTGCTACTGTCACAGTTAATACTAAGAGAGTTTATTGCAGAGAAGTAGGTTACATTATCAAGAGGTGTATATTTCTATGTATATAGTGTGATTTTTACTTCAGCTTGGAGATGCCAAATCCCCTCTAGTGGAGAGAAAAGTGCTGCATTATATCAGAAAGATAGGGAGTTTAGGGTTCAATTACTCTCTTTCTAGACTTGATTATCCAATTAAAGTTCAGAAGAAGGGGGAGACATGCAATTGTAAGAGGAATAGAGGGCTGAAGCATGGAAATGAGATTGTGACAGTCTATATATGAGTGCAGAATGTGGTTGGGAGGAAAATCTTACATGATATTATAAGAAGCAGGTAAATACCCTGATCATGCTTGGGAACAAAAAAAGCAAAGATGTTTAATCAACTCCTCCAAAATTATAGCTTCCTTTCATGATTTCATCTCTGATCAAGATACATATCTAAGACTCAAAAAATTATAGATATGTTGTCCACAGGCAGTAGCTGAGAAATTCCAAAATTAAATATCATCTCAGAAAGAAGGTCTCTACCTATGTAAATATATATTACAATGAACAAGCAAAGCTTGGCAGAACGTAGTTTATCCCTTGATGTCTGAAGCCTGTTCATATATAGGCATAATCTTTGATTGTACAGGACAAATGTTGTGGGGTCTCTGAAGGATTTTAACACAGTATGTATTGTAATATATTGTGCTAATAGGTTCTTTTAGAATTGCTTCAGGCTGGAGGCATAGTGCAGTTTGAGGAGAACAGACTCATTCAAATGGCAGAAAAAGCTGAATTGTAAGTTTCTGTGTACCTTTTCTGATTCATTTTACTCCTTTACATCCATCCCTAGGGCCAGGATTTTTTTAAAAAATGTTATTGTATTATTAAAAAACACAAATAGTATTATTTTAAAACACAATACATTGTATTATTGGGTACAGTGGTATTTATACAATTATGACTGGAGATTATTAACGCTCTGATAATTTTGATAATTTAAACTATTAAAAATAAAGGAAAAAAGTTTATATCGATATTAACTATGATTTCTAAAATATTAATGTTAATAAGCATAAGGTTTCGGACACCTCTTCACGGAACAGAAACCAATGCATGTTTGTAAACCGCCCAGAGTCCCCTTTGGGGGAGATGGTGCGGTGATAGAAGTTTAATAATAATAATAATAATAATAATAATAATAATAATAAGGTTGCTTAGATTTTACATCAAAAGCCGATTGTGGCATTAATCAGGATTTTACCACCAACATTTGGCAGTGAAATGACTTATTTGTGGAAGATTTTTTTTTCTTTTTTCTCAGCGTTAAGAATGAGAATAAGAGTTAGAGGCCCCTTGGGGGCATGTTCACAGTTTGGGGGTGTTAAAGGTAGAAATGAGATGTTTTGTCTTCCAGTCCTATTCCCACCCTTTATATTCCTTTAAAAAGCCCAAAATATTAGTCCCGTTTATCTCCTGATATCATGTCACCTGAAGGTATTCTGTAACCCTCAAATTGGTTAGGACAGCATGTTTTAGACCTGGTCAATAAAACAATGTCTACCTGTCTTAACTACTTCTCAAGTCACTTTTATGTATACTTACAATTATATTCTTATATTAATGAACAGTTGTATACATATGATTTGAGATCTATCTAATTTTTATGTCAGGATTTTAACCAAGAGAATCTTGGATCTCTGGCCTTCTAGAAGGTGTGTGTAAGCATCTGTGAAGATGAGTGAGATGGGCGGTGACTAAATTGAAATATAAATATAAATAAATAAATATCTGATAATTACTCTTCTTATAATTTCATTTTTTTTGTGGGGATGGATCCTTTTGCTTCTTTAACTTCATCCAAAGTGAGGCTGAAATCCTTTATCTGCAGAAGATAGATAGAACTAGAAGGAAAAAAAATACTTGAGGCGGTTGCTTGGCAACTGCTTTCAGCTGTGAAATCTGCGTTCATCCTCATTGCCTTGTCACTGCAGCTGCACCTCAGTACTTAGCACAGTATATTGTATAAAACTGTGGCCATGAGATTAAATTTCTGGTGATTACAACTTGACCTACATCTTACTTCTCCAGATGTTGAAACATGTCGAACTGGTCTCAGTCTGTTAGCTTTAAGATTTGTTTTTATAACTGTTTGATTCTATTATCGGGCTGCTGGGAAATCATAGCAGCATTTATGCTGTAGACTTGAACAAAATATCTGAACAAGTTTGTCTGATTAACTCCCTACCCAGGTGCACTTTTACAACAGTAAGAAGCTTAATATAAACCGGAAAATGTCTTGGGTTCAGCTCTATATTCACAAAGAAGTTGGTCTTCTTTCCAAGTATCCTTTCATAGGATTTCATTGGTATAGGCTAGCAAGGGCTATTTTGTTAATTTGCCTTTATCCATTTAACAATGCTATTTAAAGTCATTGTTAATATTTTTACATGGTACAGATATGGTACTTTAATTATATTGCATAAACCAACTTATAAATGAAATTAATGAATAATGTTTATGTTAAAAATAGCTAACTCTTTAAGTTAAGTTATCCCCCAAATAAATATAAACTGTAGAATAAAACTGCTCTTAAGCCTGAAATATCCCTCTGTCCTCACTAAGGTCCTGGAATTCCATTGGTAATCTGGCCATACATTTCCATGATCACTGAACTTAAAGAGCATTTGTAACTCTTTTGCCCATTAAAAAACCCAAATCTCATTGAAGCAATGCTTTTATTATTATATTAAACAAACTTTTACAAAATCTCTGCTTTGGAGTTTCAGGCAATTCAAGTTAGGAAAGCAAAAGGGGAGGAATGATTATTTATAAATCTATTTGTCTTGTATTTATTTTATGAGGCTTATATACTGTTCTAGTCACAGCTGACTGAGCAGCTTATGTACCTCATTCAGTAATTAAGTTAAAAATTGTACAATAACCATAATAAAGAAAAATAACAACAACAAAAATCAAAATCCTTAGCACCAGGCATAACACTTAACCGAACAATCATTCCCCTAAAGGAGTGGTCCATTTCATCCTTCATATAAGGCTTGTTGAAATTGCCAAGTTTTAATGGCTTTACAGAAACCAAACCCTGTCCTTTGGGACAGCCTGATCTCTGGGAAGATGCTATATCAGAGACAGGAAGCCACAACAGTGAAAGCCTGCTTCCATAGGGACATCATCTTTCAGGCAGAATCCACTAGAAATTGGCTGTTCTGAAGATACTGATTACGTTATTAGATGGCATTAGATAGCCTCTAGGAAAGCATGCGCATCTTATCAAGTACAGAATATTATTAGATTACAGTAAAAGCTCTCCCAAAATGTATTCTTTAAAAAAAGATCCTTCTCCACTGTTTGGAAATACAGATTCCAGCTGTTAAGGTCAAAATGCATTTCATTCTGTACATAGACATACCGTGATAAGAGAAAATTTGTGGACGCTTTAAAACTATTTTTAATCCTGCAGTACTCCAATGTGATCTGAGCTTCATCTAAGTCCAATTAATTCATATTCTGGTTGAGCAAATGATGCAAAGAACAGTGCATTATGTCATGTCTTTATCAAACATATACTGAACCAACATTGTCTATCTTTGTTAAAAAAAATGCCTCCAAACTATTATATAGGATTGATGAAGAGGTATAGGAAATGTTTGGTTGAAGTCATTGCTGCTGAAAGAATGCCATCAGTTACTAAATCTAAACCCTCACATCCTTTTTCCAAAGAACACAGTGCATGTTGGCTCAGTATATTTAATAAAGGCATGACATGGTACACTGTTGTGCGTGTGTGATTTGACAATCTTTTTATCTTTTATCTTAGATGAAGTGCAGATTACATTGTGGATAACTGTACTGGATCATGGATAATTCTAAAATGTTTACAAATTCTCTTTCACCACCTCATACCACTTAAGGATGGAATTGAGAAAAAGGGATCAAGGAAGAGAATAGGATGAGTGGCCACATTCAGACATTCATCTACGATTCATGAATCTTTGTTTAAAAAGACATGGGGCAGTGCTATGGCTAGGTATGTCAGTGCATAAGGGGAGAAGCAAGTGGTCATGGCTTCATAAAGATACTTCCATTTTAGGAGGGATTTGAGCTGCTAATCTAAAACATTTGTTGTTCCTCCCTTTGGATATGTCTGATTTTCAGGTCTACCTCCTACCTTTTCTCTTTTTCATAGATGTGGTATTAGTGTTGCTTTAAATATGCCTGCCTTGAGTGTTGTTAATTTTAAATTTAAAAAAACAGGGTATAAATGCTTTACACAGATTCAAATTCTGCATGTAATTAGTGTAATAAAGCTCTAGCACTAGTTGAACTTTCTTTAATTTTCTCTAGTGCTAAGTAACCAAGCTCCTTTAGGTCACAAATACAATTAACTGATATTCCCAGAAGAAAATCAGGCAGGTAGAACACACATACTGTAGTTAAATTCTAAAAGAACTGGTTAGGGAAAGATAGGAACAGCAGCTCTAATATGTGAGGCAGTTTAGATTAGATAGAGGAAGCACGTGTGACTCCCCCTCCTTCCCTTTCTCTCTCATGTTAGATGTTTGTTGTCTCACAAGATACATTTCTGATTTTAAAAAATGACAGGCAATAAAGTTTATCAATTATGACATTAAAAATTGCTGACACAGCTCAAGCTAATCTACAGTATTTATTAGTATGTCCAATATTGTTATTTGTGCCTTCAAGTCAGTATTGATTCCTGGCGACTGTCTGGACAAGTTCCTGCAGTTTTCTTGACAAGATTTCAGAAGTGGCTTGCCATTGCCTGCTTCCTAGGGCTAAGAGACTGGCCCAAAGTCACCCAGCTGGCTGTGCCTAAGGCGGGACTAGAACTCACGGTCTCCCTGTTTCTAGCCTAGTACCTTAAAAACTACACCAAACTGGCTCTTTTCTGTCTAATAAGGAATCTATATGCTACTAAAACTCTTGTGTCTGTTTGATTGTTTGAAACCTTCAATTGGGTGAAATGGTGCATCATAGGGCAACAATTTTTAAACTAACGTACCTCAAATGGGCTAATTTGATGGCCTTTTTTAATTTGAATGGCCCTGTGGAATAACTTGTCCCCTGAGGTGAGACGGGCACCCTCGCTCCTGGCCTTCAGGAAGTCTTTAAAGACCTGGTTCTGCCGCCTTGCCTGGAACGAAGGAAATAATAGTTCCTCCTGGGGGTGGTTAGCTTAGTAATATCCTCCTTTTAAGAACACACCATCTTTTGGAATTTTTTAATTTATTTTTATAGTAGTTTTTAGATGTATAGGTTTTTAACTTTTTATATTGTGATTGTGGGCCGCCCAGAGTCTACCATGGTGGGGATGGGCGGGGATAAATCCAAATAATAAATAAATAATAAATAAATTTATGGAATGCATACAAAATCTGGGACCCATTACTCCAATGGGATTGAAATTTGGCAAAGTGGTGTCCGCTTCAGCGCCACTGTGTTGCTGCACTGCCGCAGTCACGTGATCATAATTTCCAACGCTCCCTGCCAGCTTCCCACAAGGAAAGTCAATGGGGAAGTCAGCAGGAAATGTCACACCTCCTTCCCCGGCCTTCCTGTGTGGGAGCATGCACCCCGTGCCCTTCTTCGCGGGCCTCCCTGCACTTGTACACACCCACACACCCACTAGCACCTTCCTTGCCGGCCTTCCTGTGCTCACATGCACCCATGCCCTCTTTCCCCGCATGTACCGCAGCACCCTCCCGCCAACTCGCGTGTGGCCTCCCCCACCCCCCTGCGGCACCCCTGCACTTCTTACCTGGGATTTCCTCTGCTTCCCCCCTGCAGTACCCCCGCAGCAGAGGTATCTGCACATCGCACCAAGTCAAATTCAAGGGCAAAATACAAACATGATTTACAGTACAAGTGAGTGTGTGTGTCAGAGAGAAAGGGAATGGCATTAAGGCAACGGGCTAGAAACCAGGAGGCTGTGAGTTCTAGTCCCGCCTTAGGCATGAAAGCCGGCTGGGTGACCTTGGGCCAGTCACTCTCTCTCAGCCCAACTCACCTCACAGGGTTGTTGTTGTGAGGAAAATAGGAGGAGGGAGGAGTATTAGGTATGTTTGCCGCCTTGAGTTATTTATAAAAATAATAAAGACGGGATAGAAAATAAATAAAAAAATAATAATAAAAAAATATTTATAACAATGATTAAGAAAACAGAAATATTAAAAGTGGAAAATTAATGTTTTAGCCTTCATGTGCTTCAATTGCTCTACTGTAAACAACAACTTTTTTCAGAGGAGCTGAAAAAGGCAGAAATCAAAGCATTTTTATTTAAAAGGGGATATATGGATTAAGCCATTCCAGGAATTCTGTAAAAATTAGCATGAATGATAAAAATGTTTTAAATAAGCAAGATAAATATTCGGCAATGGATTTCACTGAATTTGGTGGAATTTATGGAAAAGTGGTCAGCGTAGTTACATGATGTCATTTCCAACGCTCCCTGCCAGCTTCCCACAAGGAAAGTCAATGGGGAAGCCGGCAGGAAGTTGGAAGTCGCTCCCGCTCCCACTGTTTTTTTGCCCGCCCATGGTCATTCTGTTTCTCTGTTTAGGAAAGGAAATATCTCTGAAAGGATGACCCAACGGGTCATGGGTTGTCTATATATTAATAAAATCAAATATTAAGATAGGAAAAATAGGACATGTTTTATAAAGTTATTCTTTTTTTCAGGATGTTTATGTCTAAAAAGCAATTGGCTTTAATTCTTTTATTTCAGCTACCAAATCTGTGAATTTATGTATGAACGGGAACATCACTATGATAGGATAATTGATTGCTACTTGCATGATCCATTGAGAAAGGTAATGATACAAATTACAGAAGAAAATTCAGATGAAAACTATTTCATTTTTCAGCAGTTTTTGTATATGTTTGGGGATGGAGGAACTTAATGTTGAAGAATAGGGTTGTTTTTTTTTTAGAAATATGCTAAAATGACACATTAATGATACATTTTCAGTGCCCTGTTGCTTTATTATAGAGTTTCAGCATATAATATATGGAGGATCAATCTTTTAACTAGAATGTTTCTATAATTTATTTATTTCTACTTTTCCCATATATTTCTTAAAGGAAGAAGTTTTCTCCTATATCCACAATATTCTCTCCATTCCTGGGTATAGCACAGAAGAAAAGCAGTCTGTGTGGCAGAAAACTATGAAACATATTGAGGTATGTCTTTAAAAAGACAAATATACATCTAAAGTTCTGTATACTGTACAGTAATGTAGCTGGAGTATCCTAATTTTTTTTTAAATTTTAATTTTTATCCTGCCTTTATTATTTTTATAAATAACTCAAGGTGTTGAACTCATACTCCTTCCTCATACTCCTTCCTCCTCCTATTTTCCCCACAACAACAACCCTGTGAGGTGAGTTGGGCTGAGAGAGAGTGACTGGCCCAAGGTCACCCAGCCGGCTTTCATGCCTAAGGTGGGACTAGAACTTACAGACTCCTGGTTTCTAGCCCAGCACCTTAACCACTAGACCAACTGCAGGGTGCAAGAACAAGACCATATTTCTAATATTTAAATAAATTTTGTGTCTAAATGGAATGAATCCGATTAATAATAATTAGTTTTGAGGATAGAAAACTTGATGCATTAAACTGGCAGAAAGTGAATTAGACACTTTGGTTCTTCAGATCTTTCACTGTGCAGAATAGTTTAAAGGCACTGGTAATCAAATATCCACAGATGAACAAGACTATTCTTAATGGAATTGGCAAGATTCACTGTGAAAAACCATGATTCGTCATCCTCTGTTGTTCTTCATCCTCTGAAGGAATATTCAGAGTGGTCTCCTCATTCCACAATTAGTGTTGTTATGAAGGCATAGAAAAAAATATGGTTACTGGTGTTTTCATTTGTCCAGCCTTAATAACTGTGTTTAATGTCCCAAAAGCTTCCCCACCCGCGCACACTCCCTCTCCCACCTGGCAGCAGCCACCCCAAGCCCTGCTGCGCCAGTGCCCCACCTCCCCTGCCACTCACACACCCTCGTTCACCCTCTCCCACCTGGCAGCAGCTACCCCAAGACCCGCCATGCTCGCACCATGCCTCCCCACCATTCACGCACCCTCACGCGCCCACCTCAAGCCTCGCACTTGCGCCTCGCCTACCCTGCCACTCGCACACCCTCATGCACCCTCCCTGAGCCTTGCTGCACTTGCGCTGTGCCTCCCCCGCCACTCATGCACCCTCGTGCACTCTTGCACACCTTCTCCCACCTGGGTGCAGCCACCCCAAGGCCCACTGCACTCACGCCGTGCTTCCCCCGCCAGTTGTGCACCCTCCCCCACCCGGCAGCAGCCACCACAAGCCCAGTTCCGCTTGTGCCGCACCTCCCCGGCCACCTGTGCACCCCCTCGCTCCCTCTCCCACCCAGCAGCAGCCAATTACGGGCCTGCCAGCCTGCTTGCAAGCCACCTGGGACTTGCAACTTCCTGCCGTTTTCCCCACTGGCTTTGGTTGTTGGAAGCTGATAGGAAGTTGCGAGGAAGTGCATAAAGTAACAACCATAACCAATTATACATCCAGTGCTTTTATCTTAATTAGATTATAGTCTTTCATTGAAATTTAATATAAAAATGTGTATGAAAACTGGTTAATAACATTGTGGTAAATGCCATGTGTTTTGAAAACACTTTCCTACTGAATACTTATTTAGTATAAAGCTAGAAGAAACTGCTTGAATGTGTGCCTACACAGGGGGCAGTGAGAGTCTTACGGAAATTCAGAATAGAGAATTTAGTATCCTCAGGCAACCTTTATTCTTCGGTGAAGAAAAAAACATAACCACAGAGATATTTATGTCCTTTATCACCTCATCTTACTGTTTTAAAAAAAGAAAGGAAGATTTGAAATGGAATACAGAATTAATTCTGAAATACCAGAAATTGAATTAAAGTTGTATATGTTTAACCCTGCATTCATGGATCTGTAAGGACATTTTTTTCTTTTGCTTAGGAGCTGATATCAGTGAGTCCTTTTAAAGCAGCAGATCTTATTTCTATTCACTTCAGTGAGCAGATTGAACAAATAATTCAGAACCTACAGGTAAAGTTTTATTAAGCAACTAAACTGATGTGTTCTGTTTCACCACAAAATTTAATTTTACACTTTCCTAAACTTAGAACAGCCTATCTTTCAAAACTCTAGAGCATAGCTTTCCAAACTGTGTCGCGACACTTTAGTGTGTCGCAACACACAGTTTAGTGTGTCGCGAAGCGGCGGCGGGGGAGTGCATGGCGGCGGCGCGCGGGCGTGCACGGTGGTGGTGCGCATGGCAGCGGCGGCAGCAACGACGCCAGCGTGCCGTCAGCGCTTTCACGTTTTAGTGAGGCCGCTGCTGCCATGCACGCCCAAGCCGCCGCCGTTGGTGTGTCGCCAACAGCAGCAGTTTGGAAAGCACTGCTCTAGAGGCATACAAATACTTATAATAAATTTTAAAGCATAGTTTCCCCAAACACTTGATAGAGCTGCCCCATGATGAAAGTATGCCTGATATAAGGCATACAAGGCCTTAAATTCCATCTACTGCTGCACTTTCCACCTTGACGATGACACCCTTTCATTGGAAATACTCCAAGTGAGATACTGCTGCTAGCTTTTTAAAATGAAAGCTTAAGGTAATTGTACATCCTAGATTCTGATCCCAACCACCTTTGATACCTATGGGCGAGAAATATTATAAACTAATTTCACTGTTCTCCTTTTTTTAAATCGACATACTACATCTGAGTAGATCAATACAAGATCCTATAGAACACAGTGAGCTTTGCTTATCAAAATCCAAAGGTATTCAAAAGTAACCTTCACTTACTGCCACACACTTATTGGAATGGGATTAGATCCCATTGAACTCAACTAGATTCTTCCAAACCATTTTGCAACTGTGATTCAAAGGTGGAAAGTCAACTGATTCAAAGTACATTTCCCTCTCCATTGCCATATATACATATGCACACTGTAAAGATACAAATGTAATAATTGATATGCCCTTATTATCTTGACATGGAAAGACTGGTACATTAAAAAGAAGTGGGCTTTTTAGGGGAGAAGCTTAATTTTTCTTATAGAATGATATCTCTGTCCCTTATCACAATACTGTACCTCTTATAACGTTCTAATGCTGCTGTTTTCTTCTCCTTCCCACTTCTCTTGTAGTGAAAAAATTGTTACTTTCTTTGTAATGTCTTTGTAGTGTCTGTGTTTTACTAGGATATATTTTCAAAATTCAGACCCAAGCCTGCAATTCTATACATATTTACCTGGGGCTAATGCCTCTGCAAATAAGCTAGCCCTACTCTCAGTAACCATATATAGGCTTGCACTATATCCTTCTATTCTGCACTCATAGACTTCAAAAACTGTATTTCATTACAAGTGGCAATGTGGTAAAGTCAAGTAACTTCAGTAACTACTTAACCTGTTACTTTGAATTATTTTGGGGGGAGAGAGAAAGAGAGAGAGACCTGGACAGAATATTTACTTGAACTTTGCTGCTCTGGCCAGTTAAATTTGTCAGCTAAGACCTTTGTTAAAGAGACCTTCCCTTGACCTGGGCCACTCTCAAGAATTCTGTTTCTGGGAAGGAAGATTGAAAAGGTGGTGTCCTCACAGCTCCAGATGTACCTGAATGCTTTTGATTGTCTTAATCCATTTGAACTGGATTTTTGACTGCTATGTCAATTTTTGACTATACTTTAATTACCTTGTTGGTTGATATATGCTGGAAACTAAATGCGGGGGTATGATTCTGCTAGTTCTCCTGCTTTCTCTGTAGCTTTCAGTAGCATCAACCATGATACCTTGATCTGCAGAAGTATAATAATTTTAAGATGTTCCCACTATCAGAAGCTCATCTTTGTAGTCAGCAGAACAGAGACATCTCTTGTATTGTTCCCAGATTATAGAACACATTCCCAAAGGAGTTGCTTTTGGCTTCCACTCTTAGCATTTAGAAAATCTCTGAAAATGTAAAATTGGAGGAAGAAACATCAATAACCTGTGCTATGCTGATGACACTACTCTGATGGCCAAAAATGCAAATGATTTGCAAGCTCTAGTAGTAGTAGTAGTTTATTAATTGATTAGTCCTGTGACCTTATCAATAAAATAAAATAAAATCAATACAATACAATACAATACAATACAATACAATACAATACAATACAATACAATACAATACAATACAATACAAAGATAAAATACAATAATAAAATACATATGTGATAATACATAGAGTCAGAAATCAGATATATGAATCCCCCTTACAGGATACCCCAATTTGTTCAATGTATTGAGTTCTAATGACCGTTGCCTTAGGGTTAAAAGCTCTAGTAATAAAAGTCAAGGAACACAATGAAAAACTGGGATTAAATTTAATATGAAGATCAAACTAATGACAACAGCAACCAGCCTTATAACTGACAATGAAGATATAGAAGTGGTGGATAGCTTCGGCCTTTTAGGATCAATCATCAACAGTAACGTAACAAGCAGTCAAGAAATATGCCCAAGACTAAACCCAAACATCTGTGACACCAAAAATGGCAATCAATGCGAGAGAGAACATGTCAGCAACACAGTCAAATAATAAAATTCAAGGATAAGTTAAAGTAATACAGATTGGTCAGTTAACTGGCTCTTCATGGGGTTGGTACACATAATTTCTGAGGAGAGTTGTCACAGAGGATAGCAACAAACCTAAGTTTGCAGAATTGTTAGTATCTAAGTATATGCTGCTTTTAAAAAAAATCATTCCCAGCAACAAAATTTTGTATTTGGAATTTTGCAGGAAGATATTTAAAAGAAGTCTGCCCTTGATTTATTAAAAAGAATGTTTTTTTTAAAAAAATGGACTGATAGATGGGAGCTTATTGGTGTTCCTCCAGCGAGAAGATTGGCAGTAGCAATCAACTTGCATTAAAATGGTCTGTTTTCTTCTGATGCAATATGTAATCTTTAAGGAAGATTAAACACGTTGTAGAGGACACACAGAGAGTCAGTTGAGAAGATACTCTATCATATGTTCCAGAATCCCCAGTAGTATTCAGGTGTTCGGTGGCAGACAGGTGGCTGTAATAGGAAGTTTGAGTTACACTGCCATATATTTGAATACCTGCTGTTTGTACCAATTTAAAATAGCTTGAGGATGTTGGATAATGTAATGTGCTTATAGAAGCAGTTGTTTTTGAATTCAGAAATCGTATTATCTTTAAACAGTTGCACATAAATACTAAATGGATTTAATGCTTTGGAACATTCTATTCTATAACTCCTAGATGTATTTTTATTCATATTCATAATAGACCTAGTATACTAAATTTGAGAGCCAGTTTGGCATAGTGGTTAAGGCACCAGGCTAGAAACTGGGAGACTGTGAGTTCTAGTCCCGCCTTACGCACAAAGCCAGCTGGGTGACCTTGGGCCAGTCACTTTCTCTCAGCCCTAGGAAGGAGGCAAAGGCAAACCACTTCTTTTTTTTAATAAGAATTTTATTATTATTTTATTTTCAAGCAAAGGTAAAAGCTACAGAAAAACAAAAACTACAAAGAAAAAAAGAAAAAACTAAAAAAGTATAGCAACACAAGAGAAAATTTTTGCAAAATTACAAAAAGAGGTGACTTCTGACTTTTAGCAGCATGGATATACAACAATATTCCATAATCAATCCCTTATTCTATATTAAACCAAAATCACTTATTTCTATAAATCATTCCATTGGCACATTATTTCTATAAATCATTCCATTGGCACATTATTTCTATAAATCATTCCATTGGCACATTATAAATATCACTAAATACAGTTGCTCTAGATGGGAGATTCCACAGAAGGTGGACAATGACAGGGCTAAGATCCTGTGGGACTTCCAGATCCAGACAGACAGGCAGGTACTGGCCAATCAATCAGACATTGTGGTAGTAGACAAGGACCAGAAGATGGCGGTGGTGATTGATGTAGTGGTGCCAAGTGACAGCAACATCAGGAAGAAAGAGTATGAGAAGCTGGAGAAGTACCAGGGCGTGAAGGAGGAACTAGAGAGGATGTGGAAAGTGAAGGCCAAATTGGTCCCAGTGGTGGTAGGAGCACTCGGGGCTGTGACTCCTAAGCTGGAAGAGTGGCTCCAACAGATCCCAGGAGCAACATCAGAGCTCTCTGTCCAGAAGAGTGCAATGCTAGGAACAGCTAAGATACTGCGCAGAACCCTCAAACTCCCAGGCCTCTGGTAGAGGACCCGAGGTTGAGGAAGACACATACCACCCATAGGGGTAAGAAGGGAATTTTATATATATACACACCTCCTAATCAACTTCCCCCCCAAAGATAACATTTATTTATTTCCTTCCTACTACTATTCTATACATTCCTGTCTACTATAATAAAGATCAAACTAAAAAACATATAAATTGTCTGCCATTGTACTTGATAATACAATTTTAATAATCTTAATCACATTAAACCCCAAACCAGACATTTATTATTATTTTTTATTATACCTTAATAATCTTAATCCAAATCCAAAGATAAATGAAATCAGCCAAACCCTAAAAGCAATCCAGATAAATATTCTTAAACCCTTATCCCACTTCAAAATAAACCAGAGCATTTACATATCCCCACAATGCACACAGAGCTTTTTTCTTTAAAAAATCGAACAGCCCAACTGCCCCAACTCCGAATTCTCTTCAGGAGACCTCCCATACATAATAACCCCTTCTTTTTCATGGAATTCCACCAGAAGATCAATTTCACTTATGGCTTGCAACTCAATCTCTCTCTTTAATTTCAACTCGACTATACAATCTTCATCCAGCATTTCAACAGAAGTCCCGATCTCACTCTTAGAAGAGACATTTGTGTCGCTGTTAAATTCCTCAGTTTCATCCACGACATCCCCAACCAGATGACACATTTCAGACCTCATATTTTCCACAATGTCCTGAATGCCTTGCATAAAAACTTGGTAGGAATCAGAAAGAATCTGTTTAAAATCTTGGTGAAAGTCAGAGAAAGTCTGTTTAAAATCCTCCATGTCTCAAGCAGTAGATTATGGCGCCCCCTAGGAGCTTAACCAGCGAAAGTCGAAGATATGAAAGAATTCTGGAATGTGTTTAGATAAGCGAAAGTGAGATACGCAGACAGTTTCCCAGGGAACGTAGAAGCAGAAAACTGAAAGTTCAAAACAGCCGATTCAACATGTAGGAAAATGTTAATATTTTCAAATGTAGTACAAAAATAACAGGGAGACAATTATTTACTCGCAATCCTCCTTAATATTTGGATGGAAAACAAAGTCCAAAACTTAAAAAGATTTTTTTTTAAATTGATCCCAAAAATAATGATAAGCACCAAGAGAACCCACTTCTCCTTGCTGTAGAAAGCCTCTCTTAGGGTACGCGTACTTAAAAGAAATATAAATTGGGTGATTTAGAAATGGGGTGGTCGGTCTTAGTGTCCCTTTAAGGCTACAGCGCGGCTTGGAAGTGGTGACGTCCCAGCCTCCCAGCTGCTCTTACCAGTTGAGCGCAAACAGTGTTTGCGATCTTCTGGCTGCAAGCAGCCATCCGGAGGACAGATGGGGTGATTCCAGGTGTTTTCCTTTTTCTGGAAAAACACTCCTGGGCTTCAGGAAAAACCTGCCTGAGCCCAAAAAACTGCCGCGTTGTCAGTTCTGCCCACTGAGCCTGCGGGCACAGCTGTTCCATCCACCATGTCCCAACCGGAAGTCCAGAAAGGCAAACCACTTCTGAAAAAATCTTGCCAAGAAAACTGCAGGGACTTGTCCAGGCAGTCTTTGAGAATCGGACACAATTGAACAGATTAAAAAAAGACACTAAATTTATAGGGAAGTCATATGTAGAGTGAATGACTAATCTTTTATCTGTTAAAATATTGTATTAAGAACAGCTGAATCTTAAATGAAGTGCTGTATTCACTTTGCTCTCCCACCCTTGCTTGTCAGGATGAACATTTGCTTTTCCAATTTTTGAAGAGTCTTCTTGATCCAAGGTATGTATACATTTTAATTCTTGAAATCTCAATATTTGTATTAGTATTTGGCTGCAACCTACTGTATATACTTGCCTTTTAAAAATTAGGGAATTCTTGTGAAGGAACAAATTTGTGTCTTGGAATGGGATTTTATCAAGTAGATTGGACTTTTGTGGTATCTGATAATGGTTTTCATTAATTAATATTACATCTACAAGGAATCTTTAACAGATCTGCCATCTATTTTTTCTGGTCCCTGGTGTGATGGAATGTGCCCCAGAAGAGGAGGGTGATGTTATGGAGCTAGGAGCTGAGGGTGGGGAGAGCGCATTCCAGGCTGATAAGCGCAGTAACAGCGTGGAAAGGGGGGGCCGAGGAAGAAAGTTAGACTGGCTCCGCCCTAGATTCCCAAGGGTATTTTCCCCCTTAGCTCAGTTAGGAACATTTAGTTTGGCAAGATTCTGTGTACAGTAGAAGCAATAAAGAACTAGAGTTGAATTGCGGCTCAGCGTTGTTTCTTTGCCATTAACCCGACACCTGAACCCGTTTTTATAGTGTCAATTGACTTTCCTTGTGATCCTCAATAGTGGCAAATGCTTCCATACTGTTGGAGGGAGTATTGAAGCAATTTTATTTATTTATTTTTAATGCGGCAGGTATAAATGTCACATCATACAGGCCACTAGGAGAGAAGAATCAGTCCTACATTACTTTCTTCATATACAGTCTGCTAAAAATGGCTGTTGTATAAAATATCACAACTATTGCAGAGTTGGTTTGTAAACATCTCACTTTGCAGAGGAACCTTATTCTACCATGATGTTTTATTGTACTAGGCACTATAAATAAAAACGTCTTAGCTAATGGAAAGCATTTCATAAAACTTATTATATATTATTATTATTATAATAATAAAACTTATTGTAAACCACCCAGAGTCTACTGCTGTAGAGATGGGCGGTGATAAATTTGATTAATATAAATAAATAAATAAATAAATAAATAAATAAATAAATAAATAAAACCACTTGTAGTTGTTTCTGTGTCAGGTGTGCTCTTGGCTCTCAATTTTGTACATTCTTTGTTACAAGGAACCTCTTACAGAGATTGTATTTGAAAGAAAGTAGTGCATTAATAGTATAACTGCTCATTTGGTCATGGGCAAAAGTGCTCTTGGTTCTCTTTATATACCAAGGCAATCCTTATAGACCCACATTTCTCCTTGCCCGTTTCAACCAGCCTTGTGTCTACTTTAAAACAGATCTCTAGTTAAATTAAATCTTGCAAACTAATCTCTTTGTAATTCCATTCCTTTCAATGTAATTACACCACAAAAAGTTTTTTTTTTGGCAGAATATGCTATCATTAAGTTCTCTGCTACAAAGGCCACAGGCTGTTAGAATGAAATCTCAGTTTTAATAAAATAACATTTGGAATGAGAGAGGATTGTACACACTGAGGTGAAGGCAGATTTTTGCTTGGGGATATCCTCTGTTCTAATCATTGTTAAGTTTATCTCAAACAATAGCAAATCGTATTGTTGTAATTACAATGTATCTGGAAGATGTCAGATTAGGGAAGTCTAGATTAAGTTAAAAATCAATCTATATTACTTCCTCACTTTGTAACTTCATTCATGCAAACATAACTAGCTGTATTTTAACAATTAAGTCACAATTTGCTTCCATTTCCTATTATTTGCCTGCCTTTTCTCTTCTTCACACATCCATTTAACAGTCCGAATGCTTTGGTTTCTCACAGTTTTAGAGAAATCAGTGGAAGCCAGTCATACTATTTTCTCAACCCGACAGACATCAGCAACCAGCCACTCCAAATTCAGTGCCATATAGCAAGTCCTCTCCCTTCTTGTTGTGCACCTCTGTTTTTTTGTGCATTTCTAAAGAGCAGCCAACCCCTATTTAGCTACCTCCCTGCTGCATTTTGGATGGATGTTACTGCTACTCACTTTGCCAATTTCAGCTCAGTTTCTGAGACAGGCAACTGAGCAAGGGTATATTGGAGAAGGTAAGGTTGTAAGTAAGAAAAATGTTACCAATAGGAGTGGTTGACCAGGAAATGCACTGGACCCACCACGATCAGTTTGCTGTCTTCAGGGGGGGAGGAAGGCAAGAGAAACACAGCTCAAGGGGATTTTGCCTCCAAAGACTCTTTATATTCCTCTCCATTTAAAAAGAAATGTTTCATGGAGAATGATAGACGGGGCTTGCTTTAATGGATTTTAGAATTCAGTGCCTGTACTTGTGTATTTTAGTATTTTATTGAAGATTGCCCTATGTTTTGGAGTGAAGAAGCAGGCATCTGGGGGCCCCTGTGAGAACAGAATGCTGGCTTGATCTTGCAGGATAGTTTCTATATTCTTCATTTAATGGTTCTTCAGCTGTTTGTATGGGATGTACCGAAATGAATGACAATAATGCCCATTAAGAACAATGGGAGTTCTCTCTTATCTTTTTCTCATAGGAATACAGGGAACAGAGAAAATCATAAATAAATCAAAAGTGAATAATAGGGTGAAAGCAGGTTTTCAACAGAATGAAACCAGAAAGCAGTATCTTCATTATGTGTTTTTTTGGCATTTCAGGATGATGGCATGTAATCATTCTTAGGAGTTCATCTAATTGTTGAGATATATAGATAGAAAGATTGAAAGATAGATCAACCATAGTGTTCTCATTTGAAAAATTATGAACGCTCTATATTCTATGAATTCTAATAAAATAATACTTTCTCTATATATGAATATGTTTCAATGTGGTTTTATGTGTTTATCACAATATATACTGTAATATGTGTATCTGAAGTGTTTAGGATCTTTTAGGTAGCCAATCTTTAAAAAATGGTTTGCTATTTGTTATTCCAGGGAAGGTATCAATCAGGACTTGGTTCAACTTTCTCCCTCTGTTACCGAACAGTTTATTGAGTTGCTGTGTCAGTATGATGCTGACCAGGTCTTAGAGACTTTGAAGTTCCTGGAGTCCTATAGGCTGGAAGAGACAATTCAGGTAATGTTTGTGAATAGGATGAAACTAAAGGAAAAGTCGGTTTTGTAAGAACTGTTGCTATTCAAATCAATTATATTCCTTTACACAGTTAAAGGAGCTGTAACGCCATATCATAGGCCCCATCTCCACCACATCACACAGTTCTATCAAGCCTATTCTGGTGTCTGTGCATTAAGCGTGGCTTCTCTAAGCTTTAATGAACAATCCTCTGTGGAAGCTGGAACCCAACATTATCAGGGTTCTTGCTCCTGTAGTAATCCTGTGTACCAGCCTTTCTAGAAACTAAACTTCTGTGTGATCAGTGTACATATGTAGACTTGCAAAATTCAGACATCCATCTCTAATAATGAGTAAAAAGAAACTGCAACCTTTGAGGTGAGGCCTACTCCTTCACTAAGCCAAACTTGGACTAGTTTACAGCTAAGTGTTTCTAAGTAGGAAGTTTCCAAGCCAATGTAACTTGAACATGATCTGACCATCTAAGTTGTCAAAAATTCTATACAGGCACTCGTTAGATTACCATAGTTTATCTTGGTATAGTTTTAGCAAGAGCTTCTTCTATTCAGGATGTGATCCCTTTTCTGCTTCAGAACTTTGTTATATTTTTTGGCAATCAAATGTTGATATGTCGCAATTCAGGAAATTACAACTGCTGAAACATGAAGATAGGTGTCTGAAATTAGAAGGGGGAAAGACATTAAAGCAGAGCTTTCCAAACTTTTCATGTTGGTGACACGCTTTTTAGACATGCATCATTTCGTGACACACTCTTACAGCAGGGCACAAGGCAGGCACTAGGACCTGCGCGGAATCACAGCAGGTTTGGAGGCAGCAAGGCACAAGGCAGGCACTAGGACCTGCGCGGAATCCTGGCAGGGCTCGGAGGCAGCAGCAGCCGCGACACACCCAGACACTGCAGCCGACACACTAACCTGTCCCGACACACAGTTTGGAAAGCTCTGCATTAAAGACTCTTGGAGCCTAGCTACATATTTCAGAGTTCTGTATAACTTCCTTTCACTTTTTTAAAAAAATGTAACAAAAACATCTGAAAAGGGATCAAGCTAGGGAAAGGTAGTTAACCTTTTGTAAACTTACTTTTCATCTGAAATTCATTCTCTTAAATTTGCTTCCCTTTCTTCTACTGTAGTGAAAAATATATAGGGTTAATTGTGCCAGGATATTTTTAGCTTAGCAAAATGAGAGGCATTAGGTTGTATGCCCAAAGCTGATCCAGAATATCCCAATACTGAATGCTTTCTTCATACAAATGGCTAAAATTCATGTTTGGCATTTTATGCAGGTCACACAAAAATATCAGCTCCATGAGGCGTCGTCTTACCTGCTCGAAAAGAAAGATGACATTCCTGGTGCCTTCTTAATTATGCTTGAGGTATAATAGATTGGGAACTTCACTTTGAAATGGGGAGGGGGACATTTATTTTTAATTTTTTTAACTAGAAAAAAAATTAATCTGAACCAAAAATTGGCATTGGGGATGATCAAAGTTGTCTGCATTAAAAATCTAGAATTCATTTGGTTTATGTATCCAATAAATTTGAATAAAGCTGCCATGTTTATTTCTATTTTTAGAAGATTGAAAATTGAAAACAGACATTTGTGAGCCCTGCTAGATGTATTATATGTGTAGATATGATGATTTGCCACTTTATGTTTGTCACTGCTGTTCTTGTAACTGAGAGCATAGTTCAGTGAGAAAGCATGGAAAGCACATACTGTGTTGGCACACACAGATGGCATGCATGGTGCCTTATCTGGAGCACAATTGCTGGTTGTGGAACAATCTGTTATCAGGAGTATGAGGTTCTATTCCTAAGTGGGAGTTTCATGTAACTTCCCCTTAGCCCAGGTTACTTCATACCTGAAGTCAAGATGCTGTGGGTTGTCCTATCAGTGTAGCCTCACTTACCTATTGTAATATCATGGAATATAAGGTGGTACCTCGGTGAAGAGCAGCTGTTTTCTGTGGCAGACATATTTCTGATAACTCGTAGATCCGCCTTTAACTCAAGTTGAGGATTTATTCTTAATATAGTTGTATACATTTTTCAAGATTAAATGCTTTAATCCTTTCTCTGTGTTATATCAGTACAGCCAAGATCACTTTGGAGACTGTATGTGTACGTGGCTTTTAACCAACAGCATGTATGGCTCTTTGGAATAGATGGATGTGATATCAAGTTAATTGATCCAGTAGTGGGAGGAAATTAAGAAAAATCCTGAAATAAAGCTTTTATGTCCTTTCTCTGTTCCAGAAAGTACATAGAAGAATTAACTAATTTAAAAATCTTTATGGGACCAGTGGAAGGCAGTGAAGTAGTTTATCTGGTTCTGCTGTACCCCATATATTGCCCTGTACAGAGAAATGACAAATTCCTACAGAAGTTGAAGAAACTGTGGAAGTCTTAGTGAAGAGAAGGGAATAGAATAGGTACCTATAGATACTTTATAAAATGCCTTGTGAACTCAAGTGATACAAAATGTATTTTTCCTAGTGGTTGCAAAGCAAGCTTTCAGCACTGACTTCTGGAGATAAAAGTAAGTTTTGAAACAGATGTTGTTTTTTTATTTCTTATGAAATAATGTTATATTGAATATTTGTGAGATTCAGTCAGAATCAAGACCAGGCTTTCTAGCCATTTATTAAATTTTACTTCTCATTTCCAAGGAGCTATTATGTGCGCACACACACACACACCTCATTTATGTGATTAATACTCTTCCATGTGGATTTTAATTGACTTAATTTAACTGACAGAATAATATCTAATTACTGTTTCCTTCTTAATTCAAGTTTCAGCAGAACTTCCTTCACTAAAAGATATTGAAGATACCTTAGCAAAAACAATTGCACTTTGCCAGAGGAATTCACACAAATTTGATCAGCAAGAACGAGAAGTAAGTATTCCCTTGTGCTCTGACTTTAAAAAAGGGATGCTTTTTGTTTCCCATAAAGCCCCTTTTCTGTAACATAGATTTGTAGCTACCATGACACATTTCATCTACTTTCCTTTCCCATTCCCTTTTTATAAAGTCAAGTATAATATTTCCTGTTGTGATAAGTGCAGCCCCAAGTCTTTCTGATCTACTATTGTTGGTAATCTTTGTTGTGGATTCACAAGGTAAGAAACCAAGAATGTGAGTTAAGGTAATCCCACTCAATTACCATAGAAGAGAAAACTGTGCGAGGCCTTTCTTTTAAGTAGCAGCCATATAACATGTTTTACTCCTTTACTAGAAATACTTTTCTATTATCCCAGAAAAAGCTCAGAGAGGGCTAATTTGTATTTTGATAAGAAATATTGAAAAGTTATTGAGCTCTGCCACATGACACTGTCTATTCTATATACACTCCATCCCCAGTGCACCTTAATACCACCATGCATTGCCCTCCTGTACCTGACTCCAAAAGGTGTGCTATAAAACAGGGGTCCCCAACCCCTGGGCCACAGACCGGTACTGATCCGTGGCCTGTTAGGAACCAGACTGCACAGCAGGAGGTGAGCGGTGGGCGAGTGAGCGAAGTTTCATCTGTATTTACCGCCACTCCCCATCGTTCGCATTACCGCCTGAGTTCCACCTCCTGTCAGATCAGTGGTGGCATTAGATTCTCATAGGAGCACGAACCCTACTGTAAACTGTGCATGCGAGGGATCTAGGTTGCGTGCTCCTTATGAGAAGTCAGAATCCGACACTTATTTTAGTCCGCGCGTGGCCTGCCCATTATTTTATTTACCACTTCCGATGGTTTCATCCCGAAACCATCCCCCCACCCCCGGTCCGTGGAAAAATTTTCTTCCACGAAACCAGTCCCTGGTGCCAAAAAGGTTGGGGACTGCTGCTGTAAAATGTGAGCAGTGAAGTTGGCTGGTGTAGGGAAATTGTGCTGAGATTGTCTGCCACCACGATTCCCTGGGTGTGTTGTAAAATACGAGCTGGAAGGCAGGGGAATGGTGGTAGCAGCAAACCGAGCTCTCCCAATACAGGAGCAGCGCATTGGAAGATGCATTGCATCTAACTCTTAGGTGGGGAAGAAAGCCTGTTTCCCAAGGGGCAGCCAGGCACTCATATTCTTTTCAGGTTATAGTGGTGTGGGTGCTGCTTTGCAGCAGATACAGGCATTGGCATATCCAGGAACAGAAGCAAGTATACTCTCTGTGAGGCTGATGGAGGTATTTCTTGTGCAATTCTGAGATTCCTTTTTGTTTTTAGGCACTATGGTTTCCACTCCTAGAGGCAATGATGTCACCCCAAAGATCTGCAATGCTATTCCATTTCTCTGAATGTAAGCATGTTGGTTTTCTTTGTTCCAGATATCCAAGACAAAATAACAAAGAACAAAGGAAGCTGTGAATTAGTTTTGTTACTCAGCAATTCACTTGTATGTAATATCAGAAATATATTTGTGTATAACATAGATGCCTTTCCTTTTCCTCTTTTGTGATAAAGTCATGAATTTGAACCTGGAATGACTTGATATGAAGCATAATTCTGGCAACATTTTTCATCAGTAGAGTTTCTGGAGCTATTTTCTTTTGCGTTTAAATGTAGATGTTGAGTTACTTTGCCCTCTGCAAACGTAATTTTAATATTGGGAAATCATTTTGAAAATATCACTGATTTGAAATGCATTTAGCTAAGACAGGTGTGGGATGGCACTGTGGAACTCCAAAATTAAATACAAATTTAATTTTAAACATTTTTAAAAGTACCCATCATCTCACAAGATCACCATATCTTGCAAAATGTCAGTGTTCTCATATGAGATTGTGTCAGCATTTCATGTGAAGTTCCATAAAACCTCAATACTGGGATCACTGAAAACTTTTAAGTTTTAAATATTTAAAATTGGTTTTTGTGCTGCACCATTCTGTGAAATTGAGCTGTTTGGTGCCAAGAAGATTGCTTATGCCTGGGCTAAATCACTAAAGAGGTTATAATTCAATTAATCACAAAAGAAAAAATTCACCAGCCACAAACACCATTCCTATTAAATGTATTCACTATTTAGAGACAAAATTAACAGACTTGAATAGCATTCATTCCTGTGAGTTTTATTGTGCTATTTGTTCTTTAGATTTGAAGAACTTGACAATGCAAGTATTGCACAATATGGCAGCATTCATTGCTCTGCCATTAATTTTGCAGAGAATCCTACAGGTGAGTTATGAGAAATGATAATATTGTTACCTTAAACTCTTCATGTGCATTGCTAAGCCACATGTTATGTTGTATTCTCTTTTGCTTGATGTGAAGCATGATACTGGTAATAACAAGTATATGTCAGAATGATACTGTATACCTACTCTGCATCTGGTTTAGTGAGGAATGTGGTAGAGGAGATTAGATAAATTAAGTATTGTTTGTACAGTAGGAAAACAGAGTTAATCAGACATACTTGTACCAGATTGGAATTTTGAGGGGATTATGTAGGCTTTATAGAAATTAATTTCAGAGTTGGTCAAAATGAGAATTTTAATATGACTAAAAATTTAAAGGTAAATTGGGACTGAAACTCAGTGTACTTTTAAAGTTACATGTTTTGTTTGCCTTTTGGTATATGAGTTTTCAAAGTAAATAACGAAGGAGCACATGTTCAGTTCCTGACATCTCAATTTAAAAGGAACATATATCTGGTGAAGTGAAAGACCTCTGTATGAAGGCTTGAAAAGCCAAAGCTCACCAAAACGTGATAACACTGGAATGGGTAGACATACAGTCTGGCCTAGTATAAAGCAGTTTCCTTTGTATATAAAACATAAGATTGTCTTGAACAGCATCAGTGTTGGGGCATAGAAAGGATCAAAGACACTGCTTAATCTCTTCTTTGAAAACTCAAAATATCTTTTCCAAGCAGCTTGTTTTAGTTGCTTTCATAACACTTCTCCAGTGACCACCCCACCTATGAGTTAAAAAAAACCTGAGGTGTGCTTTTTTATATTTTTTATATGTTACATCTCCAGCAAAGGAGATCGTTACCTTGTCGTGGTGCTGGAGCTTGAGCACCTCAATGAAACCATGAGCTAAACCGTGAAGGGACACCCAAGACGGGAAGGTCGTGGCAGAGAGGTCAGACTAAATACGATCCCTGGGGAAGGTAATGGCAACCCACCCCAGTATTCTTGCCATGAAAACTAAATGGATCAGTACAACCAAAGATATGTCGGTATACCATCGGAAGATGGGACTCCCAGGTCGGAAGATGGTCAAAATGCTACTGGGGAGGAACAGAGGATACGTTCAACTAGCCCCAGACGTGATGACGCAGCTAGCTCAAAGCCGAAAGGACGGCTAGCGGCCGACGGCGCTGGTGGTGAACGACGAATCCGATGTTCTAAAGATCAACACACCATAGGAACCTGGAATGTAAGATCTATGAGCCAGGGCAAATTGGATGTGGTTATTGGTGAGATGTCAAGATTAAATATAGACATTTTAGGTGTCAGTGAACTGAAATGGACTGGGATGGGTCACTTCACATCAGATGACCACCAGATCTACTACTGTGGACAAGAGGACCACAGAAGAAATGGAGTAGCCTTCATAATTAATAATAAAGTGGCTAAAGCAGTGCTTGGATACAATCCAAAAAAAGATAGAATGATCTCAATTCGAATTCAGGGTAAGCCATTTAACATCACAGTGATCCAAATATACGCCCCAACCACAGATGCTGAAGAAGCAGAAGTAGATCAGTTCTATGAGGATCTGCAGCACCTAGTGGATAATACACCAAAAAGAGATGTTATTTTCATTACAGGAGACTGGAATGCTAAGGTGGGTAGTCAGACGACACCTGGAATTACAGGCAAGCATGGTCTGGGAGAACAAAATGAAGCAGGACATAGGCTGATAGAATTTTGCCAAGACAACTCACTGTGCATAACAAACACTCTCTTCCAACAACCTAAAAGACGACTTTATACATGGACTTCACCAGATGGTCGACACTGAAATCAGATTGACTACATCCTTTGCAGCCAAAGGTGGCGGACATCTATACAGTCGGTAAAAACAAGACCTGGAGCTGACTGTAGTTCAGATCACGAACTTCTTATTGCAAAATTTAGAATCAGACTAAAGAGAATAGGGAAGACCCACAGATCAGTTAGATATGAGCTCACTAATATTCCTAAGGAATATGCAGTGGAGGTGAAGAATAGATTTAAGGGACTAGATTTAGTAGATAGGGTCCCGGAAGAACTATGGACAGAAGTTCGCAACATTGTTCAGGAGGCGGCAACAAAAAACGTCCCAAAGAAAAAGAAAACCAAGAAGGCAAGATGGCTGTCTGCTGAAACACTGGAAGTAGCCCAAGAAAGAAGGAAAGCAAAAGGCAATAGTGATAGGGGGAGATATGCCCAATTAAATGCAAAATTCCAGAGGTTAGCCAGAAGAGATAAGGAATTATTTTTAAACAAGCAATGTGCGGAAGTGGAAGAAGACAATAGGATAGGAAGGACAAGAGACCTCTTCCAGAAAATTAGAAACATCGGAGGTAAATTCCAGGCAAAAATGGGTATGATCAATAACAAAGATGGTAAGGACCTAACAGAAGCAGAAGAGATCAAGAAAAGGTGGCAAGAATATACGGAAGATCTGTATAGGAAGGATAATAATATTGGAGATAGCTTTGATGGTGTGGTCAGTGAGTTAGAGCCAGACATCCTGAAGAGTGAGGTTGAATGGGCCTTAAGAAGCATTGCTAATAACAAGGCAGCAGGAGACAACGGTATCCCAGCTGAACTGTTTAAAATCTTGCAAGATGATGCTGTCAAGGTGATGCATGCCATATGCCAGCAAATTTGGAAAACACAAGAATGGCCATCAGATTGGAAGAAATCAACTTATATCCCCATACCAAAAAAGGGAAGCACTAAAGAATGTTCAAACTATCGAACAGTGGCACTTATTTCACATGCCAGTAAGGTAATGCTCAAGTTCTTGCAAGGTAGACTCCAGCAATTCATGGAGCGAGAATTGCCAGATGTACAAGCTGGGTTTAGAAAAGGCAGAGGAACTAGAGACCAAATTGCCAATATCCGCTGGATAATGGAGAAAGCCAGGGAATTTCAGAAAAACATCTATTTCTGTTTTATTGACTATTCTAAAGCCTTTGACTGTGTGGATCATAACAAATTGTGGCAAGTTCTTGGTGGTATGGGGATACCACGTCATCTTGTCTGCCTCCTGAGGAATCTGTATAACGACCAAGTAGCAACAGTAAGAACAGAGCACGGAACAACGGACTGGTTTAAGATTGGGAAAGGAGTACGGCAGGGCTGTATACTCTCACCCTACCTATTCAACCTGTACGCAGAACACATCATGCGACATGCTGGGCTTGAGGAATCCAAGGCTGGAGTTAAAATTGCTGGAAGAAACATTAACAATCTCAGATATGCAGATGATACCACTTTGATGGCTGAAAGCGAGGAGGAGTTGAGGAGCCTTATGACGAAGGTGAAAGAAGAAAGTGCAAAAGCTGGGCTGCAGTTAAACCTCAAAAAAACCAAGATTATGGCAACGAGCTTGATTGATGACTGGCAAATAGAGGGAGAAAAAGTGGAGGCAGTGACAGACTTTGTATTTCTAGGCGCAAAGATTACTGCAGACGCTGACTGCAGCCAGGAAATCAGAAGACGTCTACTTCTTGGGAGGAGAGCAATGGCAAATCTTGATAAAATAGTTAAGAGCAGAGACATCACACTGACAACAAAGGTCCGCATAGTTAAAGCAATGGTATTCCCTGTAGTAACCTATGGCTGTGAGAGCTGGACCATAAGGAAGGCTGAGCAAAGGAAGATAGATGCTTTTGAACTGTGGTGTTGGAGGAAAATTCTGAGAGTGCCTTGGACTGCAAGAAGATCAAACCAGTCCATACTCCAGGAAATCAAGCCAGACTGCTCACTTGAGGGAATGATATTAAAGGCAAAACTGAAGTACTTTGGCCACATAATGAGAAGACAGGATACCCTGGAGAAGAAGCTGATGCTAGGAAAAGTGGAAGGCAAAAGGAAGAGGGGCCGACCAAGGGCAAGATGGATGGATGGTATTCTGGAGGTGACGGACTCAACCATTGGGGAGCTGGGGATGGTGACGGCCGACAGAAAGCTCTGGCGTGGACTGGTCCATGAAGTCACGAAGAGTCGGAAACGACTGAACGAATAAACAACAACAATATGTTACATATGTTTTTTATATTTTATAAATATATTTTTATATTTATATTAATATATCTTGGCTGTTATTTGTATTTAATTTCTTCTTGTGCTGTTTTAATTGTTTAACTGTGTTTGATTGTTAGCTGCCCAGAATTATTAGTTTGAGATGGGCGGCTATATAAATTGAATAAATTAATAATAAATAAATAAATAATTTTTCTTTTTATGCTGAACTCAAACACAGAATAAACAGAACATATTTCAGTAAGCTCTGTTTGCCTTTTAGATGTAGTACAAGAATTATTATTTGTCACCTTTTTATCCCATAAATCCTTCATTAGATATATTGCGAACAGTCACTTTTGTCAAAACTATTTTGTTTTATTGGAAAACTTTGCACTTCTAACTAAATCAGTGTTCCTGCTGGAGATAAAATTTTAAAAAGCATTTTTTTTATTGCCAGATTTGTGATTAAATAAATCTACTCCAACAAAAGCCTACTGGCTTTCCAGTTTATATTAGCCATATAATTGCCTTGTGGGGTGTTTCAGTTTCCCAGTGTGTGATTTATCATACTGAGTCTCATGACAACTGGGTAGATAATATCTTTGTTAAGTTGCTATTCATTTGATGCTTTAAAGAAATGAAACTCTGTGAGTCTAATCACAGCATTATAATCACTCTTTACAGTTGTTTTTCTGCAAAGAAATGCATGTTTCCAAAAGAGAAGGGATATCTGTTATTCTGTCCTCTAACCTGAGCCTTCTAATTCAGTTGATTTTTGGTTATAGTTTTATTTTGAATTCTCATGCAGCTCTTTTTTTCCTACGTGCATATAACAAAGACCACTTGGCATACAAAAATAACCTTATTAGTTAAGGGTGCACAAGTCATAGAAATGCAGTTCAGTTAATTGTCTCCAGTTACATTTACAGAATAAAGCCATTGATCTTGCTGTTTACATGGTAATACCTAGAAAACAGCATATGTCACATTGCTAAAGCATCACTTTCTGTTATTGCTATCAGGTGCTGATGGAAATAATAACTGGCACTTATCTAATATATTAAATGCATTCAGCATGTGATGTACTGGAACACTATACTATGTAACATGATTTGAATATTGTTCTGTGGATAAGGGAATGATATATGGTAATTATCTATTTGCATCATTTATTTTTATTTATTTATTAGATTTGTCACCGCCCATCTCCTCCCACCAGAGGGACATTCTAAAAAACATAAACATTAAACTATTTTTGATAAAAAAGAGGTTTTATAATATGCATTTTTTTTAAAAGGGTAACCTAATTTTCTTATTGCATTGTGGGAACTATGATTCCCTGAATGCTGTTTGAACGTTGGAGATGATCTATGTCTGATCTATGATTTTATATTGCATTGCTGTTTTACTTAACATACATAAATACTTACCATGCTGTTCTCTTTCAAGTTTCGCAGTGTTATGCAGAATATGCAAAAGGAGTAACAAATAACAAACCAAGGAAATTAAAAGCATTAGATAAGAATAAGAAAAGGAAGCACAGCTAAAACTGGTTTCTGCCATAATTCAATATGCCTCTCCATATTTTCTATTCTTGCAAACCATCCTTGCTTCCACCACATGTATGCTTCACTTCATATATTAGCTTTTGTTCTTGAAATATCTCGTCTCTCCCTTTTTCAGAACCTCTTAGGAAATCTCATTCTCTCTCCATTATTCAGGCCACCTCAGTGTACTTCATTCATATCGGTCACTTAATTTGGTATTTGGTCCACATTCATTCAGTACAACACAGTATCTCTACTTTGATATTTGACCATCACAATGTAAAAACATTGAGATTATGACGTTAACAACTATAACATAAATGATTTGTCTAGAACCTATGAGGGGATGAGACAGTATGAAAGGAGCAATAGAACTGCTATAAGACAAAAAAAATTGAAAAGCTATAGGTTAGGTAGAATTACAGCTTAGTTCAGGTGATGAATAAGATATAATGAATAACACATTATACTATCCGAAAAACAAAACAAAATTAAAAATTGAACAGCAGCAATAGCAGCTATAAAACTGAGTTAACTGGAGATTTAAGGCAGCAATATAATTATCAGGCATGTGTCAAGCCTGATTTCCTTTACCTGGCAGCCAAGCAACTTTTTAAAAAGGGGAAAATCTTATCTGTGCTTGTGAAAAGTTGGAACTGGAAATGGCTCCTGCCTTCCACTGTTGCATCTTCACACTCTCTCTTGCATATGTTCATGTACATACAGTACATCATTGTAATCAGCAGCTCTACCAGGTTTTCCTTTTATAATTCTGATTTCAATTCTTCAGTAAGGTACAAATGATCAGTGCAATATCAGAAATTTGAATTAAATTCATGCCACTTAAAAGAGTCCTTTAGCTGATTTGCTTTCTGTTGGGGATTCATTTCCTACTCTTTCTGTAAGCTCTTTCCTTTAAATCAAGCTTGATTAATGGTGACTGGGTGGGTACCTTTAATGTTTTCTTGCTAAGAATATGGAAGTAGTTGGCCACTGCTTTTTTCCAAGTTCCTTTTTTTAAATAAGAATTTTATTAAGTTTCAAGACTAAGATAAAAGCTACAAAAAAACAAAAAACTACAAAAAAAGAAAAACTAAAAGATGTGAAAAAACAAGAGAAAAAGTATTTTCAAAGTTACAAAAAGATGTGACTTCTGACTTTTAACAGCACGGATATACAAAGATTTTCCATAATCAATCCCTTACTTTATATTAAACCACATTATTTCTATAAATCATTCCTCATTGGCACATTATAAAAATCACTAAGTACAGTTACTCCCTCCCCTTATATTAAAAGAAAACAAAAAGAAAAATTCATATAAACCTCCCTAACCCTCCCCAAAGATAACATCTATTTAATTATTCCCTTCCTATTACTATTCTATACATTTCTGTCTACTATAATAAAAATCAAACTAAAAAGCACATAAATTGTCTGCCATTATACTTAATACAACAATTTTAATGATCTTAATCTTAATAAACCCCAAACCATCCAAGTAGACATTTTTTTCTTATACCTTATTCATCTTAATCCAAATCGTTAAAGATAAATTAAATCAGCCAAACCTTAAAAGCAATCCAGATAAATATTCTTTAATTCTTGGTGGGAGTCAAAAAAAATCTGTTTAAGATCTTCTATGTCTCACGCAGTAGATTATGGTGCCCCCTAGGAGCTTAACCAGCGAAAGCCGAAGTTATGGAAAAGTTCCGAAACGGGTTTACACAAGCGAAAGTGAGATATGCAGACAGTTCCCAAAGGAAAGTAGAAGCAGAAAGCTGAAAGTTCAAATCAGCCAATTCAACGTATAGGAAAATGCTAATATCTTCAAATTTAGTACAAAACTAATAACAGGAAGACAGTTGTTTACTCCCAATCCTCCTTAATATTTGGAAGGAGAACAAAATCCAAAACTTAAAAAAGAATTTTTAAAAAGTAATCCCCAAAATAACGATAAGCACCAAGAGAACCAGCTTCTCCTCGCTGTAGAAAGCCTCTCTTAGGGTACGCATATTTTTTTTTAAAAAATACAAATTTGGTGAATTAGAAATGGGGTGGCCGGTCTTAGTGTCCCTTTAAGGCTACAGAGCAGCTTGGAAAACGATGACGTCCCCGCCTCCCTGCTAGCTCTTACCAGTCTAACGCGAAATGCTGTTTGCGATCTTCTGGCTACAAGCAGCTGTCCGGAGGGCAGATGGGGTGATTCCAGGTGTTTTCCTTCATCCGGAGAACACTCCTGGGCTTCAGGAAAACCTTCCTGAGCCTGAAAAAAATTGTCCGCCAGCTGAGCCCACAGGCACAGCTGTTCAGTCTGCCATGTCCCCACCGGAAGTCTTTCCAAGATCCTTTTTGATGATCTGGAAACGTCGGCAGTCCTTTCTAGTGGTCTCCCTTTTGTGGGGAGGCCTGATTTTGATTAGTTTTTACAAGATCAGCGAGGGTTGGCTAGGTGCTGCTACCTTCTATGGTGTACCATAATAATCATACCCAAGCATTTTACTACTGTGTATTTTTAAGAGAAGCTTGAAATGATCCATAAATGCAAAAGTCTGTCATAGATTTCCTAAGCAGCTGCTTCTTTACCTTTCTGACTCCAATTCTCCTTCTAACAAGTCTGTGTTTTTCTTTGATATACCCCTGTTCAAGAGAGTGTCTCCAAAAAGAGTAGCTGGCTGACTAGCAGATAAAAATAGTTTGCTGTATGTCATGGATCAGGTACATGCTGCATTAAGAGCTCAGATTTCCTAGTTGTTCTCCATAATTTATATAGTGTTTCAGCATGATGTACTCTCTAAGCTGCTGCTTTTAAATTATGCATGCTGAAAAAAATAGAATAGAAAGTATCTATTTAAAACCAAATATGACCCCTCCCCCCATCCTTAAAAAGCCTCATGCATTGTGTGAGTAGGGTGTCATTGGAATGTACTCAAGAATTAAAAAATAATGTATGTCTAAGAAAAAAAACCAGAATTGTTATTTGCTTGAACATGATTAGTTTGTTCAACAGGGGTATTAGGGATCGAATGGCCTCCCAAGTAAACAAGCAGTATAGTCATACTGACCATGTAGACATTTTGCATCCCGTGGTCATTCATTTTTGTTTTCAGCTGTCCCTTCTTTAGAGTCTGTTCAAGCAATAAGATCTATTATGTATGTTTTAATACTGCAGCACTAAGTTATAAGTTGAGAGAAGAAGATGCAGCGAAAGACAAGGCATTTTGAAAGCATATAGGCTCCTTTAGGTCATAGAATAATTATAAGGTAGATTCCATGTACATTACGGTTTTCCAAATTAATCAATTCACATACAGTATGTTAAAATGCAAGCTTCGTTTTCTTGCGTGTGTGGTAGGTAATATCTGTTCCATTTCTCCAAAAATAACTCTCCCTTAATTATTTGCTCAGGTGGCTAAACCAACTTTGTTTCACATTTTAAATTTGATTTTGCATCTGTTGGCTCTTAGAATGCTTTTTGCTGTTCCATTTAAAGAGTTCACATGCTAATCTCAATTTTAAAACTGGGTCTCCCCATCAATAGAATGTAACAATAAAAGTAAGATTTGCTACCATTTCTTTAACTATTAGAACATATTCCTAAAGAGAAATTTATTTATTTATTTATTTTATTAGATTTGTATTACCGCCCATCTCCCCCAACGGGGATTGATAAATTCTTTATCAATCTATACAGTAATTGAATAAAAAACTGAAGTAGCAATAAAAAAGCTGAAATTGAATAAAGCTCCAGGATTTGACAGTAATTCTGCAATGTAATAAAAGATTTTTCAATAAATTTTAATCAAACTTTAATTCACATAATGAATGAGATTCAGGAATGTGAAGAACTTCCTTCCTATTGGAAGGAAGCTTTCATATCTTTTATTTACAAAGCAATTCAACTATTCAGGGCCACATAGACCTACAGTATTTCTTTATTGAATGTAGATTATACCTGCAGAAAGAATAAATGGTTTTTTTTATCTGAATTGATACATTGTGACCAGATTGTATTTGTTCTGAAGAAATACATGAGGACAATATCAGATAAACTTTGAATGCTGTTGTTGAGATAAGTCAGAAAAACAAGAAAGTGACTGATTTCTCTTGAAAAAACCTTTGACAGAATGGTCTTTCGTGCTTGCAATTTTGAAAAATATCAGTTGCAGCTCTAATTTTTTCACATCGCTACAGAGTATTTACAAAGAAAAAGAGGCCAAGTACATGTTTCTCTGTTACAAATACTCAGATACTAAAGGGGACAAGACAAGGTTGCCCTCTCTCTCTTTTATTTGTATTGGTATTAGAAACATTGGCAACAAAAATATGTCAAGAAAGTAATATTTAACTCCAAGCCTGGCTGGCAGCTCGACAAGTCAGAGTTTCTCAGAGCTCTGAGACCTGGCTGACTTTCTACCTTGTTTGCAGGGGTCTACAGAATTTGTAGACCACTAAAGTTTCCCCCTGGAGAAGGGGGAACCAGAAGATTGCTCACAGAGCCATTGGAATTGCCCACTCCTGTTTTTCTTTGTTGTTTCCACCGCGGAGAAGAACGGGGGTGAATGCAGTGGAATGGCCAAAGGAGGATCCTAGCTCTGCAGGGAACGTAAGTCTCTTTGGGAGACACAAGAGCGACAGCCAGCTTTTAGATCACCTTATATTAGTTTTCTTTTTTAGATTAGAACATTTTTATTATCTAAAATTAATCTTTGGACTTTGCTTAAAATGTTGGCTAATTTTGTGTTTTCTTTGCTATAATTAATTTTGGTGGAAGTTTGATGGATTTTATTTTGGCAACATAGTGAACAAGTTTGTATTTTTTTTTTTTTGCCTTTCTTTTGTATCAGAGAAATTGGGACTTAAGAGACTTTGTTGTTATTTTTCACTCGATAAAATAATTGACTTTTGAGAAATTGTTTGTTTGGGTTATGCAGCTTGCAGCCTGAAGAATAAAGAAGAATAAAGAATAAAGTATAGAGAATGTGTGCCTCTTTTCCTTCTTATTTTTCTACTTTTTTTTAGAATGGACTTTTTTTCACTTGGAATCTATTTTCATCTTTCCTTTTACAAACTGTTTGAAATACTGCTCTGTGGAATTTTTCACCTTTTATTTTAAAAGCTTTTCTTACTTAAAGAAACAGACATTATTGACAACAATAGAACAGCTGTTCCCTGGGAAAATTCTTGTTTTGACTACGGCAGCTGATTACGGCTTGAAAGGGGGGTGTAGGTGGGAATGGCATTTCTTACAGCACTTCAGGATTTTAAGAAAGAAATCAGCAAAGCTTTTTCGCAAATTAAGAAATCCATAGAACGTATATGTATAGTCTTGGTGGCTCAGGAACAGAAGATACAAGGGACAGATTTAGAAACGGGGGGAAGATCTCTCGAACCAGTAGAGAAACAGGGAAAGAGGATTTTGAATGTATTGGTACAGAAGAAGATTATGATATTTTACAGGAAGTGGTCTATTAAACGTTTCGGCATAAACACATTGTGGCAGCTGAGACAGGAAGATTTTAACATGCAAATTGATAGATATGGTAAAATAAACATTTTGACATCCTACATGAGTTACAGAAATAAACAAGTTGCATATTGTGATATTGGCATAACCTAAACAGGAGATTTATTGATGTTGATCTGGGACACAAGGTTAATGAAAACGCGGATCTGGATTGTACACAGAGTGAGAGCAGATATGAGAGACTGTATAGATGCATAAAAATATGATATTCTAAGTGTAAGATACAAGATTATAAATATAAATATAAGTTGATATTATAGATTACTCTTTCTGGAGATACATTTATGAGAAGACAATGAGATGATGAGATGGAACTAGAATGAAGGTTATTACAGGATGATATTATATATGAATATGTTGTATGATTATTATAAGAATTGGTATATGTATTAGTTTATATGTTTTGTTAGGTTTTGTATTCTTGCTATATTATGTACTAAGTTATGTAATATGTTAGGTCATGTATTAATGGAATATATAGTCATAATATGAACAGAATATATTGTATTTTATTAGAAGTAGATAAGGCCTTTATTTTTTACATTAATTGGATTTTATTGAAGATATAAATATAGATGTAAAAATGGAAAGAGTAAATGGAAAACATTTAATTGATGCAACAATGAACATTTGATTACTATTCCAAGGAGTAGAAACCAGAGATGGATTGTTGGAAGATATCAAGAAAGGCGAAACCTATATGAAGAACAGAAGATTGGATTATAGAAATCATAGGGTATATGACAAAGAAAAGTTCCTGTGTATTGTATGAAGGACTAACATTTAAAGTTAATTGTTGTACTTAAAGTTCAAGGATAAATTGGAGGACATCTATTTTCTATATTTTCTCTGTTTGTTATTTTTTGATTTCACTTTTTCTTTTCTTTTTTCTTACTTTGTATTTCTATTTCTTTCTTTGTATTAACTTTTAATATGTATTTTAAAATTCAATAAAACTTATGGGGAAAAAAAGAAAGTAATATTTAAGGGACATGGCGGACTGAACGGCTGTGCCCGTGGGCTCAGCAGGCGGAGCTGACAATGCGGCAATTTTTTCGGGCTCAGGCAGGTTTTCCTGAAGCCCAGGAGTGTTTTCTGGATGAAGGAAAACACTTGGAATCACCCAATCTGTCCTCTGGACGGCTGCTTACAGAAGATCGCAAACAGCATTTCGCGTTCGACTGGTAAGAGTTAGCTGGGAGGCTGGGATGTCACAATTTCCCAAGCTGCGCTGTAGCCCTAAAGGGACACAAAGACCGGCCATCACCTAATTCTAATTCACCTAATTCACCTAAATCACCTAATTTATATTTTTTTAAAGTATGCGTACCCTAAGAGAGGCTTTCTTAGGGTATGCAAGGAGAAGTGGGCTCTCTTGGTGCTTATCATTATTTTTGGACTTCCTTGTCCCTCCAAATATTAAGGAGGATTGAGAGTAAATAATTGTCTCCCTGTTATTATTTTTGTACTAAATTTGAAGATACTAGCATTTCCCTACATGTTGAATCGGCTGATTTGAACCTTCAGCTTTCTGTTTCTACTTTCCCTTGGGAACTGTCTGCTTATCTCACTTTCGCTTGTGTAAACACGTTTCGGAACTTTTTCATATCTTCGGCTTTCGCTGGTTAAGCTCCTAGGAGGCACCATAATCTACTGCGTGAGACATGGAAGATCTTAAACAAAAAATTTTCTGACTTCCACCAAGATTTTAAACAGATTCTTTCTAACTCCTATCAAGCTTTCATGCAAGACATTCAGGACATTGTGGAAAATATGAGGTCTCAAATGTGTCATCTGGTTGGGGATGTAGTGGATGAAATTGAGGAATTTAACAGTGATAGAAAAGTTTCTTCTAAGAGTGAGATCGGGATTTCTATTGAGATGCTGGATGAAGATTGGATAATGGAGTTGGAGAAATTTAAGGGAAAGAGAGATCTGCAAGCAATAAGAGAAATTAACTTTCTGGTGGAATTCCATGAAAAAGAAGGGGTTATTATGTATGGGAGGTTTTCTGAAGAGAAGTTGGAGTTTTTGCGGGGGGCAGTTGGGCTGTTAGATTTTCCTAAGAAAAAAGTTCTGTGTACATTGTGGGGATATGTAAATGTTCTGGTTTATTTTGAAGTGGGATAAGGGTTAAATAATGTTTATCTGGATTGCTTTTAGGGTTTGACTGATGTTATTTGTCTTTAAGGATTTGGATTAAGATTATTAGGGTAAAATATGCTTTGGTTTTGGGTTTATTAAGTTTAAGATCATTAAAATTGTACTATCGAATAGTGGATTTGGAGAAATTTAAGGGAGAGAGAGATTTGCAAACCACAAGTGAAATTGATTTTCTGGAGGAATGCCATGAAAAAGAAGGGGTTATTATGTATGAGAGGTTTTCTGAAGAGAAGTTGGAGTTTTTGAGGGGGGCAGTTGGGCTGTTTGATTTTTTCAAGAGAAAAGTTCTATGTACATTGTGGGGATATGTAAATGCTCTGGTTTATTTTGAAGTGGGATAATGGTTAAAGAATATTTATCTGGATTGCTTTTAAGGTTTGGCTGATTTCATTTATCTTTAACTATTTGGATTAAGATTAATAAGGTATAAGAAAAAATGTCTAGTTGGATGGTTTGGGGTTTATTAAGATGAAGATCATTAAAATTGTTGTATTAAGTATAATGGCAGACAATTCATGTGCTTTTTAGTTCGATTTTTATTATAGTAGACAGAAATGTATAGAATAGTAGTAGGAGGGGAATAATTAAAGAGATGCTATCTTTGGGGAGGGGGAAGTTCTTTAAGAGATTTATATGAATTTTTCTTTTTCTTTTTTAATATAAGGGGAGGGAGTAACTGTACTTAGTGATTTTTATAATGTGCCAGTGTGGAATGATTTATAGAAATAATGTGGTTTTGGTTTAATGTAGAGTAAGGGATTGATTGTGGAAAATAAATATTCTACCAAGACTTAACTTTCCACTCCAAGTGATCCCAATTAATGTTGAAAATAAGGTATTAAATGACTGGCATAAACAAGTAACAAATTACATGTGGTCCAATTAAAAACCAGGCATTAACTTCCAGAATCTACAGCAGTGCTTTCCAAACTGCCACCGTTGGCGACACACCAACGGCCGCAGAGGTGCGCGCGGCGGCGGGGGCGTGCACGGCGGCGGGGGCAGCCTTGTGTTTTCCGCTAAAACGCGGAAGCGTGATGGTGCGCTGCTGCTGTCATCGCTGCCGCTGCCATGCACACCACCACCACCGTGCATGCCCCCACGCTGCCACCATGCACACCCCCGCTGCCGCTTCCGGGTTGTGTTGTGACACACTAAACTGTGTGTTGCGACACACTAAAGTGTTGCGACACACAGTTTGGAAAACTATGCTCTACAGGATTAAAAAGAATGAGGCAGACTGACTGCTCCAAATTTCAAATTGTATTACCATACTAGTTGCTAACGTGGGTTACAGAGTAGATTATATTGCCTTATGGCTGACCACCTCTATGGAAGGAGCAGAGCTTCCAGACAGCCTACGTCTATATTTCTGCTTGATACAGATAGAAACATTCTTTTGTATCTAGTGGCAATGTTGTAAAGCTCCACAATTCTGCAAAATGATTTATATTGGAATGAATCAAATTGTAAAAGTTGAATTTCCTTTTCAACCTGTGATATTCTTACTAAACTTTATCAAACCATATATTTGGACAAAGTACACTGAATTAGTTTTGTATATGCTAAGTGCTACAAGGATTCTTTATGCCTCTTATTGGAAAGGATATTTGATCCCCTCTATGGAAAAATGGTTAACTAAGTTGTCGAAATATGCTTTGATGTCTAAAATAACTTTGTATCTTAAAAGTAAATCTGACATAGAATTTAATTCAATTTTGGGAACCATTTCTAGATTATAATTTTATATATGCATTTGTACCACCACCAATTTGTACCATGGATTATACATGGGTTTCTCTTTACATAAATCCTAATATTTTCAGTTGTACAGGATCTTTAAATTAGACTAGACGTCAAGTAGTATGGATTGAATTTATTATGTTTTTCAGTTTCATTTTACAAAGTATACTTTGCTGACTACAGTTTCTGATATTTATATACCATGTAAAGTTTAAGAGCAATTTTCAGGTTTTTATCATGATAAAATGTACTCAGTTACTTATAATCAATTAATGCAATACTGAAAAATTTCTGTGATACTTGTAAATCCCTTGTTTTTTCACTTATAATCTATTATTTACACCTTTGAAAAATCTTCTTCTATTCCTAATTTTTTCTTCAAATGTTCAATAAAACTGTATCGTTTTAAAAAGAACATATTCCAGAGCCACTCTGACTATGGATCTCTACAACAGCTACAGCTTTTAAAATGAAAGCAGGGTACTATGCAGACTGAGGCAAGACTGCTAAACAAGGGGGGGGGAAAGATTTTTGGGGAGGCAACGTGCCGCCTTGCTTTAATTAGCTCTTAAAGATGACTAAACCAAAACCTAGTTTAAAAAATATTATTACAGAAGGAAAGATTGCCCTACGGAATTTCCATTCTCTGCTAAAGCAATTTCATGGGAGACTAGAAAAACCCCAAAGTAAATTCAGACACAATTATTCTAGAGCAGAATTCATTCAAAGCAGCCTCCTGCAGGATCTTGAACATTCCAGTGGGGCGTTGTTTTGGTTACGGTGTTCCAAGAAAACCTTTACTAGTGGAAGACCATGTATATTTCCAAGTCATAGGATTTAGCCTCCCTTCACAAAACCCTCCCCTTTTGAATTTGTCTTCTGCAGATTTGTGAACATAGAAGTATTTTTTATATAATTTTATTAAACGTTTTACAAAGAACATAAATAGAAATATTTTTGTTGAAAAAAGCTGAACTCAGTTTAGAAATTATAGCTCTGTTTATTTCTTGTGTTCTATCAGTTTTATTGGATAAGAGAGATGCCAAACCTTTTCTTTACGTGTTTTAATTAATGTTGATTTGCATCAGCTTCTAATAATTTTCACACAGGATCCAGTATATGGAAGAGGAAAACTTGGAGAAATTCAAAGTCTTGTGCTGGGCATGCTAGACAGCTTTAACTATGAGCAGGTAAGTAGAATGTGGTTTTTTTCCTTGTTGATTAAAATTGACATTGTCCAAAAATTAGTGTTTTGCCCCTCATTGATCCTTATCAGCTTCTAGGAACTTTAACAGAGGAAAAATTAGCAAGCTAAAACCATTGTGTTAGCTTTTCACTTGCACGAGCTTGTCCCATCTATTTCGTTCACAAATTGCATACATTTTGAGTTGCAGTTCCTCCCAATTCATACCGTGTTTGATTGAAGAACTGCGATGTAAAATTTAGCAATACAGCATAACTGTGTTCAGATGTATATATTTAGTTCAGAAAGTGTAAATTAGGTCAATTCATATTAAAAGGAAAATTAAGTGAATTCTGCCTTGATCCTTCCTGGACACCAATTAAGCAAATAACCACACGTTTGGAAGTTCTATATAGTAAATGGCAGTACCATCAAGTATGTGTCTATACCCAGTACCAATCCCTGATCTCGGTGTGAGCATGCACACAGCAACTAAGGGCAATTATCCTTAGTTTATTTATTTATTTATTATTTGAATTTATCCCCGCCCATCTCTACCATGGTAGACTCTGGCCGGTTTACAATCAATATAAAAGATAAAACCAATACATTAAAACTACTATAAAAATAAAAAATAAAAATCCAAGAAATGGTCTGTGCTTAAAAGGAGGAAAACCACTAAGCCAACCACCCCCAGGAGGAACTATCATTTCCTTCACTCCAGGCCCGGTGGCAGAGCCAGGTCTTCAAGGACTTCCTAAAGGCCAGTTGCTGTGTGCATGCTCACACCCTGGCAATTACATGGGTGCTCACACTGAATATCAAGGTAAACAATGGTAATATCCTTTGTCAGCATCATCTCTGATGAAAAGAACTCTGACTTTGTGTACCATCTTCTGTTTACCAAGATACTAAAGTTAGATTGACAAATTGCATGCCTAGATTTTAGTTCAATTCTATTTCGCATATCTCCCTTTGTAGTATTTGTAAATGAGCTGTCTAGTCAGATTTTTAAAAACAGAAGCAAGACAAGAGTGTAGAAAAGCAAGGCATCATTATTTCTCTCAATCCCTAGCAGGCTGTTCTCCACTTATATCAAAGTTATTATTCAGCCATCCAGTACAAGAAGACTGAATATTTTGTCCTTGCCATTGAATTGGGATTTGAAAAGCTGTCCTTGAAAAGATGAAATTCATTAAGCTTCAGTAGGTCATTTGGATAGTCTGTAAATACTCGATTCCTAAATGCAGCTTTCTGAATCTTGACTATTTTGTATTGCTTCAAGATGGGGTTCAGTATCTTTATATCTAAGTACAGCTTTCTATTATTTCCAAACATGATGGAAATTGATTGAAGGCAAAATGTTTTAGAATTGTATACTGTACCACATTGAACAAATATGATGTATATTTGCTTATGTTTATCTGCTGATAAACAATTTATGGGTTTTATTATCAGCTGAAATATTTAATCAGTTAAGGGCTGTTTTTCATCTAGTAATGTTTGCCTGGGATATATTTATCAATTTATTTTGAGAGAAGATCCCTGTCTCCCTTGAATGGAATGGATGGAGTTGAGGGAACCTTGAGCAAGATTCCCTTTAGAAATCTGCCAGTTCCCCCTCTTTTTCTTTCCATATCACCCCTCTTTCTCTTCCTTCCTCCTCTCCAGCACTCACTGTGTCCTTAGTCCTCATCCTCACTTACCAGGCTTAAAGGAGTCTGGGTACAATGCATCCTTGCTTCTGTAGAGAACTGAATTTAGAGTTCCTCTGAACTGTGGATCAGCTGCATCCTCTTCAGTTCTTTAACAAGGATGGAACAATGCATTTATGGGGAAAAGGTCTAAGTTCACCTAGTAACATTTCACTTTCATAACAAAGCTTCTGTTGCACCATGTTTTATTCTTACATTGCTCTGATATTTAGGAATTGACTTCAGATGCCACTGAATTGGTGCTAAATAGAAATTGTAGAATAGTACCAATTAGGAGGATGTTTGTCATTGCCTCTACCAAAGTGTGTTTGTATGTTTACATAAACAATAGTGATATACATTATAATAACACAAAACTTGCCTGTTCTGTATGTGTGTAATTATTAACTAGAGATGTCAGATGTCTAGCCCAGTACTATAGCAACCATATATTTTAACTCTTCCATTCATTTCTTTATATTTCTTGTCTTATCATCAGTCCTCCCATAATTTAGAAGTGGGTAGGTAATCCCCTCCTCTGACATGAGCCTCAAAGAATGTGGGAACCAAGCAAGAAAGCTAATCCTGTGTGAGCCGTCTTGAGCACAAGGAATCAAAAAGCATGAGTAGATGTTTTTGAGGAGAATCTAGCCCAGAGCTTTCCAAAGTTTTCACGTTGACGACACACATCAACGGCGGCAGTGCGGCCTGCGGTGTCCTGGTGTGTCGCATGCAAACCCGGAAGCGCTGATGGGGGGAACCGTAAGGAGTGGCACCCCTGCCAATCAGTGCCGCTGCTGCCGCCGCAACACCATCACTGATTGGAGGGGTGTTGCTCCTTACGGTTCCCCCCATCAGCGCTTCCGGGTTTGCGTGCGACACACCAGGACACCGCAGGCGATACAGTAGTGTGTCGCGACAAACACTTTGGAAAGCTATGATCTAGCCCACAGCTTTCCAAACTGTGTGTCGCGACACTTTAGTGTGTCGCCACACACAGTCTGGTGTGTCGCCACACAACCCGGAAGCAGCGCTTCTGCGTTTTAGCGGAGGCCGCCACCACTACCGCCGCCACCATGCACACCCCCGCGCGCGCCCCTGCACCGCCGCCGTGCACACCCACGCCCCCACGCGCACCCCCGTGCCGCCGCTGCCGCCGTTGGTGTGTCGCCAACGGTGGCACTTTAGAAAGCACTGATCTAGCCTATATCCCCTTGAAAAGGAAAGTAGGACAAGGACAGATAGCTATTGTGGCACTAATACATGAACTGGGATTTAATCTTTTTAACCTTGCTTCTCTAGGTCTCCTTCCACGCTCCTGCTTTTTATATATTAACATACAAACAGAGTTTCTAAAGCTACCTGAATCTGGTTTTAACTGGTTTGGCGATATCTATTGTAGAATTGTAATGAAATGTCTATATGAAAATGAAAGGGAGAGAATGGGAAGTAGTTTCCAAGACCATGAGATTCTCTTGATTGTTGAGGCATTATATTTAGTGAATAAACATTATGACTGTGCTACAACACTGCTGTTGTAAGGATAATAATAATTATATCCTCAGAATATAATAGCCCAAACTAGGGCAAGTATTGGAATAGGACCTCATGTAGTTAATAGAGTTAATGATGGTTTTGTTTATATAATCAAAAGAGCATTTAAATAATTTTAAATGAATTTATTCTCACCAACCTTGATGAAGCCATCCATCAATCAAAGCACTGCTATGATTGGCAATCATTTTGAACTTTACCCCTACCCCCTTTTCATCTGCCACCTGTCCCAGCCTGTGGATCAGTTGTCTGGGCTGTAAAAGGCAGCAGGAAAAATGGGAGAGGAGGTTCTTTCCCCACTAGATCTTTGAGCCAATTCCCAAGTTAGCCCAAATATCTGACACCCTGAACAGCTGACAGGTATGTGTGGAGATGTTGCACAATGAAGACACAGTTCTCTCCTTCCTACTTCCACCCACAAAGCCCTCAAACTGTTGGCCTGCTGTGTTTCAGACTGATCCATATTTCTGACCCAGGGACTGGCACAGAAACTTGATGTGGGAGGAGAGAGTCTGGGTTGAAAGAACCGGGCTCTCCTACTGCCCAGAGAATGGCCTTGAAGGACACTGGCCAAGGAACGGGGAAGGCGGGCACGGCAGTTCGCCTGCATCAGCCTGAATGTTAATAGGTGCCAGGCTTATTGCTTCCCCAGAGGTCATCTAATAGCCCCAGCAACCAAATGGTCTCAGACAAAAGAACCTGATATTTAAATAGTGATAGTATAAATATGTATCTGATAAAGAAGTTTCATGCAGATTTGGGAAACTGGTTATGTTTGAATTTATCCATATTAAATAGAATTAAAACAGTAATTATTTTTCTTTTTTAAAATGTTTATACATTTGTCAAATTTATATGGCCACCCATCTCACAAACAAGTGACTCTGGGTGGTGTACAACAGAGCTAAAAAACAAATATATATAAAACAGTTGTTGTTGTTAAAAACATTAAAACTATAAAAAAGCACAAAGCTAAAAAGAGAAGAAAAATTGAGAGGAGAGGAGATGTTAATGATAATGGAGCCACCTCACTATTTCACCAGTCCCCTGGGATCCCCAGGCCTGATGGCACAACAGGTTCTGAGGGACCTCCGGAAAGACATTGGGGGGGGAGGGTATCCCATAAAGCAGGTGCCACAGCAGAAAAGGCCCGCTGCTTGGGCCCTGTCGAATGTAGCTCCCTAGCCGACGGGACCCGCAGCATGCCCTCCCTGCTGGATCTGGGGGATGTGATGTAATATAATGTAATATGGGACAGGCAGATGTAATGTTTCCTGTGTGATAGTTGGAAAAAATTCTTCAAGGGCTGTAGATATAATTAATAATTAAAATGGCAAGAGAGTAAAGCAGAAAACACAGGTAGTATGTATTATATTGGGTCATTAGAATAGTTCAAAATTTAAAATTATACTATTGGGATAATAAGCTATCAAACAAGAGGCATTTGATAGTATGAAAGATATATAACATAGAAGATAAATAGTGAACTTGCCAGGAGGCTAGGCTAGCATATAATGTATATTAAGATGTGTAATTTCTGTCTGGTATTAATATTAATAAAGGAGATACTTTTCCACATGCAAAATGTATATATGGCAACATATATACATAATATACATACATAATATGGCAACAAATTAAATTATATTATTCTTTTGCCTGGCTAGACTCTTTTGGAGACAACAACAAGCTTACTCAACCGTGACCTCCATTGGTCTTTACGTAATTTGAAAGCATCTGTGACTAGAGGGCTCAATCCCAAACAAGATTATTGCTGTATTTGTTTGCAACAATACAAGAGAAGGCAACAGACTGGTGACCAAATTATAGTCTTTAGGTAAGTCTAGACTAGTGAATAGCTTGAACAGTGAGTGGGTTTGGAAGGGAGGACTTGAAGGCTTCTGGAGATTGGTAAATTAATTTACTAATTAATGAAGATAGGGAACTTTGATACCGAGCTGCTATCCCTATATCACTAATAATTTGATGTATATGTGCACCTTTTCTATTACTGACCAAACTATAGCCTTAATAATAATATTGATTATCGGCCTTTTCAGCTGAAAACAAAACTATGTAAAAACCAGTAATGGAAGTTATTAATTACAGGGCAGTCTAACCTTTATTCTGCACACAAGGAAAATTATAAATGGGTTGAACCTGAAAACATGAAGCTTTCAGTTAGCATTAGAAGATCATGGGTAGCTGCTATAGTGTAGGATTTTCATTATTTGGAAGTGCATTCTTAATATAGAACTATAAAACCTCAGTTTTGGTTCTACTTCTAATTCATTTTGCATAAAGTTGAATGTCAGCAATGTGAAAGGGCACCATGAAATAGAATCTTCTGTGGATGTGAGAGGTGCTATATGGCCACTATCAACTAAGAAATGCAAGAAATATAAACATTGCTTAACATTTTCATTTACACTGCAGCAGGCAAGAAACTCTCCTGTCTCATATAGATATTTAGAGAGACTAAAATATGATCAGAAAACAGGCTTCTTACAGTGATACACTATTCCTGTTTCTTGTGTTGGAAAGCAGTAGGGCAAAATGCTGCCTCCCTTTTTTTAAAAAAATAGAAGTTATAACATACTTGACTGGGAAAGGGAAATGATGTCATTTTTGCAGGGAAGAGGGCAAGGAAAAGGGAAATTCAGCATGGTAAGGCAGGAACTTCTATTTCCATACAGCTTTAGTTATTAATTGGGGATAAGAGAATTTGCTGTATATTAGGGTAAATTTGTATTTTCTGAGAGAAGGTCTGCTTCCAAGGAAGCCCATCCCAGGTGCCTTCAAAACTTTTATCAATTCTTGTCAATATACTGATGACAGTTCTATGAGTAATGCAATCAAATCTCTGTCTAGGATTATTCTAATGGATTAATTACCATAATAAAGATTTTGAAAATGAGATTTGGTACTATATGATTGTAACAGGCAATAAGCGTAGAAGGAAGGTTTCTTAGACTTTCTTAAGAGTGAATTCCATTGCTTATGTATGTGGTAGGAAGTTGCATGGAACACAAAGGACTTCCTTCTGAATAAGGAACCATAACATTACACTGTTAACGTCTAAAAATGGTTTAGACATTAAGATACCTTTTAGAAGTATAACATTTGTTGTAAAAATGTTTTTAGAATTGATTATGTTTTAAGATGTCCTTAGGTATTCAGATTTATTTTTGTTATGTATGCATACAATATAATGTATATAATCTGTTTTTATAACAGTTGTGGACATTTGTACCATTCTCTTTGTCTGCTAAGTAAAGAGTGTGGCACTGAAAAAAAAGGACAGATGAGATGGACTTGCTTTAAATGCAGCGCAAGTAATAAAGGAGGGAAAGTAAGTGTGACTTCCTTGGAGACAAAGAAAAGAACTCCAGTATCACTGGCTCAGGTAAGACTTGAAGAAGTAACCCATTCTTAAAGGTTGATATGCTGATTGATTGATTGATTGATTGATTGATTGATTGAGTCTGCCTCCTGAAACTAACTGGACTTTAGGCAGCTTTCAAAAGTTAGAATCAGAATAAATATTAATTAAAATAGCAACAAGAGTAAATGACTAAATTATGGATTTATGGAAAATAGCATTGTGGGGTACAGTTAATCCCCAAACAGCCATGTTTACACCTGTTTCTTGAAGACCATGAGCACAGGGCCATCCATACATCTAAGAGTCCCTTGCATGGGAGATGGGCGGGGAATAAATTTGAATAATAAATAAATAAATAAATAAATAAATAAATAAAATAAATACTTCAGGGGACAAGCTATGCTAGGGGAGGGGAGCTGCTGCTGAGAATGCCCACTGTCAGGCCCCTTCGTCCTATACTGACTCTTAGCAGGAGCTCCCTAATTGTGTGGGTAGGACAGGTAGAAACTATGGGGAAAGGTGGTCCCTAATGTATACAGGCCCTGACCCATAATGGGCTTTATAGGTAGCGACCAGTATCTTGGACTGCACTCAGAAACCTACTAGTAACCAGTGCATCTCTGCAGCAGAAATGTAATATGAAATACTGTGATTGACCACTGAGCATGGATGCTACTGCATTCTGGACCAGCTGAAGTTTCTAAATGGTCTTCAACAGTAGCCCAATGTAGAGCAAATTACAGTAATATAATCAAGAAATGACAGAGCACAAATGACCATCTTCAGTGCATCCTGTTCCAGGTAAAGCCACAGCTGATGCACCAGCCAAAGTTCCTGGCCACAGTCTTCACCTCCTTGAGCAGGAGCCATGAGTCCAGGAGGACTCCCAGATTGCAAGGTTGCTCTTTCTGGGGGAGTACAGTTCCATCAATGATACAGTCCTGGAATAAGCTTCTGAATCAACAGCCGCTCTGTCTTGTTCAGGTTGAGTCTGAACCTGTTTTTTTCTCATCCAAACCCTGACAGCTTCCAGACAGAGTCATAACTTCCAGAGCATCTCCCAATGGGGCCCAGGCCCAGGGTGGAGAAGTATAATTGAGTATCATCTGCATATTAATGATACTTCACCCAAACCATTGGATGGCTTCTCTCAGTGGTTTCACATAGATGTTGAACAGGACAGGGGAAAGGAGTGAACCCTGAGGCACTCCATAACGAAGTACCCATGGAATCCCCCCTCCCACCACAACCACACTCTGGACCTGCACATCAGATAGGAATTGAGCCAATATAACACTGTGCATCCAGCTCCAAATCCTCTTGGGCACTCCAAAAAGATATTGTGGTCTACAGTATCAAATACCGCTAATAGATTTGGAGGAAAGAATTTCACACCACTTGCATCCAATCCCTGCTATAGGTCACCCAGTAAGGTGGCCAAGGGGGTTTCTGATCCATGCCCAGATCTGTATCCATACAGACAAGAGTTCAGATAATCTATATCCTCCAGAACCCTCTAAAACCACTTTTCCAATTACATGAGGGGCGCGGTGGCTCAGCGGGTTAAACCGCTGAGCCGTTAGTCTGCCGACCATAAGGTTGGCAGTTTGAACCCGCGTGGCGGGGTGAGCTCCCGTCACTAGCCCCAGCTTCTGCCCACCTAGCAGATTGAAAGCCATAGGCAAGTAGATGAATGGGGACCACTCACGTGGGCCAATTTGCTGGCGTCCTTTTCGAAAGGGTCGCCCTCGACCAAGAAGAGCTGGTCCCTGTAGATGGCAGCCGAGGACGGCAGAGGACGATGGATTCCGGAAATACTATAACAACAACTTCCTGGTCGTCAGCAGCCGGCTCAGAAGCAAAGGTTCCTGGGACATGTAGTCCGACCTGCAGATGAAGAGCCGGTTCCCGCACCCCCTCCCTAACGCGCGGGTAGTATGATATGATTGTATAATATGAAATTACATGATTGTAAGCCGCCTAGAGCCCTCCATTAGGGAGGGGATAGGCGGGGTATAAATAAGATAAAATAAAATAAATACATTCCCAAAACAGAATGTTAGAGATAGGATGATAGTTGTCCAATTTTATTGGATTCAGGTTTTGCCTCTTAAGTGGGCAAGAGCGGGCAAACCCAATGCTTTTTTAAGGACCTCTGGCATTTCCCCTTCTCTCCAAGAGGCGTTGACTGCAGCCCAGATTCAATTCCCAGTCTCCTTCCCAACTGTTTTAATTAGCCAGGTAAGGTAGGCATCCAAACTGCAAATAGCTGAGCTACGATTGCAGAGGATTTCCTTGGGATCCACAGGTTCAAAAGCCTCCCAGATAGCACTACAAGATATTTCTGAAAGCTTTGGATCAGCTGCTACAGAATGAAGCTGTTCCTGTACTGTCAAACAGATGTTATACCAGCCATCCAAAAAGTAGTTGATTATTCCTTGCCATGTTTGAATATGAGTGTATTTGAGTGGGCAGTGCATACATTCCTGATTCAATGAAAACAAAATGTCTATTGTGTTTTCTTTACAACTAATATCTGCACCTCAAGAAAAAGTCAGGAAATGCTTGTTGGTACTTTGCCATTTGCGCATCAGCCAGGGCATTTGCTGTGTAACATTTGTGAGTAGTCATGCTAGTTTTCATATTTCAACATAATGGGGTATCTGCCTGAAAACAAACCTCCTTGCAAGAAAAAATATTTACTATTTCAAAATGACCATAATAGATGTTTTTAATTTTAATTATTATTTTTGAAAATTTTGAATTTTTTTAGGGCGGAATGCTCCTCACAGTGTGTTCCTAGATATGGCAAAAAATAATGTGGGGAATTAGAATCTCTCATTAAAACAAAACTTCATCAGAAGGGACCTCTTCAGTAAGATGCAGCAGCTTTTGCTATGTTCTTATTCTTCTAAAACTCCAAGATGATTAAAAGAAAAAATCTGGAATCAGTGAGCTTGATTATTCGGCCTTTTATAACTAAAAAGAATTTTTACAGACACCTTTGATGATTCCATGAAGGACCAACAAGTTCATCTATCATAGCTCCCTCCCCATTTCTCTACTGGTCGTCTTCCCCAAACCCTTGGCTAACTCGGAATTTAGAATTGACTCTAAGCATATTTAAATGTTATGAGTCTTTGAGTCATTTTTCCTTCATGTAATGTGGATGAGGGCAACCCACAAACATTCAAAATTCAAATAGTGCAATATTTTAATATATGCTTTATTTGATGCAGTAACATACATTGTCATCACAGTTTCTTTCAAAGATGGCTAAGTATTCCTGAGCATTTGGGGGAGATGGGCGGTCATATAAATTAAATAAATAAATAAATTTCCATCATACTTTTCTCTACAGCTTAAATTTGTGCACCTTTGATCTTCTTAATATAGTCAGTTATGGAATATGCAGCAGTCAGACCTTTTCTATGATGGCATTTTGCCTTTGGGATGTTGTTCCAGAGTGATCTGATAAAAGTGGTTTTTCTTTATGCCTTCTGCAAGCATCGGCTTTCTCACATTGTTTTTGCCATAACTATTTACTTGTTATTGTTGTTATTCTGTTTTATTATTATACTTTTTAAATTCTAAATTTAGACTTATTTTACTTAATGAATGTAACTGATCTGAGTACCTAAAAGCCTCACAAAGCAACTTAAAAACTGCAAAAAGAAAATGATTGGGATCCTTCAGACATAACACCTAGAAAGAAAATATTTGTACATAACAGTTACATATAAATAGATGTGGGAAAGTGCCCATCCTGTGAAGTAACCGTTATATAGGAAAAGAATTGTACTTAATTACTAGTGATGCCACCAAGATTATCCAGTCACGTGCCAAAGAATGATAGGCATGTTGTCTGAGTAGAAATGTGCTGAGCCTTGTCCGGATTGTGTGGACAAGGAAACTCACATCTGAATTTCTATAAACCAAGATAAATCCTTTCCATGAGTGCTTGTGTTTGTATGTGAGAGTATGAAGGAGAGAAAGAATATGCTTTTGATTGAAAATTGGAACATAAAGAGGGACCTTGGAGAAGTGTTTCTTCTAAATGCCTTCCATAATTGCATTTGCACACTTTGTAGTTTTGTCACAGCCCTGACTCATGTTTAGGTTGCAAGCTTTTTAATATAATTCAGAAGCTTTAAGTAATCTAGCTGCTGGGGCAAAGTAGTAGAAAATTCTGATTTTAAAATATCAATGTTCCTCGTTTGAATTGGATAAACAAGAACCAATAGAGGATATAGGTGGATTACTTTAGTGGGGATGTTTTCACTGTGCATATTTACCATTCATTTATTTTTGTTAAATTATATTCATTTTGTGGAGTCCTTGGTGCTCTCTGAGCCTTGTTGTTTTCTTGCAGATGTTTCATTGCCAGGCTAGGCAACATCTTCAGTGTGAAAAGGGAGTGGGACTTGCTCTCTGTTTATATACCCTGGTTTGCCCTGCCTGTGTTGGTGGGGGTGTTGTTCTCTCCTTAGTAGTTCCTTGATTGGGCTGTTGTTTGCTACTTGGTTGATTGACTGAGTTAATGGTTCCTTGATTAGGGTATATTGTGCTGTTTGATTGTTCCTCTGGTGCTAATCCTGGTGGTAATCTTTGCATATCTGGGTGATGATTGCTGGCAAGGAGGTGTTCTGGTCTTCTGGCTTTTCTATTGTCTCTTATGAATGGTATGTAAATGTTGTTTACCTCTGTGTCTGTTGATGGCTGCTTTGTCTGAGTGCCAAGCTTCCAGGAATTCTCTAGCGTTTTTGGACTTGGCTTGGTTTAGGATGCTCACAGTTTCCCAGTTGAAAGTATGGTTAAGTCTGTCCATGTGTTGTGAGATTAAGGAGTTTTCATCGTGTCTTCTGACTGCTAGTTGGTGTTCGTGGATGCATTCTGCTAGTCTTCTGCTGGTCTGTCCTACATAGTGGCTGTTACAGTCCTTACACTGTATGTTGTAGATAACTCCTGTTTTTTCTTCTTGGGCTACCGGGTCTTTTGGGTTACTTACAATGTTCTGAAGGTTTTTGGTTGGTTTGTGTGCTACGGTGATGCCGTGTGGATGTAACAGTCTATTAGTAGTTTCTGAGATGTTTCTGATGTATGGCAGTGTAATCCTTTTCATAGCTTCTGTTGGTTTTGCTGTGATGGGTTGAGTAGTCAGGCACTTTTTGATAAAGTTGCGTGGGTATCCATTTTGCTGGAAGATGCTATATAAGATGCTATATAAGATGCTATATTTTTCTGGTGTTCTGGGTTGCTGCAGTGCGTTTGTGCTCGTCTGAATAGTGTTCTTACACAGCTCCTCATGTGGGAGGTTGGGTTATTGGTTTGGTAGTGGAGTACTTGGTTAGTGTGGATAGATTTCCGGTAGACTTGTGTTTCTAGAATGCCATCGTTTCCTCTACTGATGAGGATGTCCAAGAAGGGTAGTGTGTTGTTGTTTTCTTCTTCCCTTGTGAATTTTATTCCTTTGAATATTCATTTTATATTATGCCAAAAGTGTTTAAAGTATTACTAATTAATTATTTAAGAGTGAATATCCCATTTTCTGCTTATATTCCCCCCACCGCAAAAGTTTTTCCCTCAGTTTTTAAAATAATTATTCTTCCTAGTCATCTGTTTCTCACGTCTGTGTGTTTTTGCGTGCCTTCAAGTCAGTTTTGACTCCTGGCAACTGCCTGGAAAAGTCCCTGCAGTTTTCTTGGCAAGATTTCGGAAGTGGTTTGCCATTGCCAGCTTCCTAGGGCTGAGAGAGAGTGACTGGCCCAAGGTCACCCAGCTGGTTTTATGCCTAAGGTAGAACTAGAACTCAGAGTCTGCCAGTTTCTAGCTGGCATTCCTTTTATAGTTAGGAAGGGTATAGCAAAACAATACTTGGCTACAATGCAATCACTGACCAAATAAAATCAGTTAGACTTCATGGACAACCCTTTAATATGAAGATCATCCAAGTTTATGCTCCAACCACTGATTCAGAAGAAGAGTAGTTTGATGAATTTTATGATCAAGTTCAATTTGAAATCAACAGAACATGCAAGCAAGATGTCCCACTTGTGATTGGAGATTGGAATGCCAAAGTTGGAAATATTAAGGAGGAAGATATACTGTATTTGGATTGTATGGCTTAGGAAATTGAAATGAAGCATGAGAACAACTTACCAATTTCTGCTACTCCAATGATTTTTTTCATAGCTAACACTGTCTTCAGATAACCAAAACAATGTCTGTATACATGGATATCACCAGATGGAGTTCATAGAAATCAAATTGACTATATTATTGATTAAAGGAGGTGAAGGCACTCAGTTATAACATCAAAGACATGATCAGCTGCTGTCTGTGGGACAGATCATGAACTGCTCATATGCAAGTTCCAGGTTAAGCTAAAGAAGACAAAGCCAACCAGTTTCCACAATATGATCTTGACCATATACCCACCATTTTCAAGGAGAATATCAGGAATAATTTTGAAGTCCTGAACCTCATTGATAAACAACCAGAGGAACTGTGGAATGAACTTAAGGAAGTCAAGGATGAACTTGAAAAGACACCTCCAAAGATAAAGGAACAGAAGAAAGCAAACTGGTACAGCAGCCATGAAAGCCTTGGAAAATATATTCAGATGGTGTGATGTGTCTATACCTACAAAGATCAGTATACTGCAAACAGTGGTATTCCCTGTGAATCTCAATGGAAGTGAAAGTTGGACTTTGAAGAAGCAGGACAGAAAGAGTATTGATGCTTTTGAATTTTGAAGTTGGAGAAGATTCCTCAGAATACGATGGACAACCAAGAAAACAAACAAATGGATCATCAAACAAATCAACTCAGAGTTCTCACTTGAGGCACAAATGACCAGGATCAAATTACCTGATTTTGGACACATTTTGCAAAGACCTAGCTCTCTGGAGAAGGCCTAATGCTGGGAAAGGTGGAAGGAAAGAGAAGACGACAACCAGCAACAAGGTGGATGGACTGAGTTAAAGTGGCAATGGGTGCACCATTGGAAAATCTGAAGGACCAGGTTAGGAACAGGTCGTCATGGAGAAAATCTGTGTGGTCGCTAAGAGTTGACACTGACTTGATGGCACATAATCAATAATCAAGCTCTTTCGCACTTTTTTTCTTTTTGTAGGTTTTTTTCTTTTTTTTTTCTTTTTGTTTTGTAGTTTTTATCTTTGCTCTAAACTCAATAAAAAAAATTAATAAAAAAAATCAAGTTCAACAAAAAACGAGATTCTCCCAGCATTTATTAGGTATGTTTGCCGCCTTGAATTATTTATAAAAATAATAAAGGCGGGATAGAAAAATAAATAAATACATAAATTTCATTTAACAAGATTTACCTGAAAGAGGATAGGAAAAAAGTATAGAAATTTCAGCAACTAGAATCTAATTTATCTCCCAAGTTGCTAAGGCAGAGACTTTTTCACTTCTTTACTCAAAGCATCTATATAATCTGGTGAGGAGGCTATTCTCTTAACTAATAGTTGAGGAATGTCTTGCTTGTCAGCATGAGAATCTGTCTCAGGTTCTGAACATAGAATTACATAACATTACAGAAGTTAACAAATATACATTATGGTATACTTTAAAATCAGGATAATTAAAACCAGCACTATCATAAGAAAGCTTTAAAAGAAAATTCCTAGATTTTTGACCGTTTTATAAAAAATAACCATTAATTTATCAATTGGTCTAAAATATTTCAGTGGAACTATGATAGTGGAACTCTCAGAACGTATATCACTCTTGAAGCATATTTATTTTCATTGCATTTATTCTTCCTGATAGACTCATAGGTATGTTAACCTATAACTTGAAATAGTCATATCTATTAAAAAAAAGTATTTTCTTAGGAATAATTATCCCCAAGTATTTAATAGAATCAGAACAATAAACAAAACAAAAAAATAATTATATTGGTAATTGGAATCATAGAATCAGGGTTGGAAGCTACCTTGGAGATCTTCTAGTCCAACGGCCTGCCGAAGGCAGGGATCAGTAAACTGTACAAAGGGACTCAAATAATAATAGTTTCCAAAAAATAAATTCAATTGGAAACCAATGTTATTTTGTAACTTGCTCCAAAACCTTAATTTGCACCTTATCAAAGGCTTTTTCTACATCTAATGAAGCCAAAATGGCTGTTTCATTAATATCCACTTACAGTGCTACTATATGCTTCCAAAGTGTGTTTTCTAACATATACATTCAAGGCTTCCTTTATTTTTTTTCCTTTGACCAAAAATGGATTGATGCTAAAAATGCCACGAAGCATCTGGGGTATAGTTCTTAGTGCCGTTCTTGCTCGTCTGAAAAGTACTGTCGGCTTGAATTTTGAAGTAGTGTTGAGATTTATATGTGAAGTGACAGCAGTGGAACACACTATTAACTATCTCTCCCCTTCCTCCCTCCCTCATTCTTTGCGAGCACCCTGCTCAGCAACCATGCTGGAAAATAAAGCATATACTCAGGGGAAATTATTGCTGTAAATATCATATGTAAGGGTGTATCTTGAATAGAAGAACTTTATTTTAAGAGTATTTCTAAGTTTCAAATTCCATCTCATACTGCAGCATTTCTAGAATGGTTTCCTACAGATTTGCCTGTCTGCAGCTGAGTCTGTCTTTTGTATTTTTTTTAAATAACAGGAAGTGTATTTTTATGCCTGGTACAAGCATATGAATCTTAACAAATTTTCCTCTCCGGTTCAGACCAAGAAAGGCAAAGAGGGAAGTTGGATGGAACCGAAACATTTAGAGTATAACTTTCCAAACTGTGTGTCGTGACACTTTAGTAACAGCTGCATACAGTTAGGAAGAGCCAAGGAACAGTTTCAGAAATGGCAGGTGGCAGAAAAATCATTTTGGCCCAAGCCAACAGCGAAAGTAGCAGCAACAGCATGACTCTCAGATGGACATGCAGAAGTCAACTTCTTTCCTCTGCGTGTGAGAAGGATGACTGCCATTTTGTTCCTTGAAATGCATACAATATAGTGGAAACAGGCCTCTGGAGGGAGTTTCAGACGTTCATCTCTGAAGTCTTTCTTTAGAAAAGCTTTTCCTGACACACAGTTGAGCTGAGTTTGATTCCAAGGGCCATTAAGATTGGCTTTGCTGAGCTTCAGATAATGAACTTTTTATAAGACCACATCCTCAGACCTAGAATGGTGTAACATCAAAACCTATTTCTTATTCTTATGGAAAAAATTGATATATAATTGGGTGATTCGGCATAATATACAGTATAATTGTGTCTGTAAGTCTGAGAAAATACATTTGAAAACTCCTTTGTGTTCTGTAATGCAAACCTTTTGCAGTTGCCATTATTCATAGGATTAATGTATGTCTCTGTCAGATTATTTGAGCAAAAGATGGTTCCTAGAAACAATTTATAATTTACATTCAGAATGCTGCTTCACCTTTTACATGCTACTGTAGTTTTATTTGTAAATTTCAGAAAAGAAATATATATAGTGTAAAAATGATCATTTTTACAAATAGGATTCAATCTAATTCAATATGATATATAAACATTCTGAGCAAGAATATTCTTGGGTGAAACTATTAGTTGCTTGGCCAGCTGCTGGTGTTTGAAACAAAAATTATATTCTGATGTATGTATGAAGGTCTGAGCATTAATATTTGGCAGAATAATATAGATGCTAGATATTCTAAAGGATTCCCTATAGAGTTTTCCTTTAGTTTTAAAAAAAGAAAATACCCTGCAGCACTTGTTTCCATGGCAATAAGAAAATTACTTGCAATAAATCATCCTCAAGAATTATCTGATTGATCAATATGTACAAATAAAATACAGCAAAGGGGAAGAAGTTGTGTTGTGTCTTAAGATAAGCACCAATTATTGTGTATAGACTCTAAAGAAAAGGCATGGTATTGCTTAACTACAGTAGTTTGGAGCCAACATATCTATTAAGTTATGTAACTTCAAAACTTACTTGCACATAAACTCACATATTCACTTGCTTTTAGTTTTTGAAGAATAAATTTGGAGAAATATAAAATGAAATGTCAGTTCAGAAGTCCTTTACAATTGGGGGGGATTACATTAGTTACCTAAAGATTTTTTAGAAGGATTGCTCAAAATATAGCAATCAGAGCATTAAGGATTGTTCAGAACATTAGTAAAGATCTAAAAACAAACAAAAAACACAGGAAATGGAAAGAGGGCCTGATCACAAAGGAAAAGTATGGACAGGCAGCCTTGAATTGCAGAGCTGGTGTTGGGAAAAAGACATCTCAGAATGAGCTGAGATTAGCAAAGGATGGTAATGAAAATGGCTTCTTTAGATATGTTCAAAAGAAAAGGAAAACCATCAATATACCAGCTGCTCAATGAAGATAGCAAAATGCTAACATGTAACCAAAAAAAGGGGAGGCAGAGCCACTCAGTATTTTATTTGATCATCCTCTTCAAAGGAACAACAATTATGTGTTCTATCAGGATATTGTGAAAAGCAGGACAGATTAAAAATATGGTCAGGGAATATCCTTTTACTCTGAGGTAAATCCACAGGACCAATTGAATTGCATCCTAGCATACTGGAAGAACTAGCTGGTGATCTGGATGAACCCTCATGTAGTATCCTTGAGAAATCCTCTTATCACTGGTGAAGCCCCAAATGACTGGAAATGTCCCTCTCTTCAAAAAGGAGAAGAGGAGTCCAGGAAATTGCAGACCATCTAGTCTGACATTGATACCTGGGAAGATTCTAGAGCAGAACATAAAGAGATTGATCTAAAAGTACCTTAAGCAATACAGTAGTTGCCAGAAGTCAGCATGGATTTGTCAAGAACAAATCTTGCCAGAGTACTCTTATCTCGTTTTTTTGTTCGGGTAACTTTCTCAATAGATGGTGGGAATCCTATAGATATATTTCTTGACTCTAGCAAAACATTTGAGACCCTAATCTATGACATGTTGCTTAGCTGGTTAATTACCGGTGGGCTGGAAGGCATGACAAGTGGATACATAGCTTTCTCAAAAATCGTGAGAAAGAGCATTCATCAATGCTTTCTTGTCAGAGAGTGATATAAAGTAAGATGCTTACAAAGATTGGTTCTAAGTCCCATACTCTTCAATATATTTTCATTAATGACCTAGATGAAGAGGTGCAGGGAATGCGTATCATGTAGATGACACAAAATTGGGTGGAATAGCTAATATCAGTAGATAGAAATAACATTCAAAAAGATATTGTGGATAAATGTGCTGAAAGTAACATAATTAACTGTAACTGAGCAACTACCAAGTCCTTCATTTAGAGCAAAATAAAATGCACAGCTGTAGGATAGGGGACACATGGCTTGGTAACTGTACTTGTGGAAACAATCTTGGGAAAGTATTTGATTGCAAACTGAAAATGAGCAGCAGTGTGACATGGTTGCAAAAAAAGCAAATGCCCTTTTTGGTTGCATCAACAGATCTATAATTTCCAAATTGTTAATCATTCCACTTTGTTTTGGTCAGACCTCACCTCAGATATTGTGTCCAGTTCTGGGCATCACTCTTTAAGAAAGATCAAGACAAACTTCTGAAGGTCTAAAGAAGGGCAACAAGGTCAATAAGGAGATTAGTAGCACCTCTGAAGAGATATTGAAGGAGTTTGAATGTCTAGCCAGAAAATAGAAGGATATTGTAGCACTCTTCAAACACCTGAAAAAATGGCAAGCATATGGCATTCATTATTCCAGAAAAAAATCAGGAATCATCTGATAAGCCTTTTCCAACTGACAAATTTTATTTAAAAATCGTAAGTGTTTGTGAGCCGCATTTCACTTCAGCAGATGCGTAGTGTGGCTAAACCGATAGAGGATTTAAATTGGGATGAGGCGGAAGGAGGGAAGGGAGGGGAAGACAAGTTGGTTATTCAGATGAAGGTTACATGTGAGACAGATTACAGGTACCTTATCAATTGACAATTCTAACGTGTTAAAAAACATTGTTTTTATTGAGATATTTTGAGATTGAAACCTTTTTATATATGTGAGTTCAGCAATCTCTCATTTAGTGGTGCTGTTACCGTCTTGTTTTTCAGAATGGTCACTTTGAAATCACTTGTTGCTGGTCAGAATCTGTTTCAGGTTGGGTGGTTGTCTGTATGGAAGTATGGGCCTGCCACCATGTGCCTGAGAAAGTGCAGTGTCATTCTCCATTACGGGCTGTAGCTTATTAATAATGCTGTTGAGTGGCTTCAACTGTAAGCTATAGGTGACAACCAGTGTTGTTCTGTTCTGTTTTTGTGAACTGTCTTTTAATAGGTTCTCCCTGGGAATCAATCTAGCTTTATTGATTGGTTTATTGATCTCATCGGGTAGGTAATTTGGTCTCCTGAATGCCTGGCTTAATTCCATCAGTTGAGCATCTCTGTCAAGCAGGTCAGAACAAATGCAGCTATAGATGATTAAATGTGGGGATATGTTCTGGGTGGAAGCTGGAAGCACAAAGGTATGCCTGGTGATCTTACGTTTCCTGTATAATGTGGAATGTATGTGTCCTTTGCATTGTTTTACCATGACATCAAGGAAATGAACTTGTTCTGTAGGTAGGTCGAGGCTGAGGATGATGGTGGGGTGGAAATTGTTGAAGGCATTATAGAATTTGATGAAAGATTCATTTCCATGGATCCAGATGATGAAGATGTCATCAGTGAATCTCAAGTAAAGGTGTGATGACTCATTCCTTTGATATTAACTTAGAGACTTTTAGCACAAGCCATGATAGGATATGAAAAAGTTCTTTTATTAATACAAGTGAACAGAATCGATGCAAAGAGCAAACTAAAACTTTTCGTGCTCAAACATATTTTAAAACCTGCCAGACTCTCAAGCACCCCTCATCCACCCCTCCCCTCCTGACTCACTTCCCATAATTTTACACGGCCAGCCTTTGATGTTTCCAGATGGGTGGCCTTGGAGCCTGGTACCTCTCTTCCTTCCCTTAATGCCTGCATGCCATTCCTATCTCTAATGGTTGCTCTACTGTCTGGCAAGCACTTTAGTTAATTAATACATATTCGCAGATTCTCGTTACTACAAATCCCATCTATCTAACTAGTTCAGAGCTTTCCAAACTTTTCATGTTGGTGACACACTTTTTAGACATGCATCGTTTCGTGACACACTCTTACAGCAGGGCACAAGGCAGGCACTAGGACCTGCGCGGAATCTCAGCAGGTTTGGAGTCAGCCAGGCACAAGGCAGGCACTAGGACCTGCGCGGAATCCTGGCAGGGCTTGGAGGCAGCAGCAGCCGCAACACACCCAGACACTGCAGCCCACACACTAATGTGTCGCGACACACAGTTTGGAAAGCTCTGAACTAGTTACTACAAATACTACAAATCCCATCTATCTAAAGCAGAATGGCAGGATGGCATCCTGACAAAAGGAGAGGCTTCAGGGTGTAAGAGTTGAGAAAGTTGTTCTAGGTTAGCCATTAAGAAGTTGGCATATTGGGACTCATATCAAGAGTCCCTCCTTGAGGGGGAGATGGGCGGTTATAGAAATTCAACAAATAAATGTTGAGGAGCCATGTGTGTGGCCATGGCTTGCCATTGATTTGCAGATACATGTTATTGCCAAAGGTGAAGTAGTTATGGATGAATACAAAGATCCAGTTTGGTCTAGTGGTTAAGGCTCCAGGCTAGAAACCAGAAGACCGTGAGTTCTAGTCCCGCCTTAGGCATGAAAACCAGCTGGGTGACTTTGGGCCAGTCACACTCTCAACCCAACTCACCTCACAGGGTTGTTGTTGTGGGGAAAATAGGCATTAGTGATGATGTTCTTAATAGCTTGAGGTCCATGTTTGTGGAGGATGTTGATGTACAGTGCCTCAGTATCCATGGTGGCTAAAATGGAGTTCAGGCTGCAACTTCTTGGAGTCGTGCAAGAGCAGAGTCTTTAGCTTGGCTGACTATGCAGCTGGATAGGCTGACAATATTGTGGGAAGTCTGTGGAGCTTTCCCATTACGGTGAGTGGATGCTTATAAAGGCTTGGATAGTGTTTTCTTTCTTTTTTTTCAAGGAGGTAAGTTTTGTAATTCATTGACTTACAGCAGATGGATTCCCACTCCATCCAACTGAACTTTGTGTTTCTCATTATTCCAGAGTACCTGATACAAAATAATAGACAAAAGTTACAGAAAGACAGTTTGCAATTGAATATTGAAATAAAACTTCCTAACAATAAGAGCAGTTTGACAGTGGAACTAATTACTTTCATTGGATGGGTTCAAGCAGGGATTGGATAGTGTGGGATACTTTAATTTGGATTTAATTTCAGATGTTGGGCTCAGTAGTCTAAATGTCCCTTTCCAGCTCCGTGATTTAAGTTAATAACGTTTGTTTTTTAGACTAGTTCAGAGTGTCTGTTGGATCCTCAGCAAGCTCAAGCTTTTGACCAGCTCTGTCGTCTATATCGTGGAACATCAAGGGTAATGTAATTTTGTATTTTTAATGTAAACTAGATCCAACTTCTAATGTCTGTTAATTAGATATCTGGAATATCATAAAGCTTATTGTTGTGACTGTGTTTTTCTTGGATGGGAAATAAACAATGAAAGGACATAAAAACCACACTGAAATCAATGTCCTATCAGGTTCTGCATCTTTTCTTATGGTGACCAACCAAATGCTTATTTGATGCCCATAAGCAGGAAATACAGTAAGTGTAATTGCATTGTCCTGCATATCTTCAACAACTGCCATAGCTGTTAGTTCTGTAAGACCAAATGAAAAAATTCTCTGTATCTACTTTCTTTAAACCATGCTTGATTTTTTTCAACTTTACCATGCTTCATTTAACTTACTTTTTTCTGAGCTAAACAGCACTAGATTAGAACAACCTTTTCTCAGGGGAAGGTTTTTCCAGTACCTTGAACCATTTTGATTGTCCTCTTCCATGCCTTTTCATGCACAATAATATTTTAAATAAAATATTCAATTTTCTGGATCATGCGCTCGCTGAAAGGGCTCATACTTTCCTAAAGTATATATTTACATTTTTATTCTTAAACACTCTCTTTGTTTTCAGAACAATCATCCTGAAATGCCTCAATACGTAAATATGTACCTATATCCTAAAGGATAGTTACGTATATCCTAAGGGATATGGTCATAAAGCTATTTTTGTCCTTTCCAGCTATACCTATTGTTCCCATCTGACTTCTAAAAGGCATTTTTCCTATATATGTGTAATTCACATGCATGTTCATTGTGATGTGGCCAAGAATGTTTTAACACAATTGGTGAGAAGGGTGCAGAGGTTTGTGACTTTAATGAAAAATCAGTGTTGATCGTTCCCCTTTGAAATAATTTGTTTCTGCACTGCCTACATAACCTCAGTTTTTCTTATCATTTACATTATCCATATTGCATAAATGTATTTTTCTTTTACTTTGTAGTTGGCACTTTTGACTGAACTGTCTCGAGATCATGGTGGTGAAAAACGTGGTTTCTTCCATGTCTCCCAGGGGGATCCTGCCCTGAATAGTATTTTCCAGAATGAGACTTTCCAGCTTCACCTCAGTCCTCCTCCTCTTCTGGAAGACTAATCCTTGGGCATCAAGCATTGAGACAAAATACTTTTAATGTTTAATGGTGGTGGATCCAAAGTGAAAGGTATGAGTATGTATGATATAAAGAACTGCAACAATGCAGAGTCTTTGTGAGAACCACCTGTTTTGATCCTTGTGATTTGCTTAACAAGACAGAACATCAATGTCAACAGTTCTAGTCCTCATCTCCAGTGGATTTTGCTGAACGCCATAAACTGCTCTACCAAGCCTATGCTTTTCTTCATTTAAATTTAGAGTGAAGAATGGAACTTCACATTTGGTATTGGTATAGATGGCTAAAATGCAGAGTGAAGCAAGACAGAACTGGCAGAACTTTTATGAGATTGCTTTCTCTAGTGCACTTCCTCTGCTCTCAGTTACTCTTGAAAATCTGTGTTAGCTCCTCCAGTTGCAGCTCAAGAAATGTTGCTGTGGCAGATGCTATCCCTGGGAAATTTAACATGCTAATATCATAAATGAGAAAATCTGTTAATGAATCACATTGGAATACACCACTCAGCCAACTAGATATTTGATGTCAATTTGGGTATATTCTGAGGCTTTTATGAGTGCCAGCGTTTCCACAGAGAACTTGCTGTTTCCAGTGTACCAAAAAACATCAGCACATTACTAATTTATGATAGCTGCTCTCTTGCTGCCAAGTTGCATGGAAAAGATACCTTTTTCAATTATATATTGCCAGCTTCCCACACCCCAGCCATTTATCTATATGAACTCACTAAATTAGATGATTACGGTGTTGTTTTTTTCCTCCTTATTTTCACTATAGAATATGAACAATCTGGTACAGGAATATATTTTTGAAAATGAATGTTTCTGGATCCTATAAATACAGTTTAATAACCTTTTAACTTTCCATTACCTACCAGTTGACAATTTTACTTTTTTTGTTCAAGAGATTTCCAGTTTCCATATTTGTAGACAGAAAATCCAGAACTGTTGGCACATTTATACTAGACCATTTAGTGGCTGAATTTATTATTTTTTCTTCATTTAACATTTTGCGAGAAAGCTGTTACCTCATATTGGTACAAATTTTTCTATGAGTGACCAGAAGTCTCATATCTGTTGCTGTCTACTTCCATATTTCCTATCTCCTACAATTAAAGACTACAAAAATGTATGAATTCATGTACTAATTACTGTGCCAATATATCAGCTATAGTAATAAAAAATGGAGTGAAAATATCACTTTGAAAGTTCCAGCATCAAAGCAACCTGGCTTAATTTCTGCTAAAAGAGTTATCTGGTATATAGCTTATTACATAAAGAAAAGAACAGTGTGTTAAGAAACATTGCAGAGTTGTTTTGTATTTCCAGTATTCTAATGAAATACATTTTTAATGCACACACACTAGTGTTTTTGGAATTATTGGAATGAGTTTGTGCTGGAAAATCATTCCTGTTCCTTAGTCTCTTTTATCTGGTTTATGTGGACAACATTGTATGAACTGTTCGACATAAGGATAGTTATCTCCTTCAGTAACTGCATGGACATGTCTTTTGGATTCATGTTGTTGCTGAAATAGGCAAGGATTACCTAATAATCAAGAATTCCTTGATTCCTATGTTGATGAAATAATCCAGTGAGGAATGCATTGATAGAGCTATCTAATTTAATAAGCTTCTTGGACTGTGCAATGCTTTAGATTCAGAATACTCAGAAATACAACCTGTGTTTGACTTATTAAAGCAATCTTTACTGAGTCAAAGATACTCCATTCTCATTCCCATATGTTCCAAAACATCTCCTCCAAACTGAATCCTAATGTATGTGGAGTCCTTCTCTTCGATTGAATCCTATGTGTTGCACAACTCCATACACTAGATATGTGCATTTAGTTTATATAAAATAAGGAAATTTATCTGAGTACAATGAAAACTTGTTGTTACCTTTCCAGTAAAATCTTCACATGCATAAATAAATGGTCAAAATATTCATTAGTTGCTACTTTAATGGAAAAACTGTCATAACCATGTTATGAGCATTGTTTATTTTATTTACAGTCAGAAACCAAAAAGAAAAGAACATAATACTAGAGTATAAACCAATAAAACAAAATGTATGATATGCCAAACATAAAATATTGTTTAAAAAGTTCTGCTTTCTGTATCTTACAAAGCATAGTCAGAGCTAGAAAAACTGTAGAAAAGATCAACCAGCAGTGTGAGCCGTTCTTCAGACGAAGGAAATGCTGGAGTTTTGAAAAATAATGTGTAGTGTGCAGATAGATTTTTCCCCTTTTCCCATTAAACAACATTCCTAATGAATGGAATGATAAAATATTCAGAATACACAAAAGGAAATACTTCAATCACATAGTTAATTGTGGAATTTGCTACCACAAGATATGGTGATGGCTATTAAAGTAGATGATTAGACATAATAATTAATAGAACAGAGTTATCAGTGCTACTTGATGGTCCAAAGTGCCCAGAGTTGTTGGGAGTTGGGCAGTGTACAAATTGAATTAAATAAATAAACAAACAAACATTATTCAATGAATAAAACAGGTTTCTTTGAATATATTTCAAGGCAAATGTTAATCTTTGTTTAATGTGAAGATTATACTCTTCCCCCAGAGGTGAGGCAAGCCCCCTCTCTCCTGGCCTTCCAGAAAGGGTTAAAGATCTGGCTCTGCCATCTCGCTTGGGATGGGAAGGTGGGTAGTCAATCCTGGGGGTGGCTAGCGCCTTAAAGTGGTTCCCCTGTATTAATGAATTTAAATCAGAACTTTTAATATTGCCATCTTGGATGCTACTTTTATATTTTTATTTTTATGTAAGGTATTTTGTTCTCATGTATTTTAATCCTGTTTAGCTTTATTGTAAACCACCCAGAGTCCCTCTTTTGAAATGGGCGGTGACGAATGTTGATAAATAAATAAATAATATGAGAAAGCAGGATAAGAAAGGAACTCATCCGTCTTGCTTCCCTTTAACTGACCTGCAAAATAGAAAGAGAAGGTTCTACTCTCAAGATGCCCAGAGTCTTTGCTAATTACTGTTTTGGATTAGCGACTTTCCATATTTGGCAAGTAAATTAAAACATCCAACAAATTGAAACTTCCAGTAAAGATTTTTTAAAAATAAATATTACTAGCAATAGAATGCTGTTAATCTAGAACTATTATCCTTTGGGATTGTAGCAGAGAAATATCTAACATTTCCCAAAGGATTTCGGCCTTGTTTAGACTATGGAAGTGAATTCTTTCCTGTATAATCAAAAGATGAAGCCTGTTGTTCCACCCATTTATGATATAAGAAGCTTCAAGTGAAATCAACTTTATGTCATTACTTTATTCACCCAATTACAAGAGGTCAGGTAGGGGAATCTACTATATTCTTTATACATGATCCCTCTGAATTGCTATATATTATATACATGGTCCCACTGAATCACACACATGCTTGGCATGCATTAGATCCTGGATTAAGTTAGGCTCAACTACTAGGTGGATTTCAACATGTTAGGAAAGCCTGTGCCCAAGTAGATAATACTAAGATATGCATTACTGTGTGGTGTCAGATTTTAAAAACTGTTCTAAAATCGGCTCAAGTCATTTTCTGTTGGGTGCTTAATGACAGAACTACAGCTAAATGCTTTCTGACTCAAGACAGAGAATTGTTAAACTACTGCAAAATAAGATGTAAAATAATACAGGGAAAGATACATTCCTTAAAAAGAATAGAAGCCGATTCTGAAATAGAGTAATAGTCATATCCAGATGCTTATGGGAAAATAACCTTGTATTTCACAAGTCTGATAGTTAACAAGAAGTCATTATTATAAAGGTCAATCAACCTTCATCAGTCAAGAAAGCCAATAAATGCCATTAGGCTGATGAAAGAGCTGGCAAATACTGTTAGATTGTACCAGTATCCGTCAAACTGTAGTTAAAACTTTCCAGATGATCCTGGTCAAATATATATATGATTTTTGTATATGGTTTTTAAATTTATTATCTAGACTCTAAGTCCACAGAGAGAACAGAAATCTCTATGCAGTTGTGTTCATCTATGTTGGAAGCAAATAATAATCAGTAGAAGTACAAAATTGGTAGATATTAGAAGAAAAGCAAAGTAGTTCCAGAGTTTCTTGCATGGGAACTGAAATTAATTACTAATGAAAAAGTTTCCTTTCAAGTTTTATATAAGGACTTTATAGAATGTGGTATTAATGAAACTGAGTTGTAGCCAAACCTGTTACGTGACTCCTATTACTCAAGTGATGGTTGCTATGTCCAATTCAACTTACTTTACATGTCCATGTACATCCACATATGAAAGATAGCATCAAACACACCATTTCACATCAAGACTTGAACATTTGTAGTGCCACATAATTGTGGAAAAGAAATCCACTTTACTCTATGGTTGTGTAAAAACAATCTTCACATTTATTATTTTGTGAGAAGTTTACATGAAACAATGATGTGCTCTTGAGAGTAGTTTGAGACACAATATTTATGTGCTAAATCAGCCAACCAAATCCTGCATGGCTTACACTGATGAAATCTCCAGAGAAGCCAAGGTACAAGACAACTTTGACTGTTGTGCTTAATATTTTGAAACAGAGTAATTTTAAGAGATTAACATTGTATGCAGCTATTGCTAATTAATAGTTTGATCAAGAATGCCTCAGGTAAGTCTGTACTGATTTTCTCCAGCTCTCATTTCTCACTTCAGAATACATTCACCTAATCTTAGCCTGGTTAGATCATTGTGCCTTCAGCCCTGCAAAAAAAGTGACAGTATCACAATTCTCCAGTATAATAAACATAATTAAAGTGTGCCCTCAAAACCTGCCCTGTTTCTGCTCTCAAATGTAATTTCCAATTCCTCTGTAGTCCTCTCTGGGATTGCCAAAATTCCCAATTCTTCCTTTTCTTTACACATGAGAATGTCAGTTACAAACTAACACAGCCAAACAAGCTGTATTTTAAATCCCCAGTTCCAAATAATTTGAGTAAAATAATCTTATTTTATGCAGTTTCTTCTATAAAAGCCATAAGAATGCTTAACATCACCTGAGAAAATCTTTAAGAATCCCAAGATAACACTTCAATGAAATTCTGTAATGAAACAGCGTTCCCTTTAAAGATTAGAAGAATGCTGTAATTTTTCAGAAATACTAAGATAGGATTTACCTGTTATGATGGCTAGAACTGTGTTTCTTCTTTCTTTTTTTTTTTGGGGGGGGGGCAAGAAATGTATTTTAGTATTACTTATCTGGATAAATAGTTTGTTTTACTCCTTAGGGTAATATTTGTATATTTTAAAGTACAATATTAGTTTTATAGTCATTCGTAACACACTGCAATCTAAATATTTTCTAAAAGTGCCTATGTCAGAGTGTATGTATAAAATTAGTTATTAGTTATGTGTCAAGATTGTATATAAAGAGCAGCATTCAACAACACAGCATAAGATAATCTAATACTGAGAGCTACAACTGTACATATTTATATGTTATCATTCTTAGCTAAACTTATGGAAAGTGGGTTAACCAAACCATTATAAAATAGGGCTATATTTATTAGTAGATGCCCTAATGTTACAGGAAAAGTAACATTAAAGTGAAAAAAATGCACATTTACAACTCAAAGGGCCATAATGCTTAAACCGATTAGCAGGGCACCTCTCCCCACAGGATAACCATATTGTGTACAACTTAAAATGGAGACACAAATACATCAGGGGTATAAAGATCTGTCTTTCCACTATACACTCTTCACTGTTTTATACTGATTAACATAATTATTAAGCAAAGCTGGAAAAAAACAATCGGCTGCTTTTTTTTCCAGATTGTTTCTTTAAATCCAAATACTGTATGTCAGAGGCTAAAACTACAATGACACCTTCTTTTTCAACTAGCTACACTCAAACCTACTGTGCACAAGTGGATCATTTAAATAGATAATAGTACAGACCCAGTACTAAATGTATATCCTGAGCCACCAAATTTACAGATCAATAAATGGAACGATTAAACTCTATTGCCCTAGTTCTATACGGAAATACTTTCTTAAGTGAATTAATACACCATTTACACTTATTTTTCAATTTGGATGTGCATGGATTGAACATATCCATAGCAAAAAAGGCTGTGATAATCTATTTGACACAGATACTGTTACATGTCCTGATTAGTTTTCCTGATTTTCCTAAACATCACAGGCTTATGGCTGCCCTTTGCTGGGAGCAGAAGGCAAGGATTCTTTCTTTCTTTCTTTCTTTCTTTCTTTCTTTCTTTCTTTCTTTCTTTCTTTCTTTCTTTCTTTCTTTCTTTCTTTCTTTCTTTCTTTCTTTCTTTCTTTCTTTCTTTCTTTCTTATGTGTAAATACAAACCCAGGCTGGCAAAAATATTTGGCTGATCTGAAAAATAATCCCAATTTTCACTATGTGAATATACACTGAAATTGCAATCACTGTATACCTATTTCAGATGAGTAGCTCTTTTATGTATGCTTTGTTTTTATAACAAAATCCAGCTTGTCCTCTGTTTTAATACAGGAAGTAATTTAAGCATTTAGAGTCAGATTAAATATCAATGGAATATGGTTAGTTGGCAGTGTAATAATGTATCCCTTGAAGGATTTTAATTCAAGCCTCTTTGACATTTCCTTATTGTAGAAACTTTCAGTTATGTTGGCTGAGTATTGTGCTTATTCTGGGAATCTCCTGAGTTACTCCATAGCTGGCAAAAAAGGTTAGCATGTGCAGGTCTTTTAGAAAGATGTACCTAACATCAGAGCTTGTGAGGAGAGCCATGGCTTCTTGTCTCCTACATAAAATAATACACATAAATAAAAGATATTTGCTCATGGATTTAGCTCTGCTCATCAAAGGTATGGCTAACCTCCTATTGATATTTAGCAAGTGCACAAAAGACTAAATCCTTATTCCAAATGAGAAATCCCAAACCAATTGCTTATTTCAAAATAGGATGATGAGCTTCAAAGAGTGGTTCTCAATCAGTGGTATGTATACCATAGGTTACCTGAAAAGATACCTACGTAGGACATAAGGTAAGCCACTGATACTCTTAATCCCCAGGCTTACCATACACAATATAGTAACAGTTATGCAGTCTATGATCGTAATAAAATTGGATTGATTGATAATAAAAGAATGCCTGTAAACACACAAATATCCTTCTTGGGTAAAAGTGTGTGTTTCTACGTGTTGGGATCCAGGTTCTGTTGCTAAAGTAACTGGTGGGACCAAAGTCTGAAAACCACTGGTTTACAAGATAGCCTGACCATTGCAATTTATCTGCTCTTCTCAAGATGAGGGCTAGTCTGTAACTAAAGATGGTATCTTTTGAGCTATACAGCAGGGCTCCTGGAAATTCATTGGTACAATGAGTATCAAGGAAGTAATTCACAGATGGCTAAATATTGTCATTCCTTGAGGGGTATCAAGTACACTGCAAAAAAGGACCTGTCAAAAATGCCAGTATAAATGTTAGAAAACCAGTATTATTTTAATATGCCTAGCTAGCTCCCACCTCAAAATTTCACACTGTGGTTTCTATGGTTTCAATTACTTCTAGTTCACACTGTGAGGGTGATAGAAGGGGACACTCATCTGGCTCCCAGCTACTGTCTGGACTATAATCCTCTTCTGAACTTAGCTCTGCTCCTTCTTCTGTGTCTTCATCACATGACTCTATATAATGAGCCCCAACAGCATTGATCCCAGAATCCTCAGAGCTGGAAGGGGATGAGCAATGATCTATTTTTGGTGTATTATTCTCTCTCAAAATTAAGGCATTGCGCGTGGGGACCTCCTGAGGCTTCATTTTATAGGAGAGAGCAGGAGGTTGCCTCTGCACATAACACATCTTCCCATTGATGCATTTCACACGGTAATTGTCAATAAAGAGGTCTGAAATTGTGCAAAACCGTGGGGAGTCTGGTGGTAATGGTGCTTGGAAGACAGGTGCAAACTTCAAAAAGTGTTCCGTGAGAGAGACAGCTATCTGGATAGTGTTTATGGTTCCTCGAGGCCGAACCGGTATTTCAGTACTTGGAAGCTGTTCTACTGGAGTCATAGGCTGATAAACATATTTACCTGCAAAAGATATGAGAAAAAATATTAGAACCACATTTCACTGTGTAGAAATTAACTAGATCATGAACAAAACTTTTTTTTAATGCTACTGAATGCCAGATGCTGAATGTCTAAAACGTAAGAATATGCTTAGCTTATAGGCCTTCTGGAGGCATCTGGCTGGCAGCTCTTGGCTTTTTCCATATTCTTATCACTTGTTTCCTCTCAGGCACTGAAAGCAAATATTCTGTAAAACAGACAGTAGATTCCCCGGCTCCCCCCTCCCCCTGCCCAAATCTTGAAATTCCTTACTTTGTTTTAGACAAACTATTATACAACTAAGCCTTCCGTGGGAATGTTTTTTTTTCCTTGTGCCACTAGGGACTATTGTGGCTGCAGTTGCTAACAAGACATTTTAAGACAGGAAATGAAGGGATTTTAAAGCTGTGAAGGCCACTAGCATTCTGATAATTCAGCTAAGTAAGAAGAAAATAGGATTGCATTGACTATGCCATATAAAAGCAGTGCCAAGGAAAAGGGAAAGAAAAGAACTTTGTTGCAAGAATGAAAAATGCAACAATTCAAAACTGAATTTAGTTTAGATAAAAGGAAGGAAAGGTTCCCCTGTGCAAGCACCGAGTCATGTGACCCCTGGGGAGACACCGCTTTTGCGACGTTTTCCTGGCAGACTATACAGCGGGGTGGTTTGCCATTGCCTTCTCTAGTCGTAATTACCTTACGACTAATTATCTAAACTAATTAACTAATTAATTAGTTTAGATAATCACCTTCAAAATGCATCTTGCAGTCAGTGAACAGCTTTATTCCTAAATTTTACAAACATGGAGGAATGTTGCTATATTTATTTGTTTGTTTATTATATTTGGCTGCCCATGTCAAGTACATGTCTCTGGGTGGCAAACAATATTAAAAACGATAAAAACTTATACAAAATAATGATGATAATAAAATGCATACAGAGCAGCTGGGAAAGATTACTTTGCTGTAGATACATCAGGGTTCTCTGTCACCACCAGAGTTGTTCCTTGAAGGGCAAGTACTACCTATCAAGGAGCAGGTTCACAACTTGGAGGTCCTTCTGGTCTCCTGGCTCCTGCTGGAACAGCAGGTTGAAGCTGTGGCCAGAGGGGACTATGCCCAGCTTTGGCTGGTGCGTCAGTTGCAACCGTACTGTCCTGGTTCAGCCTCTGCCTCAGGGCCTCGGTGAGGAGTCAGGAGACGAGCTGCCCCTGGCAAACCTCCAGGGGATTGAGCCAGGCAAGGCCCCAGACACAGGCACGGTCCCAGACAATGATCCAGCACCGCAGGAGTTGGCAATACCCAAGGCCACAGGGGAGCAAGCTGGGGATTGCGGTTTGTCCCCACCCTCTAGCCAGCAGCCAGCAACCGAGGCTACAGGGGAGCAAGCTGGGGATTGCGGTTTGTCCCCACCCTCTAGCCAGCAGCCAGCTGGATCCCATCAGCCTCCCAGCTCACCTGAATCCCCCAAAGGGCAGAGGCGGAGGCGTGTGCGCCTCGCCTTAAAGGACAGAAGGAAAAGTGCTCGGCTGGCTGCTAGGGATTTACGCAGAGGGCAGGGGAGAGTCTTTGCAGGATCCAGATGACAGCTCCTGAGCTCCTAATAAATGACCAGCAAAGCAGTGAGGGAGTTGTGGGAGCAACGCTGCATTTTGGCTTCGCGACCCCTCTGGTATCCTGTCTTGTTTCCTGCGTTCCTGACCCTGCTTGGACTATCGTTACTCTGCCTTCTGGACTCCTTGACCCGGTTTTGGATTTACGACTACCTCTTGGCTCCACTCTTTGACCATTGGCACACGGATTACTGGTTTGTCTCTCTCTTGGCTATTCTTGCAAAGTGACTCTGGGCTGCATTTCTCACCTCTGGCTGACTGCCAAGACTCTTTGTAACCTGATCCGGAGGCTAGCCAGCACACATACCTGAGGTAGGAGAATCTACCTACAGTAATTCATGCCCTTATCACTACATGGCTTGCCTACTGTAACACACTGTATTTGGGGCTGCCCTTAAAAACTAGTTAGAAATTACAATCGGTCCAAAATGCAATAGACCGCATACTTTCTGGCATTGTTAGGAGCATATAATATTTTGCAGACCCTGCATTGGTTGCTAATTGGTTTCTGGGTACAATTTGAAGTGCTGGTTTTAACCTATAAATTCCTTTATGGATTGATGCCTGGATATATGCAAGATCGCCTACTCCAACCAATACTGGCTGAACAATTAGATCAAAGAGAAACTGTTACTGATCCCACATTTTTGGGAGGTCTGGGGAACTGAAATGGGAAGTCGCTGCTTTTCCATTGCATGTTGACCCTACGGAACAGCCTCCTGGTTATACACAGAGTAGCCCCCTCCTTGTTGATGTTTCAGAAGCTTTAAAAGGCAGAGAGCCTGTTCCAGAGAGCCTTCTCCTGATTTTATCATGCCATTTTTACTTTCTATTTTTATTGTTTGTAGCTTAATGTTTGGGTAGTATTGTTTTACTGTTTTTATGGATATTATACCAGGGATGTTTTACTTAGATTTTATAATCCGCCTAAGCCTCTGAGAATCTCTGGATTGCAGTGGGGTAAAAATGTGAAAAATAAATAAATGTAGAGTAGGAGTGATAACTTCCAGAATCTGGAATCAAACATGATAAACTATGCAGAGGCAGTAGTAGGTAGAGATATTGCTGACTTCTGCCCCTTCTCAACGACGTCACACACTTCTGCTCTGCTTATGTCTGTGGCCCTTCTTATTCCATACCCTAATGAAAAATAACATCAATATCTAGAAGGAGGTAAATCTATTCAATGCCAGTGGAAGCAAGATCATGCAAAGTGCAGAAGAGTATAAAGTAGTAGGTTAAAAAAAAATAAAGGGAGATACAATAAAAGGAAAGAAATCTAACTATGTAATTTACACCAAAACCAAATGCTATACTTCTCTATATGTCTATGAAGGTTCTCAGTCATCCAGGTGGAATTGTCTGTAGCTTGAATCATGTCAACTGGATTTCTATTTTCTCAGTGGAAACGTTTCGCTCCTTATCCAAGGAGTTTCTTCAGTCTGAGCAAAGTTAGTAAGGGAATCCTTAAATATTTTTCTAGGTGGCTGTGTGACCTTGCACCTGGGGCTAGGTCATGGTTATTTTGAGATGTTATTTCTAAGTCCCTTTATCATCTAAAGGAGGATTGTTAAGATTACCATGCTGCTGTTGAGCTTGCGAAATGGTCTTAATCTTCCTAGGCACAGAAGACAAAGCAGGGAGGAAAATAGGGGAAAGATTGTGCCTGAGGCCCCCACCTCTATTCAAGGAAGGATTTTCCAAGTTGGCATAAATGGATTCCTTGACCCCTCTCTCAAACCACCTATCTTCTCTGTCTAAAATGTGAACATTAATGTCCTCAAATGAGTGTCCTTTTTCCTTTAGATGAAGATAAACTGCTGACTCTGGTCCTGTGGTGTTACTTCTCCTGTGTTGGGCCATCCTCCTGTACAAAGGTTGTTTGGTTTCTCCAATGTAGAGTTCAGAGCACTCCTCACTGCACTGGATTGCATAAACTACATTGCTTTTCTTGTGTTTTGGAGTCCATGTTTTGGAGTATATACTTCTCTATACCTTTCTATCCTTACAACCACCCTTGTTTCTACCATGTCCAAACATCAATTCACTCTTTGCCTTTTATTATTTAAATTTCCTCACTTCTCTTTGTGTCATCAACTTCATCCCACCATAATTTTCTTGATCTTCCTCTTCCTTTCAAACCATTCAGTCTTCCTTCCTATATTTGCTTTAGGGTTTGATCCTCATTAATTCTGCCTAAATAACTAAACAAACTCAGTGCATTTCTTCTGCATGGCTCACTCGCTTTTATATTCAGTCCACGTTCACAAATCATTTATTTTTGATTTTATATCATCTTGCTTTACCATATACACTGCTTGCTTGCTTGCTTGCTTGCTTGCTTGCTTGCTTGCTTGCTTGTTTGCTTGCTTGCTTGCTTGCTTGCTTATTTATTTATTTATTTATTTATTTATTAAATTTCTCTGCCACCCATCTCACATACGACGACTCTTAATACGCTTAATAATGTATTCCCACTGCGTTCACCTTTTATTTTTCTCCTGGCATACCAAAATCATACCTCTATATAAAAATTGGACAAAAGCACAATTCTGCAAAACATCTTCCCGGGCACACTTAATAATCCCTGTGGATTTTATATTCACTTGTTCTCTCTCTCTCTCGGGGAATAATAATTGCATTCCTCAATCATCAGGTATAGATAGTCTTCACACACATATTAAACAATATGCACAGCTATTCCATAAGCAAACAACATCCATATTTCAACTTTTCTCCAGTTATACCATCCATCCATCTATTTATTTATTTATTTTCTATCCCGCCTTTATTATTTTTATAAATAACTCAAGGCGGCGAACATACCTAATACTCCATCCTCCTCCTATTTTCCCCACAACAACAACCCTGTGAGGTGAGTTGGGCTGAGAGAGAGTGACTGGCCCAAGGTCACCCAGCTGGCTTTCATACCTAAGGCAGGACTAGAACTCACAGACTCCTGGTTTCTAGCCCGTTGCCTTAACCACTAGACCAAACTGGCTATCTATGCCAGTAGTCTTACAATTTCCCTTGTATGACTTCTTTTTGATATTTTTTCTTTGAGACTAACATTTACAGCATTCATTTTAGTTCTACTCTTTGTCAATCCAATTTCCATGTCTAACTTACTCCCTGCAGCATTCCCTCACTTCAGTTTCATAATAATTTTACTTTTTATTTTTAATTCCAGTCCCTCTGCTGAAGTATTTAGTCCTTTCATTCACTTCTCAAATATTTTTTATTTTCATCAAAACTGCTATATTTTATATGCATCCTTCAGTTTTAACAGTCCTTGCTCTCTTAGACTACTGTATATACTTTGCAACTATCTCTCTGTACAGAATATACAATATATTTCTCTCAAACATATACATCACAGCAGCCATTCTCCCTCATGCATTTTTCTTCATATCTTTCACTTCATAATTCCACCAAGCCTCCTTTTTTTTTCTGTGCCTCTTTCTAACATTTTTTCACTCTGTTCTAAACAGCTTCCATACAATCTTTCCTTATATCCATTTCCATTCATGCTGTTGGGTAATCTGCTAACACTTTTTCATACAAGAGTCATAGTTTCTCTTCCTGTAGTCATTCTACTTTAATTTCTTTCACTTCCTTCCTTTTCTTTCATATCCCTTTTTCCATTTAGTTGTATCCATGACACATGCAGCATTTCCTGCTAACTGGGCACAATAGCAGTCAGTTTGGGCATGTTTTATGGCACAAGAGCAACTGAAGCCGTTTTACCCAAATAATAGTTCAGTATTTTTTGGGCCTTTTGGCTGTAAATTAAATATTGATTGATTGATAGTTCAGTAGAAGGCTCCAATTTTGGAATTACTTAAAACAACCCTCATTTTGCATGGTACGAAAAGAGAAATCCTAATTTTATGTTTTCAAATGGATAGCTCCTAACTCTATCAGTAAAAAAGAACTGTGCAGATATTTTATCATTCTCTTTTTAATGGATTTTTCTGATAAGAAAACTGATGGAAGAAGCAGGGGGGGAAACTGGGAGGGTTACCGATGGAAAACAACTTTGTGCTGTCAAATTCTGTGAAAAAGAGTGTTTGTGCTCCCTCACAAGATTTTTATTACACAATCACCAAGCCTACCACATATGATGTAGCATGCTGGCTGGGGAATTCTGGGAGTTGAAGTCCACACATCTTAAAAGTTGCCAAGTTTGAAAAACACTGATGAAGCTTGTCCACATAGATGACAATTAGATATTAGAATTAGATATTTTACAACTGCAAATACCACCCAATACCCTTGCTTTTAGGGCACATTACCTAAAATAAACACATGAAATGGAAAAATAGAAGTTAAAAAATGTAATATGTAACCAAAAAATTAGCTAAATACAGATAACTAGAAAAATAGAATAAAAATATCTTTGTCCAGTAGTAGGATGATGATGAAGTGGCTGCCAGGGAAGCATCATTGGGAAATAGAAGGAATTCCAAATGCAGGGGTTCATCACCGAGACGTCCCTCTCTCTGGTTGCCAATGACGTATTCTGATGGCAGAGGGCACCTGGTAGAGTACATTTTGATAATGACCTAATATAGATGCAGACTTAATAAAAAAAACATGCTTCTTCTGATATTGTAGAACTAAGTAGAAACTAAGGGTTTCCTTAGAGTATATATTCTGATAGTACAGTGAAAGATGACACTGAGAACATACTGATACGAAAGTAACTCTAAGAATAGCAGACGTATGGCAGCAGCTTGTGAAAATCTGGATTTGTGTATGGACCCTACCAATAACCAAGAAGATAAGCAGCAGTTAATTACTAATAACTGATTATTTAAAGATGGGCAAATATTTACAGAGTAATTGGAAAATGAATGCAATTTGGAAAATGTGTATATCATTTTTTCTAAAATCATATTTTCCCTAAAATACATCCTGCCTTCCAGAAGCCTTTTGTAATTTGGCATTAAAAGGGACTTAATATTTTGCATAGGTGAAAGCTCTGAGACTCTGTGATGCTTAGAAGGGTCAGTTAGCATTATGGGTTCCAGTAGAACAGTCACCTCCTCACCCCGCAGTGAAAATAATCAAGTATTGCTTTCCAACACAAACATGATAAACACAGCCCAGCTTTCTTTTCAATAAACAGATGTTTTGTTTTTCTTTTCTATTTGGAGGTGGCAATTCAATATTGCCCCTCTAGACCCACCAGGAAAAAGTTATTTTCTATGACAGCTCAAAGTAAGCTTCCAGAGAAAATGGGAATTACTGTTTGTGATGAAAACAGCCTCCACAATATTGCAGATAACACTTGTAATTTTGAACACTAAAGTATGCAAGCTTGAGTTGGAAAACAGTGAATGATTGTATGGCTCCAAAGAGACACTTTCCCTTTTGGATTCCAGATAGGCAGCAGACAGCTCATTGCAGGAAAAAAACAGGGGCAGCATGTGGGACTGGGAAAACTAGAAATTTTAGTGTTTTGCACGTGGACTCCATTTCTGAGTAGTGAGATGTTTTACGGATTCAAGTGTTTACAAGGGGTCCAGTCTTCTTAGAAGGAGCCACCAGAAACACACAGTATTTTTGTAATACACGGTTTAATACAAAAGTGTAACCAAAATGACTGAGCATCAAATGAAGCTTCACAGCATTAGTTGATAAATTCCAGTTTCCCGTCAAATATTATGGGGAACTTTTAATGCTATTGCATTTCCTGCAGTTAGCAAGTCAGCTGCTGTCTTCTGAGATCTGGTTTCAGAATATGTGAACTTCCTACAAACCCTCTTCCTTCTATTGTCCAGCAAGTTGAGGTAGAAGAAAACAATGAGTCATTTCTATAATCACCACCTTGGGCCATTCTACTTCCCCTTGAAATGTTCTGAGTTATCAACTAACGTTTGAGGCCCTAGAGCTGTATTTAGTTTCAGGTGACATTTTTACAGCACCAGAATCCCCTGTAAACACAACTGCTAAAAATTAGTGGCATGGTTTCTTGTCATTTTGAAGCAGAAAAAAGATGAAACGATGGACTTAACTTGGTTTAATATAGTTTTAAAAAACAAAAACTCCACAGACTTGCACCCAAGATGTAGGTGAAACCAAAGTTGCTTCGCTTTCTTTATGTCAGTTACAAAGCCTTGCCCACTTTGTATCATCAACCCACTTGGACACGAAATAAATAGATAAATAAATCATCAACCCACTCACTCTAGCCCTTAGGTAAAGGTAAAGGTTCCCCCTGCACATTGGTGCAGTCGTGTCCGACTCTAGGGGCCGGTGCTCATCTCCGTTTGTTAGCCGAAGAGCCAGCGTTGTCCGAAGACGCTTCCACGGTCATGTGGCCGCATGACACACGCGGAACGCTGTTACCTACCCACCAAAGTGGTACCTATTCATCTACTTGCATTTGCATGCTTTCGAATTGCTAGGTTGGCAAGAGCTGGAGCTAGTGCGGGAGCTCACTCCACACGCAGGGCTAGGGATTCGAACCTCCGAACTTGCGATCTTCCAATCGACAAGCCTGGTGTCTTACCCGCTGAGCCACCACACCCCTACTCTAGCCCTTACCTCTTAGTAAATGTTAACTGTGGCCCAGCTACTTCACTTTAAACTGTATTACTACAGGTACGTGCACTGATAGTTCTACCTATACAAATCCTAGCAAATGGACAATTTTCTGCATCACACCTATGGCTTGATTGGGGTTTTGTAGGCTCATGCCCTGTGTGTCATGGTTGGGGCAGGACTCTTAAAAATACACCAATAACTTTTCCTTTCAATGCATATTTTCACACAGTCTCTATTACTTCATTTTAATGTATGTAATACTGAAGAAACTGGAGAGGAGGCTGGCTTCACCCCACACAAACATAACTAATAGGGTCCTATGCAAACATCCCCAAAGTGTAGAATATCTTTTATAAGATGATGCTTGCCTGCTCTCATATGCATATATCGTGTATAGAACAAAAGTATATCTTTTCTTCAACAATATTTTTAATTATGTAGACATTATCATAGATGTAAGCTGTTTTCCTAGTTATTAGGGAATAAGTCCAATTGAATACAGCAGGATTGCTATATGAATCTATGAAGATTCATATAATTATTCAACCTACAGTGCAATTTTTATCATATCTTTTCAGAAGAAAGCCCAATGAGATGTACTTGCACAAACATATTTACCAAATTGCAACCTCAAACGCATTGCTGATAGATAACAATCTATACTACTGAAAACTCAAATATTAAATGTTTTGCATCAGAGTAAGGAAAGTCAAGACTATCACACTTATTTCTAAATATTAAAATTTTTTCCAAAATATATTCCACCAAAAACTTAGGAGAAACAAAAGTAGCTTGACTCAGTTTATATGCAATTGGCCCTGAGGAAGTGGACAGGATCTTCAGAGTTGTTAGTTTGACCTGTTTCAGATCCACATATACATGGGTCCAAGTGGTGATTAATTCATCATTGAAGGGGGGGGTAGTCCCACCTGCACACAATGAGGCAATGGTCTACCACCTCCTCAAGAAGCCATCCCTAGACCCAATGATTATTTATTTATTTATTTTTTATTTTATCCTATTTATACCCCGCCTATCCCCTCCCTACTGGAGGACTCTAGGCGGCTTACAACATCAGTACATTTCAATTATACATTATACATCATATAAATTTAAATTTACCGTGCGATAGGGAGGAGGACGGGGAACCGGCTCTTCAGCTGCAGGCACTGGACTACATGCCCCAGCATGCCTCGCTTCCGCGCCGGCTGCTGACGTCCAGGAAGCTGTTCTTTCCGGATCCGTCGTCCTCCGCCGTCATCACCGGGATTCCCTAGGTTTTCTTTGGAACGAGGACGACCCTCCGCTGGACGCCGGCAAATTGACCCACAAAGTGGTACCCATTTATCTACTCGCATATGCTTTCGATCCGCTGGGTGGGCAGAAGCTGGAGCTAGTGGTGGGAGCTCACCCCGCCCCGCAGTTTCGAACTGCCAACCTTGTGGTCGGCAGACTAACGGCTCAGCGGTTTAACCTGCTGAGCCACCGCGCTCCTCTAAATATTGGACATTTGTCTCCAACCTTCTGTTGAAGATTGTCAAGAAGATGGTTAGGCTGCAACTTCACAGTACTTTGGGGAAGGATCTAGATCAGGGGTTCCGAACCTGTGGGCCACAGTCCACTAGTGGGCCGTGGCCTGTTAGGAACTGGGCCGCAGGGCTCCTGCCCGCAAACCCCTCCCCCGGTGTGCGTGATTGGCTCCTGCCCGCAAACCCCACCCCACGATCTGTGGAAATCCTGGAAACCCCGCCCCCTGGAAATTCTGGAGACCCCACCCCCCTGGTCCACGGAAAAATCGTCTTTTGAAACCGGTCCCTGGTGCCAAAAAGGTTGGGGACCCCTGATCTAGATCCATTTCAGTTAAGGTTTAGATCTGGTTACAGTCCTGAGAGACCATTGATCACACTTGTTGATTACCTCTGGAGGGACCAGGATGGCAGTGGTGCATCCATCCTGGTTCTCCTTGTTCTTTCAGCGGCTTTCAATATCTTTGATCATGGTATCTTTCTGGACTAAGGGAATTGGGAGTAGGAGACAGTGTTGTGTTGGCTCTCATCCTTCCTTAGGGGTTAGTTTCAATTTATGTTGATGGGGGAGAAGAAGTCTAGTCTTACATGCCTGCTTTGTCAAGCTGTATTCTCTCCACACATCAATTTAACATCTACATGGGGGTGCTGGATGAGGTCATCCAACAGCACAGGGTCAGATATCATCAGTATGTTGATACCCAATAATCTGAGCATTAACTGAAAAATTTAAATCCCTGTAGTCTGTTGAAGTAATTATTTTTGTAATCAGATTAGCTCTCGATCAAAGTAAGTTCAAGTTCTAAATATACACATACCCTAAATTAATATAGCCCATATCCATATATTCCTCTACATTAAGTACACAGTGTCTTTGAGGAATCTTCAGATACATATGAGTCAAGTAGCAGGGTGTGTGATTTCTTATTCCACATTATGGTTTCTAGAGTTAGGAATCTGAATAGCAAAAACGCAACATTTATGAAAAAGTAGGACAGGAAGCTTCCTAAGTGCAACACAAGTGTGAAAAGAATTTCCTTGCTTATTCGATCCAAAAATCCATCTAATTTAGTTCTATTACCATGGCCAGTTGGTGTTACCAGTAAGGGAGGAGGATAGGTATTACAGACTTTTTTGCATCATTTGGTGTTGCCGTCCTTGGGGTAAAGGTAAAATGTTTTAATATTCCTATAACTTATAAAATAAGATATAAAATAATAAGAAAATCTTTAAAATCTATTCCAGAAGAGTTTATCTGAATGTAGATTTTTTTCAACGTATCAAAATATAAAAACGCTTTCAAGGAATATTACATTAAAGTGGGGGGGGGAAAATCAAAATATAATTAAAATGCCACTTTGTAATATTGAGGCTCATTAACTAGTTGACGAGATTAAGAAAAAATACCACTGACCCATTATATTATACACTGAATAAAGCGTCACTGCATTTTTTTCTACAAGCACTTCAATCTGGGTAACAGCAATGAATACCTTCAAGTGAATAAATTACCAGCTGATGTGTGGTGAGAGTGGTCCCTACTAATCTTAAAATGCATTCATCATTGAAACAGACCAGATAATCTTTCAAAAGACGTCATGAACTCAAATAATTTTACACATGCAGAATGCTTTCTGAAATCACAGTTGCTAAATATCTTTGCAAAGTACTGTAGGTTCTACAATGGGAACCTCTGTAAGATTATTATAAAATCATGATTACACCCCCAAAACTTAAAAGTATGTCTCTGTCTCTGTCTCTCTCTCTCTCTCTCTCTCTCTCTCTCTGTGTGTGTGTGTGTGTGTGTGCGTGCGCGCGTGCATGTATATGTATGTATAAATGCATGGATGGATAGATAGCTGATAAAAAATAAAAAAATCAATCATTGAGGAAATAGCAGGTATCAACTTGATTGTATAATTGTATTTTTTTTTACAAGTAACAAAAGTTATTTCTGATATGAAAGAAAATCTCTGATTAGAGTTGCATAAAGTTGAATATATTAGAAGACTGCTTTTTAGCTAACTTTCCCAAGATCACTTGCAGTGGATTGATAAAATATAATATTACAAAACGTTATTTCAGGAAATGTATCATTTGTGTTGCATTCAGCTGCTTTGCATTGACAACAAAGGTCCTTACGTGGAGACAAAAAAAAACTATTAACAAACTCTGAAGCAAAAATCAATGCACTATGCACAATTAATCCTTCTCTGTGGAAAAAGGAAATGGAGGTTTGATTTTAATCCTTGATTTTGTTCCACATCTGTTCATACTTGCCACTTGTACAACCCAGCCTCCTTTTCCTTCATCATAAATGTTGATGGAAGTACAGTATAACATAAACAGGTGTCAGCTGTGAAAGAGATATTCGCACGACCAGCTAAATTCTAATTAATTCGAAATGGTTTCCTCATCCAGCTTGCTTCCAATTTATAACTACTGTATGTTCATATGTCAAGAAACTGCTCATCAATTTCATGTAATAACGTAGTGATTTTACAATATTATTATTAGACAACCGACAAGTGTGTAAATGATTGGATGGGAAACCTTGCTATGAACTAGCTTCCCAAAATTATATCAGAAATATTACCAAGAATATTTAGTATTGCAGTACTGTCATATCTGTGTTATTTCATCAATGCAATTAAATGCATTTTTCATTCTCTCAACCAAAAACATACCACTGTGAGAGCTAGGGTGGTGTAGTGGTTAAGATGTCGGACTAGGACTGTTTTCTAGTTCACCTTCAGCCGTGGAAGCTCACTGGGTTGTTTTTGGACTAGTCATTCTCTCTCAACTCAGTCTACCTCACAGGGGGGTGGTTGTAGAAAAAGTGGAGGAGGGAATATGATGTCCTCCTGGAAGAAGGGTGGGATATAAATCTAAGAAACAAATACTAAATCAGTTTTTAATAACATACTGTATATAAATTAAAAATCTACCCAGTTAGAGACATTTTACACTGCTTGGAAACTCTCAGCAGAAAAAGATTTCTGGATGCTGAAATAATAATTATTCGCCCTTTTTTAAAACTGTCACACAAGTTATATTCTTTCTAAGGTACACTCAAATAAGAACTTGCTTTCTTTAATAGTGTGAAATGAAAAGATGCCATAAATAGCCAAAGATGCATTTCAGAAGAGTCAAAGTGCCAGGCTATTATAGATATTTCAAAAATTACCTTAAATAAATATTTCTAATAGATTAGCCTAAATACTATAACAGAACTGAGTGGATCCTGGAGACAGAATGGAGCACAACACACTTTTAGGGCAATCTTCCCTAACCTGGTGTCATATGGTTTACAACTTCTAGAAGGAAAATACGGCTGAGAAATACAGAAAGTGTAATCTGACACATCTGGAGAATATTATGTTTGAATAGGCCACTGAGGCAAAAAGATAAATGTGGCACTCATGCAGAAGCCCAAAAGAATTGAAATGCCCTCTGCAATAGAGAACATTCATTATGGAAAACCCATGACATCCAGTGAATTGTAGTATTTTCAGGGCAAAAAACACAAACACTCAATCATGTGGACCCATTCTAAAACACCCGGAGATTATTAGCTATCTCAGATCCTGGGAACCAAAAATATATCAGAAATGTCCTAAAGAGCATTCCTAGCATAAACCTCATAATTCAGGAATGGGAACTGCTGGCCCTATAAACCTTCATAAACAGCAGCCCCCAGCAGCCCATCAAGATGGGCAATGATACAGGATGCTGGGAAATGCAATTTATCAGCATCTAGAGAGCTACATATTCCCTACTCTGCTACAACCCAATAGTCGGAGTAGGCTTTCTAGATTAACTATCTGTATTGTATTGTTTGATGGGCTGGAGGCTGTGGGTCAGGTGCCTCGGGCTTTGTTTGTTTTATTGTATTTGGTTTTTATTATTGTCGTGAGCCGCTCGAAGTTGTGTTTTACAAGATGGGCAGCCAAATAAGTATTTTAAATAAATAACTACATCAAAGGATTTCCCTATAAAAATGTTCCATACCAAAAAATCAGGAAATATCACTATGTCAGAAATGCTGCAGATAAATAGTAGGTTTACAGCAACTTCATATTTATAAACCACACCTATTAATACCTGGGAAATTAATTAGCAAAATGAGATGAAAGCTTCATTTCCATCTGTCTTTCAGTTTAAGTCCAACCATCAAGTTCTGTTCTATGATTTATTCAAATATTAAAAAGTTTTAATTCTAGTTCAGCCTCAGTTACATTTCCAATTATAAAAATTTCAAATTCAAATTGAGAGATCACTTAAAATAATAATGATTGAGAGATCACTTAAAAACAAAATTGCTCCCAAATCAACTCTTAAAAAAGGTAAAGGTTCCCCCTGCACATTTGTGCAGTCGTGTCCGACTCTAGGGGCCGGTGCTCATCTCCGTTTGTTAGCCGAAGAGCCAGCGTTGTCCAAAGACACTTCCGCGGTCATGTGGCCGGCATGATGCACGCGGAACGCTGTTACCTACCCACCAAAGTGGTACCTATTTATCTACTTGCATTTGCATGCTTTCAAACTGCTAGGTTGGCAAGAGCGGGGCTAGGGATTCGAACCTCTGAACTTGCAATCTTCCGATCGACAAGCCTGGAGTCTTACCCACTGAGCCACCACACTCAGCATGGTAATCAACTCTTAGTTGGTAGCTAATATCTCTCTGCTCAGCATAACCATGGGTAGAGAAGAATTATATTGCCAAGCTGCAGGCACATTGAGGCCATAGAGTAGGATAGTATGAAGCTAGCATGCAAAACTGGAAAATAATTTATGGAGTCCTAAAAGTCAGAATATATTAAAATAGCAAAAACAGTCAGGCATAGTGTATAGTTGAAGGCTTTCACGGCCGGAATCCGATGGTTGTTGTGGGTTTTCCGGGCTGTGACGTTAGGAACCAAATCTGCCAGAACACGGCCACACAGCCCAGAAAACCCATAACAACCAGTCAGGCATAGCTTTATCAAAAGAAAAAGAAAAGAAGAAATGAAAGTATTTCCTTTGCTGTACCTTGAAAACTTTCCAAAACACAGTCATGTCTAACTAACTCCAAGCAGAAACAGTTAATTGTAATTGAATAAATATATACACATATGCTGATTACCTACTTCTCACATCTGGAAATTGCAAGTCATTTCTTGACTAAAAATATATTTAATTATGCAATATTCCTGAGGGGACTGTGTTTACGTGCTAAATTCATAAGAAGATTTTATAACTATTTGCATCTGTTATTCTCAAGGGGTAAAAAACATTCAGAAATCCAGGGAAGACTTTGTGGTACTTCAAAGGCCTCCCTGGATTTCTGAACTTTTTTCATCTCCTGAGAGAATGTTCACATATAAGTAGAGGATAAAAAAAACCAAACCAAGCCCTGTTCCTTCCCCAGGGAGTGATGCAAAACATGTCATATCATTCTATACACTGTTTTGCTTCTCCACTGGCAAAACCCCTCTGTAGGTTCAGCATCTGTCTCCGCAAAAATAAATGAGTTCATACAAACACACGGAGTCTGTCCCACAAATAGATGTTCCAATTCAGATTTGAATGAAATTATTGCCTCATATAGTTCAAAAAGTCTTTACAATTCCTGGTAATTTCTCCCATCTTTGGGGCAGGTCTCTTTTCCAGCTCTACCTGGAGATGGGAGGGACTGAATCTGGAACCACATGAAAGATGTTAATTGTTGCCTCTGCAACTTTTGCCAAATCAATCAATCAATCAATCATTTATTTATTTATTTATTTATTTTTCCAATTTCTATCACCGCCCATCTCACCCACAAGGGGGAATAAATAATTACATTTAGGGCAACAAGGACAGGCTTCCTCTCACTCCCATTGCAGATACGTTGTTATATCTTGCTGCCGATAGCATGTTCTATCCTGGCAAAAACAGCAACTTCAGGCACAGGTTAATTGGGCCAATGGAACAGGAGAAAAGAGTTTTATTCTACTCATGGCATGGTCACCGTCCGGAACAGAGTCTCCACAACTTCTATGTTTTTTAACATAAATAACTCCACCTATGCAAATATGCATTTATTATAAAGTTTAGTGTGGTCCTCATCAGATATCCTTAATTTCAATTGTTAGCAAAATAATGCTTAGGATCATCCAATGCAGATTAGAGCCCTACATGGAAAAAAAGATGCCAGATGTTCAAGCTGGGTTTTAAATTTCAAGGAGATTTTCTCAGAGTTCTGTTGTGAGCTTCGTTGTGAGTTTAAACAGTTCTTTTATGATGTCTCTCAAACTATTCTGCAAGATATTCGGGACATTGCAGAAAATATCAGCTTTAAAATGTGTCATCTGGCTGAGGACGTTCTGGAAGAAGATGAAGATTTTAACAAAGATAGAGATTGATTGAAGCCTTTGTTGAAATGCCAGGCATCGATTACATTTTGGTGTTGAAAGGGTTAAAGGGAGTCTCTGAATTGCAAATTACAAATGGAGTTGTTTTTTGAGGGAATGTTGTGGGAAAGAAGTGGCTCTGTTCTGTGGGAATTTTTTTGCTGAGAAGTCTGAGTTTCTAAGGGGGGCAGTTGGGCTCTTTGATTTCTGTATGAAAAATGCCTTGTGTGTAAAATGGAGATATGTAAATGCTTTAGTATATTTTGAAGTCGGGTAAAGATTTAGAATGTTTATCTGGACTAATATTAAGGCTTGTATGATTGTATTTTCCTTTAATGATTTGGATTAAGTTTTACTGGATTGCTTTTAAGATTTGTTTGATTTTTAAGATTTATAAGGTATAATAATAATTGGTTTGGGGGCGCGATGGCTCAGCAGTTAAGACACAAGGCTTGTCGATTGGAAGGTCTCAAGATTGGCGGTTCAAGACCCGAGCGCTGCGTGACGGAGTGAGTTCCCGCACTCGCCCCAGCTCTTGCCAACCTAGCAATTCGAAAGCATGCAAATGCAAGTAGATGAATAGGTACCACTTCAGTGGGATGGTAACAGCGTTCTCTGCACGTCATGCCGGCCACATGACCGCGGAAGTGTCTTCGGACAACGCTGGCTCTTCGGCTAAGAAACGGAGATGAGCACCGCCCCCTAGAGTCGGACACGACTGTGCAGGGGAATACCTTTTAGGTTTTAGGTTTAATAGGGTTAAGATTGTTATAGTATTATTAATTATAAAAGTAGACAATTTATATGTTTTTATAATTTGATTTTTATTGTAGTGGACAGAAATGTATAGAATAGTGGTAGGAAGGAAATAATTGAATGAATGTTGTTTTTTGGGGGGGAGTAGATTTGGAGGTTTATATTTTTTTCTTTTTTCTTTCTTTTTTAATATAAGGGTAAGGAGCAACTGTATTTAGTGATTGTTATAATTTGTTATACAGGGTTGTATACTCTCACCCTACCTATTCAACCTGTACGCAGAACACATCATGTGACGTGCTGGGCTTGAGGAATCCAAGGCTGGAGTTAAAATCGCTGGAAGAAACATTAACAATCTCAGATATGCAGATGATACCACTTTGATGGCTGAAAGCGAGGAGGAGCTGAGGAGCCTTATGATGAAGGTGAAAGAAGAAAGTGCAAAAGCTGGGTTGCAGTTAAACCACAAAAAAACCAAGATTATGGCAACCAGCTTGATTGATAACTGGCAAATAGAGGGAGAAAAAGTGGAGGCAGTGACAGACTTTGTATTTCTAGGTGCAAAGATTACTGCAGACGCTGACTGCAGCCAGGAAATCAGAAGACGTCTACTTCTTGGGAGGAGAGCAATGGCAAATCTTGATAAAATAGTTAAGAGCAGAGGCATCACACTGACAACAAAGGTCCGCATAGTTAAAGCAATGGTATTCCCTGTAGTAACCTATGGCTGCGAGAGCTGGACCATAAGGAAGGCTGAGCAAAGGAAGATAGATGCTTTTGAACTGTGGTGTTGGAGGAAAATTCTGAGAGTGCCTTGGACTGCAAGAAGATCAAACCAGTCCATACTCCAGGAAATCAAGCCAGACTGCTCACTTGAGGGAATGATATTAAAGGCAAAACTGAAGTACTTTGGCCACATAATGAGAAGACAGGATACCCTGGAGAAGAAGCTGATGCTAGGGAAAGTGGAAGGCAAAAGGAAGAGGGGCCGACCAAGGGCAAGATGGATGGATGATATTCTGGAGGTGACGGACCCAACCGTGGGGGATCTGAGGATGGTGACGGCCGACAGGAAGCTCTGGCGTGGGCTGGTCCATGAAGTCACGAAGAGTCGGAAGCGACTGAACGAATAAACAAGAAAATAATTTGTTAATGGAATGATTTATAGAAATAATGTGATCTTGGTTTGATACAGAGTAAGGATTGATTATGGAATTGCTGCATATTCTTGTTGAAAGTCGGAAGTCACTTCTTTATGTAATCTTCAAAATTCTTTTTTCTTGTGTTTCACACTTTTTTAGGTTTTTTTTCTTTTTGTGGTTTTGTGGTTTTTTGTAGTTTTTATCTCTGTTTCAAATTTAATAAAATTCTTATAAAAAGCTGGGTTTTAAAAAGGCCGAGGAACACGAGACATTATTGCTGATACATGCTGGACAACTGAGAAAGCCAGGGAATACCAAGAAGAAGTCAGTATGTACTTCATTCATTATAGAAAGACCTTCGATATGATGATCACATCAAGTTGTAGAATATGATTAGAAAAATGGGAATCCTAGAACATCTCATTGTCCTGATGAGAAACTTATATACAGGTCAAGAAGCCACAGTACGGATAGAACATAAAGAACATAAAGAGCCAGTTTGGTCTAGTGGTTAAGGCAACAGGCTAGAAACCAGGAGTCTGTGAGTTCTAGTCCCGCCTTAGGCCTGAAAGCCGGCTGGGTGACCTTGGGCCAGTCACTCTCTCTCTCAGCCCTAGGAAGGAGCCAATGGCAAACCAGGAGACTGAGAGTTCTAGTCCTGCCTTGGGCGTGAAAGCCGGCTGGGTGACCTTGGGCCAGCCACTCTCTCTCTCAGCCCTAGGAAGGAGCCAATGACAAACCAGGAGACTGAGAGTTCTAGTCCCGTCTTAGGCATGAAAGCCGGCTGGGTGACCTTGGGCCAGCCACTCTCTCTCAGCCCAACTCACCTCACAGGGTTGTTGTTGTGGGGAAAATAGGAGGAGGAAGGAGTATTAGGTATGTTCACCGCCTTGAGTTATTTATAAAAATAATAAAGGGATAGAAAATAAATTAAATAAATAAATAAATAATGAAACAGACTAGCTCCAGGTTGGCAAAGAAGTGGGACAAGACTGTATACTCCTCTCCTTTTTATTCAATATGCTGAATATATATTAAGGGAAGCTGGATTTGAAGAAGATGAGTGTGGTTTTAAAACTAGAAACACCAATAAACTCTGCTATGCTGATTACACTATTCCAATAGCCAAAAATGCAAAGGATCTACAATAGAAGTCAAAGCAGTACAGTGAATAAAATTAAATATAAAGAGGACTAAACTAATGCAACAGGTACAACAACCAGCCTTAGAATTGGTAACGAATATATCAAAGTGGTAGATAGTTTCTGCCTTTTAGGATCAACCATCAACAGTAAAGGAACAAGCAGCCATGAAATATGCCGCAGACTAGCACTTGGCAGAGCAGCCATGAAGGCCTTGGAAAAGATAATCAGATGCCATGATGTGCCTATACCTACAATAATCTGAGTAGTGCAAGCCATGGTATTCCCTGTGACACTTCTCTGGAAAAGGCTCTAGTGCTGGGAAAAGTGGAAGGAAAGAGAAGAAGAGGACGACCAGCAGCAAGGTGGATGGACTCAGTTACAGTGGCGATGAGTGCACCATTGGAAGACCTAAAAGACCAGGTTAGGGACAAATTGTTATGGAGAAAATCTATGTGGTTGCTAAGAGTTGACACTGACTTAATGGCACATAATCAATCAGTTGACCTCATCAGACAATAATACTGTACTTCCAAAAGCAGAAAGCCAAATCTGACACAATTCCTGCTGCATTTTCCACTTGAGATATATATCATAAAGAAAACTCGTGACGTTTTTAATGAGTACATGCAAGAGGCCATGAAGAAATTCTAAGCTCAGCCATATATGGGCTCACTTGTATTGAGTGCTTTCACACAATCTTGGTCTTACAGGAACACAATCTGGATTTTAGAAAATGCACCCAATCATGCTGTGATTATAGTACTTGGAAGTGGAGAAAATAAAGTCAGCTATTTGATTAGAAGCATTAAAGCAGCAGATTCAGATAGGCTTGATGGCTTGATAGCCAGAAAATAAAAACATTATCTTGAGCAGTCAGTGAACAGTGCTCTGGATTACATAATTCATTCTTTAGAAGAAAACTGTTCTGCCCAGACATTGTCTAATTCTGAACATGGTACCAGAAGGAAAAGGACGTATAATTCAAGAATAGTAACCAACAGGATATGTCGATGAAGGTTCTCAGTCATCCAGGTGGAACAGTCTGTGGCTTGAATCATGTCAACTGGATTTCTATTTTCTCAGTAGAAACGTTTCACTCCTTATCCAAGGAGCTTCTTCAGTCTGAGTAAAGTTAGTAAGGGAATCCTTAAATATGTTTCTAGGCTGGCTGTGTGACCTTGCACCTGGGGCTAGGTCATGGTTATTTTGAGATGTTATTTCTAAGTCCCTTTATCATCTAAAGGAGGATCGTTAAGATTACCCTGCTGCTGTTGAGCTTGCGAAATGGTCTTAATCTTCCTAGGCACAGAAGACAAAGCAGGAAGGAAGATAGGGGAAAGGTTGTGCCTGAGGCCCCCACCTCTATTCAAGGAAGGATTTTCCAAGTTGGCATAAATGGATTCCTTGACCCCTCTCTCAAACCACCTATCTTCTCTGTCTAAAATGTGAACATTAATGTCCTCAAATGAGTGTCCTTTTTCCTTTTAGAAGAAGATAAACTGCTGACTCTGGTCCTGTGGTGTTACTTCTCCTGTGTTGGGCCATCCTCCTGTACAAAGGTTGTTTGGTTTCTCCAATGTAGAGTTCAGAGCATTCCTCACTGCACTGGATTGCATACACTACATTGCTTTCCTTGTGTTTTGGAGTTTGATCTTTGGGGTGTACAAGCCTCTGTCTCAGTGTGTTGGTGGGTTTGAAATATACAGGTATGTGGTGTTTGCCAAATATCCGTTTTATCTTTTCAGAGACGCCAGCCATGTAAGGAATGACCAGGTTCTTCCGTTTACTCTGAGTCTCAGCCCTATCTGTCGCTGTTTTAGGTCTGGTAGACTTAGATTTAGTGAAGGCCCAATTTGGATATCCACAGGCCTTCAGAGTTGTTCTCAGGTGCTGCTTTTCATTCTTTTTGGAATCCATGGAGGTGGGGATGGTTTCTGCTCTGAAGGAAAAGGAAAAAGGACACTAAAAAGGGGGAAAAAAGGACACTAAAAACTAAAAAGGACACTAAAGGAAAAAGGACACTCATTTGAGGACATTAATGTTCACATTTTAGACAGAGAAGATAGGTGGTTTGAGAGAGGGGTCAAGGAATCCATTTATGCCAACTTGGAAAATCCTTCCTTGAATAGAGGTGGGGGCTTCAGGCACAACCTTTCCCCTATCTTCCTTCCTGCTTTGTCTTCTGTACCTAGGAAGATTAAGACCATTTCGCAAGCTCAACAGCAGCAGGGTAATCTTAACGATCCTCCTTTAGATGATAAAGGGACTTAGAAATAAACATCTCAAAATAACCATGACCTAGCCCCAGGTGCAAGGTCACACAGCCACCCTAGAAACATATTTAAGGATTCCCTTACTAACTTTACTCAGACTGAAGAAGCTCCTTGGATAAGGAGTGAAACGTTTCTACTGAGAAAATAGATAACCAACAGGATACTTCTACAATCTAGGCATAGGGAAGGTGTCATATTTCATCCTGGCCTTCCCCATCATCTCAGAAGAACTGTAAGTTTTATTGCCATTTGCTAGCACATTGGTGCACTACTAGAAGAAAGCAAAAACTGATGGAAACATGAGGACACCCAGGCAAGTGGAAATTCAGATTTGGGCAAGTACAATTAACTGATCGCTTAATGCTTTCTTTTGAGGTAGGCAGCTTTCAGAAGGAGGCACAAAACTTCTAATGTACAAATGAAAAATAGTTTAAAGACAGAAAACAAAATATTTTCTAATCCATTAATTTGCACAGGCCACAAGTACTAGGACTTGAACCTAGCAGATGATGCTGTCCCTATGAGTGGGGAGAAAACCCTTGGAGACTGGAATGAGAACAATGGCACCCTTGAACAGAAAACATACAGTGCTGTTTATCTGCTGCAACAAGCCCCGTGCATCTGCCTTCCAGTTTTCTGGCTCTGGATAATGAAGTGGCTATGGCAAGCTGCTGACATTTGTTTTGTGACTAGTTCCAGAGAGATCTCATTACTTCAGTTTATTGCAATTTCCCCCGCAGATAAAAGTGGGAAGTAAGCTATATGTTTACATTTTGTAACTTTTTTTTTCAGTGTCCCGTCTTTTACCCTGGGCTACCGTAAACCATTAAGGGGCTATCAGTCCATCAGAAATTTTAATCTGTGCACAAAGAAAAGATGAACCAACAACATTCTTTCTGTAGAAGTAATACATTCAAACTAAGGGAATCAGTGAAAACAGTAACTTGGAAACTAGACAGCTAGTATTACTAGCCATGAGACCATTCCATGAGAATCTCAGATATCACTACTTTTTCAAGCAATAAAATGTTATATGCAGCCACAGAAGAGATGTGAATGGCCCTTTATTATTCTAATCCAACAGGAAGCTTCACTTACTAGTATTTACATTATTGTATGCAAACTACAACAGTTGGCTGAGGATTTGGAAGGCTGAGGCCTCCAGATGTAGAGTTACAATTCCCATCATCCTTCATCATTGGTTATATTGGTTGGAGCTACATCAGGAGGGCCACACATGTTCTCTGAGAAAGGATTGAGTGGGAAAAGCTAAGAGGTTTTACTGTCCATAGTGTTGAAAGATGAGTCTACTTCTTGTCTAAACATCTGTACCAATACAGGAATCTATGACTTCAGCAGTTATAGTACAGCAAAAGAGGTAAGCTGCTTCTGATAGCAATGGATGGGCTTATCTAAGTGGTTTGCTACCTCTCATTGCCTCCCCAATCAAGATCTAGCAAAAATGGGGGCGGGGGGGAGCGAAGAGTGTGTTCCTTATACATTTTACCTGCTGCTCCCACCCGCTCTCAACACACCGCAGATCCAGCCCACTCCTTTCTTGGCGTGTCCTAGTCAGAAGCACCCAGGAGATCTCTCCTCCGCGGGAGAACAGAGACATCCATCTATGCTCCGGATGCCACGCTATCTGTCACTATCGATCCCACGTCAAATCTTCGCTCCAGGCATCAGGTCATCGAGACGACGGGAAAAGAAATCAGGCAAGAGCCTATCTGCTCCTAAAAGCGGTTCCAGCTAGAGGAAAAGCCACCATCCAAAACCCCAAGAAAGATTTAGATTTCCCCCTCAGGACTACCGACTGCTTCTCCGTCCCCGGCGTGATTAGCCCACCTCTCCCTTTCAGAAGGCACACCGCGAATCTCCGCCCGCCTGCTGCCTCGCCAGAAATCTGCAGCGCTCAGCCAGGGGGCTCCCTGCGCTTGCAACAGCGCGGAACGTCTGGAAGCCAGCAGCTTGCAGGGACCCGCCAAATTGATCCTCTGGCTTGCCTTCTCCCGTCCCGTCCGCCGCGCCCATCCCAGCCCCCTCGCCCTCCGTACTCACAATGGCACCAGCCCAGATGGCAGCACCAGTGCAGGCGAAAGCAGCGGCCGTGACTGTGTGTGGCGCACAGCGACAGCCCATCACAAGGCTGAAAGTCGGGTCTTCCAGCGCAGCTGCGGGCCAACGCTTGAGCCTCATCCAGTTTCTCGCTTTTCCCGACCAGAATAGAAGCGGCAGCGATGCTGGCCGCCGCCCCAAGCCCGCTCATAGTGCTGTTGGTGCTGCCGCCGCCGCCTTCCCTGTCACTTGCAGCCCGCTCTGAGCTCACACCTTTGTCGCCGAGTCACTCCCGCTTGCGCGCACACAAAGCGCAGCGGGCTGGGAAGCAGCGCTTCTTGCCAGGGGAAACAACGCCACGGGCTAGCCCGGCCCCGCCTGGAGCCACCTTGGCCAGCCGCCCAGCTCCGCCTCAGCCCCAGCCCCAGCCCCAGCCCGCCCCCTCCAGCTAGCGGCGGGGCGGGGAAATTGAGGGAGGGGAAGTCAGCCGTGGGGACTCCGCTGAAGAGCTCGTGAGCGGCAGGAGGAGGATTCGGAGAGCTGCGGAATCCTCCCCGGGAGATTAAAACCAGCCGGCGTTCACCTCCCTCTGCCTATAGAGAGCGGTTACTGACAGCTCCTGTGGGCGAGGCGAAAGGAGGGACAGATCGCAGCCAGTGAAAAGGCCGGGGACTCTTCTCTCCAGGGAACGGTTACCAGGGCGCCTCGCTCCCAAGTTCACGCGGACCCCTCTTGGAAACCGTAGGCATCTTCCGCCGTTTACAGAACCCAAGGACTGGATCCTTTGGGGGCGGATTTAATTTTTAATGTATTTTTATTTTCCAGTTGTGACCGTCTGTTTCTCTTTTAAGAACACCCAGCCCCCGCCGGGCACAGAGCAGCCGTCCGACGTTTGCCTTCGCCCCTAACCTTCCCAGTTTGCTTCCCTCTCCGCACCTCGCTGTCTGGGCCCTGCAGGATACCTCAGATCCGCAGCGTGGCAGTAGCCTGGCCTCCGATGATACACATGCAAATATCTGCCTGTAGCCTTGCAATAAATAAGGGTAAATAATACACTCGCGTGTCTTTAAAGCAAGCGGATTTCATAAGTATGCCATCGGTATTTATGAATGAAACCATTTCTGCCTGGCTAGGGTTGGTATGTCTTCCTCTTTGAACTGGTGGCATGGAGAGCCGTGGGGAAGAAAACCAGAGTTTATGGGAATATATAAATGCCATTACATAAAGCTGTCTTCTGCTCCCTTAGTAGATTATTCTCTGTGACCTGATTCACCAGCACTTAAGCATCAGACCTCACTGGTGAAATGATGCTCGCTCTCTCCAGATGTTTCGCACAGAAACCACTTCTGTACAGGGCAGCTTTTCACTCTACCCTTCTCTAGATAAATTAGTTTTCATTAATGGTTTATAGCCAAGATAAAACAATAGAAGTAAACATGATTTTACATGTTTTTAATTTAATTTACATGTTTTAGTGTAATTTAAAAGGAAGTAAAGGCAGCAGATAAAAGATTAAAAGAGTTCATATTTCTAAGATTAGAACATGCTTATAGTAATAAAAAGGTCCTTCTGAGATGATGGGGCACAAAGGGGCCTCGTGGGTAAGGATTACCATACGTAGGTCTTTCCTTACTTGCCACGTATATTGTACATTTCCAGGGAAATACCTGTTTCTTAGGAGAAAAGGAGACCAGTGTATGCCATTGACGGTTCTTCATCTAATCAGCACCCTCAAAATATTATCTTCACCACAGATAAGAACCATGCTGTCTGTTCTTCAGACAGAATGGCCACCAGAATCCCCAAGAAATCTCTTCGATATAGAAAAGGCAGGGTTACATTAAGGATCCCTAGTGAGCAAAGGCTCATAGAATTCACTGAAAAGGCCCAGCTGATGTAGCTGCAGTGTGGCTTGAAGTGGTCTCTCTCAAGAATATTCAGCCTGACGGTCTTCATTACCTCCTACCTTTTGGCAGTGTGGAGCCCCACTTCAAAGAGCGAAGTTAAGGAAAGCCCAGGAAGTGGGGAGGCACTGGTGCATTATATGACTTGGTGTCAAATTAACCTGACACCCTCCTAACCCATCCTTGTTTCTTCTATTTCCTACTCTGCTTCATACACTGCCTTTTGTTCTTGAAATATCACATCTCTCTTTGAGGAGCTCATCAGCTCCAATTATTGGGGTCTTCTCCAATTACTCTTGCTTTTGTATTATATATTCAAAATTTTATGCTTTAACATTTAACATGATATGCTGTGCTTGTAGTAAGAGGTCTGCTTTACTTCACCTAGTACTGAATAAATTATTCTTCTTTCAGTCCAAGATATTCCTAACAATTTTCTCCAGCATCACAGTCCAAAGGCATCATTTCCCCCCCTTCAGCCTTTCTGTTGATCTAGCTTTTACAACTGTATAGTAGAACTGGAAAGCCATAGCCTGGACAACATATACTTTTGTTGGTGTGATGTCTCTATAGTTTAATATTTTCTCTAGGACTATCACAGTCTTTCTTCCAAGTAGCAGGTATTTCTTCATTTCATTGCTACTATACCTGTAAATTTTTGAGCCTAGGAAGACAAAGTCCCTTGCTACTTCAGCTTCTTCTCCACTAATTTGCATTGGGTGGGTATTTTCTATTGGTGTGTTTTTTTAATATTGAGCAGCAGACTAGCTTTTGCATTCTGTACTTTCACTTCAACAAGACGTTCCTTAAGTCTTCCTTACTTCCAGTCATAAAAATGGTATCAACAGCATGTCTGAGGTTGTTGTTTCTCTCAGTGATTTTAATTCCAATTTCTATTTCTTAGTCTAGTATTATGATACATTCTGCACATAAATTAAATAAGGTGACAGCATATAACCTTGGTACACTCCTTGCCTAATATTGAGTCTTTTAGTTGCTCCAAGCATTGCTTCTTAGTCATCGTACAAATCCTTCAATAAGCAGGTAGAGTGACGAATGTTTTTAAGGGCTATCCACAATTTGTTATGGACCACACAATCAAAACTCATCAGCAATGCAAAAATTGTGTGTGTGTGTGTAAAATTAACCTGAATTAATCCACTGCAGCATGACGGCATCTTCATTGAAGATGATATGTAGATAGATATTTTTTTTTTACTTCCCAGTCTAAGGCTGAAAGAGCCCATGAAGACATTGGGGTCAAATAATATATGTAACCAATATTTTAAGCCTATATATTCAGCCTTTTGGGGTAAATTATACGCCTTTTGTAAAATGTAGTGGAAGGATACGGGGAGGAGGCTCACCATGTTTTTCTGTTGCACTTTCCATGTTGTGGAACCCCCTCCATCTTGATATTAGATTGGCACTCTTATTTTGCCCAGAAACTGTTAATGATAATTGTTCTGAAGGTCCTTCTGGAAATGAATGGTCACTGTTATAACTTTTATGGTTATTTGTATTCTTTATTGGCTTTTATGTTCTTATTCTGTTTTTATGTTTCTATGTTGTAAATCATCACATATCATTTTGGTTGAATCTAGTGGTAGGTGAAAACAATAAATAAAGAAATCCATCTGTACATACTGTGCATGCTGGAGTAAGCAGCCATTTCCTTCTGCAGTGGGTTGTATTTAGTCTGCTCCCTGATCTATAATCTGTCTGTCATGGGTATTCTTTCTCCCAATACCATAGCTTATAATTTCACTGGGATACATAAGCTCTTGTGCCACTACAAGGTAGCCATCCGTGAAGGAGTTAGTCCTTTTTACCCCCTTCCAAAGCACTTTTTAAAAATTTCCACCAAAATAATTTTCTCTGCCTCTTTTAATGATAACTGTTCCTTGCTCTACTTGCCTATATTCTTCGCAACTATTGTTTCTCTGTATACATTATACAACTTTCCCTCCTCATCATTTTTGCAGCAATCATTATTTTAAATACATATGTACATCATCTTTTATTTTATCATTCCACCATTTCCTACTGGCATAACTCCATATACTTCTGTGATATGATTTTTTTCAGTCTGTTCCAAGCAATTTCCACATCCTATTTCCTTATGTCAACTCTTCCTTCATTCCACTGGGAGATTAATCTATCATCTAATCCTTTGTCACACAAGACACATACCTTTTCTTCCTGTAGTTGTTCTATTTTCACTTTCCTTTTTTTCTACGCTAATTTTTTTCCAAGACCATTCTTAACATTGCCAAGAAATGGTCTGTTCCACATTCAGAACCATATTGCTTTTGCATTCTTCACTAATTATCTCCGTCTTTCATCATAAATCATAAATCATCAAATTAATCATGGTTTTAGACTGATATTCATTCCTTTGCCATGGGTACACAAGAATAGACTAATGACTAAAGCATGTATGAAAAGCCCATTTTTTATTTCTGAATGGCCCAACACTTTTTCTGTACTCTCTGATCTTGTTCCTACCCATCCATTCATGTTCACCTTGCAGAATAACATGAATGAATCTTATTCATTCAGAATGTTGCATAATATCCCCCAAAACTCTTGTCTAGCTCTACCATTATCACCATTCAGTGGAGCATAAGAGGCAACTATCGCCAACAAAGGAATTCCTACTTTCATGTACACCCACTACAATATAATTCATACTTTCTGACATAAATTTTAGCTGTTTCATTCATAATTAAACTTACATCTTCACTTCTACTGCACAAGACCAGACCAACTTCTGATCTTGGTTTCTGTGCACCTTGTATGACCAGATGAACTCAGTCCCATCGATCAAACAGCATCATCTAGCAGGACCTGGAAGTGTGCCTTCTCTATCACAGCCCCTGCCCTCTGGAACAGCATCCCCCAAATATTCAAATTTCCCCTATCCTTTCTGCTTTTAAAAAAACCTTGAAAAGCTGGCTTTTCTCCCAAGCCATGGGCTAGGGTGCTTAATGGGCCCCTTTTGGTTGGGTATTGTGTGAGGAAGAGAGTTTTAATAGTTCCCTCTTGATACTGATGTGTTTCTTCCTTTTTTAATTTGTAAGCTACCCAGAGCCATTTTGGAGTCAGGTGGCCCTAAAATATGTTTTATAAACAAAGAACTTCATTCAGATCTATTATATCCTTTCCTTTCCTTTCCTTTCCTTTCCTTTCCTTTCCTTTCCTTTCCTTTCCTTTCCTTTCCTTTCCTTTCCTTTCCTTTCCTTTCCTTCTTTCCTTTCCTTTCCTTTCCTTTCCTTTCCTTTCCTTTTTCCTTTCCTTTCCTTTCCTTTCCTTTCCTTTCCTTTCCTTTCCTTTCCTTTCCTGCTCTGTACCATTTACTCCTCTTAGATTTAACGTCCCAATCTTCCATATCTCATGGCCAATAATGAATGGTCCTGACCACCACCTTCATCATGAGTTTGTTCAATCAAGGCTTTCGTCTAATATTTTTTAGTAAAATGGAGGAATAAGTTTTTTAATCTCAGTCATACCTGTGCCATATGTAACATTCCCTGCAAACAGCAAAGTTAGTATCAGCTAGTTTTGGTACATTTTGTCCAGGGTATCACAAGTGCAAGTCAAACTTGCTCATGCTATTTTATGAAAGCTAGAAACTACCTTGAGAGCCAGTTTGGTATAGTGGATAAAGGTACCAGGCTGGAAACCAGGAGACCATGAGTTCTGGTCCTGTCTTAGGCATGAAGCCAGTTGGATGACCCTGGGCTCATAATTCCCTTCAAGCCCTAGGAAGAATGCAAGGGCAAACCACTTCCAAAAAATGCTGCCAAGAAAACTGTATGGACTTGTTCAGGCAGATGCCAGCAGCCAAAACTGACTTTTTATCAGGGGTACCCTGGCCAAAAGGGGCGTGGTGGCTCAGCGGGTAAGACGCCAGGCTTGTCGATCGGAAGATCGGAAGATGGCAAGTTCAGAGGTTCAAATCCCAAGCCCTGCATGCGGAGTGAGCTCCCGCACTAGCTCCAGCTCTTGCCAACCTAGCAATTCGAAAGCATGCAAATGCAAGGAGATGAATAGGTACCACTTCGGTGGGAAGGTAACAGCGTTCCGCGCACGTCATGCGGCCACATGACCGTGGAAGCGTCTTCGGACAACGCTGGCTCTTCGGCTAACAAACGGAGATGAGCACCGGCCCCTAGAGTCGGACACGACTGCACAAATGTGCGGGGGGAACTTTTACCTTTTTATTCATCGTTGAGATGCACAAACCTGATATGACTGAATTTACTGGAAAAAACATCTCCCCACAAAACCAAAACCCTCTCCACTTGCCTATTCTAGTAAAGAATTCTAGTTATATACTGCCCTGCAAAGAGAACATCCTTCTCATTGATAGACAGTATTTGAAAAGCTTTCTTTTTCTCTTTCTCTTTCTCTCTCCTCTTCCCCCCATCCCCCCAAAAGAGATTAGAAGGTGGAAAAAAATGAAAACAAAGAACTGGAAATGGCTTTTCATATGGCACTTGAGTGCACACTGTTACTGCAAGAATTATTATCTATAAACTGACAAGGAATACTTAGGTAGCCATGGAAGCTCTGCAAATACCCATTAAAAATGGAGAGATATTTAGAAGTTTTCCTGGGGATCTCAAGATATGCCATCAAATGTTAGTTTTACATAGGACACATGGGTTTCCTTTTCAAAACCAAATATAAAAATGAGATCTCATAATAAGTAGATGCTTTACAGATATGGAACATTCTACAAAAGGTTCCAGAATGAGACTTTTCTGATATCCTCATCCTTTCTGAGGATAATAGACAATAGTGCTAAAACTCTATGGAGGTGAGGGTGATAGAAGGATGATATAAATGGTTAATAATTCTTATGCTTCCAAAACCTACATCTTACCTTCTTAATGTCCATTAATGTTTAGGTTGACCCTTCCTCCCAATGCAACATATGACATTTTAGATCCTTGTGAGCATTACTTATAATTTTCTATCAGATATTAGCATCAGCCAGCTGCAAAGGTGCTACTTAAGAAATGAAGCATTCCTTCCTTCTGTGAAGGTGAGCTACCATTAGAAAGCTATGTCTTCTTACTTTCTTTAGGTCACAACCTTCCTGACAATCAGAAGGGAGGTTCAGTGTTGTATATTTTGCATGGACAATTCAATATACATGAGTGTGTTTACTATGCTGTAAGCAAGATGTTTTGGTGCAATTGATAGTCTGATCCTAAGCAGACATATCAGAAAACTATCAAGGGGGATTTAAAATCAAATCAAGAGAACAACTAATAGCAGAAGGATATAGTTATCAATGGCTTTCCCATTTACAGTTACTTGAAAGATTTAAAATGGATAAAAAGACTTATGGTATAGAGCAAGTCAGAATTTGAAATACAATTGTGGACTGATGATGAGCATGTAATTGCTAAAATGTACAAACTTTTGCTGAAATTTGAAACAGTGGAAGAACAGGTTAAAGAATGTATGATAAAGTGGGGTGACAACTTTGGTTTTAATATATACAGTATAATATACAGATGGATCAATGGGAAAATATGTGGTTAAAAGGGTTGAAATTTACATTGTGTTATGATCTCAAAGAGAATTTTAATAAAATGATGAATCTCTGGTACATGACGCCAGATAAATTATCTAGAATGTATAAAGGTACTTCAAATGTATGCTGGAAATGTAAACAGCGTGAAGGTATGTTTTATCATGCTTGGTGGAAATGTAAAAGAACTAAAAAAAATTGGATTCAAATACATACTTTGATACAGAGGATTTTAAAGATCAATATTCAGTTGAAGCCAGAACTTTTCCTTTTAGGGTTAATGGACAAACAGAAAAAAGCCATGGAAAATTGTTTCAATACATGATTACTGTGGTGGTATTACTATATGCACAGAGATGGAAAGATTCGACACTACCCACTATGAAGGATGGTTGGTGAAGTTGATAGATTTTACTGAAATGGATAAATTAACTTCTTTGATTAGAGAAAAGACACTATTTACATTTATTGGTGACTGGAAGCCTCTTATGGACTTTTAAGTCCATATATTGCTATTCAGCCTTTTGGACTTTTTGCGTAAAAATGAACTTGTGATTTATGGTTTTGATAATTAGACAGGATAGATTATAGAAAGAAGAGTAATGTGATCTACCGTTAGAGAGGTTAAAATATATTGTACTTATAACTGTTGTGAAGAATATTGGAAGCCACTTCTTTATATCTTTTTTTCCCCTCTCTTCTGTTTTTCCTCAACTTTTTTTTCTTGCACTTTCTGCTTTTGCTTTTATTTATTTATTTTTCCTTAGTTTGTGTTAGTTTTTATCTTCTTGTTTAAAATCTTTAATAAAAATTATAAAAAAAAGATGGATCACCACTCTTAGGACTCATAGCAGAGACTGTAATGCAGCGTCTAGAAAGGATAGCACTCCCACGCATACAACCAAAAGTGTGGATCCGGAATATACCTTCGTCATAATAAAAAAGGAATAACTAGATAAGACACATGAAACCATCAACAACATCATCAAAGTAATAAATTCATATGAGAAGAAGAAAACAACAACAAACTACCCTTCTTGGACATCCTGATTAGCAGAGGAAATGACAGCAAATTAGAAACACAAGTCTACTGGAAAACAAACCAAACTAACCAAGTGCTTCATTACCAAAGTAACAACACAACCTCCCACAAGAGGAGCTGTGTAAGAACACTATTCAGATGAGTACAAACGCACTGCAGCAACCCAGAACACCAGAAAAAGAAAACAGGCCACCTATGCAGCATCTTCCAACAAAATGGATACCCATGCAACTTTATCAAAAAGTGCCTGACCACTCAATCCACAACCAACACAAGCTATGAAAAGGATAACACTGCCATGCATCAGAAACATATCAGAAACTACCAACAGACTATTACAACCACACGGCATCACCGTAGCACACAAACCAACCAAAACCCTCCAAAACATCTTAAGTAACCCAAAACACCCAGTAGCCCAAGAAGGAAAAACAGGAGTCATCTACAACATACAGTGTAAGGACTGTAACAGCCACTATGTAGGACAGACAGGCAGAAGACTAGCAGAGCGCATCCATGAACACTAACTAGCAGTCAGAAGACACAATGAAAACTCTTTAATCTCACAACACATGGACAGACTCAACCATAGTTTCAACTGGGAAACTGAGCATCCTAGACCAAGCTAAATCCAAAAACGTTAGGGAATTCCTGGAAGCTTGGCACTCAGACAAGTCAGCCATCAACAGGCACATAGAGGTAAACAACATTTACATACCATTCAAAAGAGACAATAGGTAAAGGTTCCCCCCGCACATTTGTGCAGTCGTGTCCGACTCTAGGGGCCGGTGCTCATCTCCATTTGTTAGCCGAAGAGCCAGCATTGTCCGAAGACGCTTCCACAGTCATGTGGCCGGCATGACACATGCGGAACGCTGTTACCTACCCACCGAAGTGGTACCTATTCATCTACTTGCATTTGCATGCTTTCAAATTGCTAGGTTGGCAAGAGCTGGGGCTAGTGCGGGAGCTCACTCCGTCACGTGGGACTAGGGATTCAAACCTCCGAACTTGCAATCTTCCGAACTACAAGCCTGGCGTCTTACCCGCTGAGCCACCACGACAATAAAAAAACTAAAAAGACCAGAATACCTCCTTGCCAGCAATTAACACCCAGATAAGCAAAGATTAACACCAGGATTAACACCAAACGAACAATCAAGCAGTATAGCTAGTCAAGGAACTACCAAGGAGAGAACAACAACCCCACCAATACAGACAGGACAAGCTACTGTATACAAAAGAGAGCAACCCCCACTCCCTTCTAGCACTGAAAATGTTGCCTAGTCGGGCAATGAAATGTCTGCAAGAAAACAACCAAGCTCAGAGAGCACCAAGGACTCCACAGAATGGATTTCTGTACCATAGTGTATCCATCCTATCAGTTGTATCCAGAATGCTTCTGAGAAGTCCAAGCAAATGAACAGGGTCCCACTCTCAGGCCTTGTTCTTACAACAAACATAACTGATCACTGGGGGTTAGTATGTAATGGAACAACAAATAGGGATTAATTGACCTAAGTAATTAACTCACAGGGGCTTAAATTTAGCCCCAAACTGAATCAGTCATGCCCAGGGTTAAGTTAACTTCACTCAGTCAAGTAATCCAGAGTGGCTGAGAAACCAAATCTCTTGATTCCAAGACTCACTGCTAAGGTCTGGCAACACAGAACATGTCTCCCAAACATTGATTGGCTGCAGTGGGCAAGCCACGCCTATTGTTGCCTACCTACCAAATGAGAAGGGAGCTAGTGAAATCCTTGCAAGTGCTTTCCTGGTCAAGAACTTACACATACTGTACTGGCTCTCCATAGAGAAAGAAGATTGTGATTTGGTATCCTTAAACTGGAGGCTTTCGACCCTGTTAATGACACTGCACTACAAAAACTAGTAATAAGAAGTGTGGTTGGTTAAGAGTGTAGTAGGAAAGAGCCATGGAATAGGGTTTTGTATAGGTTCTTCTCTCATCAATAATAATTTCTATGAAAAGCAGATGGTACATTTTTGAAATCATGAAAAAGTAATCACACCATTTGGATCTGAGTTTACATATTTACAGTAATTGTTTTTCTAGTCCCAGATAACCTTTGGAACTAGACAATGTGATCTTAAACAACAATATTGTTGAAGCAAAATCATTATTAGAAATTGCCAAATATTTATCACCACACTGTTTATGTACGTAGTCTGTATTGATACAGCAAGCATGTGTCAGAAGCATCTGTGGCAGGAATTAAACTACTGAGTTGATATCCTATCCACTTTTGGAAGAAAAAAGAACAGGCTATGTACTTTGAAAATAAATTACAAAAGATAGTAGAATTCAAACTGTGATTTTGTGCCTTAGATTCTTCAGAAGCAGAGTGCAAAGAAAGATTCCTAGTTACAAAGTGGTCTCATTATCTCCTGCCAGACTATGGTGCAGATAGTATATTGGACATCCTTCTCTGGGAATAACTGGGAAGAGACATATGTGTGTTAACTGATTCAATATGTGAGCTCAGGCTTTTGCCAGATAAAGCTAATAGTAAATCACAGCATGAACAGAAACAACCTTCAGCCATTCCTGAGCATGTGGCATTCTAAGGCAGTTGTTTTCAAGGACAGATTTCATGGGGGGAAATAGAGGTAATTAATTAGTTAGAGCCAAACACAGCTGGGGAAAGCATATTAAAATAAAAAGTTAATTTTATGTGCCATCACTAAATATTTTCGCAATACTGGCATGATTTAAGTATTTTTCTTCAAGGCCAAAGAGCATGCTGTTATGCTATATTGTCAAAGGTAGCTGTTTGTTTAAAAGATTTACAGGCTGCCCTTCTCAGAGTTTGTAACTCTGGGCAGCATACGAAAAAGAAAAAAAAATAACATAGTACCCCCCCCCCCCAAAAAAAAAAAAACCCAACACAACACAATCTTAAGACATAATCAACACATAATTGAGACTGGCAATAAAAACACACTTCACAGGATGTGCTCATCTGTCATCCTGGCTGAGGGCATGGGAGAAAAGTCAGGTCTTCGTGGCTCTGTGAAGGCCAGGAGGATCAGAGCCAAAGGGCAGGTGCAGCAACAGGGAAGGCATGCCGCCAAGTCCCATTAGGTGGCATGGTTTCAAAGAGGGAACTTGGAGCACGCCCATCATGTATGACGTTGTGGGATGGGCAGAGATACCCGGGCAGAGGCAATCCCTCAAGTAACCCTGTCCTGTGCCACGTAGTGATTTATAGGTGATAAACAATACCGTGATTTGCACATGGAAGCTGCTGGCAGCTGGTGCAGGTCGTGAAAGTAAATGAGACCCCACAGTCTTTCAGGTTCCACTGATGGATTTGAAAAGGCCACGAAGGGCAGCTGCTAGTTACTGAAGGGTGGAGGCATTCCAGCGTAGTGCAGAGTAGCCTGTGGGAGTGGAGGCACTTGCCTACAAGGAAACGAAGGGTGGTAGGTAAACTGGACAGCACCACTTGAGCCACCACAAGTTAGAAACGCTTTGATTTTCTTTTTATGTGTAGCAAAAAAATAGGGTAGCCTATTGTGCTGGGCCAGAGGCCAGTAGAAGATGTCTTGTGTACCTACCTTCAAGAAATGGTCAGTGGCTTGTATTCCCACTGGGACAAGCTGGTTGTAATGGTCAGCACCTGAGATGGTTTCAGCTGACCTAAAGCTCTGCAACCCATGCCCTGTAGCATGACATGATACGAATGGCCTAACAAAAGGAGCATAATGGAGGATATGTGCAGCACTAGAGTAAATCGTTTTATATCCTAGACATAAACAGAGCTTACGTTTTGACTTAGTGCACTGTAGATTAACTCAGCCGTTGGTCTGAAGAAGACAAGGAATATAAGACGTGAGACTCCAGGGCTATGGATTTGAAGTAGTTTTAGTAGGAATGGAAAGAACATCAGAGATCCAACAACTGTGGAATAGAAAATCATGGAGGATAAAACTACCATTTCCATCCTTGGGAGGGCTTCTAAAATTTTGAGAAATTCATAGTGAGAGAACCTACTACTGACAGAATGTACTATTAGGTCATAGCTTTCCAAACTGTGTGTCGCAACACATTAGTGTGTCACGACAAAACCCGGAAGTGTTGATGGCGTGTCGCTGCTGCCCCTGCGGCGGCGCGTGCGCTAGCAGCAGCACACCATCAGCGCTTCTGGGTTTTAGAGCGACACACGAGGCTGCCACCGCTATTGGTGTGTTGCCAACGGCGGGACTTTGGAAAGCACTGTATTAGGTACATGTTTTCTCATCACTGTAGACCTATGATGAGAAAAGCCATAGTTTAAGAAATTGTCCTTTCTATTCCAGTCTGAAAGTATAGGGACCTCTCAGAGGCTGAATTTTAATATCCTGGAGAAATAATGAAGGCCAAGAAATAATGAAGAAATGTCTTTCACAAATTAATTTGAACTAAAAATGCACATTGGGAGATGCAAGGTTATGATTTTGTTCTAAGATTGTAACAGATTAATATTAATTCATACTCTGTGATAAACATATACCTGCCCCACCCGGTCATGCAGGGAGGGCATGCTGCAGACCCCATCAATAAAAGAATTCCACCTAGTGGGGTCCAGGAGGCGTGCCTTCTCTGCGATAGCGCCCGCCCTGTGGAACATCTTGCCCCCGGAGGTGAGGCAGGCGCCCTCCCTCCTGGCTTTTCGGAAGTCCTTAAAAACCTGGTTCTGCCGCCTGGCGTGGGACAAAGGAAGAGATAGTTCTTCCTGGGGGTGGTTAGCTTAATAATAACCTCCTCATATGATCGTACCATCCTCTGGATTTTTATACTTTTATTTATTATTGTATTTTAATGATTATTGGTTTTTAATTTTAATTTTAATATTTATTGTAAACCGCCCAGAGTTTCTAAGCTGCTTAACATGGGATATAGGAGTCTGAATTATTACTTTATTACTTTATTACTTTATTGAATGCATTCCACATTTTTATCACTTTCACCATGAAACTCAGAAGTGTAGAAGTGGTCCCAACCATCCATTTAGAAGCTGTGAGGTAAGTTAGAGTTCACTCAATAAACTTTGTGGCTATATTTTGACCTAGCCTTCCCATACCTGGTGACTACAACTCCCATCACTATCAGGAACCAGTTAATGTAGTCCATCTCATTTTAAGGTGCAATCATCTGGCTGAAGGCTATTCTAATCACTAATCACATGCTGCTTCAACAGATTAGATTTCTCATGTGCCAGTGGACCCAGCCAGATGACCATGTTAACTTACATTCTTCTCATCCTTGGGTCAGCAGAAAAATATGTCAGTGTAAATTGTACCATTTTCACAGTTTAGCTTCAGCAACGAGGCCAGCAGTGTTGCCACCCCTACACAATTTAATGCAGTTTAGGGTAGTTTCAGGGCAGTAATTGACGGATTCCCTAGCATCCTTACCCCCCTCAGCCTGCATTTCCTACTGGGGTAGGAAAAACAACCATTAAGTGTTCGCTATAACGCATAGTGGGGAAGGGTTGGGGTATTCCAGGTGGTCTCTCCAGCTTCATCTTTTATGTCTACTATGCTCCCCTAAGTAATCCAATTTTTCTTTTTTGCCGTAAGACTGTGTCCCAGGAGATCGATAATATTTTGTCCAAAACAAAAATAATCTGTCAATCAGGACAGAGTAGTCTAACATTTCCTTCCTGCTTGTTCCCTTCCTATGTTCCACTAAGCATCAACCAGATTACTGATTAATCTCTTGAGACTATTGATCTTGGAAATTGATTGTTCTAGAAAAAAAAATCTAGGCCAACAGGTCTACTCAGTACAAGCTATGTGTCCAGTCTTTCTTGCAGCCCAAGACAAAATGAAGGAATATGGCAATGACCAGATGGAGAGGGGGCATGTTTTCAGCAGACATAAGCAGCCAATAGGAGCTGGGCGTATTCCTGCTTCTGACTGTGCAATTGCTAGCCTCATCATTGAAGCATTGTATTGTTCATAAAGCAAAAACTTATGCCAGGAAAAAAGAGTTTTAATAGATGACTGCAGGCTGTTATCACACAGGCTGGGCAAGACATGGAGACATCATGAGTACACATCCCTTAAAAACAGCCATGCATCTTCATGCTGTGGTAAATGGGATGTGAGGATTAGCTAATTAATTAATTATTGATTATTTTATTTTTGATAAAAAAGGGACATTACAGCAAAACACAAGCAGGTTAATAAAATGCTTTAGTTAAGGTGGTGGTTCTGGATATCAGCCCTTGATCTTAATTTCCTGGATTCTAGAAATAGCAAGTTTAAAAAAACAGCTTTATAAATGTTGAGGCCTCATCATTATTAATTAAACAATAACTACTTTCGTTTTCTTCAATGTCACACAGATTATTATTTTATCATTTTTTTTGTATGTCTTCCTTTAAGTATCACTGCATATCCTAGAACCAATAGTATACTTGTTGGTATATAGCAGCCTTCTCCAAGCTAACACTCTTCAGATGTATTCAGAAGTCAGGGAGTTATAGAGTTAACATATACTGTATGTAGGGCATCAACTTGGGGAAGGCACAATAAATTTCCATGACCAAAAAAGAACTAACAAGTTGATAAGCTTGAAAATCATACAACTTCACAAAGGAAAGGAGAAACAAATCTTACTTAGAATTTTAGTACAGCTTTCCCCAACCTGATGTCTTCCAGACGTGTCAGAAAACCCCACCTTCCTCCAGGAATCAAGGCAGCGTATATAAGAACTCTCTCCTCCAATTCTTCCCACAACTATCCTACGAGGTTGGGCTGAAACATAGCAACTGGTTCAGAGTAGCACAGCAGATACTGTACCTAGCTGAGGATCGACATGTGCATGGATCTTCTCAGTCCAATGCCTTACCCACTACAGCATACTGGAGGGTGCCAAGTCTGAGAAGCCTGCTTTACTATCTAATTTAATAGTACAGGAGTACAAAGATTTAACAATGATCAGACTTAAGAGTTGCTTAACTTTTTTACTAGAATCCAGAGGTCCAATAGGTCAAAAACAGTGCCTTGGGGGGCCGAGGTGGAGCAAAGGCAAAGAACATACTCAGCCCAGGAATGTATTTACTTCCAGAATAGTATGCATCTTTCAGCTCAAAGCTTTTTTTTTCTTCCTGTAGGTAGCTTGGCCAGGTACATTCAAAGACTGGGCAGCTTAATACTAGCATGTGCTTTCAAGCAAGCGGTATGATAAAAGGCACTTTGTGAGCAACAATTTATCATTTGGAGATAGAGGGTATCTCTATGTATAGAGGGTATACAGAGGCTCACTGTATTGAAATCGGAAAAGACAGTGATATTGTTCTATAGCATGCGGCATTTCAGACTTCAGTCTGAAGTCAACCAGTTAAAAAGTCTGAACAGGAAACAGGCTGTTCATACCGCATTGTAACATGTGGTGCAGAAAAATTATCCTGTAATTTATTTTCCTACCAGCTCTCATTTCATTTGATGAAAAAGAATTTGCTTTGTAAATTTCTTTCAAAGAAGAAAAGAATTTCATTGAATGTATTGTCGAAGGCTTTCACGGCCGGAGTTCAATGGCTGTTGTGGGTCTTCCGGGCTGTGTGGCCGTGTTCTGGAAGTTGTGGTTCCTAACGTTTCGCCAGCATCTGTGGCCAGCATCTTCAGAGGGCAGGAGCACAAATAGAAGCAAAATCTCTGCCAAAAAACAGAGATTTTGCTTCTATCTGTGCTCCTGCCCTCTGAAGATGCTGGCCACAGATGCTGGCGAAACGTTAGGAACCACAACTTCCAGAACACGGCCACACAGCCCGGAAGACCCACAACAGCCAATTTCATTGAACTTACCATGGGTGATATTCTGGCATTTAGTGAAGAGCGGCCAAGGCATGGGGTGTGAGTATCCTTTCTCCCAATCATCTACACCAGAGCTTTCCAAACTGTGTGTCGCCACACACAGTCTGGTGTGTCGCCACACAACCCGGAAGCGCTGATCATCATCAGCGCTTCCGGGGTTTCCCGCGGCGACACACCAACGGCGGCGCGCAAAAACCCAAAAGCGGCAACAGCGCTTCCGGGTTTTTCCGCGCTGCCGCAACGGCGGCACTTCTGGATTTTCCCGCGGCGACACACCAACGGCGGTTGGTGTGTCGCCGCGGGAAAACTTTGGAAAGCCCTGATCTACACGATCATCCATGCTTCCATTAAATATTAAGTCAGAAGGGCATTTTTCCCACTGAGTCTTCCCTGAGATCCCTGAGATGCATGGGCAGCCAGGGAGGCTTCACAGTGATGGAAAACAAGGCCAATAGTAGTATCCCAACTCTAACAATAAGGTGAGCTTAAAAATGACCCCTGAAAATTTTTACATGCATCCCACAGCTTCTTTAGAATAAGGCAGATAAAGAAAAGCCTCCCACTTAGGGAAAATTTCTGAGAGATTGGAAGATGATTTTCAGGAAGCATTAACTATAACTTGCTTTGCTGAGATTTCACAAGTGATGACCAGCTCTTCAACGGAGGGCTGCCAAGGGTGACAAGTTTTTGCAGAAAGGCACTGGGTTGCAGTTTAGGTATGTCAGGATTAGCCTCGGCGTATTTTTGCAGTTTTGTTAGAATCTTAGGCAGCCCAATCTCAGAAGCATAGAACATGGGACCACCCTTATGTCTGGGCCATCCATAACCATTGATATAGATGGTATCAATGGCTTCTGGGCAAGATGCTATTCCTTCAGATAATATTTGGAAACCCTCATTGGCAAGTGAATACAGACAACGCTCCAAGATCTCATCTTGGGTAATGGTCCGAGCTGTAATGTTGTGAGCATTTCTATAATTTGGAAGAAAATCATGAAGCCAGGGATCAGACTTTGCTATCTTTCCCCCAGGTTTATCATATAGGTACCAGCCCTTTCCAGTTTTCTGACCATATCTCCCTTTCTCACATAGGATATCAGGAAGAGGACTATATCGTCTACCATCTCGTTGGCGGGGAAGTGTACCAAGAGGTAGGTTGGCTCCTGTCAGGCCCTGCCCTACTCTAGATTTCCAGCCCACATCAAGCCCAGAAAGATCAGATACTTTGAAAGGACCCATTTTGAAACCAAATTCCTCCAGAACTTTGTCTATCTCCTCTGGAGTACTTCCTTCTTCTAAGAGGAAATATATTTGTTCAGTATAATTATTGAGCAACCGGTTCCCAACAAAGCCAAAACAATTCCCTACTACTACACCACATTTGCCCATAATTTTGCCCAGGTTCATAATTGTAGCAATAGCAGTGGGAGATGTTTTCTGCCCATGAATTATCTCTACTAACTTCATTACATGTGCCGGTGAAAAGAAATGAGTGCCAATGACTTGCTGGGGACGGTTAGTAATAGAAGCAATCTCATCTATATCCAGGCAAGAAGTGTTAGTGCCCAGAAAGGCTTCTGGCTTGCAGACTTCTGACAACTTACAGAAGATTTCTTTTTTCAGAACCATATCCTCAAATACAGCCTCAATAACTAGATCTACATCCTTTAGTGCACCAAAATCCAGAGTGAAGTGAAGCAGCTTAGATTTATGGACATCCAGTGTTTTGCCATTCTGTTGCATTCTTAAAACTTCACGTTCTAAAAGAGCTTTGATTGCTTTCCTTGCTAGTTCAAGGTGCTTCTTATCCCGCTCCAGAGCCACAACTGGAATTTTAGCCTTCACCAGAGATACCACAATGCCTTGGCCCATTGTTCCCAAACCTTTTGGATGAAAGAGAGAGAAAAAAGAAGGAATTGTTAAAAATGTCCTGGTCAACATTTATTAATGTGACATAATAGGCAAACTTTAAACTCAGTATATTTGATAATAAAGCAGAGTGAGTACTGAGAAATGTAAGAAAAGCCAGATTGTTCTAAGATCTCCAAACATTTTGGGCTGGCAGTGCAATTGGAATTTTGAGAATATGTGAGCATACTAGCAAAATGGCTATTTGGGGTGGTTTGCTCCTTCTCAAAATGAATGTTACTGGAATATGATCAGTTACAAAGCATGTGTAAAGATATCTTCCACTGACCCTGTTTACCTTTGTCCTTTTTCAAAGTAAGCAGCAGACTTCTAAACAATGCATTGCACTGCAGCCTCTCATTATTTTTATTTTCTAAGAAAGTTTATTTAGGGCCCAGAGGAATTCTCAGAAATTCATATTATGAAACAGTATGTAGCTTCTCATTACATTAAAGGTGGTTTTTTTAATGTAAAAAATCAAGGGGGCAAGAAGACTGGCAGGCACCAAGAGCAGTCAGTTTGGGTGAGCACACTGGTGCTCCATGTCGGGAACTTCATTTCCTAGCCATGACTTTGCTGTTTGTTGAATAAGTCACAATGATTTATTTCACACCAGGACATAAAACTGGTCTTTCCCAAGCTCCAGATGTGTAGACATCAACACCTAAAATTCCCAGCCAGCACTGCCATTGCAGAGAATTCTGGGAATTGAATTCTGTGTATCTGGAAGGCCCTCAGGCTGAAAAAAGCATCACCAAGCATATTTATTTATTTATTTTTATCCCGCCTTTATTATTTTTATAAATAACTCAAGGCAGCAAGCATACCTAATACTCCTTCCTCCTCCTATTTTCCCCACAACAACAACCCTGTGAGGTGAGTTGGGCTGAGAGAGGGTGACTGGCCCAAGGTCACCCAGCCGGCTTTCATGCCTAAGGCGGTACTAGAACTCACAGGCTCCTGGTTTCTAGCCCAGCACCTTAACCACTAGACCAAACCAAACATATACCACAAATTATAACCCAGAATAGCTGGGTTTGCAGAACATGCTAAATAAACCATATAATGAATTAAGATGAAGTTTAAATATAATTAACAGTCATTTCAATCTATTGCTGTAATTTGGTTACAACAGATTGTGCCTGTTTGCTTAGCATACTGTATGAACCCAGCCCTTATGGGTCATTCAATGAACCATGGTTTGAATGCAACATGGCTTAGTGTGAAGTTTTAACCCATTCATTTATTGCTGGTTGGAAGTTTTTTTTAATCATTTTTTCAAAACCCATGTGACCTTTTAGAAAAATGACTTTCTTCCAAAAACTCAGAGGCCCCTTAGTAGCTGAAGGAGGAATTTTAATTGGGAAAATATAAATGGAAAAAAGGTTGATCCTGTTTCCCCAGAGCTTAATCCCAGCCTGAATCATTGATTTCCATGGTAACTGTTACATTTTAAAACACTCACACACATACACATAAGTCTTTTTATGGATACTCCACATTAAATCTAACTTCACCTTTAGTGGGGACAGAAAAGTATTTTTTTCTTGAAACAATTTCTCACCTACCTGTGTGCTGAGAAAAGTATTTATAATACAGAAGTTCAAATCAAAGAGCCCAGTCCCGGCTCTTAAAACAAATTGTAAGCAATACTGAATATTAATATTAGTACATGGTTAAGTTAAGCACTGGCAACTTAAATTTGTATCTAGTACACACAACATACATAGCTTCATTAGCTAGTGCTGGGTTATTGCATGCTTACTTACTACAACAAAAGAAGACGAAATCAATTTGTTGGGTAGCCAAGCACCACAAATGCTCATGTAGCAATCAATCTAGCAAAATGTATTTCCCCAGTGCCCCAGAAGCTTTTCTGATTCTATTAGCTTGAAGCAACATATCAGGCTTGTATCAATGCACAGTGACCCATACCCTTGAGTAATTACAGAAACCTTATTGTGGGCATTTCAGGAGGCCTAAAATATATTCAAGCCATAATTGTTCAAAGTACTAACATTTATCTAAGTTCTTAATATACATCTTCTACTAATAGTATGTCAATAGGCTTCCAAATTTAAGAACAGATGGGGTTAGACCCTAATACATACATATATACTTACTTACTTTAATTAATTAATTAATTAATCAATCAATCAATCAATCAATCTAAAAGTGTATGGCCACCCATCTCAGAACAGAACTCTGGGCAGCTGACAGCTACTTCTGCAACATGGTCACTAGAATTAGTATTAAGTCCCTTACTCCTCAGAAACAGTTTTAAGCCAATTCATAGTCATTCTTGCTGCTGCAGACCTTAGAACATAATGAACAAGAGGCAACTGATGCACTTCCAGCTGACCAATCGACAATGCAAAAAACCAGCAGTCAACAAGTGCTTCTCCCAACCACGTTCTGTTTTGTTAAATTATCTCAGTGTTCAAAGTCAGAGGAGCCAAGGCACTCTAAAGCACTACACCACCACACGAGGCATACATTTTGTACTGAAGTGCCCTTAGCTTGATATAAGACCCTCTGCTGGATATATAGCTCTGCTTCATCTCTAATAGTAACCTGGAAAAGTTTCAACCTGTATCTGTGCTTCTTTAAGATAGCATTTCTGCATATACATGATGGGATATACGCTGGCTTAAAGGGGAAAAACCGAGGCTTGAGAATAAACAGACAAGAATGCAGCTTGTTAGGGCTAACAGTGTTTACTGGTAGCATAAGGCAATAATGCAGATACAGTATGTTATCGCAAAAGTGAAAAAGATGAATATACAAGATACATCATTGTAAAAGGAAAACAAAAACAAACTTATAAGCAGAGTTCCGTGTATTGATCCCAGGGCCAGAGTTCCTGCCATGGCCTAAACCCAAAGCCAGGCATAGCTCACTCTGCCCAGTCCACGGGAAGTGAACACGTGAAGAACTACATGGCTAAAAGACACTAGAAATCAAGAAGCACAGAACACCATTTTGCATGGCCATACATTCAGTTCCCCTAGCTTTCCGATTGGCTGGATGTCAGCTGTAACACACACTAGGCCCAAAGCACTAGGCCTAAAGCACATAGCATGACCTGCTGCATCTAAGCACTGAGTTCCCCCCCTCCTTGCTCAGGGGGCCTGGGCAAGGCTTCCCACAGAAGGAAATCAGGAGGATTTGTTCCCATGGGAAGATCCATTGCTAGCCATAACATGGTACCTTCTCGCTCCTTATCTCATGAGGATGTAAACAAAGCCAAGGCTTCTCTGTTCTCCAGCCACCTGGCATTCACGTCATCATGAGAACGCTGTGCTTTGTACAGGAATAATTCGCCAAGTCAACACAAGAACTCTAACAATACATCATGTGTGACTTTCCAGGAAATTCAGAAAGAAGACGCTTCCTTCTACATGGTAAGGCAAATTAGGCTCATATACATTACGTGTGCATATGTGGAGCAAAATAGCCATATCCCACGTGTGCTACTCCATGCTGCTTCACACAAATGTCAGTTCTTCAGTAAGTGAGTTCATAGCAACGTAAAGGGTTCAAGGCTGCAAGCAGATTTAATTTGCCATTTTTTTAAGCTAAAGGGATATAAATCATGCAGAGAAGCATAATTAAGGCTGCAAAGTGGCAGAGGGAAAGAGACAGATGAAGACTGGTCCCTGAAGGCTGCCTCGTGCTCAGGTGAGCTTCAGAGAGCTCAGCGTGCACACGCTGCAGCAAAGCACATCTTGAATATAGCAGTCAGACTGTGGGGTGGAGGGAGTGGGGAGAACTGTGAAAGTATAACATGACTGTCACTCTCTTAAAATCAAAGAGGGCACTGCCAAGGACTGGGCTACTTAGAGAAGAGTTTCCCACTGAGTATATACCAATCAATATGCAGAGCAACAAAGAGCTTTTGAAGAAACTGTACAGTACATCAAAGAGGGTTCTTTTTTAATTTTAATGCCTTTATAAAAAATTAATGAGTGCATTATCTTCCTGGGGATAGGCAAGGAGAAATGGAAGCAGTGGATCATTACAATGAAAATGAAAACTTCTTAAAAGGCAAGTGTCAACACAACATTTTGAGATTAATGATTAACTATGTGAATTAGAGGAAAAAACAATTTTTGAGAGTCTCTTTGCTAACTCCCCCTAGAGAGAATCTACCCAGGGTGGCAAGAGGGAAAGCAGAACAATCTCTTCTCTTGCACTGACAAAAATGTGTAAGAGAAATTACAAAATCTTTCATTGCTACATGTCACCTAAACAGTTCATTCTTCATCAACAGCTATTTTTATTTAAAAACAATAAAATGCAGAAGGGACTTAGTATGTCACTGACTGCCTTTTCTCCCTTTTCACTGGGAGATTTAAAAGAAAAGATTGATTTGTTTAAAACCCTATTCTGTCTGGGTTTGCATGATACACTGGACACCACTGTAACCAACCACATTTAGTCCAGTATGTTGTGTGTACCCAGCCTGTGTGTTTAATGTATTGTTCAGTATGTGATCCCAGAAAACTGGATTAGCTGATCCATCTTTACTTAATTATAATTATTTAGTAATGCAAACACAACCATGGTCTTTCCTCTAACCTGTGTTATGTTTGAGGCTATACTGTAGGTTCTGAGATAGAACTCTGGGAAAGGAAACTGACTGTAAGAGGAACTAACAATCTAGCTTTGCCTTTTATCTACTGAAATTAACCGGTGCTCGGGGTGCAATCTAGGCACCTTATAGCAACTACTGTATGCAGTCTTTGGGCTAGAAGCATGTTTTTCTGCAGAAAATGTTTTCTTTCCCCAATACAAGAACAGCTGAACTGATCCAAATGATTCAAAGATCTCCACAATCTTACCTATCACAGCTGCTTTCCGGATGGGTTGAGGGGATGCGGTCTTCCAGGATGCCCCATTGGGCAACAACCATTTTTCTGCAACTCTTTGGGCAAAGAAAGCATACTGCAATGCCTGAGCCTGGCCTGAAGTCAAAAGAAAGAGAAAAAGTTCCCTTTCTTTGCAAATTCCTTCTGCAAAGGGCAAGTACACGGAAGCTTCTACAGCTCGAAAGCACATTTCAGGTGAGAGACATCCTCTGGCCTGTTTCTTCATCTTCAAAAATGCCTCATATAGAATGGCTTCCATATTAGGTAGTTTGGGAGTCTGTTTCAGACAGAGTCTGCGAAGTCCCAATGGCTGATCTACAAAGGGCAAAGAAATCATATTATAAAACAGGCTAGCTTAGCTTATCAGTTTCTTTTTCTTTCTATAAGGAAAACACTGGCAATATAAATGCTTTGTTGCTCATTCTTACATATGTTTAATACCACTGAATACAATAGTACATATTGCGATGTAAAGTATGCATGCCCAGTATTGTAATAATGGATTTTTATTCTCTCTCGCTCTATAGAATACATTCTCTATATATACCATATTCATCTACCTACCTACCTACCTACCCACCCTATCATCTATCTTTCTATAGGAGAGTCCACTGGTATTCAATGAAGTTTACTTCCAAGCAGGTGAGTAAGGATTGCAGCATACAGTCTAATGCAGCCTTTCTCAACCTTTTGACCCTGGACAAACCCTTGAAATATTTTTCAGGCCTCGGGGAACCCATGCACATTCTGGCTCAAATATAGGCCACAAGTTACAAAATTATTGTATTTGTTTCATGTATAGGCCTGCATATATGCATTCACAGTGTTCTTAAACTAAACATAAAGAATGAAACTTACCTCTTTAATATGAAGTTGCCCGAATTTGAAATAATTTTTTAAATAGATCATGATCTCCCAGGGAACCCCTAGTGACCTCTCGCGGAACCCTAGGGTTCTACGGAACCCTGGTTGAGAAATTCTGGTCTAATGCTATTTGTGTTTATTTGGAATTGCAAACAATTCCTGCCAAGCAATTTAGTCCTAGATCAGCATTAATGTAAAGAGTTCAATTTGTACATTAATCTAGTCATCCCCCTGGCCTCCCTAAACCACTATTTCTTTAGCTTCAGTTTATCAAATCTTCTACCCAGAATTAGAGCTATGAAACAAGTTGCTCTTCAAAGAATTCTGAGAGTTGCTGAGCATTTTTAATTATAAAAATGATTTAATGGATTTGTTCCATAGTCAGAGTACTTCAGATTATATAGCAATTTAAAATTTAAAAAATTGTAACTTTCATGTTTGCCGAGAACTTTAAAACATTACTTCAGCAGAGACTGCCTTTTGTATAAAGAGGAAAGCAGCATAAACAAAACTCTATTTCATAATGTTTTTCAATGATCATGAAATCTAGGCCATAGCTAATAAGTATTAAAATAATTTAATAAGTTATAAACCTATATCAGTTTGGAAAAAATATTACTGTGATTTGTGTTCTATAGAACAAGAGTCCTTGAAACATGTGTGTGCCTGGAAAGATGTTAAATATTTTTCCTGGAGTTTTCCTACTTTTAAATTTGAGACCTTGACTTCAAACGAGATGTTCAGAAAAAAAGCTTCTTATATGATTTGAGGATCATAGACCTTATGGTATGTAAATTACAATCCATGCCTGCTTTTATCAGCCATATAGATGGCAGGTAACCATTTTGTAGACTGTGGTAACCAGGTAGATGAACCACATTTCCCTATCTCCTCACTCCCAAAGCACCATTGGTAAAGAATGGCAAACTAATGCCAGCAAAATATGCTTTTCTGGAAATTTGTCTCAGATATGGAACATTTCTGTATAAAGACCGTGTGCCAGCTTGTCATGACCCTGTGAAATCAGATGTGTTTAACGGCTGAGGTGATTTATTTTTGATCCATCTGCAGCGTATCTGAAACCGTTTTTCCCCATTAACAGGAACTGTTGTCTCACCATATAGCCCTGTCCCTGGGCTTCCTGGAAAAGGTGGCTTGAAACATTTTCATCTGCTCCTCATGGAAATCTCTGGGAGTTTATTTTAGTTTTTTATATGCAATCAGACAAAAGCACACAAGATGAAATAAGGATACGGATGGTATGTGGGTAAGCAATTTACAGTATTTTATTACTTTTTCATAAGGAATACGGATGAGCGAACTTGCTTCTGCTGAGGCAATGCACTCTGTTCCTTGTACTCACTATTTTGTGGTTGGCAGGTTTGGAGATGATTGCTAATCATCAGCAAATAGCCTTTATAGAATGAAAATATATTGGCATGAAGATATCTGTAAAGATTACTAATAGAGGTAAGACTTGAAGCATTCCTGGCTTAGTTTATGAATAGAATTCATAAACTGACAGGATTATTTTTTTGGTACGTCCCTCTCTTCTATCAAGAAGCCTAGAATAGCTACAGCATTAATACAAAGCCAGCCATTGTCCAGATTTCATTTAATACTGGCACAGTAGCTGCCTTCATGGAACTTAGACAAGCTGCCATCATTGCTTCCATGTACACTGAGAATGAGTGCAGAAAGCAACATTATTTTTCAAAGTTTGGTGCCATCATGTGGACAAACTGCATAGTGTGCTGAGAAAAACAACAGATGCAAAACATTATTTACTCATGTAAACATTTTTTGTTTGTTCACAATAGATTTAATTGAAATTAAAATAACATTTCCTGAAATAGAAGTTGCATTTGAGAAATCTCTATCTTCACATATCAGAAGTGAATCCCAGGGCAACCCAATATGTACTTTTGAGAAGCAAGGCCTACTGACTTAAAACCCAGTAAACATGGATAGGATTATAGTTTCAGTGCTTTTACAAGCTAACTGACTCAATGTGGAAGTCTGAGTATATTAAGTATATATCACCAATCACTGTCTTTTTCAGAGAAACAATGAAAAAATGGAAATTTTATGGGTAGACAAATGTGGGAAAATCTAGTCTCTAGATCTAGCTCATTTTCTTGATACTTAAGAAAAACTTACTACCCAAACCAGTGCTTGTTTATTCAAAAGTAAGTACCTTTAGTTGTTAAAGTGTCTCAATTTCTGCAAAGTGTCCATTAGATTGCTTCTGTTTTACAAAATAATTATTTCATTAAACCAATTGTACAATTAAGTCATTCAGTGTCAGCCCCACTAGGTAGACAAGACCAGGGAATCAACTCACAGGAACACTAAAACTACTTTTATAGAGATTGGCTATAATAACAGAATCTTGCAAGTCTGATTTTGCTCTACCTCCTCCCCTTTCTCATAGTTCAGTGAATTAGGGAGGCGTCTGCCTGAGCCACTGCTGAATGTTATCTCATTCCAGACTTAAAAAATGCTTCAGCCCCTTTTGCTTAGGTCAGGGGTGGGCAACGTCAGGCCCATGGGCCATATAAGGTCCATGGGGCTCCCGCCTAAGGCCCGCATGGCTCCCGCCCACAAACCCCGCCCCTTCCACGCGATTGGCTCCCGCCCGCAAACCCCGCCCCCAGTGCTTGTGATTGGCTCCCACCCGCAAACTCCGGCCCCCGGTCCGCGGAAATCCCAGAAACCCCGCCCCCCAACCACCCCCGGTCCCCAGTTATAAATATCCAAATGGCCCTTGGCAGAAAAAAGGTTCCCCACCCCTGGCTTAGGCAATAGATCCTGCAAACCTCTGTCAAGGTCATCTTCCTTACCCTCTACATTTAGTTATAATTTTGACTGGTTTTAAAATGGATGGCCACCTGCATATATGTCCCAACTGGGATACTACTATTAATTAAGGGTAAAGACAGACTTGAGTGAGCTGAACTCCTGATGCTGCTGAGTGTATGCTAAATCATATTGAGCAATTTTGTTGGGAGAAGTAAAATTTCCATGACTGAACTGCATCAAGAACACAATGTTCTATGCCCCCGTTGTCTCACTAGTTTTTATACTGCACATTAGATATCTGATTGCCAACTAGGAATTATGCAAGTAGAAATTTCTGGGAGAAGATCTGCAAATTATGCAGGTGGAAAACAAACACATTAAAACAGTCATCTCCAACTTTGAGGAACTGGTATTACAAGAACATATTTGTGGACGCTCTTGTAAAATGGTTGCCGGGTGTGACTTGCCTATTCACAAAGTGGCTGCCGTGACAGACGTAATGAATTACAAAGCACCAATTTATCAGAAAGCTATTGGACATCGCCACTTTTTAAAATGCTGTATATATGTTTGCCATTTATAGTTCAATAATAAATCCCATTTTCAATTATAATATTATCTGGCTATTTATTTATCGTTTTCCCTGCTTGATCCCCAACTCCTGCCGCAGTACACTATGAATTTTAGTTAAAAGGACCTTGTGCCAACCAATGGTCAAATCAGCTAAATAATTCTTTCCACTGGTTATTTTCCTTTGGGAATTTGTTGTATTACGTTTTGCCCAGTACAGTTGAATGTTCTTACCTGACACTCTTTGTGCTAACTTTATAGCTGCTTCAATTGTATTTTCTTCAACAACCTCATCCAAGATCCCCAGTTTCAGTGCTTCAGTGGCTAGCACAGGTTTACCTGATGTAAACAAATATGACTTTTTTTCATTCAGGGTTCACTTAAATTCTATCTGCACCTTGGGAGTTTCAAGGTGTGTTATTGGTAGACTACTTTAATCACTCTAGACAAAACTGGTAAATCTTTGGTTCCACAATCATGCGTTAGAACAGCATGCTAAAAATATCAGAGAATGGGGAAGCCACTAACAACATAAGCACAAGGGGGTCAGCAAAGCAGTATTTTAAAACAGTCTTTCTCAACTTCAGCAACTTTAAGATATGTGGACTTCAATTCCCAGAATTCCCCAGCCAGCATGCTGGCTGGGGAATTCTGGGAGTTGAAGTCCACACATCTTAAAGTTGTTGAGGTTGAGAAACACTGTTCTAAATTGTAAGGCCCAGGGATTCTACAGGTACCTTCTGTAGCACAGCAGCTAGACAGAGAACAATGATGCTTGTCAGCTCACTATTGGGCTGCTGTGCTGAACCATTAGAATTGGTAAGTACGTGATGGGATTATAACTAACAGGTGACTGAAAAGGCCAATAGGGCCCTATAAAACAATTGGCTCTGGCCTGGGTTCTCAGTTTTCAATGTCTCTCAGGGATTAACTAAGCAGCTCTTTGACTGTTCATACCTACTTAACACCAGGCTGAACTTCAGATCACAAAACTGGTGGTCTTGAGCAGAATGGCACAAACAAGCTGTCATGGGTATTTTAACGAAAGACAAACTTTTAATTTATATCCTTACTCTCTATAAAAGGCTACAGTATATACAGTATAATCAATAGAAAGCCAAAAGCAGTACCAAAGTTTTTAAAAATAACATCCAAGAAATTCACTGCTTCACCCTGCTTTTGTGAATGTTGGCTACATAATAAGTCCAGCAATGAGGTAGAATACAGCAATGCTGTGACAGCAGCAGTACTAAATCCAGAAACATTCAGAAACCATGTACTGTATTTGATTCTTAGGAGGAAGCACAGCCCCATTCAAAATAAAGCTGAAAACCAAACCTAATTTGGAATAACAGAACTCCCAAAATTATATTTTTCAGTCTTCTCTGAATGATGAATTGGACTGTAAGCAAAACTGGCATTCATAAAAATAAGCTGAAATTCCTCTATCAACACACTCATACGCAGGTACACATCTTAGAGCAAAAGTCCATCTAAAATGGTGCTAATATATTAGATCTTTCCTAGCTGCTACCTAAGATTTGTTAGCTAACATTTCAGAGGCTGAATCTAACAATCTCAGAAAGTGGAGAGCATGTTTTTACTGTAGTCATGCTATCATATATTTCTGGAAAGCATATTCAGTACTACATATAAGCTGCAAGATTTGCAAATATGCCATATACTATTTGCACACAATATACGTGTATTCACAGATGAAAGAATTTACCTGTGATGATGATATCAAGTGCAGCTGGTACTCCAATCAGTCTCGGAAGCCGTTGAGTCCCACCACCTCCAGGAAGTAAACCTATTGTGACCTCTGGCAAGCCAACTTGAGCCTGGAGTGCGGATGAAATATTTGTGAAGAGTTCTGTCTAGGAAATATAGCCTTTTTCCCATTCTCCTCTCTTTCTCTAAATTTAGTTCATATTAATTTTTACTATTGTAGCTAAAATTCTTAATAAAAATATATTAAGTAAAAAAAATAGTTACTACACTGAAATACCCTGGATACCCTGGAGAAGAAGCTGATGCTAGGGAAAGTGGAAGGCAAAAGGAAGAGGGGCCGACCAAGGGCAAGATGGATGGATGATATTCTGGAGGTGACGGACTCGACTGGGGGCGAGCTGGGGATGGCGACGGCAAACAGGAAGCTTTGGTGTGGGCTGGTCCACAAAGTCACAAAGAGTCGGAAGCGACTGAACGAATAAACAGCCATACATACATACATACATACATACATACGCATATATGACATATATGCAGGGGGCTCTAGCTGGTGTATAGGTTGGAAATAATACCACTGGTTTAAGCATACAATGCATGAGAGAACATGTTTAGAATTTCCAACAACTCTGAAACTTTTAATATTTTGTTTCTTTAATGACATCTTACCTTCATATTTGCAATCCTATAATGACAGCCCAGTGCCAACTCCAGGCCGCCTCCTAAAGCTATGTCTTCAATAGCAGCCACAACTGGTTTTTCAGACTTCTCTATAAAAGAAACTACAGATTCCATACTTGGCATATCTTTTCGATTAGTAATGGAAAATCCTTTGATATCAGCACCTAAAGAAATTGAACAAAACTCTGAGAATCCATGATTGCTTCAAATAACTACCCCATTAAAGCCTTGTGGTAATTAGCATATAACCAAAATGTACTGAAGATTTACTGTACATACTTCAAATAGGGAAAGTAATCATGATTAAATATACAAGATTCTGGTTAGTATTAGACTCTCTGCTTATGAAAGTCAATGGAATGCAAAAGGGGGTATTTTTCAACATTTTTCCCCCTTCTTGCATGTATTTCATGCTCCCCCTAATCTGCTACGAAGGTTTGAGAGAGTAGAAAGCTCTAGAATAGATTGGGGTTCATTGAGAGAAAACTACTGAAAATCACCTCCTTCCACATTCTCCTGAAGGAAGCCTCCTGTTGGCTGAGGGATGCTAATTAGATTCTATAGTCTATTCTGTGTATAAAATTCCTTCCTGGAAACTTTGAGGATAGATGAACCATATTTAACACAACAGCTGTCACAATTGTACTACAGATGTCTGAAAATTTCAGCTCATAATATTCTAGTTGAATTATACAGAAATCTACAAATGGGTCAGTGTAGCATAGATGGGGTAAGTCTCACGGCAGAATTTGCTTGCGCTTCTCCTGAATGGTTTGTCTACCTCTGTTTCTATGCCCTATCTGGGTATCTCTCAATCTACGAAAAAGTGAAAAAGAGAAGCTTATGGGAAAATATCAGGCAGAAATAGTCCTAGAGGAGAGGGAAGTAGGTTTTGCAATGTTTCCACAATAAGTTAGATTCTGTACAGCAGGAGGGATAGGGAGGGAGGAATTGAAACTGATAAACAGGAAAACTGGGATATAATAATCGAAACCTCAGTACTGTACAATATATGTTATTATTTTTTGCAGTGAGGAAACGTGGGGCTGTGAGAAGGAGTGTGGGAAGGCTGAGAATGGAAGCAAAAGTTGACATAAAAAATCAGGAAATAAAGGGTGAGTCAGCTGATAGCCTGTCTTGTCAACAGCAACTCAGCCAAGGTGAGAAGAAACCTGAGAAGCATTTCAAGCCATTGAAAGAGACTCTGCCTTAAGTTACTCATTATAAATGTGGCTAAGAAATTCTTCTGACAGTTTCCAAGATTTTGTATTTACCACAGATTGACATTAAAATACCTTACTGAAATCTATGTAATTCTTGCTTTTGGGATCTTGCCCAGTTTGTCAACATTTTTGCCCAATAAATTTATGAATGTAGCTACTGAACAAGGAAAATCCAAGATAACCATATAGAGTTGCAAAATAATGTTTAACAAGAATTTTAAAAACAAGTGAACACAGGCATGAATTCTAAAAGAATAAATAATGAAGAGAGCAAGGGGGGACTGTAATCAATTACATCATGGTAGAGGTGCAGATATGGGGCAGTTAAATGCCAGAAATTATGCGTGGAATGAACCACACTCCAGTTCTTAACAACTCAGAAGGGAAAAAGACTGAAATCTTTAATGCTGTATTTTTTTTAAGGAAAATATGATCCAGAATTTAACTTGGAACATTTCAAAATCCTTCCCTCAGCAGTTTTAGAAGAAATATATAACGATAGTGGAGTGAATGTAATAGAAACACTGGCTCCTGTCCTCCTATGTTGTTCTTTTTAATAACTTCTGCAATACTTTGTCGTATTGTGTAATTTGCAGAATCCATAGTTACTTGGATGATTTACCCTAACCTATTTGCTTGCAGACATGACAAATTGCAAAATTCTGTCTGGCTGCTTGTCAGGCCTGGTGGATGTGAAATAGAATTAAGATTCATATGCTTATAAAGAGTTATGTTACCTTTTTTTATTTGAATCCTATATTATTGTTTGTATTGTCCCTGATGTGTATGTCCTTGAGTGTTGGTCAGTGACCATAATAAAAAACCAAACTGAATCAAAAGTTCTTACCTGCACTGAATTTCCCATTTGCCCCACAAATCACAACAGCTTTCACAGTGGGGTCAATATTTGCATGATTCATTTCTTGTTTTAAAGCCCGTAATGTCACAGCACTAAAATAAATCAAACAGTTATTTAAAGTGTCAGGAAAACGACATACCTGCCTGAGTGTCAATATAAAAGAAAGAGTTGCCAAATAATAGTTCAAATAAGCTGAGATACAGGATAATGGACTTCTCTTGGAGAGTGTATTGCTTCTTGTCCTATTTCAGCACGAATAATCCACTTGAAGGTTTAATCAATGTACATAAAGCAGATTCATTCAGAAGTAATGTAGTAGTTTGACATGTTTAAAATGGCTTAATATATCTAGGTTGAAACAAATCTGGACAACTAAATGGCAGCAAAGGGATAAAGTAAATAACAATTCCTTGCTTCCATTTAGTGGTCATCCAGACTTTTGAAATGCAGGTCTAGTAAGTCTAGTTTAAGTCCTGGGCTCATGAGCTCCCACTTCATGTACAGCAACTCTATCAGTGGCCTCTCACACTGATAGTCATAATATAGTTTGCTTTGTTAGGATCTGAAAAACCATGGGCCACAGACCTTGGCCCGGAAAACACCCTGCTCTAGTGTTTCCCATAATGCAACACTGCTAGAACTCCACTGGACCAAAGATTATGCTTGAACCAAAGAGTGTTAACCCAGGGATGACCCTGAGAGGGGCTTTGCCTTAGCAAAGCCCCAAAGAATTCTGCATAGTGATGTTAGGTGCTATAAAGTAATTCTACCTCCCTTTAGAATGCATACCAGCTTGGGGCTCTCCCTATCTGGTCAGCGTCTTCTTACCTGACTTCCTTGTAATAAATCATTCGTTCTATCCTCCCCCAAGATGTGAATATCCAAAGACTTGATTTTATGGCTCTGACCTCTGTAATTTAGTATGCTTGTATAACCCAATGTCCCTGTAAGTGTTACTGTTATCTCTGTAAGATGCAAGTATTAATCTCATAGAACAAATGGTGTGAATGTTCCCAAGCTCCATTCTTTGTAACTATGTTGATGACCCACGTCACCCCCTTGACCTGGTGAATCCCAGAATCCTTCAGTTCTGGGAGGGACCCTGGTCCCCAAAAACCAACCAATCCCAGGGAATGGTCATCAGACACCTCACCCACATATGGGCATACCATCATCATCCTCATTTCCTGTTTGTATTTGCTGTATAAAAGCTTGTGCACTCCTGAACTCTGGATGGCTTTTCCACTCAGAGATCACCTGCGCGTGGTATCTGTAGGATAGCCATCCGGCAACCTTTGCTTGGCCAAATAAATCTTGCTGATCTCCGTTCCCAAAGTCTCTGTTGTAATTTGGCTCCTTTGGAAAGTGCATGGTAAGTTTGGTGCATAACAGCTTGGCTTTAATTTACCATGTTGTTTGAACATTGACTATTATTAAAACTCCTGGTTTTTTGTTGGCTTCTTCATGTTAAAAAACCAATATACCTGATAAATATAGAACCATCAGACTCTCTTCCTGTTTGTTAGTATGAGATACAAGCTCTATTGCCCTTTCTAGAATATTTAGCAGACATGATTTTTGAAAGACCAAGTTTTATGACAAACATAACTGTAATAATTACATAGGCAATGAAACTAGTGTCTTAAAAGCCATCCATTTGAATAACAAATCTTTATATTCCACATTTAAAGCCGGCTGGGTGACCTTGGGCCAGTCACTCTCTCTCAGCCCAAGTCACCTCACAGGGTTGTTGTTGTGGGGAAAATAGGAGGAGGAAGGCGTATTAGGTATGTTTGCCGCCTTGAGTTATTTATAAAAATAATGAAGGCGGGATAAAAAATAAAAATAAATAAAAATAAAATTTATACTGTATGATTACTCAAATATTTATTTCCAATGATTAGAATTAATATCTATATACTATACCTGTCATTTTCTATTTTCTTCAATTATCAAGGTCAAGATCTGCTGCAATATATTCTTAATTATTTCATAATTATTTACCCGGTCAGGCAGAGAGGGCATGTTACGGACCCTGTCCATGAGAGACTGTCGATTGGTGGGGCCCAGGAAGAGAGCCTTCTCTGCCGTGGCTCCCGCCCTATGGAACACTCTTCCCCCAGAGGTGAGGCAGGCCCCCCACTCTCCCGGCTCTGCAACCTCGCTTGGGGCAGGAGGAGGGATAATCAAGCCTGGGGGTGGTTAGCGCCTTGAAGACGCCCCCGTGGATTACATGCATCTAATTAAGGACACTTTAACATCCCCATCTTGGATTTTATATTTATATTTATATTGCTATTTAAGATTACTGTTTTTATTGTATTTTAACCTGTATTTATTTTAGTCTTACTGTAAACTGCCCAGAGTCATGCTCGATTGAGATGGGCGGTGATGAAATTTGAAATATATATATATATATCTCCCTGCCACTGCTTCAAACCTATCCATGAATTTTGACATGGTCTTTCTCCTGTGTAACTTAGGCTCCGCTTTGACTTTTGCTAAAAATTACGTTTTTAAAATAATTCATAAATCTGACACACTGTTAACACATGAAGATTGAGATTAAAATCGCCACTAGAGGTAGCTAAAACACTAGCAAGAACTTTGTAATATATTAAGAGAAGGAAAAGAAGGAATTACAGTATTCTCTCATTTCCAGGATTAATGGAAATTGAAGGTAATCTGATAATCCAGGTATTTGATGTATGAAAAGATACCTGTACTGTTTATCACATGTTGCAAGGCCTTTTCCACTGCTTAGTTTGTAACATCTGAGTTGGCAGAAAACTGCACCAGCATGACATTAGCTGTCTGCATTGCATTGCTGATCCCAACCCTGTATTGCCTGTATTTTAATTTACTGAAGTCACCTGACTTCCTCCAAGCTAATGCATGACAAAACCTAACAAAACCTCAGAACTGCCCTTGGATGGTCTTGGAATAAGGGGGAAAACACCATTTTAATACAGGTACAGTTAAGGATAATTTAAGCCTGCTTGATACATAGGCTAGGGACAAGATGAAGACACGGAAACATAGAAGAAAAAAGATGTTACTAGAGCATGTTTCTGTTGGTGGTTCAGTGCAGGTGCGCAAACCAGACCATGGGTTAAACTGCGGTACAGAGGATCTCCAAACTATAATTTATTATTAGCTAATTTATTATTCATGCCTTTTCTCAGCCTCTTGGCCATGGAGAGCAAAACTGGAATTCAGTTTTCACCCTGTCCACAGTGACTTTGATAGAAACTTCATTTAATTAAATTATTTGATAATTTTAAAAAAACCAAAGAGAAACCAAATGGCCAATCACTGTAAATGTGATTGGGATATGAGCTATTACCTAGGAAACTTTGAGAAGCTTTAATATGCCACGTATGTCATCTGACACTAGACTAATAGCTAACTAACTTACTCTATACATGATTGGTGCCATACTTTGCTCAGAGTATTGTATCGTATATATATGTTCCTGCACTCAATAAAAAGTGAACCCCTTCACTGAAATTGTTCACAACCTGTAAAGTATTTAATTGATTATGTTTAGTTTATACTTCAAGAATTCACAAATATTTGAATTAGTTGAATTCACTATGACTGGTCTTCATTGTGACTGGAATGTCTGGCATATAATAGGGCATCTACATATCACGCATAAACAAAATGCAAACACTGGGCTTCATACTAAAATGTCTTGTTCAGGTTGAAAAAGAAAAAAACAGTTCATTTAATAATAAACAGTAACAGTATTTCATCATGGGATTACTGCTCTGAGTCAGCTGAATAGAATCCAAAGTCCTGAAAAAAACAAGACATTAGGTTTATGTATTAACCAGAATTCTTTCCATGATAGACTTTTCCCCCTACATAATCATTATTGTGCCAACATTACTGTTTAATTCTGAAAATGGGATTTGTGTAATTTATTTCATTTTTAAAATAATTATTTCCCACTTACTAATGTATCAAGAAAAAAATTGAAAGTGTGATACAAGCAATATTCTCCTTCATTTAAATTTATCTTTAGTTTAGGCCAAGGGTCGGAAATGGCGGCTCGCGAGCCAGATGCAGCTCTTTGGCCCCTTGAGTGTGGCTCTTCCGCAGCTGAACTCACCCCCGCCCCTTCCACGCGATTGGATCCCGCCCTCAAATGGCCGGCGCTGGAGGAGGGCGATTGATTCTTCCTCCTCAGGCCCTCGGGAGCCTTCCAGAGTCGGGCAGCGCTTCTTCGAGGTCGGCGGGTGGGGAAGTTGGTTGGTCGCCGCTGCCGCCTCTTCCTCCGCCCGCGTTGCAACGGCCGCCGCCGCTGCCCCAAGCGCTCGCCAGGCAGGCAGGAGAGCGTCGCCATGCTGGGCGCGCTGCGAGAGGAGACAGCGCAGCTGCTGGGCGACTACCTGCAGCACTGGCTGGGGGATGCGGCGCTGCCCCCCAGCCGCACGGCCGAGACGCTGCGGCGGGTGGCCGACGAGCTGGAGAGGTGCAGCGGGACGGGAGCATCGCCGGCGGCCCGCGAGGACCGGCCAGGGAAGGCGTGCGGGCGGAGCTGCCTGCCTGGCACTCGGGCGCTCCGGCTGGGGTGCAGCGGGACGGGAGCTCCGCCCGTGCGCCTTCCCTGGCCGGTCCTCGCGGGCCGATCGCGTGGAAGGCGTGTGGGCGGAACGTATGAATGAAGCAATAGCTTTCTTAAAAATCTTCTTTGTAGTTCAAACTGTACAGTCTGCATTTTGGTGACAGGTTCCTAAGTTCAGTGGGGCTCTTACTTCTGAGGTTGTGCATAGGGTGCTTTATCTGCACGTATAATTTATGTATTGTACTGACAAAATAACTACCTAACCATGTTTATTTTATAGAACAGAGCTTTCCAAACTTTTCGTGTTGGTGACACACTTTTTAGACATGCATCAGTTTGCGACACAGTAATTCAGTTTTACTAGCAAACCAGAGGTTAAACTAACTAACTTATAAGAGATATGGACACATACATAAATTGTAATAGTGAAATATATGGGGATACAACATATCTCATGAAAACAGAGTTCCCCTTTATAGCAGGGCGAGGCTTGGACAGAGCTCCCCTCTTACAGCAGGGCACAAGGCGGGCACTAGGACCTGCGCGGAATCACAGCAGGTTTGGAGGCAGCCAGGCACAAGGCAGGCACTAGGACCTGCGCGGAATCCTGGCAGGGCTCAGAGGCAGCAAGGCACAAGGCAGGCATCAGGACCTGCGTGGAATCCTGGCAGGGCTTGGAGGCAGCAGCAGGAGGCGCTTGAGGCTCTGAGCGTCTGACTCAGAGGTTTCTCGTATTTGCCCGACACACCTACACACTGCAGCCGACACACTAACATGTCGTGACACACAGTTTTGAAAGCTCTGCTATAGAACTTTGGGAAGTGACTCAACACTAAAGAATAACAGCACTACCCTCTAGTTCTAATAGCATTTTAAGAAACAATTCCCCGGGAAAAAAATAGATAAAAGGCAATTGAAAAGGTACAGGGTAAAAAAAGCAAAAGAGCTATAGTTGGTAAGTAGGGATTGTTGGAAATCAGCACATATTTTTATATATTGACAGGTAAAATCCATGGAATAATTGCTGTCCTAGTCGAGGTAGAGTTTGGATTGGGATGAATTTCCTTTGTATGATTAGCTGATTAATAATTAGTTTAGTTGAAATAAAGTATTATTTTATCTTGGCATCTAATCTGGCTCACATTGGTATCCTCGTAATGTGTTGAAGAAGAATCTTAAGTGGACCATAATATATACTGTTTTTAATGTCGTACATGCCCTATTTAAACTTTCAAACTCATTGTGCAACAATGAATTTCCACATTGCCCAACTCTAAGTTACTTAAACACCAGTTTTGCTACTATGGAAATATGGAGCCCATGAGATGTCTGTATTGGGTGTGAGACTTTGACGCTTTGACGCTTTCTCCCATGGTCTTATTTATATTTATGCTTAATTGTCTTTAATGGTGATTTAAGACTTGTTTTAATAGTAATGTCTTGTTTTATTGTATGCCACCCAGAGTCACATTCATGAGATGGGTGGCTATATAAATGTAATAAATGTAATACATAAATAAATAATGGTTATTTTGTACTCTTATCACATTAAATGCAATGCTTCAATTGGCAGTTCTAAACTACAGAGTGATATAACCTTCTCCAACAGGGTGCCTTTGACGTGGATTGGAACTGAGACTACAATTCTCAGAATTCCCACCAAGCATAGGAGTTCTGATATATAGTCCCAACACATCTGCAGGTAATGGGTTGTAGAAGGTCAGAGCTTTGTGGGTATATGGAAGAGGGAAAAGTTGCACCCAACCTCTCATTCCAGTTCTACTTCTTTATAAGCACCAAGCTTGTCCTTCTTGTATACCAGCACTAAGAAACTTCTGATCTTTGACGTGGTTGAAGCACAACTCTTAGCAGCCCAGGAAGTATGACCAAACCTGAATGCTAATGGAACTAAGGAATAAACTTATACCACAGTCAAATTGTTCCCGCACTAAATTCCAGCAGACTCATGGACATCAACAACTGATATCATGCCAAATTTTATTATTTGTATTTTTTATAGTTTTTTTTAAATGATTTGTGTCAGTTGTGTCATTTGTACAATGAAGTCATGATGCATGTGACATTGTTGTGGCTTCTTCTAGATGCTTATGATCAGATTGGCTTCTATATCAGCAGGTGGCAGTACCTAAGTTTCCATTTAGCTTGTTGCTATGTATTGAGCCTGGTTAGTAAGGCTGGGAGGGGCTTCAAATTCAAAGCGAAAAAGATATTTAGCAGGCTGACCTCCTTCAAGCCCTGGGAAGCTGGCAAACTCAGGAAACAAGAGCCACTTGAATTTGTGGAAAGACATTTATTGCCAATCAGGTAATGTAACAGAATCTTGAAAGCCTGTCAAACAATTCTCCAGGTCTACTTATACATAGCATAACTAAGGCAGAGTTAGTCTTTTTCTTATTTATTTTCTTCTTCCCCTAGACACAGAATATTTTCAGTAACAATCCAAAGGAGTCTGGTAGTACCTTTTCCAACTAACATATTGTCATGAACTGCACCATCAGATGCACAGAGTTGCTAAACTGATGTATGATTTAAGGATGAGGTTGTGGGGGAGGAGAAGACAGGTTGGCAGATGCAGGTTACATGTGAGAGAGATTAAAAGTGCCTTATCAATTAACAACTGTAATGTTAAAAATCCATTGTGTTTACTAAGACCTTCTAAAATTGCCTGAAACCTTTTGATGGTTGTAAGTTCAACAATCTGTCGCTCAATGGTAGTGGTAAACGTCTCATTTTTCCAAAACAGTAACTTTGAGGTGTGCCATACAACTGCTCATGAAAATTTATGCCTTTTAATAAGGTGTGTTAGTTGGAAAAGGTGCTGCCAAACTCCTCCTAATTTTTTACACTGTAGACTAACACAGCTCCCCTCGTACAACTCCCGCCTGTAATAGTTTTGCTCTCTCCTCCGTGTTCCTGGGGTCTATTAGACATTCCATCATACCTCCACTGCAATTCAGAGTAAACACAATGTTGGTTTAAGAATTTATTGACAGGTGCTATGTTTGTGCCCCAATGCACTTTGAAGTATCTTTTCCCCCTCAAATCCAATGTGCAGCACAGCTCTAATGAATGGTTAGTACTTGGATGTTAGTCCAAAAAGAAATACCAGGGCTATCGGCTAGAAGAAGCAAAGCATTTTGGCACTGTTGCCAAGTAAACTACACTGCTGTGTCAATGTAATCACCAGGAGCCAAGCTTGACTTGAAGAAACTTCTATCTTTTAACAAAAAAGCTAATAGACAAGCAGGTAAAGTTGGTCCCCTATGCATTTTTCATGGAGTAAATCTAACTGAATCCAAATATGCAAGTGTACTAGACACCTGGACAATATTCCTTTGCATACTTCTGTCAAGTAAACACCAGGAAATTCAATGGCACATGTCAACAAACATACCACTATTGGTTCATTGGGGTAAACATTGCAAATCCATCCAAAATCACAACTGGATGATACTTTATTAAGACCCATCAAATTAACACAAAAGGGTGTGCAAGCTTTCACTTTCTCGAGAACTCTTCATGGGCACGCTTAATCACTTCCCACTAAACAGATATGGGACCAAGCTGCATAGATTTTGAAGGGACAAAATCCTGCAGGTAAGTTCTCCAGTCTTTCCCCAGAATTACCTGAGTGTATTGAGCGGAGGATTACACATTCGAATCACTGCCACTTCAGGCGCCCCCCGCACGTATTCAGCCATATTCTTGCGTCCAATCGTTGCCAAATGGCAGGACGACGAATGCTGGAAGCTTGTTCGGGCAATATGGGGGCGGAGGTGGGTCTGTGAAAGCGAGAACCTGAACGGTGGGGCCGAAATCCAACCGGAGATGGGCGTTGTTGTCTTAGGGCCGCGCGCGCATGAGAGGGAGGTTCCAACTGGGGCAGGAAATCTTGGCTGAATGCGGTGCATGCTTAAGAGCTGTCCAAATTCTCTGGAGTCGACTTAAAACGGAAATTATTTTAATTTAAACTAGGGCTGACAGCCTGGTTTTACAACGGGGCTGCCTTCTAGCGAAGAGACCTATCGGAAGATCTCTAAGGACATAATGAGGGCTCAGAATTACAGTTCACTTTACTGTGTTCCGTTGAAGTCAATACAAAATACACATAAATACGGAGGTGGAATGAGATAGAAATAGGATGGTGTATAATATGGGCCTTTAGAGAAAGCTTTTTTAAAATTTAGGATAGATTTTCTAGGAATTTTGTGTGTGTGTGATTTCGTGATTTTGTGTAATTGTGAAGTACCTAGAGGTATAAGTGATTTTGTGCTCCTATATACCTAAATAAATGAAAATAAAATGCTAATATTGTTATATTATTTAATACAATTTTATATATTCTTTCTGCTGCTTTGTTTTAAAAAAGGTATTTTGAAAGTCATTTTAGGACATCTAAATGCACAGATAAATCATACAAAAGGCAGAAATAGCTATTATGGGGTGCAGCCTTCACACTGACGACTATTTGAACTGAAATGTATTTGCAGTAGAGAACAATTCCTATCATTAATTACAGTTCGGAACTGCCAGTTAACTTTTTCAGACAGAGTTTATTAATTATAGCAGAGCTTTCCAAACTGTGTGTCGGGACACGTTAGTGTGTCGGCTGCAATGTCTGGGTGTGTTGCGGCTGCTGCTGCCTCCAAACCTGCTGTGATTCCGCGCAGGTCCTAGCCTTGTACCCTGCTGTAAGAGTGTGTCACGAAATGATGCATATCTAAAAAGTGTGTCACCAACATGAAAAGTTTGGAAAGCTCTGAATTATAGGCACAGAATTCACTAGCCTGCAAAGATAAAGCACAAATCCAGTACTTGTAAGGTTTCCTGGAGAGAAAACGTCACTAAATTGAGAAGATCCTGTTCCCTAATAATAGATATAACAGGTATATACTGTATGTATTGTTGTGTAAATAAAAATCCTGTTGAGCTCAGTGGGATTTATTTGCAACTTTGGAACACAAAAAACAAGTGCAGACTTGTTTTATCACCCGGTTGACTGGAATTAAACAACTATCTCATTAAACAAGAAGTCACATAAAGGAATGTTAGCAACTGCTAGTTGCTGAGGCCCATTCCACTTCACCGGCTTTCTGATCAAGTACAGACCCAAAATGCACCAAATAAGCGATTTGGCTCCTAAGCTACGCTGTAAGAACCTGTACGTCTCACTGCAAGTATGTGTGGCAAGGGGAAGATGCAAATAGGAAAAAAAAATTTCTGTCAATAATATGAAAATCAGCAATGGAAATAAGGAATCAAAACACTTCTGACCCGATGCTTGCCTTTTCTAGGTTTAAGGATTTTCCTTTTGAAATTCACGGACAGAAAATGCTGCCTCAGGCAACGGGGATATAATACTGTAATGCAGGTGTGTCCAAGCCACGACCCATGGGCCGCATGCGGCCCTGAACAGCTAGTAATGCGGCCCAAAAAAATCTTAAACTTTTAACATTATTTTGCCATTTTTTTCGTGATTCGATCGTGCAGTGCTCGATCGCAGACTGCGTAGGTAGAAACAACGGAACGCTGTGTAGGGGAGGGGGAAATACAGTGCTAACGCCACTGCCCGCTACACACGTCAGCTTGTGGCGACTTGGCGTTATATACTGTATAATATTTCAACCTACCTACACGTGTTCTGTGACAGGCGTTTATTGTTATTATTATTAAGTAGACATGTAAGTTTTCTTATTTGATTATTAAACTTTGCTTTGTTTATTTGCCTACCTAACAATTTACAATTGTGTTATTTCTTAAAAAAAAATTTATTCCTAAATAAATTTATTCCAGCATGGCTTCAACATCGTTTCAACAGAAAACAGAACCCAAAAAAGAAAAGAAAAAAAAGAAAAATTGCAGATGAAGGAAGAGTATTTAACAAAAAATGGACAGATGAGTACTTTTTTGTCGAGACAAATACTAAGGCATTATGCTTAATTTGTAGGGAAAATGTGTCAGTTTTCAAAGACTACAATTTGAAAAGGCATTATACGGAAAAACATGCTGCCAAATTCGAAGCGTATCAAGGAATTTGTCGTAAAGACAAATTAGCAGAACTGAAAAAAAGTCTGTCGTCTCAACATTTTTTTTTAAAAAGTCACAACTCAAAAGGACTCTATTATAAAAGCTAGTTATTTGGTAGCAAATCTGATTGCAAAAAAATCAAAACCATTTACTGATGGTGAGTTTATTAAGCAATGTATGGAAAGCGTGGCAGATATAATTTGTCCTGATAAAAGCGATTTTTCTAAAGTCAATTTTTCTCAGCAGACTATAGCCAGGTGAATTGAAGAAATAGGAAAATCTATTGAAAGAGGTTTGAAGAGTAAAGCTGCTTATTTCAAATTTTATGCTTTGGCAATGGATGAAAGTACTGATGTTACAGATACGGCTCAACTTGCCATTTTTATTAAGAGGTATTGATAACGAATATAATGTCACTGAAGAAATGGCTTCTTTGGTGCCATTAAAAGACACAACTAAATATCTTGATTTGTACGAAGCAGTAAAAATGACATTAAAGTGATTTTCTTTACCATTGTCAACATATCTGGTATATCTACTGATGGCGCCCTGGTGATGGATGGTAAAAGTGAGGGACTTACAAAATTGATAGAAGACGATACAAGTGCCGCCAGCAACTCACGTTTGATGAAGTATCATTGCATTCTACATCAAGAAACTTTATGTGCGAAGGCTTTAAAAATGGATAATGTCATGCAAATTGTCATCGAAGCAGTGAATTTCATAAGGGCCAAGGGATTGAATCATCGCCAATTCCAGGAGTTCCTTAAAAGTATGGATGCTGATTATGGGGACATCATTTACTTTTCTGAAAGGTGGCTAAGTCGGGGTAAAATGCTGAAAAGATTTTATGATTTGCGAAATGAAATCAAATTGTTTATGGAATCGAAAAGAAAATTTGTGCCAGAACTTGAAGATGAAAAATGGCTCACAGATTTAGCATTTTTTGGTGGATTTGACCGCTCATTTAAATGAGTTAAACATGTGTCTTCAAGGTGAAAACCAACTTATCACTGCAATGTTTCAAACCATAACAGCATTTGAAATCAAGTTATGGAAAATAATTTTATACATTTCAATACTTTGGCTAAACACAGTCCTGTGAACAGCGAGAAATAGGCAGCCTTGCTTTTCAGTTTGATGCAGGAATTTGAGAACAGGTTTCAAGATTTCGGGAAAAATCATCAATATTTTGGTATATTTTCGACTCCATTTTCAGTCGACATAACTACATTACCTCCAAATTTTCAAATGGAATGCATAGAGTTGCAATCAGACATTCAACTCCAAAAAAATTTGATGTCTCTCTACTGGATTTTTATAAGACCTATCTTCCCAGAGAAAAATATCCCTCGCTTCACAATCACGCCTTATTCATGACATCGCTTTTTGGCAGCACGTACATTTGTGAGCAACTATTTTCAAGGATGAAGCACACAAAGAGTAAAATTAGAATTAAAATTTCTGATGAGCACCTTGAGAACTCACTGAGAATTGCAACCACTTTCATCCAACCAGACATTGATGCATTACTTTCACAAAAACAAGGTCAAATATCCCACTAATTTTATGCTGCTCCCTTTTTTTAAATTTTATAATAAAAATATTAAAAAATAAATGAAGTTTAATTACTTATATACATTAACTATATTATATATTTTATGTGTGGCCCAAGACAATTCCTCTTCACTCAATGTGGCCCACGGAAGCCAAAAGGTTGGACACCCATGCTGTAATGGCAGCAACGCCTTTTCCTTGGAGGGGATGAAAGCATTTTCTGCGCTGGTACGTGAGGCTAGGATATCTGGGGTTTATTTATACGAATGTGTCACCGGGATTACGGTGAAAGGCAGCACAGCCTATCAGACTTCGCATTAACGTTAACAGTGATTCAATCCAAACGCTTTAAGCCTCACCCCCGAATTCCCCCGTTTACATAGGACCACAACAGTTCCCGCAGCATTAGCGGGGGGGGGGGGGGGGGGAGCCGGAAGTACATTTATCAAGAGCGAATTTGTAGGAGGCAGCGGCTGTTTACTTTTCTGTCAGGTGATGCCGGAAGTGACGCAATGTTGACGACCCGGCAGGTGGGAGGAGGACCAATGGCCGACGGTGGCCGATTTAAGACGGCATTCGGGCGGTAAGTAACGGGCGCTGCGAAGCGAGCTCTTTGGGAATGTGTGTCTCCTTAGGGCTGAGGCACAGCGGTTTCTGATCATGAGGGCATCAGGAGGTACTTCGGGATATTCAGAGCTACCTGCGCTATTTCTTGGCTTTGCTGCGTCTTGTTGGCCAAAGGAGCGTTTTCACCTTTGAAATGGATACCTGGCTACGTGGTAGGGGCAGGACTGCCGTTGTCATTAGAGCACCGAGCTTGCAGATTCGCACCATCAGGCGCACATCTCCTCTGTCCATTATTGATCAGACAGAAACTAAAGCGTGTTTGTAACATTTTTTTAAATAGCTAGGAATCTCTACTTGAAGGCAGTCATGCCCGCCTTCTACTGATCTCAGAGCCGGGGGTGTGGTGGAGGCGTGATTATACTTGAGAATAAAAATATGTTATAAAACCATACAAATCCCACAATATGTTATTCTGTAAGGAAGTAGGAGGAAAGCATAGCTATCTTACAAAATATTGGGGGAGGTGGGGTAGTTCAAAGTATTTGGTATACATTTTGGTGATAGGTTCCACTAAGTTCATTGGGGCTCATTCCTAGGTAAGTGTGCATAGGGTTGTTTTAGCTGCCGAATAAACCATGTGTACTAGTGATAAAATAACTCCACTTAAATGTCCATGTTCTACAAAACTTTGGGATGTGAATGAATAACAGCATTACTACCTAGCAGTAATAGGTAATAGCATGTAATAGCACTTTTTCCAATATGCCTTGCAAAACAGATGTAACATCATAAAATGAGAATGTCTTTTTAATGTTTTCTAATTTGTTCTGATCTTGTACCCATGTACTATACTTTTAAAGGAGACCTTTGTCTTGAATTTAGTTATACAGTTTAGAATGCTAGCAAATATATTCCTTAGGCCTTTGCAAGAAGCAAAATATTTTATTTATTTGCTATATTTTCTGGTGTAACTCTGTTCAGAATATCTAAAATTAACAAACAATACTAAGCTAGAAGTTCTTTTGCCTAACTATAGTTTGTTTAAACTTCTGACCTTACTCCAAGCAAGAAAATATGATCTGTTTTTGTCAGTAAATTACAATATGATATCATGGTTACAGCTGAACCTGAAATCTTGATTTATTCCTAGTTGAAGCTTCTTCCTAATTTGCAGAAGTATGCTGCATAAATTGTTAAAAAAACTCTAAGGTAAATTTCATTTTCTTGCTTCTTTCCCCAAATTCCTTATTCTCTTGGCAGTAGTTCATCACTTGACTTTCTTCACTGAGACATGACCTCCAAACTTAAATATTTGCCCCCATAAGGAAAACAAAAATAGCTATTGCACAAAACATAAAATAATAGTGGTCAGGAAAATACATCCAGGCAAAATACTGTACATATCCTATGTAAAAATCCCACAAGCACATCCATTGACCCACAAATAACAAAATACGTATCTGTGCTGCCACCTTGTACAAGCAGTTTTTTTTAGATGGATTTACCAAAACAGGCCCTTTTAATAAAATACATACCTCATTAAAGAAACCCATAATCACATAATACATAAATACAGGTAGTAAGATACCATACAGTAAATAGTATGCCTAGGTAAAGCAATAAATTTGCTTCAGTCTGGTCACCTAATTGCTTTTGCCACCTTTTCCTTCTCCCCCAGTGCTGGCTGAAGTAATTTTACACTCAACGATTTTGGGATTACTTGCAGGATTTGGTGAAGCTATTCAGTCTGGAAGAGGTTTGGGGGCCCAAGGCTAGGCACCTTCAGTGCACACTTAGAGCAATCCTGCACCATTTACTTAAAGTGCCAGACCTGGAAACGCTTTGGGCAATGCTGTTTGAGGGTGCTTTAAGCTTCTTCCACAACACTTGCCAAGCAAGGCTTCTCTCAGCCTTCTTTCATAGCACAAATTCTTCTGCAGGAGGAAGCTGGGAGAAGTTCCAAGCAGCCTAAAGCATAGCAACATGGTTGCTTTATATGGAGAAGTCAAGGAAACATGTTGCTTCATGAAGCAGCTTTTGTAGTGAACCCACATTCAGATCTTTGCACAGGGTTAATAAATAGAAAACAATGACTCTCACATATCGACGAAATAATCCTAATTCTAGGAATACTATCTAAGTATTTGCAACACTTCAAGGGAAAACAAACCAGGAATTAGCTGATCCTTTAGAACCAGGCTATCTGAGAGAACAATTCCCATGTAGATCTTCCCAATGGAGAATTGCCTGGGAGTGCCGCACCATATTGGCATTCAATATGGTATCAATAAGGAAGATGCTATTGTCTGTTATAGTTCCGATACGGAAACATTCTCCTCCTAGAGATAAACTTGCACTAACTTTATTTCAAATTAATTGCACTGAAACATTATTAACCTGCTATATCAGGGCTTTCCAAAGTGCTGCCGCTGGCGACACACCGGCGGCGGTGCGGGGGGGCGAGCGGTGGCACGTGCGCGCATGGTGGCGGCCCCGGGGGGTGTGCGGCGGCGCGCGCGTGCACGGCGACGGCGGCAGCTTCCGCTAAAACGCGGAAACACTGATGCCGCTGCCGCCGCCATGCGCACACACGCCGCCGCTTCCGGGTGGTGTGGTGACACACCACGCTGTGTGTGGCGACACACTTTTGTGTCGCGACATACAGTTTGGAAAGCTCTGTACTATATGTTTGATGCTACCTCTCCAATACTAATGGCTTTTTTGTGTGTGTGTGCCTTCAAGTCAGTTTTTGACTCTGGTGACTGCCTACACAAGCCCCTGCAGTTTTCTTGGCAAGGTTTTTTGGAAGTGGTTTGCCATTGCCTCCTTCCTAGGGCTGAGAGAGTGACTGGCCAAAGGTCACACAGCTGGTTTTGTGCCTAAGTTGGGACTAAAACTCATGGTCTCCTGGTTTCTAGCCTGATGCCTTAACCACTACACAAAACTGGCTCTATTTCTAGTGGCTACTAGTAATATTTGGTATGTTTTATTACATTTTAATACATTTTATTGTTTTATATATACATATTTTAAATTGCATAAAATGTACTTTAATGCTGTACATGATGTGGAGATTTAGTATGACAATGTGGCATAGAAATAATGAATGTAAGTTATAAATAAATCATATTGAATAAATTGAAATAATAAATAAATAAATAAATAAATAAATCAAACAAATTCTGGCTAATACATTTGGGTAATTCTACATACATTTAACTTGTTGAAATTGCCTTCTAGTTTGCCAAAATTCACATTTTGGGAGAGAGTGTCACGCAGATGCAATCAGCAGGAATGCAATAAAATGAGCCATGAATTGTTGCCTTTGTACTGGAATTCACAATTTGAGAATGGTAAGTGATTACTTTTTACTCTCTCTAGTATTCTAGAGACATAAACCTCTTTTGAAGAGTAAATGTACAAGTTATTAAAGGAATCTCATAGGAATTTATTTTATGTGACCAAATGTCTTGCTGATTGGGGCTTCCTTATATTAATAATATAACTTAAGTTGATTTATTAATATAGTATGTGTCATTTCATTTTATTTATTTGGCAGTTTTTCAGTCCTGAAGGACTTTGGGCAGTTCTACTAGTTCTACTGCAAAAAACAACATCTAAGTAGAGAGTATGATTGAATCAATACCATAAAACAATAATTACAAAATCATTGAAAACCTTATGGTACCCCCAGTCAGCTCAGATCAAAGGTGCAATGGAAAAGAACATTTTTCAGAATGCAAAGAGGGTAGGGGTTTATGTTCCACGGGGGGGGGGGAGAATTCCACAAAGGGGGGGCTGCTACTGAAAGACCTGCCATCTTGTCCCTATCCCATGTCCCTTGCAAGGATGGGAGGCTCTTAGCTGTCCCTCTATATGTGGGCAGATTCTGTTCTGACAAGGCATTACAAGATGTACTTTTGAGGGGAATATTTTATTTATTTATTTTTATTATTTATACACCGGCCATCTCACTATAAAAGTATATTGTAGATCAGGACTTTCCAAAGTTTTCCCGCGGCGACACACCAACCGCCGTTGGTGTGTCGCCGCGGGAAAACCCGGAAGTGCCGCCATTGTGGCAGCGCGCAAAAACCCGGAAGCGCTGCTGCCGCTTTCAATTTTTACACGCCACTGTTGGTGTGTCGCCACGGGAAAACCCGGAAGCACTGATGATGATCAGCGCTTCTGGGTTGTGTGGTGACACACCAGACTGTGTGTGGCGACACACTTTTGTGGCGACACACACAGTTTGGAAAGCTCTGTTGTAGATAGACATGCTGTAACTACTAGAAGACATCCCAAACCAATTGTATTAAAAGCAGTAGGTTCACAAGAGTAATGAGCATGTTTTTAAGCTTATGAAAATTATCTTTAATGTATATGTTCAATAAGAATAGCATCATAAGTATGAGGGAGAAAAAACCTTTTCATGAGATAGTAGATTATAGCCACTTACGGATCCACCGTTAAAATTTTACCTTTGGAAGACAATCTTACTCGGCTACGAGTGATCGCCAATGATGATGAGACGATGTTCTTCATCTTCCACAGTTTCAAGTGTGAAAGATGAAGAACAGAAGGTGTTTAAGATAAATATAGCACAATCCATAGCTTGCTTATTCATTTTTATACAAATTTTATTAAGTTTAAAGCAAAGATAAAAACTACAAAAAAGCAAAAAAATAAAAAAAATAAAGTGAGAAACACAAGAAAAAGAATTTTAAAAGATTACATAAGAAGTGACTTCTGACTTTCAACAAGAAGAATATATAGCAATTTCCATAATTAATCCCTTACTCTATATCAAACCAATATCACATTATTTCTATATATCAATCCATCAGCACACACAGAAATCACTAAAAAATTGCTCCTTCCCCTTATATTAAAAAAGAAAAAAAATGTATAAATGTCTAAACCAGCTTCCCTCCCCTAAACACAACCTTTATTCAATTATTTCCTTCCTAACACTATTCTATATATTTCTGTCTACTATAATAAAAAACTTGAACTTGAAATCAAATATATATATATATATATATATATATATATATATATATATATAATCTACTTTTATCATTAATACTACAACAATCTTAACCCTATTAAACCTAAAACCAAGCAATTATTTTCTTAATCTTTTTCATTATTGATAATACTACAACAATCTTAACCTTATTAAATCTAAAACCAAGCAATTATTATACCTTATAGATACCTTATAAATCTTAAAAATCAAACAAATCTTATAAGAAACCAGTAAATCTTAATCCAAATCATTGAAACGACATAAAATAATAAAAACCTTATTATCAATCCAATTAAGCATTCTTAAGTTTTTTACCCCACTTCGAAATATGTCAAAACATTTACATATCTCCATTTTACAAACAAGGCATTTTTCATACAAGACTCAAACAGCCCAACTGCCCCCCTATAAACTCAGCCTTCTCAAAACTCCCACAAAGCAAGTTTCTTCTCTTTTCTCCCATAACATTTCCCCAGAAAGCCATAACAATCCTTCAGAAAAACAACTTTCTGTATAGTCTGCAGCTTAGATTGTCGTTTGCTTATTCATGAGTATGTCCCTCTAAGTTCAGTGGGACTAGCTCTTTAATAAGTTCCAATAGAAGAGAATATATGTCAGGGTTGAACTGTGGAATCCTTGGTGCTCTGGGTTTGGTTGTTTGCTTGCAGACGTTTCATTACCCAACTAGGTAACATCATTAGTGCTAGTGAGTGTGGGGTTTGCTCCCTGTTTATATATTCAGTAGCTTCCCTGCTAGTGTTGGTGGGGTGTGGTTTTCTCCTTGGTAGTTCCTTGTTTAGGAACTTGATTGATTGTCTGGTGTTAATCTCTGCTTATTTGGGTGTTGGCTGCTGGAGGCAATATGTCCTGGTCTTTTTGTTTCCTTCTTAGCTTTTTTATTGTCTTTTTTATTCTGTCAGTGTAAATATGGTTTATGTCTATGTGTCTATTGATGGCTGATTTGTCTGAATGCCAAGCTTCCAGGAATTCCCCAGCGTTTTTGGATTTAGCTTGGTCTAGGACAGGGGTCGGCAAACTTTTTATGCCGGGAGCCATTTTGACATGCTCGTGCACATTTTGAAATGCTAGAGAGCCAGGGGGCGGGGTTTGCGGGCGGGGGCCAATCACGTGGAAGGGGGCGGGGTTTGCGGGCGGGGGCCATTCGCATGGAAGGGGGCGAGGTTTGCGGGCGGGGGCCAATCACGTGGAAGGGGGCGGGGTTTGCGGGCGGGAGAGGGCGTCCACCCGGCCCAGCTGCCCAGGGTCCAGGGAGATCGGCTCCGGCGGGATCTGTGGCGAAGAGCGGCCGTGGGGGGGGCGGCGACGACAAACGACACGCTTCAGGCTTTCAGCGCTGGAAGGAGGCCACCTTCCAGCGCTGAAAGCCTGAAGCGCGCCGCTTGTCGTCGCCGCCTGCCCCCCCCCCACGGCCGCTCTTCGCCCGCACGCGTTGAACAAAGAAGACGATGGAGGGTGGGAAACGAGGCCTGCCCGCTTACCTGCCTGCTTGCCTCCCTCCGCGAGGCCCTCCGCTGCCTTCCCGGGGTCCAAGCCGGATCGGGGGCCTCGCGGAGAGAGGCAGGCAGGCAGGTAAGCGGGCAGCCCTGGCCTCCGCCGCCGGGCCCGCCTCCCTCGGCCGCTTCCGCCCGCCCGCGTTGAAGAAAGAAGACGATGGAGGGTGGGAAACGAGGCCTGCCCGCTTACCTGCCTGCTTGCCTCCCTCCGCGAGGCCCCCCGCTGCCTTCCCAGGGTCCAAGCCGGATCGGGGGCCTCGCGGAGAGAAGCAGGCAGGCAGGTAAGTGGGCAGCCCTGGCCTCCGCCGCCGGGCCCGCCCCCCTCGGCCGCTTCCGCCCGCCCGCGTTGAAGAAAGAAGACGATGGAGGGTGGGAAACGAGGCCTGCCCGCTTACCTGCCTGCTTGCCTCCCTCCGCGAGGCCCTCCGCTGCCTTCCCGGGGTCCAAGCCGGATCGGGGGCCTCGCGGAGAGAAGCAGGCAGGCAGGTAAGCGGGCAGCCCTGGCCTCCGCCGCCGGGCCCGCCCCCCTCGGCCGCTTCCGCCCACCCGCGTTGAAGAAAGAAGACGATGGAGGGTGGGAAACGAGGCCTGCCCGCTTACCTGCCTGCTTACCTCCCTCCGCGAGGCCCCCCGCTGCCTTCCCAGGGTCCAAGCCGGATCGGGGGCCTCGCGGAGAGAAGCAGGCAGGCAGGTAAGCGGGCAGCCCTGGCCTCCGCCGCCGGGCCCGCCCCCCTCGGCTGCTTCCGCCCGCCCGCGTTGAGCGAAGATGATGATGGGGGCGGGAAACGAGGCCTGCCCGCTTATCTGCCTGCTTGCCTCTCTCCGCGCAGGGGCTGCTGCGGCTGGAGATGGCGCTGCCTCCCTGCCGCGCCGGGCCTCGCTCAGTGCGAGAGCCAGGGGGCGGGGTTTGCGGGCGGGGGCCTATCACGTGGAAGGGGCGGGGGTGAGTTCAGCTGCGGAAGAGCCACACTCAAGGGGCCAAAGAGCCGCATCTGGCTCGCGAGCCGCCATTTCCGACCCTTGGTCTAGGATACTCACAGTTTCCCAGTTGAAACTGTGGTTGGGTCTATGTGTTGTGAGATTAAGGAGTTTTCATCGTGTCTTCTGACTGCTAGTTGGTGTTCATGGATGTGCTCTGCTAGTCTTCTGCCTGTTTGTCCTACATAGTGGCTGTTACAGTCCTTACACTGTATGTTGTAGATGACTCCTGTTTTTCCTTCTTGGGCTACTGGATCTTTTAGTTTACTTAAGATGTTTTGGAGGGCTTTAGTTGGTTTGTGTGCTACGGTGATGCTGTGTGGTGGTATAATAGTCTGTTGGTTGTTTCTGAGATGTTTTTCATGTATGGTAGTGTTATCCTTTTCATAGCTTGTGTTGGTTGTGCTGTAGTGGGTTGAGTGGTCAGGCATTTTTTTATAAAGTTGCATGGGTATCCATTTTGTTGGAAGATGTTGTATAGGCAGTCTGTTTCTTTTTTCTGGTGTTCTGGGTTGCTGCAGTGCGTTTGTACTCATCTGAATAACGTTCTTATACAGCTCCTCTTATGGGAGGTTGGGTTGTTACTTTGGTAATGGAGCACTTGGTTAGTATGGGTTGTTTTTCGATAGACTTCTGTTTCTAATTTGCTGTTGTTTCCTCTGCTGATAAGGATATCCAGGAAGGGAAGTGTGTTGTTTTCTTCTTCCTTTGTGAATGTTATTCCTTTGAAGATGTTGTTGATTGTTTTATGTGTCTTCTCTAGTTGTTCCTTTTTTATTATTATTGAAGTGTTGTCTACATACTAGATCCATACTTTTGATTGTATGTGTGGGAGTGCTATAGTTTCTAGACGCTGCATTACGGTCTCTGCTATGAATCCTGAGAGTGGTGATCCCATGGGTGTTCCTCTGATTTGTTGGTGTATATGTCCATCAAACTGAAAGTAGGTAGTGAGGCTGAGGTTGATGAGGTATTTTGATCTTAGTGTATTTGGCTAGGTCAGGTGTGTTGTGTAGTACTGCTGCCATAGGTTCCTTCGTTAGTTCTGGATCTATGGACATGAAGAGTGTGTGACATTGAATAAAACCATAATTTCATCTTCTATTTTTAGGTCTTTGATTTTCTGGAGGGACTATAGTGGGGAGTTGATAGAATATTTGCTCCTCTGTGAGATGTCCAAGCTTTTTTGTAAGTTCTTTGGCTATATTGTATGTTGGGGTCTCTGGTAACGGTACAATTGGACGAGAGTTCTTGACCTATACAGATTTTAATTAATCCCATTTTGGGATTAATTAATTAATTTATTGTTTGATTTATATCACCGCCCATCTCCCCCCACAAGGGGATTAATGTTAATATAAAAACCTATATTCGTATTGTGAAAGATCTAGTTGTGGTTAGATGATAAAATAAATAAAGTATGTTGGATATAAAAGTATTGACAAGATTTAGAAGGGCCTTTGAAAACAAGATTGGATGATAGGCAAGCATAAGAGCTGAGCTGAGCTAACCAGCTAAACTGAGCTGTGCCAATTGGAGTGAACTTCGCTTTGAGAAAGAGCTTGCTTTGAGTACAATTATTACAAGTCCAAAATATTTCTAGATATTGCCTAGAAACTCTTTAATAACTACATTGCTCAAAATAATCAGGGTAGTGCATTCCCCCTTCACCTTTTGTTCTGATTTCCCTTCAGATTTTTGTTCTTTGTCATGGGGCATTTTTTAAAAAAATCACACATGAGATGAGATTGACATTCTGTTCTGGAATCTTACAATTCAACCATCAAGGCCTTCCATTGACCAAAGTGGCTTAAAGGACTGAGGCTGTTGTACAGTGCTGACTGTAATATTGCATTGCTGCAATTGGTAACCTAACTACTACAGTGGGGCAAAAAAGTATTTAGTCAGCCACCAATTGTGCACGTTCTCCCACTTAAAAAGATGAGAGAGGCCTGTAATTGACATCATAGGTAGACCTCAACTATGAGAGACAAAATGAGGAAACAAATCCAGACAATCACATTGTCTGATTCGGAAAGAATTTATTTGCAAATTATGGTGGAAAATAAGTATTTGGTCAATATCAAAAGTTCATCTCAATACTTTGTTATATATCCTTTGTTGGCAATGACAGAGGTCAAACGTTTTCTGTAAGTCTTCACAAGGTTGGCACACACTGTTGCTGGTATGTTGGCCCATTCCTCCATGCAGATCTCCTCTAGAGCAGTGATGTTTTGGGGCTGTCGCTGGGCAACACGGACTTTCAACTCCCTCCAAAGGTTTTCTATGGGGTTGAGATCTGGAGACTGCCTAGGCCACTCCAGGACCTTGAAATGCTTCTTACGAAGCCACTCCTTCGTTGCCCGGGCGGTGTGTTTGGGATCATTGTCATGCTGAAAGACCCAGCCACATTTCATCTTCAATGCCCTTGCTGATGGAAGGAGGTTTGCACTCAAAGTCTCACAATACATGGCCCCATTCATTCTTTCCTGTACACGGAACAGTCGTCCTGGTCCCTTTGCAGAGAAACAGCCCCAAAGTATGATGTTGCCACCCCCATGCTTCACAGTAGGTATGGTGTTCTTTGGATGCAACTCAGCATTCTCTCTCCTCCAAACACGACGAGTTGTGTTTCTACCAAACAGTTCTACTTTGGTTTCATCTGACCATATGACATTCTCCCAATCCTCTTCTGGATCATCCAAATGCTCTCTAGCAAACTTCAGATGGGCCCGGACATGTACTGGCTTAAGCAGGGGGACATGTCTGGCCCTGCAGGATCTGAGTCCCTGGCGGCGTAGTGTGTTACTGATGGTAGCCTTTGTTACATTGGTCCCAGCTCTCTGCAGGTCATTCACTAGGCCCCCCCGTGTGGTTCTGGGATTTTTGCTCACCGTTCTTGTGATCATTTTGACCCCACGGGGTGAGATCTTGCGTGGAGCCCCAGATCGAGGGAGATTATCAGTGGTCTTGTATGTCTTCCATTTTCTAATTATTGCTCCCACAGTTGATTTCTTCACACCAAGCTGCTTGCCTATTGCAGATTCAGTCTTCCCAGCCTGGTGCAGGTCTACGATTTTGTTTCTGGTGTCCTTCGACAGCTCTTTGGTCTTCACCATAGTGGAGTTTGGAGTGTGACTGTTTGAGGTTGTGGACAGGTGTCTTTTATACTGATAACAAGTTCAAACAGGTGCCATTACTACAGGTAATGAGTGGAGGACAGAGGAGCCTCTTAAAGAAGAAGTTACAGGTCTGTGAGAGCCAGAAATCTTCCTTGTTTGTAGGTGACCAAATACTTATTTTCCACCATAATTTGCAAATAAATTCTTTCCGAATCAGACAATGTGATTGTCTGGATTTGTTTTCTCATTTTGTCTCTCATAGTTGAGGTCTACCTATGATGTCAATTACAGGCCTCTCTCATCTTTTTAAGTGGGAGAACTTGCACAATTGGTGGCTGACTAAATACTTTTTTTGCCCCACTGTATAATACATGTCCTTAGAAAGCAAAGAGAAGAAAATGTTAAGGCTTGCCAGAGACTCACACATAAGGAAATAAAAGTTAGAGCACAATTTCTTGGCTTCCCTAGTGTTCTTTGATTTCCCGTAAGTGCGCTGAACTCGACCTTTGTCCACTTAAATAAGGCTAATCAACCAGCAGTTAAAATAATAAATCTAAGTTGGACAGAAAATCCCCAAGGCTTTTGAGATCAGATAAATTGTTTACAAGTGTCACACAAGTCATCCCTGATGGGACAAAGTTTATTAATTAAAGATAATCAATGAAACAGAAATGTTGCTTTGTTTATATAGCCTGGCAATGAATAGTGATTTTTTTAAAAAAAATTAGAATACTTCGTTTCTAACTCACTTGACTATTATCTTATACTGATATCTAAATTTTGCTAGGAAATGAACCAAGTACAATGATTAATAAACACAAGTCTCTTCCTGAGGAATGAACAAGTGGATTTTCCCATTTTTCTGAATAAGAAGGATGGTGTTACAGACATTTTTCAATATCAGTCTACCTAGATTAACAGTTGGTCTTCTGAACCAGAGTACAAATAACACTGGTTTACCAATATGTGCTCAAACTGCTAAACAGAGAAATATTTCATATTCTTTTTTTTTACATGTTAACTGCTGCTTTACAAAATAGTATGTATAAACATTCATATTCCTAATAAACTATTTTTATATACATATCTGCCATGCTATTCCCTTTCAGGTTAAGGGATAAATGCTATGCAAAGATAAAATAAGTAGTAAGCAAAAAAATTAAAGGTAGGAGATAAGAGAAAAAAAAATGAAATCCAACTAAATCTGGTTTACACCAATACCATTCACTATATATTTCCATACGTTTCTATCCTTGTAAACCATACTTTCTGCCAACATAGCCACATTTCAATTAATGCATTGTCTTTTTTTCTTTAAACTTCCCACCTCTCTCTTTTTGGGGATCTCATTTACTTCATTGAACCTCAGTTTTTTCAATCTACCCCTTCCTTTTGATTTTTTCGCTCTTCCTTCATACATTTGTTTGGCAATTTTGTCCTCATTTATTCTCCTCGAATGAGCAAGCTGCCTTAACGTGCTTCTTTTGTACTAATCATTTATTTTTGTATTCAGTCTACTTTTATTCAGCACTCGTTCCTTCTTAACACTATATGTTTATGTTACCACAACACTTACTATCTTTCTGTGAGGATTATAAATCTTAAAAGTTCTTCATCCATATCCCTAACTTTAGAAAAACTTCTGCCAAGTTACACAAATCAATCTATTTGCTCTAATTTTTCACCATTTACATATAATTTAATGTCAGTCCTTTGAGGTAGGCCAGGTCAAGAAGCAAACACTGCAGGGATACTAGGAGAGCTACTTTATTGTTGTAGGTAATAGAATCTTGCAAGGCTGTCCAGTTTCTTTCTATCTATGGTAAACAAAATCAAAGCAGGGTTATTTTGAGTGTCTTTCTCAAACTTGCTTTGATCTCTGGACTGTGTAGTATCTCTTCTTCAAGTCTCAGCTTCTCTCCTTAGTGGCTCATTCCTTCCTTCCTCAAGGACAGCTATAAATCCTTTTATACCGCCTCCCCTGTCAGAATCATTCTCTCCCCAACAGGACAATGGCTACAGACTTCCTCCTTTCCCCCTCACTTGCAAATGGGCCTGGCATCTCACCAAGGTCAATGTATACATCTGGCAGAGAAGACTCAGGTAGAACTAGAAAGTTCCCTCTCCCCTCCCTTTCCATGCCAGCCAGCACCAGAGAGTCTAACAGATAGGCAGCAAAGAGTCTCCTTCATCCTGGAGCTCATTGTCTGTTGAAAGTAACAGCAGGTGACAGAGGCAAAGATTGTGCAAAAATTTAATATGGAACTGGAGTACAAGGTGTGGAGTGTGGACCTCTATTTCCCTCTCCCACAATCTCTCTGATTTGGGATAGCCATTCCAGTGAATGAGATACTTTGATAACTTGCTCTGTGTTTAGAATCCAGAATACATTCCACTACATCTTTCTCTTTTTCATTCACCAGGAACAGGGTGTGTACTGTATGCGTAATAAGTTTTGAACACAAGCACCTGGGTGGTTCCCCACAAATGAGTGATCAGTAGAATACTGGATCTCTGCTGAAACAGGCAGTTGCAGATGGAAAGCCACTGGGACTGGGCCAGTGAACTTAGAACCTGGCTTTTTAGATGGGTGGACAGAGGGCAAAACTTAGTGGAAAGCCACACCAAATCCCCCACAGGTGTTACCTTGCCTTTGTGCATCTGTGCCACACTTATATGCAATCTTGACCAAATCTAATTGTTCCTTTAACAGGAACCAAACGGGTGAGGAACAGGAAGTGGAGTTCTGGAGGGCAAGATGCCAGGAAGGTAGCCATAAACTACCTGAAAAGGAGACATGGCTGTGGAGGATTCTGCAAGAGGCAACAGTTCAGTCCAGTTGTCCTGATGATAAGAGACATAGCACCTCAAATATTGTTCTAGTAGTTGATTCATTTTTGATCTCCCATTAGAGGCCAGATGGTGAGACAGTGACAAATGAATCAATGACAAGGCATCCATTAACTGGAGGAGGGCCTTTTAAAACTTGGATGTAAATTGATAGGCATAATCTGAGGTCACCTTATTGACTAAGCCCCTGTACCTAAAAACATGGGCTAGAAAAATGTATGTAGTTTTCTGAGCTGATGGAAGGGCCTTGCAGAGAATGAAATAAGCCATTTTGGTAAACAAATCCACTATCACAAAAATGTTCATGTAACTGTTTTAAAGACAGAAGATTGGTAATTAAATCCATAGATACTGTGTCCCTGGCCCAGGAGTAAGGTGAGTGGCTGAAGTAAACAGGCCAGTTTAGTAGGGGCAGCTTTAGCTGGTGACAGACATGGCAGAATGAAACATCTACTCTTAAAAAACGAAACAACACCAACAGCCTGGACTAAAATAACCATAGCCATAACAGAAAACCGCCACTGAAATTGCAATATACAGTAAGCATATAAATGGCAGTTGTGAAGCAACTGTCCAGTTGTAAAGAAAGGGGAAGAATCAATCTGTAGGACTCCCTAAGGACATTCATCTGAGTCCTGACATATGGATCCTGTTGTTGCAATCCAATCCAACCCAACAGATCTATTGCCTACCTCCCTGCCCCAAACCTTTCCAGAAGATCTATACTCAGAGGGGCAAACTTGTTTGGGTTCAGGATTGTGGTAGGAGAGATGGGTATGGAAAAGTCATACTCAGGTTTATGTGACAGTACAATTGGTAGCTTGTTGTGCGAGACAGGAATGTCGGTGATATAAAAATTGAAATGGGAGAAAAATGGTGCTTACCTGATCTGACATGGGGTGAGGATCTGTGCCTTTTGCAGCTGCTCCAAATACTTGTGATCTTCCCCTTAGTTTCTGCCAAACCTTGGGGGAGAATAGTCCCAAGGCAGAGTTTGAGGCATCCATTTGCACAACAAAGGTAGATGTCTGAGTAGTGACTGGGAGGAGAAAAGCATTTTCAAGTCCTGAAAAGCTGCTTGTTCCTAAGTAAACCATTTCAATTAATGTCCTTTCTTTAGAAGTTGGTCTTGTGGGTTCAACAAAATTAGGGATAAACTTTTCTAGAAATTGCCAAAGCCCAGAAAGTGTTGGACACCTTTCACATTCCTAGGTGCCTGCTGTAAGAGCACAGGTTGTACTTTTGCAGGATCCATTTGTATTCCTTCTGTAGATATCTGGTAACACAAATACTCTAATTGGGGAAGATCAAATATACATTTTTCCAACTTAGCAAAAGGTTTATGTTTGGGAAATCAGTCTAAGACATTTCTGGCATGCAAAGTTGAGTCTTCTGAAAAAATCAGCATGTCATCCAAGTACATCATTTTGTCCAAGATACAAGAAAATATTTCCTTCATGAACCTGGAGAAGATTGCAGGACAATTAATCCAAATGGCATTTCTGTATATTAAAATTCGCCATGCCTGGTATCAAAAGCTGTTGTGGCCCTCTTTCATTCTGATCAAATTGTATGTGCCTCTGAAGTCCAACTTGGTGAAAATGAAGGCACTCCAGCAGATCTGAAATAAGAGGCAGCGGGTAGTGGTTTGTAATGGTTACAAAGTTCAGAAGCTTATAGTCATGAACAGCCCTCAAGGAATTATATTTGGGGTGTACAAGCCTCTGTCCCAGTGTGTTGGTGGGTTTGAAATATACAGGTATGTGGTGTTTGTACACTCCAAAGATCAAACTCCAAAACACAAGAAAAGCAATGTACTTTATGCAATCCAGTGCAGTGAGGAGTGCTCTGAACTCTACATTGGAGAAACCAAACAACCTTTGTACAGGAGGATGGCCCAACACAGGAGAAGTAACACCACAGGACCAGAGTCAGCAGTTTATCTTCTTCTAAAAGGAAAAAGGACACTCATTTGAGGACATTAATGTTCACATTTTAGACAGAGAAGATAGGTGGTTTGAGAGAGGGGTCAAGGAATCCATTTATGCCAACTTGGAAAATCCTTCCTTGAATAGAGGTGGGGGCCTCAGGCACAATCTTTCCCCCATCTTCCTCCCTGCTTTGTCTTCTGTGCCTAGGAAGATTAAGACCATTTCACAAGCTCAACAGCAGCATGGTGATCTTAACGATCCTCCTTTAGATGATAAAAGGACTTAAAATAACATCTCAATATAACCATGACCTAGCCCCAGGTGTAAGGTCACACAGCTACCTAGAAACATATTTAGGATTCCCTTACTAACTTTGCTCAGACTGAAGAAGCTCCTTGGATAAGGAGCGAAACGTTTCCACTGAGAAAATAGAAATCCAGTTGACATGATTCAAGCTACAGACAATTCCACCTGGATGACTGAGAACCTTCATAGACTCACTTGAGGGAATGATATTAAAGGCAAACCTGAAGTACTTTGGCCATATAATGAGAAGACAGGATACCCTGGAGAAGATGCTGATGCTGGGGAAAGTGGAAGGCAAAAGGAAGAGGGGCCGACCAAGGGCAAGATGATATTCTGGAGGTGACGGACTCGACCGTGGGGGAGCTGGGGATGGTGACGGCCAACAGGAAGCTCTGGCGTGGGCTGGTCCATGAAGTCACGAAGAGTCGGAGGTGACTGAACGAATAAACAACAACAAACTTTAAAAACCAGCTCTGTTCTAAAGTTTGTATCACGCTGGAAAATGTGTAAAAGTAGTGAAAGTTTCTCTGGCTATTTGCAAATTTATCCCAAGTTCCACAGACTGCTGTGAAATTATGAGATAGGGTGATGGTGGTGGTGGTTTGGTCATTCTGCTGGTCTTTGGAGACATGATTAAGCAACAGGCTATCCCAGCAATGTGAAACAAACTGGCACTTTCCCAAAGGGGGCATGCAGCAGCTCTTTTATACCTGGCTGGGTAATAATGAAGCTTATGTAGTCTTGGAAAGCCCAAAGTGCATATGGCCAAATTAGAAAAATTGTGGCTCTTCCATATTGATATAATGTTTTTGTGAGATATATTTATATATATTTCAAATTTCATCACCGCCCATCTCACTCAAAGAATGACTCTAGGCGGTTTACAATAAAACTAGAATGACTACAGATTAAAATACAATAAAACAGTATTATTCATAAAATTATAAATATAAAATCCAAGATGGCAATATCAACCACCCCAGATATGTACAGATGTGGTACATGATGCTGCTATATTTATCAAGATATAGGCTACACTATGTAATAGCTTTATCTATTGTGTTAGGCTTGGTTAGTTGGTTATTTATTTATTTATTTATTTATTATAAAAAATAAATAAATAGCTTTATCTATTGTGTTAGGCTTGGTTATACAGTAGTTCTTTTCTTCCTTCATCTCAAAGGATGAGATTAAAAGTACAATAACAACTTCATGATTTTACTAACTTGTTGGGAGCCCTACAGTTGACTGAAAATGAAATTATTTCTGAAAAACACTGAATGCTTCAAATGAAAATCTAATAGTGCAATTCACTACCATTAATGAAATAATATGTTGAGAGATTTGTAACCCCCCTCTTCTTTCCCACCATTTCCATCTTTTTTTCCTTCAACAGAGAAAATTTATCAAGGAGGGAAAAATGCAATAGCTGTGGATGTTTAGGAGCCTGCTGGATAGGATATTAAATTAAGAAGGATCGGTTGTATAAATGTGGTACTGTTGTACTATGTGTGTTACTATTTAAATTCTGAATACTAGTTTTATATAAAACTCTTACACTTTATGCAACTTGAAGCTTTTTTTTAGATAGGGAGGAATTTATGACTAGTTAGTATAATCTTCAAGTAGGTCTCCTTTTTAATATCTGTATTACACTTGTCAAGTGAAGGTTTACCTATTTGTTCTTTTTTGTTTGTCAGAGAACAGTGTAAAAATTATGACATGCAATATATACAGTATATACTTTGACCAGATAAAGATACAGAGTGCAAAAACTGTTTGTAATGAGGTTTTGAACCATTGTATGCTATTGCACTTTGGTTTTGGAGGAACTGGCATTTAAAGAAGAATAAAAAGTTTTTCTATCTTTACCTGTACTAGATACTAAATTAGAAGGTTATGCAGTGCAAGGACAAAAAGGTTTTTATGCTTTTATATAGACATCTAATTTATATATATTTTAAAATCATTAACTAAGTTTCATGGGCTGTATATGCAATTTTAAAACAAAATGGAGGGTGTTGCTGATGAATAAATATAATAATGGTGAACAAAAAACATGTTGGGTGGTGAACAAAGCCTATTTAGGAAAGTTTATTTTTTATGCTTACTATATAGTGGAGGTGTAGAGCTTTTCTGGTTTTCAGCTTTGTAACAACAATTATGTTTTCTATACTATGTTGTTTAATACTCACCTTTATGCCTTAGAATTGTTTATGTTGTCATCTGTTTCTACTTGCTCTACACCCCTTCCAGCTGGCAGGGTTTATTTGATAACCCTTTGAGACTGTGTTGCCCGGGTTTGATTGGTGGTGTCTGTCCATTCTGTGATGAGGTTCCTCTGAAGAAAGGCAAGCTATAGTTGCCTGCTTTTGATTGGCTGCTCCTCTGATTCCCTCCCCTTCCAGGGCACACACCACAGCAGGGTTTATTCGGAGACCTAAAACAGCCTCGTAGGCATCCATTCATGAATCTGTGACGTTAGTAGCTTCTGTGTTTGCAGTGGGGTTGCAGGATTGTGTGGGTGGAATTTCCTTTCTGTCTTTTATTAAGCAGGTTTGTCTTTGCTAACCCTTCATAATTTGAGGACATGGAGCATAATTCAATAATGTTCCCGTCACTGTAAGTATATTGGCAAAATATGGCTAGCTTCAAGGGGCTATGTTTGCAGAAGGACCAATATTACGTTCTAATCATTTATTTCAAAAGAAGGGATAGATTTGGGTGTCAGTATAGTAGAAAAAATGTTGGAAAAAATATTAAAGCTAAGAATATTTTTGCATTGGGCATCAGTCTGTATTTTACTTCTCTGTGGGGCTATTATAGACATATTTAATTTGCAATTTGGCACATTATGCAGTGGTCTTTAACTGTCTCTAAAACAGAACAGAATGAATTTTAATAATTAGCTAAAATGCAGAGTCTGAATATCAAGAGAAATAACTGCAATTGATTTCAGAACAGCAGGCTTCCCCCTCCCCTCTCCCTCCTTTCCTTTGTGAAAATGTAATCTGGTGGTCTGGTGAAAGGGCTTCGGAACCGTTTTAACAGAGTTTAAAATGTATAACAGTATCTTTTGGATGGGGGGAAATCATGCTAACCAATTTAGCTGTTAGTTACACATTTATTTCTTAAGATGTTTCTATTTCTATAAATGAACTGATTTTAACCATTTTAATTAATGCCTAGATTTGTTCATTCATAAGCAAGCAGCTCATTTTAATAGCAAATGCATTACACTATTAGCTTTTTTTTTAAAAAAAATAATTGAATTGTAAATCCCAATATGTTGTTAGGTTCTGCTGTTTTCATAGGCTCTAGAGCATTGTACTTCATATATAGTTCCAATCTGTTTCTATTTATTGATGGCCAGTATGTGGTGTCCTTTCTGGGATTTGCTTGCAGTACGAGCTACTGAAGTCAGTAGAAATTACATTGTGAATAATCCCTGAAAAGAAGGGGGAATGGATTGCATCTCTAGAAGAATAAGCTCCAAAGTATAGATACCATAAATTGAAGAAGCAGTGTCAGATAACTACTTTAGAGGCAATAGTTCTGGCTGTTTTTTTGTCCTTTATGATCTACGCCAAGTGTTTTCCTGCATTTATTGGTCTGACTATATATTAGTAAAACTATATTATTAGTAAAAATATATTAGTAAAACTATTAGTAAAACAAATATTTTCAATATTGTGTCTAGAACAGCAGGCGACAGTAGAAAAACTAATTGAGGTGTTTGGAGAAATGTACCTTTTTTTCAAGTTGAGACCTGTTCTTTTTAGCACCTGGTTTTACTGTTTCTTCCTTCTATCCCAGTTGGTTAATATGCACCTACCCAGTAGACTCTGCTGTAAGAAACTAATGTGAAATGTTTTTCTAAATGTTTGTTGTTATAAAATTAACTTAAATCTATGTTTTTGATGAAAAACACATTTTAATGTTAAATGTTAACTTTAGTCTCTATCTAGCTTCTCTAGCTATAATAATAATAGTGCATCTGATTATAGAGAGGCTACTTTTGAAACTTGATATAGTTTTGAAACTTAAACCCTGTGAATTGATCAAATTAAGGTAATAAAATCCTTATTTATTTATTAAACTGTTTATAACCTACCACAGTCCAAGGACTCTTGGTAGCTTCAATGATATCAACAATTAATTAAAATCCATGGTACATTAAACATAAAAAAAATCAACATCGTAAATCAAGAATCATCTTAACAATCACAAAAACAAAATAGGGAAAGAATAAAAATAAGAATAAAAGATGGAAAAAGTCATGAAGTCAGCTGAAGTCTTGAACATCCTTCAGAAAGTCATAAGGGCAGAGGCTTGTCTCCTCTCCCTGGGGAGAGTATTCCCAAGCCCTGGTGCTGCCACTGAACAGCAGTGCCTCCTGGCTTGGCTCCCCCCCCCCCCAAATATAGCACCACGAGAAGCTTCTTTTTAGATGAACAATCAGCACTAGTTATCCAAGTTCTGTTGATGTCAGTGGAGCTAGTTTGATTAAGTCTGAACCTAAATTTGAGTTTAGTAATCTTAAGTATGAGAAACTCAAAAATCCAGTTTTTTCCAAAAAGGAAACAACTGCTGTTTTTCAGCTTCCATAACCCTTAATCAGTATATCAAGAATTCTCATGAGCTTTCATATGTGTAGACAGTAAAACTCTTGCAGAGACTTTCCCTTTTCACTGATAGTGTGTAGGCTGTTCTGGAAGCTTTATTGACTGAAGAACAGGACAGATTTATTTAAAATAATATAAATAAACAAGGCCATATTTGCATGTCACATTGATCCAAAATGTAAAGTGCTTGGACATTAATTAAACATAATTCTGGATTCAGAGTAAAGGAGAGTTATTACTTTCTGGTTTTTTTAGCCACTTGAATAAAGAGACAAGTGAATGGCTTCAGGTACTGGTATGTTACTAATTCACGTTATGGATTATTAACCTGTGATTGCTTTTTATAATTATATTCAAATGGGGCATATATCTGTCAGTCATAAGCAGTCATTTATATGTTGATCAAAATAATTTAATACTTATTAATTGATTGCATGCAGCTGTAATATTTGAACTATCCGTTTTTGGATGCTTAGTTTTAGGGCCAATTCACATGTTCATTTTTTATTTTTGTTTTTGTATACTTTAATATGAAACATGCACTATCATACATATATGGTACATTCCTGTAGTGTTAGCCACATGCCTCTTTAAAAATATTAGCAGTAATAACAAAACTAAGCCAGCATTGTTTAGTTCATTTTCTCAGCTGCTCACAATTGAATGGGTTAGAGTGTAATATAAGGCCAAGTAAGTAAGTAAGCGAATAAAATAATAGCTCATTAAAAAAAATCCTTAATTCTGATTCTTAAATCTGTGGGCTACCCAAGAGATGCATGTTCTAAACATAGCCTTTAGTACATCACTGTGTCACAAAGTTATTTCTTACACGTGTTGTTTCTTACACTATGCTGCCTTGCTTCTGGGTTCCTGTTTTATAGGATGGCCACATAGAAGGAAGATAGCAGCCAGATTCATTACTTCGTTAAATATTTTTCTTCAGTTCTCACATCACTAACCTAAGACTTTACAACTTAGATTTAAATTAATCCAGAATACTTCAGAGTTATCTTATAGCCAGTATCAATCAATTAGTAATTGCCTTAACTGCTTCTAACCTGACTAATAGCTAAATGTTGTTTGTTCTGTCTGATAGTCCTCCCTTCAGTTGAAATTGAATAAAGTGTCTTCATCCCACTTCCACGAAGATAAAATAACACACTAGCATGCCTCATACCATTCTGCCCAGATCAAGGCATTCATTGAAACATGTTTAACTGCATTGAGTTATTTGCAGAAACAAAACAACCAAACCAATTTAAAAAGCTGCTCTGTGGTAAGTGGTGGTGAGAGAAGATATAAGCATATGCATCTCAATGCAACAACTCCATAATAATATTGCAACAAAATTACATATAAAAGTCCCCCTTATAGTATGATAGATAGTAGATGGTGGTGGTGCAACAAAAAAACGTTTGGAGGTGGCATGAGGGAAAGTAAAGAAACATAGTTGTAAAAGGTGCATGTACTAACGCCCATAGCTTGGAAATTCCATGAACAATACACCAAACCTCTATGAGTGGAGATGATGACAAATAATGGATCCCCTTGCTCCCATGTGGACATGAATTCTGAAATTGAGTACAGGAGTTGGTGGAGGGCTGCTGGGGGATAGGGAGGTAGCATGGTAAGAAATCCTGTCTCTGGAAAACCACTCCCATCTGTTGGAGGAGTAGGACAGAGATTGACAATAGCCAATACCTATGTTAGTTTCAAAGGGGAAAAAAAGAATTTTTATCATTTTGGGCTAATGCCAAGGGAGGGGAAAAGATATACTGGGTTACATATAGTGAGGCATTCTTCTGGTGGTTTGAAAAAAAGCCACCTGAAATGCCTGCCTCTGTCACTTATCCAAAACGATTCATCCTATTAGGGAAAGGATTGTGTAGATGTAGATACCTGGCATTTTTTCTCCTTTTCTTGCTCTCTTCTCCTTACTCCTTCATGTCTCCTTCTGTATAAGGAGAAAGAACATGCAATGTCTGCATCCTGTTAGAATGATAAAATATCTTCTAACGATTACATTTTTAAGATAATCCATGCCAAGCATGAAATCCTCAATTCACTACCAGCCTATTCCACTCTGAAAACAGAGTCAACTGTGACTATGAAGGTTCTCAGTCATCCAGGTGGAATTGTCTGTAGCTTGAATCATGTCAACTGGATTTCTATTTTCTCAGTGGAAACGTTTCGCTCCTTATCCAAGGAGCTTCTTCAGTCTGAGCAAAGTTAGTAAGGGAATCCTAGGATTCCCTTACTAACTTTGCTCAGACTGAAGAAGCTCCTTGGATAAGGAGCGAAACGTTTCCACTGAGAAAATAGAAATCCAGTTGACATGATTCAAGCTAAAGAGTCAACTGTGAGTTCTATCTATCTCATGTAAGGCTGCATAAGGAATTAGCAATGAGGGTAGTACTTATGTGAGATATTTGGAAATGCATGCTGAACAGCTTCTGCTAGAAATTAGTGGATCTAAATCTTTATATGAGAGCACTAGAAGGACAAGAATGTTCCTTTTTCCCCTCTAGCTTCCTTGGCTATATATGTTTAACATTACAACTGATTTTACCTTAGTTTATAGTTAGCTGTATACAGGTAGTCCTCAACTTATGACCATTTGTTCAGTGACTGTTTGAAGTTATGACGGCACTGAACGAAGGGACTTATGACCTGTGCCCGAAGTTATGGCCGTTGCAGCACCCCCACGGTCACGTGATCAAAGTTCGGGCGCTTGGCAGGCTGCCCGCACTTATGACCGCAGGGGCACTGCAACTCCTCCCACCTGCCTATCTACCCCCCATCTATGCCCTTTTGGCCCCCTGCCACCCTGCGCTCCGTCACCCCAGTGGACCTTTGCCGCCGTCTTCTTGCTCCCGCTGCTGCTGAGGCATGCCCGGCCTAGCTGCCGGGCCGTATGGAGCTGACTTCGCACTGCGAAGGAGAGAAAAAGCCCATACAGCCCAGCAGCTAGGCCGGGCATGCCTCATCAGCAGCGGGAGCAAGAAGACGGTGGCGAAGGTCAGCTGGGACGGCGGAGTGCAGGGTGGCAGGGGTCTCGGAATGCAGGGTGGTGAGGGTGACTGGGACGACGGGCAGCTGCGGCTTCCCAGGGCATGGCAAGCAGCCCCAGAGCCATGCGGGTCTGGGGCTGCTTGCCACCCTGCAAGGTAGGGTGCATGGCGGCCAAAAGGCAGAGATGTGGAGGAGTTGGAGGCAGTCCCTTACCTTACTGAGGCTCAGGGCTGGGAGGGACTGAGCCCGGAATGGCTTGGATTGGTACTCGGTTGACAACCTGCGATTCTCGGATAACAACCGCAGTGGGGAGTGCCCGGAGTGCCATCGTAAGTCATTGAGGTCGTGTGACGTCTTGCTTTACAACCGCACTGATTTATGATGGCAATCCCAGTCCCAATTGTGGTTGTAAGTTGAGGACTACCTGTAATAGATTACTTTCTGCTGGCTGGTAGTTTGATGAAATATGTGATAGAAAATTATTATCTTAAAACATATTTTTCATAATACTAGTGATGTATATTTCATTTCCGACTCAGCTTTGTAAAATACTGTGTTTGCTTTCATGCAGAAATAATTATGTAACTATTTCTGGAGATATTAAATAATAAAATTTTATAGCCATGGAATTCTGAGATTGGAAATACACTAAATGCTAAAAATGTGTATATCATGTGGGAAGTACATTAATGTATTATTTTGTGTTAACAGAATAAGATATCTATTTTATGGACTATAGTAAAGCTGGCTATATGAGGAACTTCATTTTAGATGCGTCTTTTCATTTTTTGAGTCTGGAATTCAGCAGTTATGGCAATTCCTGTAACCAGAAATATAATTAGCTTAAGATTTCTTAAATTCAAGAGCAAAAATGCATACTAAATATATTTTTCTAAATTTGACAGATTTATACAGATCTTTCATGCCTATGGCTAATAGTTCTAACTTGTTCAGTATCAAGGAATGAATATGTTTTTGATATACTGTTCTGAGTTGGAGCTCAAAATCTGGCTATAGTGGAACAGATGTATTAAGTGTAATAAGGGACGTTCCTAAGGATATGAATTAAGAAGAGTATGTAATATTTACTTTGAGATGGTACAGCTTCATGCCCTTTTGTCTAATGATGCTGTCTAAGGAAATGATTTAAAATAGTTGTCTAGAAATTGGCTGAGTTTATACAACATGTTAATCCAAAAGCAAAGAAACCACATTATGGATTAATAGTACCAGGATGAACCCAGCCATTGTGGTATTTGAATGGTGTATCTATCCAATATACAATTGAAAATATTTTATAGTGCATGGATTAAGATGAAATGAGCCTAACATAATTTAGATTATTTTTCATGGTAAGCTGTAAATGTTCTTCAGTAGTCTTATCACATGCTCATTTAGTTATCAGGTGATTTAATGTGACTGATGTGCAAAGTCTAGCATGTATTGCTGACAGATATCACTGCTATGGGAGGTGAGGACTCAGAAATAATTTTCCATCAGTTTCTTAGAAAGTCACATAGATATTTCAATATCTGTGTGAATTCAGTGGTCACCATCTTAACCAAGGCAGAATTCCACCCCTCTAAACTTAGTAATAGGCCACCGCTGTGCTTCTCTATGTCAGTGAGGTGACTCTAACTCAGGTTATCCTCAGAAGAAGTCTATGGGCCCTAGCAGATAATTGTAGGGAAGAAAAGTTCACAATAAATAACTCAAACCAAAATTACTTTTCTGGCTGCCACAATCCTTATTCCTGGCTGCCATGATCCTTCTTGAGAAATTTTCCTTGTTCTGGAAAATGAGAATCCAAAGTGATGTATGTTATTGTGTCTTTGAGGTAAAGCCCTCATGGCCATGAGGTTACTAAGAGCTAGAGCCCCAATCTGGCAATGGGTATTTGACATAGCTCTCCAGGTAGAGCAGGGCAAATTAGGTCACCAACCCTGGTATCAAAAAACCAGGAAACCCTTTCACACCAGTAAATTATATATTAACTATTACCTGTCCAATGCACTATAGAGCTTTTTCCATAGCCCACTTTAATGTCTTGTCCTCTGCAATTTTGGAGGAAAGATATAATAATATCCCTTTTACAGAGTAAACCTGCCCACATATTTCTTAGATGTCCTTTCTCTAGTAATTTGCCCCTCACCTTTATAACTCCACTTACTAATAATAGTCTCACTAGTTCTGAGGATGACTTCATTTGCTTCTTACTGTTGGATAGAAACCCTGTCATCTGTAAAGGTAAAGGTAAAAAAGGTTCCCACACACAGTCGTGTCCGACTCTAGGGGCCGGTGCTCATCTCCGTTTGTTAGCCGAAGAGACAGCATTGTCCGAAGACGCTTCCGCGGTCATGTGACCGGCACGACGCGCGCGGAACGCTGTTACTTACCCACCGAAGTGGTACCTATTTATGTACTTGCATTTGCATGCTTTCAAATTGCTAGGTTAGCAAGAGCTGGGGCAAGTGCGGGAGCTCACTCCATCACGCGGGGCTAGGGTCTCGAACCTCCGAACTTGCGACCTTCCGATCGACAAGCCTGGCGTCTTAACCGCTGAGCCATCGTGCCCCCTTGTCATCTCTAGCGGTTGCAAAATTAAAATTGCTTTATGTAGGACACTACTCCTTTAACTGTTAAGACCCCACTAATATACAATTCAATTTTTTTCCACTAAATTTTGTTTTTAGTCCTCGTATTTTACCAGTCACTAAGCATAATAACATTTATATACATATACATATATGTACATACATATTCACTTAGCAACTTAGTATTTAGCAAGTAAGCATTTTCGGTTTTTATTCACAAAGTAATTTTGCAATCCCGTTAATTAGTTTTAATATTTAGATTCTGTAGTATTTTAAATAATTTCATTAAAGATTATAATTGCAATAGTAAAAACTAATACAAACTAAAAGAAAGGAAAAAAGAATAGAAAGAATAAAAAATGCAAAGGAAAAGAAAAAGAAAAAACATAGAGAATAGAAAGAAGAGAAGAGAAGAGAAAAAAAAGAATATAGTAAAAAAAAGAAAAGAAATATATAAAGAAGTGACTTCGACCTTCATGACAACAAGTATAAACAGTTTTAGTAACTTTTCACCTCTTAATTTACAACCAATGATCTCTTCATCCCAGGTCCCATCTCTTATCTATAAGCAAATCCATAAAGCATAGTTATTTCAATCCTGGTGTCAGCAAAAGTCCATTAAAGGTTGCCGAAATAACAACATATCTATTTTAACCTTGATCAAATAAACCAACTTTATATTCCTTCCTTCTACTTCTAACAATCTTAATCTTTAGTCCATTCAAGTAATGTCGCAGAAATTGATTTTTTAAAATTTCTTTTTTGCCCCTTCTCACAAGATTCATCCAAGCTTTAACAAACCTCTTTTGTAAATCCAGTATATAAGAATTATCCAGGTCACTCTCTTAGTTTATTATTTGTAATTCCCTTTTGATTTTTAAAGCATCAACCAATTTCTTTTGTATGTCCAATGAGACATCTTTTTCCATGTCATTCTTGTAGCCTGTCATTTGTCATTTGTAGATCCACTTTCAGTGTCACCTCTGTGTCTGTCTTGTCAGATAAAACTTGTTCCTCTTCTGCCATTTCTTCCAAAACATCTTTTGGACACAGTCTATCCATAGAAGCAAACATCACTATTGACATTGCTGATATTAACTTCTGATTCCATTTTTCAAAAGTGTCCTTCAGTATTTCCAATGTTATAATATTTTGTGTCATTCAGGTTTATGTATTCTTCTCCTTTAATTAAAATCTTTAGTTCCCGCTAGTGTCCAATTTTTAAAATTACTTTTCTCTATTATGTCTTAGAAAAAATTCAAAACAAGTCCACTTTCCCACAGAAGGATTCTTTATAATTAATTTCAAAATCTTATTTCAATTTTATCTGGACCCTTAAACTGTTCATAACTGTCTAAAATCAAAGTCTTGTTTAGCTTTTTGCTGTTTATTTCAATTTTTTAAAGTTCTTAAGCTTGTAGTTAAAATTTTCTTTCGTTAAGGATTGAAGGCAGACTCACCCGGTGTTTTCAGACTTGTCAATCCAAAGGTCTCTAATAGCTGAAATGTACAGTAGTTTACAAGCAATTTCCAATTGTGATTAGAAAAGGAAGTATGCAAACTTAGTGTCCTTTTAAAGGCAGTGACTGTGGTTGACCAAGATGGCTATTCCCTTGTCTCTCGGTGCTCAAAATCCACCAGAGACCGCTGTCTTATGGTCTCCTCGTGAGGAGCTCTTTGAACCTCTCCGGACAAAGAGAAGTCTGGAGCACTTGTGGGCGATCTCCCGTCCTCTCTTTGTCCGGAGAGGTTCAAAGAGCCGGTCTACTTACCAGCTCTTTGTTCTTTGCCGCAGTGGTCGGCTCCACTTTTTACAGAGCTGTCTACAGTCCTCCATTTCTTCCTCCGGAAGTCAATTCCATAGTATTTTATTATCTGCATGTATAGCATTTTGGCTTTTTTTAAAATTTACTTCTATTGATTTTAGAAAATGCCTATGCTTTTTAATTTCTGCTTTGTAACTTCTTATAATAATTGTGTAAAATGCTGGTCAATAAGCATAATAAAATTAATTGAATTGAATTGATATTGAAAGTTTTGCAACTTAAGTTATATGAGATTTCTTGGAATTCTTGCTGATCAAAAATGATTAACCTTAAACTGAAAAATAGATATGCAGACTAAATATATGATTTTCAACATATTTTACATTTAAATTAGTTGCTTCACTTGTAATCCTAATTGTATGATTCTTTTTTATAATTTATTAAAGTTTGCAGTTACAAAAATAAAAGACTAATACAAACTAATAAAGTATAAAATAATGAAAAGGGATAGAAAGTGCAGAAAAGAAAATATGAAGAAAAATAGAAAAGAGAAAAAATAAGAATATAGTAAAGAAAAAGAAAAGAAATATATAAAGAAATTATTCCCCCCTTCATCACAAGTATAAACAATTTCAGTAACTTATCACCTTTTCTAAGAATACAACAAAATATCTCTTCTTCCCATATCTCATTTCTTATCTATAAACAAATTCTTAAAGCCTCATCATTCAGTCCTAGTCCATTAAGGGTTACCAGAAAACAACTTATATAAGTATATTTAACCTCTATCAAATAAACCAATTTTATATTCTTTCCCTTTAATATGGTAACTTATCACTTTCTCTAAAAATACAAAAAAAAATCTCTTTTTCCAAATCTTTAAAGCTTCATCATTCTGTCCTGGTCAGCAAAAATCCATTAAGGGTTACTAGAAACTGCAGCATATATATCCACATTCGAGTCAGCCTCAGTCTCAGTCTTGTCCAGTAAAACTTGTTCCCCTTCTATAACCTCTTTTAAATCAAGTTTATCTATGATAGCAGACAATTTTAAGATTAACTTCTGAGTCCATTGTTCCCAAATATCCTTGATTTCATCCAAAGTTAAAGTATTTTGCTCCATTCTACATTAATAAGTCAAATGTAAGTGTTCTTCTCCTTTAATTATAATATTTCATTCTTTCTGGTTCCCTCTAGTGTCCAACCTTCAAAATCTTATCATGTTTTTTTCTAAACAGCATTTTCCCATGGGAAGATTTCTTATAATTAATTTCAAAATTATTTCAAATCCTTCTGGACCCTTAATCCATTTATAACTTATTTTATTTATTTATTATTTGGATTTATCCCCGCCCATCTCTACCATGGTAGACTCTGAAATCAAGATTCTAATCACCCTTTTTCTGTTTATTCCCCCCTCTAAAAACAATTTTAAAGTCCTTAATTGTACTTAAAACTTCTTTCTCCAAGGATTGAAGGAGACTCACCCAGTGAATGTTGTAAAACTTGCCGATCCGAAGGTTCTTAATAGTTAAAAAGCAATTCAAAAGCAATTCAAAAAGTGATTAAGAAATGAGGCTCAGCTGAGCTTTATGTCCATATAGGCTGCATTAACGGCTATGAGTTTGGTGGAACACTCTCGACTCCCAGCTGCTCCACTCATGAGCTGACCGGAAAAACGTTGGTTCCTGCAGTCTACTTGCAAGGAGCAGCTGTCCGGAGTGCATATGGGCAATCTCACAATCTCTCCTTTTTCCTGAGAGACTGAAAGGGCCAGAATTCACCTTCTGGTCGCTGATCTCTGACGCAATGCCATCCCTGCTCCTTTGAGGATGTTCAGCTCGCCATGTCCTCACCGGAAGTGCCCCCTAATTGTATGATTCTTGTAACCTGTTTCTTTGTTTCGTTTCAGGTGCTGTGGCCACTTTCTGCACTAAGGATGAACATTCAGTTCTTCTAAAGCAGTATCTCTGACTATTTGCTCCATACACATGCACACCCACAATACAATGACCAGTTCTCAGGAGCTCTTGAGCTGGTCTCCCTCTACAACAATTATCAACAAGAGTCTCAATGAAGACAAAAGTTTCAGTGGGATGCATGGGGAATGTATACCCTCTGGTGTCCATCCTTCATCTGAGGTTATAGAAGATGGACGAGAAAGGGGCTTACCTCACAACAATGCATCAGACAATATAAATAGCCCAGTGGCCACAACAGTATTAACCAGCGTAAGTGAGGATTCCAGGGACCAATTTGAAAATAGTGTGCTGCAGTTAACTGAACAAGATGAATTAGAAACTACTGTTCATCAGGGCAATGGTGACAGTATAAGTGGAGAGAACAACCACAGAACTGAAGATATCAAAATCCAGTTCAATAGATCAGGAAGTGGAAATGGTGGATTTCTTGAAGGACTTTTTGGCTGTTTAAAGCCAGTATGGAACATTATAGGGAAGGCTTACTCTACTGACTATAAACTACAACAACAAGGTAAATTCTGCTAATAAAACTGTACCTTTCATTATTCCCCCTTCTCCTGCCCAAAAAACAAAGTTTCATGGCAAAAGGATGATGTTCTCTAGGGTTCTATTAATTTGCAGACACTTTAAAACTCAAAATTATGAAAAGAAGTATGTGTCATTTTATATTTATATGCGATATTATATATTTATATGCAATTTTATATTTAGAAGTCTCCAGGACCAGCAGATATTCTTGTCTCTGATACTCCTTTGTACTGGTCTAGTTATTCACTATTTGGTTTGTGTCTTTTTTGTTCTCAGTGTGCTAATAGTTGTTGGGAATCACTCCATGCAAATAATGGACTCCCCTGGGTTTGGCAAGACCATTTTTCTTATTGTTCAGATAAATTATAATGAAATAATTCATCATATCATACAAGCTTTCCTAAGTTAAATAACGAATTGTCAAAACTTCTTTTAATATAGTTAAGATAAAATAAATAGATTAGTTGAACATAAAGTAACTTCACTCAGAAATGACACTTTCTGTATTTGGTAAGAAAAGCTTAATGCACAGTTGTAATGGTATTCAAAGCAACTTTGAAATGAATGGGATTCCTTATTTTCTGGAGCCAGCTGCTTGATGCCTTTATAATCTCCTCCCTGAGTACCCAAGATAAATTAAAAATCAAGTTTTCCTTTCATTATTCACTGCCCATCTTCATTAAAATGGCTGGGTCTTCTGTGTCCTTTTCTGAACTCCAACTACTTTATGGAGGACAGGTTACGGAGATTCAGTGCACACTATGTTGGACATTGCATTCCTCATAAATACTCAGGAAAAGATTTCCTATTGCAGTTGACCATGGTGACTAAGAAATTCCCTCTGACACAGATGAAATGACTGTCACAAATGCTAAATTCTAAGTTGTACTCCATTGTCCTAACCAAACTCCAAAATCAAAATTACTTTTTGAAGATTTAACTGGATTTCAGTCACTGTACATAAAATTGATAGGACTTCTTAGTTAGGATATTCTTCTGATTCAGACTTTGTGGTTTGGGGGAAGAAGAGAGACTCTTGATTTCTATCTAATAAGCCTAGCAGTTAATGGATGTACTAATGCAGAAAGGAGGTGCTTTTAAAAATATTTATTTATTTATTTATTAATTATGTCTTTGCAGGGCTTATAGGCCACTCCAATTAAGTGATTCTGAGTGGCATAAAAACTCCCCAGATCCATTATATGGGATTAAAACAGACAAATAAATTACCACATTTTAGAACTCAACCATACATTTATTGTTATGTAGGAAGCGAAATCTTCTGCAGATGCATATATTTTGCATGTTCTTTAAGTTCAAAAGGCCTGCAAGCTACCAAGATACTAGATGATCTATTATTTTGTTGTTTGTCTTTAGGCAGTTGTTTGCAATTATAATAACCTTGCTTGTTTATTATCAGATACATGGGAGGTTCCTTTTGAGGAGATATCTGAGTTGCAGTGGTTGGGCAGTGGAGCACAAGGAGCTGTTTTCTTAGGCAAATTTCGAACAGAGGAAGTGGCCATCAAGAAAGTGAGAGAGCAGAGTGAAACTGATATCAAGCACCTGAGGAAGCTGAAACATCCAAACATCATTGCTTTCAAGTAGGTTGTGCATGGATCATTCTGATTCTAGGACTACCTTTTCAAACTCATGCTGTAAGTCTTCATATCTGGCTCAGAGGCATTCAGATTACAGTACTGAAGTTTCCTTTTATCTTAATTTTAGTTCTTAGTGGAAAAAAGTTTTATCTGATAATACAATAGAATTATTACTTTTGTTGTAAGTTGATTTTGGGGATACTGAGAAAGTAGATTGTAATAGCATATGCATATGTTCTTTCAATTGAATAATCTTCTGTTATTGGTGAAAAGAGCAAGGATAGTGAAATCTTTTACAGCAAGATTGTAGTTGCTTCCCCACTGTATAAATAATAGTCACTACCAAGAGTATTAATCATGAATAGAAATGCAGAAAGCTTTTTGAAATGGGAATGTCCCAACCTTGAAACAGACTATTCAAACCTCAGCAAAAGTGTTCTAATGCTGTTGAAACAATTCTTAAGTGTTCCAATATTGATATGATCCATTTTAACTTTTGAAACATTTTGCATACTTCTATTCAGGAACAATAATAAATGTCTATGTTCTTAGGAAATCTTTGGATATTTCATTATAATGAACTTAATATTTTTTCTTCCTATCTTCACTTCATGAAAATTTCATCGCTGAGCATGAAAAAGGCTTTTACAAGTATGCAGTCAGTACAATTTCATGGATTTCAAGGATGTATGTAATCTGTGCACACAGGAAATCATTTTCTGTTTACTGTTTCATTTTTGGTATACACTAGGTCTAAATTTGACCAAATGGCAAGTAAGGAATAGTGGTTTCTTAGGAAATAAGCTTAGTAATAACATCCTTTTAAGATCTTACCATCCTCTGGATTTTTTCTATTTATTATGATACTGTATTTTAATGATTTATAGGTTTTTTAATTTTAATATTTTATTGTAAACCGCCCAGAGTCTACTGCGGTAGAGATGGGCGGTGATAAATTTGATTAATAAACAAACAAACAAACAAACAAACAAATGCTTCTGATTGTTTTGGAGAAATGTGAATGAGAAACTTGTCTCTACTGGCTTCTTTCTTAACTCCCCACTGCTTTGATTTTGATTTTTTAAAGTATCTATGGTTCTTTGTTTTTCATCCTAGGGGCGTTTGCACACAGGCACCCTGCTACTGTATAATAATGGAATACTGTGCACATGGACAGTTGTATGAAGTGTTGCGAGCAGGTAGAAAGATAACACCTCGTTTGCTTGTAGACTGGTCCACTGGAATTGCTAGTGGAATGAATTATTTACACCTCCATAAAATTATCCACAGAGATCTCAAGTCACCCAAGTGAGTAGACAGAGTTTATAAGTTATGAGGAGATAAAAGAAATTGAACCTAAAGTAAGGGTTGAATTACTATGAATCTCACATGTGATTCCCTGTGTATTTTATTCTTTTCAGTGTATTAGTTACCCACAATGATACAATGAAAATTTCTGATTTTGGTACTTCTAAAGAACTCAGCGATAAAAGTACAAAAATGTCCTTTGCAGGAACTGTAGCTTGGATGGCCCCAGAAGTAATTCGTAATGAACCTGTTTCTGAAAAAGTGGATATATGGCAAGTAATACTATTATAACTACTCATTTATTTAAGTGTTTCTATTAAAAAGTTGTTACTTGTGTTTCCATGATTTGCAGTTGCTGGCAGATTTTATTTTTATTAATCTTTTTCTTTTATAAATATTTTTTTCTATACTGTGGTTTCTGCAAAATATTTCTGCTTTCAGAGATCTGACATTTATCGTAACAATTTATTTCTATACATGTGAATTTAAACTGGCAGGTCCTTAGGGTTTTATTGCTTTTATTGTATTTGAGCCTGCTTTTAGGTGATGTTTTAATGTTGTAACTACTTTGCTGGTTACTGACCGTAAATAAAATTTCAACAGTTTTACTGATTTTTATCTTGTTTTTCCCTATTTTTATTAGGTCATTTGGGGTGGTTTTGTGGGAGCTTCTCACTGGAGAAATTCCATACAAAGATGTAGATTCTTCAGCCATCATCTGGGGTGTAGGTAGTAATAGTTTGCATCTTCCTGTACCCTCCACTTGTCCAGATGGATTCAAGATCCTTATGAAGCAAACATGGTAAAAATTGTATTCAATTGTTATTGCACTTCCTTCTACTGTACCTTAATATAGATAGAAATTGAGAATGAGATTTCAGATTGGAAGTAAAATGGATTATTTACTATATGCTATCTGTTCTTACATAAATGACAACAATGTAATTTTAAATAATTTGTTGGCTTGATAAAACAGATGTTTAAAGAATGAGTATTGATATGAATGCATTATAAATTGCCACATGTAATGAGATAATAATAATTTATTTCAATTTTCCGGATTTCTTCTGTGATCAATTTCTGTGATTTCTTTTGGATCTATAGTCAATAATCAGTTAAGTGTCATTGAATCAGGCCCAATGCTTAGTAACTGTATGGACAAATGGCTGCTATTTTAGCTGTCTCTAGTCACAGTTCATAGCTCTTTTAAGAACATTCCAGTGATCTCCTTCATCCTGGCTATTCAACTTATTCACTGTCTTTCCCTTCTATTTCCTTCAGTTTTGCCATGTATAATTGTTGTTTTTTTCTAGTCCATCATTTGCTCATTTGCATGCCCAATATATGTGAGTTTTTGCTTGTTGATCATTGTTTTAAGGAACTAGTCAGTCTTCATTTCATCCAAGACTCCTTTGTTCTTTTGCAGTCTGTGATAATTTACCATCTCCAAAACCATTGTTCAGTGAAATCTATTTTCTTTCTCTCTCTCGTGTGTCTTGTTCTCAAAACCATACATTACTGTTGGAAAGACCATTACTTTAAATATTCCAATGTTTCTAGCAGAAATACTGTAATCTTTCATGATTTTGTCTTAAGTTTGTTATTGCCTTTCTCTCTAGGATTTCTCTCGTCTTTATTGCTCCAGTTCACTGTCCATCTTTATCTATTCTTGAGCCCCCCAAATAAAACTATTTACCACCTTCATTTTTTGCCATCTGCTATGTGTTCACTAAACATATATGGTGATATTTCCTTTGTCTTCTGGTTTAATTTCAAATATTAAACATTTTCACTTTCCATGTTTACTTTCATAATGAGATCTTCTGAGTTGTACTTTCTTTCAGATAACAAAGTCTATAGGTCTCAAATTGTTAATGTTTTGACCCACAATTTTGATTCTATCTGTTACCCCTTCCAATCCTGTCAGTCTTATATTTGCTGTATTAGTTGATATGGGGATAATATGCATCTTTGTTTCATTCCCTTCCCTATTCTAAACAACCATGTTTCTCCAAACTTACAGTAGCTTCTTGTTCATTGTAACTTTTCCTCAGAAGAATAATCAGATTCTGGCACCCCATTAACTTCAGTAAATTCCAGATTCTGGCATAATGTACACAATTAAAGGCCTTGCTGTAGTAAAGGTAAACCTTCTTCTTAAGTTCTCATGTTCTCTCCATTATCTATCATATTAGGTCTCTGCTCTAATATCCCTCTGTCTGTTCTGAAATCTGCCTGTTCATCTGCTGTTTCTCTCCCCATGTTTGGCTCCATTATTCTTCATAAGATATTAAACAAAACTTTGCTTATGTGAGGAAATAGTGCAGTGGTTCAGTAATTTGCATATACTCTTCCATTTCCCTTCTTCAGTAGAGATATACATTAATCTTTTCCAACCTCTAGACCAAAATTGTTGATATAAAGCTGTCAACATACTAACAACCCCTTCTTGTGCAGCTTTCAGTGGTTCAAGAGGTATTTGATCTGTACCTCGCATTGATCTGTTGCCTCTGGTACATCACTTTGTAATCTCATTTGGCTCATTCGTTGTTATCCTGTTTTTCCCCTGGCTATCATGTTTTGAACTTCACTTAGATCTTTTCCTCTTTGAAATTTTGGGATTCTTTTTTCCTGCTTTGATTTTCGCAATGACTCATGTTTCTTCTTGAGGTTTTCAGATTTTCTTGCATACATTAAATATACTGAATCAATTACTTACACTGATCTTACATTTTGACTATATGTCCAGTGGGTCATTTAATTTTTTAAGTTAACCCATATATTTGAAACTAATAATCTGTGTTATGTTCTACAATCTGCACATGGAAATATCCTGGTTGACTCTATAGCACTTCTCCAATATGTAGTGTGTTCTATTCTGTTGTTGTCCATTCAGTGATGTCTAGGTGTAGAGTCTGCATTTATGTTGCTTGAAGTAAGAATTAGCTATGAACAAAAAATACTATAAATACTGAGGTATTAGTTTGGCATAGAAAACATAAAAATGCTAAAAGAATACAGGAGATGCTAAGTCAACCTTCAATGAAAAAAAATCAAAAGAGGCTGATGCTAATTTACTGGATGGTCTCCCTTTTCTTTCATTTGGCAGGCAAAGCAAGCCACGGAATCGGCCTTCTTTTCGACAGACACTTATGCACCTTGACATAGCATCTGCTGATGTGTTGGCCACCCCTCAGGAGACTTATTTCAAGTCTCAGGTAATTCAATAAATATTGATAACAACAGACTCAGTTTGACAGCTTGTCATAAAAGCTTTAGAATAGACTGCTAGAGCAGGCCAAGGTCCATTTTAATTCAGTGTTTTGTCTCTCACAGTAGCCAACCAGGTGCCTCTGGAGTGCTCATAAGCAGGAGACGGAGATATACCTTTCTCCTATTACTGATCTCTTGCAACTGGTATTTGGAGAGTTGCTGCTTCTATCTTGAATGTAACATTGACTCTTCAAGACTAACAGTGCTTGACAGATCTATTTTCTAGGTCTGTGTTAGTAACCCTCATCATGTCTAATGCTAATGATATGAACCTGTAAATTCCACAAGTTAATTATGCACTGGGTGAAGTAGTGCTTTCTTTTCTTTCAGTCAGCTTCATTGGGTTCTTTCATCCCCCAAGAATTAGGTTGCTTCTTCTCAGAACATCTTCCTTATACTTGAAATGATGTACTCCTTCTCCAAGGCCCTTGTTCTCCCTCACACAAAAGAAGCTGTCATCCTGGGAAAATACAAAGTTCTCATATTCCAGAAGATCTTGACTACATATCACTCTGTCTTTCTAAGCATCTTCAGTTCAGCCACCTTGGTTTCAAGGGGACAGACTTATTCCCTGAGAGCCAGGAACTGATTGCATAAACCCATGATTTATATCCAACAGGCAGATAGTTTTACTTTTGACAGTCTATACAGTAAACTGGAAAGTATCTTCTGTCCTGCAGGCTTTGTACCTCCATACTAGTTATTGCTGGAAAGTTTGGTTTTCTTCTTGAATAATCATTTGAGATAAAAGTTAGTTGCTATGTTATATGTTTACAGACTTTGGATTCCTGGCTTTGGCATACAAACACAGCATTTGTCTTGATGCTTAGTTTGTGAGAAGTCAGTGTGTTCCTCCTTTGCTAAACTCAGCCAGAAAAAGCTCAAGCCTCACCTGATTAGCAAAACAGCCCTCCTTAAATGAAGCTGGTCAGCTTTACAAGCTAATAAGCTCTCTTGCAAACATCTCTTGTTTCTGTTTGCTCTCCTGTTCATTTGGTCTGGTTGCATGCTCCCAACTGCCTCTCCAATTTTCAGAGTACTTGCTGGGACTTGGAGTGCTGACTGGAACATGTTCTCTAATAAAGTTGGTGTACTAGGTATAGAAATTGAAAAGCAAGGCTAAAACTAAGTCTATTTAAAAGGGTACCAGAGACCAAAAACAAAACAAGTAAAAATATGCATTAGTTAATGGTGCATGGAAGAAAAGATTTTCAGTATCAGCCAGCCAGCCTCCCTCCGTCCTTCCCTCCCTCAAGATTTATAGCCTGCACCATTCCAAGCAGACTCTGGGTTGGCTACAACAGTATCAACAAAAAAGAGTACAAAATATATCATTAAAAATCGTTAAGTATCATAGGTGTTTTGGCTTGCTTTTGAAATGCCAGTGAATTCTACCATCTGTACCTCTGGGGGAGGGGTATGCCACAAATTGTGGGCCACCATTGAGAAGGCCTGCCTCCAGGTCCATAATACTCCAAGAACCTTGTAAGGAAGCCGGGGCGGGGGGTGGGTGGACTGCAATAGGCCCTCTCTTACTTTATTGTGGAAGAAGCTTACATGATCAGATGCATGATGTGAATCATTGCATGTAGCTGAACTGAAATGGTTGACAATAGGGGGAAAAGTAAGATAATACAAATCAACCATTAATTAATAGGAGATGCTAGAAATCTCTGTTATAAAGACATTACATTTAAAATGCATGTTGATCACATATTTGGAATTTTCTAATTGGATATTGGAATGTTGGATAGCAGTCTAGGCTCAGTAATGCTGGTCAAAGACATGAGGTGCAGGGATCAAACACGGTTACCTTGGTATAGTAACTAAATTACCTGTGTTGAAAGATCTATATCCATTAAAATCATGAAGTTAATTTGGGCCCTACTGGATAAGATTTTGTTTTTGTATGTACATTGCCATGTACACAAAACTTATTACAAATAGAGATGGAATGGCTTTGTGTTTTGGCAAACCCAGATTAAACTTCAGTATTATTAATGATTTTCATAATAGTTCTGTTTATACTTAAAATATTTTAATACATATTTTCTGCTTTGCCTTTTTCGCTGTTACTGCTCCAGATGGTTATTTCCAATGCATTGTTAGCTTTATAAATTCATGGAACCTTAAAAAATAATTGATATATTCTTTTGCTGTGTTCTCTTTCTTGAATTCTGTTTTGAGGATTACATAAAAATGTACATATTTTTATAATTGAAAATTTCAATTAATTCTCTGCTCCGTTTAAGAATGCAGATAGAATTCAGGAATTGTTTTTCTGCAATAATTAATATGTTTATGTTTTAATACAGCCTTTAATACAGAATTGTAGATGTGCAGTCTACAGTTTAATAAACATTTATTTCCCTGTTTTCTTGTGTTTTGCAGCTCTATGAGTAATATTAAAATCTGGTTAGTCAGAAGCAAGAAACAATTGAGAAGCATATCATTCTGAAATAACAAGCATTTTTATATGTCAGGATTATCTTATGGTATATGTCTGCCTTGCAACACATATGATGAATTTGAGCTAAATTTGGAATGATAGGTTAACCTTGGTAATTAGGTTGCTCTGACATATTGCTAAAGGACTTTCAGACTCTTGTGGGATTAAATACTGAGAAACCAGTTGAGTTTAGCTCAGCTTTCTTTCTCATGTGGTAGAGCAAGAGTACACCTTTCTTGGTGTAATTACCAAAGCTCTGAGTTATGTGGTATGACCATCTAAACATAAAATTGCTCTAACAGGCTGAATGGAGAGAAGAAGTAAAGAAGCACTTTGAAAAGATTAAAAGTGAAGGAACTTGTATACACCGGTTAGATGAAGAACTTATTCGTCGTAGAAGAGAAGAACTCAGGTCTGTTCTTCTTTAAGAGGTTAAGGCGATTACTGGTTTAGATTAAGAATCCATCTACTTTAGCATACCTTTCCCAACAGGGGCCAGCTAGTCATATCTGGGAATTCCAAAAGGAGCGCATGAAGGAAACAGCTCTCTTTCTAGCAGTAATTTCAAATATATAACTCCTGAACCTGGGAGATGCATTTAATTATCATAACTGTCTGTTGATAAAGATAACCTCCCTAAATTGTGTAATCCACACTTTCCAAACCAGTCTCTTCCAGATGTGTTGGGATTATACTTCCTTAATTTCTGAAGGAGCATTAGGTACAGGTAGTCCTCACTAAATGACCATTCATTTAGTGACAGTTCAGACTTACAATGGTGCTGAAAAAATCGACTTACAACTGGTGCTCACACTTACAACTGTCACAGTGTCCCCATGGTCATGTGATCATGATTTGGGCGCTTCGGAACCGGTTCACATTTATGACTGTCGCAGTGTCCTGTGGTCACATGATCGCCATTTTCAACCTTCCTGGATGGCTTCTGGCAAGCAAAATCAATGGGGAACCATGTGATTCACTTAACAACCACGTGGTTTGATTAACAACCATGGTGATTCGCTTAATGACTGCCACAGAAAAGGTTGTAAAATTGGGTCGGAATCACTTAATGACCGCTTTGCTTAGCAACCAAAATTCTGGTCTCAATTGTGGTTGTTAAGCGAGGACTATCTGTATGTTCCCAGCCTTGAGTTATTTATAAAAATAATAAAGGCAGGATAATATAAGGCAGGATAATATATATCTGGAGACTGCCAGGTTGGGAAAGGTTGATTCACTCTGTTTTTATCAAGGGTATATTGTGTGAAAAAGTACTGAGTTTTTATCAGTTTTGAACCATAGGCTAATTGCTTTCACTAAGTGGACTTGAATTCTCATATTTTGGCAAAGAGACCAAGTACTATTATCTATTTCTAAATAAACCATTTTTTTGTTTTGATAACACCGAAATGTTTTCATAACTTTTGTCTGTTTTAAAAGTTATATTAGACATGTTTGGGAATAATGTTGCATAAGAATATGCTGTTGGTCATGAGATGAGGTGGTGCAGCTGAGACTGTCTGCTCTTTCCTTTTCATAGGCATGCCTTGGACATTCGTGAACATTACGAAAGAAAACTTGAAAGAGCCAATAATCTGTACATGGAACTCAGTGCCATCATGTTACAGCTGGAGGTTCGAGAAAAAGAGCTCCTCAAGTATGTATATCCACCTATATGTATAGTCTATGTAAGATTGTTTTCATAAGAATTCTGTTTTTAAGAGAAACATAATTTCCCTACCAAGTGTAATTGACTCCAAAATTAATTTTCCTTTGACTAAAAGAAGATTAAGAACTTTATTTTTTATTTTACATACAGACGGGAACAAGCTGTGGAAAAAAAGTATCCTGGAACTTACAAGCGTCATCCTGTCCGACCAATAATCCATGCTAATGCAATGGAAAAATTGATGAAGAGAAGAGGAATTTCCCACAAATCTGGGGGGCAGACTAAACGGTGAGGCAAATAATCATAGTATATTCAAGATTTCCTGAATTTCTTGAATTCTTTGGAATACCAATTTCTGATCACTGAAGTGGTGCTGACTTGTGTGCAATAAATTAGATAGTAATATATGAATGTGTGTGTAGTTTGCTACCTAATTGCTTTGAAAAGAACTTAATAGCCACAAATGGATATGTTATATCATAATTATTTTAAGATGCCTCGAAGCTTTGACAATAAGGTATGTTATAAATTTAGAAAATAAACAAATTTTATTTATTTATTTAGAACATTTATATGGCTGCTCAACACAGACAACATGACTCTGGTTGGTATACAAAATCATTAAACAAAAATACAAAAGAAAAATAGCATATACCACCAAAACAAACTAAAATAATTAAATGGCAATCAGGACTAAAATATACTGTGTATCATCAATTGGGATCTCTCCTTATCCTGAACCAAGTACCTGGGCAAAGAGCCAGGTCTTAATTGCTTTTCTAAAGGCTGCATGGTTGGAGCCAACCAACTGAATATCAGGGTGGATGTGAGGAAATCATTCCAAAGGACAAGGGCCACTACCAAGAAGGCATGCCTCCTCAGTCCCACAAGGTGACCTTATTTCACTGAAGGGACCTGGAATGTGCTCTCCCTGTCAAAGCATGTGGGATGGTTAGATACCCTTGGGAAAAGGCAATCCCTCAAATAACCCGGTCCTATGCCATGCAGAGCTTTATATCAGAACTAGCATCTTGAATTTCACCTGGAAGCCTAGAGAAAGCCAGTACAGCATGAGGAATGCCCATAACTATCCATGCTGATGCATTCCGCACCACTTGAAGTTTCCAGATGGTGCTCAAGGCAGCTCCATGTAGAGTGCATTGCAATAATCCAAGGTGTAAGTGACTGTGAGTAGGTTCCTCTCAATCCAGGAATGGATGCAATTGGCACACAAGACGAAGTTGTGCAGGGGCCCCCTTCACATAGTTGCTACTTGCTCCTCAACCAGGATCTGTTGAGTCCAAGAGGACTCCCCCCAAATTGCACAGTAAATCCAAGCAAGGTAGTGCAACCACACTCAGATTCAAATATGAAATCTCTCCACTTCCAAGACCCATGGGGCCCCAAACCCACAGCCACTTGGACTTGGTAGGATTGAACCAAAGCCTGTTTTTCCCATCTAGTCCCCCACAGTCTCCACACATTGGAACACAACAGCTTACTTTGGGCAGTCAGGGACAGAGTGATACAGTTGAGTATCATCAGCATACTGATGCTGCTGCATCCCTGTGCTGTTGGATGATCTCTCCCAGCAGTTTCATGGGGAGGGGAGAGTCCTGAGGCACCCCACAAAGGACAGATCTAGGGCTAGACACCCCCCACCCCACCTCACCAACTGGAACCAGCCCTGGAGAAAGGAGAACTACCACAAAAGAGTTTTCCCCACTTCCAATCCCCTAAGCCAGTCCAGGATGATACTATGTTTGATGGTATCAAAGGCTTCTAAGAGTTCAAGGATGGCCAGGGTGGATGCAAAAATATGACTGACTGACAAAGAGTGTTACAATTCCTGCTGAATTGATATTTTAGCACAGATAATGTATATAGGTAAAAGGTAAAGGTTTTCCCCTGCACAGTCGTGTCTGACTCTAGGGGGCGGTGCTCATCTCCGTTTCTTAGCCTAAGAGCCAGCGCTGTCCGAAGACGCTTCTGCGGTCATGTGGCTGGCATGACGTGCGCGGAACGCTGTTACCTTACCACCGAAGTGGTACCTATTTATCTACTTGCATTTGCATGCTTTCAAATTGCTAGGTTGGCAAGAGCTGGGGCGAGTGCGGGAGCTCACTCCGTCATGCGGCGCTTGGGTCTCGAACTGCCGACCTTCCGATCGACAAGCCTGGCATCTTAACCACTGAGCCATTGCGCCCCTAATGTATATATCAGGCTACAAAAAAACAGCTATTTCTCTGTACTCAACTTTCTCAAGTAGCAGCCTGCTATAGTACATAGTGAACTGGGAAAGAAATTTCAGAGGTAGCTTGTGTTATGAAACTAGGTTTGTTTTTCTTTTTTCTTAAGGCAATAATCTTACTAGATGTGCACTATCTTTGGTTGCATTCCCCCTCCAATTCCTAGTCCTTATGTTGTTATTGTGCTCTTTATTTTATTTATTTATTTAATTTATCCCCGCCCATCTCCCCGAATAGGGGACTCTTTCCTACATGATATTCATAATTTTGTTTTTAATTAAATGTTTGCAACTTATAATATAGTTTCCTTTATGATAAACATATAAGTAGGCACAGTGACAGTAATAATGAAGCCACAGGCCTCCTTAGCAAATCAAAATTGTATTAAAATGATGACAGCCATAGTGATACCATGATGCAAACTCCATCCTTACATACTTGTGTCGGATGTCTGATGCAAGTTGTAACTAGTGGTTTTTGCATCATGATGCAAATTTTGACACTTCCCCCCATAGATTCCTATGAATAAAAACAAATATATATTATAGGTAGTCCTCACTTACCAACAGGCAACTCTTTCGCTAAATGACATGGTCATAAGGTGAAAAGTCACATGACCGCATCCGACTTACGGCATCAGTTCATCAGTTATGGCTGCGGTCATTAAACGAATCACCATGGGTCATTAAGCCTGACATCACATGACTGTGATTTGTGACTTTCTGCCAGCTTCCCTATTGACATTGCTTGTCGGAAGCCAGCTGTGAAGGTTGCAAATGGCGATCACATGACACTGGGATGCTGCGACTGCTGTAAATGTGCGCCAGTTGCCATGTGCCCAAATCGTGATCATGTAACCACAGGGATGCTGTGACGGCTGCAACTTTGAGGACTGGTCATAATTCTCCTTGTCCGGCACCATTGTAACTTCAAATGGTCACTGAACGAGTGGTCGGTAAGTGAGGACTACCTGTAATTTGAATGGTTTTGCGTTCTTTTCCAGGCCTGACTTGCTGAGGTCTGATGGCATATCCAGCACTGAAGTGGCACCTAGTGGCTCTCCTCTCTCAGAGAGTCCCAAAATGACAACACTTAGTAGCAAGGGACGTTATCGCAGCAAACCACGCCACCGGCGAGGAAACAGCAAAGGCAGCTACAATGATTTTACAGGAGTCTTGAAAAATCAGCCAGCACAGGATGACTTGGGTCAGCCAAGTCACCATCATCACCACCATCCCCATCATCATGATAATTACCTTCGACTTAACATACATGGACAAGATATAGCCAGTTGTGCTAACAACCTACGATATTTTGGTCCTGCTGCTGCCCTACGCAGCCCTCTTAGTAATCATGCCCAACGGAGGATGTCTGGCTCTAGCCCTGATATTATCTCTGCTGCTATGGAAGCTGATTCAAGGAGAAATCTGGAGGTAAAGAAAGATGGAGAGAGCAAAGCTGATCACTGGGAATGTTGTAAAACAGGCACATATAGCCTCTGTCCGCAATGCAGACTGGGAGCAAATGATGCAAATCAACAACAATCACTTGATCCAGGGCTGGAACAGCCTGAAGGACCATTGTATGATTCAGTGTATGCAAAGAATAAAGAAGGTGAATTCAACAGCCACAGGTCAGTGTCTCCTCTTGGCTCCTCTCATCTTGCAAGCACTCCAGGACTGCTGGGTAAAACTCGATCCATTCCGAAGGTAAGGTCTTCAGAATTCTTGAAAGAATAAGCTTGTTTACATTTTTTCTGTTTCCTCATTCACACTGTTTTCTTAATCATGCTGTTTCAAGGTTTTATAGTTTGTGCTGAATAGAATGAAATTTAGAGACTTTTCTTCCTGAAAATTTTATATTTATGAGGCTTACTTTTTAATTGGAATCTGCATATTTGTAAGTACTTGGCAAGTAACATTGCCTTTTGCTGCCCCACAGAGTGGTGATGATTCTTCAGAAGAAGAAGAAGGAGAAGTGGATAGTGAAGTGGAATTTCCACGGAGGCAGAGGTAGAACAACCCATTTTGACCTTTTCCTAATTATTTAATCAGCGGTTCATTTAGGGAATGTTCATATTATTTAATTTCATTTCCGCATAAAGAAAACTTTGAGTCTGACATTGTTAGCTAAGTTTTTCATCCAAAGAGTTACTTGTCCATCTGTATACCAGAAATAAAATATATAGGATATAAGGATAACAACATGGTCAAATGTGTGTATTGTATTAACCAAAGATGTGTGGCTAGTAAGAGAGAGATACACCACCACTTGCTTCTTTGAGCAGCAAACTGTTAGCTGGCTGCAGGCCAAAGAGGAAATGGGCAGTTTTCCTTTGTGAACTTCTTTAGATTCATTTACCTTAAACCTTAACTTTGTCAATTCTGTACCATACCAGTACAGAATAAAGAGAGAGTATTTTGTTGTGGGATGGTTTCCAACTTATTTCAAATATTTCACAATTATTAAAAAATAGGAGTAAGACTATTATAAAACAGAATGTGCATTCTTCGTGAAGAGGAAGGGCTGTAATTAATTACATTATTATGCATAATAGTTTTGAAATTATATATAATACGTATATTTTAAGAAGGTCAGACTTGGCCTTCTACTTGCCATTTGATATTGATTATATATAATTGATATATAAAATCAATTGTGTGCAGCCTTTGAATCGAAACTAACTAACATGTTATGGATTTTCAGGCCACATCGTTGCATCAGTAGTTGCCAGTCTTATTCAACCTTTAGCTCCGAGAACCTCTCTGTATCTGATGGGGAAGAGGGCAATACCAGTGACCATTCCAACAGTCTGGATGAACTGGCTAATAGGCGGGAAGATCAGTTGGCTGAGAAGTTCGATGACATGCTGTCACAGACTCCAGAAATTCCCATTGAGATATCTACCCAGTCTGATGGACTTTCAGATAAGGAGAGTGCTGTACGCAGAGTGAAAACACAGATGTCACTTGGCAAATTATGTCCAGAGGATCATGGTTATGAGGTTAGAAACACTGTCTCTTCTCTGGTTAGGGATATTAACATTATTTAGTTGTTCTGAAACCAGGTCTGCCAACCAGCTAAGGCAGGGGTGACCTACGTGTGACCCTATATATATATTTATTTATTTATTATTCAAATTTATCCCCGCCCATCTCCAAATTAAGGGACTCTGGGCGGTTTACAGGACAGTAATTAAAATCTATATATAAAATTACAAACAATATAAAATAAGTATAATCCAGATGGATAAGATATTAGTTAAAAGGAAGGACATCAATTAAGGGATTAGCCATCTCCATGAGAGACTATCCCTTCCTCCTTCCCATGCCAGGCGGCAGAACCAGGTCTTCAGCTCTTTCCTAAAGGTCGGGAGGGAGGAGATCTGTCTCAACTCTGGGGGCAAGCTGTTCCATAAAGTGGGCGCTGTCACAGAGAAGGCCCGCCTCCTAGACCCCATCCGATGACATTCTCTAATTGATGGGGTACGTAGCAGGGCCTCTCTGGATGACCGGGTGGGGCGGGTCGATAACATGGGGATAAGGCGGTCCCTCAGGTATTCTGGTCCCATGCCATGCAGGGCTTTAAAGGTAATAACCAACACCTTGAATTGTACCTGGAAGCAAACTGGCACCCAATGCAGCTCACGGAGCAATGGTGTTACATGTGCAAATCTTGGAGCACCCAATACTGCCCGCTTGGCCGCATTCTGCACCAGCTGAAGCTTCCGAATAGTTTTCAAGGGTAGCCCCATGTAGAGCGCATTGCAATAATCTACATGGGAGATGACGAGAGCATGAGTGACTGTACGGAGGGCATCGCGTTCCAGGAATGGGCGTAACTGGCGCACCAACCGAAGTTGCGCAAAAGCCCTCCTAGCCACAGCTGCCACCTGCTCTTCGAGCAGGAGTCGTGAGTCTAGAAGAACCCCCAGATTCCACACCGGTTCTGAACGGGGTAGTGCTACCCCATCGAGAACCAAAGATGATAATTTCCCAGAAGACGCTAAGCCATCAATCCACAGCCACTCGGTCTTACCAGGGTTCAACTGAAGCCTGTTGTTCCCCATCCAGGCCCTCACAGCCCCCAGGCACTGGGACAGGGTGGACACTGCATCACTTACTTCACCAGGGATGGAGATATACAATTGAGTATCATCCGCATACTGATGATACCTCATCCCATGGTGTCGGATGACCTCGCCCAGCGGTTTCATGTAGATGTTGAACAGAAGAGGAGAGAGAACCGAACCCTGCGGTACCCCACACAGGAGCGAACGCGGGCTGGATCTCTCCTCCCCTATCACCACCGACTGGGAGGAAGGAGGTGAACCAGCGCAAAACTACGCCGCCCACCCCCAACTCCCTAAGTCGCCCCAAAAGGATACCATGGTCGATGGTATCGAAAGCCGCTGAGAGATCCAAGAGAGCCAGGATGGATGCACTACCTCCATCCCGCCCCCGCCAGAGGTCATCCGTAAGCGCGACCAATGCAGTCTCCGTCCCATATCCCGGCCTGAAACCTGACTGAAAAGGGTCAAGATAATCCGCTTCATCCAGGGTCCTTTGAAGTTGCAACTCCACCACTTTCTCAACCACTTTTCCCAAGAAGGGAAGGTGGGAGACTGGACGAAAGTTGTCCAGGATGGTGGGGTCCAGGGATATGCTTTTGAAATGAAACTTTTATCATCTGTCACCATTAACCATACTTGCTATGGCTTATGGGAGATAGAATTCAGCAACATCTGGAAAATTCCAGGTTGCCTGTGTTTAATTAAATCATTTTACTTGATCACCTACCTGCCTCTTAAATGATTTTATTAATGTCTTGGCTTAGATCCTAAAATAAATTAACCTTAGGAAGTTCATAGAAATAACTCCCCATTCCCTGCAGTCATTTGCAGCATGCAGAAAGCTTTTCCCGATGACCAGAGGATTTTTTTGAACATTATTGGATAGAAAGCAGGGGGATATTGGGGGGAGGGGGAAAGAAATTTTTGATTTCAACGAGTTATCACAGGATCCAAGCCTGATTATGGGCCAGTCTTCGTTACCCTTACAGCCCCTCTCTTAAACCCAGTGTTCAGGACTGACTTCGTTACCAGACACCCATGACTACACTGGTGAGGTGGGGATGAAAAACTTTCTTTTAGTGAACTTTCTCAAATTACCTGCCTTAGGATCCAAATCATTACATTTAAACAGATTTTATATTACTAAACTTTCTTTGAAGGGTTTTAATCTCTTGAAGGAATTGTAAACTATCAGTTTAAAAATCATTTTTACTAACATACCTAGATCAAATAGTTTGGGTCATTAATAATTTACTTTTTCAGGAAAACAAATCCACTACAAAAATATCCAGAAAAAAAGTAATAAAATATAATTATGAAGATAAAAAGCCAGCAGGATGGTGAGGTTAGCATATTTGTTGCACTGATTGGTAATGTAACCACTTAATAGAAATTCTGGAAATATTCTTATTGTATCGTCAAGCAACTGATGGCCTAGCACTGATTGTTTGATCAGAGTCATAGACAGCTAAGCCTTAGGTGCATAGTGAAATATCTGCCTAATGTGAAGGTTACAAATATTAAATGATGTGTTAATAACCCGGGAGTGCTGAAGTAGAGACTGTGTTCATGGTGCACAACAGTTCTAATGATATAGGGAAATTACTTATTCAATATAATTATATACCACTGCCTACAGCAAAAATTTAAAAGCAAAAGAAGCTGTCTAAGAAGCTTGAAACTTGGAAGTTACATGCAGGGCTGCCTAGATATGGGAAGCAGAGAAGTATCAATAAATAGATGAGATTCTAGTGCAAGGAGAAAGACTGTAAATTTATATAAGGCTATACAAAGAGATGGATTTTATTTAAGTCAAAACGAAGCCATATTATTGGCACAACATAAAAAGATAGCAGAATCATATTTGCTTTTAAAAGTTTGAAAGCCAGTGTAGGAGGGTTCAGATAGAGAAAGAGCAATCATTTTTGATTAGCCAAGAGGGGATGGAGTAGAAATAGGCTGTGACCATAGTAAACATGATTCCCATTGAAAAAGCCAGAGGACCACAAGAGTAATTGCATATGATAGAGGTACATACATACCATGTATGTGTATGCTGATGCTAGAAACCTCTTAAGTCAGTATGGGAGAATTGGAGGCCTTAGTTTTAAGAAAGAACATAGATATCGCAAGCAGACTATAAACCTGATGGAATGGAAAGAACCAATGAGATGTGGTCTACATTTCCTACTCTGTAGGAAAAATATGAAATGTGTCATGGAGCATTTTTTAAATACTATTTGATACACACACAAAAAGAACTCTGAAAAGTTAGATCTTTTTAAAGAATTGCTAAGATATACTAGGTCAGTGAAATAATGAATACTATTTTTCTATTAGCAAATTTGCTTAGCATAGTCTCAAGATGGAGAATGAATTCAGAGAGGGATCTGTTCTCCTGTTAGCATTCCCATGCCTTTTACCTAGTTTCTCCATTTTACAAAATGCGGTTATCTGCTCCTGAGTCTTCACTAGGAGAGGCCTTGGACTGAGGGCCTGAACCTTTGAATCTGACAGATCATCAGTGGGTGTGGGTCAGGGATCCTGAGAACTTGCTGGTTCTATAAAAGCCAGAATGGGGTCACTGGCTTCAGCAGTGCTGGAGTCTCTAACAACAGGGCTGCTGCTACCAGATGCTTCTTGCTCCACTGCTTCCCCATCCTCATCCTAGATTTCCTCCAGTGGGGTCACAACAGCCTATGATAGTATTTGTTGGCATACTCTTTGCACAAGTGGGGAACCTGGGATTCTTCAGATAAGGTTGATCTGCAGTGCACAGCAGCCCCAACCTACAAAGTCAGTAATGAGGGATCCTGGAGTTTAACATTTCTTCTTATCCTTTTTACTAAAGGGACTTGAAAGCAGGTATTTATTTTTTTTAATACATGTCTGTTCTGCTAGAAAACAAGAATGCTACATAGCTGCTGCTGTTATTATGATTATTTTATTCATTGCATAACTTGACTTTCACATTCATAATCCATTCAAAAGATGACATGTGGTATACAGTTCCTGGGATAGAATGGTAATTGCAGGTTTTGGTGCTATGTACAATTGCATTTTTCAAAGTCTTGTGTATATTCTTTAGCTTGCATGGAAGGGAACCATTTTGCCTGCTGATAAAAATATTGCATATCTGAAATGCCAATAAATAATTTGAATTGCTTCTATTGCTTTGTCATACAGAATCCTGGGGAGTTTGGAGACTCAGGTGGTGAATCTTCAGAAGACGACTGTTCTGATGCAACTGTGAGAACCAGTAAAGTCTGCAGCTCTGCAACCTTGTAATGATAAATCTCTTTTACCTTCATTGATCTGATCAACTGGCATTTTGATTCCGCTCAGAAAAAACTTTTCATTCCATCTCTGAGAAGTTGCTTCTCCACCCCATCAACTAAATGATCTGCAATAACTTGAATCTTTGGAGAAATGTTCTGTTGAATTGGTTTCTCAATGAGCATTTCAATCACGAATGGCAGGGATGTATTTTATTGAATAATTGAACTATTGTATCATATTTTTGGCATTTTAACACTTTTTACTGAGTAAGATGATCAGTATCCATAGGCAAAATAATTGGTTACAAAAATGGAGAGAAGTCTGAAACAGAATCTTTTTGAATCTTAGACAGCATATATATAGACAGGATAGGATTTGATGTTGCTACTTGGACATAGACTAGGCCATATGGCTCTGAAGGGCTGATAGTTTAAAAACACAGCAACTTAATTGATTTCAGTAAAGCAGCGCATGAGATAATCTGTGTAACCAGTGTAACTTTTTCAACAGAAAGTATTCACATTTCTGGGAAAGAGTATCTGAGATGCTGTTCCCCAGCATATGAAAATGGAAACTAATTGTTTTCACTTTTTAATTTATTGTTAGTTGATTACAGCATCTTACAACTGCATTTACAGCTTCTCTCCAGCATTTTTAATCAGCAGTATGCTACTGTGAGGACAGCAGATAAAGCATTGAAAGGTTGATGGATAGATGCACATGCTGTTTTGCTCTGTTAGCTTGCTCTCTTTATAGTTTGCCTTTTATTTGGTTCCTTCAATTAAAAACAAATGTATCAAATTAATCAAATTAATCAAATTAATGCTGAAGACCTCACAAGCCATGGAAGACACATTCTATATATCCTGAAGACTTTCCTGAAGGAAGAAACTAGAAGAGTTTCCACTACAGCTGGAACAGACTGCCACAGACTGTTCCACCTGGATGACTGAGAACCTTCATAGACATACAGCTGGAATGGTTGTGTGTGGACCAAGCTAGAGGAATAGTCCAGCCTGGGCCATACAAGTGATCTTCCACTATTTGACTAATACGGTTTTGATAGGAGAGCACTGGTCACTTATCAGGCTTGATGGAAACTTTTTAAAAATGGCAATTAGTGAGAATGTTCTTTGTGTTGGGTTTGAAGGAACCCTAAGTCGTAATTCTATTGTGGATTCTGTACTGGTATTCCTTTTTCTTTTTTGCAGTACGGTTTACCATTCATTGTCTTTCCTATAATTGAAATGTTCAAGAAGAGCAAAACAAGCAACACTAAAAATCTGGCTTTAGAATCAAAGTGTTAATCATGATCTTTCAATGCTTCCCTCCCTCATCATGTTGTCTAAAGAATGACATTGAGAAAGAAAGCCTCTTTGCAAGTGTAGCAGGATTTAAGATAGTGAGTAGCAATTGCACCCTTCACCCCATCTGCAGAATGAAAGGCAAGCATGGGTTGATATTGTGCTGCTGTTTGTTTACATTTGATTTGATATGATATGATATGATTTTTTAAAAATTAATAGCCTAGTGGCAAAATGTAGGAAAATTCTTTACTAATATTAAAGAACAGTATTGTATGAGTTAAATTATTCCATACTTTAAAAATTCTGTAGCTGGACTACATGAATCATAAATTATGTCATTATTTATTATAATTTCTGTAGGTTAATGATAGGGCTTGTACTGCAACAGGTCGGTCCTACTTCAGCTATGCTATGGCCTATAACCCAGGAGGAAAAGTAACCAAAGTGCTCTACATATAATGCAATTTAATAATCTTATATAGGCCACACTGATTTTGCTAAATTGCAGCAGTCTGTGGAAAACAAACATGGCATAGTCTGATAAAAATTGCATGTGCCATGCGTGTGAAATATGTAAGAAACAAATCACATGATGCTTCAGCATGCATTAGGTTCCCTGCTGCAGTCCATAACACTGTGAGATATTATCAGATTGACATATAAAAGAAATCAGACCTGCTCACTTGAAGTGGCATCTCCTGCTAAAATCAGAGATTCATCAAGCTTTATATCAGACAGAACCAAGTTCTGCCCGTTCTGAACAAAATTGTTTCTGGTATTCTCTGCCTATTTTCCTGAGAAGGAACTATTTTTTTAGGGGGACCTATATGCTGTTGATACCACTCTCCCCATAAACACCATTCCAATTATATATGGGCCAAACTGTGGAGGAAGACTGCTGCATCTGCCAAGTTCACAGCAGATTCCTAATTCAGACACATTATTTGGTGCTTGATCTTGGCATTTTTAAAACTGGCAGGAACAAATATCACATACAACTACATGTATTTTTCTGTTGAGGTTCACTCAATCTTTCCTAAACACTCTGGAAAACTTAACACAGTAGCACTTTATGTGTCTGCATTATGAGGATAATCTCCAAATAAAACAAGTATCTGCTTTGCAAGTAGTGTTAGCAATAAAGACACATCCACCCTATGGCTTCAGGTTGAACAGCCCATGGATAGCTATGTCCTTGGAAAAGTTTTTTTTTTTTTTTTTTAAATAGCAAAATGAGAGAATGTGTCAGGATTGACAAAATGCTGCATGCTGTTTTTTCCCCTGATACAAAGCACTTGGGATTGTTACCTCAATGCTAACTTTACCCCACTATTTCTTCTCTGAGGAGCTCCATACTAATGCCTTGCTACCTTGGACAAAGAATACAGCAGTGTAGAACTATCAACTTGGCAGGCAAAAATTATCTGGGGTCTTGGGTAAAGGGTTTTCTCGTGACCCTTTAATTGCAGGTATTGAGCCTGGAATCTTATGCATGCAAAGCATGTGTTTTACCAATAAAGTAGTTTCTCCCCAGAAGAAGTCTCTACATTAGTGGAGAATGTGTCTCATTTTAATTATCTTTGTTGTGTCTGGTAGACATTGGTTGTTTCTTTTTGGTATTTGCACTTACCCTGCATCTGCAGATGACATGCTGCACAATGTAATTCTTCCTGAGACTGTTTTATGATTCAAGAAAAAATTAGGATGAGTATCCAGTAGGGTTTTCAAGGTCTTACACTCTCCTGCTAATATATATCCTGTGTTTCTGATTACATTGAAGAAAATAAGTGTTTTAACTTGCCCATACCCAAAAAACTCTACTTATTAGGAGCACTGGTTAAGAAGCAGAATGAATTGGGGGTCCTAAGAATGTGGTGTAATACCTAGCAGCTGGTTTTAGGTGTGTCTAATATTTGTTACTAATGTTTTCAAACATTCCAAATGACTAGATCAGAGCTTTCCAAACTGTGTGTCGCGACACAAATCATCAGCGCTTCTGGGTTTTCCCGCGGCGACACAACAATGGCGGTGTGCAAAAACCTGAAAGCGGCAGCAGCGCTTCCGGGTTTTTGCGTGCTGCCGCAATGGCGGCACTTCCGGGTTTTCCCGCGGCGACACAGCGGTTCGTGTGTCGCCACGGGAAAACTTTGGAAAGCCCTGGACTAGATAATTCACTATTCCAGTTACTGAATACAATGAAAGGATTCTTCTAGATACATTTTTTCCCAAATTATACTGAAAACAGTTTGTTCAGCTGAAAACAAGTAGAAAATTAAATTTTGAAACTGAAATTTTAACCATAACAAGTGTAATCACCCCATCTTTCCCAGTTCAATTTTACTATTTATCAGTTCTAACTTCAGGGCATTCCCGAAAGCACAAATTTATTTTTTGCAAATTAAAAACGTTTTAACAAATATAATCTCACAATTGGAGAGGGATCCAAATTAAGCAGTGTTATGGCTCATGTTAAACTGACAGCTGGGCTACAAGTTATGATCACTGTGGGAATACAGTCAATACAATAAGTTCTCCTTCTACTATAAAGTTTGGTACATATACCATCTGTGATAATGTTTTGAGATACCAAGGAAGAAAGATAGCACATCATGCAATAGTTATTTTCAACAATGATGTAGCCTGGCTCTAAGCAGAGACGCTGCTTGCTGTGTTATTACAACAGTGCTGTACATGTTCTGCTTCAAGGAGGATAGAATGACTAATTTTAAACTTTGGATGTTGACAAATTCTACTTTAAATATTGGTCCAACATATATAAATAGTTGATGTTCTAGAATATGCTGGTTACATTTTTTAGGGCTTTCTCTTAAATGTGAGGATTAAACATTTTTTAATGTGGAAGCATTCTCAGGTGACTTTGGGCATTTTGAAAAGCCTGCTCTATTCTGTAGGTCCAAAAAAATAGTACTATTTTTGTTTCTGGAACAGTGCTCCACAGCACTAAATATTAAGAGATGTGATCAGAACTATGGGAACTGATACTAAGAAACAGAGAATATTAGCTCTCCTCTTTCCTAGGAAGCAAGTGTTGTGTTTACTGGAAGAAAAGGGAGCCACCATGTTGTTTCTCACATTATAGAGTTTTCATTCATAGAGCCAGCTAGCACAAGAAATGGTGCAGTCTTGTAATAGGAAAGGGAAATAGTACTGTTTTTGTATTCTTTGATAGAATCTTACAGACTACAAAGGAATAGCAGAATCTAGATTTAGTTCTTAAATGTTTCAAACCAAAAGCCATAAATCAAATCATTTCATTCAGTTTATGACACAGTATTGCCATGTGTGAATTAGTGTGAGTTTTCTTGCTGTGTTATGACTGTTCTGTGCAAGGGCATTACAATATTGTAACTACCTAATTAAGGGGTTGACAGTGGCACAGCATAAGAATAAGCAATGCAAACCAGAGATAGCTTTTGATTGAAAAGGCTTCTTTGGCATATTTTCATGACTCATATACTGTATTCTTACTTGCTGGGTCCAATATGGTACAATCGGCATGTTGGCTAATGGTTAGTGGAAATTATTACGTTTATATGTCATACAAAATTAGTTTTATCTTGTGTACTGTCTTTTTTCCCTACTTTGAGGCAAACTTGATTTTTTTTGTATTGAACAGTGTATAATAATTGGGAACAAATCTGACTATCAAATAGATGCATGGAATAAAAGCCAGTGTACCTCATCATGTGTGTACAGGCTCATATGTCAAGTGTGTTTGCAGCTTCAATTTTGAACGTAATGTATGACTCAAAGAGTATACCTGTGCATACTCAAAATGATCCTTTTTTCTTTACAGTACAGCTATAGTTTTCAAGCTGTAAGGAGGCGGTTTGCTGACCTTCTGGGGGGGGGAATGTATGACAGCATATTTTGTATAGTAAGGGCCATATAAATGCAGGCTTTGACATTTTAAACTTTCACCTCAGTTAAGTGTGTCTGTTGCTACTAAAGGACAACATGGATGTGAATATAATTCTTGTCCCTCTCTATATCCCCTCCTGTAAAGAGTATTTATTACAACATCAGCCTACTACTGCTGTCTCCTGAGGATATATTGAGAGTATCAAAATGTCAGCTTTACAACATAATATAGATTAAGCTAAAATAAGCCTTCTGCATGCCAGCCTGCTGTTTCTTGCTGAAGGAAAAGATAAGCACCTGGAAACGAAGTCCAAGCAGTGTTTTTTCTTCATTATTTGGTGTGCACAGTTGAAAGGTGGGAGCTGATGAAGGCCTGGTTATAGTGAAACATCAACATATATGCACTGTCTCATATAGCGTTACGTGAAGTCATTTCATCAAACTATACTATCTACTGTTTTCACTACCTTTCACCTGGCAAGAAGTGTTATTAAAAAAGAAAAAATAGGGTGCGTAAGACAGAACTGCTGCTCAGACTAATACAGATCAGACACTGTTCTCTCCTCAGTTACAACTTGCCACAGGGTATTTGTCAGATCAGCTTTTATTACTGTTTTCTTGGCACACAGCATGGACAAAGAATCATCAAGATTCCATCCTGAGAAGTTTGCTATGAAGACTGACATATTTAATACAGCACTCACATTTGGTTAGAGGATAGCAGAGACCCACCTCAAATAAACTAGAGGAATTTTCACAGAAAATCCAATAACTGATACAGAAATTTCTGCTTGCTTTGATTTCTGGAATGGCAAGCTTAGGTCACTGCAGACATCAGGCAAAAGGGCCCGTCTTACCTTTTTCATTAACATCTAGTCTTCAATTCTTTTCTGTAGTACAGAAAGGACCAAACAAGGCTCTTTCCTGCATTCTGAAGCTGCATTCTGACCCAGAGACAAGTTTATTATTGAGCAAGACCAAGGCCATTTTCAAATAGGAAATTCAGGGGAAAATGGCAAAACAGTAGCTGTTAACTCTTGGATTAAGAACAATGGCCACATTTGTAAGAGGATTTTCCCAACTCTGAAACATTGGACTGAACAAACAAACTAGCAATATAACAATTTCAATTATTATATTCAAAGTATGTTCTTTTCTGCTTATACGACATAATTTTGTAAGGGTAAAGATTTTGCTTTGAAAACCAAAGAATGCAATTTTCCATGGGGCATATTGCTACAAAGAAAATTATAATATTTCAACAGGTGCTTAACCTGAAGTCTTTTAGATATCTCACAGTCCACTTCATGTTACTTTATACTGGAAATCATAAAGACGACACTTATTAAACATTTTAATATTGAGAAAGACGGGAGGTAAGCCATTCCTGCATGTCTGCAGCTCCCTCTGTACCATTTTTCTTCTTTGTCATGTCCCAACAGGTGAAAAGGAAATAATAGAAAACTACATTCCTCACATTGGGAGAAAACAATTCATTTATCAGTGCCATTATTCAGTCAAATCAATATTTAGCCCAAATACTGCATTTCAACTGCTTCATGTGCTGTTCATCTAGCAAGTGATTTCAGGCTTACTTCCTCAGTGATGCTAGGATTTAAGATTAAGGTTTATAGCCTCTAATACCTTAAATCAGTTGATGCAAGTCCATTTAGTCCCAAATTCTGGCTTCTGGATAAATTGGATCACGAGTAACTTTATAAAATGGGACATACCAGTCTCAGCTTTTTTAAAAACAGTATTTTTAAAAGACTAATCTTTATACACTACCAAAAGAAGATGCCTAAGGCAGAGGTAGGAAGTCCAAAGTTCAGTGACAACAGAACTGCTGGTTCAAAATCTTTTTTTCTTTTTTTCAATTCCCGCTTAAATAGAATTCCACAGTATCTGACATCTATTTATGGGTAGCCTATTCAGTTGTATTTTCTTCCATTCAGCAAGTGAATTTTCTGTTTACTTTTGTCTAAATTGAGATGTTCCTGACTGCATTTCTTAAGAAGAGTCCCAGGAATTAATGCCATCATGGCTATAGCCAACATTTTGAATAAATTACTCCAGGAGAAAATGTTATCCAGGGAAGATATCTGTGAAAGTACTGAGCCTGTCTGGACACAGATAAAATTGTAGGGAGTCAGTCCTGTAAGAGAATTGGGAGAATTCTAAGATTAGAAAAATGTGTACATCTCACAAACTCTGGATAAGCTCTAGCCTGCAAACAGAAAAAAAGCTTGAATATGCAAATGAAGCTGAACATCAAAGAAGGAGAAAAACCATAAAAGAAATTTACAAATGTCAGTGGAGAAAATAAAGTATCTGCAAGTTTGATGTAGTAATTTTAATTTCTCTATTCATGAACAAGCTGGAATGTTCTGCTTACCTGCGTAATTATTTGTCATTTTTCTCCAGGAACAGTTTGTATAACCTGGTTTAACATCTTAAATTACATTATAAGAAATGTTCCTGATATGAGAATTGTTGAAGTTATGGCATTAACTTGGAGATACTTTTCAATTTTCACAATAAGAACCAATATATTCAACAAAAACAATCATTTTTTCCTGTTAGCGCTTTCTGACAAAATATAAGAGGACCATAGAAAAAATAAGGAAGTTCTTGCTATGTGATTTGTAAATTACTTATATATTTGCTTTTCTGAAGCTTAATAGTCCACCTCAACCTAAGCCAGTGCTTGGGTTTCCCCCAAGGTCTTAAGTGCTTTTTGGAAGGCTGGGAGGGTGGGGGCCTGCCGAACTTCAGTGGGAAGGGTATTCTATAGGGGTTGCTGTTTGCATTAGGGAAAAGCAGCTACAGCCAGGCAGAAATGCTTCCTACCCCCACTTCCCCAAGGATCAGCTCAGCTCATGCTGTTTCTCAAAAAAGCAGTAAAAGTTTACAGCTCCAGAAACTTGAGAGAAGATTCATTCTCATTCATTCATTCATTCATCCCCTCCACTCACACCATTTACTCACGAGCATCCATGCCGGCATTCCAGCTGTCTGGCTAATTGAGCCACACCCTGGTGCTTTTAGGAATGTGCTGATGTCCATAGGCAGCCTCACCCCACCCAGGTCCTTAGCTTACAAAACTGTGGTTGTGTAGGAGAAAGGAGGATAAGATGACAGCAAGCAGTCGAGGAAGCAGGAAGCGACATCTGGGAATGTACAGCTATTACAGGCAAGCAAGAAGGCCTATCAGTCAACTGCCAGGACCACAAGCTACAGTAAGCAGCCCACTGTGGTGTGATTCCTGCCTGAAGCTTGGTAGCAATCAGAAGAGGAACAACCATGCTGAGGCAGCACCTAATCCAAACAAGTACAAGAACTTTCAGAGGGAGGCAAAGGTGGTATGCCACTTTACAAACTTAAAGACTTTTATTTGTTATAAGGACTAACCATCAAATACTTATTTTCATGGCTACATCAACTTGCAAAGCCTAGGAGGGTGGAGTTAACCCAGGGCAACAGCCTATTGTTAGGAAAGGTGTGTGCTACAATTAAGTGTTTTGTACCGTTATCTTCTGCGCTGTGGTGTGTCTAGTCCTTGGAAAACAACCCTCACAACCTTTCAATTATCATGCTGCAATCTACTGTATAGCCAAAAAAATTATCCATTGAATATGAATAATAGGAAGAATGGGAAAAAGCAAGCATCTATTATCATGCAAAAGTGAAGAAAGACAAAATAATATGCTAAACAATATGGATGTAAATGTGCTTCTTTTGTTCTTACCTATGAGAACAGAGAAGAAGAACTGAGTTACATGGATGTTCAAGACTGGAGATGCAAGATTCAGAAACCAATTTGGAGTCATGGGGAACAGCCTCAGAAATAACAAGAAGAAGAACAAGGAATGTCTATTTTCTTCTACCTGTCAAAGGAACCCCCACCAAAAAAGATAAAAATCAGATATGGTCATACTGCTTTCTTCCCTGCCTGCTTTTTTCTCTCAGAGGTTGTACAGTAATACAAACAAGTTCTAGATTATATTCAATCAGGCAACTGATTGTTTATCAGCTCCTGTGTTCTTTTCAGAAACACATCCACAGCAGATTGGGGGTGTGAGAAGGATACTGTATTTCTGCTAATTCTCCTTCCCCTTTGAAATCTGAGGAGCTTGAGGAAAGACAGTGAAGGAAGGAAGAATGCCTGAGAACTGCCTTCTGCCTTTCAAAGGCAGTTCTTTTTTTGTATCTTGGACCCATCTATGACTGGAAGGAGACCTTCTGAATGTGGACAACTAGTTAGGATCTAAGACTAGATAGACATTCTCCACTGGCATAAACAGTATAAAGAAATAGCTTGCTTGTGGAGGGGTATAGTTACCATGACGTTCTTGTTTGTGTTCTGTTGGTTAGGAATAGGCCCATACTAGCAAAAAGCATCTACTTACTATAGGTCTGTGCAGCAATTTTACTGCACACTCCTTAAAGAAGTTAAAATGCATCTTTTCCTGGCTCATGTAGATAATTGCACAATCTTAGGAAAAAAGTTTGATCTAAAGAGGTGCCTACAGGGGCCACGTTTGGGCCCCCATATCCTCTGAATCATTTTTTTACCTTCTAATCTGGATTACTAATCACTTTCTAATTTGGATTGTTAAAATCTTATAAAACGATGTAACTCACTCATGAAGGAATATTTTTAAAACTTCAGTCAATGCATGTTAAATCACTAGCAGTAAACTTTTGTGAGCTAGGATTCTGGCCACAGAAGCATGGCAAGCTGCCTTCTGCCAAGCTAGATCACTGGGCCATCTAGCTTGGTATCTTGTATACTGCCTAGCAGCAGGTCTTCAAGCTTTCAGATAGGATTCTTTCCTTGCAGTGCCAGGAATTGAGTCTGGGACATTCTAGGTGCAGCGTATATACAACTGAGCTATGATTCTTATCTATTACTCAGTCTTACCATGTTTTATACTGATTAAAATTTAACTGTAATCAGCATTTTCTTACCTTCCTCTGAAGCATGGTGACTTTGTCAGGAAAATAGTACATAATGAAGTTTTTCCCAAAAATATTGGACAGTCCATAGCAACATGTAGCACCCACAGAAGTCAAAGCAGAACATAACAGAAGTCCCATCCATGGTCCAAAGAGCGCTCCAGCAAGGATGTTCTGTTAGAGCAAAACTAGATAGTGATCCATTAAGGACTTTATGAACCATAAGAATATAAGAACAGCCCTGCCTGGTTAATTCAGTGGTCCATTTAGTTCATCATTATTAATGACAGTGGTCAGCGATGTCTCTGCAAAATCCATAAACAGGGTAGAAAACACATGTTTGCTGCTCTCCAGTCACTATAATGCACAGTATTATGAACCCGAATGTCCAATTATACAACGGTCCACCAAGAACTTTTCTACTCATCCATCCATCCCAGCTAACTCAAAAGATTCTGGATGGGTTACATCAGGTTAAAATGATAAATGGAAACTTAAATAATAAATTATGATAAATGAAAAATTCAGAATTATAACAAACAACAATTATAAACCAATTCTACCCCAAGACAGAGGCCAATAGAACGTATCTTGGATTGAAGCCATGGTGAGGAGGAGGAGGAATAATGAGGAATTATTTTTATGATTCATCTGAAATCTTACTCTGTGGCAATGGATGCTAAAAAGAGGGCTTGCTTCTTTGCCTCTGTTGTTTTTTAAATAAATTTTATTAAAAGTTTTAAAGAGAACATAAAAACTAACACAAACTAATACAGAATAAAGAAAACAAAAAAGAGAAAGAGAAAAAGACAAAAGTGCAGCAAAAAAAGATAAAAAGAAACAGAAAGAAAGAGCTTCCAATTTCCTTTGCAGCAAATATAAGTATGATTACAAAGTTATCTCTTACTGTCTAATTACAAAAAAGCTCACTTTTTTCTATTATCTAATTTTTTTCTAATCATCAAAACCACAAGTCATAAGTGCATTTTCTTCTGTTTCATGCAGCTTCTTTGCCTCTGTTGTGTACGCTTAGACCAGGCTAGAATGATTAGGACTAGCACCTACTTTTTTTTAACCCTTACCACCTTCTGACAGGGAGGTGATCAGTACTTCCTTGAGTGTGGAATATGTTCCTGTTTAAAAGAGACACTTACAAAATATATACTGAAAAATATATACTGTACTCTCTCTCAGCCCAACCCAACTCATAGAGTTGTTGTGGGAAAAATAGGAGGCAGGAGTATTATGTATGTTTGCAGCATTGAGTTATATATAAAAAAGAGCAGGATGATGATGATGATGATGATGATGATGATGATTTTCATTAATACTGACATTTCAGGAAGATGGAAAATTTATTTATAAGAGTTATACAGCTGCCCATATTTGTTACCACAACCCTGGGCAGCTCACAAGGCAATAATTAGATCCGGGAAGTTGTCATCTTTGGTTCTGGGTGGGGTGGCACTACCTCGCTCGGATCCAGTGCGGAATCTGGGGGTCCTCCTGGACTCGCGACTCCTGCTCGAAGAGCAGGTGGCAGTCACGGCCAGGAGGGCCTTTGCACAGCTTCGTGTTGTGCGCCAGTTACGCCCTTTCCTGGATCAGGAGGCCCTCCGAACAGTCACTCACGCCCTTGTCATATCCCGTATAGATTACTGTAATGCGCTCTACATGGGGCTACCCCTGAAGAGTATCCGGAAGCTTCAGCTGGTGCAAAATGCTGCGGCGCGAGCAGTTATGGGTGCCATGAGATCGGCACATGTTACACCTCTGCTACGCGAGCTGCATTGGCTACCAGTTTGCTTCCGGGTCCAATTCAAGGTGTTGGTGATTACCTTTAAAGCCCTACATGGCATAGGACCAGGGTACCTGAGGGACCGTCTCGTCCCAATAACGTCGACCCGCCCCACCCGTGCATGCAGAGAGGGCATGCTTCGGACCCCCTCAACAAGAGAATTCCATCTAGCGGGGTCCAGGAGGCGTGCCTTCTCTGCGATAGCGCCCGCCTTGTGGAATATCTTGCCCCCAGAGGTGAGACTGGCCCCTTCACTCCTGGCCTTTCGGAAGGCCCTTAAGACCTGGCTCTGCCGCCGGTCCTGGGACGACAGAGGCGGCAGTGCCTCCTGGGGTTGGCTGGCCCCGTAGTGGTATGGTCCATCCTGCGGTCCCCCCTTCTTGGATTTTATGTAATTTATTATTATTATTATTCGATGTATTTTAGATACTGTTTTTGTATTTTTAAACTTTCAATTGTTGTAACCCGCCCAGAGTCCCTTGCAAGGGAGATGGGCGGGGAATAAATTGAAATAATAAATAAATAAATAAATAAATAAAATAAAAACAGCACGCACACACACACCCAAACCACAATAAAAACTTAATAAAAACTCATGGTGCCCCAGGGCAACTCTCCCACACATCAACATACCATCTTATATCCTCAAGGGATACTCACTTCCTGTGAATAGCCAAAAAATATTAACATCTCTAGAGCACTAAGGATTTGTATATGGAGTCACAATGTCCCTTAGAAAGTGTTCTATAAAACTAGTGACAAGAATATATGTGTATGGAAGGATGAATGGTATATCTAACAATACAAGTATAGGGATAATTTTTTTAGCAACATGCTGCAAAGCCAGTCTATGAGCTTGGTGGCATATATACATACCAGAAAGCTAGAGCCAGGTATGGCAAAGCTTTGTTTGTACAGGTAAGCACTGCAGAAGAGCAGAATCACATATGCATGGTGCTCTTTATTGTAGTACTGTAGGAACTCTGCAAGCTCTTGTAGTTCCTCTAGATCTGAAGGGAATTTTAACGACCTGATAAAGAAAGAACATAAGTTGCAAAATATGTTTCCATTCAAAGAAGGATCACAGGATAATTATGAGATTAGCCTTAAAGATTAACAGGTTTATTACTACATGGAGCTCTCATAAGAAAATAAATCAATTCAACCTTACGAATGTTGTAATAACGTTTTGTTTTCCTGTTGCTTAACATGCTTACAGCAGTTGTTTTTTTTTAATGAGGTTAAAAGGAAACATCACATCAAAAGTCATCTTGTTTAGTTATTCTTTTAGAAACAAAATATTAACATTTTTGTGCTCTTTTAGTTCAGACAAGACAAATGAATATGTAATAACAAAAGTATCTGCAGGACTAGAAAAGGAGGAGTATGAAAAGATAGGAGAGTGGATTTTGTGATGGAAACAAGCAGCTACAGTATAAAGATTTTGGAAGTATACAATCACTGAAATACATTTGCTCAAGCTAGTAGAAAATCAAGCAATAGGTAATGTTAAATTTTATAAACTTGAAAATTGACCAAAATTCCAGTTGAAGTTGCCCTATTAATGCTGGCAATAAAGACCAGAATTTCCAATGGTCGTTCATAACTATCTTTTTTTTCTCTCTCTCTCCCTGCATCCTTCACTAAAAAGCTAAAACTTTGTCTCCAAGCTAATCTAAACAACTTATTTAACACCCTTACTACAATTTAAATGTAAAAAAAAAGCATTTGTCAGGTCCATGCGACAAAGGTCTCAGTTGTGTCATTAAACTATGTGCTCTTCCTTTAATTATGGCCACACAGTTAGTCATGCCATATATTAATTTTTTTCATTTCAAAAAGCCCTAATACTCGTAACAGCTCTACTGGATCAGGCCAAGGTCCATCTTAGCCCAGCATTTTCTTTCTTACAGTGGCCAATTAGATGCCTTCTGGTGTGCTTGGAAGCAGGAGATAGTTCTCTCACACTAATGCTCCCCTACCACTAGGATATGTAGGCATGCTGCCCCCAACCTGGACATAACATCTTTATGACTAACAGCTTTTGATAGAACCGTTCTCCATCAATCTATCTAGAACCCAGTTAAAAACATCCAAGTTAATAGCCATCACATGTCTTGTGCTAATGAATTCTACAGGTAAATTATATGTTGTTTGAAGAATTTCTCCCTTTGGTCTATTTTAAATATCCATCCAATCAGTTTAATTCAATGACCCCTAGTATTTTAAGGGGAAAAAAAACTTCTCCAGTTCAACAATCCCAAATATTCTAGTATTTTCTCTAGGAAAGTGGCTCAACCCCGATCCTTTGTATTTGGATTCTTCAATTAAACAATGCCATCTATCGGACCCCCGAAACATGCCTTCTTTGTAGCAGTGCCTGCTCTCTGGAATGAGGTTCCCCCCGAGATTCGAATAGCCCCCACCTTACTGGTGTTTCAAAGGGCCCTGAAGATGTGGCTCTTCCCCAGGCCTTTGGCAAGTGTGATTGAAGCTCCCTTTTCTTCTTTTTTTGTTCCTATCTAGGTTAGTTATCTTTGCCATCTTTCCTCTTTTTTGTTTAATGTTGTTTTAACTTTTTTAAACATTTTGTAAACTGCCCAGAGTCACTGGGAGTCGGGTAGCATATAAATTTAATAAATACATTTGTTTGCATTCTTCTGCACTTCTTCCAGGTCTTTTAATTTTTTTTAAGAGTGGCAATCAGAACTATGTACAATATTTGAGATATATCATAAATTTGTACAAGGATATAACAATCTTGGCAGTTTTATTTTCAGTCCCTTTCTAATGATCCATAGCATGGAATCTGCCTTTCTCATAGCTTCTGCCCACCAAGTCAACATCTTAATTATGCTATCCACTATGAGCTCAGTATCTTTTACCAGGTTAGTTACATGTAGCTCAATCCCCATCAGTGTATGGGTGAAGTCAGTATGTTTTGCCCCAGTGAGCCCAATTTACACTTACTTAAATGAAACTGCATTTGCCATTTGGTTGACTATTCAGTCAGTTTAAAGAGATTCTTCTGGAGCTCTTCATTTTTTTATTTTTATCTCCTTGAGTTACCTTAGAAACATTTGCCATCTTGACAAGCTCACTGCTTACTCCTGGGTCAGGATTATTTATAAATAAGTTAAAAGCACTGGTCCCTCCCAACACAGAACTCCACTTCTCATTTTCCTCCATTCAGAAAACTGTCCATTTATTCTTTTTTTAATAAGCTAAAAATCCATAAAAAAACAGATTTTCTTATCTCACATCCACTAAATTTACTTGAGCTTTTGATGAAGGGCTGTGCCAACTTTTTTTAAAAAAAATCTAGGTATTTAAATACAAAACAGGGAAATGTCTTTATGCTGTGGCTAAACACAGAGCCATTGGGGTAACGGGTGAATGTGCAATATCAAGCAAATATGCTATTAAGTTAAAACATGATAAATTAAAATACATAGTGCTATATGCAAGATGACATCAATCGAATGCAGTAAATTACAATTACATTTTATTCCACTGAGCTTTTAACATGATAGCAATAGCATAGGTTGTATTCTTTTTCACACTGCTCTGAATTTCAATTGAGGATTTAAAATGGAAAATAAGAGATTCACATTGGTTCTCAACAATCTTAGTTGAAATAAATTTCTACAATTTCAAAATTACAATCTTAATTACTACAAGATATTTGCTGATTTGGGAACTTAGAACAGAACTGCAATGAATTCTAATCTCTGGAGTACGATAGGCTACTACTTAGCTTTGACTTTGTGGTCACTGGTAGTTTGATAATGATTTAAACTAAAGTACATAAAACCTATGGAAATGGGGAAACTTAACTGATTTTCTCAGAGAAAGTGAATAAACCACCAAGATTTTTTCATTCTCACTATATTTATTGTTCTGCCGGACTTTACCTATCCCTTTTAAATTATTTAGGAAAGATGTTGGCTAGTAGTTAGATGTGCTGTTTTTATCCAGTGTTTCTATAGGGGAAGCTTGCTGTTACTAGCAGGTAGAGCAAGCAACAATAGGCATCTGAAATAATTACAGGGAAGAGATGGTGTGCTTCTAAACCTAATTCTTATTGTGCAATCACTCTTCTCCCATGGAATGTTATGGAACCAGATGACATCATCTTCGATCTGTAACCTTTTCCACAGAAAATATGTAAAGGAGGTAAGATTCATTAGCAGTGAAATACTTATTTGACGTCTCTTAAACTGTAATACTAGGGGCCATCCTTGCTGGATAAATCAAACTAAGATACCTTAAAGTTGAAGAGACTGTGGCAAAAGCATTTTGGAATCAGCTTAGAGGAAGTCTGTTGCCTACAAACACAAGGCAGAAGCATATATCGTGCTGCAATCACTCTATCACCTTTCTACAAACAACAGTGTCTTTCAACGCACTCGAAGGTCGGGTAATTTATCAGATACTCGACAGGGCCGTCAAATCACTGCAGATAAAGGCGCTATTGCGATTGGGTTTCATAACAACTTCGGAGTCCTCAGCAGCAGCTGCACATGTCTGAGACCGCGCCTGCGAACATTTCGGTGGCGATGTATTTTCCAGTCGGCTCACACTGTCATCAGGCACTATCAGCAAAAATCCAGACTCTCGGCTTTTGAAACAGGAGACTGAGATTCATCGTGAGCCGAGAGACCTCGCAGAACTCAACCGCCGGCTGCCGCTAAAGCAAGACCCGCTTGCTCTCTTCCGTGCGGTTCGGGACGCGAGTGGCCGGCATCTGAATCCGAAGAGACGGCCAATTCCCAGCTGCTGCTCCATCCAGCCACAACGACCCCGAAATAAAAAGGGGACAGCCAACTCACCCGCTTCCCGCGCGCGGCCCTCCAGGTAGCCGAGCAGATAGCAAATAAAGGCCCGACGTGGCCGCTCCCAGGACCAGCAAGAACCCCACCAACGACCGCATCGCCGGCGCTCATAAGGGACACCGGGAGGAACAGAAGAGAAGCAGGAACTAAAGGCAACGGCCGATGAACTAAGTACTCGCACTCTGGCGAGTCACACATTATCTCCTTCCTTCCGTGGATTAAATAAATGGCGAAACTTCCTGTACAAAGGATACATACAGAAGCTCGGTCGGCTCTATCACTATTCTTTACGGCAGTGTTTCTCAACCTCAACAACTTTAAGATGTGTGGACTTCAACCCCCAGAATTAAAGCTGCTGAGGTTGAGAAACACTGCTTTACTGCGTCGCTGTTTCGATATCTTTATAGTGAGAATAATTTACTGTAATCCAACAGGGTATTAAAGCCTGAGGTGTCGTATTCTACCTGTGTTCACCTTGTTAGTTTCTCGCCCAGACACATATAGCTGCACCTGGGCTAATATCGGGAAAAGTTTTTAGTTTTATTGCTGTTGATTTTATACTGTTTCATTTTATTGGTTGTAGGCCACCCATTTGTGAATGAATGTGAGCAGGGTCGGACCTGCTTAACCTATGGTTCCTCTCAGCGTTAGGGTTGCCGAAAAGAATAAGACACCTAAATACATGGATTATGTTAAGCCATGGTTTAATCATGACATTTCAAATAATAGCTTAATGCACATAGCCTCCTAAACCACAAATCACAGTTTGGAAGCCACGATGAGTTATATTCAACCAGAATGCGGTTTGGTTTGGCCTAGCAAGTCATGTTGAGGGTGCCTGATTGCTTGTCTGAGGTAAGCGAAGTAAACTGAAACGACTTGAAGTTCCGCCCGAACTGCCAGAACTAGGCCAGTCGTGGATCAAGCTGCCTCAACTGTGCGGACCGAGGGGAACGATTAAAAAAGGCCTCTCTTCATCTCGGTGGTAGGAAGAGGGTTTCGCTATTGAGTACGCGCCGGTCTGTGATTTGTGACGTATTTCCGGTCCGGCCGTGGAGGCTGAGGCCTATGTTCAAATGGATCTCTGAGACTGTGCGCTCTTGGTTATTCTCCCCTTCCTCTTGTCACCGGGATGTGGAGCCTTCCTTCCCTCGACCGCGGAAGAGACGGTATAACAGGTGAGAGTGCGAAATCACCCCAGGGCTGTAGGCTAGTCTCGGCAATCGAAAAGCTTCCCGGAAAGACGCAAGGGCAAAATGTTTGGTGTGAGTCGAGAAAGACTTAACGTAAGGATCTGAGCGCCTGGATGGTAGCCCGAGCTAGAGTTGAAGTGGGCGTCACATCAGCTCTTTTCAGTCTTGACTTCCCAGGTCTTCCCTTTCTCTCGACCCATTCACTTTTCTTCATATATTTGTTTTGCAATTAGATCCTTTTTTATTACCTCTCCATAAATAGGTTCGGAGAATGGGAAAATTCTGGCTGGATGATGAGGTCCCCAAACAGAGAGTCTGGTAGCACCTTTTCCAGCTAAAAATTTTATTAAAAGGCATAAGAGTTTATGAGCTGCAGGTCACTCCATCAGATGCATAGAGTTACTAAACTGAGGTAAAATTTAAATTAGGATGAAGTTTGGGGGGGAGGAGGGGAAGACAGGATGTTTATGCGGATGCAGGATACATATGAGAGAGATTAGGACAAAGTAGTATCAGCGTTTCAACTCGGAGGATGTTATTGCAGATTTCAAAGCAACAATTTTGGAAAAACGAATTCTTAATGTGATTTAAGCATACATATAATTATTTTTCTGCAGAGTACAAATGTATTATTTTAGATTATATAATTAATTATTATAGATCATATAATGTCCGTTATTGATGTAGAGATTTTTTTAAAAAAATAATTAGCATTTAATTTATAGTTATGTGAACCAATATTTAGTCAGTACTACTGTTCCTTAAACAGATTTATTTTTTTTCTCCTTAGTTCTCAGTCATATGTAGGAGGGCCTGATCAGGAGCAAGCAAAAAGGCAAAAACTTGGTAATGCCTACTCAGTCACTTCTTGTGGTGTTTGTTTTATTTGGGGGTAGGTTGTTTTGAAGAATAATTCTTGAGAACTGTCTGTCATGACTGAAGCATAACTTCATAGATATTCAAAAGGATTTTATTCTTCCTTGTCCACAGAGATTTAACATATATTTCAAGAGTAAATTGTGATAATTAGAGGATTATGAAAAATGTCTTGAACTAAAATGAATAATTTTTAACTCACCAAATTTATTCTGATGCTGCCCAACCATCCTGGAAATGTTTCAAGCTGGAAACAATGCTGTTTCAAACTTAGAACATTTCCTGAGTGCTTGGAATAGTGCTGGAACAGTTTTGGAAAGGTGAGAGCAACCAGTTTCGAATTCAAAACAAATGGTTTCAATATAAGATATTTTGTACAACCTGAGTAATAACTAAATTGTTAACATTTAAAGGCATCAGTAATGGAGGGCTGCTTTATTGCAAGTAAGAAACGTTGTTATGCAATCACAGGAAGCTGATGCATAATTTGATCGGAACATAAAGCAAATAAATAATGTCCATATAGGGAGATTGCCTTATCCTGAATATGGAAGTGGAACAGCAAGAGAATAAAATATTGAATAGCTATCAAGCAATATAATACAAAGGCATCTACTGAAGTAACATCAGATTGGAAGAGTAGGATTGGTGCAAGCAAAGCATTCCAAGAAAAGTGAGGTTAAATCTCTTTCTCTGAATGTGAACAGCAGGACTTATAAAACTTGTCTTTTTAGAAAAACACAAGCATGTTCTAAAACCACACAAGTATCTACTGGTACAAATCCTTACTGAAGGACTTTAACAATAAGCAGCAGCATCCATTGCTCATGGTTTAATTTTATAATGAATTTTTGAAGATTCCCACAGTTAGGATATCTTTTGTATAACTGCAGGTGGGGTTGATCTAATAAAAGAGATCATAATCACTTCAGTGTTTGGAATCGTTTTGGGAATCTGGTGTTATACATGTACCGTGAATGAATGAATGAATAAATATCACATTTGAACCAAGATACCCATGAAGACCATGCGCCATGAGTGATCACTACTAATAGAAAACAAAAACTTTCCCCTAAACTTTATTACTTTCAATAATTCGTAGAAGGTTAGAATAAAAGAACAGGAAGGGAACCTACTTTCATAAATCTATCTCTTGAGCCAATATGATGTTTGTAAACAGGAAAGTGTTAAGTGCTGTCATACCAGATACATCCTTCCACTACTATAAGACAAGTCTTTTATTACTGGAAGAACTCTTACATGGGTGATTGCAGGGGGAAATAGGGGAGACAGATTACACAAAAGCTGCAACTTAAGTCTCTGCATTAGAAATTGGAATGCAAGTATGCTGTTGCAGCATTTATATGATGATATCACCCTATATGTGTGTCCATTTTAGTCTCATAGTTTGCTGCAGACATTGCTGAGCTCTTATTACATGAACTTTGGCGAATTTAAGAATAACATTCAGAATAAAATTCATGCACAACATGAATCAAATGAACTCAGAAACGAGTGCTTTTATTTGTAAATGTGATGTTGTTTTGTTTTGAAGGTCAATATTTCTGACTAAATATAATCTTAATATGTTTAACTTTTTCCAGATATTTTTGGTATATTAACTCAAGGAATTGCCAGTCTGATTAAGCTACCATCCCAGTTAACAGCTAAATATCTTCAGGTTGGAGATCAATATGCTGAAGCTACAAACGAGGTTTGTGTGCCTTTTGAGAAGATAAAAATAAAAAAGCGTATGCATTTGGTGTGCAAATTAAATCCTTGGGTCTGTGATCTTTTGTCTTCTGGAATAGCAACATGATTAAATTAACTTAAGTAGAGAGTGAATGGAATATATCACTTCCAAAAGCTCAAGTTGACATATACAGTATAATATTTTTTGTCCGATTCTCTCCTGTGAAAATAGTTGGGCTGAGAGATAGTGATAGGCCCAGAGTCACCAAGTGAGCTTCTGTGTCTGACTTCAGGCTAGTGTCAGCAGTCCTAGTGTTACTATCTTAACTACCTCTGCCTTATTTCACAGGTACCTCCTGAGCAAAGTTATCTTCTTCTGTTTCCCCTCACTTCTTCAGAATAAACAGACAAAGCAAGCAAGTACTCTTCTTGCTGGTCCTTAAGACTGAGTATAGAGCTGCTGAATGGAATGCATGAGAAATGCCCAGTGAGCGTGGGAAAAAGCTTTCATTGTTACGAATTGAAAAGCAAAATTCTTCTTCCATATGTAATGCCAGGCTCTTTTAGACCCTTTAGGTAGCAGCTCAGAGAGGTGTTGGTCTATATTTTTCGGTGAAGTAAGTTTGTTACCCTTTTGGAGAATGAATTAGTGGATCTTAATGGGAGAAATCCCTAATGGTCCTATTAATGGCGCCTATATAGTGTAGGACAGACAACCTTTTGTGGCTGAGGGCCTTCGTTCATTTGACATGACTGGAGTAACACCAATGTAAATCTTTTCTTCAAGTTTTTTTCAAATGCTTCTGATACCTTGGCTGACAAGCAGATGCAACCTAACTGTGAGATGCAGATGTGTGACTTTGGTAAGTGAATAGATACTGTGGCTGTATTTCAGATCCAGTTATAGGTGTATTCATCTTCCTTTGTTATAGTTGTAATTGTGTTTTGTTTGTTGTGAAGTACTTAAGTCTTATATAGCATATTATAAATTGCAAAAATATTGGTTTTGATTAAGAAGAAGCTCATTATGTTATAACTCCTTTAAGTTAGTCGGTTTGAGCCATTCCAAGCCATATTTGGACTAAAGTGTAATTTACCCTTACTCATGCTAGTCCATTGTTTGTAGGTATTGGGTGTCCACTGGATTTTTTAAAGTATTTATGGAGATTTCTTTTACCTCATCCTTCTCATGTGTACTGTGTATGTATTTAGCTTTTCCAGTTCTTCTATGCCCTAGTATGTGTCTCTTCTGTTGTTTGTGTTTAGATCTGTTGATGAAAAGAGCTCTAGAATGCTTCAGTTTCCTTATAAGTCAATTGCTGGCAGACTCAGCGGATTGCTTTGTATAACCATTCCTAGCCAATTCAAGGCCTATGAGGATGAGTTTTGCTATGCCTTTGATATGGCAGACTTGAATAATTCTTTGGAGTAGACCCATGTAAGATCAAAATGATTACTGTTGTCTGTGGAATCAGTTGTGGTGAATCTTACTATCTTTTCCATAGATAAAAAAGCAAGTTATGGTACCTGTATTCATCCAGATGTAGCATCTGACTCTCATATTGCTGTGACCTATCTGAGGTAAAACCTTTAATTTTCTCTGGTGGCCAACAGAGAATTAAATTCTTAGAACACATGGCCATTACAGTACTCCCTTTTGTAGCTTTTTCTCTGTCTACTCTTATATAAATAATTAGTGTTAAACCTATAGTAATACAAAAATGTGGCATATGATTTCTTTCATTCCTGAAAGTAGTATTGCAGTTTAGAAAATATTTGCAAATCAACCATGTAAATAATTACTTTCCATTGAGATTGATAGTAATCTCAAGCATTTTGCACTCATTGCACTGCAATTTTGTTCTCATTTAATGTTAAAGGTGTGATGATTGTTTTAAGAATGAGGAAAAAAATAGAGCTTTCCTAATATACATCCTTCCTTGAGGTGAATATTTTGTTTATTACGGAGAACTGTGAGGAGTGAAGAGGGATTTTGTTGTGAGTAATCATCCCAGAAGTCTTTATTGTAAGTTTCAAGGTGCAGTGTTCAATTCAGGATGCAAGGAGAATTAATGCATATTCTCACAAAAGATGCTGTGTTGGACACTGTACATGTGACATAGCTCTCATTTAGGGATGTAGATTAAATACTACAGGAAATTTGCCTGCCTCTAAATTGTATAGAGGTCAGCATCAACTCTTTATACCAGAGCTTTCCAAACTGTGTGTCGCGACACAAAAGAGTGTCGCCACACACAGCGTGGTGTGTCGCCACACCACCCGGAAGCGGCGGCGCGTGCGTGCATGGTGGCAGCGGCAGCCGCCACCGCCATGCATGCGTGCGCCGCCGCACGCCCTCCTGTGTCGCCGCCGCACGCCCTCCTGTGTCGCTGCCGCGCGTGCACGCTCCCGTACCGCCGCTGGCGTGTTGCCAGCGGCGGCACTTTGGAAAGCCCTGCTTTATACATTTGGCCCTTTAACATTATGTGAATTTAGAAAAATTTTGAAGAATCAGGTTATGCTTTCTCTAGTACAGGGCTTTCCAAAGTTTTCCCGCGGCAACACACCAACCGCCGTTGGTGTGTCGCCGCGGGAAAACCAGGAAGTGCCAACGTTGCACGCGCAAAAACCCGGAAGCGCTGCTACTGCTTTCGGTTTTTGTGCGCCGCCGTTGGTGTGTCGCCGCGGGAAAACCCGGAAGCGCTGATGATCAGCGCTTCCGGGTTGTGTGGCGACACACCAGACTGTGTGTGGCGACACAAGACACACAGTTTGGAAAGCTCTGCTCTAGTATTTCTTCTGTACAAAATACCAGTAGCTTGAGTGATTGACTGAAATAATATAAAGAAGAGTAATATTTGTTTAAAAAGGTAAAGGTTCCCCCCGCACATTTGTGCAGTTGTGTCCGACTCTAGGGGCCGGTGCTCATCTCCGTTTGTTAGCCGAAGAGCCAGCGTTGTCTGAAGACGCTTCCATAGTTATGTGGCCGGCATGACGCATGCGGAACGCTTTTACCTACCCACCAAAGTGGTACCTATTAATCTACTTGCATTTGCATGCTTTCGAATTGCTAGGTTGGCAAGAGCTGGGGCTAGTGCGGGAGCTCACTCCGTCACGCGTGGCTAGGGATTCGAACCTCCGAACTTGCGATCTTCCGATCAACAAGCCTGGCGTCTTACCCGCTGAGCCACCACGCCCCTAATATTTGTTTAGCAATCCTCAAATATGTACCTTTTCCAAAATAGTATGTTGTAGCCAAATTGACTTGCAGATTTTAACAGTATGTTTAATTTTGGTATTATTTTTTCTACCAGAGATGACTTTAGTTCCAAAAAGAGTAATAAGAAAAGTCATAATGTGCTTCAAGAGGATTTGCGGCCATGGAGGCATACTACTCGCAGACATTCATTAGAAGCTTCTGCTTTAGAGACTGGAAGGTATCTAAGGAAGCCTCATTATACAGTGGAAGAGGCAAGTCCACAGATATATAACAGTTGTATTTTAAATCATATTTGGTAGCAGATAAACCACTTCAAAATATTTGAATGTGGTGCTTGATTCAGTGATGTGAAAACAGTTTGCTTCAGGCAGAATGTATGTTAAAATTTATTGATCTATATTAAGACTCATGGCTTCTGTGAATTCCATAACACGCTTTGTTCAGTACAGAAACTGGGAGAGATTATGTAATATTTATTCCATATTAGAACTTTGATTAAAATCAAGACACTTCCACCGCATGTCCAAGCACCAATAAAGTGATATTTCTTGCCATGACAGGTACTTTGTACTTTATTTTTGTTGCTTTGGGCCACTCATTTTTGTAAGTGTGATTTTGGCCACTCGCTTTTGTAAGTGTGTTTTTGTGTGTGTGGTTCAGTTGTTTGGATCTTTGAGAGAAGCTGCTGACATTCTGTTCATGCCTAATAGTGAATCCATAATTATGTTGGCAGTATTAATACCAGAACTCTTACTTAAGTAAATAGTCCAGTTTTATGTTTCATCCTTTAAATGTGTACTTTTTGTATACATATGTGCACAAACACACTAATACAGAGGCACACAGATGTACATACGTACATCTGCTAAATCTTTTTGATTAAGGCTAGGCTAACCAGACCTAAGTGGTTGATACTTTCTTAAGATACTAATTGATTATTGCAATCAACTATTATGTCAAATTTATACGGCAAGAGGGTATGTTCAGGATCTTTTAACATAATGAGTTATGCATTCAGTGTTAAATAATTTTGATTTTATTTATTCATTAGATTTATATCCCACCTTTATTTTGTGCAACTCAAGGTGGCATACCTAATGCTCCCTCCTCCTATTTTCCCTGCAACAACCACCCTGTGAGGTGGGCTGGACAGAGAGTGAGAGTGACTGGCCCAAAATAATTTTTTGTTCTTGCTTAAGGAAATCGATTACTTGCTCAATCAATTTTAGGCATTATTTTCAAGAATCACAAGATACTGGAATTCCGTTGGCCAATATACCATTACCTTTTTCCAATCTTCTAGCCCAGCCTTTCTCAACTTTTTGACCCTGGAGGAACCCTTGAAATATTTTTCAGGCTTCGGGGAACCCCTGCACATTCAGGCTCAAATACAGGCCAGAAGTTACAAAATTATTATATTCATTTCATGCATAAGCCTGTATACATTAACAGTGTTCTAAAACTAAAAATAAAGAATGAAACTTACAACGTGAAGCCCAAATTTGAAATAATTTTTAAGTAAATCGTGATCTCCCAGGAAATCCCTAGTGGCCTCTCGCAGAACCCTAGGGTGCCACGGAGCCCTGGTTGAGAAACCCTGTTCTAGTCATTTGTTATTGCAATATGCTTTTGGTAACTATTAACTCCCTTTTTCTACTGCTACACTGAACACCCACCATTAGGTCTCCTCCTACTATAACTCCTGATAGGTGAGGACATTTAGTAGGTGCTCTCTGGCTGGCCAGATCAGACAGACAGAATCAATATGGGAAAGATGGTCTCCTAGATACCTAGGTCCTGAGCATATCACTGCAATTCAGCTCCCATAGCAGTGGTGTGGCATAGCAGTATCATGACTAGCCAGTAAGCACATGGGCTTCTACAAGTAGAGCAAATTATAGTATTTTGGGGCATGAGTGACCATCCTCGGTGGATTCTGTTCCAAATAAGGTCACAACTGGCATACCAGCCAAAGCTGGACAAAGGCCTTCCCGGCCTTGACTTCCACCTACTCCTCAAGCAGAGCCATGAGTCCAGGAGAACCCCCAATTGTGAGCTTGCTGTATCTGGGGGAGCACAACCCTCAAGAGTAAAAAATGCCACAGTCCTAGCATGAGAAGTATTTTGAATTAATGGCCACTCTGTCTTGCTTGAATTGATTCTTAGCCTTTCCCCCCCCCCTGACTCTTGACAGTTACCAGACACTAGGACAGGATTTCTGCATCCGCCATTGGGCTGGGGTAGTAATGTATAACTGGATATCATCACCTCACAGGGTTGTTGTTGTCCTGCCTCCCATTTTCCCCACAAGAGGATAAAGATAATTTAATTCCCTCCATCCAAGTCTCTCCATGTGTCATCCATGAGAGTGACCATTGCAATTTCCATCTCATGCCCAGGTCTGAAACTAGATTACCATGGGTCCAGTTAATCTGTTTCCTCTAGAGCCCTCTGTATAATTGCAGTCCCATTGACTACTGTATAGGCTAGATCCAGCTACCAGTCCTCTCCCTAGCCTCACCAACCAGCCAGAGATCCAATCCACGGGTGGCAGAGCTGAGATATTTCCTCAAGATTCACAGGCTCGAAACCACCTCAGGTAATCTCACAAGATGTCACCTCTGTCATCTCAGTAGATTCCATCCATTCAGTTTCCAGGTTGAAGTGAATGCAAGCAATTTTATTCATGAAATGTTAGGTCAGACAATCACAATTTGTATTTATGGGTTCTTCTGGCCCATCTTTCCCTTATAGCAGAGCTTTCCAAACTGTGTCGCGACATATTAGTGTGTCGGCTGCAGTGTCTGGGTGTGTCGTGGCTGCTGCCGCCTCTGAGCTCTGCCAGGATTCCACGCAGGTCCCAGTGCCTGCCTTGTGCCTTGCTGTCTTCAAACCTGCCCTGCCAGGATTCCGCGCAGGTTCTAGTGCCTGCCTTGTGCCTTGCTGCCTCCAAACCTGCCCTGCCAGGATTCCGCGCAGGTTCTAGTGCCTGCCTTGTGCCTTGCTGCCTCCAAACCTGCCCTGCCAGGATTCCGCGCAGGTCCTAGTGCCTGCCTTGTGCCTTGCTGCCTCCAAACCTGCTGTGATTCCGCGCAGGTCCTAGTGCCTGCCTTGTGTGCTGCTGTAAGAGTGTGTCGCGAAATGATGCATGTCTAAAAAGTGTGTCACCAACATGAAAAGTTTGGAAAGCTCTGCCTTATAGGGTCCAGGACACTCTAAATACTGCAGCTGGCTAACATTCTGCAGATTCAATAAGGGTGGAGAGAAATTTAATATACCCATGTCTGTTTCCACTTCTCATTTTCCACCAACATCAGTCCAGGCATCTCTTTGCCTGCTTAATTTCCTGGAGCTCTTTGGAAAACTAAGGAGCTGCACAGGATCAGTGGCTTGAGAGAGGCTGCTTAGAGGCAATCCTTCTGATGGCCTGGTTCCCTTTGTGTTCCAGGGATTAACAGAGGACTTAACATAACCGCCCTCCAGATTTCTGGGAAAACCCCAAGTGTTGTCTGGAACCCCTCCATATCCATCAGGCTTCTCAAGTGAGCCATCTGAATAAGTCTTTCCTCCTTGCTGGGTCTGGTGGCTCCAGTTAACCCCACCATCATGAGAAAGTGATTTTGTTAGAGACTGCTAGAGAATCCGATCCTATCTCATCTGCTGCAGGGGAAAGGCCAGGTCTAACGGGTAGCTAGTAATGTAGGTTGGGCCATTGATGACTTTGGATAAGTCCACAGTTGTTGTGGCTGCTAAAAGCTTCTGAGCTCTCTTCAAACCCAGGGAGGAGATTAAAATTGCCAGTATCAACGGTCTGACTGGATTCATAACCACTCCTAGAATAAGATCAAACAGCTTGGGAAGAGATGCTATCATGTAGTTGGGGGAACAGTACAACAGCAGCACCTCCAGCCTGCCTCTGGCCCAGCTTCACAAGTATAACCTCATATCTGCTGCACCTGTGGAATAGCGTTTCTCACAATGGCAAAGGTATTTTGATAGACACCAACTCCTCTGCCTCGGAGTTGGGACTGATGCAAGATACAGAACTTGGCTGAAGAAATCTCAACAAGGAGGATCCCCCATTCATTCAACTAGGTCTCAGAAACACCTGCCAGTTTGCCCTCTCATCCACAATCAAGTCATGGACAGAGAGACCTGCATTCAGAAGCATCAGCCTGAGGTGGGAGTGTCCAGCAATCCAGTTGCCTGGCTCCTGAGTTGACATTGGGGGGTAGGAAGCAGAGACTGGAACCAAATAATTTGGGGTACCAGTTCCTCTGTTGTTAAGGAACTCTGTTGTTATTATTTTTTTCCTTTTTTGTGTGTATGTGTGTGTATTTACTTATTCATCATATGGGCTAGAAAAATAATTTGTAAGCTGATTATTGCAAATATGACAGGTTTTTTTTTATGGGCAGTGTATATAAGAGAATTGATAAAATGCTTTCCCCTGTTTTAGAGGATGAAATCTCAAGCACAGTACAAAGGAGTATGCTTAAAATATTAATTTTAAGTACAAATTTTATTAATGCTTTTAAGGATAAATAATTGTAATGATCTTTTTTCCTAGGGAGTTCAGAGACTGGAGCAAGAGAAATACAAGGAACTACTTAAGCAAGAAAAAGAAAAGAGTCTTAAAATTCACTCTACTGCTGCAGCAGCAAAATATTATAAGTAAGTTCTTGCAGAAAAATAATATTTAAATTGAGGCAATGAAAGAACAGGCATTGGAAAAGTAATTGGAATTTTGCAGGCTGAGTATTGTGAATTAGAAATACCATCCTAAAGTATATAATGCAGCAGTAGTACTGGCTGCATTCATATTCAACACTGAACTTAAATCATGGCTAATGAACTAGAATTGCCAACCTAGCAATTCGAAAGCATGTAAATGCAAGTAGATTGATAGGTACCACTTCAGTGGGTAGGTAACAGCGTTCCACGCGTGTCATGCAGCCACATGACCGTGGAAGCGTCTTCGGACAACGCTGGCTCTTCGGCTAACAAACGGAGATGAGCACCGTCCCCTAGAGTCGGACTGCACAAATGTGCGGGGGGGAACCTTTACCTTTTTAATGAACTAGAATGTCCACTAGGGGGCCTTTTTTACCTTTTATCTTCTCCCTTCACAAGTATTTCTAAGCCAGATTTAAAGCTATTACAAATTCAGACTTGTTTGCAATTATTTCAGTACATGTCATATTAACCCAAGTTAAAGTGTGGAATACTATTTGTTATCTATATAAAGGTTTTTATCTTTCAAATCTGTGGAATATCTATAACCCTATTAATGATTTTTTTTAAATGCCAGTATTAAATGTGTTGATATACAGTATTTAAAATGTAGCTTAAATTCAGTATCATGTTTTACTGTCAAAACCTTTTTCCTTTACAAAATATTAATTGTATTCATGTCTGTTCTTTTGAATGCATTGAACAAAGTGACCGAGATTATGCCCCTGGCTCATTAAAGATTGATCCCATCCCTTCATCTGAAATGCCAAGAAATGGTAAGTAATAATAGTGAAAAAATGTACGTAGCAACAAGATAAGTTATAATCTGTAAGTGAGATATGAAATGAAGGATTGGAAACTTTCTAAAAAATGTGTAGTTACCATAAAAGAAAAAAGTTATATTAAAGTATAATAAAAACACCTGGTGATTGTATACTCTGGTTAAAATATAATTGTAAGGTGAGTGGCATATTCACCTTTGTACTTCAGTTATCAGTATTTGTTTTATTTACAACCTTGTCTTGACATTTCACACTGGTAAGCATTTGTTATAATTCAAGGTCTGTCACTTTCCCTTGTTAGTTTACAAAAGTGATCTCCAATTGTTGTATCTTCAGTCCTTCTACAGCAGGGGTACCCAACCTTTTTGGCACGAGGGGTGGGGTTTGCAGGCAGGAGCCAATCACGTGGACTGGGGGCGGGGTTCGGAGACCGGCATGGTGGCCCGGTTCCTAACAGTACCGGTCCACGGCCTGGGGGTTGGGGATCCGTTCTACAGTATTTTCCCTCATATACTTCAAAATAACTCGGAAGCCTCACAATAAGCATTTACTTTAGTTGATATATTCTAGTAGATTAAGATAATTTACCTAGATAAGATTGATCACCTAATCCAAATGATCTCAACACCTTTGAGTTCTCAACACCAGACTCAATTATCTTATTTGCTAGATTTTTTTTATGCTACCTTTTCTTCGAGAGCTGAAGATGCAATCCATTCTTCCATTTCCCCCACAATTGCTACCCAATGAAGTAGGTGGGGCTGAAAGGCAGTGTCTTGCCCAGTCATCTAGTGAGGATCCAAACCCATAATCAGCATCTTAACTGCTATGCCACACTGGTTTATTCTGTCTGTAAAGATGCCCTTTCTGCATCTAAAATAACTCTTCTGTCTTCTTAACTGTATCACAGAGCAGATTCAGTTTGGAAGAGGTGTTTTAAAGCAACTGCATTGTTTCAGGATTGACTAGCTGCTGAGAGGGAGGTACTTCCATGTATCCCAATACCTTTTCCAAATCAAATCCAAAGCATTGCACAACTCTACTGCATTGTAATAGTATCAAGCATCATATAAACTTTCAAAAAAAGTAACATTTCCTTCAAGTCAAGCTCAATTCCTGATAACTTCATAGACACATCCATGAAGTTTTCATAGTAAAAGTACATGTGGTCTGACATTGCCTCCTCTGGGGATACTTTTATCACTTCCCAGTCTGGCCTACAGCCCTGGCTGATGCTAGTAGTCTCCCTGCTTTGACTACTTTTTCTAAGAGAAAGAATAAGAAATTAGGTATATCTACTTTTAGTTTGAAGTAGGCAACATGATTCCTATGGGCATCGCTGCCTGCAGACATTGTTTTTGACACTCAGCAGGTTTGTGCCTCATCTGATTAGAATTTTTTTAGATTCCTTTAATTTTAAAAGACGCTTGCTCCTTGGAAGGAAAGCTATGGCAAACCTAGACAGCATATTAAAAAGCAGAGACATCACCTTGCCGACAAAGGTCCGTATAGTTAAAGCTATGGTTTTTTCAGTAGCAATGTATGGCTGTGAGAGTTGGACCATAAGGAAGGCTGAGCGCCGAAGAATTGATGCTTTCGAGCTGTGGTGCTGGAGAAGACTCTTGAGAGTCCCTTGGACTGCAAGGAAGTCAAACCAGTCAATCCTGAAGGAAATCAACCCTGACTGCTCATTGGAAGGACAGATGCTGAAGCTGAAGCTCAAATACTTTGGCCACCTAATGAGAAGAGAGGACTCACTGGAAAAGACCCTGATGCTGGGAAAGACTGAGGGCAAAAGGAGAAGGGGACGGCAGAGGATGAGATGGTTAGATAGCATCACCGATGTAATGAACATGAATTTGAGTAAACTCCGAGAGACAGTGGAGGACAGGAAGGCCTGGCGTGCTATGGTCCATGAGGTCACGAAGAGTCGGACACGACTGAACGACTGAACAACAACAAAAATTTTAAAAAAAGGAAAAGTTAATGTCAATACAGGTAGTCCTCAACCTATGACCATTCTTTCAACGACCATTCAAAGTTACGCTGGTGCTGAACAAATGGTGGTTATGACCGGTCCTCGGAGTTCCAGCCGGCCAAGCACCCCCATGGTCACGTGATTGTGATCTGGGCGCTTGGCAACTGGTTCGCACTTACGACAGGTTGCTGTGTCCCGTGATCACAGGATCGCAATTTGCAACCTTCCCTGCCGGCTTCCCCAGAAAGTCAGTGGGAAAGCAGGGAAGTTCACAAGTTGCTGGGATAAGTCTCCCCCACCCGTGCACCCTCTCAAAGCCCCTCTGTGCTTGTGCTGGCCACTCACACACCTCTGCGCACACTCCCTGACCCGCACCATGCCTCTCGCATACCCCTGTGCGCCTCCCTGACTTGCACCTCGCCTCTCATGCACCCCCTTGCACCCTTGCCCACTCTCCCCGACCCCCACACCACCGTGCACCCGCTCGCTCCCTCCCCCACCCGGCAGCAGCCACTTACCCACCTGCCGGCCTGGGATTTGCAACTTCCTGCCGGCTTCCCCATTGACTGTGGTTGTGGGAAGCCAGCAGGAAGTTGCCTTGCCTAATGACCGTGGGATTCGGTTAATGATGGCAACCGGGACCGCAGTGATTACCGTCGCTAAGCAATGCGGTCGCGCTTTACGGCCTCATCGCTTAGCGATGGAAATTACGGTCCCAATTGTAAGTCAAGGACTACCTGTAATATATTTGTGCCCCATAGGCATTCTTTAAAATAAAAGTGGTGGGTGACTGCACCACAGTGATGTGTTCTGATGTGTATATACTTGCCTAGATAAAAAGGCAAACGTACGATGAGGTGGTAGAGTGTACAGTAGCTACCAGATCTGGGGGCTAGACAGGGTGGTAGAAAGGATGCTCGTCGGTTTGCCTTTCGTGAGAGCCAGTGTGGAGAAGGGATTGGACTAGGAGCCGGGAGACACGGCTTCTAATCCTCCCTGCACCAGGGCTCCCTGGGTGACTTTGGGCCAGTCGTTCCCTCTCATTCTAACCTTCCTTACAGGGTGGTGGTTGTAGGGAAAAATAGGAGGAGGGAACATCATGTACATCACCTTGATCTCCTATTCAAAAGGCAGGTTATAAATCAAATGAATAAATAAAGTGGGAGTTTTGCTGTTGACCACAATATTTATCATTCTAATGTGCTATCAAAATTCAAAATGTGCCCACTGGTCCCAAAAGGTAGTTTATTCCTGTTGGAAATGGATCAAATATTTGAAATGTTTTATTGACAGTAATGTTTTGATACCTAGGTAATCCTGATTATTTAAGTAAGAAAGATCCTGCTTACAGTAGATAATTCCTTATTTTTTTTCCTAAAAGGTCTGGTTTTAGTTTCTTGGCAATATATTGGAGGAAGAGAGCTGTGTTAGTCTGTGGTGGCTAAAAAATAGAAGAAGTCTGGTGGCACCTTTTCAAAGTAACAAGTTTTATTAAAAGACATAAGCTTCAGTGAGCTTTGTTGCATCTGATGAAATGAGCTGTAGTTCACAAAGGTATATACCTTTTAATAAAATTGGTTAGTCTGAAAAAGTGCTACCATACTCCTCCTGATTTTTGGTACTATTTTAAATATATAAAACTTAATTCTGAGGAATTTTTAATATTAAAGCACATCTGTCATACAAGTTTATGCACTTTTGTATATGTGCATCTATATGTCAGAAGCCATCATCCAAAAAGAACTAAGAAGGCCTGTAAGATGTTATTACAAAAGTAATTGATCTCTCATCTGCACATAACAATCATTCTCTTATACGCACAAATCGATCTCACATACATTCAAGCGGAAGAGGAAGGAAAGGAAGGAAGGAAGGAAGGAAGGAAGGAAGGAAGGAAGGAAGGAAGGAAGGAAGGGTAAAGGAAAAGAGAGGAGGTGGCTGCATTGAGAAGAAGATAATATACTGGATGGAAATGAGGCAAAAGGAAGAGGAAAGTGGGCTTGAGAGAGAAGTCCTGTTTGTAACTAAGCAGCTCCTCTTCAGCAAGGTCTCCTCTTCAAGCATCCCAGCTTTTCAACAGCAGTATCTGCAATCATTTGCACTTCCTGCCTATTCCTTTATTCTCAGCAGGGTTTTTTATTCTCAGCAGATCAAACAAGTTAAAATTGCTTCCTATTTATAGGGAATGGGTTGTATCAATAACCAAATACTGTTTTAAAAAGCTTTTTTTTCTAGATAAATTACTAAGAACTGAAAGAATATATCAGTAAAATGTGTGTGACAGCCAACACGCCTTTAAAATATCACTAATATGTAGGGAAGGCAACTGGATTACATTTATTATATGCTTTTTTTTAAGGAGTCAAAAACTTTGGTCCTTTGGGCTCTAAAAAAGATGTGAGCAGGTAGGTGAAAGTCCACTGATTTATAATTTGTGGTTTTAAGAGTAGGTTAGAACCTAGAAAATATTTGTGTATCAGGTTTCATTTTTCTACTTTTCTCGGGGCTAGTGCCTATTAGCATAAAGTGTCATAATTGGGAGAGCAAAGCACCGATAGCTAAATAGTTGTGAGCATTTATTCTATGTATCTCTCAAGTTATCTTTTTCTCTCTGCCATGAGCATTTGTGCTATAAGAGATAGAGACATACTGGTTCAGAGTGAAGCAAATTTGGAATTGGGTGTAACATTAGCTTTAGTAGATACTTACAGTATATATTATACTATTTGGAGAGACAAATTAAATGAAAAGCTAGTTAATATTTTTTCTATATTTTGAAAATATAGTGTCATTTGGCATGCTGTTCTGGAGCTCCTCCAGTCAAACATACACACAGTAATGAGAGAAAGCTGTCCTGTAGCACTGTGACTTGCAATGAGACCTGAGCTTTATCTGAGTCCTGTTAATAGATAAAGAGATTATAGTTAAACAAACAGCACAAAAACAGTGTTCTGAATTACAACTTTATTGAACACTTTGTTTTTATTAGAAAAAGTATATAAAGTTTTAGATTAAGTAACTGGTGACACTTTCTTTAGCAGCGCTGACTTCCACCCAGCATTTTCTGTCCCTGTTAATCAGTCCTGCACATCAGCACAGAGGTATTTTGGCCCATTCTTCCTTACAGAACTGCTTCAACTCATTGATACCTTGGGCTTTCTTGCATGAACTATTTGCTTCTGATCATGCCATGACATTTCTGTTGGGGTAAGGCCAGGGCTTTGTTTCAGCCAATTCAAAACACAGAATTCTTCTACTTTAGCCATTCTATTGTAGATGTACTTGGTCTGTTTAGGATCATTGTTGTGTGGCATGAGCCCAATTCATTTAAAATTCAGCTCACAGGCAGATACCCTGACATCCTCCAGTAGAATTTGCTAGTAAATTATATTGTTCCCTCAATGAATCCATTGTTCTCTCAATGATTGCAGGCTGTCCGGGTCCTGAGGCTGCAAAGCAGCCCCAAACCATACTATTCCCACTGCTGTGCTTCAGAATTGGAATTAAGTTCTTTTGTTGGAATGCAGAGTTTGGTTCTCTCCTAATATAGCCCTGGAATGCCCTTTTTACAAACTTAAGAAGGTTCTGCTATTGGATTTTATTATATTCATTATATTTATTTATTAAATTTATATGACCGCCCATCTCCCCCAACGGAGATGTTATTTACTGTGTATTTTAATCTATTTATAATTGTATGTTAATTATTTTAATTTTGTTGTAAACCGCCCAGAGTCCCCCTTGGGGGAGTTGGGCAGTGATAAATTTGATAAACAAATAAATAAATAAATAAATATGTTTCTCTTTAATGCATAAAACTTCCACGTTCAACTGGTCTAACCACATTGTTCCAATAGCCTGCTGGATCATCCAGGTGGTCCTTTGCGAACTTAAGATGGGCACCAATGTGCTTTCTAATAGCAGTAATTTCCTCCTTGATATTCTCCCATAAACACCACCTCTTGTTCAGTGTTTTCCTTATGGTGGACTTATGAACATTGACATCAGACAATTCAGGAGTGGCCTGTAGATCCTTTGCTATTACCCTGGCATTCTTTGCAACCTTCTGGAATATTATATGCCTTGCTCTTGGGGTGAATTTTGTTGGACAACCACTCATGGGAAGAATAACAGTGGCGTTGCATCTTCTCCATTTTTACACTTTTCTGCCTGACCATAGATGGAAATTTTGTAACCCTCCCAGTCTGATGGGCATTGGCACCTCTCTTCCAAGTTCTGTGAGGTCTCTCTTGATCAAGACATCATTCACTTCCACAAACCTATGTCATGAACAGCAGACTCCAGTGGTGGCAACCAAAGTGTTTAAAAAGAAAATGAATATTGGCATAGTGTGTTCAGTAGATCATGACATGGTGTCATGTTTTTGGTTGTTTAACCATAATTTCTTTATGTAGTAATACGATTTAGATGAAAGTCTGATCTCATTTATAGATCACAGTGCTGCAGGATCACAGATAGTTCTGATGTGTTAACAGACTCTCTCTCATCACTGTACTATTTAAAATGGTTAGATATTTTAAATATTGAACCAAACTTTTAATCCTAAATCCTTTTTTACTTGGCTTTAGTGGTTTTCCTAATCTTTCAGTAGATAACATGTTTGTGTGAAAGGATGAGCCATTGATCTTATTTTATATATTATGTATAAACAGCAAATAATCTAGTTCTGTTTCATTCTTTCTATTCCACTGTTCCACTATAATTAATATTTATAGGGTTATGCTATAGGAATGTGTTATCTTAGGTTTAAAATACTTGTAAAATTCTTTCTAATAAGAAATTAGCCCCCTCTCTCCTGGACTTTAGAAAAAACCTAAAGACCTGGTTGTGTCATCATGCTTGGGGTGGGGAGGGGAATAGCCAGTCTTGGGGTTGGCTGGTTTCTTAGATCTCCCTTGACCAGCCCTACCAGCTCATGGGATAAGACCTACCATTGTCTGGATCTGATTGTAACTATGTATTTTAATGATTATTGGTATTATTTATGGGTTTTTTTATTGATTTTAAACTATTTTATTGTGAACTGCCTAGGGTCCCTCTTTGGGAGGGAGATGGGCGGGATATAAGTATGATTGATGAATGAATGAATGTGTTTTCCCCTTCTACCTTAGCAATATTCCCAGTAACCCCTTTCTCTCCATGTTTCTATCAGATCAATAACAGTAGCAAAAAGAACAACCGGACATGAAAAGATATTAGAACAGAAAAAAGAGGTGAGACGTGAAGCTTTTGTCTTTTCTCTTTTGCACATTATTAATATTTTTTTAGAATTCAATCAATTTTTTAGCCAACATAGTTTCATTAAAATAGTTACAAGAAATAAAATGCATCACAACGATGCTGCTTTGTGATATACTAGAATGCCATCATCAGTTTTCAAATACCATTCTGGATGTTCTTCTGAAAATTTTCAACCAGGTGTTCCTTTTCTTTCATTTCAGAATCCTGATTTTTCCATTTTAGTCCTTTTCCTAACAGTATTGATAATGAGCCCATAGAATAGAAAGCTCGCAGTCTCAAATCTCCTCTCTCAGAAGCTCTCTGGGTCTTCTTAGCCTGGCCCTTTCTTCTGTTTTGGGATGGTGGCTTGGTTGATGCTGTTGCCATCACCTGCTTTCTAAAGCAGCCTCATTTGGTATCCTAGCCCCTACCCCCAGTGGGTCAGAGGGATAGGGCTATTATTACACCCTGGGCTGCCTTGTTAGTGACTAAAAGGTAAATATACAAGAAACAAAAGCCCTTTTTCCCCTCCTTGGGAAATAAAGAAATGTCATAGGAGAGTAAAAAAGTCAAACTTACTTAAAAAGATGAAGAATCCTTCTTAACTTTAAATATTAAAATGCAAATATTAACTTTGAAAAAGATAAATTGCAGAGCTCCCAAATCACAATGATACTACTGACAGTTTAAGTGAAAAAGAACTATTCCCCCCAAAATTCAGCACTCTGGGCAGATTCCAAGATGCCACTGGTCTGCTGTATAATGAGACGAGATAAAAGAGTTCCAAATTAATATTACTAATTTCAAGAAAATCCTACAGAGGATTTTTTCCCCCGGGATCCTGTTTTAAGTATAAAGAAAAGCAATTCTTTGTGTAGAATAGTGCGGAAATGGCTTTGAAGAAGGAATTCAATGACTGTTATGTAAACAGCAGCTTAGCCCAAATAGAGAGGATGGAACGAGGAAAAAAAATTCAAGATTGCCCTAGCTTGATTCTCTTTAGTATAAGAGGAGACAGAGAGAATCTCTGTTAAGCTTTCAAGATTCTATTATTATACTGTATAACAGTAGAGTTCCATTTTTGTTTGTTTACTTAAATTGTTATGGCCACCCACTCCAGCAGACTCTGGGCCACTTACAAAATCTGAAAAACAGTAAAAACAGTTAAAAACATAAAACAACACAGACAACTCAGACTAAAACAACCATAACAACAAGAAACCACAACAGGGCTCCCACAAACACATTAACTCCATGCCTGGGAACAGATCCAGATCTTAAGGGCCTTCCCAAACCCCAGCATAGAGGGTGCTGTCCATATCTCTGGGGGAGATGCTGTCCAGAGGGCAGGGTCTGTGACAGAAAAGTCACACTTCCTCAGTCCTGCAAGATGACAGTGTTTAATAGAGAGGAGCTGTAGCACACCCACTCTGCCTGCACATACCAGGCAGGTAGAAACAATTGGATATAGGTGGTCTTTCAGATAACCTCAAATTTTATATGGTGTCTGTTTCCTGGTCTGGTCTACCTCAAAGGGATGACACCGTAAACTTCCACGCTTTCCTCAGAGGTTGTTGGAAAGATAGAAGCCCCTGTTCCTTACCCAGATTCTTTCCCCAGGTTTTAAAATGACCAAAGCTTTAGTCTCTTGCAGAGGGATGGGCTGGGATAATCTCAGGAATGGATGGATGGATCTCATTCTGTATGTGACCCAGTGACCTTTCTTTCTCATGGGGATGTATATTGATAGCCCTGGCAGGAGAAGCTGCTCTCCTGTGTGGGAATATGCATTGTAAAGGTTGGATCCCATCTGGCTGGTGAGGAGGCTACTAGTTTAAAAAAAATTAACAGCTTGTTTTTTTATAAACTCTTAGCCACATTTGATTAACTTTTGTGAGTATTGCTTTCTTGAGCCATTTGTCAATCTCTTATCAATTTATTAATATATGAATGCTTGGCATAATGTTATAGCCGATGTGTAATTTACCTCTACAGGAGCATCCTGGAGTCTCAGAACTTTTTTAGTTCTGACCAGTAAAATTGTTAGATGCCAAGTTGTTGTTCTTTTCTCTCCAAATCCAGCAGGTTAATATTGTAGTATACACTGTACTAATAGTTAAAGTGTCTTCTGTTTTGTATGTAGAAGTGTATTGATTACAAATGAATATTATCTCATCTGGACATGGATAGTCTGCATTGTTAAATGTATGATGTAGAGTAAAAACCAGAATGATGGTTGTGCTTCTTTCTCAGACTTACTGAGATTGTTTGGATCTTTTGTAACAGATCTATGAGTATATTCTTTAGGATTCCACTTTTTCTGTCAATTTTAAACAGATACAGTATTCAGTTTCTTATAAAAACTTGTTCTGTTTGGAAATATTAACTAGATGGGATGTTTTTAAATTCATTTTCTTCTTTCTAAAGTATATTTAAATGAAATGACTTATAACATACGTACATTTGCAGTATATCCCATCAATCAGTTGGGATGTTAGAGTCAGGAACCATTCTAGGAAATGAGTTTTGTAGGTTCAGGGTGGTTTAAAGTGTGTGTTGTCGGGTGCGGGGGGGGGGGGGAGGGGAGAGAGAGAAGGAAACAAACAGGAGGAGACTATAGCTCAGTGACATGAATTTCATTATTTGCATGTAGAAGATTTCAAGTTCGGTCCCTGATGTATTCCAGTTTAAAAAATCAAATATGAAAGTGATGTAGAAGATCATGACTCAGACCCTGGAACTTTACTGTTAGAATGGGCAATATTGAACCAGATGAACGGTCTGTTATAAGGTAGATTCCTGTGTTCAACTCTGCTAAAACCTTCCATGCTGTTGCCTGTAGAGCTGGAGAACTAATCGCCAGCCCCAAACCTGAGCATTTTATTATTATGAGTCAGGTAGCTGGGCAAATTCCAAGAGTGGGAAAAGGAAGGAATAAATCCTTCAACTTTTCTTCTTTCCTGAAAGTTAACCACATAGTGCAGAAGAAGAGTTAAACCTTCTTTCTTATCCCATGTCCCAACCTCAGGAAACCATAAACTCATTACTTCTCTCCCTCCTTTTTTAAAATCTATAAGCCAAAACACTTACAAGCCTCAAGAGTTCAGTGCATGAAAAGACATTAGTATCTTGACTGAATGATCCTGTTTTTCTGCCAGTCTGATTGGAAAGGAATTTGCTAGTTTACTGTTATAAAGATGCTTTTGAAGGCACTGGGATTCTTTGCCTTTTGAATGTTTCATTTCCATTAACAATCCAATTACAGACTTTGATTATACAGTTTCTTCTTTTCTTAAACCCCCCCCCCCCATTTTCTTTACAGAGCTTAAAGCAGCCTTTGATCGGAAATGATCTATCAGAAGAAGTATCACTTAGATTAAGCCTGGTCCAGAAAGAACCATCATGCGGAACGCGTTCTCTGGTTGAGATAAGAGAAAAGTATCTGAGTTTGGACAAAGCTACAGAGTGCCTCCCTGACTTTACAGAGGTACGCGTTACGGGACTAGGCTTACTTGAAATTAGTTCCAGATATGGTTCTGTCTTAATTTTCCCCGGTATAGGAATGTAACTTATTTTAAGAAATAACCGTTCAAATTAGATTATATCCAAAGTGTTATTTTCAGTATGAAGTATACTACAAATAAGATGTTTTGTGTTTGCTCATTTTTTTCTTTACAAGATAAAACAACCTGAATATGTTGTTTCTACCCTTGCCTCACTTCCCCAAAACGAGTAAGTTTTGTTTTGTCAGGTATTAACTGCTTATGAACTTCATAGTATAAAATGTTCTTCCAGGATATGGAAAAAGAGATAGCAAATGCTCTGAGCCATGGTCAAGATGATGAAATTTTGACTAGTGCCTTCAAGCTGAATATTACACGTGGAGACATTCAAACACTAAGAAACCAGCAGTGGCTCAATGATGTGGTAAAATAGATTTTCTCATTATTAGCTAAAGTTTCATTAGTCCTTTGTTGTAGAAACAGCTGTAATGTCCTATCACAGGGATGGGAAACTTCTGATCTGCAGGCCTAATTTGGCCCATTAGGCCAGTACATCTGGCTTGCAAAATGTTGAGTGAAGCCATCTCAATCCCTTTCTGCTTATAATTTCCTTCAAAAGAGATAGATGGAAAGGGAGCAAAGTACCACTTCATCTGGTTCATGACAGTTTGTCCAGTGGGCATCTTCTTCCTCAATGAGGAATGTGCACCAAAAATGTGTTCCTTCTTTAAGCTTGTTTCATGACATTACCCAGGGCAGATGGGAGCTGGAGCTGGCCCCTGGACTGGATTCAGTTCCCTTTTTTGTCTTATAAGTTTGTCCTGAATTGTAAAGTCATGAGCCTCTTGTATGTCTTAGAGGTAGTTCTCATTTAGCGACCACAGTTGGGACCGGCAACTCGGTCATTAAGTGAAGCTATCGCTAAGTGAAACTGACTGTGCTTGTGATCTTACTTCAGCTTTCCTTTGCTTTACAGACCTGTGAAGGTCATAAATGTGAGGATTGGTTGTAAAGTTACTTTTTCATCACTGTTGTAACTGAATGGTCACAAACAAGCCAGTCGCTAAATGAGGACTAAATGTATACAACTCAGGCTTTGTAGGAATATCTCTATTCTTGAAAAATAGCCCCGAGAACAAATTGCTTTTTATTAGTACATTTGTATTTGAAGTTGTAGGGGTGTGTGTATGTCTATTTCTTCCTCCCTCTTATCTCCTCTCTTCTCTGTGTTTATAGGTCATTAACTTCTATATGAATCTTCTGGTTGAGAGAAATAAAATGCCAGGATTTCCAGTACTTTATGCTTTCAGTACTTTCTTCTATTCCAAGCTACGTTCTACAGGCTATAATGCAGTAAAAAGATGGACCAAAGAAGTTGACTTATTCCAGCATGACATAATCTTAGTGCCTATTCATATCAGAGTACATTGGGCATTAGTGGTAAATACATTTTGGCTTTTCTGAATGTATTCTTTGGGCGGGGTGGATATAATGTGGTGGTTGCCTGTCAGCATCTATTAAAATCTTCATTTTGTTGTAGGTTATAGATTTGAGGAGAAAGACTATCAAATATTTTGATTCTATGGGACAAAATGGCAACAGGATCTGTATGAGATTGCTGTAAGTAGATATCTGGTGGTACAAAAAAGTATCCCTTTTTACTTTTTCTAGTTGATTGATAAAATGAACCATTGCTTCTGTTGACTTCCGTAAACTTTGGATGGATATTTTTTCACCTTCTGTATTAAAAATACATCATGCAAAACATTTTTAGCTCTGAAGAGTGATGATCTAATTCTTAGGAAAATGTTACCTTTGTTTGTTATGATTTTATTGAACAGACAATACCTGCAAGAGGAAAGTAAAGCCAAGAAAAACCTGGATATTAATGTTTCGTCTTGGACACTTTACAGTATGAAGCCTCATGTATGTGCAACTGTTGTATTTTTTGTTTCTACTATGCATCTCAAGTTCTGTAAAATGGTCAATTCAACAAGGTTCAGTTATTAATTTAGGAATAAATGTTTTAGTCTTCACCCATCCCAATTTCCCTTCTACACTTACTTCAGTTCTTCAGTTGTGGCTTTTTCAAACCACAGCTTCCTTGTTGCACATGAAATGGGTCTGTGGTTTAAAAAACAACACATAATTAAAGCAGTTCAGAGGTATGTGAGGATGTGTTGGGTAAGAGAGGCTGCGCAGGTCTGATTTACTAAATCATGGATTCTTAACCAGGATTATTATATCTAGACCTGTTTTAAGTGCAAAATATGGAAGCAATGAAGTTCTATTTAAATGGGCATTTGTATAGTTTCTGAATCTCCAGCATAAACCTGCGCTCGTTTATTAAAAATAAAATGCTATCTTGAACTAGTTCAATTTGGCGAAGGGTTCTAAAACTTCAAGTGATATACGTAGCTGAGATTGTCCATCTTTAGGAACTTTTTGTTCCTTAAAGTACAGATTGTTGTCTAATTTTTTTGAAATGTAACAATCAGTTTAGATGCCTGTTTGGTTGATGATCTATTGCTGTATTATAACCTCTCAGGTTTCAGTGATCTGTAATTTAAATAAAACAAGAAGTTAATAGGTCTTCCTGCATATTTCCTCTTCTCCTCAATCTTAGGAAATTCCGCAGCAATTAAATGGCAGTGACTGTGGAATATTTACTTGCAAGTTTGCAGACTTTATCGCTAGGGATAAACCCATTGCATTTACACAGGTGAGTTGAAATACTTTAGGAAATAACTTTCTTTTCTTCCTGTTCTACATCTTGAGATAGGTATTCATTCAGTACTAGTGCTGTGATAGAAACAGTAGGCTGATTATTATCATCCCCTTCTTGAAGAAGATGCTCAAGCTTGGAATTGCTAATTACTTTCAAGCATTTTTAGATTCAGCTGATCGTCTGGATTCATCTTTGGGACTAGTTTTGGAACAGAAACTGCTTTGGCTTCCCTTTTGTAAGAAGGAGATGACAAACGTCACCCTATTGGCTTTTTTGGATTTCAATCTGGTTTTGATACCAGTAAGCATGGTATCCTGTATCAGCTATTCGTTTTTTTAAAACTGTCGCAATCAAGGAACTCTTGGTGGTTTACAATCTTAATAAAATGTCTATAGTACTAATAATTTTACATAACAGTAGTAATTAAAACATGAAGAAGATTGTAAAACAAGCAATTAAAAAGCCATAAAAATAGTAGGTGACATCTGTAAGTCTTAAAAAGTGCTGTTTTTCATAATTTCCTGAAGCCTAGCAAGATAGGAGCTGATTGGATTTCAGTAGGTATCTACTATTGAGCAAGTTAACAGATTAGGTGAGGGCTAGAAACTAAAGCTTAATCTGTATAGTAAGGAGGCAGTAATCTAAAGATGGTTAATTTGTCTAGTTGAGTGGTGGTTAACCTGTTCTGGGGGTGGGAGAAGTTTAAATTTCCTCCAAAATTCAAGTGTGCAGCTTGGATTACTCCTGGATTCTGTGTTATCACTGAAGGCGCAAGTTGCTTCAGCGATTAGGAGCTCCTGTTATCAGCTTTGGTTAATATACCAGTTGCAGTCCATATCTGGACAGAGGGAACAAGCCCATGTTCTAGTTGGAACATTGTGATGTGTTGTGTGCAAGGGTTACTTCCTGAAAGCAGTTTGGGATCTTCAGAGGCCAGAATAGAGATCAGTAACAGGTATTGACTGATACAATCATGCGATGCTAGTACCTTAATAGTTGCACTGGCTTCCAATCTTTTCCAGCCCAATACAAATGTTGGCTTTGATTTTTAGATATTTAGATATTGACTTGAGGCCAAAATCTAAATGACTGTCTCTTCCCTAGTACCTATCTAGACTGAATGAATTAGAGAGAGCTTTCTAAGCTGGGCCTTGCTTAGTGCCCATGTTTCTAGTGCTAGGCAAAATAATTTCTCTTCTGCTAGGTATTTAACAATTTAGACTCAATAATTTATAGAAATAGAACTTTACTGGTTTGTGTCAAATAGCTATTTTTATATCTTTTGTATTCTATATCCTGGGCTGGTGGATTCTCATTTTTAATGTTTAGTTTATTCTGGCTTTTATGTGCATGTATGCTTTGTCAGTTACTGAGAGAACATTTGTTATTAAGGAAAGTAAAAATAAAATACAGATGACAGCATGTTTGCTAAATGGAAGTATCAAATTTGTTAAGACAGTTTTCTTTTTGCAGTTTCATATGCCTCATTATCGAAAAAAAATGGTATGGGAGATTCTTCATCAGCAACTGCTATGACGCCAGACCTCTCTTATGGGCCCATGTTCATAGAACATCATCTGATTATGCAGTTGACTTGTACCCATCTAAAGGCAAAGGTTCAAAGCACTCTGACTGAGCTCCATTTCAGAGGTGGGAGATATCTAGAGGTATAGTAGAAGCTCTTGCTTCTTGAAGCTCTCCTTCCAAGGAGAAAAAGTATGGAGGAAGGCAGGAATCTGGCAGAGATTGCTTATTACCGGTGAAGGAGTATTTTTAATGGGACTGATGCTGAATTTTGGACGAACCTATGTCACATGAACAAGAAATATATATTTTGCCATTTTCCAAAGAGCGGCAGGTTGTCTATGGTTTCAATGCCCTGATCTGGATTCAAACTTAGTACTGCTTATAAGTAACCCAATTGTAATTGTAGCAATTTATCCCATTAATTTTAACTGGTTTACTCAAAGCAAGATGCAATTTGGACTCACCCATTGATTCCAAGCAAGAAGCATGCCATGAGCTTTATTTTTGAAGTTTTATTGTATACTTTTGTCAGGGCATTTGGTTTGGAAGACTGTGGTTGGGGAGACTGTATTTTGCAAGGCAGTGAAAGGAGTATGTGAACCTATAGTATGTTTCTGAGGCTATATTTTCATAAAATTGGATCTTAGTGATATTGAAAAATGGAAAATTCACTTTGATTTGTAACAAATCCATAGTAAAAGCCCTAGGTGGGAATTAGTCTTTATTTAAAAATTACAATGTTGTCTGAGACTATTTATTTGTATTCTTGTATGTGTTGGACATGTGTTGGAATTCCAAGATAGTTTAACTAAAATGGAAATAAATATCAGTAAATCTGATTTAAATTGATGTGACTTTCATTCACCCCGTTTAGAGAGTTTGAGGTGGTAGGTAAGGAATTAGATTAAAATAATTTGTGTATGGGCGGAACTGAAATAAATATTTTTCAACTGTGTTATTATATGCTGCAATGTAATATTATGGGTGAGGAATAGCAAAACCAATGGTTTTCTGTTTCACAATGGCTATCTTAATGTCTTCATTACTATCAAGCTTTTTAGACTAAATGTTAATGGCTTGTGGTTTGAGTACAGTACATGCTAAAAACCTATTATCTGCCTTCTAATACAGGGGTCCCCAACCTTTTTGGCACCAGGGACCGGTCGTGGAAGACAATTTTTCCACGGATCGGGGGGCGGGGTTTGCAGGCGGGAGCCAGTCGCACGGATGGGGGGGCGGGGTTTGCAGGCAGGAGCCAATCATGCGGACCACCACCGCTCACCTGCTGTGTGGCCCACTTCCTAACAGACTGCGGCCCACAGGTTGGGGACCCCTGTTCTAATACACGTCTATATAAGAGGTTAGGTACAAGGTTGCTACTCGAGAGCTGAGACAGAGAAAAACATGAATTCTTATGCCACAAAAAAAGGAAGCTTTCTTGTAATAAACAGCTGATCATGAAACTATGCTGTAACGTACAATTTCGGTGCCCCGTTATTCAGTCCTATTTTCAGAGCCTGATCACAGCAAACTTTTTGCAAAAAAATGTAATTATTGCTGCTATGCATTGTTTTGCAAAGTAGCATCACAGTTGCTCAGTTGTTCTATTATTCTATGCATAGTATTTCACCTCACTTGCCTTATTATACAATACAGTGGACAATCCGAAAGTGCTGTTAAAATTGAAGCCCTGATTTCTGTTAAAAGAGATGTGACAATGCAGATATGTTTACAGGAGGTAAGTTTATTATAAAGCAGCTGTGTCCTGTGCAGAATTAAGCCTTTTACTGTAGAATACATCTGGAATGGAATCTACGATGGTTTGTGGGCTGCTGGTAAAGATATGTGAATGTAAGTTACATTAAAAAAACCGTGTGTGTGTGTGTAAATCCTTAGTACTTATGCATTGATCTTTTAAGTCCACTAAAGGTATTTAGAGGAGCCATTCCTTGGCTGCACAGCTCCTCCACTGTAGCTTAACTATTTATTTTAGATTGGTTTTAACAGTGTAAATTATACATAATCTAGATAACCTGATGGCATTTCTAGAAAGGATCGTTCAAAGGCTGTGCTCCCAAACAAGGAGAAATTTAAGAGCAGACATTGTCATTTACTGTGAAAGGGCTTATTCACAGAGCCCGATGGGAGGAAAGTATACTGATGTTAAAATCGTTGCCACCACTGTAACTCTCGCACCATGCCCGAGGATCAATCCCAGAAGAGTAGCTGCCTTACATGTAGGTAGCAGTTAACCCCTGCAGCTGACAGAAGAGCAGGGAAGGAGATTCTTCTCCACTACCTGTCTCTTGCCGATACGGTGCAGCGCCTTCACCTGCCTTGCTCCTCTACCCTGTGCTGCACCGTCCCCTCCCTATGTGCTTGCTGGACAGTAGGGAAGGCAAAGGATCCACTTGGCTGGACAGGAAGGGGGCCTCCCCTTCCCCCCTCCTTGTATTCTCTACAGTAGCAGCGGGTAGCTGCTTTCCATTTGTAGGCCAGTGAATACTTTGTGGCAGGGGGAAGACTGGCCACTTTAAGACAGGAACTGGGCCCACTGTTGCCCATCCAAATTCATGGTCATCCTTTGGCCTCTCGCCCGAAGATGCAGCTTAGGTGAGGTGGCTGCTTTTTTGGGGGTGAGGAGGCAGAAGCGAAACCCATGCAGCTCAAGCCTTTGCACATTCAGAAGTCAGAATTCCACAAGTTCTTGGGTCAAGGGGTATTTCTAGCTTTGAGCACCAGCTTGAAAGAACCCCCTTTGTGTTCTATGCTGGGCAATTTCAAGGAAGAAAACGGGGTTAAATTCAGGACAACTAAATGGGGGTGGGGCGGAGTTTGAGTATTGAGGTCTTCCATGAGATCATTATTTCTAAGACCTTGGGTTTCTCTGAGAGAGACTCTTTCCAGTAAAAGTAAAGAGCGAGAGAGAGACGGTCCTGTGGCTGGATGGGAGGGGGCAATCCTGCAGCCAGCCAGCTGGAGCTCAGCAGGTTGTTGCCCCTCTCAGGTGGCTCCACAGGACAGAAGGCGCAGGCGGCCTTCAGCCGGTGCAGGCGGCAGGCAAGCAGTGAGCTGGGGGCTCCACGGGGAGCATATGCCCTCTCTAAAGGTAAGGGGCTGTCTTGGAGCCAGGACAACTCGGGGAGGAACCAATGGAGAATTATTCATCTTTGGCCCTGCTTCACTTACAAGCAGCTCCTAGCAGGAGCACGTTTAGTTCTACAGAGCAAAAAAAGTACGCTTCAAAACACCCAGTTAATTCTATAAAGCAGCGGCTCTCAAACTTTGTAGTACCACAACCCACTAAAATGATAAACAAACACACGTGATCTCCCATGAATAAAATGGATTATTTCACTGTGATTACAGTTGGGCAGAAAAAAATTCATTGCTTACTTTCAATAATTACATTTTATTCTATATATCACAGGAGTTCTCCAACTTTGTGGTACTGCAGCTGCCCACTTGTGGCTTCACAAAGCCCGGGGCAAGTTTTGACAATGCTTTCACTTTGCTTTCACAAGCCTGATCAGATTTTAAAAGCAACTATGACCTAAATTGGCTATGATCCCCAAGAGTCCTGACCAAGTGTTGAGAACCTCTGCTGTAAGGTATTAGCCTCTCTGTAAACTTCATCTTAGAAAATGTTATTTTTTTCCTATCACAGTAAATAGCCAGATACACACACTCACACAAAATATTTTAGATTATCAGGTCATCTTGGTTTAGTCCTATGTCTTCCATTTTACTTGTAAACGGCTTTGTTAAATGTCCCCTGAAAATTAAGATGAAAAACAACTGGAACATGCTTTTGGAGCCCATAGCAGTGGCATTTTAGTAAGAAGACCCCCTTCAGTGTATGTCTTCAAGCAGTGGCTGGACATAGTAATCTGTGAGGGATGCAGTTTAGACTGGATGGTTGGCATTTCCAGCCGACTCTATGATGCCACTGTAATATAAATGATGGATATATTTTGGTTTTTTTTGTTTTTCCACAGAACACTGTTTGAAGTAAAACTGGCATTGCAGTCTGTTGGTACAATGGTATGTTCACAGAACCAGTATAACATCCATCTGTTAGCACAGAAAAACTCTCAAGTGTGTGTTTAACCTGTCAAACTCAGGAGTTCTGCTCCAGTGTCTCTTGCACTTCTATCTTTTATTATTACTATGTTTGAAGGTTATTGACTCTCGTCTAGCAGAGTAATAATACAGAATAATCATCATACAGAATGATGCTTTCTTCCACCTGGCAGCTGTCTTTTGTCTAAATTTATTTCCAACTCATTTTTATTAAAAAAATAAAAAATGCTCCAACTCTCAGTTTTACAAGGCATACAAAATCTCAAAAAGGGACACACAAGAGCAAGGTGCTGAGGTATGAAAACACCTGAGGTAGTTTGTTTTTCTTTTTTGAAAAAAGTTGCAATTTTCATGCCCTGGGCCAACACCCTCTTGTCAATCCCATTTTAAAAATCCATTTCCCAAAGTATTGGTGGCAGCATTCTGCATGCAAAAAGCACCAAGTGTGCTCTATTTTCCTGTAAGCAGGGTAAAAGTTTTTCCCCTCCCCCACCCTTTCAGGAAACCAAGATAAAACTGAAGCTTGGCATTTTGATAAGCAGATGGAAACTGTGGCTTGCTTTATATATATATATGTATATCTTTTTCCATGATGCATGTACTTGGAGAATTGCACTCTCTGGTACAAAATGAGAGACTGTATGCAAAAACCAGTTTGAGATCTGTGAAGCAAAGAGAAGATCACATGAGCTGGAGAAAGAAATGCATAGAGATTCCTCTGCTAACAAGACGGTATCCCTTCTGTTGGCACTTATAGGCAATCTATGATGGTGCGCTGCTACCATTAATCCTCCTGAAGCCCTTCAAAGTATTGTTCACTTTTGAGTCTCACTTAAATTTAGCTCTGGCTATCCTACGTTCCCATCCTACTTCCTGTTAGAAATCCATAATGGACTAGACTTTTCATTTTAGTCTAGAAAAGCTGGCTTTTTCTAAAAAAGGAAATGTAATTGTTAAAAAAATTAAAGACTGGAGTTAGTTTAGTTAGCTAGATTAATTCTAAAATATATTAATGCTATCCGGTGCAGAAGCTCATGCACTGTGTAAAAAATGCTTTCCTAGTATGTACATACATGTACAGAAAAGGTTTTGCAAAATTTCTGCCTATGTTAGTCCAACTAAAGGGATAGCGTTGTACTGTTAGAGAGACTCCATGGATACTATGGGGTGAGAGAGGCGGTTCCTGCTGGCTGAAGCCCCCCCCCCCTTCCCACTCCCTGTGTACTGGATGTCCTCTGTAGAGCCCCAGCCTCTTGGGCAGACTTGGATGCCTTCAGATAGTCTTTGGTTTGCTCCCTGGTCCGGTGATTCTTTCAGGTGTTGGAAGGGCTACATTCATCAGTTGTTGCTGGCCAGCACCTTGGAGCCTCATTTGCTGCGCTGCGAGGCTGGGGTGCCTTGGGGATGTTTCTGTTCCTGCTGCTTCACCTGCTGGACAATTTCCCTGATCTTGCGCTGTGCGGTCTGTAAAAGGGAGAAAGACAGAGTACTTGTGGGTTTAAAAAGGGGGAAATGGAAAGCTGTCTCTATATAAGTGATTAGGATGTATATATTAATAATCCTCTTCAGTATGGAGAAAGCCGTAAAACAATGGACGGCTTGTGCGTTGTGTTAGGAAAACACTGACACTGTGACGCTTGGAATCTTGCAAGATTTCTGCCATTTTTTAGTTTAGACTTTCTTTATTCTCAAGCTATTTCCCTAAACACCAACATAAACCATCTGTTAGTATTTGCAAACTATTTTGGGATATTTTTTTTTAAATGAGAAGCAGTATGTAAGTACTTTTCAGGAATAAATACAGAACAAAAGGCACTGTATGAAGAACTGTATGAACATGATGGAAGCAAAGTTGGTTTGCAATGATAAGAAGGGAGGGAGAGGTATAGTGAATGGTGTGGTGGCTGCAAACCAAATTTAGCTTTATTTTTCTTTCGGATCCTTGCCCCCAAAGGGAATAGACAATTGCAATTAGCAGAAGTGTCTCCATGTACCATTTTCAGGAGGGGGTAGAGGATATTGATGGAGATGGGCGTGGCTGCTTCCACCATTCTGACTGCTGGCACCTAAACCTGGGAGAATTCGTTTCCATAACTTCCAAATAGCAGTTTCAAGATGGAATAGCTACTCATTGAACAAATAATTTGGTTATTATGCTACTGCACCTGACTGGCAAAGAAGTGACCAATTATTTTGACGACGACTTCTTCGTTTTCATCAGGAGTTTGGTCACGTGGTACAATTACTTCTGCACTGGTTAAGTTCTGTAGTTCGTTCACCTGTAACAGTAAGTATACAGAAAAAAGTTCTAATGTTGTGTATAATCAAGCTAACATGAAGTGCAGAGGCTCCCATTGGCTTCTGATGTCAAACAGAGAGCAATTTCTGCTTGAAGTTATTTTCCGTGAATGTATGTCGTCACCCCACTTACCGTTTTGCCACCTTTCCCTATCACACGACCTGCTGCAGAAGAAGGCACCTTGATGTGGGCTTCAAGCTTCACTTCTTCTTTTGGATTGAAAAAGTTTTCTTCTTTTAGTTTTCCAAATATCCGTCCTTGGGCCTAAGATAGAAAATAGGTCAATGGAGCCTATGTTGGTCATCAACCAGCAAAAGAAAGCTTTGAAGAAAAAAGTTGAAATCTAATTTGTAATATTTATTCATGATCCAGAGAACCCATTTTGGTATTTCGTGGGAAAAGAGTGGAGTTTTTGAGTGATAGTTGATAAAGAGCTTGAACCTACTTAACATATCCAGTGGTACATCAGTACTGGGTCCTGTGTTCAGGGTTCACCCAGCCTATATGCAAGACCAAGTTTAGCTACAGTAACAAAGGAAAAGAGGACTTGTTGCTCCTAAAAACCAGCTTTATTTAGAAAAACCAGCCATATTTAGAAAACAGGACACAGATTAGCTATTCTACCCTTATCAGTTAGAAAAGTTATATTCCCCTCATCAAACAGCTTATAACAAGAAACAATATCATCTAGTATTTAAAAGCACTGAGATGTCTGTTCTATTTTGGAACTTAAATGGTAGTGAAATTATGTGTGTTTGTAAAGTTTGAAAAAAGCTGTTGGCCGCAAATCCAAATTTGCAATTACACCCTGGGGCCTTTTCACATATGGCACAGGCACTCCAGATTTCCAAAAGAATCTCTCTCTCCTTGGAGCTGCAACCAGTCTTAAATCCCTGGCAAGTGATTGCTTTTTGTCACATTCACATTGAAATAATCCCATTAGTCTATTTTTTTCCTTTTCTGTCATACAAATTATATCTGTTCTAATTGCAGCAAAAAATGAAACTCTAGCATTATGAGATTGAGGTAGCAATCCTATGCACAAATACCTGGAATAGTCTGAGTACACACAGTGAGATTTACTTAGAAGTGGGACTTACTTATGAAGAACTATATATAAAACTATAAGCACTGTCTGAAAAAGGAGAAACCATGTGAATAAGAGCAAAGAATGAGTGGAGCCATTAGTCTGGATACTCTGCAAGCTTGTGGGTGTGCTCTGGATCCTACTGTTACGGTATTTAAAGCTCTGGCTGTGAGGATTGCCTTAGTCCATATCCCTTTAACACTGGGTTAAGCAGCAGTACAACTGGTAGGTTGCTTGGTCTTGCTAATGTACGCCATGCCTCTTCTCTTGAACAGCTGCTGCCTGCATCATTTCAGTAGCTGGAATAAAGCAGCAGGCAGTTGTCCTGCTTTTCATGATATAGGCTTATTAATACTGACCTTGAATTGTGCTTCTGGGGGCCCCGTAATGATAACCATCCTCTCACTGGCATCTGGACTCTCAGCTGGTGCAATCTGCAAGTTACAGAGAACACAACAGTGTATAGCAAATTTATTTTTCCCTCCACTTCCAATCAATGGCTCTCAATGTATGACAGGAACTAATGAAGCAGCTCTCAAGTTCAAAGCACATTGCTATGGATTCCACCACACTGAAAGCTTACTACTATTACTGAACCTGTAGACTGGTTCTTGCATTCATCTCTTTTTATTTTTATTTATTCATTTATTATATCTAGTTTTTTAAAAATGCAATTTTTTGTGTGTTTGATTTTGGGTAGCAATTTCAACTACAAGAGTGTAACTGAAAAACTGTTCTTCATTTTCCAACAGTACAGATTCTGTCTCTTAGCATGACAAACAGCAATTTCTGGAATCCTTCCTTCAAAGATGGAGCCACTTGCTCAAAATAAGGGGGGAAAAGGTTCCACACTTCCTTCACTGGTGAAAAAACATTGCTGCAATTAACCTAAGACAGCTTTCCCCAACAGTTATATATTTTGGACTGCAATTAAGATCCTGGCCATGACTGCGAGGGATGGTGGGAATTATAATCCTACATATCCAAAAGATACCAGTTGAAGGAGGTCAGCCTAAGAGAATAATGAAATGGGGGAGAGACCATTTTGCAGAGGGTAAAATTCACATCAAGACACCCTGTTTGAGATTAGCACAAGTCTCCAATTCTTTCTTACGGAGAATGTCTCATTTCTCAGTTTTCACCACAGGAATGAGCTTTAGAGTGAGAAACCTATTAAAAACATAATTACTTCCTAAATTAGCAATTGTTCTACACAGAATATAACCAGATACGTTCAGCAGTAGCTTAGGTGCATCATAGGCTGCAATCTAAATATATCGTGAGTCTAATTCATGGTGATTCATTCACAGATTGCTCCGATTGGCTGCACATTACCCAGACCTGATTTGCTCATGTAATCTAGGACAAGTCAGGCCCACTCATCAGACACTTCCAGAAGTAACTTGAGTCAGTCTCTCATAATGAATCATTCCTCAAATATACCTGCTTTCCTGTATACTCATCCAGCTGTCTTTCTAAATCAGCCTACATCATTTGAATGTTGGGAGAAAATGACTGCCTGCTGAAGAGATGTCCATAGCTAAGATCTGCAGTTACCTCTCCAGAGAGGAATTCTCTTTCCCCTCAAATCTTTTCCTTGTTCACTGGTGCATCTTTGTTTGCAGTGGCCAGTAATTTACACTGCCCAGAGGACAGGTAGGAAGCAATTGAAATTCATAAAAATGAATGGAAAGAAGGGTTTCATGTGTTGGTGTCAATAAGGTATAAAATAGATAGCTAACCTGTGGATTACATGTCAGTCCTAGATGCCATTTGTTCAGTCTACCAACCAGCTATTTCATGGGCTTCTAGGAGTGCTATCAATTTTGGGAAAGGAGCTTTCTCAGAATAGTTAAGTATACTGTGTCTGGAAGCCCACTGAACAAATGACTGAAAGGATTTTGGAAAGTGCTATTGTACGGAGACAGCTGTCAGGTGAGAAAATTACTTCTCTCGCTGCAATAGTCCACTCTCCTGAGCAGTTTGCTGACCTTAGAAGGAGTTCAAAGAAGGAAGGATGTGTGAGGTATATATGAAGTAAGGCTTCCCTGCTTTCTTAGCAACCTTGCTTACAATCTAGCAGAAAGGTATGTGTGTATGCATATGTGTGTGTTTTGGAAACAGAAAAAGGCAACCAAACTGTTAGGGGAATGCCCAAAGACCACAAAGACGTGGAGAGATGCAGCAAGTGACTTGGTCGTCTTTGCACAGTACGCCTGGGGGAAGACTGAAGAACTGATGATCAAGTCCCACTAGTTCTGAGAGATTGCCAGCCAAGTGTAATTAACGTCCTTACTTAACTCTAAGAAGGGATAGGGTTTGTAGAAATAGCTATACATATATAAAGGTAGACTTTACCAGAAGTTTTACTTTGCCAGTAGAGAAACAGTTAAATATGAAATGCTTGAAAAGGTACACACAATTCACTGTTTCATTACCTGCTTATCACAAAAGCTGCAGAAAGGCGGCAGAGGGGGGAAAACCAGCAGATTTGGTTGTTTAAAGGTCTTAGCTGATTACTGCTAGACTTAAAAGAAAGTTGCACTGCTGAAAGAAATGTTCCTTATCTTGTTTATGTTACAGCAAGAAACAAAAGTTTGCAGGAAAGTTTTTGTGGCTGAGTGCTCAAAACTTCATGACAGCATCACAAAAAATCCTGGATAGGTTTTCAATGTAATGTAATTTCATGTAATTGAACACTTTCTTCTTACATTCTTCCAGACAGAGTAGAAGTGTGCTTGCAGGCACAGACATGTAGCCCCAGCACCTCATGCAGTCCTCATTCCCCAAGATTGCCCACCTCTTTATAAACCAGCACTGAACTGGCTTTTTGCAACTCCACGTGTCCTTTACTACTGGTCATGCTAGCTGGGGCTGCTAGAAGTTGCAGTTCAACAAATTCCTTAGCCCTGGTTCATTATTATTATTCATTTTTTAGTTTATATCCTGCCTTTTCTCCAGAGCGGAAGACAGCTTACACGGGCCTCTTCCTTCATTTTACCCCCACAATAACAACCCTGTGAAGTAGGTTAGGCTGAGGGAGAATGACTGCCCAGGAGCTTTCTTGGCTGAGGGTGGGTTTGAACCCCAATCCTAGTCCAGCACCCTCACTTTTTGACCAAAGTTCTACAACACTTTGTTTCTTGTGATGGAAAATATAAAACTTAGTGATCAAGAATAGTGGGTGATGGTGCTCATCACACATCTTACCTTGATTGAAGCACCTGCAAATCTTGCTAGTTGCTTAATATGTTGGCCCTTTTTTCCAATAATGGCACCTACTGCCTGTGTTGGGATGAACAAATTCACCACCTCTTGCTCTGGCAACTGTGGATAACAAAATGAGACCCAATGTATCTTGGGAGAAGACATGGGGTTGACCATGATTCTTGCCTCCCAAGGTGTGCTGTCTTGTACACTTGAAATGACTTGCATGCAGAGACAGAAAGGAGGAGGAAGGAAAGCCAGCTGGTTAATGTCAAATATCACTAGAGAAAAAGCAAATGCTTTGCTGAGCTTCAGCCCTACCTCACCCTGAAGGAAATCACATAGATGAGGGGAAGAAAAGAGAAAAAGAGTTTAACATAGTTCCTGTATTCCTTTATCTCTCATTCAAATTTCTGTTACTGCAATCAGTAATCACATAGCACATGGGATGTTGTAAGAAACAGGCTCTCAGTGACTACCATACAAGGTTCTATATTTAATCTCTAACACAAATTAGAATCATCATTTTGTGTATAAATATGCACTAATCTCTCTTTTACCATCCTAATTATTAATAGAATATAACAGAATAGTACTTCATTAAAGGGTAGCCAATTCACATTACATATTCCTGACCATCCTAATCATCTTGAACCACATAAAACAACACCATATCAGCTTCTATAGGGCAGGAGAAAGGAGAATAAGATAAACTGAAAATTTGCAAAATTTGCAGTACAGGTAGACCTCACTCAGCGACTGCCTCAGGCAGCGACCATTCGAAGTTACGATGGTGATGAAAAAGTAACTTTGTAACCAATGCCCGAATTTATGACTTTGCAGTGTCTTTCTCTCAGTCACGTGTTGGCTATTCCAGTCAGTCGGTATGCGTTGTCCTGTGCCATTTTTTTCTCCTCTCCCCCCCCCCCCACAGAGCAGAGAGATTGCCTAACCAAGCGATCTCTTCATGAGTTGCTTTTCTCCACAGTGCAGCGCTTCCCCAAAAGGTACAAACTGCAAGTTAACAAGCTCAGCTCTGTGACTTTAATTAGCTGTCTGGCAGCTGCTGCTGGTAACTGACAAGACTTTAATCACTTTCCCATCTTTGGCTTTTGTTGGCCTCCTAAGCAGGGGCTCACAGTGGCAAGCACGCTAAGCAAATAGCCGGCGCTAGCACATTCCTTTCAATGTGTATTCCCCATTGTATGCATGCTTACTCTCTTGTAATCCCTTCCTTCCAATGAATGTAAATACAAACATTAATTCTCTTCTTGCTAATTATCCCAGCACCGGAGTAAGCATTCCAAAGGGCAGGGAGGTGGGGAAAAAGGGCTATAAGATTTGCCGTTTTACCCGGCTTCCTTGTCAGTCAAGTTCCGGAAACCTTCCCCGCCGTTTGGGCTCACCTGGCTCTTTGGGGTCATATCCTTCTGACGCTGTAAAGGAAAGCTGAAGTAAAATCGTAAACACAGTCACAGTCACGTGATTTTCCACTTAGCAACCACATCACTTAGCGACTGACTTGCCAGACTCAATTGTGGTCGCTAAATAAGGACTACCTGTAGTTCACTTTCCTACTCTCAACGGTTAACAATAACAACAACAATGAAAATGCCTCCCCTTTGCAATTAAACTTCTCAAATTAAGAAAGCTTGAAGTAAGTAAGAGAGAAGATTTGGATGTCAAATGATTTGAGTGAGGCAGATCTAGTTCTGATACAGGTAACAAATTCTGGGACAGACATTTGTTCTAATGGACTTCATTTTCCAAAACTATTTCCACTTTCTTAGCTGCTGTTGCAGATCTGGGTCAAACCGCTGGATATTGCAGTACTCATGAAAAACAAAGCAGAAAGTATAAACCTAAAACAGCGTCCTCAAGCCGTCACATAATTCATAGTGAGCATAAGTATAGTGGTTTGAAGTAAGGGGACTGCATGTCAATTTCCCATTTATTTAATGTTAATGAAAGGAATCTTTAAAAAGTCAGCTGGGGCAAGGAGCCAAGTGGGCAGCAAGGGAGATGTCACTGGGTACATTGGTGTCTGTGAGGTTCACATGGGGGACCAGGCTCTAGTGGTGTCTTCCAAACCATTATGCTTTGAACAGCTTATAGCTTCCTTTTCCACATCTGTCTTTATCCCACTAAAGACGTATTACGGTTAGGCCTGTGTAAATCGATATTAATTGCTCTTACTGTTGGTAAGTCAACATCTTTAATCTTGCACATGTGCAGAAGTTATGTTGTTTACTCTTAAGCACAGCAGAAAGGTAATTGAGATCTCATTTGAGCACATGTCTTGGAGAGCTAAAATTCGGAGGTTATACTTTTCACCTCCACCCCAGGAAAATGGAGAGAATCACAGGAAGAAAGCAGCAAGCGCTAAAGATGCCTGACAAAAAAGGAAACAGGCAACCTGGTGTTTCAAAGGGTCTTGAAGACCTGACTCTTTGCCCAGGCCTTTGGTGAGGGTGACTGGGGGGCCCTTTGGGGGGGGGTTGTTTTTCCTCCTCTCCAATTGCCATCTTTTATTCCTTGTTCTTGTCTACTATTATATTATTTTATCGGCTGACTCGATCTTGCAGGGTTGGCTTGCTCCAGGTTCCTTTGATTAAACTGGGCCATCTATCAGGACCCTGGAAGTGTGCCTTCTCTGTAGCAGTGCCTGCCTCTGGAACAAGGTTCCCCCAAGATCCAGATGGCCCCACTCTGCTGTCGTTCAGAAGAGCAGTGAAGACCTGGCTCTTCACCCAGACCTTTGGCAAAGAAGAGTGAGACCCCTCACTTCATCACACTTGCTATCTTTTATCTTTTACTGATTTTATTGTAATTTCTTTGTTGATTGTTGTGAGCCACCCAGAATCGTTGGGAGTGGGGGATACAAGTTCAGTTATTAATTAATCCTTTTAAAGTTGTTTACTTGTGAACCACCCAGGGTCATTGGGAGTTGGGCAGTATACAAATTTAAACAACAACAACAGCAACTTTCTCCAGTCACTGAGATTTATGAATACTAGGTATTATGCCAGGCAATTACTGAAACAATCTGAAACCCACTGAAATCAACAGGACTTAAAGCACACAGAATAATATATTTAAATGCATAAAACAAAATATATAGATATAGATTACATTGCAACAAAAACCAATTATGTTCAGTTACCAAAATATTAAAGAATAGTTCAAGCAATTTTAGACAGATTTATTGAAGCTAACAAACATTTTTGGAGTTCTAGAGTCTTGGGAGGTAAATCATTACCTACATTCATGATTGAATGAAAAACTAAATTTCAGTCAGAAATTAGTGAAAACAAAGTTGTAGTTTTCCTCATCCAAGTTTACAGACTCCTGGAGTCTATCCATGGACCCCAGGTTAAGAACCCCTCTTCTGCAGAATAGCAGCAAGCACTGAGAGTGAGGATTTGGCTCCTCTGTTTTTCCTATATACTTTCACTTGGCTTGGAGAAAATCCTTTGAATTCCAATTCTTTCTATAATAGAAATGAATATTCGGAGATGTCAACCTTTAAAGAATCACTAAAATCATTTTCTAGTTTACATTAGGACAGAAGAACTGAACTGTAAATGAGCAAAAAATCCCAAACCCCCCCCCCCCCCACAAAGTGAAAAGGCTGATAATTCACAGCTCTACAACTTTATGAAATGAAGAGCTGAATATACAACCAGCGGTCTTAGAACCCCACTCCCAGATCGGTGTATGCAGTTTTATCTGAAAATGCTGGAATGTCTCCCATCATCAGAACTAAAGGTGAAAGGTATAGCAATGCATAAAAGTAGTACAGGAAGGGGAAATTTGCCATTGTCCACTTCCATTATAGAGCAAGAGGAACCAACCATTATGAACATGAATTCTATGCAATAACTCAATCGTATCAAGTGAAGCTTTCTGAAGCTCAGAGATCTAGCTCTTGATCTCTGCCGTTGTGGTAAAGCTTCTGTCTGTGAAGGTGCCAAACTGCCACATAGTAGGATGGGCCATAATCAAGTAGTAGTGTGCATTATATAACATGCAGAAAGTCCCAGTTTCAATTCCTGCCATAGCCATTGATAAGATGGGTCTTGTAAAACTTTTTCGCAACCTTGGAGAGCCACTACCAATTAAAGTGGGTAACACTGGATTAAGGCCAATAGCTGACAGTACAAGGCGGCTTTATATGTTCATGTGGTATAGCATTATCAAAGTAGCAAAATTGCTTCTGAGACATGATCAATAGTGCTTTGCTAGCAATTGTCCCAAGGCAAACTGTATCCATAAGCTATTATGAGACTACTGCACTTCTATACTTGGTCTTGACTGGTGAGCCGCCCATTGAGACACAAGGCACTGCAATTGGTGTAGGTACTTCCAGCACTGTAAGCCAAATGTGTGAAGCGAAGACTACATGCAAGGACAGAGAGGATCTGCTTGGTGGCTTTATCACACAGCTAGGTTACTTTCACTAACAGGACTGAGTGAAGCAAAGTTTAGAAAACTGCTCCAGTGCAGAATCATCTGAAGGCAGCCTAAAAGCCTGCAAAGCAAAAGGCGGGCATGATACAAAGCAAGGTGCATGAAAGGGTGGCATCCAGACAGAAGAGGGTAACGCACTTACGGAGTGCAGGTGGGGATATGTGCCAGTCAGCGAGGCTCCATTAAGGCCCGAAAGGTACGCTGCTTGGCTCTATGGCAGGAAAGAAAGTGACAATCAGTGGGGACAGGCCAGAAGCCAAGGGCTTAAGTACCAGGAAAGTGTGTGAGAGAGTTTTTGGAGAGATATTGGACTGAATCCCAAATACCTCTCAGAATCTATTCCTCTTGTATCTGAGATCTTGCAAAAGTCTTTTCATTTCTTACATGACTGGTCTCTATCACAAGCTAAGCTTCCTCAATAACATCCCCAGAACCCTGTACTATCTCCTTTCTGTTTTATTCCTGAAACCATCCAAAAGATTATGTAGTTCTGATTTTTATAACCTGTTGATTAAGATCTGTTAAATGGCTTCTATTGTCTCATATATTGCTTTATTTTTATAGTTCCATATTTGTACTGCTTTATTGTTCCATTGACTTGAGTTTTCTATGTAATTTTGATCATTATTGTCATAGTTGTGAACCACTGTATAATATTTTAATGAACTTTGGTACTGAAGAATTTTAAAATTAATTAACATATGAATCAGTCTTATGCTGAACTAGACCACTGGCCCATCTAGATCAGTGGTAGCAGTAGCTCTCCAAGATCTGTCTGAGATCCCTTTTTCACTGGGAATGCCTTGGAACCTTATGTATACAAAGCATGTGCTCTACTCTACCACTGAGCAACTGGATCATCCCCTGCAGATGTTTTGAAGGCCAGTGCAAGATTCAGAAAGGAACAGTGAATTTTGCATATGAGAACCAGAAATGGACAATGACAATCACACTTCTTTGCATGGAATCACCTACTGGTAACCAAATAAGGATAGACCTCTTCCCCAAATGTTGTGACAGATCTATAAAAAAGAGTTTATATGTTTTATTTTCAAAATTAGCTTCATGCAAAATAAACAAGTATTCAGCAACCCTTCTACAAACAAATCCACACTCAAAAGACACTCAGCCATGAAAGGCAAATTCCCCAGTGATACTTGGTTTCCAAAGAGAGGTGCCAAGGATGACCAACAAATAATATGGATACAGGTATTTTATCCTTGTTTGAAAGTTCCCCTTCACTAGACTGAAAGCAATCTGAGGGATGGGCCTCTAATACTGTCATCTATGAAAACCTTACTTCTATGCTGCTGCAACCGAACTTGCTGTTTCTCTCCAACTGTTGTATACTATCTTTACAATTGTGTAAAGATAGTATACAATATAAAGCCTGTAATCTGATATTTCCCTTATACATTAAAGCATGTTCATATACAAAGCCAAAGGAATGGGGAAAAGCCTAATATACCCCTTACTTCCTAAAAAGAAGAACTGAAGGCCAGCATATCAGCAAGCAGCCTGAGCAGTTCAGACTCCTTGTAGGAGAGGTTTCTGGGCAGATGGGCACCCTTCCAGATAAAGCACTGAGGTGCAGCTGCCCATCATTTTTATTTTCTAAGACAGCCTGTGGAGCCCTTCTGGAGCCCAGGAGTACTCTTGGAAACAAAGATGACACTGAGCCTGACTTCTGTTATATAGCATGCTACATTCACATTTTTAAATATATATATATATGTAAAAAGTCAACCAGAGGCAGGGAACTTGGCCGTCTTCAAGGTACAGGTCTGCATACCTACTGGCAACCTGGGAATCACGTTGTGGACTCCAGGGCTATACCTACAGGTGGACGTGTGTGTCTACTTACAGCAAAGGGGTTGTAGGGAGCAGTAACAGCAGGTCTACGGGCTGCAGCTCCTGAGGGAAGCATGGATAAACCTGTTGAGAAGATGCCCAATGCATTGAGATTAAGTCCAGGGATGAGATTGGCTTGTTGCTAGAAAGAAACACAAGGAAAAATGGGATAAACAAAGCAACCCAAGGGAGAGGGAAAACAGATTAGGCCACAGGCTTTTTATTTAGCAAAGTAAGTTCTGGGGCATCTGGTGTTCACCTCTGTCTTTACTAGACTTCCAATATGACTTTCAATTGTTTGGTTTTGACAGAGAAAACACATACACACTGGGATAGGAACTTACATTGATTGCTACCACGTCATTCTCATAGGCTTCCCGCAGTTTGTTCATTATCTCTACTTCAGCATTGGTACAGGCCTCAATAGTACCCTTCACGGTGATGGTTCTTTCAGGGTTATAAATGGTTAAATCCTGCAAACTGAACAACCGCAAAATAACAGATGAATATCCTTTCAACACAAATTAATCCTAGGATTTATAACCAGCTCTAAAATGTGATCAATAGGGCAGGATAGTCAGAATGAATCTTTGTAAATAATATCCAAGCAGTTAAATTTTATTGCTGGGTGGGTGGAACCCAACAGATTCGGAAGACAACCCATTTAGGCAGAAGGCAACAGTGAATGGAAGAGTTAATGTTGGAATCCACAAGCCACCTGTAAATTTATGAAGTGCTTCAGTTTATACATGGAGACTTCGGTGACTTTAATTTCTGACTGAAGCGCTTTGAATCACACTGGATGGTAGAGTTGTTTGTGAACTGAAGACAGAGAAATTTCATGTGCAAAAAGACAGTCTCGGGTTCCTACTTATTGTATTAATAAATCACTGTTCTATAAGTTGCCACCCTACTGAGGACTTTTTTAAATAGAAGTACTTTGTAATACCCCCAAACCAGCTAACAGTGACATAACTGTTGTGATAAGAAGGGGAATCATTTAGCATACATCTGCTGTAAAATACTTCCCATGTAAAGAATACCACCCTATTTTTATTATTTTCAATCATTTTAATTAGTACTACTAACTACTTCATTACAGACAGGTAAGTAGACAGGTGGGTGGATGGGTGGAGACAGAGATGAGAGAAAGGCAGGAAGATAATGGTGGCTGGAAGGCAGGCCCTCATCCTTGTAAATAAATTAGTACTATAGAATTATAGTGCTATTATGTTCCTTCATTTAAGTGGTATTTCCCTCTTTCACTCATTCTTCCCAGCCACATACTGTACACATGTGGTATTTTACTGGTATCTTAAGTATTCTTTTTATTAAACAAATTTATATAGCCGCCCATCTATCAGAAGGACTTTGGGTGACAAACAGAATTAAAAACATCATGCAAATTTACAACTCAGTTAAATATTAGCACTATAAAACTACAATGTTTTTGCCTCTAGATAAGGGTTCAATGAAATCCAGACTCCTCTCTCACAACTAGGCTAAGAGTATGTGAGTTCTGCTTAGAAGGAGGGTCAGCATGCTACGGATATAGAGAGCACCATGTTCCAGGCTAAGAAGTAAGAGTCCTGTCCAGCTTTTTCCAACCAGGTGCCCCCTAAAAGTGCTGGACTACAGCTCCCATCATCCCCAGCTAACACAGTCATTTGATGTCCTGCATGGGGAGAATGGGTGTTAAAAGTCCAACGTACCTGCAGGGTGTTAGGTTGGGGAAGGCTGGTCTTGCCTGATGGCAGCAACATTCACTGGTACTCACGGAGAAATAGTGATCTTGGTCCCCGTATCTTGCTCAATTTTCTTCAAGTTTCTTCCTTCTTTGCCAATCAATCTTCCAACCAAGCTGTTGTGTGCTAAGATTTTCAAAGGAATCTCTTCAGCCCTGAGGAATGTGAAAAACATACAGAAGATCACAGAAACATAGGGAGATGCAGTTCCAAATATTTTCCTACTAGACTTTGGAAAAAACAGTAGTGGATATTCCACCATCACCACCACCAAACACTGTAAACCAAAGAAGGGGAACCTACTGTCAGGCTTCACTCCTAGGCATGAAAAATTCGTTTTCCAGAAACTGCCCTGTATATTTTGCAATCAGTTAACAGCAGAATAGTATCAACAAGCAATTTTACTGCAAGAAATAAGTCATATTGTTGGGAAGCAGGAGGTTGTCTGAGGTAATCCTTAAAAATTAACGGAGATGTGTTCTTCTAGGGAGTTATAGATACTGTATACCTCATGGTATTACTCCAACCCACAAAAGTTTTCCTGATGTGGAACTCTTCTGTTTATTCTACAGGTAGTCCTCAACTTACAACCACTTGTTCAGCAACCGTTCAAAGTTACGGCAGCACTGAAAGGGAAGTTATGGCCTGAAGTTATGGCCATTGCAGCGCCCCAGCGGTCACATGATCAAAATTTGGGTGCTTGGCAGCCTACCCGCACTTACGATCACAGGGGTGCTTCAATTCCCCCCACCTATCTCCCCCCATCTGCCACTCCGTGGTCCCTGCCGCCCTAGCTGACCTTCACCGTCTTCTTGCTCCTGCTGCTGACCAAGCATGCCCGGCCTCGCCTTTCATGAGGCAGCTGCTGGCTGCACAAGGCTTTCTTCCCCAGGTTGCGCACAGCAGTTTCCTTGCGAGACCTGGGGAAGATGGCCTCATATGGCCAGCAGCTGCCCTATGAGGAGGTACAACAGCAGGGGACTGAAGGAGGACAGTTTCTGTAGGGGTTCCCCTCCTGTGGAATAGCTTACTTTCCAACGTGAGGAGGGAGGGCCCCCATTCTTAAACCCTGCTGGAAAGCCAGAAAGAACTAGCTTTTCTGGATAGCCTTTCGGAATTGATTCCAGAGCCATCAATGTAAGCTTTACTTTTTAGTATAGTTATATGTTATATCATCATCATCATCATCATCATCATCATCATCATCGCATTTTATTACATACATAGTAAACTTCCTAGAACCCAGTTGGATTGAGGCAGTGTATAAATTTCATAAATAAATAAATACACTTCTAGCCATGTATTAGTACATCAAATCAAACAGCTGGTGCTAGAAATGCAGAATAAGAAAAAGTGTGTGACTCCTCAAATATCTACAATGAAGCCAAAGTACTAAAATCAGAAATGGCCAAAAAGATGAGGGTAGTGAAGAGAGAGGTGACATATTACAAAGGCAGTTTTATTTAACTGCTTTACAGTGATACACTGACGGCAATTTCCACATAACCAGAAGTTCTCTGATCCAACAAGACCTCTTCCATTCCATGGACTCTGTGTGTATTTATAACAGATACACAAAAGAGCCTTTTCAGCTAACCATGGGCGAAAGCCTTCACTGTTCAACCAATCTTTGTGCATCTATAAATAGATGCACGTGCATGTGTATTGATTACCTCATACAGATGCCATCCTTCCCAACACTAATATACTCTGACAGATAGTGACTTCTCAGGATCTTGAGTACCCCGACTAGTTTTATGCTATTCATGCTTCCAAAATAATTTAATTGAAAATGCCGGGGATTTAAACCTTATGATTTATAGCAAACAAATTTCCAGGATAGATGGAGCATTATGAATGGCAAGCCAGATCATCCTCCCCAATAAGCAAAGAAATATCAATTTCTTAACTGTCAAACATATGCTAACATATGTGGTTAATTTTAGGCTGCATTTTTTTCTGGTTTTCTTCAAAGCTTTTACTCCTCCTGTGCCTAAGTAAAATATTCCCAAAGACCGTCCAGTAAGATTACAGCGCAGGAATGGAAAAGATAGTCTATATTCCTTAGTTTTTTGTATGTAGCTTTGGTAATCGGTTTCTTATAAATGTTGTTTGTTATTTATAGTACTAGAGGTCTTCTTCCTCTTGCATATTTTTTTAAAATATATCTTTCACTTCCTACTTTCCCTGTCAGCACTAGAACTACTTACGATTTTGTTTCTTCAGCCTCCTTCTGCATAATATCAAGTATCATGCGACACGCTTCCGAACACCCTTCAGGGGTGGCATGAATGGTTATTGGTTTCTCTGCAGCACCAGCATTCTCTTTCCGATGAATGTCTACCCTGCAGCAACAGAGTGCACACAAAGAAATCTGCTAGGGATCAGAGGAAGGTGCCTAAGTTGACACCTTGATAAAACAGCCAAATAAAAGAAACAGTATCACAAGGATACACAAAACTGTTAACTCATCTTCAAGGCTAATGCAAGAGAAGCATTAAGATTTAGGAATCAAATAGACCTGGTTCACATGTTATTCCAAAACCATTGCTTTGGTAATGATGTGAGTTGATGTGTTCCTTCCTACGTTCTGACTCTTGGACTTCCTGCTTCATGACAAATCATATATTATTGTTACATTTGAGTAGCATTTGATGGTTTACATCGTTGTCCATAGAAGCCTGCTCCTTTCTCAAGTTCTTGGAAAAGAATTTGTTTAAATGGAGCCTAGCATAAATGAAGAGGAAGCAGAGAATGCACAGATACTTGTGTCTGAATGAGACACTCAAATGTACCATCTCTACAGGAGCTAACAGAATTTTCCCCTTTCTTGTGACATCATTTATAAAAAGGACCTCTTTAAGAGAAATCAGGGAAGAGATAGACATCTCCTCTGTACTTTAATTCAAGACTAGCCATGTCACAAGCACACCAAAGGTCTTTTGTCCTTCCTGAGAGTCAAATGTGTGGGTGACCATCACATGCATTTACTGGCCTTAAGAATGTTTAAGATTACATAATTTTCTGACATTAACACAATTTACATGTATTGAAAAGCCAAGCATTAATATTAATTTTGGATTGCAAGTGACCTTACAGGAAAAAAAAAAGGAAGATCTTGTTAAGACTTGTGAGGGGGGGCCATGCATGTAAAAATGTGGAAATGATTGTCTCCCATGGCCAAGATACGTTGTCTATGGCCAATAACCCATCATGTAGTTTAGGCTGTTCTTCTTTGCACTGCCATGCACCTCCGCCAATGAAGACCTTAAGGAAACAGGCCCGGCTATGTGGCTCTGCATCAGAACAAACTGACATGAAAGAGACTGTCACACTGAGCAATGAAAAATGTCATCCAGTCTTTTCTGAGTTGGCCTTCATTAGTACCTGGTGTCGGAAATTTCATAGAGAAGAGCCCAATATTGATAGAGAAAAAAGTTGAGATGTCTACAAAAGTGACTAGTCCAATATCCTGTGGTGTCCTTATGGACTGATAAGATAAGAGCAACAGCTTGAAAGTTTAACTTAGATTTAAAATGCAAATCTGTGAAAAAATGGGAATAGAACTCATTTTCATCAAGCTTTCAGAGTTGTAGAACAGCTGTGGACAAATGCTGGTCCTTGGAATTCATTCTGTTTTTAGGTCTTTCAAAAGCCCTCTGCAAGGACTCAATGCAGTCTTCTGGCAAGAATGATCCATCTCTCCCTCAGCAAGTTGCTGAGGAAGAGGAAAGAGAACAAAAGGAGGTTACAAAGAAAGAGAAAGAAAGACAGAAAGGGGGAGGCAGAAATCTTTTTTGAATTTGCAATCACCTCCAAGAGCACCTGGCCTTCTAAACAGATCATCTCTGATGGAATTTGGCTGACAGAGTAGCTGTGTTGAGGTTGTGTACTGAAGGAATGGACCGAAACATATCATCCATCCACCCACCAAGCGTTTATAGTACCCTGCTAGATTTACCATAGATCGGATGCAACCAATTGCATGAGGCCTAAAGATATATGGTCCAATATTAGTATTTTATTGCTTGAGTGAAATTGTGAGCCAACTGCAACGAAATTTCATTCTATTGTGCACTTGTATAGTGTATAGTGGGATGACAATAAAGTTATTATTCTATTCTATTCTATTCTATTCTATTCTATTCTATTCTATTCTATTCTATTCTATTCTATTCCTAGGTATCATCATATAGTTTGGCTCTGCAAACACTAGACCTTCATGTTACATTGGCACTATGCAAACATTATATCAAAAGCATTACATTTATTCCAGAAGTGGAATAAATGTCAAAAGGGGGAGAATAGGCACAATCCTGCAGTCTACTCACAGATTCCTTTTGTGAAACAGTGAAAACAACAGAAAATGAATAAAAAGTCATATATACTCTTTAGCTAAAGTATCATTCACAGTATTTTTGAGGAAAATAATTACCTAAGAGAATCATCTAAAATTTCAGCTCTAATCTACATACATAGATACACAGTACTATATGCATAACCAATTCAGTCTAAGATATCAAGCATCACAGAATACAGTGATAGCAATTCCTCCTTGCTCCTCTCCAGGAGGTGAGATGGCTTTGGAAAGGTTTTCCTTTAAGGGTGGCCTAGAAATATTAAGTAAATAAATGGCATTCTTGTTTCATGCAGGTTGACATACAGTTTGCCTTCAATGACATACCAAACATCATAATGCCAGATGTCTCTAGTGGTTATGGAGTTAAATATACACAATTAATACTTAAATACAAATAAGAAAGTAACACCGAAGATCTAGCATCATGTCTCCTATTTGCACTGCCTCCAATACAACAGATCACTGAGGATATTATTAGACTTAATTAGAGAGCTAACATTGAGATGAAAGATCACACAGTAATTCAACAATAATTTATATAATTTATGACAAGATGAGAAACTTATTTTTAATCTCCTCAGTTGGCTGAAAATATTCCTTTTTGCACAGTAGAAACCACCCAGAGGTGGCTGAAAAAGGAGCAGAAAAAATATCTGGAATGGGGGAAACGTGCCAGGTTACAGTAATATCACAGAACAGGTGAGTAGAACCTGTTCACAATTTTGAAAAAAAAGGTGAGTGAAGCTGACAGGATAAACATCAACAGAACTGCAGTAACTGTTAAAACATTCCTAAGAATTTGCACAGAACACATCAACAGTGAGTCAACAGGCTTTTACACAAGACAAAGAGCTTTTGCCACATAATGCACATACGAGCTCACAGCTCAGCATTCAGTCCAAAGATCACATGCTAGGGACATGAAGGCTACAAACAGAGTCCCTGTGGAAGGAAATCAAACCATCTGCGATACTTACTTGGACTGGGTTTGCTTAGTAAGGTTCTTTATGGTCAAGCCCTCCTTTCCTATGATCGCACCAACAAATTGCGTGGGGACCAGGATCCGTAGTGGGAAATCGAGCTGTTTGGGCTGCGAAGAGCCCCCAGGGGAGGGGCCCTGCTCCCTGGAAGAGTGGCCCCCACGCCGGGATCGCTGAGGGGGCTGAGGGGAGCTCACCTCGTCGTCTGGGATGTAGGAAATCTTGAAGGAATAGTTCTCAAACTGGTGACCACTAAGCTGCTCAATTGCTCTAGAAATACAAAGGAAGGGGTGGGGAAAAGAATTATTACAAGAAATGTTTTTGCTTTGACATCAGACCAGCCTCTCTAACAACCTTCCCTAACATGGTGGAATCCACATGTGTTGGCCCACAATCCCCACCCTCCCATCTGCCACAAATAATTATGGGAATTATAGTCTGGAGAATGCTATTTGAAAGAAAAGCATGCCAATAACATTCCTGGTTCCCTATTTGGCAGTTCCCATGCTTTATTTGAATGTGCTTACTAAAATAGATGCATATGACATTCCTAATGTTGGATGGATGCATATATCAATCCTAATGATTGATTTCACCTTTTGGAAATCACTAATACCACAATAATCAGTATCACTAATACCACTGTGCCTCTCACCTCTCAAATGGAGCACTTACCTTACAGGGGAAGATACCAGATGGCTGAGATCAAGCATAGTTGCCTTTGCAGGCATTCTAGTTGGTCTGTCACCAAGGGGCATCTATGTTTCATTCATTCCACACTTTGCTCAAGTGGTCCATGCAGGACAATGCAGGTAGTGCAGACTCCCCACTTCATACTATATGTCCAATGGCAAATGCCTTCTCTATTGCAGCATCTGCCCCTTGGAATACCATCCATCCTGGCATTTATCTGGTTCCCACACTGACTTGTGTTGAAAAGAGCTTTGAAAACTTGGCTCTTCCCCTAGACCTTGGGTTGAGTGAGTGGTGGGTCCTCTGTATTTCTTGCTGCTGCTGTTAGGATGGTTGCTTTTTCCAGACATTTGGGATTCCTTATTTGCATTATCTGTATTTTATTGGGGTTTTTATTGTAGGCTGTCCAGAGTTGTTACAGGGTTGGATAGCCTTAAAACTTTAATAAATAAATAAATAAATAAATAAATAAAATAAACAGTGACATCTCTGCATCTCCCTGTTCATCTTGCGCAGAGAATGAAAGGGGGGAGGGGGCTAGGGGAAAAACCAAGTCTTGTTGCCTTAAATCCCACCCCAACATCACTCTGTATGCAAGATCCAGTCTTTATACTGGATGGCAGCTGTCCAGCCCTGTCTTAAAATGGGGAAAATCTGGTAATGTTTCAGACTATCTTCAACTGTTTGGCTCAGAGACTTCCACTTCACTGGCAAAACAAAGATTCTTCTGTCACCTGTTTTTAAGGATACATTAATCAAAATCCTTTAATTCTGAAATCAAGAATAGGGACTGCAGTCTAGCTCTTTTAAGACACTACATACATGGTGAAAATGCAGTGACGTTCCCAGGTGAGTGATTTGGTGACAGGTCTCTTTGTAAAGCAAAAGGGGCAGCGATATGTATTGCATTTCAAAAACAACTTTCTGCCTAGAAAATAAAACTCCTAATAAAAATAGTTGATATTTTACTATATATTGCTCCTGATACAAGTTATTAATAATAATAAAAAACATAAATAATATGTCTTGATGAGAAGGCAGGGTATGACACAGGATAAGTGGTTCTACACACCTGCTGTCCTTGAACCTGTGTCCTGGTTGTCAAATCACTGGAGCAGTTAGATTTATTAAATAATTAATCAATCTCTTCCCCTCAATCACGCTGAGTGGTTTTCCATAAAGTTACCTTAAACCTGTTTATATATCTTTATAAAGCACAGATTAACCAACTATATTTTATTAATGCCTGAGTGGCACTTGAGATTTAACAATACTGTTACTGAACAGGTACTGTGTGAAATGATTGCTTGTATTTTATGAAAACAAATATATGCCAATAATTATTAGGAATAATCAGAAATGATGTTTGGCTTACATCCAACTACATGTTAGTTATGATTGAATGACTTTGTACTGAAAACTTTTTTTTTAATGGCAGCTGGTTGGGTTACTGATTTTTAATTATAAGGGATGGGTTATTTTAGGATGTGTTGTAGGTTAGGTGGTAGGGTGATAATGATTTGAAGAAATAGTGGATTTAGAGATATGGTATAAACAAGCAATGGCTGAAGTGATTGTGGAAATGAATGGCACTTTTTGGTGGAGTGTTTTGGAAGCTCTGAAGAAATGGTGGAAGAGTTCTTTCTCTGAGGGATTTACTAACTTGGAAGGTCAACTTGTCTGCTGGTTGTTAAAAAGGCCGATTGCCAGATGAGTCAGCTCTCTGGTGTGGTGGCAAAATCAAATGGAGTCCAGGAGCTGACATGTGAGCTATGCTATTGTAGAATGGCAATGGAGGCTGCAATGACAGGATGCAATATGACAGCTGCCATTGCTCCACTCGGCTGGAGCTAAGGTTAGAGTTGGCACCAGAACTCAGTCTAGCAGCTGAGTGGGGGCTGGATCTGACCATGAAGGCCCAAAATGTGAGGCCTTGATTCACACCTGGCTGGGAGTCACCAGTAACATTAGCACACCAAAGTTAGTTGTATCAACTGTGGAGGAGCTGAACTGGTGCAAGTTGGAATTTAGGTTTGTATGGCTTCCTAAAAGTCTAAGGCAGAGCTTTCCAAACTGTGTGTCTGTGTGTGTCACAGCGTGGTGTGTCGCCACACCACCTGGAAGCGGCGGCGTGCGCATGCACGGCGGCAGCGGCGCAGCATCAGTGCTTCCGCGTTTTAGCGGAGGCTGCCGCCACCGTACACGTGCGCCGCCGCACGCCCCCCCGTGCACATGCGCACCGCTGCACGCCCCCGCGCCGCCGCCGTGCACGTGTGCCCCCTTGTGCTGCCGCCGTGCATGCGCGTGCCACCGCCGCGCTACCGCTGCCACCACTGGTGTGTCGCCAGTGGTGGCACTTTGGAAAGCCCTGGTCTAAGGGATGTCTAACCTAGACTAAAAATGTAGGCCAGGTATGGGGCCCTTGAGTGGTGGGCCCTGTGAGAGGCTGCTATGGTTTGGGCTTTCCTAATACTGTTATTTTTAGGGTACTAGAATGAAGGAGAGGGGCGCAATGGCTCAATGGTTAAGATGCCAGGCTTGTCGATCGGAAGGTCGGCGGTTCGAGACCGGAGCGCCGCGTGACGGAGTGAGCTCCCACACTCGCCCCAGCTCTTGCCAACCTAGTGATTCGAAAGCATGCAAATGCAAGTAGATAACAGTGTTCTGCGCACGTCATGCCGGCCACGACCGTGGAAGCGTCGTCGGACAGCGCGTCGTCGGACAGCGCTGGCTCTTCGGCTAAGAAACGGAGATGAGCACCGCCCCCTAGAGTCGGACATGACTGTGCAGGGGAAAACCTTTACCTTAGAACGGAGAGGATATGTGAAAGGATGAGTGAGGAAGGGACAAACAGTATGACAGATCACCAGATTGTTGGCCACCCAGTTGATTGGTGAGATTGTGAGTGGGCTTTTTTTTCTTGGGAATGCAATGTCAGGGGACGGATTTCACACGGAGGCTGCCAAGCTGATGCCAGTTGTGGTGGACCTAGGGAGATGAGGCAGGTGGCATTGGGTGTGCTATTCCTGGTGAAGAGGAATTGATAATTTGGTGTTGATCTCCACTTCTGGCCTGCTGGCCCTGAACCCAAGTCCTGGTTGTCAAATCACTGGAGATCTTGGCCTCAAATTGCTGATGGTAAATGCCAGGTCAGTCTGTAATAAGAGCTTGTTTATCCATGACTTAATCGTTGATGAGTGGGTGGACTTATATTATTGAAACCTGGTTGGACTAGGTCAGCTACTGTATAACACCCTGAGATATGCCTTCCTGGGCTTCAGGTCCTATGGTAGCCTTGATGGCAAAGCTGGGGGTGTGTGGGGGGGTGATTTATAGAGAAATCTTGCCTGCAATATGGCACTCCGCTCTTGCAGTGGTAGGATGAGTATCTCTGTGTTATGGTGGGCTGTAGGGACAAGATGAGAATCCTATTGATATACTGGCTGCCCAGGTGCCCAAGGTGCTATATCTAATATCAGGGCTGGTGTTGGAATCCCCCAATTTTCTGTGTCGAGGGACTTCAATTTTCATGGTCTTGGGTTTCAGTCTGGTAGGCTCAGGATTTCATGACCTCCACAGCAACCATGGGCTCATCCCAGCAATCTCTGATTTCACACATTGGATCTCATCTTTGCCTCTAAAGAACTGTGTGATGATCTGGATATGGAGGGCTAGCCCTCTACCATGGTGAAATTATCTCTATGTCATATGAAACTGACTGTTACCTGGGACCTCTGTGGGGCTAACAGATCAATTAGGATGGTCCACCCCAAGTGCTTCATAACTCTGGATGGATTCCAGTTAGTACTTAGGGAATTTTCCATCTATCTGGTAGATAGTTCCACTGATTTCTGGTAAGCTGTTGATAACAGGAGGTGACCCACGGTCTTGATGTGATTTCTGGTGGGCAGCCTCTCTCTGTCAATCTTTGTTTCCCCTTGGTTTACTGCAGAGCTTTCCAAACTGTGTGTCGCGACACAAAAGTGTGTCGCCACACAGAGTCTGGTGTGTCGCCACACAACTCGGAAGCGCTGATCATCATCAGCGCTTCCGGGTTTTCCCGCGGCGACACACCAACGGCGGCGTGCGCACTGCCGCAATGGCAGCACTTCCGGGTTTTCCCGCGGCGACACACCAACGGCGGTTGGTGTGTCGCCGCAGGAAAACTTTGGAAAGCCCTGGTTTACTGAGACAAAGTGGCAAAAAAGATAAAAAGTTGAATGACTGAGCATAGGTATGAGATAAGTTTGGGCCTACACCTCAGGCATACAGAACACTTGCCTGGCTACTGTAACCATTTTGCACTCCAAAAAGTTCTTCAGATTCTTGACTCTTCATGGACAGGGTTTAGAGTGATGTCTGGGGAGGCATCTTGCCATACCAGCTGGGATTCCTTTTGACCTCTGATGAATCTCTAACTTCTACAACCTGGACACTAATTCCATGCTGCTCCTAGTTCCTTCAGGGTGCAGGTGCCAGCATTAAAGGCAGGAGCTGGAGTTTGTCAATGCCTCTCTGAAGGAGGGGTATTGTCTGCAGCCTTGCCCCCTCCTTAAGAGGCCTTCCTTTGATCCAGCCAAATTCTACAACTACTGTATTGTCCAGTCTCCAACCTTCCCCTTTTGGGGAAGAGTATTGCAAGAGTGATGGAAATTCAGTTACAGAGTACCCTAGAAGCAGCAGATTATCTAGATTCCAAGTGCATGGAATGGAAATGGCACCATTTGTGCTGGTGAATGATATGTGTCAGGAACTGGATGGGGATGGAGTACCCCTTCTGGTGTTATTAGATTTCTCAACAGCCTTTCATATCATCAACCACCATATCTTTCTGGATTGCATGCAAGGGTTGGGTACTGGAGCCACTGTCTTACAATGGGTTGTTCCAATCAGTGGTTATAGGGGAAGAGAGGTCAACTCAGTGGCCCCTGACTTGTGGGGTGCCACAGGGTTTGGTTCTTTCCTCCATTGTTTAATTTCACTAGAAGCCACTGGAGTGTGTTATCAGCAGTATATTGATGATACCAAGTTACACATAGCCACCCTGGACCATACAAGTGTTACTATGGAAGTCTTGTCCTGATGTCTGGTCGCTGCAGGCTCTGGATGGAATGAAATGGTCTGAAATTGAATCCAATCAAGACAGCATTACTGTTCGTTCATTGAGATTCTTGGTCAACTCCAGTGTAGTCTCTTGAGGGGAAAGCCCTAACGGAGCAGGTCCATGACTTGGAGATTCTTCTAGATTCATGGATACTGCTGGATGGGCAGGTGAAGGCTTTGGCTGGTACACTAGTAGCAGCCATAGCTGGTGCATGAGGACTCTGAAATAGCAGGTCATGCCCTCATTACTGCAGGCTGGACTACTGCAATATGCTCTACATGGGACTACCTTTGAAGACCCCCTTGAAGATGCAGTTGGTACAAAATACAGTGGCTTGTTTACTGGCAGGTACTGGTTACTAGGAGCATATTACACTTGTGTCTCATACTGGTTGCCCCTAAGTTACTGGGTGCAATTCAAGATCTGGTTTTAAAGATTCCATTCAAGATCTCGTTTACTGCAGGACTGCCTTTTCCAACCAGAATCAACCTGTTCAGTGTATTTGTTTGGGGAAAGCCTTTGGCTGTACCTCATTTTTGTGAACTGAGGAGGGGAGAAGCCAGTGAGGCCTTGCTTTTCAGTTACAGACTCAACCTTATGGATCAGCCAGGCCTTAAAAGCAGGGTTTGCTGTACCTGTTACTACTTTCTGGAAGGCAGTTAAGATGGAGTTCTTCCAGGGAGCATTTAATAATTAATATGCTGATGACATCAAGTATTATTTATTATGATTGTTCCATCAGTATTATTATATTGTTTGTTTTATGATATTAATTTATTATTATTATTTCAATATCACTTAATTAATTGTTGATGCTAAATAAACTGCTTGCTCCATTGGTTTCAGTGGAACTTGCAGCATAATTCTAAGTATACGTACTTAGAAGATAAGTTGCAGCATACGAAATGAGATGACATTTCAGTTGAATGAGAGAAGCTGAAGGTGATCAGATAAATCAGAACTATGATGGAAAGTTTCAGACAAACTGGACAGACTCCAAGAAGGACAATGAAGACGATCAGGGATTAGAATCAAAGTCCTATGAAGAGAGATTGAAGAAAATGGGAAAGCTTAGCTTTGAGAAAAGAAGACTGAGGGGATATGATGGCATTCTTTAGAAAGCTGGAACGATGTCACTCAGAAAAAGGTCAAGACCTGTTCTCTATTATTCTAAAGTGCAGGGTCCAGAAGAATGGATTTAAGGTCCAAGAAAGCAGATTCCAACTGAATATCAGGAAAAAATCCTAGCAGTAAAAGCAATTTAACAGTGGAATCAATTGCTTAGAAAGGTGGCAGGCTCCCTTTCATCGGATGTGCTGGACGGGAGGCTAGACAATAACCTGTCAGGATACTTTAATTGGGATTTCTGCACTGAGCAGGGAGTTAGATAAGTTGGCCTAAATAGATCTTTCTGGTTCTATGACTTTATATAGGCCACAAACGAAGGTTGCCCATTATTGTCCTATGGAGACATATGGGAGGGTACCTGCCAGTCCTTTCCTTGGTACAGAACTCCCTTCTTCAAGAAGTGCTTTAAGAAGTATTTAACATCTCATACAGGGCATTCTGAAAGGGTCGTGGTGGCTCAGCAGGTAAGACGCCAGGCTTGTCAATCGGAAGGTCGCAAGTTCGGAGGTTCGAATCTCTAGCCCCACGTGATGGAGTGAGCTTCCACACTAGCCCCAGCTCTTGCCAACCTAGCAATTCGAAGGCATGCAAATGCAAATACATAAATACACTTCAGTGGGAAGGTAACAGCGTTCTGCGCGCGGCATGCCGGCCACATGACCGTGGAAGCATTTTCGGACAACACTGGCTCTTCGGCTAAGAAACAGAGATGAGCACCGGCCCCTAGAGTCGGACACGACTGCACAAATGTGCGGGGGGAACCTTTACCTTTTTTACAGGGCATTCCAATCTTATAGTATTTATTCTGAAATGCTCTCAGATTCAGAGACATCATTAGCTGATTAGTATCAGCTCTAACTCAACTACTCAGCAGAAAACTAAGACAGCAGCAGATTGAAGTTTATGGCATAGCAGCAATAAGGGTATTCTGTGTCACTTATTAGACTTGTAAATGTAGAAAGAAAAATCAAGAGAGCTTGCCAGGAGAGAAAAACTAAAATGGAAAACACCAGGAGAAGTGGAAAATGCAACTGAAACTGTTACAGCCACTTACACTTTTGCTTCTTCTTTTGTTGCATATGTAACGTTGACAACTGCTGTCTCTGATTCTGTGTTAACTAAGATACAAAAACAAAACAAATACACATGTGTGGTAACCTGGGAAAATCTCAGAAAAATATATTTTATTAAATATCATCAGGACAAAAAATGCTTTTGTAGAATCTTGTACAAACTCATCCAGTAGCAGCTGAGTAAGAAAATACATATTGTGTAGACTTTAAGCCACTTCAACCCAACAAAGCTGGAACAGGGCAAATGTTAGTTTGGCCAACTTTTTAAAGCAAACTAGCCTAGTCTGCACATCTCAAATTAATAGGCAGATATTTTTTTTTGCTGCCTTCAAGTCAATGTTGATTCCTGGTGACTGCCTGGATAAGTGCCTGCAGTTTTCTTGGCAAGATTTCAGAAGTGGTTTGCCATTGCCTCCTTCCTAGGGCTGTGTGTGTGTGTGACTGGCCCAAGGTCACCCAGTTGGCTTCGTGCCTAAGGCGGGATTAGAACTCACGGTCTCCTGGTTTCTAGTCTGATGCTTTAACCACTACATCAAACTGGCTCTCAATAGGCAGCTTAGAAGATATCTATCCTTCAGGTTGTATATTTCTTCAACTTTAGAGATGCGATTCCTAGTTCAAGTTGCTTTAAAGTATATTTATTAGAGAAAGTTGCATAGAAGAATGTTTTATAAAGAGTACAAAAATAAATTGAGTACAAAAATAGAATTTTCATGTGTGGATCTTTTTAAAAATTGCAAATGAATGCTGAAAAAGGATGAAATTTATGACTAAATTCATGTGAACCCAACAAAATTAGAATACATTATCAGTCTATTATCATTTATTGAGTTCTTGTGGCATGACAAGGTAAATTCAAATTGGACTGAGTTTTGGTACCTAACCATTCCACATTTTCATTTTCATAGAGTGGCATACCACAATTTGTATCCAAGATGAAGTGACTCCATCTGCACACAGCCTGAGAATCAGCTGGTTTCCATTGTTGTAGTTACTGTAAACCCATATTGAGATATCTAAATAGAACCCTAAATAGAATTAACAGGCTAGAAATTCTTCCCTTCTATCCTTTAAGAAGCACATATATGTTCACCTGACAATTATTAATTGGTTTAGACATCACAGATAGAAAGGTCAGAAATGTGGAAATAACTTGGCTACCTCAGTATGCATCCATCAGTCATCTCTTGGGTACATGGTCATTTATAAGAAGATTCCCATTTGAGCACGATGTTCTTTATAGAGGGAATGTCAGAACTCTGTAACGTGACCTAAAAATTGCTTAGCCCACAATTTTACTACCCAGACTAACAGGAATATCTGGCTCCTTGAGAAGACACTCCTACTGTGATAGCTGGAGTCACACAAGATGCTTGGTTACTTGAATTAACTCATTTTTGAAGTTTACACAGCATACGGAACCTCAATAACAAAATGAACCAAACCACGATTAAAACTAACAAAGTTTGTCTTGTTGCAGTCACACAGCAAATAAGTCTTTAACTGACCTGATTAAAGGTATATGAACCACACAGGAAGTGGCCCTAAACAACTTCCTTTCAGTGGTTATGCTGGGGTGAATAAGTAGTCCAAGAGCTTCAAGACAATCTTTTTGTTAATTAATTAATTAATTAAACTTATATGACCGCCCATCTCCCCCAACGGGGAACTCTGGGCGGTTTACAATAAAACTGATTAAAATAGAATAAAGAATATAAAAATACAATCAAATAATACAATAAATAAATTATAATACTTACATTACTATAATGCTTAAGTATTTATACACCACTAAAAATGTTCTTGAACAGCACAAGGTCAACAGTAAACCTATTATCTTCAAGTACTATAAAGCAGATATTCAATACATATAGTGGTCTCTAAGGAATGTTTAATGTTAACAAAGCACTTTAAATTATGTTACAAAAAGAAACAGAAAGCAATAGGAAATGTGTTTACCTTGTTCCACATTCTCTACTGTGCCATGTTGAGCTAAAAGACCATCTAGCACCTGAAAGAGAAATCAGAAATAAAATATAGGTGACAAAAACCTGAAAGCTTTTCATTCAAATTAAATTAATAAAGCACAAATTAGCTGTATGAGCAAACAAAAAGGTAAAATCAAAACACTCTCACTGTAATGATATAAATAATCTCTCTTCAACTTACTCCAACTTTACTAGTAGTCAAAATGAAAAGAGATACTTGTTTGATTAAGATGGTTGAAATCAACTTCTGAATTATTCTTTTTTCAATGAAGGGCAAGGAACAGGACTTTTGAGGAACCTGATAAAATGTTTTGGAATGATTTTTTTAGGGTATAATTTTTCAGACTTCTTTTCTGTTCCTCTTTGTTTTCCTGTTGGTTTGATATAATAGTAATAAAAAAAACTTCATAGAAGAATGGCTCAAAAGAATTTTACATGGCTAGATCTATTCCCAATGTATATTGAAGAGAATTAAGTACGGCTGATAGGCCAGGGGTACAAAAAACAAAGTTGTGGCTGCCTTACAATGGGCAGAGCCAATTATTTGACCTCTTTCTTTGCTTTGGCAGGAGTTGCAGTAGATTAAGGCATCTATTTCACTCCATAAAACTCCTGAATCTTCTGAAAAAATAGGCCTTGCCCCCACCTAATTTTAGTGTATCAGTCTTTATCTTCCATTTCAAGGTCTCTTCTAATAATAACGAGTCAGAGGTTCATTTATACTGAATGTCTTTATTAGCTAACAACTTCCACATCCAGCCTCCTGCTCTAACTACTTGTTGAATAGCAAAGAACAAAACTACTTCCTGGGCCAAAGGCCGTACTTCCCAGCAGAGGGCGTGCTTCCCCAATCTTAGTCCATCCTCTGTTACCAACTTTGTCCTCCTGATTCTACCACTTAGTTCCACCTATTGATACATCTTCCACACTAAGTCTAGTGCAGCCCTTGAGCTGACAGATATAATGCATCCCTATGCTAGGCTAACAAACCAATCAAATTTCTAGTCTTCCACAGAATCTAAGAATCAAAACTAGGCCTTCCCTTATCTCTAGGCTTATAGTCTGAATCATCTTTTCCCAACCTGGCTCTCCAGATATATTAGAGTTCAATTACTGTAAACTGAGTTACTGTGGGAGTCACAGTCCAATTTATCAGGAGGACATCAAGTTGAGACAAGCTATTCTACATTATGAAGAGAGGAGACAGAAAATCTGCCAGTCAGTATCAAGATATTAGTCCATTAAGCCCCAGCACATTTTCTACAACCACACTGAACAATGAATGCTTTGGAAGAAGGGTATAAAAACCTACAGGGAAGGATGCAACCACCAAAGCAGCTCACATTTCCAGGTGACTGGGATGTTCCAAAGACTCAGCAAAGAAGCACACAACTTTCTACTTTAAATCAGCCACTCAGGTTATGCTGAAATTACTTCCTACCCCACAGACAAAAGTTGGGTATGGCCACGTCTTCTTGGTGGCTTAGTGGCAACACATTTTACAACTGGGGCTCCTGGTGCATAAAATCAAACTTAATCATGGCATAGGAGATATTAAACAGGAATGGACACTAGCAAATATTAGAGACAATGTGACTCAATGAAGGTGCATCCATAGCCACCTTGGCAAGACACCATTACAGATGCTTCATTCTTCCCCAAAAGCCACAGACACATATTGCCAGGCAACCCCCTTTCCCAGAATTAAACATTTAAGCTGTCCTCTTCAGCCAATACCTGAAAGCAGAAATTCAATCACCAGATTTACTGCCAGCGAGTCATTTTCCTAGCACATTAGCCTCTGTACAAAAGCAACACAACAGGCCTTCTAATGAGAAACATCATCATATTTGTGAGAATGATGACTAAGAAAAAACAAACACCCACATGTAGTCATCCCTACAGCCACTCCTGTACCCAGAATGGAAAAATAACCTAGTGTTGCAAGTGGCACAACTGATACAAAAGGTTCGTTCCCCAAATGTTTCTCTATCAACCTGTATTCTGAATATGTTTTTTTATCATTCTTGGGACTCTAAAGATATGGAAATTAATCATATTGCCTCATCCTTTGGTTTAATTAAGCCTTTCCAATATACAATACTAATGAAACAGTAAGCCACAGATTACACTCACAGTCTTTCTCTACAGATCCATTTTCCTAAAAGTGAGGCCTTCCAAATACGTTAAGACTTCATTCTCAGGGCATGGCTGGCCAAGCTTGATCCACTGCCACCATCACCTCAGCCAACTTAAGAAAGCAGCCTTCAACCGGGTTAATCTATAAGCTGCTCTGTTTCATAACTGCAAAGCACTTAAGGACAGCTTTTTTAAAACCTGAAATGTTAGTAACAAGATTCCTATAACAATTGGCTTTCTCTCCAGTTAAATAATTGTTCCATCTAGTTATTATATTATTATTATTATTATTATTATTATTATTATTATTATTTATTTATTTATTTATTTATTTATTTATTTTATATGACTGCCCTTCTCCCCCAACCAGAGATGGGTTCAGTGCTGCAGCTCTCTCGGATTTCAGAAAAGAGTCTTTCGCAGTTCAACCTAGAGATGACAACCTGTGACCTTTAAATGCAAAGCATGTGCTCTAACACTGAGCTACAATCCTTCTACTGTACTTGATGCATCAATGGAACCCGATGGATTTAAGAACTCATTGTGGATGAGATACATTTGGAAGCAGCATTCACCACATATAAATGGCAATTCTTAGTCATACTTTGCTATCCTAAAACCTAACTAAAATAGAACAATGGGAACATGGATTCAAACGTACTAAATCATGGTACACAGTTTCATGCAATTTTAACCCTGACTGATGGAATTAACTCACTCATTTAAAAAGTAGTAGAGGCCGCAGAAGTAAATTGTACAGATCATTTGGTAAGGTGTGCTCACACCTATTTTGATATGCAAAATGATATGCAAAAATGATATCCAGCATCATTTAATGCTTAGCTACGGGACACCAAATAGAGACATGCACAGTGTTTCAAGTTTTAAATGGGCTATTTTGACTTTACAGGAACTGTTCCAAAGCTGTTCTGACCTTACCAGAAGTTTCTGAAATCAGAATACTTCTGGTGCTGCCAGAACAGTCCATTTTAGCTTAAAAGTTTCAAATTTGAAACTTTTGCATACATTACTGGCATCAAGTCAATACAAATTACAATAAGCACTACATCCTCTGTAGGCCTACTATAATACCCTGGATAATGTTACGGAGAAATAGTAAAAATATTCTTATACACAATTTGGGGAAAATAGACAGCAGAAAATAATGAAAATGATCCCTTACCTCCCACTGTAAATGTGGAGGAATATTCCGGATTTGAATCTTCCTGCTTCTGTGAAGAAAAAGTCCACAAAGCAAGATCAGATTAGTATAGTACAACAGAAGATGGTTAGTCTAGTGTTACATAAAAATACTAGCAACTCTACTACAACTGAATGCAATGAGCCAAACTAAGTTAACATGGAAATACCTCATGCATTTGATTCTGCAAAGCACCTATCACTTCTAGTTTTTTAATCACAACCAGACAAAAATAGTGCAGAATGTAATTTCTGCATCTTTCTCTCTCTCCTTGAGTAAGAAATATATGCCACATGCAATTGTGGAATTTTAAGCAATCCATTCTTACCAAGTAAAATAGATCAACATAAAAATATATAATCAAAGAAGCAAAATCAATACATTTTATTGACATTTAATAAAAGGGGTTTTGCTCAGACGCGCAGTCTAAAATGCAGGAGGCTTTCATGTGTGACTGTACAGTATTTATTAACACCTTCTACATACGTATGGCATTGTACAACGCTGGTCTTTGGCCGTATTAAAGTTTAAGTTCCAAGTTTCATACATATCTAATAAAGTCCCAATCAGTTCAGTAAAACCTGTTTCCAGATAAATGCATGCTAGATTGCAGCTTTAATGATCCTAGCCCAAGTTGGATGAAAAACAGAAATAAAATTCATTTCCCTTCATGTTATTAGGAAAAAAACCTGGGTAGATTATAATCTTTATTTACAAAAAAATTGTGCTGCACTATGGAAAATACTCTAGAGTCTAGAACATAACAATAGATCTCAATTGTGAGCAATTTTAAATTACAGAGGATTTAAATCTGAACTGTTCATTTTGGTTTGCACTTAAATGAACCAGTAAGATAAACTAACAATAAAGCTAAAACAAATCTCAATTTTTAGCAAAGTTTAAAAAAAAGCCTGGTCACTACTTAATCTTTTTCCCAGGGAAGAGCAGTTACCTCACTCTTGCATTTCAGACCACATGATTGCTAAGCCCTGGAATTCTCTGGTTATTAATCACCCAGAGTCCCTCTTGAGGGAGTTGGGCGGTGATAAATCAATCAATCAATCAATCAATCAATCAATCAATCAATCAATCAATCAAATAATGTTAAAAAGAAATTTCTTCTATATTCTGTAAACATAATTGTGAATAGTCTGTAGCTTGAATCATGTCAACTGGATTTCTATTTTCTCAGTGGAAACGTTTCACTCCTTATCCAAGGAGCTTCTTCAGTCTGAGCAAAGTTAGTAAGGGAATCCTAAATATGTTTCTAGGTAGCTGTGTGACCTTGCACCTGGGGCTAGGTTAGCCCCAGGTGCAAGGTCACACAGCCACCTAGAAACATATTTAAGGATTACCTTACTAACTTTGCTCAGACTGAAGAAGCTCCTTGGATAAGGAGCGAAACGTTTCCACTGAGAAAATAGAAATCCAGTTGACATGATTCAAGCTACAGACAATTCCACCTGGATGACTGAGAACCTTCATAGACATAATTGTGAATAATTTTAATAGCTGGTTTTATTGTATTAATTTTGTTTTCTACTTCATATGTTTTTATTGTAAGCCGTCTTGAGTGTTGGAAGTGTAAAAGTGGGGTATAAGTGCAATGATAAATATTGTGCAAGGGAAGCCTGGGAGTTGTGGCGTTGCTCATTCGCGGGTGTGAGCCACTTGCCCTCGATGGCAAAGGATATGGAGCAGGCAGAGGAGGAGAGAGAGTGGCACAATGTCCAGTGGGGGACCTGTTTCGTCTCTGGGCTGCCCTCCTCTGGTGTTCTCTGCAATGCTACCTTTTGCTCTGGAGCTATGGTGCATGGAAGTTCTGGCCCTACATTAATGTAAGCTAACTCTATGACTCAATGACTTCAAGAACTCTTGAACGTGCAGCAAAAAACTATACTGCTTAAGTGCAGAAACATTAAGTCTCAGGAGGGTTGCATGTATGAAAAATTGCCAGCTGACTGGTGGTGAATAAAGGGAGGTTACAGTGGACCACCTGGTGGACTTCTTGGGGCCACAATTTGAGAATCATTGCCTTATGACCACTTTCCATTCATTCTGGGGATTAATTTATTTTCTAATATTTTTTCATACAAAGCATGTACCTTCTTTCTGGCCCTTGTTTCACTTTCACTCTTATTTCAAGATCCACTCTTGACATTACTAAAAAATGACCTGCCTCATTAAGTTTATATCACCTTTGCATTCTTCACTAATTCTCTTAATCTTTCATCATAAACAATCAAATCAATCATGCTTTTAGTTTTGCCATGTGTATGCATGAATAGACATGCTTAAAACACATACTGAAACAAACAGATCTTTTCCTAAGCAGATACTCGCCAAACAGTGACAATGCTAATTCATTCTTAGGTCTCTGAATGGTTGAATCACTTTTTAAGTACTTTTTTGTTTCATTCCCATCCATCCATTCATATCACCCACCTATGTTTTTCCCCAGAACACATTCATTCAGAATGTTGCACAATTTCCCCCAAACTCATCCCTGAATCTTTCATTTTCATCATTCACTGAAGCATAATATGCCATTATTATTAACCTATGAACTTTCAAGAGATCTCTTCAAGGAAATCGGAGATATCAAGGGAACGTTTTGTGCAAAGATGGCATGATAAAGGACAAAAAAGGCAGGGACCTAACAGAAGCAGAAGAGATTAAGAAGAGGTGGCAAGAATACACAGAAGAACTATACAAGAAAGATCTTAATATCCCTGATAAATACGATGGTGTGGTCACTGACCTTGAGCCGGACATCCTAGAGAGTGAAGTCAAGTGGGCCTTAGGAAGCATTACTAACAACAAAGCTAGTGGAGAAGACAGTATCCCAGATGAGCTATTTAAAATCCTAAAAGATGATGCTGTTAAAGTGCTGCACTCAATATGCCAACAAATTTGGAAAACTCAACAGTGGCCACAGGATTGGAAAAGGTCAGTTTACGTTCCAATTCCAAAGAAGGGCAATGCCAAAGAATGTTCAAACTACCGTACAATTGCGCTCATTTCACATGCTAGCAAGGTTATGCTCAAAATCCTACAAGCTAGGCTTCAGCAGTATGTGAACCGAGAACTACCAGAAGTGCAAGCTGGGTTTCGAAGAGGCAGAGGAACTAGAGATCAGATTGTCAACATTTGCTGGATCATGGAAAAAGCAAGAGAGTTCCAGAAAAACATCTACTTCTGCTTCATTGACTACGCTAAAGCCTTTGATTGTGTGGATCACAACAAACTGTGGCAAATTCTTAAAGAGATGGGAGTACCAGACCACCTTACCTGTCTCCCGAGAAACCTGTATGCGGGTCAAGAAGCAACAGTTAGAACCGGACATGGAACAACCGATTGGTTCAAAATTGGGAAAGGAGTACGACAAGGCTGTATATTATCACCCTGCTTATTTAACTTATATGCAGAGTACATATGAGAAATGCCAGGCTGGATGAATCACAAGCCGGAGTTAAGATTGCCAGGAGAAATATCAACAACCTCAGATATGCAGACGATACCACCCTAATGGCAGAAAGTGAAGAGGAACTAAAGAGCCTCTTGATGAGGGTGAAAGAGGAGTGTGCAAAAGCTGGCTTGAAACTCAACATTAAAAAAACTCAGATCATGGCATCTGGTCCCATCACTTCCTGGCAAATAGAAGGGGAAGAAATGGAAGCAGTGACAGATTTTATTTTCTTGGGCTCCAAGATCACCGCAGACGGTGACTGCAGCCATGAAATTAAAAGACGCTTGCTCCTTGGGAGGAAAGCTATGGCAAACCTAGACAGCATATTAAAAAGCAGAGACATCACCTTGCCGACAAAGGTCCGTATAGTTAAAGCTATGGTTTTTCCAGTAGTAATGTATGGCTGTGATAGTTGGACCATAAGGAAGGCTGAGCGCCGAAGAATTGATGCTTTCAAACCGTGGTGCTGGAGAAGACTCTTAAAGAGTCCCTTGGACTGCAAGGAGGTCAAACCAGTCAATCCTAAAGGAAATCAACCCTGACTGCTCATTGGAAGGACAGATACTGAAGCTGAAGCTCAAATACTTTGGCCACCTAATGCGAAGAGAGGACTCACTGGAAAAGACCCTGATGCTGGGAAAGGCTGAAGGCAAAAGGAGAAGGGGACGGCAGAGGATGAGATGGTTAGATAGCATCACTGATGTAACGAACATGAATTTGAGTAAACTCCGGGAGACAGTGGAGGACAGGAAGGCCTGGCGTGCTATGGTCCATGAGGTCACGAAGAGTCGGACACGACTAAACGACTGAACAACAACAATGAACTTTCATACACACCAACTATTTAGATGACAGCAATTCATACTCTGACATACATTTTAGCTCTTTAATTCATAATAAAACCTTCAATGTCACTTCCATACATGTATTCACTTCCATACATGTATTCAAATATATCCAAATGGGAAATGTCACGCACACTAATTTGCATATGATAAAAGAACACATAGTAGGCTTTGGGTTACCACACACACAAGCAGCAGTGCATGATTTTCTTTCATAAAACTCTATTAAGTATCAACATAAGATAAAATATAAAGAAACAACAAAAAAGAATTAAGAAGAAAAGATCAGAAAAAGAGCAAAATTAAAAGTGCAGAAAAGAAAAAGAAAAAAGAAAAGAATAGAAAAAGAATAGCTCCCGACTTTCTTTGGTACAGATACAAATATAAAATACATTAACCTCTTACTCTAAAATTAACAATAGCACACAATATTTCTATAATCATAAACAGTTCTAATCATCAAATCCCAAAATTAAAGTTTCATTTCTTCCAGTTCCAAGCAAAAAGTCCAAAAGAGGTTTCCAAGTAGAAATATAGCTAGACAAAGTCTTTTCTTTAATCAAAGTAGTCAATTTCGCCATCTTGGCCAATTCCATTAACTTCACCATCCATTCTTCCATTGCAGGTATTTGTATGCACTGAGATGGAAGGACTTACAAATACCAGCAATGCATGATTTGTGTACCTTAGTTCAAGCTTCAAAGGCTTTGTTACTCAAGGATCTTCTCTCTTATTAGGTACTTCAGATACTTTCATTTTCATAAAAAGCTTTTTCCTTTATGCACTTCAGCAGAGGACTCCCTTGCACAAGCTAAGACAGAGGCAAAATGGGATGAGCATCTGAAGGGAGCATTCTGCAAAAACCACCGCCCCACTCATGCTGGCAAGTGGAGGAATGAAAGATTTCTCCCTGCAAATCATGGCCAAACATGGCATAAGAGAAAGTACCTGCACCCCACATATATATACAGTATATTCTCTCTCCAGTTAGTACAGCAGCGCCATGTGATACCCTAGTTAAATGCTGCTCTTATGATTCTACCCGAAACTACCTGGAAAATTAACTTCTACAGCCCAATCTAATGTCTCATAATTGTATCCCCCAACTCAATTGAGGTAGCAATAGACTAAAGCAGAACTTTCCAAACTTTTCATGTTGGTGACACACTTTTTAGACTTGCATCATTTCTCAACACACTCTTACAGCAGGGCATCATTTTGCGACACACTCTTACAGCAGGGCACAAGGCAGGCACTAGGACCTGTGTGGAATCACAGCTGGTTTGAAGGCAGCAAGGCACAAGGCAGGCACTAGGACCTGTGTGGAATCCTGGCAGGGCTCGGAGGCAGCAGCAGCCACGACACCCAGACACTGCAGCCGACACACTAACGTGTCCCGACACACAGTTTGGAAAGCTCTGGACTAAAGGAAAATCAAAACATTCTTCTCCCACAGCTTATATTAAGAATATAATCAAAGCATAAGTACAGCCTGTAAAGGCTCCGTTTTCACTTTCTCAGAAATCAGAAATAATCCAAATGGAAAATGAATTGGTACAAAAATGGGAATATTAAGCAATTATAAAAATTTTATCCAGCTAAGACTTGTAGAAGTCTAGATTTTTTTTGTTAACAACGATATGTTTTAATTGCCAAACTCGGTAAAACAAAACAAAAATAAATCCACAGTGAGTTTTTAAACACTGAATTTGAATTCTGACATGTATTTCTATAATGGCAGTAATTGTAATTTCTTAATTTTTGTACTGTGCCAAAGAGACTTAAAGGCTAAAAGAACAGCAGTACAGGATCAGATCATACACCCATCTGTCCAGCATTCTGCTCCAGTGCTCAACCAGATGGCAACGGGAAGCCTACACAAGCAAGACATTAAAAATAATTGCTTTGTCCCTCTCATCTATCCCAGAAACTGATGTTCAGAAAACCGCTGTCCCCAATATTGGAAGTGGCATATATCTATCAGAAGCCATTAATAGTCTTATCCTTCATGAATTGTCTAATTTGGGCTTTTAAACCAATCCATGATGGCCAGTACTACATCTTGCAATAGTGAATTCCATTGTATAAATATGTGTTGGATTATTTCATTTATCTGTTCTGAATCTCCCACCCTTCAGCTTTATTGGTTGACCCGTAATTCTACACTATGAGAGAGTGAAAGTTTTCCCACTAACTTTCCTACACAATAATTTTATAAATTTCTATCGTATTTCCTATACTTGTCTTTCTTCTAAGTTAAAAAATCCCAAGCACTGTATTTTTTCCTTATAAGGGAGCTCCTCTTTTTTTTTTTTAAAGAATTTTATTAAGTTTCAAGACAAGGATAAAAGCTACAAAAAAATGAAAAACTACAAAAAAAGAAAAAACTAAAATGTGTGAAAACACAAGAGAATTTTTTTTCAAAATTACAGAAAGATGTGACTTCCAACTTTTAACATCAAGGATATACAAAAATTTCCATAATCAATCTCTTATTCTATGTTAAACCAAAAGCACATTATTTCTATAAATATTCCACTTTAGCACATTATAAAAATCACTAAGTACAGTTACTCCCCTTATATTAAAATAAAGAAAAAAAATTCATATAGACCTCCTAAACAACTTCCCCACCCAAAAGATAACACTTATTTAATTATTCCCTTCCTACTACTATTCTATACATTTCTTTTTTTTTAAATAAATTTTATTATTTAAAATATATATTGAGCACATATAAACACTTATACATACAATTACAATATATACAACATATTTACATTTCAGACATCTACAAAAAACTATATGGACAATTGAATGAAATCAAGGGAAGAATTGGAAAAAAAAAAGAATATCAATGTAACTGGTTTATATACCTACAATTAAAAGAACAATTTAAATCAGATAAAAAGAACTATAAATTTGTAAAAAAACCAACGTGGTTAGAAAACCAACTATTTGAAAACACTGATCATACTATAACTAAATTTTATAAAATGCTACTACAAATAAAATTAGAAGACGAACAAGTCAAAGAATGTATGATAAATTGGGCCAGAAATTTTGGATATAACATCATGTATGATCAATGGGAAAAATGTGGACAAAAGGTTTAAAATTTACATTAAATTATAACTTAAAAGAAAATTTTTACAAAATGATGTACCGTTGGTATATAACTCCAGAGAAATTATCAAAAATGTATAAAAATGTATCAAGTAAATGTTGGAAATGTAAGAAGGAAAATGGAACATTTTACCATCTATGGTGGACGTGCAAGAAAGCGAAAAAATTTTGGAACTCAATACATGAAACCATAAAAACAATTACATCAATGGACATACAAATTAAACCTGAATTATACTTATTAGGCTTCATGGACAATGAACTGGAGAAAAAACACAGAAATTTGTTACTATATATGATTTCAGCTGCCAGAATAACATATGCTCAACAATGGAAGAAAGAAGAAACTCCTACAATCCAAGACTGGATTACAAAAATTATGGACCTAGCACAGATGGCAAAACTAACAGAGATGTTAAAAGATAAGAACATGGACAAATTTAAAAATGATTGGAAACCGTTTCTGGACTATATGATAAATGTACAAAAAAATAATACAATATATATAGGATTTAATGATTAAGTTGGTAAGAAATAGAAAAAGAACAAATGTAATTTAAACAAGCAATTAAGTAATGAGACAAATATATTAACCACAGTTAAGGAAATCGAGAACCAAACCTTTTTTCCCTCCCCCCCCTTTTTTTTTCTTCTGTTTCCTTGTTTGTCTCCCCTTTTACACACCTTTCCTTCTTTTCCCCGCACCCTGTTTAATTGTTTCAAGGTGTATGTAAGTTATATGTTGTATGTTATATGTTATATGTAAATTTTATATAATAAAGTACTTTTTACAAAAAAAAATGAGTAAAGAATTCAAAATTGATGTCAAACAAATGTAATAAAGGTATTCAAATTTTTTAATTTATCAATTAATGATAAAAATTCTGTGTGAAACATCTTGAAAGTAGAAATTTAACTAGATAATTTTTGTTCTAAAATGCCTACATCTTGATCACATCATCTTTTATATTCTGGCACTTAAAAATATAGTTGTTAAAAAAAGAATGGGTAATATGTTATATCTGCACAGGCTTATTGGACTGATGTAAATGGTTATGATTTGAAAAAATATATAAAATCTTATTACAGAAATCATTCTTTTCTACATGTTGACTTCTGATGGAACACAGTAGTGCTTGTGGATATGTTAACAAACTGGTTTGAAATGCATGGAATTTAAAGCTCTGTTGTTTTGTTAAGGCTAGCTGTTAAAGAGAAATTATTCCCTCATAGGACATTCTTTTGAAATATTGCTAATATTTCCAATGATCCAATACGAAGAAATTATTTTATTAGTTTTTATTAGCCTATATTTTGAGGTTATGTTTTACTGAGAGCTTATGAGTTTAAGTAAAACTGAAAAAAAGCTAGAATTCCACTTTACCATCTCAAGGCAATATCTGAAATTTAATCCATGGAAAATATTTCTAGTCATATACTTTATTAAAAAGCATTTAAATCTTTTTGTCAAAAAAAAACCTATATGGACAAAAAATACTAAATTTACATTGAGTAACAATCTAAAAGAAAATATATACAAAATGATGTTTAGATGGTACATGTCTCCTGAGAAGTTGTTCAAAATGAAACATATAAACTCAAATACTTGTTGGAAATGCAAAACAAAAGTGGGTTCAATGTATCATGTGTGGTGGGCATGTAAGAAAGCAAAAAATATTGGGATAAAATACATCTGTGTATTTATAAAATCTTGGAAACAAATATGGAAAAAAACCCAGAAATCTACCTATTGGGACTAATGGAAAAAAGATGAACAATAACAGCAAAAAACTATTATTATATCTAACAACAGGAGCAAGAATAACTTTTGCACAACACTGGAAACAAGAATGTACCCCAACAATAGAAGAATGGATCATAAAGCTAATGGAAATAACTCAGATGGACAAACTAACAAATTTAATGAGAGATGAAGAATTGGGAAACTATGAACTGATATGGAACCCCTTTTTAAAGTATATACAAAAGGAATATATGATCAAACTAAATGTATAAAATTAAAAGTGAAAGAAGAAATAAGAGAAAGGGAAACATATAGAAGATTTAGATGAGTAAAATATTGAAATTTATGAAATGTAATGAAATAATTATAAAAATGAAATACGAAAGGGATAAAAAAAGGGGGAAAAAAGAAGGGGGGGAAAAAGTAATAAGAAAAGCTATGTAAATATATATGAAACAAATTTCTTCGTGAAGAAAACGAAGTATTTAAAAAGTCTATAATATATGTTTTTGTTTGTTTTCTTTTCATTGTCTTTTGTATGTTTATTGTATGTAAAGATGTCTGAAATGTAAATATGTTGTATATATTGTAATTGTATGTATAAGTGTTTATATGTGCTCAATATATATTTTAAATATACATTTCTGTCTACTGTAATAAAAATTAAACTAAAAAGCACATAAATTGTCTGCCATTATACTTCATAGAACAACAGTTTTAATAATCTTAATCTTAATAAACCCAAAAAACAAAAACAATTCAAAACAGTAGCCTTAAATCAAGTCCTTAAAACCACCCAAACCCTTAAAAGCAAGTAACATCAGTCGAACCCTTAAAGCAGAGCTTTCCAAACTGTGTGTCGGGACACGTTAGTGTGTTGGCTGCAGTGTCTGGGTGTGTCGCAGCTGCTGCTGCCTCTGAGCCCTGCCAGGATTCCACGCAGGTCCTAGTGCCTGCCTTGTGCCTTGCTGCCTCCAAACCTGCCCTGCCAGGATTCCGCGCAGGTCCTAGTGCCTGCCTTGTGCCTTGCTGCCTCCAAACTTGCCCTGCCAGGATTCCACGCAGGTCCTAGTGCCTGCCTTGTGCCTTGCTGCCTCCAAACCTGCCCTGCCAGGATTCCGCGCAGGTCCTAGTGCCTGCCTTGTGCCCTGCTGTAAGAGTGTGTTGCGAAATGATGCCCTGCTGTAAGAGTGTGTTGAGAAATTATGCATGTCTAAAAAGTGTGTCACCAACATGAAAAGTTTGGAAAGCTCTGCCTTAAAGCAATCCAGATAAACATTCTTTAACCCTTATCCCACTTCAAAATAAACCAGAGCATTTACATATCCCCACAATGTGCACAGTGCTTTTCTCTTGAAAAAAATCAAACAGCCCAACTGTCTCCGCAAAAATTCTAGCTTCTCTTAAAAAAAACCTCCCAGACCCCTTCTTTTTCATGGCATTCCACCAGAAAGTCAATTTCACTTATTGCTTGCAGATCTCTCTCTCCCTTAAATTTCTCCAACTCCACTAGCCGATCTTCATCCAGCATCTCAATAGAAATCCCAATCTCACTCTTAGAAGAAACTTTTCTATCACTGTTAAATTCCTCAATTTCATCTACCACATCCCCAACCTGATGGCACATTTTAGACCTCATATTTTCCACGATGTCCTGAATATCTTTCATAAAAGCTTGGTAGAAGTCAGAAGAAATCTGTTTAAAATTTTCCATGTCTCACGCAGTAGATTATAATGCCCCCTAGGAGCTTAACCAGCAAAAGTCAAAGATATGGAAAAGTTCTGGAATGTATTTACACAAGCAAGAGTGAGATAGGCAGACAGTTCTCATGGGAAAATAGAAACAGAAAGCTGAAGGTTCAAATCAGCTGATTCAACGTGTAGGAAAATGCTAGTATCTTCAAATTTAATACAAAAATAATAACAGGAAGACAACTGTTTACTCTCAATCCTCCTTCATATTTGGAAGGAAAACGAAGTCCAAAACTTAAAAAAGAGTTTTTTAAAAAGTAATCCCAAAAATAACGATAAGCACCAAGAAATCCAGCTTCTCCTCGCTGTAGTAAGTCTCTCTTAGGTTACGCATACTTTTAAAAAGACATAAATTTAGTGATTTAGAAATGGGGTGGCCGGTCTTAGTGTCCCTTTAAGGCTACAGCACAGCTTGGAAAATGATGACAGCCCCGCCTCCCAGCTAGCTCCTACCAGTTGAACGCGAAACATTGTTTGCGATCTTCTGGCTGCAAGCAGCTGTCCGGAGGACAGATGGGATGATTCCAGGTGTTCTCCTTTATCCAGAGAATGTTCCTGGGCTTCAGGAAAACCTGCCTCAGCCTGAAAAAAATTGCTGCATTGTCAGCTCCGCCCGCTAAGTCCACAAGCTGCTCAGTCTGCCATGTCCCCACCGGAAGTCCTGGTCATAAGGGAACTCCTCTTGATCTTTTGGTTTGACCTTTTATTTCTCCAGTTTTACCAGGTATGATGATGATGATGACTGATAATTCCCATGTTGTTTCCAACATGTTAAATATTCTCAGTAGATGTTTAGTTAATTCCTCGTATTTCCAATATAAATGAATTAAAAATCTATCAGGAATACCTCATATATTGGCAAGAAACATCAGACAGAAGCAGTAGTAGTAGTAGTAGTAGTAGTACTATTCACACTATATGCAGTTGAGTTCCTTGTCACTATGTGTTTTATTTATTTTGAAAAGCATTTGTTGTATTGTTTTTCTTGCAGAGAAGTAGGCATCTCTGAAAATTTTAAACAATCATATAACACTTGTTCTGTTTAGGTGAATATGATGGAAATTTGTCAAAAACTCCCATCAGATACCTCCCTCATGTTGCTTCTTTTTGAAATCTGTGATACAGAAGGATTTTAATATAATTGAAAATCTGTGGTACAGAAGGATTTTAATACCATTGAAAGCTACTTATACTGATATGTTGCCAATTCTATGCCCTGTTAACTGTCAGGACCAAAACAAACATTATGTTCAAGTCATATCAGTATGATGGTGCCAACACAAATTGTGTAGGCAAAGTACTAGTATAATTATAATGCAATGTCAGCCAAGAACATTTACCTCCTACAGTAGAGAGATTCAATGGGACTCTGAATAGTCTGGCTTGGTATTGACTTGAAGAGAAGATGAATAGTAATGAAGATGAAAGGATATAATGCCCTAAGATCAACCACCCTCAAAATCAACTGTCCTCAACTTTGTGTCGTATGTATTGGATTACAACTCCCAAAATATTCCAGGCAGCACTACCATTGGTCATCATGGCTGGATGGTTCAATTCTTCTGAAGAACATCAGATGGAGGAGCGTGCTCCAAATCAATGTAGGGATGTGGCACCATTCATTCCACCATTTCTATACTCTGTTCAACATTATGCTTCATAAGCTTAGACTGACTCACAGCAGAGAATCACAACACCAATATCAAAGTGCAATCATGAGTTCATAGGCATCACCAAGGAGACACTGCCAAGCTTTTAGCAAGGCAGAAAAACCTGAAAGCCTCTGTTTTAGTGATAGATCAATAAACTGCTCAAGCAAATTCCCACCATCAATTAGCAGCAAATCTGGAAAATAAATGAGGACAGTTTATCACTACTCTAAACCACCCATTGCTCCAAAACATCACCAAATTAACATATTCTCTCCATTCTAATACCTAAAAGAAGTTGTCTAGTATATCAGGGAGCAAAGTTTAGCCCAGATGTCTCCCAGATATAAGATATAGTATTGCATTTGCGATCACTCGTAGCCGAGTAAGATTGTCTTCCAAGGGTAAAATTTTAACAGTGGATCCGTAAGTGGCTGTAAAGGCCAATTCTGGATCCGCACAACCTCCCACAATGAGGGCATAGGTTTCCGGGTGGGAGACGGTCATGATGAGGGTTTGCCTGATGTGCCTTCCTTTTAGCTCTTTTCTCCCTTTCGCCCTGTACTTGTGCTTCTTCAAAGTCCATAGCACCTTTAATAAAGGCTGACCGCCAATTGAAACGCTCATGAGTTAGGGCTTCCCAGTTCTCAATGCTGATATTACATTTTTTAAAATTAGCTTTGAGAGTGTCTTTGAATCTCTTTTGCTGTCCACAATATTCCGTTTTCCATTCTTAAGTTGGGAGTAAAGTAGCTGCTTTGGAAGACGATGGTCAGGCATTCGAACAACATGGCCGGTCCAGCGAAGTTGATGTTGGATGATCATTGTTTCAATGCTGGTGGTTTTCGCTTCTTCTAATACGCTAACATTAGTCCGCCTATCTTCCCAAGTAATTTGCAGAATTTTTCAGAGGCAGCGTTGATGGAATCTTTCAAGAAGTTGGAGGTGGCGTTTGTAGAGGGTCCATGTTTCACAGGCGTACAGAAGGGTTGGTAGTACAATGGCTTTGTAAACAAGCATTTTGGTCTCCCTGCGAATGTCCCGATCCTCAAACACTCTACGCTTCATTCCGGAGAAAGCTACACTCGCAGAGCTCAGGCGATGCTGAATTTCAGCGTCGATGTCGGCTTTTGTAGATAGATGGCTGCCGAGATAAGAAAAGTGGTCGACATTTTCTAGTGACACACCTTTAAGCTGGATTGATGGCGCTGCGGAGGGATTGGTTCGAACTTGCTGGTAAAGCACTTTGGTTTTTTTAATGTTAATAGAGAGGCCGAGCTTTTCATATGCTTCTGCAAAGATGTTTAGGATAGTTTGAAGATCTTCCTCGGAGTGTGCACAGACTACGTTATCATCAGCATATTGAAGTTCTATAACAGAAGTTGTAATTACCTTATTTTTTGCTTTCAGCCTACTAAGATTAAAAAGCTTTCCATCTGTTCAATATATAATTTCTACTAAATTCTAATAAACCCATAAACAACTCCATTCACAATGCAACATTATCTAAACATCCCCCCTTTTCCCCGGGATCCAAGCTTGAGAAAGAAAAAAAAACACTGTACCAGAACTAGAGATGCAAGAGGCTCTAGCTCAGTTTGCAACCACTGCCATCAGGAGAAAAATAAATGAAGATATTTATAAAAATGAATTTCCCTGTGGCAATATTCAGATCTTGTGAAATTAAAGGTAAAGGTTCCCCCCGCACATTTGTGCAGTCGTGTCCGACTCTAGGGGGCGGTGCACATCTCCATTTGTTAGCCGAAGAGCCAGCATTGTCCGAAGACGCTTCCGCGGTCATGTGGCTGCATGACACGCGCGGAACGCTGTTACCTACCCACCGAAGTGGTACCTATTCATCTACTTGCATTTGCATGCTTTCGAATTGCTAGGTTGGCAAGAGCTGGGGCAAGTGCGGGAGCTCACTCCGTCACACGGGGCTAGGGATTCGAACCTCCAAACTTGCGATCTTCCGATCAACAAGCCTGGTGTCTTACCCGCTGAGCCACCACGCCCCTTCTTGTGAAATTAGGCAGAGCCTATTAGAACATGCAAGATCTGAATAGCAAGTTCTTGGCCTTGGCATGCTTGTTCAAGAACTATTGCTCCCTGGCAATTTTCAAAATAGTAGCTATCTTGGTCTATTATAACTCTGTAAAAGTTAATTAATTTATTAAGATATATATTTTCATGGACTAGAAATTATTTTAATTGGCAGATATATGTGATCAATTTCCACTCCATTTATTTTTATCCCGCCTTTATTATTTTTATAAACAACTCAAGGCGGCGAACATACCTAATACTCCTTCCCCATAATTTCCCCACAACAACCCTGTGAGGTGAGTTGGGCTGACTGTGTGAGTGACTGGCCCAAGGTCACCCAGCCGGCTTTCACGCCTAAGGCGGGACTAGGACACACAGCCTCCTGGTTTCTAGCCCAGCACCTTAACCACTAGACGAGAGCTTTCCAAACTTTTCATGTTGGTGACACACTTTTTAGACATGCATCATTTCACGACACACTCTTACAGCAGGGCATCATTTTGCAACACACTCTTACAGCAGGGCACAAGGCAAGCACTAGGACCTGCGCGGAATCCTGGCAGGGTTCGGAGGCAGCAGTTTGGAAAGCTCTGCACTAGACCAACCTGGCTATATTTTGTGCCATCCGTTATAATGATATTCAGTAGAGTAGTTGTGTTAGTTTCCAAGGGCAAGGAGAACCAGATTTACAGATCCAGATTACTAGTGAGTACATGTCTAATTCAGACATGCAAACACATATATGCACAGTTATACGCAAGCCTGAATAAGCATTGAAGAATAATTCATATAAATTAATCTGCACCTCCAGGGAATACACATCTGGGCTCTAGTTTTGCCCAATTCACAATGACATCAAAGAGGGAATGCCAAGGTGGAGAGAGAGGAATATTGTACTCCTTAGATATGCATCCCAGGAGAAAGAGAAGATGGGTTCAAGAGTAGTAGGACATCAAGTCTGAAAGCCAAATCTAAAAAAGGCCTGTCAGTGTGGCCACCTGTTCAATAAGATCTATGTTTCAAATAAGCTAAAAGAAAAATGCTAATAAAATGGTATTTCTGTTTAGACCCAAATTAAACATTACTCTTGAGAGCATTGATTGGGTTTCTTCTTAGAAAAACAAACCAATCTGAAATGTGATCACAGCACTGGGACAGGGATGCAAATTTGTTCACAATGGTGGAAGAGGGAGATTTCATCCTTTTGCAAATCAAAACTGCCATCCTGCTTACCCGCAGAGCAACCAACAAGTAGAGAGATAGTAATTGGTTTGGAGAAATTGTATGCAATTGACATTGGGGGTGGGAGGTTGTTTAAACTCTACCATTCTGCCGAGCAAATTTTCAAAGGTCCCACACTGCTTTTCAATCTCAATTGCATTTTGGTTTTGGTTTTTAAATCAGATCTTCTATATAGCATGCAATTTGCAATACTTCCAGAGGGAGCACTACCAATCAAATGATTTTACCCAGCTATTCTGTCTGTAACAAACAAACAAAAAAACCAAAGGTGTGGGGAAACTTCAGAGACTGACACATGAAAGGCAATGAAGATTCTATGAATGAGGCAAGCTGATTGCATAACAAAAGACTTATTTGGCAAAAACCTTAGTAATGTTTGCTATGGCACAGAGGATGATTAGGTAGTTGGGATCCAAAACCATTTTCTTGCTGGCCACAAGAGGGCATACAGCCCATTGGTTCAGGACCAGGACAGATGGCATTAGCTACTAAAATTTATTTATTTATTTATTTATTTATTTTTCTAACTTATATCACCGCCCATCTCCCCCCATTTCCAGAGGGGACTGCTGCTTTTACCATGAACATTTCTCTTGAATCTATACATTTGGTATTGATCATTGGACTGAATTTTGTCCCAGGGCCTCAACTGGCAAAAAACCTTGGTTTACTGCTAATATTTGAGAGCGATGGCCCAACAGTGTATACTTAAACTAATTGCAGATCATGTTACTTTATCTATGAATGAATGCAAACAAGTTTTGGAGTGACAGGGATTAGCGGGCAAGGCAGGAAGGAAGAGGAAATATGCAGTAGTATTTAAGAATGAGTTTGAATTAAACAAGTTAGAATAATGTAGCAAATTTACATCACAGGTTCTTATTAGCCCTAGTAGCTATAGTCAATCTTTCTATTCAAAGGCATTATATCTGATAATATCTATGTGTTAGGAACACTTTCTCTAGTTCATGACTGTGAAAAGATAGGCTCATCAACTCTCTAAAATCACACCTTCCAGTAATAGCATTCTGTCCCATCTGCTAAGAATACTGTATAGTAATCCAATAAAGGAAAATGAACTATAGAGTTTACCTTTGGATATTTTATTTCAGTTCCACCTAATCTTTTGAAAGCTCCTTGAAAATCATTGTTGGTATGAATTTTTTTTCTTTTGTGTAGAAGTTTATATATAATGGAAAACATGGGGAGCAAATAATGCAAGTGTTTTTATTTTATCATGAGCACATAATGTAGACTAGATGGAGAAGAGGTCAGGCTACATCTTGCATAAGAAACTACACTCCTGGATTTTTCTCTTCTATACAACTCCTAAAGATATACTTTTCTCATTTTTTTCATACTTTTCTCATTTTTTGCATCTGAACACCAAAAAAAAGTACTTGCCTTAAATCCATACCTTTCTCCCATACCCTATTTTAAGGCTATACCCTTGTAAGCAAAACGTGAGTTGTAAAATAGCCCTAACTCCATACACAGGCATGGACAAGGCTATTCAAGAAAGGAGTGGATATAAAGCTGGATATAAATGCTTTAGATAAAAATGAACTGGCTGAATTTGTTTATAAACAAGTTATTTATTTATTGGGTGGTACAGTTATATAATAATAATAATAATTACAAATCAGAAAAACACCCCTCATTTTAAAACCAGAGTTCTTTTAAAACATTTTCTTAATTTTAAGAAACCCTCCAGAATAGCTCCTCTTCGACCTGCTTCAATCTCCAGTGGAGGACTATTCCACAATGAAACGGAGAAGCCCATCTTCCTAGTCTGAGACCCCTTGATTTCATGGGGTCTCGGAACTACCAGCGATTTTCCCCATGTTATTTGTATCAGATGGGTTGAAGGAGGCAGTCTTGAAGATATCTCTGTGCAAAGTCATAGAGGGCTTTAGAGGTTAAAGCCAACACTTTAAGTTGCACCTGGAAACATACTGGCAACCCACACAGGGCCTGCAACACAGATCTAGCGTCAGTTAGTACATGAGCCGCTGCATCTTGTTATCAACTGTACGCCTCTGGACAGCCTCCTGTAGAACAGAAATCCAACCAGGTGATGATGATGATGAGTTACTGTCGATGAAGGTTCTCAGTCATCCAGGTGGAACAGTCTGTGCCTTGAATCATGTCACTGGATTTCTATTTTCTCAGTAGGAGAGTGAAACGTTTCTACTGAGAGGAGTGAAACGTTTCTACTGAGAAAATAGAAATCCAGGAGTGAAACGTTTCTACTGAGAAAATAGAAATCCAGTTGACATGATTCAAGCCACAGAATGATGAGTTACTGTTACAAGGTCCTCCCCTGCAAGGATATATATAGCCTAGATATGTATATGTTCACTCATGTCTAACTGAACCATGGTTTAGTCCAGGGCTTTCCAAAGTTTTCCTGCGGCCACACACCAACCGCCGTTGGTGTGTCGCCGCGGGAAAACCCGGAAGTGCCGCTGTTGCAGCAGCGCGCAAAAACCCGGAAGCGCTGCTGCCGCTTTCGGGTTTTTGCGTGCCACCGTTGGTGTGTCGCCGCAGGAAAACCCGGAAGCGCTGATGATGATCAGCGCTTCCGGGTTGTGTGGCGACACACCAGACTGTCTGTGGCGACACACTTTTGTGTCGCGACACACAGTTTGGAAAGCTCTGGTTTAGTCAATCAACCATTTTTTTTAGTTTGCATAACACAGTGAACAATAAACTCACCATATGTGCTGGGTTTATTTATTTTTATTTATTTATATTTCAAGTGGCACTTATTCCACATGCCAGTAAGGTAATGCTCAAGATCCTGCAAGGTAGACTCCAGCAATTCATGGAGCGAGAATTGCCAGAAGTACAAGCTGGGTTTAGAAAAGGCAGAGGAACTAGAGACCAAATTGCCAGTATCCACTGGATAATGGAGAAAGCCAGGGAGTTTCAGAAAAACATCTATTTCTGTTTTATTGAGTATTCTAAAGCCTTTGACTTTGTGGATCATAACAAATTGTGGGAAGTTCTTGGTGGTATGGGGATATCAAGTCATCTTGTCTGCCTCCTGAGGAATCTGTATAATGACCAAGTAGCAATGGTAAGAACAGACCACTGAACAACGGACTGGTTTAAGTTTGGGAAAGGAGTACGGCAGGGCTGTATACTCTCACCCTACCTATTCAACCTGTATGCAGAACACATCATGCGACATGCTGGGCTTGAGGAATCCAAGGCTGGAGTTAAAATCGCTGGAAGAAACATTAACAATCTCAGATATGCAGATGATACCACTTTGATGGCTGAAAGCGAGGAGGAGCTGAGGAGCCTTATGACGAAGGTGAAAGAAGAAAGTGCAAAAGCTGGGTTGCAGTTAAACCTCAAAAAAACCAAGATTATGGCAACCAACTTGATTGATAACTGGCAAATAGAGGGAGAAAATGTGGAGGCAGTGACAGACTTTGTATTTCTAGGCGCAAAGAATACTGCAGACACTGACGGCAGCCAGGAAATCAGAAGACGCCTACTTCTTGGGAGGAGAGCAATGACAAATCTCGATAAAATAGTTAAGAGCAGAGACATCACACTGTCAACAAAGGTCCGCATAATTAAAGCAATGGTATTCCCCGTAGTAACCTATGGCTGCGAGAGCTGGACCATAAGGAAGACTGAGCGAAGGAAGATAGATGCTTTTGAACTGTGGTGTTGGAGGAAAATTCTGAGAGTGCCTTGGACTGCAAGAAGATCAAACCAGTCCATACTCCAGGAAATAAAGCCAGACTGCTCACTTGAGGGAATGATATTAAAGGCAAAACTGATGTACTTTGGCCACATGATGAGAAGACAGGATACCCTGGAGAAGATGCTGATGCTAGGGAAAGTGGAAGGCAAAAGGAAGAGGTGCCGACCAAGGGCAAGATGGATGGATGATATTCTGGAGGTGACGGACTCGACCTTGGGGGAGCGGAGGGTGGCGACGGCCGACAGGAAGCTCTGGTGTGGGCTGGTCCATGAAGTCACAAAGAGTCGGAAGCGACTGAACGAATAAACAACATAACATTTATATTTCAAATTTCATCACCACCCATCTCACACAAAGCGACTCTGGGTGGTTTACCACGAAACTAAAAACAATACAGATTAAAATACACTAAAAAACCATACCTCTTAAATACAAATATAGATATAAATAAAAATAGAAAATAGAAAATTAGTTAGTACAAAGCAGTTAGTTAAGATATAATTAGCAGTCCAATGTGTATTATGTAAACACAGCATTTTCTTCACAAGCACAGATTTCTTCATTGATTATACCCTATGCAATTGTTTACTAACAGACATGCTTCTTAAAAGAGTTCACTTTAATACTCCTTTTCTGAGGAAGTAATTTTCCTACTATAGTTTAATTGTTGACCAGCAGTGTTTCTGGAATATCTGAGGGACAACTCAGGAGAATGGTCAAGCTATTTTCAATTTTCTGAGAAAAGAAACTGGAAAATAAATAAAGCTTTTAAAAAACATTTTTTCTTCAAACGCCAAAGATAGGTGAAGAGCAAGAGTTGTGTTGTAAACCTTACTGAAACAAATATACAAGCTCTACAAAAGTCAAGCGTTTTCCTGCGGAAACTAATGTGGTTAACAGACTCAGTAGTTAATCTGAGTAGGCAGGCACACATGCATTAACAAACAGGAATATTCTTTTTGGTTTCAGTTTCTGTCCCTCTGGAGGACTCTTCGAAGAAAATAACTCAAAACAAATTTATAAGATGATGCTAAACACTTCTTATGTCTAGCACTGTGAAATAAACGTAGTATCAGGTCTTCGGCTCTTTGCTTCAGAATGAGTCATTTAAGAGAGAAGATAATGGCCACTGTAATTTAGCACTTATATCTAAGATGCATGGGTCTTCACAAATAATATCTCACACTGAAGCAATAAATAAATTAGCAATGCCTCTTCACTATTAGCCTTTTCTTTTTCCCCAAGGAAAATTTAATCCAGATTACTTACTATAGAAGAAGCCCAGAAACTACAGATTTCTCTGCATGAAGAGTCCGTGTTCTGAATGCATCAGTTGGGCACTTTAGTTTCTTGCCTTTTTCAAAAGTCAATGAGTGAGAAGCTTGAAGGCTACCAGGTACAGGAGTACTTCAGCTGATAACAAAGGGGCTAGTGCTCAGTGTGTATCTAGTGCTCAGTGTGTATCTTCTAGTGACACAAATTCCTACTATCCTTACAGTCACCACTCTAGCCACACTGCTGGTCCACAGCATTGACCAGAAATACAGCCCAATCCAAAAGCATTCCCACTCCAGATTAGACTAGATGGTTAAAAGTACAATCTGGTTTTTGTTCTGTAGAGCTCCACCTGTTTCCTGGTTACAGGGATATTGTAATGCTCAGTTAACTAATTTTAATTCAGTTCAATGGCAAGAAAGCTCCTTGAAGTTCCTGCCCTTTCCCAAACTACCGAACCTTTTGTTCTACCCTGTGCTGATTCCATCCCCAAAGCTACTGACCCTTGTGTTTGTTTTGAAGTCTATACAGTGATTGCCCTAGAGTTTGGGAACCCAGTACTTGTTTCCTTCTTTCTCTCAATCACAGGATTCAATGGGCCCACATATCATGCTAAGTCATGGTCTGCTTAACAGTGATTTAATGAATAAGCTACAATAACTGAGTTCACACACTGTATGAAGCCATAAACTAGAGTTTACAAGTAACGACGACTGGGCTCCCACAAACTGAAAACAAGCAACCACATTAGGACTTAGTGTGATGTATGAATCAGTCTCTGCCACTCAGCTCTAGGATCGATTTGAGGTTTATCTAGCTTCAATCTCTCCTTTAAAAATGATCCCATCTTACATGATTGTCGTGAGAAATTTAGACTTTCTCATTTGCTATGAAAAATGGCAACTCCAATTCTAATGTCTGCGATAGAAGAAAGTCAGTGTGGTGTAGTGGTCAAGGCATTGGACTAGGACTAGAGAGTGTCAGATTCAAGTCTATCCTCAGCCACTGAGACTCACTGGGGAATTGGGGCCAGTCACTCTCTCTCAACTTCACAGAATTGTTGTTGGGGGTAGGTGGGAAGAGAGGGTTTGGACTGGGCAGAGGTTGGTCCAGATGATCTCCAATATACCTTCTGAACCTTACATTCTATGATTCTATGTATGCCAGCCTGAGCACCTGGACAAATGACAGGATATAAATCTAACAAATAAAATAAGTATCTCAACCAATTAAAGGCATATAACCTCTACATATTTATTCTTCAAGTCCACTTTGGCTGTATTGAAACAAAATACATATCTGAGTTTAGTGTCAATCATATTTTTAATTAGTATATACTCAGCCCATATGTTATCTCATGGTTCAATATGTCATGCAAACCCAGAAAATTGGGTTAATCAAAGTTAAGTTGATAAAGACATGCCATAAGCTCTGAAGGGATGGTTTTAGGTAATGGGTTGTATCTCTCTGCTGAGCAACACATGGCTGCTATGCCTAAGCCAGCTTGTTAGCAGTGAAAGGAGGAGGAGTTTGATATCATAGCAGGACATGTTGTCCAGTTGCAGGGTAATGCTGTTGAGAAAAAGAACCAACCTCCAACTCATCATCTGCAAAAGCAGACAACACACAGTGGAAGCATTCACAAACAAACGAGACCAAAGGGCAAAAGGAGGAGGAATAGGGTATGAACAAACTACACAAAATCAGTGATTCTAGTTTTACCTTCATTGGGTCAGTAGGCTGAAATCAATATCCCTGGTAAGTACCCAGTAACAAGGTATTTGCCAGCTTCTACATTTTCCATGCTGTATCTGATAGATACAGTATCAGTAAGGCATCTAACATTTCTATTACTTTTTTATTTATAAGATTTTGCCTGCATTTTTCACCACAGAAAGTGCTTTCTCATTTGTCCACATGAACCCCCTCCCCCCATTTTTTTACAGATTGCTCTATATACCAGTAGAAAATAAAATTAAAAAGTATGACCAGATTCTTCTGCACACCTCAGCTCTCTTGAGTATTTACGCTCTTCCCCTTGAGCTGGCCACATCTGTATATAGAGATTCAAAATCAAAGCTGTGTAGCTGAACCACTCCTGACCCATGTTAGTTCATGGGTCATGGACTTGATCAAATGGTAAATCAGAACCTCTGCCAAATGCTAAATAATGATTTGAGCCTGGCCTCCCAACTTCAGTATCTGATCCATTTTACCACAGAGATTAGGTTTCAAAAGAAAGGTACTTTCTCATTTCATTGGAACTAGAACTTTGGCACTGGCAGTTTAAGAGAAGGAGGAGGTTATAAATCTTAAAGTAGCAACCAGAATTGGAACAAATGGGAGAACAGTTATAGTATAATTGCAGCTAGAACATCAAGAGTTCATTTCCACAGCTATGAAATTAAAACAAGAACTAATGTAGAACTAATTTCTTTACTACAGAAAACAAATTGTAGGGATGCTTACTTTCAAGTTCTTGAAGTGACTGCTTCCTTCAGAGGAATGGTAAGAGGAATAGCTGCAAAACAATGTCGTTAGATAAGAGGTTGTACTTGGATCAGGGAGACCTACGTACACGTTCCATAAGACTATGCAACTTTTCCATAAGACTATGCAACTTTGGGTCAGTCATTCTCTCTCGGGCTAACCCAACGTACCTCATCGGTTTTTGCTGTGGGGACAAAATTAAGGGCAGCTCCTCTAAACGTTCTCCTGAACTCTCAGGGAAAAAGGTAAAATATAAAAGCAATAGCACTAGTAACATAATACATTTAAGAGAACTGTGGTTAAATGAACCATGGGTATCTGTGTGGTGAAAACACAGCCCAGGTCTAAGTTGGTGGCTATTCTTCAAGTTTCCTCTTTATCTATAATCCTTTATCAATTACAATCTTACCAGGCTTGCACATTGTGTTAAGCCATGGTTACTCAAGTACAGTTTATGGTATAAATCACAACTAACCATAAACCATGGTTTAAAAAATGATGATCCTGAATGAAACTACATTATACCTTAGTGCAGTATATACTATAAGCCCAATCTCTCTCTTCAAGTCCTTGCAACTGAATGTCATGCATTCATTACACTTACGGACATTTTTCACAGTGGTATTGAATTCTGAATAAATGTCTGTGAGATTATACTTCATGCTTTGCTTCTTAAAAACTTAGTTTGAAGTTTCACATACAACTCATAAACCAAATTACAATTCTATAATGGAAAAATAATGGTCATTTCCTAAGACCAGAGACTAAGCAGTAGATATCATAGTCTAGTTGTTTCAGAGATGAATTAAAACATTACAATCCTAATTTGTGGAAGACATGCATTTCTGGATAGATGTTCAAGCAAAAAGGGATCCAACAGGGAATTGGGGATATACAAATATCATTTGCTTATAACCATTATATAAGTTAGTGCCAAGGTGTAGCTGATGTATTGACATCAACTGCAACAGTTTGCTGCAGTAGATGTCAAGGCATTTGAGAAGCTGCATAGTGCTACTTAAAATATGATGGTTTCTGATGTATCAGCATAATTCATGCTTTTTCAGGGCTTTTTTTTCTGGAAGCATTTTAACAATATATCTAACATTCCCTTCAATCTGCTGCACAGAATTGCCTCTGAAAAGCAGCACACGCATATTGAAACCTAACTTGGAAATAAACTCAGCAAGCCTTAATCAGCAATACTCAGGCAGATCCTGGAACATGCCAGAATAAAAACTGACGTATTACCAGACAGAAAATTCATTGAAAGCACAATTAGAATGCAAGTACTCTCTCTTCAAGCCTTTTCTCCATTCTCCTATAAGCATGTTACAATACTACGAATCATTCTTACCACTATGTTTTCCTGAAGGGGTTTCTTCCAAATAATTTACTTTTACAGTGGGAGGTAATGGAGGCAGGTGAGGGGCTTTTTTTCCTGTAAGCAATTCCCAAATCCAAGCCAGTAGGAAATGAAAAGAAGAGGGTTGCAGGGGGATCTAAAAAGGGGTACTATGTTATCCCAATATAGTAGTAGGAGAAAAGGAGCAATTCAGGGGAATGCAGGATTTCAGAAACAAACAGAGCTCATTACTTCAAATATATGCCAATCTTTATCATGGGCTTCAGATTATCCCTGTTACGTGGAAAGAAGTTGCCCTTTATTTCAGACCACCTTCTTTAATATGAATTGTTATATTTATTTAGAGCAACCTTTCCCAACCAGCCAAATGTGTCATCTGGAGTCAGACAGCTAGGATCATTTTAAATGTTCCAAACCATCCTGACAGCATGATTCACATTAGACTGGGACAGAAGTAATGTAAATAAGAATCAAATGCTGTTAGCATCCAGTCCTGCCTACCCCAGTGGTTTTAAGCAAGTAGATGAAATTCTACATACAAATACCTTCAGTCTGAAATTCTTATCTGGCCACCTTATGGTCAAGAATTTACTGTTAGTACTATTTTACTTCCATATTGTTCTTATAACTTGAGCTGCTTTTGCTTTTCAGAAAAAACTGAAGGCTTGATGTAAAATGAAATCCTATGGAGGATCATGCCTTACTTTTTTTTTACTATTGTTTAAATCAGTGTTTTTCAAACTTGGCAACTTTAAGATGTGTGGACTTCAACTTCCAGAATTCCCCAGCCAGTATGCTGGGTAGAGAATCCTGGGAGTTGAAGTCTTAAAGTTGCCAAGTTTGAAAAACACTGGTTTAGATGCATTTTGTAATTGTTTAAAAGGTGGTGCATTTTTTTCTTAACATACTGCATAGTAACAGCCATCATAAACAGAATAAGCCTTTCTTCTCCCTCCATATATTTTCTAACAAAAACGGCAATTTAATTATGTTAAATGTATTTATCAAATGTGGGAATTCATAGCATTTAACTCAATTGTAATTTTCAAGTACAAAACAGTGTCTAACTGAATCAACTCTTTGGGTTCTGCCAAGCCTCTACCTTCAAATTTTTATGAGAACACTAATGGAGAACAGTGAAAATTGTTAAAATAAGGTATATTACATATAATACATATAATATCCAGCACACTAAAGGGCAAGAGCCTAACACAGAAACTACAGTGGTCTAAAGTAACATTGATTGGGCAAGGACAGCATTGTTATTAAATATTTATATTATTGTAGTGCTTATAAAATAATTTACAAATTGTCCCTTTGATCTGCTGATACATCCGTATTTCCTGATTTGAACTCTGATTAGCCACAATAAGACAAATCCTGGAGCAAGCCATATTAAACTGGCTGGCTGGCTGTACCAAGCATCTCCTGCTTCAACAGTCCAAGATAAGAGAAGCAGTGAGCCAAGTGAATAACATATCATGGCAGCAACTAGTCCAGGATTTTGATCTTGCAGATTTGAGGATGGTTGTAACCCTTGCTGCAATATGTGTGCAGCTTAATTTATCACCTGGACTATTTGTGTGACCTCATTGTAACAACTATACAGAAGCAGCCAGATATCAGCACATGGTACTCTTTGATAAATGCCAAGGATCTGGCTGCCTTAGAAGGCTTATTTGAGATGATGAAAGCTTAAGAGGAATGCCATGTTTGAGAGGTGGAGCCAATGCAATCTCCCACAATGCACCTGAGTCCAAATAGCGCTACTCTGCAAGCAGAGCATTATGGGTAGGGCTGTGCATGCTTCCAAAATGATTTGAAAGAGAATGTACAGAAATGCGAGCAAAGCAACTTTTAAATGCAGCTACATCTGTTTTCAGGAAGCCTGAAAACAGTCACATCTATTTTAAAGAGGTGCTCACCAGTTTTTGAAGCATACTCAATCTTACTTATGGCAGAAATAAGACATTTCATTGTTCATTCGATAAAACATGCTTGAGTCAACCACAACTTAGTGCAATATGTGAGTCCGGTCCCTAAGTCAATCTGTCCAGTATCACTACTAGTCTCCCCTCCATCCTTGGGGCAGCTGCTTATCCACCACAGTTGGGGAAAATGCCAGAAGGCTCCCCTCTGAGATCCAGAGCTGGTCTGCTCAAGTTAAATAGACGACTGGCAAAATAATACAGTAAGCCTCCTTTGGGACCACACTACACACCATGTGGAACGTTTCTGGTCATAACGTCCAGTGTTTTCATTTAAACTTAAAATCAGCCATTACGATAATTCTAAATTTGATTAGAAATGATGTGCAGAGAGATCCTTAGAATGGAAGGTTTGGTCCCAGGCTAAGGTTATAGTTCAGAAAAAGAATTATCCTTATGACCTATTAAAATATCTGGGTTACCAAATATAGAATTTCCTTAATCTGATAAAACAGTGATCTACACTAAATATTGCCTCTATAAACTGCTGCTTTGCTTACGAAAATATATTTCAAAGCCACCATTTGCTGTATTTGCTTGTTTGTTTTATACTGACACCACTCAGAAGAGCCCAGAGCAGTGGCGGTGGTGGTGATCTTTAGAAAAATAATAAAGCCAACACAATTTAAAAGCAACACATAGGAACATGAAAAGCAATGTTCCAATTTTTTAAAACAGAGAAAAGTAAATTAAGTAACTGGCAAACTTAAAGACAGTTTGGTCTTGGAGTAGCTATTATTCCAATAAATGTCTGGGTGAACATCTTTACAGTAATGATTTTCTCGAAGAAGACCATGTCAGAGCCAGGCACACATCTTTCAAGCTAAAGAAGCCTGTGAAATTTCATAGCAATTATGTCCAGAAACCACTTTCAGCCCATCATGTGTTAAACACATCATGAACTTTTGTATAATGCAAGATAAGTCATTTTAAATGGGTCGAAGTCACATGCATTGTTTCTTTCTTTACGGCTCATGCGCAAAGCAAGACAGCAGTTTTTCACCAACTTGGTTTTCTAACTTTGAGTGTTTTCTTTCTATGTACTGTATATTGTCAGGCATGACACTGAGAAGAGCAGTTTAGATAAATACAATGCTTCAAACATTTGTACTCAGCTGCTGAACAAAACTGTACTGTGAACTTTCCCAGTACCACTCTTACACAGACTTCGATTACCTGTTTACTCTTAAAAGTGTTGCGATATCAACGTTAAGATAGCAGGATTCATCCACGTGCACCATAAACACAGGGCTGGTACCATGCATTGAAAAACATATTTACAGTTATACCTGCATAGGTAACCATAAACAGAGTCACAGACTCCAGCCAATGAGGAGCCTTGAAAAAGTACATATACACACTGCCGACATGGTTAAAGGCATGGATGCCAGAATCTGGAGCCAGCTGCTATCTACAAATTCTTCCCACGAATGGAGTAAAGCCCTAACATTTGAAAAGGGAAACTCTCTAAAACCTATCTCCACATAGGACAACAAAGTTGATATCAGAGAATATGTAAGCTAATTTGCACTGAAATGCAGTGGAGGCAAAGGAGCTCAATCAGCTAGAAAGTCATCAGGTAGGGCACAAACTGGGAGGTTGTACAATCAGCAGCACATACTGTATACAAGGCAGAAAACCTCTACACCTTCTTTTCTTCACCAGGCCCATCTCTTTTAAAGGCCAGTAGCCAACATTTTTATATCTTATTCAACACTTAATTCAGTCACTGCATTAATGTCTCACCATTTCTATGCTACCCTTTAACTGAGACATCAAGGCAATGTAGAGTATTCAACAGTACAAACAATTCCATTGATTCCCCCCCACCATTTTTAGAGTGATAGAAAATTGGAGATAAAATCCAGACTTATTTGCATCTTTTTTTGGTTCTGTCCCTAAACAAAGCTGTATGTAACACTGGCTTCTGGAAAGAAGTGTGGATATCTGCCCAGAGTCCCCTCCGGAATGGGGGGAGATGGGCGGTGATATAAGTTAGAAATATAAATAAATAAATAAATAAATAAATCTAGTTACATGGAATCCATTCTTCAGTCTTATGACATCAGTACTCCAAGACATATATGGAATACCACTGACTTTTTGCAAAAAGTAATATCCATTGTCAATTTCCCAGAAAACAACATCCTGAATATCAATCGCACTGAGGCCCTTTATACCAAAATCCTTTATACAGATGAAATATAAAACACCTAAAATACAATAAATGGTTATACTATATAGAGCCATCAAACTCTGCCATATCACAGTTACCCAGTCAGAATTATTTCAGCTTTGGACTGCATGTACATCTCTAAATCAGTGGCATTGCCACAGGAACTCACATATCCCCATAAAACACTAACATCTTTGTGGTGGCTTGGAACAATAATTACTCAGCTAACAATATTCTCTCAGTTCTGGTTCCAAAAGCTCTTTTCACTACTTGAAGAACATTGATGACATCTTTATTATCCGGGTTAATGGCAGAAGGCCCTGGTGAAGTTCCATCAAGATTGTAGTAACTTTCACTGCAACTTCAACAAAAGCCTGCAAGTGATATACGTGACACAACAGTACAACTACATAACTGACAAATAAGCACAATCTTATACTGGAAATCTACTGGCTATTGCATGTACTTACATGCTTATGGCTTCCATAAAATTATTACCCATAGCCAAGCCTTATGTACAGTGAAGTGATATCTATTCAGACTTGCTGGACAGATTCATAATCTAGAAATTTAAAATTCCATCTGCCAGGCCTTGAGTGTTAGGCCTCTCTATACATGCTCACAGAGAATCTACATCATCTACTTATAAAAATCTAGAACCATAGTCTACAGCAGCGTTAGATATTGGTTCTGTCATCAAGTCAACTGTTAACACTATACAGAACAAGTATTATTAATAACATGAACTTCCAGTCAATACTGGATGAGTAGGTTCCTCATGAAACTAGAAAGAAATATTAAGTGAGGTGCCACAACGGATCAGTCCTGAGCTTTAAGTCCAGCTTGTTACAAAGCAAAGAACCAGCCTTCTCAGCACCTTTCTTATGTCAAAGAATGTCTCTACAACTTAGAAGTTTCTCAGAGAAGAATGCTAAAACCTGTTTTCATTTTAAAGTGTGACCAGTCCAGAAAAACAATCGAACAAACTGGAAATAGCAGATAGTTGAGTGTCTTAGGATCCAGAGGGGTGGACCAGTTGACGTTCCTATGCTCTACAGTATGTGCATACTATAGGTCAGAGCTTTCCAAACTGTGTGTCGTGACACATTAGTGTGTCGGCTGCAGTGTGTAGGTGTGGCGCGAACGTAATGAGAAACCTCTGAGTCTATGTGAAATTGTTAGGGTGCAGGTTGAGTCGGAGGATGACGACGAAGGGACCGTTAGGGAAAGCGCGGGAAGGATCGAGGGGGAAGCCGACCAGCTGATTGTGGCCAGACAAGGGGGGAGTTCCCTGCCGCCAATCAGTGCATGAGCCAGAAGGGCGGATAAAAGAGCTGCTCAGCGAGAGCAGTGATTGGCTCCTGCTCGGCAGCGGCGGGAAACTCAAAGCATAAAAGGACGCCAGGGACTAAAGCCGCTTGTCGGAGACAACCGTTCTGACTACCTTGTACCGAAGCCTCAGACCGCCCTTGAATCTGACTTTGCCGCTGCTCCCAAGTTTTGTCCTGCTGACAGGTGGATTTCCGTGCCAGAGTCTTGTCCAGCCGACAGCCAGATCGTCGCGCCAGTCTTGCCCTGCTGACGCTCAGTCTCAAGCCACAACCGCGCCTTGCTGCTGCTGCTGCCTCGAGTCCTGCCAGGATTCTGCACAGGTCCTAGTGCCTGCCTTGTGCCCTGCTGTAAGAGGGGAGATTTGTCCAAGCCTTGCCCTGCTGAAAAAGGGGAACTCTGTCTACACGTGTGTGCGTGTGTGTGTGTGTATTTGTGTAAGCACATTCTTGTTTCTCTAAACCTCACTGTTTTGCTTTCTGTAAAGTGGTATTTTGTTGGAAAATACGTGATTTGGCTTTTGCAGCTCAGATCCCAATACACTCTCTATGCATATTCACTATTAGTAACGATCTTTTTGGCCTTCTATTAGATCAGACAACTTACTTGTCTATCTAGCCTAGTATTGTCTTATCTAGCCTCAGGCAATTTCAGGCTGGATAGACAAATCTGAATCTGAACCTGCCATCTTGAATTTGCAAAGTATATAGCCTTTATATGCCCAATGTACACAATATTTTTTTGAGAGCAAAGGTTAGATTTCTTGGACTTGGAATCTGAAATCTGGGGAGACAGATTATACTCCCAGGATTGTTGGGAGTTTTCCATGTAACTTGGGCATGTCTTAATATGAACAGTCAGAACAGGAAAAATACACGTGACCAGAAATGCCTACTGTTGTCATGGAACCATCTGTCCCCTCATCATATATCCCCTTCCTTAATGGATTGGGTCAGGGGTGGGGAAACTTTTTTATGCCAGGGGCCATTTTGACATTTATAACATCACTCGAGGGCCAGGGGGAGGGGTTTGAGGGTGGGAGCCAATCGCGCGGAAGTGGGTGGGGTTTGAAGGTGGGAGCCAATTGCGTGGAAGTGGGTGGGGTTTGCGGGCGGGAGCCAATCGCGTGGAAGGGGTCGGGGTTTGCGGGCGGGAGCCAATCGCGTGGAAGGGGTCAGGGTTTGCGGGCGGGAGCCAATCGCGTGGAAGGGGTCGGGGTTTGCGGGCGGGAGCCAATCGCGCACACTTAGGGCCTGCTGCCACCATGCCCGCCACGCCCACTGCAGTGCCCGCCGCTGCCATGCCCGCCACCACGCACACCATGCCCACTGCCGCGCCTGCCCCCGCCACGTCCGCCATGCCCACCTCCGCACCTGCCCCCGCCATGCCCACCATGCCTGCCGCCACACCGGCTGCCATGCCCAGCATGCTCGCCGCCACGCCCACCATGCCTGCCATTGCGCCTGCAATGTGGAAGAGCCACACTCAAGGGGCCAAAGAGCCACATGTGGCTCGCGAGCCGCGGTTTGCCGACCACTGGATTGGGTGACTCCAGAGGAGGAGTGGGATCTTGCCCTCCAAATATTGCTGAACTACAGCTCTCAGCATTCCTCATCATTGGCCATACTGCCTGGGGCTGTTAGAAACTATAGATCAGCAATTTTGGAGGGCCAGAGATTCCATACGCCAATCCTAGAGTTTTGTGAATGTCTTCTGCCACACACCAGGCCTCAGAAATTAACCTTAAATTCCTCTTATATAAAGAACTCCATGGATGCCAACAGAGGTTGGTCCAATATGTAGTATCATAAGGGGCGTGGTGGCTCAGCGGGTAAGACGCCAGGCTTGTCGATCGGAAGGTCGCAAGTTCGGCGGTTCGAATCCCTAGCCCCACGTCACGGAGGGAGCTCCCGCACTCGCCCCAGCTCTTGCCAACCTAGCAATTCGAAAGCATGCAAATGCAAGTAGATGAATAGGTACCACTTCGGTGGGTAGGTAACAGCGTTCCGCGCACGTCATGCGGCCACATGACCGTGGAAGCGTCTTCGGACAACGCTGGCTCTTCGGCTAACAAACGGAGATGAGCACCGGCCCCTAGAGTCGGACACGACTGCACAGATGTGCGGGGGGAACCTTTACCTTTACTATAACGTGCTTGGCTTCTCTGGATTAAATGTTGAAACATCATTCTAATCAGTCTCCCAGAGCTGCCTGTTATGTTATCTCTGGCCCACTCATATATCAAATGCAGTTTATTCAACGCAACACTCCTCCCCTCAAAATAGTCTCATGCTACATGCTGTCAGAAAGATTCATGGGGGGGGGGGAAATCCCTTGCCTTGAAATTCAGTTTCTGGATGGCTGCCATGGCTGCCAATGGGAAGGAAATAAGACATTTGGTTCACAATCTAGCATTATCTCATGTCCTGAACATCAGTGGTTGCACTGCTTCAGGATCAAGGATTCCCCTGGGAAAGTTTCAAAATACACTGCAAGCAAACACCCTGAGAATCCCTGACCTTGTAGAGCTTATACACTTGAACAGAAGTTCTAATATTGGGAAAATGCCTGTTAACACCTCTTCAAGCCATTTCCATTACTATACACTTTTACGGGGAAGCCAAAAGAAGAGAGGAATTCTTGTATCTTACACACTGCAACAATACAATGATTTAATTTACTCATTCTACAAACTGGGGCTTCCCTTTTAAACAATAATAAAGTAATGGAGCAATGTGGAACAAAGGCTAAATGCTTCAATGTTAAGAAGTACATTATCTCAATATGATGAGCTGGACAATGTTCCCTGGTTCTACCATGTGTTACTGTGCTCCCTGTTTTCTTCTCTGTTGCTCTCTGCCATTAAGTTTATGTTTAGAATATCAACGTGCATGGTGGGAAGGTCTGCTTTTAGGTCAGACAAAGAGTTATCACAGTTATGAGAGAAGGCTGAAACCCAGATATTTACAGACAAAGTTCATGGAAGAAATTAGCACTGTGCATGTTATTTAGAAGCCAGAGAATCATTGTTGCTAGATTTATTTAATAGCCTTTACCTAATTACATGTATTGGATATCCTGATTATTGGTGTATATTGAACATACATCTCATAAAAGGTATTTATTTCCTCGCTAATGGCAGATATATGCTGGGAAAATTCTGTGTGCTGGGAATTAGATCATACTATTTGGCTGGCTTATACCTAGCAATTCGAAAGCATGCAAATGCAAGTAGATTAATAGGTACCACTTCGGTGGGAAGGTAACAGCGTTCCGCGGCGTCATGCGGCCACATGACCGTGGAAGTGTCTTCGGACAACGCTGGCTCTTCGGCTAACAAACGGAGATGAGCACCGGCCCCTAGAGTCGGACACGACTGCACAAATGTGCGGGGGGTACCTTTACCTTTTTTTATTTGGCTGGCTTAGAAAAAATTAAGTTGCAGAAGAGAGTGTATGTTTTAAGTGTTTAAATTGATGGTATTCTGCTATTTGAAAACTGCATTGATGTGTGAGCCCTGTCTGTTTTTAGCAAGCTGGTCAACAGGAATCTCTCATATCAACTAAACTGCACTTAAAGGAATCTTAAATTCAGCTTTGTGAGGGTGCTACAAATATAAGCAAATTAAGCAAATAAGCATGTACTAGAATATATTTGATGTGCTGCATTCCAAGTGTTTCTTAAGTGTCTGTATATACACTGGATATACAGTGAAGATACACTATCTTCTTTTTGACTATATTCTTCTAAAGAAGTGGTTGTTTTTTCATTTACTTTCTTTTGTGACAGCCTAAGTCCTTTTCCTATTTCCAGCTGAACATCCTTACTTCCCCTTTTGGGGTCTAATGTAACAATGTCTTTTGCATGCCACCTCTTCCCAAACATAATAAAAGTTGCTTGGTAATCCCTACAAATGTTTTTTTCAGGTAAACAGAACTGCAGCCTGTTCCAAAACTTTTGCTGGAATTCAGAACTCCATAATCCTCAAGTTGAATTTTAAAATGGATTTAGGAAATCAGGCTTCAAAAATGCATTTGGCACTAGTGAAAGAAACCATTCCACTCAATGGGATCAGTGATATTAATACACTAGAATGCAGGAATGTTCTTAAGATCTGCAAGGCCATGACTTCCCCAACCTGGTGTCCTGCGGAGGTGCAGATAATGCAACTCCCAAAATTTCTCGCCAGCATGGAGATTCTGGAGCGATTCAAGTAGATATAGCCTGGAATACAATTTGGTGCTCTCATCATCCCTGTACTGTGCTAGGAGCTCCGAGGCAGCCCTCAAATAACTCAAAATCAGCATGAGCAGCATATTTGGAAGGTACCACATTGGGGAGGCAACAGGCTAGAAACCAGGAGACTGAGAATTCTAGGCCTGCCTTAGGCATGAAAGCCGGCTCGGTGACCTTGGGCCAGTCACTCTCTCTCAGCCCTAGGAAGGAGCCAATGGCAAACCAGGAGACTGACAGTTCTAGTCCCGCCTGAGGCATGAAAGTCGGCTGGGTGACCTTGCGCCAGTCCCTGTCTCTCAGCCCTAGGAAGGAGCCAATGGCAAACCAGGAGACTGAGAGTTCTAGTCCCGCCTTAGGTGTGAAAGCCGGCTGGGTGACCTTGGGCCAGTCACTCTCTCTCAGCCCTAGGAAGGAGCCAATAGCAAACCAGGAGACTGAGAGTTCTAGTCCCGCCTTAGGCATGAAAGCCGGCTGGGTGACCTTGGGCCAGTCACTCTCTCTCAGCCCTAGGAAGGAGCCAATAGCAAACCAGGAGACTGAGAGTTCTAGTCCCGCCTTAGGCATGAAAGCCGGCTGGGTGACCTTGGGCCAGTCACTCTCTCTCAGCCCAACTCACCTCACAGGGTTGCTGTTGTGGGGAACATAGGAGGAGGAAGGAGTATTAGGTATGTTCGCCACCTTGAGTTATTTATAAAAATAATAAAGGCGGGATAGAAAATAAATGAACAAACAAACCTCTTCCTGAAGTCCTTCAACTTCTTTTCATTGATGACACCCATCTTTTTTCCCTATTCTGAATGACATGATGTGGACATCCCTTTCCAAGGACCTTGTGGGGTCTCAGAGTAGATGTGTTTTTACCATGTCAAACTGAGGATGGACAAAACAGTGTATTATGGTTCATCAGGATCCTTCCTCCCATCCTTTCTGTCACCCTCCCCTTTCTGTTTTTAGGACTGGCTCTGTGGGCCTTCTTGGTGGTAAGGAAGTTTCTTTAAAGTACTTCATCAATAAAACCACTAAAATATTTTTCATTTAATAAATATTTGAAGGATTGATCAGTTCTCACCAACAAACAGATGAAGCATCTGTCATCTCATATCTGGATTATTGCAGCAGCCTGATTTCTCTTTCCTGTCGTCGTTCTGTCAATCTACCACTCGATCTGTATCTACCTTTCAACCTACTTTCACTATTTTGGACCTTCCCTGAATTACCCCTACTTCCCTCTATTCCCTACTTCCCCCTGTTGCCGATCCCTACACCAGTTGGGTAGATACCAATTTAAGTTCCTGGTGCTGACTCCTCAAGCCTTGTACGCAAGCATATCCAGCTTTTTGGAACATTGGCTGTAGCATAGCTGATAAACAGATGAAGACAAACACAAACTTGGAATTTTGAGAGCTGCTGCTAATCAAGAAGATTGTAGTGGGCTAGACGGAGTAATGGCCTGACCTACTATAAGGTAGGTTTATATGGTCATATGACAACACTATTTGGAAAGGTTACAGGGAAGAGCAAGTATTCCTGCGTGTCCTTCATTTTGACTGTGGGAAGAGAGAACTGATAGTTGTCTAGATAGATGTTGTACGTGTTGTATACACTCTTTCCTTTTGTTTTGCTGTTTTCAACTTAATACACAACCATGGTATCTAGTCAAGTTGGTTTTACTAGTTTTGAAAGGATAGTGGGGCAGAAAAATATTAGGATAATGTGACAAGTAATGATTCTTCTGTTGCCCACGTTCAGCTGCTGGAAACAATTTTCCTCTGCCTTATTCTTAGACTAGATTGGGCCACAGTGACATCCATTGGGGATTGGCAATATAAACTGATAGCTGTCAGTTTTCTCTTTACATAGGGAATGCATGATCTTCAAGAAGCTGTTAAACCATAGTTCTCATCATCATCTTGACCATGTTGTCTGCGGGGGCAGATAGAACTAGAGGTCAGCAGCATCTGAAAGGCCACAGATTACTCATGTATGCCATGTTGTATCCATTCATTCCATTTACAAAGGAACCTTGAAAGGAATTCGCTGCCAAATGCACCACACTGCAATAGTTTCAGTGCGACTTGTCTCTCAGTATCTTTTCTATTATGTGAAATGGTGCTATCTCCCAACCATTTTTTTCTTTGGCAGGTTTTTGTAGGGTTAACTGTTTGGTCCCCTGTCTTTTACTTGGTCTAGTGGTTAAGGTGAACTCCGGTGAGACAATAATATTGGTCCAAGGTGCCAAACAGAGGATACAACAGAGGATGAAGGTAGGTGTTTCAGGGAGCCTGGATGGTTGCCAGTACAAAGAGAATAGTCTCTCAGCCAAGTGAGAAAGGGCAAAAATGGGGAAGTACAGATTGTTATATGAAGGAGGGAAATGGATCATAGGGAGCTGCTGAAATTAGAATTATGACTAAAATTATCTAATTCAGGGGTACTAAAACCCAATGCTGAAATTGTAGCTTGGATCGTTTCAATTCTGGATACAAATTAATTACCAAATTCATTAGGTGTAAGTAAGGAAGAACATTCCTTACCAACAGGAGTGGAGTTAAAAGGGATTGAAAGGTGCCAAAAGGCTGACTGAATTAGCCCGAGTGGATACGGCATTGTGATAGTAGTATCACTTTGCCTGCTCCAACAGAGTGAAGTACTGAGAAAGGACTTGCTGGAAAGGTTCCGTGTTACTAATAGTCAGATGTGTGGCTTCAATCATGTCAACTGGATTTCTATTTTCTCAGTGGAAACGTTTCACTCCTTATCCAAGGAGCTTCTTCAGTCTGAGTAAAGTTAGTAAGGGAATCCTTAAATATGTTTCTAGGGTGGCTGTGTGACCTTGCACCTGGGGCTAGGTCATGGTTATTTTGAGATGTTATTTCTAAGTCCCTTTATCATCTAAAGGAGGATCGTTAAGATTACCATGCTGCTGTTGAGCTTGCGAAATGGTCTTAATCTTCCTAGGCACAGAAGACAAAGCAGGAAGGAAGATAGGGGAAAGGTTGTGCCTGAGGCCCCCACCTCTATTCAAGGAAGGATTTTCCAAGTTGGCATAAATGGATTCCTTGACCCCTCTCTCAAACCACCTATCTTCTCTGTCTAAAATGTGGACATTAATGTCCTCAAATGAGTGTCCTTTTTCCTTTAGATGAAGATAAACTGCTGACTCTGGTCCTGTGGTGTTACTTCTCCTGTGTTGGGCCATCCTCCTGTACAAAGGTTGTTTGGTTTCTCCAATGTAGAGTTCAGAGCACTCCTCACTGCACTGGATTGCATACACTACATCGCTTTCCTTGTGTTTTGAAGTTTGATCTTTGGGGTGTAAAAGCCTCTGTCTCAGTGTGTTGGTGGGTTTGAAATATACAGGTATGTGGTGTTTGCCAAATATCCGTTTTATCTTTTCAGACACACCAGCCATGTAAGGAATGACCAGGTTCTTCCATTTACTCTGAGTCTCAGCCCTATCTGTCGCTGTTTTAGGTCTGGTAGACTTAGATTTAGTGAAGGCCCAATTTGGATATCCACAGGCCTTCAGAGCTGTTCTCAGGTGCTGATTTTCATTCTTTTTGGAATCCATGGAGGTGGGGATGGTTTCTGCTCTGTGTGATAATGTCCTGATGACTCCTAGTTTGTGCTGCAGTGGATGGTGGGAGTCAAACATCAGGTATTGATCTGTGTGTGTGGGTTTCCTGTAGATCCCTATTTCTAGCTTGCCACCGGTCCCAATGAGGACTTCACAGTCTAGGAATGCCAGTCTGTTGTCCTTGGTGTCTTCTCTGGTGAACCTAATGTTGGCATCTATAGTGTTTATATGGTCCGTGAAGGCCTGTACTTCCTGGGCCTTGATTTTGACCCATGTGTCATCCACATACCTAAACCAGTGGGTGGGCACCGTTCCCTGGAAAGTGTTGAGTGCTTTGGAATCCATGGTCCTCATTGGTACCATGGATTCCAAAAAGAATGAAAAGCAGCACCTGAGAACAGCTCTGAAGGCACGTCTGGCATTAACCAGGAAATGAAATTTCTTTTAGAGGCCAGTTTTTCAGTGGTTGGAACTAGATTTAGTGCTGTTTGGGTGGCAGAAGTATAGGTTGTTAGTACTGGTGATTCTGGTGCAGAAGAATCCAGACTAGTAGGGAAGAATGCTAAAGCAATTTCTGCACATGATCTAGTAGACAGGTTATAGACTGGCTTGATCCTAGGTAAAGGTAAAGGTTTCCCCTGCACAGTCGTGTCAGACTCTAGGGGCCGGTGCTCATCTCCGTTTGTTAGCCGAAGAGCCAGCACTGTCCAAAGACACTTCCGCGGTCATGTGGCCGGCACGACGCGCACGAAACACTGTTACCATCCCACCAAAGTGGTACCTATTTATCTACTTGCATTTGCATGCTTTCAAATTGCTAGGTTGGCAAGAGCTGGGGCAAGTGTGGGAGCTCCCTCCGTCACGTGGCGCTCGGGTCTAGGCTTGATCCTAACTTTATAAAAAAACTAGGAAGAGTGTAATTAATGATATGACTGAGTTTCCTTACAGATGTCAGCAAATACAGGAAGCAGTCTTCTACTATTTCTGTCTGACAGGATCAACAACTAGCTGGGTAGGTGATGGCAATCCAGAGCCTGAAGGTACAGGTAGTCCTTGTTTAGCAACTGTTCACAATTAAAATGGTGATGAAAAAATAACTTTATGACCAATCCTCGAATTTATGACCTTCACAGGTCTGTAAAGCAAAGGAAAGCTGAAGTAAGATCAAAAGCACAGTCATGATTTCACTTAGCGAACACTTCACTTAATGACTGAGTTGCTGGTCCCAATTGTGGTCGCTAAACGAGAACTACCTGTACTTAATTGAAAACCTCTCGGTGTGGGTTTCAATACTGAAACATTCTCCACTGAACTGAGCATCTTCTGATATTGCATGATGAGGTTAAGTTTTTGGAGCTGACCAGAGGGAAAGGACTTCTGATTAAATTATGATTTTGTCCAAAATGTGTTACTGAACTGTGTCATCCAAGAAATCCTTATTCCTGGAATAAGGACAGACAAAAGGAAATGTTTTTACACAATGCATAATCAAGCTTTGGAATCTGCTACAAGATGTGGTGCTGGCTATCAGCTTGACTGGCTTCAAAAAAGGGTTGGACCAATTCATGGAAATCGTGGGGAACAATGACTATTAGTCTTGAGGGCAGTGTGACTACCACTGAAAGTCATTGCTGGGAGATTAATGGGCTTCCTTGTGCAGTTGGTTGGCCACTGTGAGAACAGACTGCTGGACTAGATCGGCTAGGAGTCTTATCCAACAGGGCACTGCTTATGTTCTTAATCAGCAGTGATCACATTTATCTTACATTAATCTTATATGTGAGGGGGACAATGTCCTGGGGGCAAATAAAGGAATTTAAATAGGCAAATATTTTAAATCCTTTTTGATTCAATCACCAGAGGATTGGAAGAGTAAGGTTGTGAGACTTTTCAATGTAACTGTTTTTTGATAAAGTATTCAATTTTAACTCATCCCTAGGTATGCTTTGCCGCTGACTAGATTTAGATTGTCCAAGATCAGAAGTATGGCTGAATGAATAATTCACATTTGAATAACAAACTGTGAAATTTATCAGCACCCAGAGCCAAACTTTAGCATTTGAAAAATGATATGGCATTTGATTTACATTTGAAAGAATAGCCTTTTGTGGATAGTCTGCATACTTTCAAAGAAAAGGCTAGCATGATTTCATACAGATTAATGAACAATAGTACCCCAAGTAGATTACAATGAAATGTAATGAGCAAAGCAGTCTCATGATTCTGGACAAACCTGAGTCATGCCATATAAATCCTCAAAGAGAGCAATATTACAAGGGTGATTGCCAATGAAAAAGATATGATGTCAAAGGGAAAGACAAGAGACGGAATTTCAGATAAAAGACTGGGTCACTTTCATGAGCTCAGGAAAAGGGAAGGCTAAAGTTTGATTGGAGGACATGAGTTCAGTCTGAGTCACAGAGATTAGTGCAAGACCTTGATCTTTTTCAGGGTGAGCCAGATTTATATAAAATAGGAAAGCTGAAGGCAAGATCATATTAAGATAGTATGAATAACACATCACTTCAATGTCAGTTACAAGAAGGTGGAGAAAGAGTAGAATTCCAGTATGTTTCTGATGCCTGGTGACAAACCTGCTGAGAAGGGCATACTAAACCTAGCTTAAATTATATTACACTTCAGATAGCATCTTTTTTCTTTTTAGAAAATTCAGTCTTGAATTAGTAAAAAACAAAACAAAATCCTACTGTTGCTTCTGTTGTAGATGCTTACAGGAGTAATTGGAATATACAAATGTTATGTCATCTGTCACCTACACAATCATTATTTTATGAAAGAAGAAACTCCACCAGCAGTACATTACAGGTACATGCAAAAAAGGAACACAGGACATTGAAGAGCAGGACTCCATTTCACCAAAATCCAGGTAACAGATGTTTCTAAAACAAAAGTGACTATCTATAATAAGATCTAAAATATCTCCCTCTTTGCCTCCTAGATACAGTCAATTTACTCCAGAAAAATCTAAACAGCTTGCACCCATGCATAAGCAGAAATTCCTTCCTTCCATATGTTTTCTTTTGACCGGCAGAAATGCATTTCATGAATAAGTTACTTAATTTCAGGAACATCAACAGTTACAACTTCATCTAAGATGTTAGACTAAAAATGTTTAATCATGCTGAAACAGAAAAAAGTGGTCCTTTCTCCCCCCCAATTTCTGGGCAACCTTTACTTTGGAGTCCTTGGTGCTCTCTGAGCCTTGTTGTTTTCTTGCAGACGTTTCATTGCCAGGCTAGGCAACATCTTCTGTGCGAAAAGGGACTCCACAGTTCAACCCTGAGCTACAAATATTCTCTTCGATTGGAACCTTTACTGTTTTTTCTCTACATTCCTAGTTTTCCTTTCCCTTGTTTCATTTGTTCAGCTCTACAGTCAGTAAACTGGCTTTTAGTTTCGAATATATGCCAAATTAATGAAATAAAGGAAACCATTCCTGGTGGCTTCTTTTTCTTTCCACTAAAGGTAAAGGTAAAGGTTCCCCCCGCATAGTCGTGCAGTCGTGTCCGACTCTAGGGGCCGGTGCTCATCTCCGTTTGTTAGCCAAAGAGCCAGCGTTGTCCGAAGACGCTTCCACGGTCATGTGGCCGCATGACGCGCGCGGAACGCTGACATCTTCTATCACCTGGTTGCAGCTCCATCCAGACAGAAAAAAAGTTTCTTTCCATCTTTACTGAGACATGAGTGAATTAATCAGAGGGAGTCTAATGCCTTTAAGATTGTTATGAATATTTTTATATAGTGAACCTAACATTTATGAAAAACACTCCTTTGGTCCATATAGTGATTTATAACCTTAGAAGGCATATCAAGTATATCTTCTAAACTCAACAGTCAGGCACAGAAAATTAAAGAATTCATATACGTAACTGGCACTTCTAGGTCTGTAACAAGTTATGTATGTCACATATAAAACAGTATATAAATAATGCTGTCATTCTCAGTATCTTCAGCAACTCTTTATTAGAAATAAATATTAGGAAAAAATCATTTCATTCCACAAATTTTTCAACTAAGGTGTTACATAACACAAGTGGACCCACTCGTTTCCATAATTCCCACAGCATGGGAGAGGGAACTGCAGGAAAATAATCCTTTTAAAGACACTAACTTGTTCATTCTAACCTTTTATTTATTACTGCTTCTTCACTTACCTTGCATTTAAAAAGCCGAAGATCAGGGGCATCATGGTTTACAATCCTGATAATATTACCATGCAAACTAAATATTTTGTGACCTTTTGTATGACAGAATCAGTTCAAAATATGGCTTCTGTTTATGTTCCTCATTAGTAACTCTTTATGTCTCTCGACCCTTTGACCCAATATTCAGCAACTGTTTCTATCACAACTTTCTTAATCTCTCCAGATCTCCCAGGTTCTTTTAACATGCACATTTTTTTTCATCCAGAAACTACTATGAAAGTGACTCATGGAAACAACAAAACTAGATGAATCACTCCAGTGATTACTGAGGAACCAATTTAATATTAATCATGTGTCAGATAGGAATGGCAGTGGATTCAATAATTCTTAAACAGAAGTTGTTATAATACATTTATATTTCCCTCTTAAAGAGTAACTTTAATTTTGTCTAATACAGCATAACCACCCTGCTGCATTTGTTTCAAAGTACTAAAAACATTTCTGGTAATTTATTTTAAACGCAAAATAAATTAAATGGGAAGTAACTAATTTAAAAAGTATTACACCATATCTGAAAAGATGAAGAGGTAAGTTATGAAATAATAGTTTATATTAACAAAATGAAGTCTATTGTCTTAGATGTTTTAAGAATACAAGAAAATCCATAATGTTAAAAGAGTCCTAACTCCTGCCTGCAGCTGTTGAAGAACTGTTTCACATTCCCAGCACACACAAGCACACCACAAAAAGTTTTTTAGTAATTAACATGTTATGTTTTACATAGACATTACTTTTTCTCTTTGTGTAGAAAATTACATGATTTGGTGGAATCTTTTAAGAGAACAAAAAATATTAGTATTATTTTCTTTTATAATTCATTTAAGGTATTTTCCCTGTCATACAAATTAACTAGAAACCAAATATGACTAAATCTCTTTCAAATACTTTATTCAATTATATCTGATGGCTTCTTAGGATAGGGACTATAAACCCATCCTCTTATTTTTAATATTATTTTAAAAATAAACAATTCATTAAGTTTTTACATGTTATATCAGTTATTTCTTATATTTTGTGCTATTTTTCCATTTTGAAAGTCTTTTTAAAATACATACATTTTAGTTTTTATAAAAAAAAAACCCTTACAATTGCATCCTGTAGGAATTCAGGATATATTACTGGAGTTTCCATAAGAAGTGTGATTAAAATCAAAATTAATAGCACAATACAGTTGTATACATTGTCCCATTCCAATAATTATTCTACATACACAGATTTTAATTCATAAAGTTACTGAACAAATTATTTCTTTACCTAATCAAATGTTCTGCTTCATTTATTTTAAAACAGATATGGAGAATTGATATATGCTATTTGCCTTCTCCACAATGTAATATATACAGAAGACAAAAACATGAATATATTTTTCTAAATTATTGTTCAAACTACAAGACAGAAAATGTGTGCTTTTTATTTTGTGAATGACATGGTCTTTGGTCTCCAAGTACCTCTGGCTGTTTGACCCTACCCCCTTATTGCCATGTGGCTGTCACCATTTTCAAAACTTAGCTGATTCTTATAAAAAAGCAATTCCAAAGTTAAGAAAAAAAATAGGAAAGTGAACAAACTTAATTCGTACCTACACCACCAGGAAAAACGATACAGTATAGGACTTCCCTTCAGAATCCATTTAATACAATACATATATGTACATTATGCTGACTTGCAGATCCTACATGTGTTGAACGGGAAATACTCAACATTGATTTTAATTGCAGAGGGCAGCTGTGGGGGAAGTGAGGTCATGTGGCATCTAAAAAACTAGTTATGGTACTGTATTGTGAAATAAGCTATGCTGAACAAAACCCATTTGCTTCTACAGATAATCTGCCTGAATGTACTCTAACTTAAAACTGTCTTGTATCCAATACATATGTTTGACTATAAGATACCTGTTAGTTCCTGTTTTTAATGGAATATGTATCTAAAGAAAAATGTTGAATATTTCAGGTTCATTAAAAATTAAGTAAGTCTTTAGTTTTCAGTGTGCGCTTCATGTGGGCACTTAATTTAATTACAGAACATGGTATCTCAAATGATTTCCAGACAGCACTGCAATACACATCACTTTTATTTCAAAAGTTACTCAGGTCATATTTTAAATAATCAAGCTGCATACAAAAAATTGTAAACTTTACACTGTTATGCCATACCTAGCTAAATATCAGCAATGTTAAAATAAACCCTGATTACAAAATTCATCTTTACTTGTTTAAAACCATTAATTTATACTACCTTTCACAGTGTGAAAGTAATCTATTATTTAAGAATATAATATTTCTAACCTAGTTAAATTTGACAATATTTGCATCTGATCAAAATAGTTGCCTTGCAATCAACTTGCAATCATCTAAAAATGTCTTAAGCAAAGGATGCTGGTTTGGATTTTGAGCATTTAATGAACTTTAATGCAAACTCCAAGGACTTCTGAACTTCCAACTAAACTCACAAGCACAATATTCCTATTGAAAGATATAGAACCTATTCAATTTTGAAGCATGAAAAAAGTCATTTTCTTAAGTTTAGACAAAGACACCACTTTTATAACTACATGCTTACATGGAAGACAATAATTCTTCGTGGAGTAATTAAAAACAAAGTAATTAAAAATGATTACAATTTGGGAGCAACTGATGAGAATGAATTAGGAGGATTTTAAGGACCACAGAAAGAACATAAAACAAGACAAAATAATTAATTTCTTTTTCCCCACAGCATCAAGATTTTTCCCCAAACAGATCAACATCAAACTTTTGGACTCTATGATTATCTAATTCTCATTATACTTTTGTACTGTACCCTTCTGAAGCACATGCTAGCGCAGAAAAATATTCACGTAATTGGATGCAATGTAGAATTCTAATCATATAATTCAAAACTTTTGCACCAAATTAGCTACATGCAATCACATTATATTGTACTGTACACAAAATATCAATCCTGGCACATTAAATTACTAATAGAGCAAATGCTATGATCTGACCATATAGCATCAAACATGTTATTTCTGTATTCAAAAATAATGTTTCAACTAAATCTAAAACCCAATTCATGCTTGCCTAAGTGTCAGTTCTAGTAAATACAGTGAAACTTACTTTTGTGAGAGTGTGCGTAAAACTACACTAACTTTTTGAACTTACTTCACAAAAGTAATTACAAAGGCTAGGATCATATCATGGGACACAGGAGTAAGGATTTTCACACAAAAGTGTTAATAGACTCAACATATTTTAGAAATGCCACACTGATGAACAGATAAGTTCTGAATCACATCACACAAATTACAGTATATGCTCATGACTTGATGATTACACTTTGAAACAAAGGAAAAAACCTCACATTTACACAAGTATTTTAGAAATCAATGTTTTGTACTATATTTAGATTTAAGAAGATTTTCTTTAAAAACCACATTCATGCACTCCACTTTTTTTGGAATTTAAATTTTAATGTTCAGTTTTTAAAAACTTTGAAACTTTTTCTTAAACAGAACCTCAAAAATACTGTTGGAATGTATGGTGTCCTCTAAAGGAATGAAGAATCCTCTAAGATCTTCAGAAAATGGGAAATTAGACACTCCCAGATGCAAAGGAACTGTACTGATTTCATTACAATGCACATATAAAGGCAGTTTTCCAGTGCAATAATGGTATAGCCAGTTTTCCAATTTGCTATAGAGGGACTGGCACAAAACTTACAATTTTAAAAAAATACACACACCACACACACAATTAAAAGAAGTAAAAAGACCAATAACACTGTTCATCCACCCCACTGTTTTAGAAATTTGGAAATAAACTGGAACAGAACTTTTGAATTTGAAAGCATTTCCAAACTGTGTAGATAGCTTTGATGATAAAACAAGTTGTTTATCTAGCTATATCAATAAAATACATTAGAAAACTATAGTTTAAAAACATTGCAATTTCACTGCCTTCTAATCGAAAATACCACAACTTTTTTTGAACATGCGTTACTTAGAATAGTGAAAAAATCATGCCAACATAGAATATAGCAAAACCAGAATAGTGAATTAGGAAACAGCACTACCACCCCATGTAACTCACACTTCTGCCACTGATTACCACTACTCTTTAAAAAAGCACAGCAAATAAGACATGGTTTATACAGGTCCCGTAAAAGACGCTTTTAGCAACAAAGATTTCCCAGAGAGTTGAGGCTTGGAAGCAATGAAGCAGCTTTGAGCACCACTTCCCCCAGATATGCTGAATTACAATTCCCATCATCTTCAGCCATGGTTGTTTTTATTATATTTCTTTCATTCAGAACACGAGCCAAGAGGCTGCGTATCTCTGTACCTGGTCATATCTTTACTTCTGGCTGACTGGCACTGAAAAGCTTATATGACTTAAAGTCCTGCTCCCCATCCCTGTGGAAAACCAATTAGGTCTCAGTTGAGAATCCCTAAAAAGGTTGTTTAAACGTAACAGGAAAGTTTGTGTCACAGCATCATGACTTTTAAAAGGAATAAACAGGTTTATAGAAAACTGTATGTCACAACCACACTGATAGAGGAGGAAACACTCATGATTTCCAAGAAAGAAAGAAAAACAATTCTCAGACAAGAAAAGCAAAAAAACGTGACTATTAAAGTATGTTCAGCACTGCAGTTTAAACTTCAGTGATGCAATTTTTCTCTGCCTCTTTTTCTCCAGCTTACTAATACACTGTAATAACAGGAAGAACAAATATTTTACCTTAGTTTTTTGGGGACCGAATAATCCACTTCCATGACTTTGCCATGCAACTCTGCTTTACCTTAAAAGTAAAAATAAAATAATCCGTTTCCAAGTGCTGATTGCTCAGCATCCAAACTCTGCTGGAACTCACTGCAGCTATCTCATTTTTTGATTACCCAGAGTTGATGGTAGAGAATGGAAAATGAAAGAAATTTGATGGGAAAAATAGCAAATAGTCACCATTTGGGGGTGAAAACTCCCTTAAGCAGAAATGGGCTTTGAAAGCATGTCAGGCATGCTGTGGGGGGGAGGTGCCTTTGTTTCCTCAAGTGACTATTTTGCCAAAGAAACTACTTCATCCCATGCCCGTGGAAACATATGACGGAGGGGGGGGGGAGAGAATAGGTCCTTCTGCCCATCAGGATCTACTACTGGGACCGTTCGCACGAACTCCAGCGCCAGCACCGCGGTTCAGTCCAAAAGGATCTGAGCCCGCTCCGCGAGGCGCGCGCGCGCGCGCACCCCCGCCCATTCAGGTAGAATTCTTCTCCCCAAACTATTCCTGGACCGCCAGCAAACGACCGAGGAGTCAGCAGACAAACTGCCACATTAAAGGGCTGGTGCCTAAACAAGCTGGGCTCGCCCGACCTGAGCTCCGGCTAACGTTCAGCCTCCGGAACGAAGCGGCCGAGGTGCGCGTGTAAGTGAAGGGCCAACTCTACTCCAACTGGTTCTCCGCAGCGGCTCCAGGCCGGCCTGCTGAATCCCGATGGACGGTCTGCCTCCTGGGGCTGGCCCAAACGTCCCTCTCCGTCAAGTCAAGCCGTGGCTCGGCTCGTCCCCGGTGTGACTGGCCGGCCTCAGGGCTGCGCGTCACTCCGGGCCCCCAGGCAGATTTTGGGCTCTTTGCTCCGGGCTCCCGGCGAGTTGGGACAGGGCACCTCGTAGAAAGGTGCCCCAGATCTAGCGGGTGCCGGCAGAACTAAAGGGAGCGGTCCCCCGCACTCGGGAGCCGCTCAATAAAATCGGAGAAAAAAATCAGCGAAAAATCCCTCCCTCGCCCGCCGGGCCGCCTGCTGAAGCGCAGCGCACTCAGGGCGAACGGGAAAGGGCGCCTAGGCGCGGGCACCGGCTCGCAGGCTCTGGGAGCAGCACCGCCCTGTGAGAGGCAACGAGGATCGCTTCGGTTCGGTCAGGAGGGGGGCACCGGGTCCCCTCCCCCCGTCTCTCGCGGGGGAGCTGAGTAAATAGGGGGCACTCCCCCACCCCCCGCGTCAACGCGATTCTCCCCGGCACACTCGCTGCCCTGCCGGCTCCAAGGGGCCTCGTCCATCCAGACGGAAGGCGGAAAAGTGGCCGGGAGCCAGCCGGGGGGGGCGGGGGAGGTCAGGGCAAAGAGGTATCTCCGCACGCCCTCTGGTTAGTCCTGAGCGCCGCGCTTCCTGGCTTACCGGAGAGAGTTTCGATGGCGCGGATGGCCCAGTTCTGGTCCGGGTAGTCCACGAAAGCGTAGCCGGACTTGAGCAGGACCTGCCCGGTGAGGGGCAACTTCCTGTCCCCGAAGAGCTGCCGGAGCTCCTCGGCAGTCACGGCCGGGCTCAGGTTGCCGATGTAGAGCTTCTTCATCGTCCGCCTATCGGGAGGGGGAGAGTCGGAGGGAAGCCAAGGCCGCCAAGGCCGCCCCCTCCTGCTTTCCTACCACCCACCCACCTAGTAGAGCCCAAGACCCAGCACCTCCCCGTCGGCCGGCCCAACCCAGCCCAGCCGCTCCTCTAGCTGCTTGCAACAGCGCCCCGCAGCCGGGCGGGCAGCGAGTAAGCGAACGGGCGGGGCCGAGCCCAGTCCCGCACAAGCCCTCCCTCCAGCTCCCCGGGCCCTCAGTCCCGCCTCTCCCGCCCGGGACAGACAGGAGGCGGCGGGGGCAGCGGTTCTCCTGCACAGACCTGGCCGGGACACGGACGGAGAGGTGGACGAGCGGCGCCAGGGCCAAGCAAGCCCCACCTACCCTCTTCTTTCCTCTTTGCCAGAAACGCATAGCCACGTGCTTCACTGGGATTTACCTCGCGCCGACTCTGCGCCGGATGGGTCTTCTTCCTAAGCTCACGCGTGAACTCTTTTCTCGATAATTTTTTTTGAGGTGGAGTAACTCTCGGACAATCGCACATGCGACAGGAAGCCTTGTCCCACACGAAGGACCAAGCGACCGGATGCCTGAAACTGATGGATCTGGACCTCTAGCTGCGTGGTGGACGGAGCGCTGTGGCAGCGGATCACTGACGACCGGAGGCTATAGAAGAGCGAAGGGCGGCGTTTTTCTGGGCAACTTTTTATGGCGCGTGCGCTGCGATCGGCAAACCTCGGGATTTCCTTTACTCTCCTGTATAGCGAGCGCGTTCTCAAGCGCCTGAATGCTTACCTGGGAGAGAAACTGCCGGGGAGGTTTTTCCGTCCATCATTTCGACCGCGGTTCACGATCAGAAGCAGAAAGCAACTTTTCGAACAAGTCTCCGCTTTTCTGCTGGGTCGGTTTGATGGGCATTTCATGTTTCTCCAACCAGGATTAGCCTATCAGAAGAGGCGAGGAGGGATAGCTGTCTTGCTAGCGAACCTCTGGTCTGAACTACTGGCCAGCCACTTCCTGCTGCTCGGCCCGAGGGAAACCCTGAGATGCCCCGCTTGAGGCTCGGTGCCACCCTGATTGAGCACCGTCTGTTCGGCTGGAAATCAGTTGGGTTGAACTCGCGGTACATTCTCAGCATAAAGGAATTTGGAGTAGGTGAACCGTGTCCTGGAATAAGGACTCAGGCTCAGCTTATTTCGTCCGGATTTGCGGAGCCGCAGCCTGCGCTCTACTCTCAGAAGAGATCTCCCCCCGGCCCCCCCGCGTTGACCATAGTGAATAGTGCGACGCGTTTTCCATGAGAAGGATGGCCGCCGTTCCAGAAAGGAAGAACTACGGCTGTCATTAAAGGGGGCATTGCTGTGAGGGATGGGTGATATTCTGGAGGTGACGGACTCGACCGTGGGGGAGCTGGGGGTGGCGACGGCCGACAGGAAGCTCCGGCGTGGGCTGGTCCATGAAGTCACGAAGAGTCGGAAGCGACTGAACGAATAAACAACAAAAAAACCTTGAAACTTCTCTTAGCGAGGACTTCGACGGGACAAAATAAAGCATTTTGAGGCGCTGAGTTGGAAACTTCCCTTTCCCTCCATCACCTGTATTGTTATGGTGTCTGGTGATTAAAAAGCCAAATAGTAAAGGCACAATCATGGTCATGTGTAATTTCTGTGCCACTTTTCAGTGTTGTCAGAATGTCTTTTTACTGCATGTTGTCACAATTCTCCTTAGTTGAGAGAGCCACTTTTTCTAGCGAAATATCTTTGCTGCTCAACCTGAACCTTATTGGCCATTTTTCCACTTCTAGTTTATAAAGTCTTCTAGCGTTACTCAACCATCTTTCTGTCAATATACTGTAAAGTCTTCTTCATTACTGATACAACAGCATTGCAATAACTGGATGACCCTATAAGATGCTATAAATCCTTAGTAAAGAAATTGTCATTTTGCAGTCACTGGAGAGAGGAAGCTTATTCATTAAGATTCTTATCTTCCAGGTGCTCAGAAGAATAAAGGTTTTGCACAAGGCTTCCTCCGCAAACAGGGCATAGCGCTGTATAACCTTCTGCACAAACTCTTAAGAAATGGAGATACCTGGGCAGTATTTCTGGATCTCTCTTTGGTGAAGCCTGTGTAAAAAGTTGTTGGGGTTGATGGCGTCCAAATGTTGTATGTTAAATGAAGCTTAATCGTGTCTGAAGTTGATTATTAGTTCCTACCTCCCACCAGGACTGAAAAAATAGCTTGCATGCTTTTCTTAATCCAATAAATAATTTACATGGAACTCTCCACCTTTCCCCTAAATATTGAAAGAAGAAGCTTGCTTTGTCCAGAATCATAAGTCAGAATTGTATTGAAAGTTTTCAGTAGTTTCCTTCACAAATAAGGAATGGAAGGGTTATGCACTGACAAGTATTTTAAAGTTAGTAAACATAAATCAATTTGAATGAATAAATTGTCATTCATATTGCTTTGCTTGTTTGTTTTTTACATTATTTCCGTATATTTGGATCTTAGCTTTCGCTCTCTATGGTAGAGATACCTAACAAGTTTTTGTACTCACTGAATTCTCCAGTCTCAGTTAAGTTAAGTTAAACTAAACTAAACTAAACTAAACTAAACTAAACTAAACTAAACTAAACTAAACTAAACTAAACTAAATTAAATTAAATTAAATTAAATTAAATTAAATTAAATTAAATTAAATTAAATTAAATTAAATAGCTGGCAGAAGGGGAGGGGTGCTATAAAAGCCCAAACCTACATTTTTCTAACCTTTTACAGGAAATTATTCTAAACATATATAGTCCCCATGCCAGGGTTTTTGAAGAATGGTGGGTCGTTTCTCCCTGTGTGCACTCACGCCTACTGCAGCCCTGATTCCTCTCTGGTTGCTCAGTGTCCACCACCCTTTCCCCGTCTTCTGGCATCTCAGGTGCCCCACTCTCTTTCTCTCTGGTTCCTGGACACTGAGAGGTGCTTTCTATCTTTCCTTTTTAAACGCTTAATTGGATTTGCGTGCTATTTAATAAAAAGCCTGCTGCCGAAGCTGGAGCCAGATACGCCACCTTTGTTTAGCCAAAGTACCTCTGAGCCTCAGCACGCCACTGAAGCTGCGCTTGCTTTCTGCCGCTGTCTCCTCTGCCAGTTCCTTGGAAATGTGCCGCAGAGCCCTGGCCCTGTGCCCTGCTGGAGCCATGGATATACAAGTTCACCCTGTGCTGCTTCCTTCAGATGTTACCTCTGTGTTTCGTCAGATTTGCTCCTTCAGGTGGATGCAGCCTGAAGTGACACATTCACAATTTTGTGACAATTCAGGTTACTCTGATGATGGTTGTAGACTGCTATGGGCTTTGGATTCTTTCTTCCTAATGAACTAAATAGCTCTCTCTGTGCTTACATTTTATTTATTTATTTTCTATCCCGCCTTTATTATTTTTATAAATAACTCAAGGCGGCGAACATACCTGATACTCCTTCCTCCTCCTATTTTCCCCACAACAACAACCCTGGGAGGTGAGTTGGGCTGAGAGGGAGGGACTGGCCCAAGGTCACCCAGATGGCTTTCATGCCTAAGGCGGGACTAGAACTCTCAGTCTCCTGGTTTGCCATTGGCTCCTTCCTAGGGCTGAGAGACAGGGACTGGCGCAAGGTCACCCAGCCGGCTTTCGTGCCTAAGACGGAACTAGAACTCTCAGTCTCCTGGTTTCTAGCCTGTGCCTTAACCACTAGATCAAACTGTTAAGCCCAGGGAGATGGAAAAGTATTTTTTAAAAATAGGGTTATTGTAGAAATTAGCAACTCTCTGATTTGCCACCTGAATTGTGGCTTTGTATGTGTGTGTATGTGTGTGGGGGGGTGCTCCTTCATTTTAAAGGACCTATATACTTCATGCATCGATGCTATTTTAAAGAAAAGAAAGCATATAAAAATTACAGACATACTTGGAGTGACCATGGCAACAGTATTGTTGCATGCTGTTATTGTTCCCCATATTAGCTGTACATGGAAGGAACCCATCAACACATGGTATAATGCTTCCATGATATCCAATTCAACATAAAGGTAACATGCTACAGCTAGGAAGATGCATAATGTGTTCCCCTACTTAAGTCGTTATGGTGATCACTATGAAGAAGACCCCATGAATAGATACTGTATCAATAGGCATATATCCCAGGATTCCCTGCAGACAGGAATATAGATCACCATATGACACAGTCTTATGGGTGTGGTGGCTCAGCGGGTAAGACGCCAGGCTTGTTGATAGGAAGATCGCAAGTTCAGAGGTTCAAATCCCTAGCCCCGCATGACAGAGTGAGCTCCCGCACTCGCCCCAGCTCTTGCCAACCTAGCAATTCGAAAGCATGCAAATGCAAGTAGATTAATAGGTACCACTTCGGTGGGAAGGTAACAGCATTTCGTGCGCGTCATGCGGCCACATGACCGTGGAAGCGTCTTCGGACAACGCTGGCTCTTCGGCTAACAAACGGAGATGAGCACCGGCCCCTAGAGTCGGACACAACTGCACAAATGTGCGGGGGGAACCTTTACCTTTACCTATGACACAGTCTGCAGAAACCACCCATTTGTGAGGAAAATATTATATCTCCGTAGAGGAAGGCAGCATGGTGCCCTCCAGATCTTTGGATTCTCAGACTATTGGCCCCACTGATGTAGATTGATAGGAAAATATCTGGTCAGCACTAGGATACCTATGTTTGCAAAAAAATAAAAAGTAGGCAGTCCTAGTACAACGATAATTCCATAGCTTAGTGGAGAAAGCAGGCATGGAAAACTCCAGGTTTCCTTGAAGAATGTTGTACAGCACTTTGGATTTGATTTCAAAAAGGTGCTTTGGAGCAAGTGGGAATACCCACCCACCCCGTCATGGCATTGCAGCAGAAATTGGGTGTGCCTGGCTTCAGGACCCTGCGCATCATCTCTAAGCTACATTCTGTTGTAACCAAGCTGAAAAAAAGCTAAAAAACAAAGATTGGAGACATGAAGGGAGCTGAACCACAAGCATCCAGTTTGCTTAGGATTTATCCTTTTTTCTTTCTCTTCTCTCTATAGGGAACACATGCAAACTTCCACTTTCCTCTGTGTTCTGTTTGGAGGCAGTAAGGGCAGCTGGTTGGTTGGGTCACTATTTCAGCTTGTGCTACATCAACAAGGGTCACAGAGTTAAAATGCTTGCAGTACTAGCAGCCAAACGGTTTGACGCTGTTGAGCAATTGTGAGATCATCTGCCCAGTGCTGCAGTGTCCATCTCTAATGAGAGAAGAGCAGAATGGCTGCCCAGGGATCAGAGCCTGAGACATGCTTGCATTACCCCGAAAGGGCCAATAAATGCCACATTACTGGTAATCTGACTTCATATCTGATTCAATGGGCGGCCAACAATGACATTGACAGGAGGGGGCCAAAAATGTCCCAACAGTGGAAGCAGCATTGTGATGCAAGCCCCATTCCTTTTGTACATCAGTCAATATCATATGCATGTACAGAAAGATGGGGCTTGGATTGTGACACCACTTCCATCATCTTGCCTTTTCTGACCCCTCCACAGACACTACTGGTGTTAGACTGCAACACCTTGCTGGTGTCCGTGAAGGTTCTCAGCTTAACGGAAAAAATGTTTATTTAATCTGGTACACCTAGGGAAGACCTAAGGCTGTCCTGGTCATGGGCTGGGTACTAAATGAAAGCAATATAATGAGGAAGGAACAGGAAAAAAGTGTTGCCAAGATGTGTTTGTATCATGGTTAGGGGTAAGTAAGGAAATGCCTTCAGTGCCTCATTTTGAGTTCAACAAGTCTCATCTTCTTTGGCTGTTGTGGGTCTTCCAGGCTGTGTGGCGTGTTCTGGAAGTTGTGGTTCCACAAGTTGTTGTGGTTCCACAACAAGTTGTGTAGGAAACACAACTTCCAGAACACGGCCACACAGCCCGGAAGACCCACAACAGCCATTGAACTCCGGCCGTGAAAGCCTTCGACAATACACTCATCTTCTTTCTTTTCTTTCATGAATTCTCTTGAATCATAATGCAACTTTGTTTGCAACAAGGTTGACCAGCTTTTTTGTGGTCTTGAGAACTATCATCCCATTCAAATATTCCCTACAGCTGAGTAAAATTGCAGGGGTGCAGATAGATGTGTTATCCATCTCTCCTCCCGGTATGTTGCTGGTTTCCCAATGCTAATGACAGTGGGAAACTGAGGGTTGTAATAGGGTAACCGAATGGAGAAAAAGACCTTCCTCTTTCCATCCATTGACCCTGTTCAAGCCTGCTGGCCTTCTCTTAAAGAATCTTAGTAAATAATGGGAAATTTGTGATCTATTAGGAGTAGTAGAAAACAAGCGCTTTGTTCTTTACTGCCCGCTGAAGATATTCCATTGGTCATTAGCAGCATAAAACTAGTGATCTGCTTCCCATTGGCTCTCTAGTGAGTTATCTGTGGGGACAAATGGTTAGGGCTTTTGATGGTAATGCAGGCTACTTTTAGTAGCTGCCCACCTCTATTTTACACAAATCTTCCTCATTAGAAAACTCTCACATCTTTCTGGTGCATTTTACACTGTGAGTGCAATGCATTTAAGAAAACATTTTCTTGCTTAGCTTTATTCAACCTCATATATTCCAACAATTTATTGGCCCTGAGGACTATCAGTTCATTCCAAATAATTTTTATGCAATTGTGATTATTTACATTCTTTTGAAGATAATTCTGCAAATGCTCTCACATCACATTACTTTCCTTGCAAGCATCTGTATTAGCCTGAGAAAATTCCCACATTGTGGTTAGTTCTTTGTCTGAAGAACCTGGAATACCAAGTTGTACACTATGGAAAACAATGTAATAGCAGCCACCAGGCATTCAAGAATGCTTTCCAAATGTTGCATGCCTTCATCTATAGCAGAGCTTTCCAAACTTTTCATGTTGCTGACACACTTTTTAGACATGCATCATTTTGCGACACACTCTTATAGCAGGGCATCATTTTGTGACACACTCTTACAGCAGGGCACAAGGCAGGCACTAGGACCTGCGCGGAATCCTGGCAGGGCTCAGAGGCAGCAGCAGCTGCGACACACCCAGACACTGCAGCTGACACACTAACATGTCCCGACACACAGTTTGGAAAGCTCCGATCTATAGCCTAACAGTATTCAGCCTCACTGTTCAATCTCATATTAGATTCAGTTTCCACCCACATGCACTCTCAGTGGAATGGTAGGATCATGTTATTTCAGTTCTTGGTCACAATTTTCCTAATTTAAGAACCTTCTTGAAATACTTCGCAACAGAAACATACATCTTTGCTAGTTCTTTTACAGATGGTAAGCCAACACTTTTTCAGTTTTTTCCTCCTTTTTCCTACTACAAATGGATTTAGAGAATAGATTTTGAGAATTGATGTTTGTTGTCATCTAGAGGAAAAGTCACATCCCTAGTTTCAATCAGCTCACTGGAAACAACTGTATCAACAAGTAATACATGCAGACTGTGTTACTTTTAATCATAAATGCATACTGCATCCCATTCGGTAAGAGTACAGCAAAACTACTTACTGATAAGAGGTCCAAGTTGTGTACTTTGCTGCAGATCACAAAGGAGATATTAGTGCATGTCTGATTGCTTGGATTCTCTCATCAGATAATGGAAAGAGCAAGTCAAGATAAAGCAGCATAAAATGCTATATCTAATTAAATATAATGATTTAACTTAATTATATGTCAGAGAATTTTAGCTGGTTTTCTGTCTGAGGTAATACACAGTACCTACTGTAAAGAGATATATTGAAGTGTTTACTAACCCACCATCTCCCACAAGATCACTTTTAGTCCTTGTTTTCTCCAACCTCTAGTTGAAATTCCGCTTAAGGTACTGCAATATGAAGGAAACTAGAAATAGCAAAGGAGGCACATCTGTTCTTAGCCTGAGATGATAAGCTGATTTTTAAGAATGACTGTTTATGTATGTATGTATGTATGTATGTATGTGTGTGCGCGCGTGCGTGTGTGTGTGTGTAAAGGTAAAGGTAAAGGTAAAGGTAAAGGTAAAGGTAAAGGTAAAGGTAAAGGTAAAGGTAAAGGTTTCCCCCTGCACAGTCGTGTCCGACTCTAGGGGGCGGTGCTCATCTCCGTTTCTTAGCCAAAGAGCCAGCGCTGTCTGAAGACGCTTCCACGGTCATGTGGCCGCATGACGTGCGCGGAACGCTGTTACCATCCCACCAAAGTGGTACCTATTCATCTACTTGCATTTGCATGCTTTTGAATTGCTAGGTTGGCAAGAGCTGGGGCGAGTGCGGGAGCTCACTCCGTCACACGGCGCTCGGGTCTCGAACTGCCGACCTTCCGATCGACAAGCCTGGCTTCTTAACCATTGAGCCATTGCGCCCCTCCATATTTATTTATATTTTTAATAACAATTGTTTTTATATATTTATTGTTTTATTTTATTGTTGTACGCTGCCAGGAGTCACTTTGTGTGAGATGGGCGACTATATAAATTTGATAAATAAATAAATAATAACCTGCTAATCTTTGAATGGAAACAGGACCTGAAGGCCCTAGAATTGAATTAGAGAGTAGTTTTTGTTACATGAAATGTAGAAGATGGGGGCATTTTTTATGGCTTATCCAACCCACTTTTTAAACATTCTACTTGAAATCCTCTCTTTCAATACCTGAGAATAAGTCCCACTGAACTCAGTGAAGGACTTTATTTATACAGTATATGTGGTGTAGGATAGTGCTGTAAGAAATAGTTTCAAAGTATAGTTTTATGTAATTAATTGCTGATGGCATATTGCCAGACTTTCTAGGTGAATTCTTCCCACACCATCCCATTCTAAAATAAGCTACTTTGAATTAATGATGTTTCAGGATCCTTATTTGAAGACGGATTCTAATTTAGAAGTCATAGGTTTTCTTCATATCAAATTAATCTGACTAATATTGACAGAATTAGTGTCAACTGGGGGAGGTGATTCCAGTGTCATCTTCCTGAGGCCATTAAGTTATGGATTGATTAGTACTGTACTGTAGCATTTTTTATTCCTGTTACTATGATCTCATTCACTCTAGAAATCATAGCTGCCATATACATAGAACGCCACACGAGTGTGCTGTGGAATATGCCTGGCATTGCTAGCATTTTGGTATACTGTATGCTAATGCTTGTTCAGCTATTGCAGAACATTTGAACACCATATCTACATTGATTTTATATAAATGACAGGTATTCAACTAGAAAAGAGCACAACTATGTCAAAATGCTATTATTATGAAGAACTATCCAATTCTGGAGAAGGCATAGAAGGCACAAGATGCCACTATGGTATCAGAAAAAAATATGAGTCAAATGGGGAGTCTTAACACCATGAGATGGGTTTCACCAGTTAATTTGGGCCCATATATCTCTCTGAAAGGGACATCACCATATCAAAAACATGTGGTTTCTATTTCTTGCTCATTATGAGAAAGTATCAGCAATTGAAATAAAATACAGTCGTCATTGTTTTAGTCCATGTGAAAAAAATCCAAAATACATTGCCAGGTAATACTTTAAATTTTGTTGTTTATTCATTCAGTCGCTTCCGGCTCTTCGTGACTTCATGGGCCAGCCCACACCAGAGCTTCCTGTTGGCCGTCGCCACCCTCCGCTCCCCCACGGTCGAGTCCGTCACCTCCAGAATATCATCCATCCATCTTGCCCTTGGTCGGCCCCTCTTCCTTTTGCCTTCCACTTTCCCTAGCATCAGCTTCTTCTCCAGGGTATCCTGTCTTCTCATTATGTGGCCAAAGTACTTCAGTTTTGCCTTTAATATCATTCCCACAAGTGAGCAGTCTGGCTTTATTTCCTGGAGTATGGACTGGTTTGATCTTCTTGCAGTCCAAGGCACTCTCAGAATTTTCCTCCAACACCACAGTTCAAAAGCATCTATCTTCCTTCGCTCAGCCTTTCTTATGGTCCAGCTCTCGCAGCCATAGGTTACTACGGGGAATACCATTGCTTTGACTATGCGGACCTTTGTTGTCAGTGTGATGTCTCTGCTCTTAACTATTTTATTGAGATTTGTCATTGCTCTCCTCCCAAGAAGCAGACGTCTTCTGATTTCCTGACTGCAGTCAGCGTCTGCAGTAATCTTTGCGCCTAGAAATACAAAGTCTGTCACTGCCTCCACTTTTTCTCCCTCTATTTGCCAGTTATCAATCAAGCTGGTTGCCATAATCTTGGTTTTTTTTAGGTTTAACTGCAACCCAGCTTTTGCACTTTCTTCTTTCACCTTCATCATAAGGCTCCTCAGCTCCTCAGCTCTAATACTTTTAATAGGACAAACCAAATGTCAGAAAAGTGCATGCAGGTGTGCCTCTTCCCTTATTATTTTTTTCTTTTGTACCTTTTAGACTGTAAGTATGTGACTCCTGACTGTCTTGTGTCTGAACACAGCACCAACAATCTTAAGGTAAAGGTAAAGGTTCCCCCCGCACATTTGTGCAGTCGTGTTAGACTCTAGGGGCCGGTGCTCATCTCCGTTTGTTAGCCGAAGAGCCAGCGTTGTCTGAAGACGCTTCCACGGTCATGTGGCCGCATGACGCGCACGGAACGCTGTTACCTACCCACCGAAGTGGTACCTATTAATCTACTTGCATTTGCATGCTTTTGAATTGCTAGGTTGGCAAGAGCTGGGGCGAGTGTGGGAGCTCACTCTGTCATGCGGGGCTAGGGATTTGAACCTCTGAACTTGCGACCTTCTGATCTACAAGCCTGGCGTCTTACCCGCTGAGCCACCACGCCCCCTTACCAACAATCTTAGACATGCTATATATTATAAATACAATAAATAAATACAAATACGTTAAATAACGTGATAACTTTCAAGCAAAGGGGTTTTCACAATAGAATCACAATTCTGGAAAGTGAAAAAATTACAGTGCTAGACAAGCATAGTGAAACTATTTAACTTGATATGTGCCCATAGAAAAACTTGTTCAGAAGGTGGGCACACTTTATAAAATTCTAGCTTGCTGCCACAGAGGATGACAATAGGGTGAGTTATCTCTCCTGTATACAGTATTTTGTTTGTTTATTTAAAATATTTCTATATCACTTTCCATTAAAATAAATCTCAAATTGGTTTACAATTAAAACAGTTGGTTAAAATAATTAATAAAACATGCACTTTAACATTGTATAATGCATAGAATAAAATAAACAATACATTTAATTAAAACCATAACAAAAAATGAAAGCAGCAATAAAAAACTAAAATCACAACAGCAATAACACTGTTAAAAGTTCTGGGAGAAGAAAAATGTATTTGCTTGATGCTGAAGAGACAGTAAGGGTGGTGCCAGGTATTCCTCTTAAGGGAGGATGTTCCAAAGTTTAGGTGGTTGCCATGGAAAATCCCACTCCCAAGCAGTAATTTGGAAAGTCATTCTGAATAAGTCCTCCAAGGATATTGTTAGGGTATGGTAGAAACATATGGGAAGAGGTTTTTCTTCAGATACTGTAGTACCAAGTCATTTTTGATATCATTAAAATGTTGAATTGGGACAAGAAACAAATTTGGAGTCTGGCGTGGGCTGGTCCATGAAGTCACGAAGAGTCGGAAGCGACTGAACGAATAAACAAAAAACAAAAGATAATGAAGAACCGAATGAAGAATATGAAGAATGAAGAATGAAGAAAGAATGAAGAAAAATGAAGAATGAAGATAATGAAGAAAGATGGGTTCACATTTACCACTTCCAATCAGTTTTGTTGCAACATCTTTTATTAACAGAAGTTTCCAAACCATCTTCAAAAGTAACCCTGTATTGTGGTAATGGATATGAGAATTTTTTTAAAATCCGTTCAGTCGTGTCCGATTCTTGGAGACTACCTGGACAAGTCTTTGCAGTTTTCTTGGCAGGTTTTTCAGAAGTGGTTTGCCATTGCCTCCTTCCTAGGGCTGAGAGAGAGTGATTGGCCCAAGGTCACCCAGCTGGTTTTGTGCCTAAGGTGGGACTAGAACTCATGGTCTCCCGGTTTCTAGCCTGATGCCTTAACCACTACACCAAACTGGCTCTCTAATGAGAACTTAAGGTAAAGGTTCCCCCGCACATTTGTGCAGTCGTGTTCGACTCTAGGGGCCGGTGCTCATCTCCGTTTCTTAGCCGAAGAGCCAGCATTGTCCGAAGACGCTTCCGCGGTCATGTGGCTGGCATGACGCGCATGGAACGCTGTTACCTACCCACCGAAGTGGTACCTATTAATCTACTTGCATTTGCATGCTTTCGAATTGCTAGGTTGGCAAGAGCTGGGGCTAGTGCGGGAGCTCACTCCGTCACGCAGGGCTAGGGATTCGAACCTCCGAACTTGCGACCTTCCGATCGACAAGCCTGGCATCTTACCTGCTGAGCCACCAGGGCATAAATTACTATAGTGAGCCATCTCAGTCCAAGCAGGACTTCAGCTGGTGCACCAGCCTCAGGAAGTAAAACTTGCTTGTACCTCAAATGATCCAAAATTGCCCCAAACTACAGAACTCGATTATTTAGGGAGAGTGCAACCAGAGCAAGTTGAACGTCACTCACCTGGACTCGGAAGTTATCAACCAACCAACTTTTGTCTTGCCAGGACTGAATGTCAACATATTGGTCCTCATTTAGTCCATGACCACAACTAGGCACTAATTACTGTACATTGCTTCATCTGACTGAATGAAATGGAGCTCAGTGTCATCAGCTCTCTCTGATGAATTTTATTCTAAATAGCCAAATGATCTCATTCAGAGATTTCATATAGACATCAAACAGCCAGGGAATAAAGTGGAGCTCTGTGGAACCCCATAGTTTAAATGTCATGGGGTTGAATAGAAATCTCCCAGCACCAGCTGATGGCCATTCAGATATGAATAGAACCACTTCAGATCTATTCCACCCATACCTTAGACAACCTCTCCAAAATGCATGATTTATTATATCAAAAGGGATCGACAAAGCTGTACTCCTTGTCTTACCTGGCAAAGATAATCCAACAAGGTAGTTTTAGTGTGAAACCAGTCCTAAAACCTGATTGAAAGTGATATAAGTAAATCCATTTCAATCAAATGGATCTGATCTCCATTATCAGGCCTTAAACAATGAAATGTATGCAAAGAAATCTGACCAGACAAATCTCAGTACATTTTTACAGATTAATTTGTTAGAATTTTAGAATCTAAGTCATTAGGAATTTGATTGATTTTGCTTTAAAAGTATCTAGCCAAGTTGTCAAAGTGAACTACTGAGGGACCTTCAGTATATGATCTCTAACTGGACCAGATCCCCAAAGGCCCTGAACCATACCAAAAAGCTAGGCTGACCATATTTCCTTGAGACAAAAACGGGACATTGGGATGGCAAAACGGGACGGGGTCTTATGTAATATTTTGTATTCATGAACAAGACAGGGGTCCCCACCCCTGGTCCGCGCGATTGGCTCCTGCCTGCAAACCCCGCCCCCCGGTCTGCGCAATTGGCTACTGCCTGCAAACCCTGCCCCCAGTCCGCACGATTGGCTCCCACCTGAAAACCCTGCCCCCGGCTCACACGATTGGCTCCCACCTGCAAACTCCGCCCCCTGGCCAGCACAATTGGCTCCTGCCTGCAAACCCCGCCCTCCTTTGCTGCACACTGATAGGCGGGAGGGCTTCCTCTTCCAGGCTGCCTCCAATCGGCAGCTCCGGCTCAGATCCTCCTTCCATGCCATTCCCGCTGAGTTTAAAAAATGGGACAAAATTGAGATTTTTATCAAAATGACAGGACTGTTGAAAAATGCTAAAAAAACAGGACTGTCCCATTCAAAATGGGACGTATGGTCTATTAGATGATGGTGGCCTTTGGGGTTTCAGGCTTGAAGTAATCCAAACAACGTGTTGTAAGGCTAACAATAACTTTATTGATAGCATAAGGCAATAATGGATGTATAGTGCATTATTGCAAAAAGGAAAAATCAAAGCATAAGCAGAGTTCCATCACCAGAAGTGAGGAAAGAAAAACATCATGGTCTGTGCAAAGACCAGGCATAGTTACAGTTCAGATACAAAGTACATGTAGATAGCAGTCTACATAAAGAAAGCATAGGAAGAACATAAGTGAGAACATAAGTGAGAACATAAGTGAGAATGAATACCCATGGTTCATAGCTGAAATATACCCATGGCTCAGAATTCTGATTGGTTCATATGGGCACCTCTTTCAGCCTAGCATTTTGGTAGCAATTGTACTTACTATAAACCGTCACACGATGGCAGTGTGGCACATTGGCTTTCTCTCTAGATACTTTTCACATGGGAAAAAGGCAGATAAGAATTTTGTTTTGGCTAGAAGGGCACCTGTTGTTTACGGCTACATGCTTGCAACAGAGGGACTTGTAAATTTCCACTTTCAGGCCAGGTTCATAGTGAAGGAAATGCCATGCGTTTGATTCTGCATAGAATAACTTAACCAAATAACTTTAACACCCCTTCCGCATGGATTTTCGAAACGCTGTGGGGGAAAACTCATTTGACAGGCACACAGAGACACAAATGATTTTATTTCAGACACATTTGTTCTAGTCCCAAGCTGGTTACCATGGTTGCATGCTTATCAAGAGGTAAAGCTTTCGTGAAGATATCTGCCACGTTTAGCTCGGAAGGACAATATTCTAATTGGATAAATCCTTCTTAAATTGCATGTCTTACATTTTTGTATTTCACATCGATATATTTCGTACGACCTCTGACTTTTTCAGAGATAGCAAGAGAAAGACAGGCCTGGGAGTCTTCATACACTGTCATTGGTGAGGTTATATCTACAGAAAGGTCTACAAACAATTGTTTTAACCAGTACATTTCATTAATTGCCTCACTGAGAGCCGCGAACTCGGCCTCGCACGTGGAAACGGCTATTGCATTTTGTTTTCTTGCTCTCCAGGCAATGGGTGTATTTGCAAACAAACAAACAAAGCCACTCACAGACTTTCTGTCTCCCTCTTCTGCAAAACAGCTGTCAGCATAAATCACAGGCATTTCAGCTTTAGTAGCTGACACTTTAAGGCAAAAATCAGCTGTGCCTTTAAGGTAACGTAGGACCCTTTTTAACCCTTGCCAATCTCGCATGGATGGTTTGGCAACCTTATGACTGAGTACTCCAACTGAGTAAGCTAAGTCAGGGCGTGTCCATTGTGTTAAGTGTAGCAAACTTCCTACAGCTGAGTGATATAATTCAAGCTGAGGACAAATTTCCTCACATGCATCACCCTTTAGGAAATCAAGAGTCATTGGTGTTTTGGTAGGTTTTGCGTTTGACATTTCAAGTTGACTCAACAATTAGTCAATTTTTCTTTTCTGACTCAGATAGAATTCACCACTCTGAGCTCTAGTGACTTCAACACCTAGATAGTATTTCAGCTCACCTAGGTCTTTCAATTGAAAGTACTGTCTTAATTGTGTTGCAAACTCTTGTACAAGGTGCAAAGAACCAGTTGCTAGGCAAAAATCATCAACATATGTTAGCAACACCGTGTAATCACTTCCAGAACCTCTTACATACACACAAGGATCAGCAATTGATTTCTTAAAGTTTAGCTCTGATAACGCCTTATCTAAACATTGATGCCAACAACGTCCAGCCTGCTTCAATCCATACAGCGCCTTGCGCAGCCTGTACACCTTCTGAGAATTGTCACAAGCATAGCCAGGAGCCTGCTTCATGTACACAGTTTCAGGGAGATCTGCATTCAGATATGCTGTGTCAACATCAAAATGATGGACAACAAGTCCACGCTGTGCAGCCAGAGAAAGTACCATACGTAAAGACTCTGGTCTAGCTGTGGGTGCATATGTGAGATCATAGTTCAAAAACCTCTCTTGTGCAAATCCCTGAGCAACAAGCCTGGCTTTGTACTGCACTGTATTATCAGGAAGAAGCTACTTTCTAAAAACCCATCTGGAACCAACAGCTTTCTGGGATGGGGGCAAATCAGTGACCTCAAACACCTTTTGATTCACTAATGCCTCAAACTCCTTGTCCATCGCTGTATTCCACTTCTCCTGCTCTTCAACAGGCAGAAGCAACACCTCCTGGAAAGACTGAGGTTCACAGGTGATTTGACACACTCTCACCTGCTGAATCACAAACCTGTCAGGTTTCACACCCTTTGTGGAACGTGCAGACCTACGAGGAATTACCACTGCCTCTTCCTCATCACTGTCCTCTGCCTTTTCACTACCTGATTCCCCCTTCAGGTCCTGAACCTGCTCAGGTGAAATTTCTTCTTCCTTCACCTGAGGGGACCCTCTCACCACACTAGGAGACTGGGAACCAGAAGGCAGCTGAACTGGTTGTTGTCCAGCCACAGGAGCATGGACAGTTGGCTGTACACTAGATTGCAACAATACCTCTGAACTGATTCTGCATAGAATAACTTAACCAAATAACTTTAACATGGTCAGCCTACAAAAAGCTCTACTGGGTGATACTGAGAGGATGCAGTGATGAGAGTAGCCAAATCTCTGACAGAAGTACAAGTCTTACTGGCTAGAAAATACTGAAGAACCTCTCAGAATCAATTGGCAATTCATCAGCTTCCATGGGCAGATCATTTTGATAGGTTCCCCACCTCTGCGGAAATAGTTGCTGCCAACCTAAATCACAATAGGAAGTAGTTCAAATATGACAAGGAACAGATGTAAAATCTGCCACTTTCAGACCACTATCCTTCTGCCCAATAGAAAAAATCCAATTCAAAGTGTGATCTCCCATATGTGCTGGGCCAGGAACAAGTTGAGAGAAATCCATGGTTGACATGGCAGCTATGAATTCCTGGGCAGCCCCAACCACAGCAGTCCTAGCATGGATGTTGAAATCATCTAAAGATTACACTCTAGGAGTTCTGAATCACAGCTGAGACCACCTCCATCAACTCAGATAGGGAGTCTGCTGGGTAGCTGGGTGGGTGGTATATCAGAAGTCTCCACATTTTGTTCTGAATAACCAAAACTAGAGATCAAAATTCTAGATTGGTACTTGAGTGGACAAGAAGCCTGGAGAGAGAAAGAGATTCTATAGGTTACAACAATTCCCCTGCCCTGACCACCTGCTCTTTTCTGGTGCTATACCAAGTATTCCCTAGCTCCCCAACTCAGGTTTTTGTTAAACATGCTAGAGTGGCCCTTTCATTCACAATCAAATCTTAGATGAGAAAGATCTTCTTATCCACCAATCTGGTATTTAGTAGCAAAGCCTGCAGGCTAAGAGCAGGCCAATATGATTTCCACCGTCCATCTTGGTGAGGGAGTAACCAGAAGGGAGGAGAAGCACAGATCTCCCATCTATCTTGTTATTTGGCACGCTTCTCCTCCCAGTATACTTCCCTCTATATGGAATTACAGTAAGATTTAGAGTTTCCCAGAGAAGGAATGCCATGAAACAAATTTGTTTCTGCTTGAGATGAAGGAATATGTATTCCCAGTCTGGGAACCGAGCTGTCATTCTGTAGGGAGCCTTGGAAATGACCTTAAAGAAGGCATCCAGGAGCTGTTAGGACAACAGGTACTGAAGAATGTGGGTTTTTTTAGATTTTTTATCCTGCATCATTTTTATAAATAACCCAAGGCGGGGAACATAGCTACTACTCCTTCCTCCTCCTATTTTCCCCACAACAACCCTGTGAGGTGAGTTGGGCTGAGAGAGAGTGACTGGCCCAAAGTCACCCAGCCGGCTTTCATGCCTAGGGTGGGACTAGAACTCACAGTCTCCTGGATTCTAGCCTGGTGCCTTAACCACTAGACTAAACTGTTAAGCCCAGGGAGATGGAAAAGTATTTAAAAAAAAAACACTGACTGGCTCCTCCTTGATTCCCTGGGCTATAGGAGGGAGGGATGGAGGGGAAGATACAGGCAGACTTGCAAGATTCTGTTACTATAGCTTACTTCAATAAAGTATAATTATAGTCTTCCTGTGGAGTCAGTTTCTTTATCTGGTCTACCTCATAGTGCTGTTACATTCTTATGGGTGCAGGCTATCATCACTAGAGCCTTGAAGATAACCCTCAACTCCAACCATTGGATACTTCGTTTGGCTTCTTGAGAAGACAGGGAACCTCCAAGGTGCAAACCCTTAGTTGTGCACTTCCCATCTTGTAAAGTTTATAGCCATGTCTCAATCACTCTCAGGAATTTTAAATGGGTGAATTTGTGCTGAGAAAGACCAAGAAGGAAGTTGGCATACCTGACACATACTTTTTTAAGTATCATGGGCAGAGAAGCCTTATTAGTGAACTTGAATGAAGTTTGGTCCATGTTAAAATTCCTAAATATGAAACATGAGATTTGGAAGGTTCACTGACATAAGAAATGCCCATCACTTTCACCTGCGTGTTTAAATGCTGAATTGCAATTTGATGACTTTCTTTGGAGGCAATGGCATTAGACTGATCTTGATATCTGTGCATGCTCAATGAATAGTAACTCGACCAGTATGCGCAAGTTTTCTGGTTGATATATCAAAACCCCACAGCCCTGTACCTAGCTCAGGTTACAAGTCAGACTGAGCTTTGAGTAATGACTTGTCTAAACAACTTCTCAACTTCTATGAGTAAGTTGGTTGAAAGAGGAAAATTCTGAATTGGAAATACTGATTCTGATAGGCACTTCTGAGAAATTTCCTGTGTGTATGGCCACCGGGCACATGAAGATAAGTTTCTGTCAAATTTATACAAGCCATAACATCTGCAGGCTGTACAGTAGTTATTTGACTGAAGTTATCCCAAACGTGTGATATACCACAAATGTACTGATTTATTTTAAATCCATGATTGACCACTTTTGGAAATTACAAAAACTATGGAATAAACCCAAATTTTCATTGTGGAGAAGGTAATAACTAACTATGCCTAGAATATGCTTGATGTTTGGTTTTGCTTGACAACAAGATATGAGGGCAGGAAGAAAATACTTGAGAGATTGAACGTTATGTACTAAATATTCTGACTGGGAAATACTGAGATAACCCTCTTCTCACTAAAAAGCTGTGCCAGAAATTTAATTTCCTTGATCTGGAAGCTTGAGAAAATTAATGCAGGTAATGCTGAGATGTGAGATTTAGTGCTGGGGAACTTGGAACTAGACAAAGTTGGCTTGGGAAACATGTCATTTCTGGTCTGAATGGAACATCATCCTTTGAAAGAATACAATTGGCAGAAGGACTTCATACCTGCCTTTTTCTGAGCTGAAGCATCTACTAAGGGAACCTTTAATTCTGCCATAGTGGATGCTGATAATGTTCCTAGGCAACATGCAAAATATTCTTATTTGAAGAGGAACAGTGTTAAGTAGTTTTTCAGAAACAGCAGAAATACCACAGTTGGAGCACAGTCTGACTTAAGGCAAAACTGCAACACACCTTGAGGCAGGTTGATCTTGGCCCTGAGAGCCATTTGGAGGTCTCTCTCTGATATCCTTTGAAGAAGTGACACAAAATATTCAAAACATGGGCACAGCAATATTCAACCTGAATCTCCACATCAAATTATTCCTTCTTCTCCCTGTCAGATTTGCGGAAATTAGATTTACAGCAGATGGAACTGTAAGTCCTGGAGTTTTGTCCAAAGATCGCATTCTGACTCCCTAAGAAATCTTTGATTTTGCATTAATTTTACCCTTTTAAAATGTATTTTTATTCTTTGCATTTAAGAGGAATTTGAGGATTCCTCTTGTGTTTATGTCAGCCAGATACATCTTTCTTCAACAGCTCCACTTAGCACTTTTTTGTTTATCGGCAAGTATAGCTCACAAGGTTGTTGCTGTGGGGCAGAATGAGGGGAGAGAACGCTGTGTATGCTGTCTCAAGCTCCTTAACATGGGATACAAGTCTACCACACACATTCGGTCTTCTCACTATTGCCATGTTTTGGGAAGGGAGAACAGCTCCTGAAGCCAAAGTGCAAGATTTAATGCCAATTAGCTCTGAAATGGTGCTGACTGCCCTCTGGTGGCACTTAGAGATACAGCTGCAGCTGGGTATTGATAGTAATGCTGGAATCACAAAAGGAAAAATGTTACATCTTTGCTTCCCATTTGCATCAGAAGACTTTGGAGTGGTGTGATGTGACCCTCTAATAGCAACTTGGGATTCTTCCAATCCTGTTAAATCCTCTGAATAAATATAGCTGTTTGGCATGTTCAATTTTCTAGGATTTGTCTACTGATGACAATGAACTCTTCTTTCCAGTATCAAATAATCAAATTGTTTTGAATGTGGCTTTTGACCCCTTAGATGTTATAATGGCTATAAGTGGAACATGTCTGTCCTCTGCAGACCAATTCATAGAAGAGATAAGTTTTAATTTCCTACCTGTCTTACATTGTGATGAGAAATTAATCCATTCATGCAACACATGAACTGGGAACATAAAGTGATTGCATTATCTTCCTACATCAGAGTTTTCCAAACTGTGTGTAGGGGTGGGGTGTGTAGTGTCGGGACTGCTGCTGAGCCCTGCCAGGATTCCACGAAGGTCCTAGTGCCTGCCTTGTGCCTCCAAACCTGCTGTGATTCCGTGCAGGTCCTAGTGCCTTTGTGCCCTGCTGTAAGAGTGTGTCGCGAAATGATGCATGTCTAAAAAGTGTGTCACCAACATGAAAAGTTTGGAAATCTCTGTCCTACATCCTTATAAATAGACTGGGATGACACTGAGCACTGGTCAGCCACTGCTACCAGGATACATGATGATTGTTCTGGAAGCATGCATCGACCTTCAGCAAAGAAGGGCAAACCAACACTACAGCCACACATTTGTACTATGTAATACAAAAGATAGGGGCAACCCACTTTTTCTTTAAGTAAGTTTCCTAGAGATTATAAAGTATTTTTCTTAGGTTAACCTCCTAGACAACTCAAGTTAGCTTCAAAATGATTTATGTTCACATAACTGTGTGCTCCTGGATGATTATGGGCCATCATTTTCAAGGTCTGAGGATTATCAGTGCAGTCCGTTCCATAAACCTGTAAACACACACCAATTTGCAGTATATCGGCAGAGCCAGTTTGGTGTAGTGGTTATGGCACCAGGCTAGAAACCGGGAGACCGTGAGTTCTAGTCCTGCCTTAGGCACAAAGCCAGCTGGGGGGCCAGTCACTCTCTCAGCCCTAGGAGGGAGGCAATGGCAAACCACCTCTGAAAAACCTTGCCAAGAAAGCTGCAGGGACTTGTCCAGGCAGTCTCCAAGAATCGGGACACGATTGAATAGATTTTAAAAAAACAAAAAACAGCATATTAGGGACTTTCTTTCACTGTTTTATGAGGACAGCTTCTAGTCTTTCCATTTATGATTGATCCCTACAGATCAATGCACAAAACCTAAGTTTGAGGAATGTTTTATTAGCAGTCCATGATTCTTTCCATGCAACTAGTCACATAAGGATAAAAGGCTATTATACTAATTTAATTCTGATGATTTCCTCTGTTTAAAGTAATTTCTACTTGCTTCCATTAACTGAGAAAACTCTTTCATAGGTTTCTAAGCACAATTTATTGCAAAATAAATCCAGACAAAGACAGAGGCCCCAGCCGAACTGGAAAAATTCCAGTTCACAGACTTATGAAGGACATGATAAGATTGTTATAGTCCTATTAAAATAGTAAGCAGTGTGTGAATCATTCTTGTGTGCTCTCTATAAAGATGAGTTTGAAGTTAATTTTTAAGTTAAATCTTTCTTCCATTCCTGAACATTAATTCCTTAATTTCCTTATAGGAATAACCATTTGAAATATGAACTCTCCAGTCAGACCATGTTACAAGATTCAGAGCACAGAATTTGGAACACTATTCCAAATTCGTAAATAGTTTTTCCCCCTCTGATTTGCACTTTGGGTAAGCAAGAGATACAAACTTCAAAGTACGTAAAAAATGTTTATTATGCCACCATTTTAAAGCATATTACACAGGTTTTGATCTTCAAAATACCCTAGAAACTGAAAAAATTGAAGAATTTAGATAACAGAAATCCTTCTGCAAAGTTCAGACTAAACACATGCGGAAGACATACTCTTCTCCAAAACACAATTCTGAACAAAGCACCAACTACACAAATATGCAGAATGGTACAACACTTTTAAAACTTCACCAAAATAGTCTCCATAAAAGGTGTAAAAGTCACCTAATTCACTAGGCACCATTCGACTGAACAAAAGTAACAAGTTTGCAATCACACTGCAGTATTCGCAGATATAAAGTCTTCATTTTTTCACTTCAATAGCGACCTGCAATGCAGAAAGAAAGAACTCAGAATTCTGAATCTCTGCAATTCTGTCAAAATACACTGTTAATTTAGAAACTATATTATTTGGACAAATAATACAGAATAATTGGGCAATTGTTAGAGGCATTTCCCCTTTATGCATGGATTCAGATTTCCTCTTCTGTTTGCAAAATGTTATCTGCTAATAAAGGGGAAGTGGAAATTTTTGCCAATTTACCCATAAACTGCCATGCCATTTCCCACTATTTTGTAAATGTTTCAGTTATCTAGAGAATATTTGATGTATGTGTGCAGAAATGACAACAATGCAAGCAGTCTTGGAACCATGCCTGCATATATTCAAAAGCAAAAGGGGTTTATGCATTTTAACTTAGTCCTTGAATCCAATGAAAGTATTAATTTCTACTTGGATCCAAAGGGTCTCTTTAAAATGCTACTTCTTAATAAAGTTAATGACTAATTTCAAAATGAATCTAAATTTAACACAGAAACAGACTTTGTTGGTATCTTATTCCAATAACATAGTGTATTTATTGAGGAAATATTTGAATCAAGAAATTAAGTCTAAAATTTTCACTAAGTCATCCAGAAACCTTGGAGGAACAAGAAGAAACCAAAAGTACACATGAATACATCAATGGGGCTCATATTAAAGGAGGCACTAATCAATTTAATAGTCAAATAAAAGTTTTATCTTCAAAAGAACACTTCTGTGTCAAGATGCAGCCAACTGAGAGCAGGATATTCATTCTGTAATCAGACAAAACCTTGGCAGTATTATAATTGTTCTTTTTTTTTAACAGGAAACAAAATTGAGAATTTTTTTTTTAACAGGAACAGGAAACAATTATACCCACTGAGAAATACTAGATTAGCCACACTGTCTAATGAAGGACAAATGCAGAGTTCTTTTCCCTGTTATGTTCTGAGGATTTCTTGTGGGAAGAATGGACTCCAACTAGTAAAGTACCAATTTACTTCATTTGGATTCAACTGAAGTAATGCAAAGCTCTGATTAACTTAGCTAAATATTAATTGCTTTGAAATGAAAGGGAGATAATGAAATGAAGAGAGGACAACTGAGTTTTGTAACTCAGTATTTTAGAAATGCTTTGTAAAACATGTTGACACCATTCATCAAAAGATTAAAACAGGCTGCTCTAGAGACTGTCCCCACCGGTCTACTATCCGCTTTGGTACGTGCATGAGCATCCTTCTGATGGATGTAGCTGGTTTAACTCTTTGGGCAGAGGTTTAATTTTTTGCTCATATTACTATCTTTCAAATGCTTTGCACAGCTCTAGTTCAAGGAGTTTACTATAGGTTTTACAAACATTTACGTACTGCTATGGTTCACATTAGCTCCCCTGTCCTATAATGGTAAATTGTATTCAACTGAACTTGTTACTTACGAGGTGAGTAGGATCGAGAACGGGAACGGGATCTATAGCCCCCTCGGCTATAATATGGAGATGGTGATCTTCTCCTACACAAAAAAATGTGACAGTGATAATGATTTATTTTTTAATTATTGTGCATATGGATATACACATTAACTTGTTCTACTACAAATATCCTTGGTAACTACACATATCAAGGACAGAACACAAGAATACTGGATCACGGGTGTTTCAGATCTACTAGTTCATTATTATTAAAAGCCTGTTATTTCCAGACCTATTTTTACAATCTATCTAGTAATATTGTAAGGGAGACATCAAATCAGATAAGCCGGGAAGAAACTTAGCCATAAAGCTAGTTTTAGCCCAAACAGTAATTTTATTGCTACTGCATTTGAATTAACATATCCTTAAGTAGCGTATTAATGAGCTATAACTGGAAACCTGGAAATGTTAAGGTTGCTCAATATAATGCATCTTAATTTAAAACGTAGTGGCAGAATTGTGTTTTGAATCATGCAAATGCTCCAACTAAAATGCTTACTTCAATCTTGTAGCATCATATGTAACAATGATATGCCATCACTTCTTAACATAGCTAGACCAAAAATACTTATGTTTGGAAACCACAGCTAAAAACAGTCCTTCACCAGTATTCATCAACTCTATTGGCTTTGAGAATACCACTCCATATAGATTTTTACCACTGTACAAAAGAGGCTCATTTCACCATCACTTGCATATTTTAAAAATCATATTAAAATCCTCTATCATACCTGTACATCTGATCCCTATCTTGGGCAGCTCGCCATCCTCCTCCACCTCCACCTCCTCTGTGAAAGCGTAAGCAGAACATAAAAAAAACCCAAACACTTTTGTTAAAATTGCAAAATACAAACAACTGATATAAAGGAATAATGTAGAAAAAAACAGCCTCGAAGTTGGAAAAAAAAGAATCTTAGAGTTGCGTAACAGTACCAACCAGTGATGCAGCAAGATGCTCGGAACAGAAAATGAATTCAGGACTTCCGGTGGGAACATGGCGGACTGAACAGCTGTGCCCGTGAGCTCCGTGGGCAGAACTGGCATTGTGGCAGTTTTTTTGGGCTCAGGCTGGTTTCTCCTGAAGCCCAGGAGCGGTTTTCCGGATCAAGGAAACGCTCAGAATTGACCCATTTGTCCTCTGGACGGCGAGTTGCAGCCAGGAGACCATAAACAGCGTTTGCGATCAATGAGTTAAGACTTTGCCGGGAGGCTGGGACGTCACCATTTCCAAGCTGCACTGTAGCCTTTAAGGGACATTAAGTCCAGCCACCCCATTTCTAAAGCACCCAATTTATTTATTTTTAAGTATTTGTACCCTAAGAGAGGCTTTCTACATTAAGGAGAAAAGATCTCTCTTGGTGCTTATTGTTATTTTTGTGATTTTTTTTGTGGAAAAAATTCTTTTTAAGCTTTGGATTTTGCTTTCTATCCAATACTAAGGAGGGCTGAGAGTATATTATCGCCTCCCTGTTATTGTTTCTGTGCTAATTTTGAAGAGTTTAGCATTTTTCCTACACACTGAATCTGCTGTCCTGAACTTTTACTTTCCTGCCGCTACTTTCACTGGGGAATGGTCTGTTATCTTAACTCAGCTTGGAAAATTTCCATTACCTTTTACTTTAAGTATCCAGGGGGCGCCACAATTTACTGCATGAGACATGGATGATCTTAACCAGGCTTTCTGACTTCCATCGAGATATTTTTGCTGATTCCTACCAAGTCATTATGCAAGACATTCAGAGTGTTGTGGAAAATATGTGGTCTAAAATGTGCCATCTGGTTGAGGATAGTGTCGATGAAACTGAAGAATTTAACAGCGATGGAAATGTCTCTGCCGGATGAAATTGACAATGCTGAAGAAGTTTAAGGGAGAATTGAGTTGCAAGACGTGAATTTGACTTTCTGATGGAATGCTATGAAAAAAAGGGGTTATTATGTATGCGAGGTTTTTTGAAGAGAAGTCTGTGTTTGTAGCAGTTGGGCTGTTTGATTTCTTTAAGAAAATAGCTCTGTTTATTATGGCGATATGTAAATGTTTTGGTCTATTTTGAAGTGGGTTAAGGGGCTAAAATATTTATCTGGATGCTTTTTTGGCTTTGGATGATTTTACTTATCGTTAATGATTGGGACTAAGGTTATTAGGGTTTTTTTTTTAAATTAATTCATATTTCTTGTATTATTAATTATAATGGCAGACAATTTACATGTTTTGATTTTTGATTTTTATTACAGTAGACAGGAATGTATAGAATAGTAGTAGGAAGGGAATAATTAAGTAATTGTTATTTGGGGGGGAAGTTGATTAGGTGATTTATGTTTTTTTCTTTTAATATAAGGGGAGGGAGCAATGGTATTTAGTGATTTTTATAATGTGCTAGGGGGTTGACTTATAGAAATAATGTGATTTTGGTTTAATATAGAGTAAGGAATTTGTTAAAGTTATTTGGTTAAAGTATTCTATGCAGAATTAAATGCATGGCATTTTCTCCACTGAATCTGGCCGGAAAGTGGAAAATTACAAGTGACCCTGCATTGAAAGTCTGGTTCCCAAAACATTCTACGAACAGTCCATTCGTAAACAACAGGTGTCCCTCTATCTAGTCATAATAAACCCTTATCAGGATTGTTCCCAGGAGAATTGTAGCTCGAGGGAAGGCCAATACACAACACTGCCATCGTGTGACGCTTTATAGTAAGTACAACAACTATGAAGCTAAACTGGTTGCCTGGCCCATTTTTAACCAATCAGATGTGAGCTATGAACAATGGGTATTCATTCATACTTATGTTCTCACTTATGTTCTTCCTTTTGCTCTTTTTTTATGTAGACTGCTATCTACATGTACTTGTATCTGAACTGTAACTATGCCTGGTCTTTGCACAGACCATGATGTTTTTCTTTCCTCACTTCTGGTGATGGAACTCTGCTTATGCTTTGGTTTTTCCTTTTTGCAATAATGCACTATACATCCATTATTGCCTTATGCTATCAATAAAGATATTGTTAGCCTTACAACACGTTGTTTGGATTACTTCAAGCCTGAAAAACCCCAGAAGTTCACCATCACCTAATAGAATTATGGAAAATTGCTGTATATTCTTGATGTTTAAAGTTGGAAGTCACTTTTTGTAATCTTTAAAAAAAAATCTTATGTTTTCACACTTTTTTAGTTTTTTGTTTTCTGTTATCTTTTACTGAAATTTAATAAAATTCTTGAAGAAAAAAAGAAAGAAAATGCATCGAGTTCTAAATCCTTTGTTCTGAGTTCAACACAGATATTCTGATTTTAAATTAAATGTTCCAATGCTGTTCCAACTATTCCAGAAATTTTCAGCCTTGAAAAAGCCCCTTTTAACCTAGAACAACTGCTTTAAGTTTGAACAGGGCGTTTTGGGCTCAAAATATTTTGTAAGAGTAACAAAAGAACCCTGCTGGATCAGGCTGTAAACTTATTTAACTCAACATTTGGTGTCACACATGGCCAAGATTAGAGATCATAAAACTGGACTGAATGGCAGTAACACCAACTGTTAATTCCAGCAACCAATATTTAAGGCACATTACCTGTGATTTAGGAAGCAGTAAACATTATAATCAACTCATAACCTGACCCTCCAATCTGTCCCGACTCCTTTTAGAACCCCTGGCCGTAATATTTTAAGGGAAGAAAAACTTTGCCTATTCAATTTTTCTATGCCACGCTGGACTTTACAGGTAGTCCTCACTTAACCATTCAGTGACCGTTTGAAGTTATGACGGCGCTGAATGAATGTTACGTCTGGTCCTGGAAGTTAGATGTTGCAGCACCCGTCATGTGATCAAAATTTGGATGCTTGGCAGCCCGCCCACATTTATGACCGCAGTGTGCGCTTCAACTCTCCCCACCTGCCTATCTCCCCCCCATCTCTGCCCTTTTGGCCACCCTGCACTGCATCACCACCTACCCCTGCTGCCCCCAGCTGACCTTCTCCGTCTTCTTCCTCCCACTGCTGACAAAGCAGCTGCTGACTTGTCATGGCATGGCAGTAGAGGTGTGAGGTCCCTACCCAACGACCGCAACTGGGACTACCAGAACTGCTGTTGCTAAGCAGTGCGGTCACCTGACGACTGGTTTGCTTAGCGATGGAAATTCCGGTCCCAATTAGAGTTGTTAAGCGAGGACTATCTGTATGCACTTTGTGTGTCTCCTGAGTTGCCTTTTTTCTAAGCTAAGGAATCCCAAATGCTATAGCCTTTTCTCATTAAAATGATATCATTTGAATATATTTAGACTTATAACCTATTTCTGAACCCTTGTTAATATACAACTGGAGAATTAATCCACAGTGCCAAGGAGCTGTCTATGAAGGTTCTCAGTCATCCAGGTGGAATTGTCTGTAGCTTGAATCATGTCAACTGGATTTCTATTTTCTTAGTGGAAACGTTTCGCTCCTTATCCAAGGAGCTTCTTCAGTCTGAACAAAGTTGGTAAGGGAATCCTAAATATGTTCCTAGGTAGCTGTGTGACCTTACACCTGGGGCTAGGTCATGGTTATATTGAGATGTAATTTTTAAGTCCTTTTATCATCTAATGGAGGGTCGTTAAAATCACCATGCTGCTGTTGAGCTTCTGAAATGGTCTTAATCTTCCTAGGCACAGAAGACAACACGGGGAGGAAGATGGGGGAGAGTTTGTGCCTGAGGCCCCCACCTCTATTCAAGGAAGGATTTTCCAAGTTGGCATAAATGGATTCCTTGACCCCTCTCTCAAACCACCTATCTTCTCTGTCTAAAATGTGAACATTAATGTCCTCAAATGAGTGTCCTTTTTCTTTTAGATGAAGATAAACTGCTGACTCTGGTCCTGTGGTGTTATTTCTCCTGTGTTGGGCCATCCTCCTGTACATAGGTTGTTTGGTTTCTCCAATGTAGAGTTCAGAGCACTCCTCACTGCACTGGATTGCATAAACTACATTGCTTTTCTTATGTTTTGGAGTTTGATCTTTGGGGTGTACAAGCCTCTGTCTCAGTGTGTTGGTGGGTTTGAAATATACAGGTATGTGGTGTTTGCCAAATATCCGTTTTATCTTTTCAGACACGCCAGCCATGTAGGGAATGACCAGGTTCTTTTGTTTACTCTGAGTCTCAGCCCTATCTGTCGCTGTTTTAGGTCTGGTAGATTTAGATTTGGTGAAGGCCCAATTTGGATATCCACAGGCCTTCAGGGCTGTTCTCAGGTGCTGATTTTCATTCTTTTTGGAATCCATGGAGGTGGGGATGGTTTCTGCTCTGTGTGACAATGTCCTGATGACTCCTAGTTTGTGCTGCAGTGGATGGTGGGAGTCAAACATCAGATATTGATCTGTGTGTGTGGGTTTCCTGTAGATCCCTATTTCTAGCTTGCCACCGGTCCCAATGAGGACTCCACAGTCTAGGAATGCCAGTCTGTTGTCCTTGGTGTCTTCTCTGGTGAAGCTAATGTTGGCATCTATAGTGTTTATATGGTCCGTGAAGGCCTGTACTTCCTGGGCCTTGATGACACCTGGGTCAAAATCAAAATCATTGTCAATGGTGTTGGCATTAATCCGGTAAGAGGAGTCGGGAGTCCGGGATGCCACCATTTCCAGACCACACTGCAGCCCCTTTGGGACACTAGGTCGAGCCTTTCTCATTTCTAAATCACCCAGTTTGTATATTTTTAAGTTTTTGGACCCCAAGAGGTTTTTAACAGCAAGAAGATATGAATCTCTTGGTGCATAATGTTGTTTCTGGAGGAGGCTTAATTTTTTTTCTTAGCTGCTAGCTTGCTTTCCACTCAAAATTTAAGGACTGAGAATAATCAATCATCTCTCGGTTATTATTTTTCTATCTAGTTTGAAGGACTTAATATTTTCCTACACATTTAATTTGATGTTCTTAGTTTTCTGTCCACTTGCCTTGGATGCTGTATTTTAGCCTCTGGAAGCCTTTTATTAACCCACTAGTTTATACACATCAGCACAAGGTGCCAGGCTTTACTGTCTGAATTATGGACGACCTTAAGAAAACAACTTTACAGCTCCATGCCAAGCAGTCTGCTGACTTTAACAAGATTCTCCATTAAATTGTTCAAGCTACTTTACAAGAAGTAAGGGATATTGCTTTTAAAATGTATAAATCAATTGAGGATTTTCTGAAGGGAGAGAAAAAGATTCATCAAGGAGGAAGTATTCCTCTCGACTGTGAGAATGATGGTGAAGAAATGATAGTCATGAAGGAGTTACAATTCTACTTGCAAGACAAAGAATGCCTTGTTTATTACAGGGTTTGTTATGAAAACGAGATAGCTTAGTCATGTGGGAAATTTTCTGTTGACTTTGTAGAGGAGACAGCTGGGTGTCTTGATTTGTCCATAAAAAACCTCCTGTGTATAATATGGAGACAAATAAATGCTTTGGTTTATTTTGAGGTGGGATAAGAAATTAAGAATAAATATGTGGATTGATTTCATGGCTGTATGGTGTTATTTTTCAGTAATGATTTAAAGGTTTGTTTGTTATATGGAGATTAAATGCTTTAGTTTATTTTGAGATGGGATAAAAATTAAGAATAAGTATGTGGATTGATTTTAAAGCTGTATGATTTTATTTTTTTGTAATGATTTAAAGTTTGCTTTTTAAGGTTTAATAGGGATAAGATTGAAATAACAGTACTAAGGATAGAAGTAGATAATTTAAATGTTTTTAAAATGTTTTTATAATTTGATTGTTAATATAGAAATTAAGAATAAGTATGTGGATTGATTTTACGGTTCTATGATTCTATTTTTCTCTAATGATTTAAAGTTTGTTTTTTAAGGTTTAATAGGGATAAGATTGTAGTATTAAGTATAAAAGTAGATAATTTAAATGTCTTTTTTAAATGATTATAATAATTTGATTGTTAACATAGTGGCCAGAAATATATAGAATAGTGATAGGAGGGAAACATTTTATAAATGAGTTCTTATGGGAGGGAGAAGTTGATTTGAAGGTTTATAGATTTGCTTATTTTTTAAATATATATAAGGAGAAGAAGCAGTTGCCTTTATTGATTTATATAACGTCCATGGAATGATTTATAAAAATAATATGATTTTGGTTAAATTTAGAGAAAGGGATTAATTATGGAAATTGCTATATATTCTTGCTGTTGGAAGTCACTTCTTATGTAATCTCTAAAATTCTTTTTCTTGTGTTTTTCACTTTTTCCCTTTTTTGTAGTTTTTTATTTTTTATGGTAGTTTTTATCTATGCTCTAAACTTAATAAAATTCTTAACATTTATTTATTTATTTAGATTTATATGGCTGTCCATCTCGAATACATGACTCTGGAAAGCTTACAATATTAAAAATGATAAAAAATATACAATTCTTGTGTGTGTGTATTTCCTTGGCAATAACTACTGTTTAGGGTGATTCCATTCTATCATCCATCCATCCATCCAATCTGAATATAAGCAATACTTTAATACATGCATACACACACACCACAGGATATAAACAATACTTTGGCGTTAACCTAGTCAGACATCTCAATTGTTGCTGGGATATCAGCGCAATGACAAATAAGCAGTTGTAAGTAGTTCTAAATTTTATGTGTAATTGGAAATCACTATGTTATCCAAAGCGACAAGATCCAAAATAGAATTTCCCATCTCTAGAATTCAGTTGCAGAGGGTCCTGGATGAAGCAGGTTATCTGGACTCTTTTTAGTCTTGGTTCAGGCCGGGGTACGGTAGTGAGATGGCATTGGTCACACCTGCGGATGATCTCTGGAGGGTTCGGGATGGAGTGGTGCAACCATCCTGGTCCTCCTAGATTTCTTAGCATGACAATGGTATTCTTCTGGATTGGCTCCAGGGATTGGGAGGTATGCAGTGGTTCTCTTCCTTCCTCTGTGTCGTTTCAGTCAGTGTTGGGTAGGAGAGACCTAGCCCTAGGCCCCTGTGGCATGGTGTGCCTTAGGGCTCGGTATCTCACTGCTCTCTTTAACATTTACATGAAGCCGCTGGGTGAGGTCATTTGAGAGCATGAGGTTATACATCTCCAGCCCTGGCTGGACAGGTGATGCTGTTGTGGTGCTGACCCAGTGCCTAAAGGCTGTGAGGGTCTGGATGGGGAGGAAACAGTTCTGATTCAATCCTAGCAAGTTGGAGTGGCTTTGGGTTTTTGGCCCCCTGGGGTCTGCTGATGTGTTATCTTTGGCTCTTGACAGGGTAGCACTCCTCTGAACAGAGTTGGTGTGCAATTTGGGGGTCCTCCTGGACTCACTGCTTCTGCTTGAGGAGCAGGTAACAGCCATGGTCAGGGGGCCTTTGCACAGATTCACCTTGTGCACCAATTGCACCCATTCCTGGACCAGGAGGCCTTGCTCACTGTCACTCGTGCCTTTGTCATTTCCCAGTTGGACTACTGAAACATTCTACACGGGACTGTCCTTGAAAACAACCTGAAAGTTACAACTTGTCCAGAATGAGGTAGCACACACAGTGTTAGGTATCCCTCAGTTCACCCATTATAGACTGCCATTGCATAAGCTGCACTAGTCCTGTTTTTTTTCCAGGTGCAATTCAAGGTGCTGGCTACCACCTCTAAAGTCTTACATGCCATGGGGTCATGTTATTTGTGGGACCACCTCTCCTTGAGGTTATCTGCCCATTCCACCAGACTGAATAGAGTGGGCATGCTCTAGGTCCCTTCCCTTAAATGTTGCCATCTATTGGTACCTAGGAACTATGCCTTTTCTGTAGTATCCCACACCTATGTAACATCCTTCCTGCTAGCAGGCCTCCACCCTCTTACCCTTCCAGAGGTTGGAGCCTGGAGATGGTTGTGTTAGATGCAATGGAAGAGAATGGCTGAGGCACCAGGTTTTGCTTGTATTGTTCTTTTGTTTTTCATTGCTGTTGCAAACTGCTCAGAGTTCTGTTTCATAAGAGGGGGGGCATATAAGTTTTTAAATAAATAAATAAATAAATTACAGTGCAGAGCAGAGCATCACATTTTAAAGAATTTGCAATGTTATCAAGCAAATAACTATGTAGATTGGGGCAGTCTGTAAGTACTGTTAACAAGAAAGGGAGCGAGGGAGAGATTGAGATAGGCAGGCAGGCTCACCTGTATGATCTACTATAATAGTCACGGTCATCATAGCCTCTGTCATAGCCTCTGTCATAGTAGTCTCTCCGTCGGGAACTACCACTAAATGGGAAGTATATATCATACAGTATTAGAAAGATAAATGGTTTATAGTTATATAATAATGTAAATAGCATTATATTTGTTTCCTATTTTTCTATCAAATGGTGCTTAAGATAACTAATAGTAACATAATATATTAAAAAATGTAAGAACAAGACAGATAAAATACTTCAATAAAACCAGCAAAATATGTTAAACCAGTTATATCACGTTTTGCATTATGAAGGCGGTTATATGATTTTCAGCCACACCTTAACTGTTATTTTCTTTTTCCTTGTTAGGCCGTTGCTGTATCTCTAGATAAGAATTATTTTAAAACTTTTTCTGGGTCACACAATGCCATTAATACACTCATGAAACAACTGCTATGATACATGCAGCATGCTATTAATATGGCTTAAGAAAAAGCTGACTGATTCTTCCTCCTCAATACTGTATTTGCAGACTGATATGCAAAATCATAAAGCTCTCAACCTTACATTTTAAAAACATGTGACTGTCAATGAGAATCAGCTGGAAAAAGATACAATACTGCAGCCAAAACAGAATATTCTCTCTCTGTGTCTCATATCCATGTTCGTAGAACAGCGAAAGCTGTAATTTAGCTCAATAAAAAACTAGGGCTGTGCACAGATCCAGGTTCAAAGAACAAAATGCAATTGGGAACATATATAGGTATGCATGTAGCAGCTGTCAGAAACAGGAGGGTGTATCTTTTTCTGGGCTAACATGGCTACCAGTGTGCACTCCTGAAAAAAAGACTTATTTATCTGATGCATGATGCAGGCAAATAGAAGGGGAAGAAATGGAAGCAGTGACAGATTTTATTTTCTTGGGCTCCAAGATCACCGCAGACGGTGACTGCAGCCATGAAATTAAAAGACGCTTGCTCCTTGGGAGGAAAGCTATGGCAAACCTAGACAGCATATTAAAAAGCAGAGATATCTCCTTGCCAACAAAGGTCCGTATAGTTAAAGCTATGGCTTTTCCAGTAAATGTATGGCTGTGAGAGTTGGACCATAAGGAAGGCTGAGCGCCGAAGAATTGATGCTTTCGAACTGTGGTGCTGGAGAAGACTCTTGAGAGTCTCTTGGACTGCAAGGAGGTCAAACCAGTCAATCCTAAAGGAAATCAACCCTGACTGCTCATTGGAAGGACAGATGCTGAAGCTCAAATACTTTGGCCACCTAATGCGAAGAGAGGACTCACTGGAAAAGACCCTGATGCTGGGAAAGACTGAAGGCAAAAGGAGAAGGGGACGGCAGAGGATGAGATGGTTAGATAGCATCACCGATGTAATGAACATGAATTTGAGTAAACTCCGAGAGACAGTGGAGGACAGGAAGGCCTGGCATGCTATGGTCCATGAGGTCACGAAGAGTCGGACACGACTAAATGACTAACAACAACAAAAATCTGATGCATGATCTGAATCACTTTCTCTTCAAATACAGATCTCTGTCAGGCCCTATGATAGACCGCCTGCTGCTGTATATTCCCTGATCTGCCATGGATAGTTCCATCCACAGCTTGTTTATCATGCTGTAGAAACCAGTATTTTTTCATTTCTGATTTCCTAAACCAATTCTTGATAGAACAGCTTGTTTTGTTCATTGTATCCATTCATAAATCAGCAGGTGTAAGGAGAACAACAGCCAGCAGCATTCTGCTTGTCAGTTGCTGGAACATATTACAGCTGCCATGTTGTACAGACTCTATGAAAACAGGACAGCAAAAGGGAATGAGACCTGTTTTGCAATAACACACCTTGTCTTTTACCAATTGATTCTTTCCTTCTTGCCTGTCATGTCACTTGTTTTTTAAGACTGAAAGTCTGGACAGAGGCAGTTATGTTTGGAGCATCATCTTGTAAGTAAGGACACAGTATCACTACTTCAAATAACATTGTCTAAAAAGGCTCAAGTGTAAAGTATTTCAAATCTGAGTATACATGTATATGTGTGTGCACGTGCGCGCACACAAGCATCCTCATATTCTGAATGCTCATGATTTCTAAAACACTTCTGCAAAAATGTGAAATAATTTATGTTTAATCTTATTTTTAAAAGGTTTAACTGATTTCATAATTCTAGAAGTTGTGTAACAAATTTGAATTTTATTATTTGGTACAGAATGCTGTGTTTTATATTCAAAATTGCCCATATATAACATTAAATACAGAATTATTTGTTGGAAACCCTGACCTAATGAATTAGATACAAAAACTTACTAAGTAGGTCTCCCCATGTAAATTCCAGGAGTAGGTGTGTGGGGCCTTTTTGTTATTGAGAAATCAACTCTGATTCTTCTCCCATCAAGCTCCATTCCATTGGCTCTTTCTTTTGCCTATAGGAGTATTAAAAATATATTGAAGAATAAAGTAACTTAATCACAACTAGATATAAATTAACTAGCTGGAGTGGACATCCTATTAGAGTAGCCTTTAAAATGCTGTAATGCTGCCCATACCATCTGCTTGAAAAATAACCTGCCAAAACTTACCGCTTAGGGACACAATTTCATGCGCAATTATTCGTTGTAGCACCAGAGACATGGAAGAACTAATACTGGATTATGAGTCTTATTTTCATAAAAGTTGCTATTTATCAGTTGGGAGGGGGGCGCTAACCTTGTGCTGGAGGTAAGAATGATACATTCTGTAATGCACAAAATTATTAGTGGCACAACTGAACAAGACAGGACTGAATCAAGTAGGGCTCAAATCCCTACAACTGCTGTTAAATTCTTGGGATTACTTGTACCAATCATCCCCTCTCAAGTTAACTTATTTCACAGAGATGGGAATAAAGAATTCTGTAGCTCTTTGGAGGATTCCAGAATATGTCATAATAAATATTATTCTTAATATAGCGTAGCAATTCAAATACCAGATCAGGGACAATTAAATTTGTATTCAAATAACCTCAGTCATAAAATTCACTGGACAACTGCACTACTATCTCATAGCCTAATACACTTTACAGCTCATGAAGGTAAAATGAGGGAGAGAAGCAGACACAGGGCCTTTAATTCCATGGAAGAATAGAATATAAATTGTGTGTGTGTGTAAAAAATGCAAAAAGGCACATCTGCATGACCAAAAATTATGATGATGCTTGTAGCATGCAAACTTCAGTTGCACATTCCCTTTTAATAGTATAGGAAGCTATTAGCACGAATCTATGTTCAGGAAATATATTATTTACTAACACTTCATTTTTTATTCTGGAAAATATCTGTTTATACAACTTTAATTAGCATGATGATTTTGCACAAAATAATGTAATTCAGTATATAGACCAGAGCTTTCCAAATTGTGTGTCGCGACACATTAGTGTATCGGCTGCAGTGTGTAACTTAACGAGAAACCTCTGAGTCCGATGCTCAGATGCTCAGAGCCTCAAGCGCCTCGCTGCTGCTGCCTCTGAGCCCTGCCAGGATTCCGCACAGGTCCTAGTGCCTGCCTTGTGCCCTGCTGTAAGAGGGGAGCTCTGTCTAAGCCTTGCCCTGCTGCAAAGGGGAACTCTGTTTTCATGAGATATGTTGTGTCCCCATATATTTCACTATTACAATTTATGTATGTGTCCATATCTCTTATAAGTTAGTTAGTTTAACCTCCGGTTTGCTAGTAAAACTGAATTACTGTGTCGCGAAATGATGCATGTCTAAAAAGTGTGTCACCAACATGAAAAGTTTGGAAAGCTCTGATATAGACAATCACTTACCTCCTTAGCATCATCAACACTTTCAAAATACACAAAAGCAAATCCTCTAGAACGCCGAGATTGTTGGTCATATACAATGGAAACATCAGCAATTGGACCGTATTTAGAGAATACTTCTCTCAGATCCCTTTCTGTTGTATATAGGCTTAATCCAAATACTCCAAGACAACAGTTTGGATCTGGATTTGCCTGTATAAAATGAAAAAAGAAAGAAAGAAAGAAATTCTCATAAGAGCTCAGTGTCCTATAAAAGTAACAAAACACTTTGGGATACAATGCAAACATATTATTTACTATTTGATATTAAATAATAAACTAGACATAATTTTTTTAATAAAAAGACAAGCAGAAATCAGAATGGTGATCAGATCTCCAGTAGTCTTCTGTTTTAGACTATGTGCTCCAAGACTCATCAATATACAAACTGAGCTCAGAATACACTAACAAATAATGATAATTACTGGAGCTGTGATCACTCATGCATAATATGTGTTTCATTTTTGTATTACTTACTATTGGATAATGTCTCCTTTGGTGTTTTGACATGACAAACTTATTTTTTTTCCACAGATAAATATATTTGCTAACACGCAATCTCTTCACCCGAGAGAGATTTAGGTGTTTTTTTTAATCAAAAGGGATATTTCTGGATATATAATACAGAAATATTTCTACATTGAAGAACAAAGTAGCAATATACGAATATTTAGATCAGAGCAGGGATTCTTAACTAGGGGTCCAAGGACACCTTGGGGGCCTGTGGTTAAATTTCAGAGGGTCCATGGACTTGTATAGGAAAAAAAAATACAATTTTTTCCAATAACATCTAGTTGAAATGTACCTTATCTTCTTACTGATTTAATGAATTAATAAAGCACATATATTACATATTTGTTTTTTTAAAAAATAATTTTGATAACTGTATTTGAGTACAGGTAGTCCTCATAGTGACCTTCGCAGTTACAATGGTGATGAAAAAGTACAACCAATCCTTGCATTTACGACCTTCCCAGGTCTGTAAAGCAAAGGAAAGCTGAAGTAAGATCATAAGCACAGTTGTGGTTTCACTTAGTGAACATTTTGCTTAACGACCGAGTTGCCGGTCCCAATTGTGGCCACTAAACGAGGACTACCTGTATAAATAGTTTCCCCTATAATACAATCCATAGCCATGTATCTTATTTTATGCCTTTAAGTATGTATTCTTAGCAGCGCTCCATAGGTTTCACCAGATTCTCAAAGGGGTCGGTTGCACAAAAAGCTTAAAAACCCCTGGATTAGAGGATTCATTTTCTACAGTAGCTTTCTTACTATACTTCGCCTACTGAAATTCTTCATATCCTCTGATTAGCCATTGGAGAAAGTATAACTTAACACATCATTAGAAACTGCATTTGTATTGGTCTTCTCACAAACACTGGTTTGTTTATACAAGTTATTTTTGTTAGCACTTCAAACTAGATAGTGAAGTGAATGTTTTTCTGCAGTGAATCATTAATATCACTCCAGCTACTATATCATAACTACAATCTTTCTATTACTATATATTACTATATAGAATATACTACTATATATTCTCCAGCTACTATATCATAACTACAAGCTTTCCATTTTAAAATATATTAAACTATACATAATCTATAATGAAAGAACAATCTGACTTGACTCATTAGGAGTCAAAGATCTCAGAGCAAAAATTAGCTTAAAAGACTTTAAAGCAATCTGAAATATGTAAGTTAAGGCATAATAACACAAACCATTAATATACAATATCTATTTTAAATAAAATTTACTAAATACATTTAGCATCAATGCAACATTAACAATCATTAGCATTATTTACAATACAATTATAACTTTACAAGATTTCTGGGTAATTTGAAAACTTTAGAACCTCCAAAGACACACACAGCTGAATTATCTCTGGTCAACTGCTGCCATCCCAGCCTTACTCTGTTGCCAACATGACGCCGACGAGTAGACATAGGAGAATGGCTGTGACTGTGTCGGCGACGATAGTCGCGGCTATAAGATCTGCTTCTTGATCTTCTGTGGGATCGAGAACGTGAACGTGATCTTGTATAATGTCTGCGAGAACTTCTCCTTGATCTGGATCTATAAAGCATGAAAATTAAGAATCTCATAGTGAACTATAAACACACATCTCACATTTATTAATAATGGACCTACAAAAAATGCTACTATAATTAGAATTAAAATGTACCACCTGTTTGCAATGCCCCTACCAAAGGGTGGAGACTGCAAGCATCCTCCTGCAATTGGTGGAACCAACATTTCCAGCTCATTCAGGAGGAATATTTTTTGGAATTAAAAGGCCAAAAAGTTGAGTTTACAACATTTCTAGCTACATAAACCTTTGGCTGAAAGCGAGGAGGAGCTGAGGAGCCTTATGACAAAGGTGAAAGAAGAAAGTGCAAAAGCTGGGTTGCAGTTAAACCTCAAAAAAACAACTGGCAAAGAGAGGGAGAAAAAGTGGAGGCAGTGACAGACTTTGTATTTCTAGGCGCAAAGATTACTGCAGACGCTGACTGCAGCCAGGAAATCAGAAGACGTCTACTTCTTGGGAGGAGAGCAATGGCAAATCTTGATAAAATAGTTAAGAGCAGAGACATCACACTGACAACAAAGGTCCACATAGTTAAAGCAACAGTATTCCCTGTAGTAACCTATGGCTGCGAGAGCTGGACCATAAGAAAGGCTGAGCAAAGGAAGATAGATGCTTTTGAACTGTGGTGTTGGAGGAAAATTCTGAGAGTGCCTTGGACTGCAAGAAGATCGAACCAGTCCATACTCCAGGAAATAAAGCCAGACTGCTCACTTGAGGGAATGATATTAAAGGCAAACCTGAAGTACTTTGGCCACATAATGAGAAGGCAGGATACCCTGGAGAAGATGCTGATGCTAGGGAAAGTGGAAGGCAAAAGAGGGGCCAACCAAGGGCAAGATGGATGGATGATATTCTGGAGATGATGGACTCGACCTTGGGGGAGCTGAGGGTGGTGACGGCCAACAGGAAGCTCTGGTGTGGGCTGGTCCACCAAGTCACGAAGAGTCGGAAGCGACTGAACGAATAAACAAACAAACAAAAGACCTCTGGCAGGCGCTCCCAAAAGGGGATGGGAGCAAAAGGCTAATAGCCACAATAAAACCAGGACAGGTCACACTGGCTAATTCTGAAACTGAGATTTTACATAATACTCGAAGGTTAATAAGGAAGAAACTAACCAATATACAAAACATTCCAAGTACAAAATCAACAACTCAAATATTCCAAGTTCATAATGAAAAACCCAGTGTTTGAGTTTCTATTGCCTCCTATAGTGGAGCACTCAAACAGTTTCAAGCTTTGTTCCACTGCAACATGAAACACCTGATTGGTCCAGGCTCAGGATATTATTCTCATTCTGTGCACACCCTTAGAAACATGTCTCTCATGAACACTGCAACCAAGGTGGTGGTCCTGTGTTCCCTTCAACCATACTTCTTATGGAATGGAAATCTGGAGCATGGCCTCTCCTGAAGACCTCAGCAGGAAAAGGATATATCAGATACATATTTGAATTAAAGTATGTTATTTCTGGTGCAGCAAATCCAAGTGAAGCATCAGGAATTTCAAAGCAACAACATATGAATACAGATTCTTTTACTCCTCTCCTTGTTGACATTTTATTTTACCGTTGATGTGTTAGTTTCATAGACAATTCTGGAACCCACTTCTCTGAGTGAAGGAATATACAGAATAGTTTTACATATATGTTACCGAGATATTCTTTAAATGTAGAGGTACTGGGATACATACTAAACTTTAGCCTTTGTATACAGATAGTCCTTGAGTTACGACTGCAATTGGAACTGGGATTGTCGTTAAGCGATGAAGTCACATGATGTTGCGCTTTACAACCGCATCGCTTAGCGACGGCAATCCAGGTGGTCAGCATAACCCAAGATGCGTGGGTTGTCAAGTGGGAAGCGGAGGGAGTCCCAGGTAAGGAGCGCAGGGATGCTGCAGTGGGGTGGGGGAGGCCGTGTGAGAGTTGGGGTGCTGTGGTGTGTGCAAGTACAGGGAGGCCGGGGAAAGAGAGCTTTGGGTGCATGTGAAGGGAGGCTGGGGAAAAAGGGTGTGGGGTATGTGCAAGCGAAGGGGAAAGGGGGGCGAAAGGATGTGTGGTGTGAGCAAAGAAAAGTGGGGGGGGGGAGGGAAGACTTACCTGAGTGACCTGCGACCTTCCCTGCTGGCTTACCCATTGACTTTGCTTGTGGGAAGCCAGAAAGGAAGGTCGCAAATGGCAATTACGTGACCGCGGGATGCTGCAACCCGTCTTAAGGGTGAGCTGGTTGCCAAGCGCCTGAATTTTGTTCACATGACTGTGGGGGTGCTACAATGGCCGGAAAGTCCATTCATTCTGCACCGTCGTAACTTCAAACGGTCACTGGATGAATGGTTGTAATTCGAGGACTACCTGTAATGAACCCTGGGATCCAGCTATATTATTTTTTATTTGCCTAGCAAGATTTTAATCACACATTGACTCAATCAAGACCATGTTAAGCTTAACATGACAAACCATGTTAAGCTTATGTACAGTACAACAATTAAACAAACTCACCAGGGACACCTACAGTAATTGAGCAACGTTTAAATGACAACTGGGAATTGATGACTGGAGGACCATCTGAAAATTTCAGAACTAAATTCCAGGATTACTGGGAAGTTAAAAAACAAGCTAACAAACATACATCTCAGAAGGAAATAACTGCAAATCACTCATGTAACACTGCCAAGAAAACTACATGGATACAGTCACTAAGCTCAACTCAAGACCATTTTTACCTTTATTTAGATAGCCAATTAACATTTGAGATAAAGCTTGCTCAACAAAAATATGATTCACATAAGCTTACCGAGATTCAGATCTTGATCTAGTCTTTGACCTAGATCGCCGTGAGCCCTCCTTGGATCTAGATCTAGCAGGCGAGTGCCTTGGAGATTTGCCAGAACCATGAGCACTTCCACTTCTGGAAGCAGAACGGGACTCCTGCATATAGAAAATGTATGATTTAGTTCGAGTTCAATGTTTTTAGTATTTTAGTCTAAACAAGTTCTGTTGAAAAATAAAGTTCTATGTCTCCATTATGTGTCCGGGCAGTTGCCACTAGAACTGCCTAGATTGAGGATTTTTTTTGCCTGTTAAGCACTTTTTTTAAAAAAACCCTGCATGTTTTTTTCTATTAAACAAATAATGCATGCATGCATGTTTATCAAAATATACAGGGACACATAAACAGACTAGTAATTACTTAGCGTAGTGCTTTCAGATTCCAGATTACTTCTTATCTTAACTTCATTTTTATTTCTTTTCTTCATTCTTCCGTTTCAAATTCTGACTTCTTTCATCTTCCCCACTTCACACAAATTGCTCAATATTCTATAAGTGGGACTTCTGGTCTGATAATTAGCATGCATTCACTTTCTTTTTTTTCAAATTTCAGCTTCACTTATTCCTGAGCTTCAAATAATTCTCATTTATAAAACTTGTCAAATGGCGACTTCCGCATTTTCCTTCTTCAACATTAACCTTAATAAAAAAAGAACAGGATGAAGAATATTTAAAACTCCAGGATAGATATCTAGTGTCAAAACTGAAACTAGAAAAAATGCTATGTGTTTGCACGGTTTTAATTAGTATGCAGTTTTGTTCTAATACTGTGATGTCAAGTTTATGACTGTATTTTTTAAAAAAATGTCAATTCAACTGAAAATGTTTGACCAGCCACAAATTTTGCTTGTTAGGCCTACTTTGAAAGTCCAAATAGCTGAGGACTTGACAAACTGATGACTTTTACATATTTAACATTTAGAAGTTAGTAATGTGTTTTAAAATCACGTATCTACATAATTCCACTCAACTGTGCTTTCTTTTATATAGAGAGTATATGAAGTATATGGATAAGTATATAAGCTTATCCTTAAGTATATGGATAAATTTAAGAACCTTATTTCTCAAAAGCATGTGCCCTAATTTCTTCAGCAATTATGGAGAATTCTATCATGTCACAATGTAGGAGAGCTGTCTTAGTCTTTGGTAGGAAAAAAAAATCAAGACGACTGTGGCAGCACCTTTTCGACTAAAAAAATTCATTGAAAGGCTTTTTTTGTGAGCTCCATCTGATGAAGTGGGCTATAGCTCATAAAAGCTTATTATAAGAGCCTTTTGATAAAATTTGTTAGTCAGAAAAGGTGCTGCCAGACTTCTGATATGATGCCACAATGAAACTTTTATGCTAAGATTTTAACTAATCATGACAACAGAAAATACATTTAACAGCGTATTTTCCTTGCTCATAGATTCATTTTTTTAACTTTGGGAGCTTTCATGTTAAATAATACCAATTATCTTAGAACAACTGCATTTTAATTCTCCTTTTCACAAATAACATCTATCTTGATCCTAAAATATTTGCACTGATACAAAAAAACTGTAATACAACTGTTGCTATCCCATAGACAAAATACAAATGTAATATCACAGGAAGTCTTAGAATTCAATTAGCACACCTTCGTGTTATAAAACTGTGTGCCACTCCCATATAACATTTCAATTTTATCACCCATTTAGCACTGATAATGGCTAAAACTATAACCTATTCATAATAAAGGCAAGTCCATAGATAAACACACTTTCTCACCTGAACTTCTTGGCACATCTCTCTCCTCATCACCCCACACATGAAAACAGAAAGAATGCCCAACTCACAAACTTTGGTACATAATACTTATTTGTAAAATAAATGTGACATGGCAAATCACTCACATTAAAGGTGGAGAAAAATGTTTTAAAAAGCAGGGAGTGTCTATTTATTTACAATATTTGTATACAGTTTTTCATTTAAAAAAACCCTGAAAAGTGACTTACAAATCTCAAAGCAGTTTTTATCTTTTAAAAAATATATGATATGGATCTGGTTTAAATCAAGTTTGATGTTTCATGTATTTTCTAAACAATGGTGCAAGTTTTTGTAGCACACTACATTTACAACTACAGCAAGTATTTAAACAATTTCATTTTTATAACAAGTCCATACATATTTTTTCGTAATTTTGGAATCTTGTTTTACCTAAAGAACACATGACTGCAAAATATTCCTATATAGTGTATATTATATCCAGCAGTCATTACATATTGAGATATTGCTATGGTAATATAGCGCACAAAAATGGCCCATTAGTGATAACTTGAAACTAGAGCTGGAAAGTTACTGAGCAAAATAGAACAGTTTATTTCCATGGAATAAAAATGGAAAATATGGTAAGTTAATATACATATTAGAGAATGATTGAACCACTATTTTTTAGACAGAGTATGCTACTTACTTTTCACACACAGAGTTACATTCTAGTAACTAGTAGCTCTAGATTCCCCCAAAATATGGAGCACTTAATGTTTTGTACAGTAGTGTCATATAAGCTGCATGAACCGAAATCATGGACATAATTTATATTTAGCTGCAGGCAACTATATAGTTGTGCGTGTTATAATTAAGCTTGTTTTAGGAAAAAATATGAATTAGGTAATAGGTTCACATTGGCACTTTGATAACCAGCTATGTATCTCCACCCTGAACTAAGTGGGAGATGCAATACAAGTCCTAAACTGGTGTCTGGAGGCTCAGACTGAACACAAAGACGACAAAGTGGTTTTAATTCAGCATAATGATGCTGTGGCCAGAAAGGCATTTTTCAGCTCCGGCTGGTGTACCCAGTTGTTGCCATTCCTCAAGCAGGAGGCACTAAGTATAGTCATTTGTGATCTTGTTATCTCGTGACTGAATTACTATAATTTGTTGTATGTGGGATTGCCCTTGAAGACTACCTGGAAACTTCAGCTGGTGCAGAATGCAACCACCCATGAGATAATGGGCCAGACACTCTACTGTCATGTTATACCAATATTAGGGGAGTTGCACTGGCTACTAGTTTATTTCCAAGGTGCTATTTATTTCCTATGAAGCCCTACATGGCTTATGGCCTAGTATTTTCAAGACAATCTATTCTGGTTACTGAATATATACAAACAGAACACATCTGCTGAATGTCTCTACAGAAACCAGCACTCTTTGAGTGCTCCCCTCCATTAGAAAAGCTTATCACTAGATATGAAAGTGGTCCCCTCCCTAACAATCTTCCAGAAACTTGTTAAAATTTGGTTATTCTGGAAGGACTTTAGTAACATGTTGTTCAAATAAGATGGGATGCCATGAATTCTACTGCTACTTGAGGTTATTGTAATTCACTGTTTTACTTGTATTGTATTAACTTTTTATTATGTACATTGTTGATTTCACACCATTACTGAAGCATATAAACATTTCATAAAGTAATAAAAATAAGATGTAATCGTTTAATTGATTAAAAAAGTTTTAAGATTTCAGCACAAGGAATGTAGTTCAATACATGGAAGCAACCTGACACGCTTCAAATATTCTGGACTACAAGTTCCATAACATAACTTTGGTCATGTTGGGACATCATGGGAATTGTAGACAAAACATCTGCTGGGCAGCAGGTTGCTTACATAAGTACAAATAAAATGTCAGGTTCACATGTGTCTCCTATATGGATGGAAGAATGGCATTATATTCAAGAAGCGTAGCTTTTAAAAATGCTAGTTGGTCATTAAACAAGCTACTTTCAAAGCATGAGTTCGGAATCTTAAACAGGGATACTGGTTGGTTTCTGTAAGTTTTTAAAAGTGAAAAGCTTTGCTCACAATCATCCATATAGAACTTCTTAGTGCTAGAAGACAGGGAGAGCTAAGGCGGTGTTCACTGGAACCAGTAAGCCTGTGAATACCTCTCTTGTCACCTTCTAGGCTTTGTAACTGATATTATTTTGGTCACTTGTTTCTAGACATGGCTAATAAAAGCAGACATTTTGTGAAAAGGCAAGATCCCCATGGAAGCAGTTTTGTGACAGCATTCACGATGCGTTCTCAAAAGTCTAAACTTTTCACTGATCAAAAAGATTACCTGTTTGTGCTACATGAGAGCCAACCAATGCATTCCAACATAAAAAAATAATCAACTGTTAAAATGCATTCCCTTTTTTGTTTTGGCAGCAAAAACTTTCTAGAGACCAGTAGAACGTGTTCCTCTAGAGTCTTAATGGTGTTCAAGATGCTTCATGGAGATTTGTTATTATCTTCCACCAATGTGATTACCAGAGTTGAAACAGTATCATTAAGTAAAATAATGAAAGATAAAACTCTGTACAAATATTACAATTTCTTTTTAAAATATGTATATATGGCATTAAATCATCAAGCTCTTCTATGAACATCCACATGCAAAATGGCTAGCACTGTATAAAACTAGCACTCAAAATTTTTATGAAAAATACCATGAGGTGGCTATAGTAAGAAACCCCAAATAGTTTATGATATAAACATTATTGCAAAGTATAGCATTTCCTTCTTTTCTATTTTTTTTTGCCTGAAAGTATTATCAATATGTTCTATCCCGTTTTGTTTTAATGATTTAGGGAATAGAACAGTCCATGAGAAGGCCTAATTTGTCAGTCAGCCAACATATCTTTAAAAGTTAATTCCAGCAACAAGCAAGGATCATTCTGCAGAAAAGTGTATTAAACATGTTAAAAACATTGTCATTAAGAAAAATTCTTAAAAACAAGATGAATTTTTAGTAGTAAGGAGTTTCAGCAAACATAGGTCCAGGTTCCAATTTTTGGACAATACAGGACACCTTTCTTTCTACAGTTTTTAAGGGATGTGTTTATCCAGAATTAAAACTGTTGGAGCCACAAGTAAAAATGTTGACTTTTATTACAGGTTTGCATTTTCCTCACTTTATTAAATCTGGGAAGAGACCAGTATTTTTTTTAACAGGTTAGGTTTCTTTTAGTCTGCAATCTCAACAAGTGTTAAGATAAACATTTAAAAATATTCTGAGGATAAGCTTTCTGTCGTAAAGATTCAGTGACAAGTTTACAGACTTTTAAATTTTGATTTCTGTGAAAAGAACATGTGAACCTCTCGCCTATCTGTCCTCACAGATCTGGCACATCCCTTTCAGTTTAACTATCACACTGGGTTCATTCCTTCATAGTATCTTCCTCATCTATCCAGGTTCTATGCTTTCATCTCCACGCTACTTCTTCCCCCTACATCTAGGCCCTTGCCATAATAATCTCTACCTTGAAGTAACTGCATCCACAGTTGACAACATGTTCAGCATTTTTCTCTAGGAGGTAAAACCCTTACACTATGCATTTTCCCTCTTATCTCCATTTACTGTCACTTAAGAGTGTTTATCATGCACTGTTGCTTTCAAGGGTATTTGGAGACCCATTTTGACTATGCTGGCAAAGATATATGAAGTCACGCTTTCCAGGTATGCTGAATGGCTTTTTGTTTAAAAGCCAGAATGATATTTCTATGAACCCTAGACAATTAGAAACATTTTTCCAAAACGCAGCCCTCACACAACTATGTAACTAAGTTAAAAAAAAATCCACAGAATTCAGTGGGGAATTATCTTTGGAGGCTGCACTGATAGTATAAAATATATTTCAATCATTTCAGCCTAACAATGGCATAACTTGTGGGCTGAAATTCAATTAATTCGCAAATAAGTTAACTTAATGAAGAAATGAACATATTTTTCTTAAGAACAGCAAACGTCTCTTTATTTCACTGCACATTACTAATTAGCATGTGACATCACCCAGCTGACTCTACAGTATATGGGCTCAAAAGAGTTAGGCCTGATGGGAAGATCACCAAGCAATACTAGTCTGGGAAGCTGAAAAAAAACCTGAGCAAAATAATGGCAAGAGATTTCTGCACTGTTGCCAAGAAAGCTACATGGATATGTTCATTTAAGTCAAGCTTGGTTTGAAGGTGCCTTTATCTACTTTCAACATATTATTAACTAACTTCCCAGGAAGATAATTTTTTTTAAAAAAAATCAGCATTTTTTTGCCTCTATAGCTTAGTCTAGGGCAGTGATACCAAGGCAAACTTAAACTGTACTGCTAAAAGAAAACCATGCCTACTAGGAAAAATTGCTGCAGCCAATTTTATACAGTAAAGGTGCCACTCGTTTATAGCTGACAATTTATCATAATATGTGCTAAATTATATTGTACTACTGAATAGCAACGATCATATATTTAATATTTAGGATTTGCTACTACAAAGTACAATAATAGCCATAAATATATTTAGCTTTAAAGGTCATTAATGATGATGGCTATATAAACACAATTTTCTTTGCCATTTCCCCCCACTCCTCTGAGCTCAGTTGACTGCCCAGTTCACAAAACTGAAACGAAAAGGTGAAAGGAACTGAATGCCATTTTCTTGCTCAGTTTCTCTTTCTAGATCAGCAATCCAGTTCGATTAAAAATATAGCATGGTTGGATTTTGAGAATCCCTAAATCTGCACCTCAACAGCTTAGTTGACTTGCAATGTATTTTCCAAAATTCCAGACTACATGTCTTCATCTTTTGCACAAAACCTAATTTTTTGCAATATAACTTTCAGTTGTTAGCAAAGTTGCAAAATGACTTTAAACAACTGTGCCCTCCTCCTTCTGTAATGCTGAATTAATGAAATCCTGCAAAGCAGCAACCTACCGACACATTACTGTACTGCAAACCGTTGATGTGCAGTGTTCACACACGTTCTTTATTTTTCCTGCTGTGTGTGTCAAATTCAGCTATATTATTAAACCCATGCTTTTACTGCTGATTAGCAGATACATCAATATTACATTGACGTTTGAAAAGTCAATAGAGTTTGAAATGTAAATTTCAGCATTTTGAATTATCAACTTCAGTGAAGCCTCACTTATTCTGCCTTTCTATTCCACAAACACTGATAGGGTATATTAAAGTTTATATTCAAATAACCCATTATTTTTCAATGTGTTTTTCTAACGAAACGTTTTTTGTGCTTAACAACGCTTCTCTGTTAACAAGTCAAATTATACAAGAACAGTTCATTGAGCACGTGCGCGAGAGCAAAAATCTGGAGCGAAGCTGAGACACCGTCCATTAATACGAAACAGCGAAAAGAATAAAACCTCTAACTATCAGAGAGGTCTGGATGCAAACACCGGGATAGCGCCTGCCATTTGCAAAAGAATCACATCCATAGCACCCCAGCAGGGAAAGGCTGCCAATCTTCCGCGGCCATTTTGTCCCCGCGGCGGCGCGTTCCTGCGGGTCACCAGCCCAAGATGGCGCCGGGAGAGGGGCTCACCATAGAGCTCCACGTCAGAGCGCGCCCTCTCTACAGGAAACGGTGGGCCATTTTCTCGCGCCAAATCAACACGACACAGGCTAAGACGGGAGGGGACTCTAGGCCGGAGCAACAGCCGTTTCCCCATTCAAGGTTTTTCTCTCCTAGTTCCACGCCAGTCCCAGAGAAAAGGGAAGAGAAGTTAAGGTGCTTTTTCTTTAAAAGAAAAAAAAAGCCGAAAATTCGTGTTTTCTCTTCAACCAAACAGGCAGCTTAAGCCGCGCTCGCAAGCACTGCATATTACCCGCTCGCCGTAGTTCTGCTCCCCGCTGTCGCTCATTCTCCCGCTTCGGAGCCCTGGACGTCGACCGCTGTTTCTAACGCCAAACCGTCTCTTCGCTAGTCTTCTCCGCAGAGGAAGTGACGAAGTTCCCAAAGCCCCGCCCTTAAGCTCGAGCGCCCACCGCCTCGCTCTTCCTTTCTCTACGGCTCGAGCGTTTCCCTTCCTTTGTGGGGGCGGGGGGGGTCGTACTCGTCTTGGTGCTGCGAATCCGTTTCGTGCGAGGATTCTTTTTAAAACGAATCTGTATACCAACCATTTATCGTTATATTCGGGTTAGAAATAGCTCCTTGTGCAGCCCATCTGAATACTTTGGTGTTAAACATGAGAATTATCCTCTGTGGCAGGTAATCCTTCCAGTAGTGCAAAAGGTTGGAGAAAAGACGAACAACGACGACCGGAACCCCAGAAGCTTGGCAGGCTCTTCCCATCCTCCTCTTTCACAGGCTATTATCTCCAACTGTCCAATGGGAAGAATCACAGAATTTGTTTTTAGTATTTGTTTTTATTGATATATTTGATAGGATATATTTATTTGATCCATACCTGCTGCAGTGGAAGAGATTTCAGTGATTCACAGTACATTTATAAACAATATAATAAAATGTCCACTGTGTAATAAAATCACAATACAAGTAACAACAAATCATCCATAATACACAGATAAGACAAAATGAAGATAAACAGCTAGCACTTAACACACAAGCACTTACAGAACCAATAAAATAAATGGCATGAGTACATACCGTAAGTATTTTCTAGATTTTTTTATTTTATTTGTTCAATCGTGTTCAGTTCTCGGAGACTGCCTGGACAAGTCCTTGCAGTTTCCTTGGCAAGGTTTTTCAGAACTGGTTTGCCATAGTCTCATTCCTAGGGCTGAGAGAAAGTGACTGGCCCAGGTCACACAGCTGCCTTTGTGCCTAAAGGTGGGACTAGAACTCACGTTCCCCCAGTTTCTAGCCTGATGCCTTAACCTCTACACCAAACTGGCTCTCATATTCTCTAGAACATAGCTTTCCAAACTGTGTGCCGAACATAGCTTTCCAAACTGTGTGCCGTGACACTTCAGTAGTGTGTCGCAACACCCAGTTTAGTGTGTCGCGAAGTGGCGCAGGGGCACGTGTGGCGGTGTGCACGGCGGCAGCGCCGCGCCATCAGCACTTCCGCGTTTTAGCGAGGCTGCTGCTGCTGCTGCCATGCACAACGCCGCCACACCCCCCACAGCGTCGCCGTGAGTGTGTGCGCACCCCCCCGCATGCGCCCTCCCGCCGCCGCTGCTGCCGCCGCCGTTGGTGTGTCGCCAACGGCAGCAGTTTGGAAAGCACTGCTCTAGAATAATGCTGTTTTTAATATTTTGCGGAAAGCCAACAATGTGGAAGCTGATCAAATTTCTAGACAGAAGCTATACCAGAGCACAGGTGCAAAAACAGAAAATTAGTAACCACTGTATATCCCTCCATCACTGCAGACGTGGGGGACCACTAGCAGGTTTTCCCATGATACACAAATCGCAGTCTCTAACCAGTTTGAATTTGTGTATCATGGGAAAACCTGCTAGTGGTCCCCCAAAACCCCCATTATCTTTGATATCTTGTAAGAATTTATATTTTATCCTTGGTTTTTTCCTCTGCCAGATAAACTTGGCCAAATCTCGCTGCCAATTTTGAAACGTTTTATCCGTTATCACAATTGGTATTGATTGGAATAGGAAAATAATTTTTGGAAGAATATTCATTTTTATTGTCGATATTCTACCCAAAAAAGATAGGGGGGGGACCACTAGCAGGTTTTCCCATGATATACAAATTCAAACTGGTTAGAGAAATCAGTCTTAGAAATGCTTTGGTGCCATGCATGTAGGGCTTTAAGAGCTAAAAAGCACTTTATGCTAAAAGAGCCATTTTGGTGTAGTGGTTAAGGTGCCCAGTGTTAAGAAACCAGGAGACTGCGAATTCTAGGCCTCCAGGGTGACTTTGGGCTAGTCACTCTCTCTCAGCTCAACCCACCTCACAGGGTCGTTGTGGGGAAAATAGGAGGCAGGAATATTAGGTATGTTTGCCACCCTGAGTTGACCAAATTCGTTTGTTTGTTTGTTTATTGATATTTCTTCCTAGCGTTTTTCCCACAGGTGCAGGGTCCGCTTTTTTGGTTGATCCATTGGTTGCGACAGGAATGGATCGACGGGCTTGTCGCCAGAGCCTGATGTAGGCTGAAGGTGGGATAAAAATCTAATAATTCCTGTGCAGCAGCACAGGAAGTCAGTGCAGGTTCCAGAGAAACAGGTGTTGCATGTTCTTACTGACCTCTACCAGCCAACAAATGGATGCTGCCTTTTGGACTAGATATTCAAAGAATTCACACTTTGAGTAAGTTGGAGAAGTAAATAATTTCTTCATGCCTTTATCCAGAATTATATTACTATGAATTAGTGAAATTAATATTTACAACTTAATATCAAGGCAATCTTCCCCCAAAGTCATAAAAGGGAAAAACCTTTCAAAATAAAAATCCCTTTACCAAGGTTGCCTTGAATCTAGTCAGTGACACTTATTTCTTGGGCCAGTCCCTCTCTCTCAGCCCTACTCACCTCACAGGGTTGTTGTTGTGGGGAAAATAGGAGGAGGAAGGAGTATCAGGTATGTTCGCTGCCTTGAGTTATTTATAAAAATAATAAAGACGGGATAAAAATTAAATTAATAATAATAATAATAATAATAATAATAATAATAATACTGTATAGGTATAGGATTACACTGAGAAAGACTATGAACAGAAAATGCTTAAAAAATCAGGAATGTAGCATAGTTTGAGTTATTTATTAACAATTTAGACATCACATTGGGCCTGTCCTCCATCCCATTAACTGTGGAACAAATATACCATACTAACAGCAGAAGCCTTTATGCTGTTGCCACCATCTCATCCATAAATTTCTGCAAGGCAGCATACTATACGTTAGTCTTTATTCCAGTTAGGGAAAGTAGTATTTTCCCTCTTCTTCTGACTCAAATTTTCTAAATGAAAAATTTATACTTCCTCAATATCGGTGTTGAGCTGGGATATGCCCAGCTCCTACTGACCACTTTCAACTGGTGTGGACACAGTTCCTCTCCTCTGTTCCTTGGATACTATTTTCTAATGCATTCTGCTTTTGGCAGCAGGAGGGTCTGGCCCCTTCACAGCAGGCTGTCAGTGTCTCTACCCCGAGAGAGCTGATCAATGGGATTGAAGAACTGCTGGGAAAAGAGCCATCTCTCCCCTCTTCTGCTACCTGTTCAAGACCAAGGTCTGAGACCTTGGATCTGGGATGGTGGATTTTTAGCTGCAAGTTCTCTGAACCTATGCAGATGATCCTTGAGATCAGTGAAGTGGGAAAAAAAGAGCCTGATCCCCTCTTGTGGATCTACTGTTAGGTTTGGTGGGAGTGGAAACAGAAGTGAGGATAGAAGCAGCTTTTTGTGTATATGTGTATGTATATATAAATACATATGTATATATGAACATATGTACATATGTGTATGTAAATATACACACATATGTTTATAGACATATGGAAATAATTTATTTGGACAGCAGAGGGCAATGTTTGTCATTTTTTTTCTTAATCTTATAAAGCTTTTGTTTATCTCTTTGTTGTTGTTCTGATGTAGATCCTCTTGTAGGTTCTTTTGATATAGAAATGGAAAGGATCATTTAGGCAATTGAGTCCAATGCTCTGTTTTGTATAGGAAGCTATAGTAAAGTATGCATGACAGATGGCTACCTGTCCTCTGCTAAAACACATGAATGGAATGGGGACCCATTATTTCTTTGGATGATTGGTCCCACTTTCAAACTACTCTTGCTGTTAGATTTTACTTGAATGCTAAGAAAAAAAAGAATTCTATCTTCCTGTAATTAAAATCATTATTCTATGTTGTGCCCTCTGAGACAATAAAGAACACATGTTGATTGCTTTCTGTATGACTTTCTGTCAGGTACTTGACCTGCACAATATGTGTACTATTAGAACTATTTGAGGATTGGGTGAGACAAAGATATGTGGCAATATACAATACTAGGCATAATTAGCATCATGCATCTCAGGTGTAAAAATGCATACCTGAAATACACATTTTTAATCACTTTTCTGATAAAATTCCTGGTACTTTTCAGTGATTCAATTCAGTAATTGATAGCGACCAACCATAATTTGCTTCTAATGACATGTACATTTTCCAGTTGGTCAGTTTGCCTGACATTTGGATAGGTTCACACTTTGTGCTAAATCAAAATGGGGTTTGTTCACTGTTGTGTTGTGTAGATGTATTGTATCTGGGTTGCAAAAATCCAGACATTCATTATATGGCAACAAAGAGTTACAGAACCTCTAACCGCTTCCATTAGTGTCATCCAGATTTCTGCAGCCCAGATATAGTATGCCTACTGTTGTGCAAACTCAACCATTATGATTTATAAACCATGGTTTATAAGCAACTATGCTATGTGAATCCTATCAATAGTATTTATTAAATACAGCATCCGTTAATAAACCATGGTTTAGTCTGATGTGTGACATTTCTTAATCTTCCAGAAGTAGGGTTGTCAGGTAGTAAAGTAAGTTAATTGGAGAATGTGATCTTCAACCAATTCATTACATAAAGAAGCAGAGTATTCCCCTGCATGTTAACTTAGAAATAAGTCCCAATTTGGTTAGAGCTACTGCTTTAAATAATGGTATAATTGTATGTACAAGTTTCCAAAGAAATAGCCATGTTAGTCTTTTGCACAAAAATACAAATAGAAACGACCCCACCCCTTAATTTTGTGGTACTTAAAGACTGATTGATTTTATTACCATGTAGACTTTTATGAATCATATCAATTTCTTCAAATTAATGGAGTAATTTTATAACTGCACATATTAGTAAATGGGAAGCTTTTTGAGATACTGAAGGTTGTGCCAGATAACACATGGTAATAAACTAAAATCACTCTGATAGAATGAAAGACAATCTTTAATATTTTATTTTTATGCTGTGGCGCTAATGTATCAGAACAAAAATTGCATTAAAAACAAGCAATCTGCTCTTAACTTACAGCTCCATTAATTCCTTTCAATGTTTTATAGCTTAAAGCTATGTTCCCCAACATACTGTCCTCTAGATAAATTGACCTGGGATACACATTACACTAGATTTCAAACCATGATATTTTGAATAAGCCCATAGTAGCCTGCTTCACTCATAACACTAAATTATAATAGCTGAGTTTATATATTTGGATAAGTCAAAAGTATGTTTTTTCTTTACTGATCAGACAGAATGTTAACTGATTGTTACCTGTGAACCAAACTACTGGTTTGGGGAAGGGTAGCATAAATCTAACATAATTAGATAGATTCTTCTCCTTGACATATAGCTTTTCCTGAACAGGGATCCTTTTTTTTAAATATATACAGAGTACAGTTTGAAATTTGATACAGCACCAGCTGGCTGAAGTTCTCTGGCCTCAAATGATAAATGTTACCAAATGTTTTAGTCTCTAAGAAGCTGATCATGATTTATATGCTTGATATACAAGCAAGAGTGGAACTGAGAAGTTCCTCCTTGAAAGATCTCGCTGTTTTCCATGTGCATGTACTTCCTCTGTAACCACTAAATATGATTCAGAATTGGACCAATCAGTAATCTTCTAAGTTTAAATTTACTCATATGGAAGTTCCAATACATTTCTGACAAATGGGTAAACCTGTCCTTTTTTAAAGAAATTCAGGACTGCATAGACCCATTGTTAATTTATCTTCACAATAACTTTGTAAGCTACATTAGGAGTAAGTGTTCAGACCAAAGCCATATAGTGAAGTTCATGGCTGAACGAAGATTTCAGTCTAGCTCTCTTAATTTAAGTCTAACACTCTAGTCTGGCTGGGTTCATATGTTGCCCTTGGTCATGGTTTGTTTAAGCATTGTTCGTTGAATAATCTGCAATTGGCAGGGTCCACACATTGTACCAAGCCATAAATTATGGCTTATAAATCACAGTGGTTAGGCTCATACAATGTGCTAAGCCAGTAGCAAAATACAAAATTATGGTTTGTGTCATGTATGAACAATCCTTGTTATTAATATATATTGAAATTGTACTGGTCACTTGTAAAGCCATTTAACTCTCTCTGTGTCAGAATTATCCTGTGAATCCCTCAACCTGCAATGTGATCTGCTGAAATTTAGTTGCTTTGTTGGTTTTACTGATGGCATTTAGTACTGTGTTTTTAATTATCTTTTTAACTGAACTGCGTATTCTGACAAGACAATCTGTTTATGTACTTTTTTGTTAGCTGTCTTGAGTGTTCTTTTCAGGTATGAAAGATCTAATAAGAAAATAAATAGGCAACGGAATTACTAAGAAACACTGAATGTAAACAACATTTCGGGACTTGTAGTGACATGTTTGAATGAGTCTGCTGTGATCACCCTTCCTTTATTGATGGAAAGGCTTTAGCCGTTCACTCATTCAGTTACATACTACACCAAGACAGAAGAATATGAAATATGAAATATTTTCTTGTGAAGAATATGTGGGAAAATCAACAAGCATAAACCTAGTGTAATCTCATGAACAACATGAGCCCCTGGGCATGGTCCCCAGAATTTAATGAAAGCGCCTGCAGCCTGCCAAGCAATGGAATCACACATTAAATTCAGTCTTAGTTAAAAGAAAAGCTTCAAAGGCAAAACACTATTTATTTTATAATTGATATTTAGGATTAGCTGTATAAAACTCCTGGGGATTTAGTTCCTTTACCTACAAATAAGTATGCTGGATAGATGCCAAGCACATTTAAAATGTACTAGAAAGTGCCTAAGAATGCTGGCTTATACATAGATATTAAGATACACATGCACACATATAAACACATACATCTAATAGTCTGATTTAAGAGGTACAGTAAAAACTTAGTATCTGTGAATCTTCCTGTTTATTCTTAATTAAGTATTTTAATTAACATTTTTGGACTTCCAGGGAAGAAATGGCAGACTAAAGATGGCTCCATGAAAAGCGGAGCTGATAACCGCAGCGGAATGAAGAGATAACTAGTAGACCGGCTCTTTGATAAGTCCTCTCTGGACAAGGAGAAGACTTGAGATCACCCACAAGAGCTCCAGACAGCTTCTCCTCACGAGAAGACCGCAAGACAGTCTATGGCAGGTTTAGAGCTCTGGGAGATGAAGGAATAGCCATCTTGCTCAAACCATCATTGGTGCCTTTGAAAGTACACTGGATTCACATATTTCCTTTTCTAATCGCTTTCGGAAACTGCTTGTTAACTGCTTTTCAGCTATTAGGAACCTTTGGATCAACAGGTTTTACAGCACTGGGTGAGCTTCCTTCAATCCTTAGTGAAAGAAGTTTTAACTACAAGTTTAAGAACCTAAAAAAATTGGGGGGGGGGAATAAACAGCAATAGGGTGATTAAAACTTGGATTTTAGAAAGTTACAAATTGACTAAGTGTCCAAATAAAATTTGAAATAAGATTTTTGAATTAATTATAAAGAATCCTTCCTATGGGAAAATGCTTCTGTTTTGAATTCTTTTTTTTTAAAAAGATAAGACTTTAAAAATTGGACACTAGAGGAAACTAAATATTATAATTAAAGGAAAAGAACACTCAAACTCAACAATTACAGAATGAAGCAAAATATTTTAACATTGGACATATTGAAGGATATTTTTGAACAATGGACCCAGCAGTTAATTTTTATTGTGTTGCCTCTATACATAGTGTTTAAAAGATGTTATGGAAGAGGAACAAATTTTACCTGACAAGATCAAGACTGATTTGAAAGTGGACTTAAAAATGACAAGCTACAAGAATGACATGGAAAAAGATGTTACACTGGACATCCAAAAGAAACCGGCTGATGTCTTAATAATTAAAAGGGGTATACAAATAACAAACCAAGAGAGTGACCTGGATAATTTTCTTATATTGGATTTATACAAGAGGCTTGTTAAGTTTGGAAGAATTTTGTGAGAAGGGACAAAGAAAAATGAAAAGAAATCAAGTTCTACAACATTATTTGATGGGACTAAAGATCAAGATTGTTAGCAGTAAAAGGAAGGAATATAAAGTTGGCTTATTTGATCAAGGTTAAAATAGATATGTTATCTCTGGTAACCCTTAATGGACTTTTGCTGATGTCAAGACTGAAATGACGAGGCTTTATGGATTTGTTTATAGATAAGAGATGGGATATGGGAAGAAGAGATCATTTGTTGTATTTTAAGAGAGGTGATAAGTTACTAAAATTGTTTATACTTGTGATGAAGGGGGAAATCACTTCTCTATATATTTTTCTTTTCTATTTCTCTATTTTCTTTTTTCTTTCTTTTCTGCACCTTCTATTTTTTCTTTTTAATCTTTTATTTTTTTTAGTTTGTATTAGTTTTTATTGATGTAATTGTAATCTTTAATAAAATTACTATTAAAAACATTTTTAACTTCAGGAGAGAATTATTCAACATAATCTTACCATGCCATTTACCTCAGCAGTAAAGGACTTACAGTTCATCTAAGTTACTTTTAATTCAGAAGCAACTCATATTCAAGAGAACATCTTAATTAACCCAAACAAGGCATCCCTTCATATTGGAAAATTTCCTTTGCTTTCAGGAAGGTAAGGAACAAGATCTCAGTCTCAACAGCCAAACATCAGAACACCTGGTAAGGATTAGCATCCTACACCTTATGCAGAGATTAGAATTGTTTTTGTTGACTGATTGAGCAGCCAAGTTATGTAAAATATGGACTTTTCCATTTCTCCCAATTTCTTAAGGACATAGTTGGCTCTACTTTTGTTGACAAAATGACAAATAGTTTTGATAAATGGTTTTAATTATCATGTTGCCAAACACCGAACTTTAAATTGTTTGTATTGCTTTGTTTTGTTGTCTGTAGTTGTATTTTATATTGTTTTACTAAAAGTTCTTCTATGCGTTACTGAGGGTTCCATTGAGAAGAAAAGCAGTCCACAAGTACTGTGAATAATAATAACAAAATTTGTGAAAGGTTTTTTGTTCTCCAGAACTCTTCATCAGGGAAATATTACAAAATGTGAAGGATGGGAAAGAAGTAAAGAAGTTCCAGAATTAGATTAGTTATTTTAATGAGGTCTGAAAACAATGAGGAGCCTGCTCGTATATGGCTACCAGATCTGGGCTGCAAAAATACAGTCACTGGATGGCAGGAATGAACCACATAAAACCCTCTGCCATCTACTGATCATCTATATTGGTGCAGCCTAATTCAAAAATACAATACATATATTCCCAAGATGGATGCCCATAATCAATCATAAAGACTCACACATGGAGAATAAATTCACTATTAATGTATAGCAGGGTTAGGCAACTCATACGTGTTTGGGTTGTGGTGCGTGGTGGCTCAGCGGGTAAGACGCCAGGCTTGTCGATCGGAAGATTGCAAGTTCGGAGGTTCGAATCCCTAGCCCTGCGTGCGGAGTGAGCTCCCGCACTAGCTCCAGCTCTTGCCAACCTAGCAATTCGAAAGCATGCAAATGCAAGTAGATTAATAGGTACCACTTCGGTGGGTAGGTAACAGCGTTCCGCGTGTGTCATGCGGCCACATGACCGTGGAAGCATCTTTGGACAACGCTGGCTCTTTGGCTAACAAACGGAGATGAGCACCGGCCCCTAGAGTCGGACACGACTGCACAAATGTGCGGGGGGTACCTTTACCTTTACCTTTACGTGTTTGGGTCTATAATTCTCATAAGGACAGTCAGCATACGTAATGGCCAGATACTGAGGGTTATAATCCCAAACATATGGAGGGCTCCAGATTGTCTACCTCAGGAAATTGAATCATTTCATAGAATTTTCATTGAAATAATTTTTGCAATATAACAGAATGGAAACAAGGAAGCTTACTGCAAATGTCAGATTACATTTGCAGATTACATCTGCTACAGCCGTGTGACAAAACCAATGTCTTCTGGTAACATTCCTGCAAACAATTGAGAATAATATAAAAGATCTCTAAAGAAAGGAACACTTGCTAAATGCATCGGAATCTGCACAACTGAAATCACAACTAAAATTTGTCCATCAAAATGAATTCAGAGAAAAAAGTTCCCTACAATCATACATTTGGAAGGAATCTGAGATCAACTGGTCCCAAGGGCTGCTCTACATATAGTGCATTATAGTAATCCAAATGGGAAGTCACTAAGGTATGACTCACCATGAGCAAGGCCTCTTGGGCCAGGAATGGACATAGTTGGGGCATGAGAGAAACCTGTGCAAAGGTCCTACTAGTCACAGCTGCTATCTGCTCTTCAAGCAGGAGTTGTGAGTCCAGGAGGACACCAAATTTTGCACCAACTCTAACTGGGGAACCTTTTAATAAATATCACTAATCAGAGGTCTAAGAGGCTTGTTCTTGTTGGAGATCCTGGCAAATCCAGCATGCCGCATCAGCATATGGATGGCTGCTCTAGGATACAAGCTCTCCATGCTTTTGAGGAAGCTGTTTGTGGCCTCTCCCACTTCCTCTTTCTCTCTCTCCTCCTTGGACCAGGAGCAAACACATGGCTGTGTGCTGCTCCATTCTAGGCCATGGATGGGCCTAGGAGATTTCCCCCCTTTCTACATGTATCTCTTGCAGCAAGCAGGGCAAGAGGTATTAAGTTTAGGGAAACGAAGAAATGGAACATCATTTATCTACTGAAAATGCTGTACCTGCAATGAATAAACGTAAGGACTCTTTTGTACTTACTTTTCATACCTGCCATGTCTAAGCGTGCATTTCTTTATGCTTGGGTGGGCTAAGGGTGTAAGATTAACCTGGATCTCTCTAATATGCTCATGGGCTCTGTTTTTAAACAATATTCTTTTTCTGTACATGAGTTTAGCAGCTCTGCTCCATTTTAGTAGTTCTAACAGACTGCTGAATAGGCTTCAGTTCTTTGGATTAACTGTCTCTAGTCCAAATTGCTAGGAGGAAAGTCTGACAAGAGACAACTTTGAGATATGGTTTGGAGATAGTTATTAAGAATACCCTGGACTGCAAAAAGAATAACATGTGGACCAGGAAAGGATGACTGGCCCCTTAAGGTGATGATTTATTTATTTATTTAATTTTTATCCCGCCTTTATTATTTTTATAAATAACTCAAGGCAGCGAACATACCTAATACTCCTTCCTCCTCCTCCTTTTCCCCACAACAACCACCCTGTGAGGTGAGTTGGGCTGAGAGAGAGTGACTGGCCCAAGGTCACCCAGCCAGCTTTCATGCCTAAGACGGGACTAGAACTCACAGACTCCTGGTTTCTAGCCTGTTGCCTTAAGCACATGTGATGCAAGCAGACTGTGGGCTAATAAAAATAATGTTGGCAGGTATAAAGGCTAATTTATTTGTGGAGTCCTTGGTGCTCTCTGAGCCTTGTTGTTTTCTTGCAGACGTTTCATTGCCAGGCTAGGCAACATCTTCAGTGCAAAAAGGGAGTGGGACTTGCTTTCTGTTTATATACCATGGCTTCTCCTGTTTGTGTTGGTGGGGATGTTGTTCTCCCCTTAGGAGTTCCTTGATTGATTGATTTATTAAATTTATACACCGCCCATCTCACTATAAAAGTGACTCTGGGCAGCTTACAAATAAAAGCTATAAAACCATTATAAAAATAGAAAAAGCACAAAAATAGAAGAAGATAAAAGAGGGAAACTAAAAGGTGGAGAGAGCGTCCTTAAGCCACCAACCACCCCCAGGGCTGCCTATCACTCTTGGATCCCCAAACTAGTTGGCAGAGCCAGGTCTTGAAGCTCTTCCTGAAGGCCAGAAGAGTGGGGGCCAACCTCACCTCAGGGTGAAAGATGTTCCACAGGGTGGGGGCAATGACAGAAAAGGCTCTCCCCCTTGACCCCACCAGTCAGAATTCTTTAGCTGATGGGGTCCATAACATGCCCTTCCTGCCGGACTGGGTGGGACGGGTCGATGTAATTTGCAGGCTGATAAGGATTTAGGATAAAAAAAATGTAAATAGACACCTGCAGACTCACCCATTAGCAGTAAAAAAGAGCCACCTCCTCACCAGTTTGTTTGTTTATTTATTTATTTAATTTATCCCCACCCATCTCCCCGAATAGGGGACTCTGGGCGGTTAGTAGGCAGTTCACAGTAGGCTGGTAGAAAGAAATTGTGAAGGCTCTACACTCGTTTTAAGAGATAAATGAGTATGAATGGGCAACAGTTTACTTGCTGAAACTGTTGTAATCCTATCCTTTTCATTTTAATAAATCTTGTTAAGCTCTATGATTCATTCACAGAAAAGGATTACTCCAGATTTGAGACAACTGTCTAAGAACCTGATAGCAGGCTGAGGAAAGTAGAAGATAATGGCAGATGGAATGGATCAAAGAGATTACTGGAATGTCCTGGGAAAAGCTGAAGTTATTTCTTAAGAAAGGTAAAGATGGTGGGCAGAGTTTTCAGAACTTAAACTCAAATTACTGCTTAACATCTGTTTTATAATTTTTTATTCAGAGGAGCACTTTGGGAAATATCCTGGCAGTATAATTTATCCTTTCTGAAACACATCTCCTGTAACTATATTCCACATTAAGGAAAATTAATTGCCATGGTAACTCAGCGTTCACAAGTAACTGCTTTTCAACAAATGCATGCAAAGAAAACAAACATTCACATTTTCCCACTTTATCAAACAGAACAGTGCTGCAATTTCACTGTTTCAGAAGCAAAACAGGTCTAAAGCAATTTCATAAAGTTCTGTCTTAGTGGAGGCCACCTCAGAAAAGTATCTTCTAGATGTTTTGTATTACAACTGTCATGAAACTGGGGCAGGACAGTTACCACCACAGGCACCATGTCAGGGATGCTATACTAGGCTGTCAGTCTCCAAACTAATTAGTAACAGTTAGGTACCAGTAGTGCCAGAATGACAGCATTTGTTTTTATATAATTCTTGAGATCCATGGGTTATAGAGATTCTCAAGGCAATATATGCATTATGCTATTGGCAGAAAAACCTCTAGTAATTCCTATTCTGTTGACTTCCTTGCATTTTTCATTTGAGCTGCATCACAGAACCCCTTATCCCAGCAAGCCCCAATAAACATGTCAGATAATATTAAGAAATCACAAATAAATGAGGCTTGACTCATTCCCAAGCTGTCACTGGAACACATGACAATATATTTAGAAATGCACAGTTCATACTTGAACTTCAACAACAGGTGAATTACATTCTTGAATTCTTTGAAGCTAGGAATGTTGATGATTTGAAAGAGTAAAGACTGATTCATATGCCTGATTTTCTTCCCTTTCAGGTATTTATTATTCTTTATATGTGGAAAAATCAATATGAGTGTTAGCATTTTGCAAAAACTGTCCACTGCTTTTCCATGTTGTCAATTCAAAGAGGAAATTCCAAAGCCAGTTTGGTGTAGTGGTTAAGGCACCAGACTAGAAACCAGGAGACTGTGAGTTCTAGTCCTGCCTTAGGCATGAAAGCCGGCTGGGTGACCTTGGGCCAGTCACTCTCTCTCAGCCCAACTCACCTCACAGGGTTGTTGTGGGGAAAAGAGGAGGAAAGAGTATTAGGTATGTTCGCCGCCTTGAGTTATTTATAAAAATAATAAAGGCGGGATAAAAATTCTAAAAAAAAATAGATAGGAAGTACCAGCTTCCAGTCTGTAGGTAAAGGGATTAATTCTCTCTCTTTTTAAAGTTTCAGGATAAAGGTCCTAATATTCACATATTTAAATATCTCTCCATAAGGAAGGCTGAGCACCGAAGAATTGATGCTTTCGAACTGTGGTGCTGGAGAAGACTCTTAAAGAGTCCCTTGGACTGCAAGGAGGTCAAATCAGTCAATCCTAAAGGAAATCAACCCTGACTGCTCATTGGAAGGACAGATAGTGAAGCTGAAGCTCAAATACTTTGGCCACCTAATGCAAAGAGAGGATTCACTGGAAAAGACCCTGATGCTGGGAAAGACTGAAGGCAAAAGGAGAAGGGGACGGCAGAGGATGAGATGGTTAGATAGCATCACCGATGTAACAAACATGAATTTGAGTAAACTCCGGGAGACAGTGGAGGACAGGAAGGCCTGGCGTGCTATGGTCCATGAGGTCACGAAGAGTCGGACACAACTAAACGACTGAACAACAACAAAAATATCTCTCTGTACTAAAAGACTTATGCTTCTTAGGCCAGCATTTATTTCTCTTTCAAAGGGGATCTCAAACATCTTTCTGTCAGAGGTAAACCACTGATCTATTCAGGCCTATTTCAGTTGTCTAACATTTCTTCAGTATCACCATAATAAATTGCATTGTTTCTCTACTTTCTATGCTGGCTGCCATGTTAGCTTAGCAACTTTTCAACAGAAATGGGGAACAATTACCAAATAAGGTTTCAGGGGGCAATACGCCATCATCTTTTTGCTGCACATAGCTGATTAGAAAAGAATGAAGGAAACAAATGTTAATCCTTATTAATCCTTATTGCTTCAGTCTTTACCTGCTTGGTTAGAAAAGGCAGATGAGAAGGTAAGATCCACAAAGGGGGAGAGCAACAGAGCCAGGAGGTTCCTAGAGTTAGCAATGGGTTGTTTCAGTGTGGACCTTTGAAAGAACCTAACATGTCACCTTCTCTTACTTTTTGGAATTTGCTAGATAAATTGGCTTTGATTTCCAAATTCAGGATACAGTTGGCCTTGACCTGCTTTTAGAACCTCATTTATGACTATTATGAAGAGTCAATAGTAAGATCCTTCCCTAGAGACTGAATGCAACCACAAGCAGATTTGTGAAGTTACAAGCCTATTTAAACTTAGCCCAATAAATTTATAGTTGAGTTTAAAAAAAGGTTAACATTCTTATTTTAAAGCAATGAAAAGCAGTCAGATACTGAAAAGCAGCATCTGCAGCCCTCCTACTGACACAGCAACATCTGTTAAATATTTACTCTTGAACACAATACTTTTGCACTGCTTATTGATTAGCTACTAGCAAAGAGTCTCAGAAAGAAATGGAGAGGATGTTAACAGGACTAGGTACAAAAGGAATAGCATAATTTTAGATCACTTGCAGTTAATGTATCATTTCCCTAACTGCCAACCCATCTAGATCCAACTGCAGCACACGTAATTTTGCCCAGCTGCATTACAGCCATCAGTCTGCACAACAGCCTAACTTTACACAAATCATACTGGGTGACCCTGGGCTGGATGTGATTACTATGCCATATTTTATCTCTGAATTGTCACAAAGATAAATGGTCTGGGGGACAGTACCATTATATTCTCAGATTTTGGAGCAAGAATAAAATAATTACAATTTCAAAAATATATTCTGATCATAACATATTTTGGCATGCATGGAAAGGAATCTGTAAAATAAGATAGGAGATGCTGAGGGTTAGTGATGAATGAGATGCGATGCGATAAGAGTGTTCTGGGAGGACTGCAAAGTTCTGTGGCTGTGATATTGACTGTCCTTGGGAGTCACTTAAGTCAGCAAGTTGCACAATTATGAGGGAAAAATGACTTGCTGGCTTGACAAACTAGTGCAAGTAAAAATGGTCAAGAAGCCCAAATACAAAGATAGCAAGACTCTGAAGGGCTCAAGGAGCAGATCAGCCCATCTTTACATGCCAGTGCTTGAAACAAAGGAAGAGAAACAATGCTAGCAGTGCCTGAACAGAAAGCAAAAATCCTTTATTGTACACAGTACAGAACGTAATGCAGCTTTGCAGGAGATATATAAGCCCTGCTCAGGCAATAATCATTTCACATCAATCCTCAGATTAACCCTTTTTGTACTATGTACTCCCAAACCAAATTAAAGAAATTGACAAACAAAAATAACACAGTTAATCCCACTGGTTTGGTTCAGCCCTGGGGCAGGATGGGGATGGCAGCAGTTTGCTGCTGCCACCCTGTGCTTTGTGACAGGCCACCTGATACATTCCGGGGAGAGTTGCTGAGTCGTTTATAAAGAGTTTAAAAAAAAAAGGGGAAGCTACTCAAAATTCCCCCAAGTTATCAAAGCAGAAAAAAGAATCCTATACAGCATTTACAATGAAACACGGAGCCCAGATGCATATTTAGGCCAAGCACATTACTGGTGCATGCCAGCAAGGCTCACAGGAAAGAGCAGAGGGGGATTTCTGAAGGAGCAAGAGATATTTTATAAATATACACATACATGTATGTATGTATGTATGTATACACACATACACTGAGTAACTTGGACTTTCTCCCCATTCTCTGAATTTTTACAAAAAAAAGTTTTAATATTTCTTAAAATCTTCAATGGGCATCAAATATCTGAGAGTGTAACACAACCTAAGCGAAAAATACATCTGTGTACACATGCTTCATCTCTCTTGCTTGCAAGCTCAGCAACCATTGGAAAAAATAGTTCAGCAGTAGTGAGGTGAATGCTACCAAAGGATCAAAACTGCTATCTTGGGGAAGTTCAGTGAGTACAGCTGCCTTGTATGGCAGACATACTGTTCTCTAATGGAGAAAAAGCCAAGCAACTCTCATTTGCTGTTGAGAAAGAACGCATTCTGAATGCAGAGCAAGCTGTGTAAACTCTTTTGGGGCAGCATCTAGTGCAGAGGCAGACAACAAAGCTGCATAGGGTAGGGCATGCATTTCAATTACTTCCTCCCAAGCTGCAGCACCTTTAGTATAAATGCTGCCAGAAGCAAGAAGGCAACAGCACTGCCCAAAGGTGAAACTGCCTTTGATTAGGGGGAAAAAAGCCCAACCGACGAACATCTGGATTCAAACACTGCCCCATAATCTCGGTAGTTTTGTGGCCAAGCCCCCTTTCCCATCTCTAAAAGTAAGCCGTTCACATGCAGCCTTTCAACAGAGAGGGTGGCCTGCTAGATTAAAAAGGTTTGCGTATCTAAGTGCTGTCCTTTGGATTGACTTTCTGAGATCAGTAATAACAACAAAAAGGAAAAAAAACCAAACCAGAAGAAAAGGCTTCCTCAGATTGAAGAGTTTTGCGCTGAGAACCTGGGGGGGAAGTGGCTGAGCTAACTCAGTCAAGCCAGCTGTCTCACACTAAGCCACAACCTCTTCTGAAAGGGCTTTCGCTGCACCGGCTCCTCATTTTCTCTGCAAATCAGAGTCCTTTCCCTTATACAAGGTGGAGTACAAAAATTGTGATTGTTACATAGCATTTTTTCTTGACAATCTGCTAATCACACAGTCTCTTCGAGTCCTGCAAACATGTACAATACATCACACATGTTCCTAGCAACAGGGCCCAGAAGTCATGGCCTTCCCCTTGCTCCCCCCCCCCCCCGCCACCTGCCTAATGTTTTTCATGACTGTAGCCAAGGAATCAAGAACTGGATATCCTATTCACTAGCCATGTTATAGTCAGTTTTCAAGGGTAGAGGGTCTCAAAGTAATTTATCTTCTTCTGATAATATCTGCAAGGAGCCGTTTTATGAACAGAAATTCTTTATAAAAGTAATTTGCCCTTAGTTGTTGGAGCTGAAGTCTCCAGTGTCAGTTGCTGAGCAAGTCAGTAAGCAAAGGCCTCTGCATATGGGAGGCTGCTGCATCGATCCAGGTCAAGGAGGTATGCGGAATTATCTTCAAAATGTGTCAGAGGTAAGGTGTCATCTTCGTTCACATGGCAGTCCGGTTCAGCTTTTAAGAATGGGCGTTGATTGTCAGGGAAGGCCATGGAAAAAAGGGCATCAGGATCACAAACAAACTTGTAGACATACCGCTCTCCGGCCACCTGGGAAGAAAGACAAGTTTCCGTTAGAATAATACAGACGAAGAATGACTGAGATGCAAAGTAACCAGCTTTGCTTGCTTGCTTGCTTATTTATTTATTATTTAAATTTGTATTACCGCCCATCTCCTCCAGCCAGAGGACTCTGGGCGGTTCACAAAACAACAAGTTAAACATATAAAATTTACAATATCAATAAAATACATATAAAATCCAAGTGGAGAAGATGTTAATAATAAGGCGGGCTTCGTGGCACTGTTAGCATTCCCATCCCAAGCAAGGCTCCCCCCCACCCCTTCCCCCCAAATAAATGTAAGCTACTTGTTTGGAAAAATACCAAGGAACAGCATGCTGGCTGAATTCTTTCAGTCAGGCAGACAGAATAGGAGGAAGGCTAATCCAAAAACAAAAAAAGCCATCTTCATGCCAAAAACTATCTCTATGTAACCACACTGTTCCCATGTAGTGTGGATAAAAGGCTCCCTTACCTTTTGCATGATGCCTTTTTCATAGTAATAACGAAGAGAGCGGCTGAGCTTGTCATAGTTCATAGCTGGTCGATTTTTCTGAATCCCCCACCGACGAGCTACCTAAAAAGATGAAAAATGCAACTATGAAGCTGCTCAGAGTTTGCCAGTTCTAGGGACATCACTGAAAAGAGTTAGACATAGCTGTGATAGACTGAATCAGGAGGCTGCATACAACCTGTCACGAGTGCCCATACTATAGTTTTCAGCTCATTTTCTTTCCAAGTTATACCCTAAATTCACCCTCGCCACCCTAAACATACATTTCCCAACATGACTGTGGGGAGGAAAACGGTTTGGCTTTCATACCATTCAATATTGGCTCCTTTTTGGGAGATATCAACCCACTCATTAGGCAACTCATCCTGAACCCTTTTACAGTATATCATTTGTTTTACCAACTATTATTCATACAAGATTAGTATTGCTAAACGGTGCACCTTTACAACAAAGCACAAAGCAGTAAAGACCTACAGTTATTGCTAAAGGAAACTCAGCTTATTTCAGAGATGTAAAGTACCACACCCACTGCCTTGAAACTTGCTTGTGGCTTCTGAAAAGTCACTGAGAACCCTCCCAACTTCTTTGGCCAAGTCATAGAATATTGACCAAGAAAACCATTAGCATGACATCTTTATTGACTGCAACTGAAACCACAGCTAGTAAGACATGATCAGGAAACTTAACAGAAGAACAAGGTGCTCCTAATGGGTTGCAACAACACTGATTAAATTCTAATACAACTGTGCAGCAGTAATATAGAGGGGATTACTCATTTCAGCTCTTTGGGAGCAGCATCTAATGACATACGCCTGTTGCCAACCAACCTGCTGTTTCCCAGGGGATTTATGGAATGGACAATCAGCCAGGCACTCAAAGAAGATTAATAGGATTTCTAAGCACTAAGTGCACTGAGGCAGGCTACATCCACTTGGGGCATTGCAAAAGTCTAGAACAGCAGTCTCAACCAAATACATAGAGAGTTTCCAGTAGCCTTAACAGCTCTACAGATAACTATGTTCATGTGATGATGATGTCAGATTATCTTTCTCCATGAGAGCAAAGATAAAATGATGAAGGGAAATGCAAGAGTGAATTAAACACACACATTATCATCAGAGAAAGCAGAATTTACTCATTGAGTGTCCTACATCATTGCAGTTCTTGTACACAGCAATTCATCTATCTCCCACAATTTATTGTTTATTATTGTTATCTATAGTTTCTTTACTGATTTTAAACTTTTGTTGTGAACCGCCCAGGGTCCCTCCTTGTGGGGGAGATGGGCGGGGTATAAATATGACAAATAAATAAATAAATAAATAAATAAATAAACTTCCTTATCTAGTGAAACATTTGAATTAATCACAAGAAAAGGGACATTAGAAATGAGAGCTGGTTGTATTTCACTTTTCTTTCTCTGTCCCCATCCCAAACTTTGCTATTGCTCATTCATAGTAAATTCACTGGCACTGCACTGTCAAAGCAGAGGTGGGATAGACACACGGAAGCATACACCTGCTACTTTTAAGCTTAGAGGTTTAAGCTAAACTCTAAAGCAGAGCTTTCCAAACGGTGTGTCACGACACAAAAGTGTGTTGCCACACAGAGTCTGGTGTATCGCCACACAACCCGGAAGCGCTGATCATCATAATCATCAGCGCTTCCGGGTTTTCCCGCGGCGACACACCAACGGTGGCGTGCAAAAACTGAAAGCGGCAGCAGCACTTCAGAGTTTTTGCGCGCTGCCGCAACGGTGGCACTTCCGGGTTTTCCTGCGGCGACACACCAACGGCGGTTGGTGTGTCGCCGCAGGAAAACTTTGGAAAGCCCTGCTCTAAAGTTTCCAGGGTTGAAGTATGTTTGGCTAAATTGGGTGTGTTTAGACAAAGGTTCTTTGGATATGCAGACCCCAGCAGAAAAAGAGCCATGCCCACACTGTTAACACACAAATCCAAGCATCCCTGCAGTCATTCTGACATAATCATATTCCAGCACCCAGGCTCTGATGACACCTCAAACACTATCCGTTTTTTATAGTAATTTTATTAAAAATTACAATTACAACAATAAAAACTAATATAAACTAAAAGGAAAAAAAAGAAAAAATAGTGCAGAAAAGAAAAAAAAATAGAAAGAAAAATAGAAAAGAGAGAAAAATAAGAATATATAAGGAAAAAGAAAATAAACATATAAAGAAATAACTTCCCCCTTCATCACAAGTATAAACAATTTTAGTAACTTGTCATCTTCTCTCAAAATACAACAATCTCTTCTTCCCATATCCCATCTCTTATCTATAAACAAATCCTTAAAGACTCATCATTTCAGTCCTGATGTCAGCAAAAGCCCATTAAGTGTTACCAGAGATAAAAACATATCTATTTTAACTTTGATCAAATAAACCAACTTTATATTCCTTCCTTTTACTGCTAACAATCTTGATCTTCAGTCCCTTCAAATAATGTTGTAGAACTTGATTTCTTTTCATTTTTCTTTGTCCCTTCTCACAAAATTCTTCCAAACTTAACAAGCCTCTTGTATAAATCCAATATAGGAAAATTATCCAGGTCACTCTCTTGGTTTGTTATTTGTATAGCTCTTTTAATTATTAAGACATCAGCCGGTTTCTTTTGTATGTTCAGCGTAACATCTTTTTCAATGTCATTCTTGTAGTCTGTCATTTTTAAATCCACTTTCAAATTACTTTCAATCTTGTCAGGTAAAACATGTTCCTCTTTCATAACATACAGTCTATCTATAGAGGCAGACACTATTAAAATTAACTTCTGGGTCCATTGTTCAAAAATAACCTTCAATATGTCCAATGTTAAAATATTTTGCTTCATTCTGTATTTGTAAGTCGAGTTTGAGTGTTCTCCTTTAATTATAATCTTTAGTTCCCTCTAGTGTCCAATTTTAAAGTCTTATCTTATTAGGGTTTTTTTTTAAGTATTTAAAACAAAAGCATTTTCCAGGATTCTTTATAATTCATTCCAAAATCTTATTTCAAATTTATCTGGACCCTTAGTCCATTTGTAACTTTCTAAAATCCAAGTTTTAATCACCCTTTTGCTGTTTATTAAAAAAAAACTGTTTTTTTAAATCCTTAAACTTGTATTTAAAACTTCTTTTGATAAGGATTGAAGGAAACTCACCTGAAGCTGTAAAACCTGTTGATCCAAAGGTTCCTAATAGCTGAAAAGCAGTTAACAAGCAGTTTCTGAAAGTGATTAGAAAAGGAAGTAGGCGAACTTAGTGTCCTTTCAAAGGTGCTGATTGCAGTTTGAGCAAGATGGTTATTCTCTCCTCTCCCAGAGTTCTAAACCTGCTGGAGACTGCTGTCTTGCAGTCTCCTCGTGAGGAGAAGCTGTCTGGAGCACTTGTCCGGAGATAACTTATTGAAGAGCTGGTCTACTCGCTGGCTCTTCATTCCACCACGGTCGGCTCCGCTTTTCATAGAGCTGTCTTCAATCTGCAATTTCTGCCCCGGAAGAAGCCACAACTCAAACACGCTAATGCACTGTTCAGGATGGATCATCACTGACTCCATCAAAGCCCTTCTCTTTCTTCTATTGGGTAATAGTGTCTGGAAGCAACAATCTTTTTTTCATTCTCAAAGAGCCTGCTTATCTTTGTTTTCATCAGTACCAGAGGAAGAGAGATGTCAAATGTAAAACCTTTGGCCTTGTTACAGAGGAAACATGGTCCTGAAATGGAGTTGCTCCTTTCCATTGATAGCTCCCTGGCTTTCTCACCAAAGGAAACTGCCAAGGTACATATAGGTTCATGAATTAAGCGTTTTAAAGTCTAAGTGGGTCCTTTTTGTAATATAGGAGGAGGGAAACAACAGACTATCAAAAGACCTTTGAACGGAAGGGGCTGCCAAATAGTTTGAAAGAAAAGAGAGAATCTATTATTTTCATGCAGTGTGTACTGTATTTTGAGGATCATTACCCAGCATGCCTGCTTGGTGGTACAGCTGGTTTCAATTATTAGTCAGGCTTAACAGCTTTCTCCTCAGCATCATTTGGCACAAGCCAACACTCTATCAAATCCTTTTCAGTAATGTAAAGGATTTATTTACAAACCCAGTGTTATTACAGGGTGACAATGGGGCAAAACTTGCAGCAGCAGTGAAAACTGTATTGAAGCTTAATGAGAAAATAAAAAAAGAGAGGGAGGGGAGAAAAAAAAGGGTAAATCAATAGAAATGGAAGTACAACCCCCCCCATAAAGGCTAGAAAGACGGTGTCTGCAGTGACAAAAATAGGCACAATTCTATTGTCATAATATAATTTATAATCTATGAGAATGTATTAATGAACAGTTCAAAAAATAGCACACCGAAAATAAAACTGCAAAAATATATTGCAATACTTTACTAGAATCATCAACATCTAAAATTTAGTATGTGCATAAATTTGCTTATTAGTTTTTTAGTCTACCACTACACATAAATATATGTTGATGTTCTGAATCAAATGGCAAATGACTTTCGTCTGCTGGGGATTTTTGCTATTCATGAGAAATAGAACTTGTCAGCAGGGGGAAAAAAACCCACTATTGGTTAATCCCTGGCAATATTCCATAGGTACTGGATGTTTTGTAAAGGAAGTTCAGATTCTGTTATTGAAACTAGCAAAAACAAATTAAGAGTATCCTTACCAACAGCACTGATATAATCTTAGTTTGCAATTAGTGCAGATATGCGGAATTCTGCAGAGGGCAAACATCCACTGCAGTCTAAATAGCTGGCAGCAATTATTTTTGATCACTGTTATTGATTAACAAGTAGATAGTAATTTTCCCTTTTCCCACTGATATATTTCCTGTGAAAAACTAATGTCTAAAATGGATGAATTGACTAGCATTCAATCAATCTACATTCAGAACATTAAGCAAGTCTTTCATTTTTACTGATGGGACCTGAGCAATTTTATACCCATAAAAGATGGTAAATCTTAGTGTTTCCCTAGTTATGTCTTGCATATATTATTAAAAATGTATAGGATTTTTTTTACTCAATGTTTCCTATCTTGACATGATCATTGTAGGTTATGAAATAACTGTTGTTCTTTGTGAAATCTTATTATGAAAACAAAATATATTGTGACAATAGAATATAACTGTTATTCATACTACTTTCTGGTGCAGAGAACAGCTTTGGGTCCATCAAACAATTTTAAAACTGTATCTTGGGTGCTCTTGGCTGCTTTTTCTATTTACTCTAGAATAACTCAATTTGCAGGATTGGTGAGGATGCAAGATGGCTATCAAAGCCTGCTAAGGGTAACAGAGCAGGCTCCACCAGTAGAAGGGAATCCAACTGATAGAGGGTGTGGAACAAAACAGCACTTTGGCAAGATACCTCTGAACTGTCAAGCTGGACCTGTCCTAACCAATGGAAATTGAGTATTTCAACCCTGAAACAAACTAAACTTTTGCTCCAAAGGTAGAAGCTTCAAGCAGAAGACCAGAGTGAACTATCTCAGTTTCTGGATTCAGCAGGAGAAGTTATTTTAAAGTGTCACTTGGAATGTAAATGAATGTTGCCACTGAAACTGATGAAAAAAATAAAAGAATTTACCATGATAGGGTACAAATGTGTGCTCTTCACTTAAACAAAGATACCAGCAAAGAGGATTTACAGCTGTGTTTCCCTCCGGTTTTATTTTATGAAAGTTTATATACAGTATGTGTGTGTGTGTATACACACACACACACACACACACACACAACTTTCTAGTCATTTAAAAATATCCCTGCTGATGTAAACAGTGCTCATTTCTACAAAGAAGCCTCATGCTATGATGTGTTGCAGATGTTTGTTCTGTATTGGATTTCTCCATTAATTTTTAGGAGTAACCCTGGGGTCAAAAGGAAACACAAATTCTATGGAAAATAGTTGCGTTATTGAATGTCTGTGGTTTCCTTTCCTAGCATTTCAAGTTCTTCTCCTTTGGCCACAAGGAGACAAGTTTGTCAGCATTAAGTTCTTTGCCACTGAACCCATGCCACACAATCTAGAAACAAATAGTTAAAGAAAAAGGAAAACAGGTGAAAATAAGGCAAGACTAACAGATGTTAGTCTTTATTCCAAAAATCAGTTAACTTACACATTTTGGCTGACCATCTGCTTGTTCCAGGACCTAGTCTTGCCTGATAGGGCGGTGTTCCTGACTTTGGGTTATCTCTTTTAACAGTAGCAAAAAATCAAGGAAAATCTACGTACGATTCCACCCTGGGAAGGCATGTTCTGCCTCTGCCCCAAAATCTGGGCAGTCAACAAGGTGCACAGCCAAATCTCTGAACTTCTACCTGTCCTTTCCAATTCAGAAATGGTGATATGAATTTTTTTTTTGGGGGGGGGGGTCTACATATGTGCTGGGCTACACAGACTCAAAACTGGACTGGGACAGGGGTTACTTCTTTCCCCTCTGTAGCAGCAAGATTCATCCTTCTTGCTGGTTCCTGGTTCCCTCCTGCTGGAACAAATGAGAATATGGAACGCTGCAAATAATCAAATAAATTTACTCAAATATGCTCCCCTGCTGGTGAAGCCCCACTTCTTCAACACTGCACCCTCAATTAAAGCCTTATTTTGGAAAGTGAGCAGGGGGCAGTGTAACTGAACAGAATTTTATTCTTGAAGCAAGCAGACTCAAAATCTAATGGTGTTGTCCTTGCGGTATTAGAAACACCTTGTACGGAGGTTGCAGATATAGTCCAGAAATAGTGTCACGTGCAAGATACATTTTGCTAGTTCAACTGCAATTTTTGTCTGTTGAATTATATAATCATAATGGTGAGACAAGATAGTCTAAAAACTGAAAGATAATTGAGCCAATTAAGACAGGGAGTTGCTATTGGCAAATACTCAGGGCACTGCAATCAAGAGATTTTGCACTCAACACATTCAGCAATAGATGTGGAAACTGGCCTTGCGCCATCTGCTCTGCATCTGACTTAAGATATTCTGGAGAAGACTGAATAGGTAGATTCACATGGGGACAGAAATGGCTTTATTTGCAACTCCTCTTCCTGCTATTGGAGCTCAGGGCACTATTCATAATGAGACTGGCCATTTGCAACCTGAAAGAGTACATCCGAGCTAATAGTTAGAGGAGATAGATCTACTTATGCAGGATCAGTCTTATTGAAGTACACTACTGCTCAGCAGTAAACAAAACATTCTGAGATACTATAGGAGTGCTAACAAAAGTTCTTTGTTGCTGTAATGTGCCAAAGAAACCATAAATTTTACACCCTTCTCCAAAGGGTAAAAGATGTAGACACTGTCTCCATATCTAGTTAGTTTTTAATGTTTCAGTCAAATATGGCAGCCTTCCCCAGAAATGTTGGGAACACAACAGAATTGGCAAAAGGCCCTGCAAAGTCCTTGGCAGGGATTCAACTTGGCCAACCTCTGATGTTTGACTTGTGATGGGTACAACCGGAATGGCAATGTAGAGATTTCCTTTGATATTTTTTGTTTTTACCTCTTCTGGCTCAATCAGCTTGAATTCCATGCCCCTTCCAGTCCAAGCAATGAAATGAGCATTGGCTGGGTCATCCAGGAGTGTGACAAGAAACTGCCACAATTGGAGGGACCCTCGTCTCTGATAAGGAGGCCCTTCCCGATATACGGTGGGTTCTTGCTTCACTTTACCTGTTTGCAACAACACACATCAATTAGAACTAACATTCTAACATTTCCACTATTTGCTCCTGAAGATTCAGGTAGCTTCCTCAAAACAGTTTCAAATTAATAGAAAAAGCTTTAACACCGAGGCCCTGTCCCTTTCAGCAAATGTACGCATGACCTGTACATTTGATGTACAAGAGTTCTTTTAGAGTCTGTTGGATTTGGGCAGCTATAACAAATTTGAATAAATAATAACAACAACAACACCCATTCTGATTTTTCACTGCAGCTACAGACCTCCACCATAAAGAGTCCCTTTACCTTCCATCCTTTCTGGTACAACACAGGTGTCATCAAAATACAATTGGGCATCTTTCTCATAGGAGAACCCTAGGAAAAGAGAAGACATGTTCAATAAGTCCTGCAAATTATTTGCAATTGCGCTCTCTCTCTCTCTCTCTCTCTCTCTCTCTCTCTCTCTCTCTCACACACACACACACACACACACACACACACACACACACACACACGGAGTAAGCTCTTCCATTCAGAATAGTTTGATAACATTATTGCTTTGCTTGTTGGCAGCAACAATATTCAGCTGTTCACTAAAACTGAAAGGTAAGGCCTTGAATTTATTTGCAAATATGCCAGCTGCTATTTTTGCATCTCTGAAAGCCTGTCCAGAGAGTTGGTTTGCACATGGCTGGATTCACACAGTGATGGCAAAGTGCAAGTGGAGAAAAGCCAAAGTACTTCCAAATCACACAAGCTTGCAGTACTTTTCGGTTGCAGTACTTCAAAGGGGGTGCGTCACCTGCACAGACTCTGCCAGTCCCCAGTCTGCTATTTAGACCAGTAGGAACAAACCGTACGATCCACTTCAGCAGAGCCCACTAGTGTTGTAAACTATATTTATGGCTTAACATTCCCCCAAATCTGTTCATACTAATTGAATGAATCTGACCCAAATCTGTGATTTCAATTAAGCTGCTCTAAAAAGAAGTAATCTTTGAAGTGCTCAAATGGTATTAAGACTTGCCAAATATCTAAATTGCTAAGACTGAATCACTCTGAAGCTATGTGCAGATTTCTGTTTCTGTGGAGTAACTTCCCCTATATATTTCCTGTATTCCTGGTCCAATTATGAGTAGTTAGACAACACTATTTTTCTCTCCACACCCACCATCTCTCTTTCTCTCATTATTTATTTCTAAATTTTGTATCCTATGTTTTCATTATTTTTGTTAATAAACTCAACTCAATCTTTGATTCAGCATAAGAGATCTTTGAGTCCTGGTGTGGGAGATACTGCAGGAGGAAAACTTGTTGCTTCATTTTCTTAATTGCAGCTGTTTCTTTTACATGGCATCCCCCCCAAAAAAAATCTAAATTAGAATTTTATGTATTTAGATATTTGCTGTGTGCTGTTTTTAATAATTTATAAATCACCAGTAACTGATTCCAATTACAGTGACCTATAAATATCATTTATTAATTCAAACAATGCTTCTATCCCCCTAAAACCAGGAACAGTTTTCTTCAGTAAAAGCATGTATATATCTCTACTCAGAGTAAGCCTTAAAAGATTAACATGACTTGTCCCCCAGTAACAATGCATAAACAGAGGTGAGCAACATTCCCCATTCTCTTAGTGTCTGGATGACCATGTAGCATTCCATATCTATATTGCTCTTAGTTGTGCTTTGGAGTACATCAATGTGGCTGCTTACCATCATGGTTATTGGGAAAGTATCCCCCTCCTGTAGCATACGCCGACTGGCAGTTAGGCACTTCTAAAAACAAAAAAGATGAATTCTGAGTGAATTCCAGGCTATACTATACACACCTCACTTCCTGTTCAAGTGAAATAGTGGACAGAAAAGCCACATGTATAAAACGTGTAGATCCATGCATTTCTACTCTGTAGTTAGAGAAATAACATTAAACCTCACTGCCTAATCCCTAAACATTTTTATGAGTACAGCCTCCATCCAAGAAAGAGACATCCAGCTTTTGTACCTTCCCCTGAAAATACTCATCTGCATATTGACTTGAAAGTAAGCCCAGTAGAAAGTTATATGGTGTATTTTCAAGTATAAATGAACAGGACTCCACAGTAGCACTTCTGAAAGACATGAGAATTCTCTTCGATTGAGACATGAGAATCTACCAAATTCCAACCAAAACAAATGGAGTGAGACAGCAGGATAGCATGGCCTTCCAAGTTACATCAGGCAACCCCCCCTGCCCAAATTAGTACATGTTAGATTCTGGTGAACATTTCCTTAGTCTTCCTTCAGATAAATACTTATATTTCTAAAGGTTGCCTAAAAACTTCGTGGGATCAGATATGTGTTGAATTCAGGAATGTGCTGAAAGATCTTTCCCTTGCCACAGTTAGCTGTAGAAGTACACTAAGACTCAAATTACTGAGAATCTAAAGGTAAAAGGTAAAGGTTCTCTACAAGAACTCTAGGGGCCAGTGCTCTTCTCCGTTTGTTAGCTGAAGAGTCAGCGTTGTCCGAAGATGCTTCCGCGGTCATGTGGCCGGCATGATGCGCGCGGAACGCTGTTACCTTCCCACCGAAGTGGGACCTATTTATCTACTTGCATTTGCATGCTTTCGAATTGCTAGGTTGGCAAGAGCTGGGGCGAGTGTGGGAGCTCACTCCGTCATGTGGGACTAGGGTCTCGAACCTCTGAACTTGCGACCTTCCAATCGACAAGCCTGGCGTCTTAACCGCTGAGCCATCGCGCCCCCTTACTGAGAATCTAACCAGCCTAATTGGTTTGTTATATCATTTTAGCCAACACACAGAATATATGAGTAGTACCATGGCACAAATAGGTGTTTGGAAGCAATTCCTGTAATTAAAAACTCATATTTTCTCATAACTGATGATAATAAAATATCCATAAAATCAACTTCTGCTTATTAACATTCCTCAGATGCCTGCAAACTATTCAGATAAGCAAAACTGTAAACAAAGTCCAAGGCAGGGCAATTTGATTGTTAAAATATTAATACTGAAATCGTATTTCAAACATTGATCTTTCAACTTTCCACACATAAACAAGAAAAATAAATGAAGGTTTAAACATATGAAGCTGTTTTGATGCAGAATCGAACCACTGATTCATCTAGTATAATACTAATTTACTTTAACCAGTATTGGCTTTTCAAGCTGAGATCTTTTCCATTGCCTTCTATCTGATCCTTTTAACTAGAGATGCACTTTATGCATCTAAGGCATGCATTAAAAACTGGACTTCATCCTTTCCCATAATTCCCCCATATTCTCTGAACACAAAAGGTTAGGCCTCTGATGAGAAGTATTTGACCCTTCTCCTTTGTGCTTCATTTATTTACCTACTGGGATACTGAAGTGAGTCATGATGAATCAATATCTAAATAGGGAATACCTTGGATCTGTGAACAATAAATAATACAATCCCTTGAAAGTCAGGTATGTGATATTATTCCTGGAAGTGGTAATGCAATCTGCCTCGCTACTGCAGCTGTCTTTCCCCAGAGGGCAAAGCCTCCTGCGTCCCTTTTCAACAGCCCCTGGAAGAAGTATTTATGAACCTGCAGAATAGGTTGGCAAAGGGTATTCAAACCACACATTTAAAAGAGAGGCTTCATGTTCGGCATTCCACCTGACAACACATGAGAAGCAGGGAAAGAAGAGAAAAAAATCCTTTAACTTTAGATCTTCTCCCATCTGTTCCACTTAGCCTCTAAGAGGTCATGATATTTTTAGACCTAAGGAGATTTGTAGCAATGTAGTCAGCTTTGCATCGAGAGCAGCTGCAACTAACACCTAACTGGCGTTCCTTCCCCACCCCCATGACCCAAGGTGAGTGTTCAGGAGCAACCCAAAGTCAACTGCAAGTTCAGAGATACTCTGTGGCAAACAGAAGGTAGAAGAGCTTTTGCACACACGTGTGCAAAATTGCCTGTCTGCTTTCCCTTCCTAGTAACGGCTTTTCAGATTAAGTTTAAATTCTGCTGCATCCGTTGAATGCCTGTTTTTTTACAAGATAGAAAAATATAATCTTACATTCTAACTAGGTTAAATGCTGCTACAAAAAGCAGCTTTTCTTTTTTCCACTTCACCAGAGGGATGGACAGAAACAGTAGGGGAAAAAATCCAATTCAGCAGATGCAGGAGCAGCAAGTACACTGACCAGAATAAGTATATTTGGGCAACAACTGTGTTGTCTATACAGGTAGTCCTTTTTTAGCGACCACAATTGGGACTGGCAATTTGGTCATTAAGTGAAGCGGTTGCTAAATGAAACTGAGACTGTGCTTATGATGTTACTTCAGCTTTCCTTTGCTTTACAGACCTGTGAAGGTTGTAAATGCAAGGACTGGTCGCAAAGTTCTTTTTTCATCACTGTTGTAACTGTGAATGGAAACCACAGTGGCAACAGAAAAATAAAATTATGGGTTTTGGGAAAAACTATACAACATTCTGAATAAATGCTATCGAATGGAAAAGTTATTCAGTTACATGACATAAATGGATGGATGGATGGAATGCAATATAAATGGGTATAAATGAAATAAGAGATTGCAAAAAAGTGATTGGGCCAATCAGAAACCCCAGAACAAATGAGAATACCCACTATTTGGTGAGTACCTACTTAGAAAAAAATATGTTTCTTTTGCACACATAGTTTAAGCATCAATCTATTCATCCAGACACACGAAAAAGAATGTATATAAAAGAAATGAATATGGTGATAGGTGGAAGTAATTAGTAAAAGGTACCAGGTGATGAGTGTAGGATAGACCATTTTATTTTTTGGTAGTGTCAAAAGTGAATCTTGGGGAAAATGGAAAAGAAAGTGAAAGAAACTAGAATAAAAACAGAACAACTGCAGGAAGAGAAGGTAATGCTGAATTAAAAGTATTCAAAGCTAGAGGAATCTCCCAACAGAATAAAGGGAAGCTGGATGTAAGGAAAGAGGATGTGGAAGCTACTTAGTACAAAGTGAAAAAAAAGTATACCAAGTGCCACAGAAACACGTACAGCTATGGTTATGGGAAGTATGAAAATGATTGCTTTGTGGAATGATAAAATGAAATATAATGTATATAGAGAAAAATGTAATTGCAAAAAATGTCACCAGAGAGACCATGGAATGAATGGTGAAATGGATGAAAAGAGCAGAGGATGAAATGGATGCCCATGGATGAAAAGAGCAGAGGAAATACAGAATGATTTTGACAGAAATTTTTTAAAAATTCTGTAGGTAGATGAAGAGGGCTAAACAAGGAGCCCTCATCAGAGTGAATGGAACTAAGAATAAAAGTGATGAAATGATTTGGGATGAATCTAAAGTGGGAGAATGCTGAAAGGAGCATTTTAGAGATTTGTTTTGACTGTCATGATAGTGATATGTTGAAAAGTAGAATGAAAAATTATGCTATAAATGTTAGCATATACGGAAAAAAATGAAAATGAAGTTAAAATGCAGTGGGAATGTTGAAAAATAGTAAGGTTGATGATATAAACAGTACTACTGGAGAAATAGTAGATATGGATCTATTTTGCTTATGCAGTGGCTGTGTTTAGCATTTTGTGTATGAAGACTACATCCATGCCTGATGTGTGGAAGAATGATATTATTATTCCCCTATACAAAAGGTATGATAGCAACAGTGAATGCAAAAACAATGGGGTGATCACTTTATTATGCATGCCTGGAAAGATGTTTGGCAGAATTTGATCAAAAGAGTATGAGGAGTGACACTGAGCAAATCCTGAGAAGTGCACTGCAATTTTACACTGGGCAGGATCTCTGCAGACCAGATTTTTGCTCCTCAACAGGCCACTAAGAAATGTATGAATATGAGAAAGAAGATTCATTGTATGCTTGTTGACTTAGAGAAAGCATATTATAAAGTGCATAGGCTTGAATTATCGAGTGTTTTGCATGCATGAGAATAAACAGAATGTTTTGCCATTGGTCAAGGAATAAGACAAAAATGTGTCATATCCCCTTGGCTGTTTACTATATTCATGAGTACATGTATAAGTGGAGATGCTAGAGGTGTGTTGGTTGGGTACATGAATGTATCTGTATGCAGATGTTGGTTACGAACTTGAATGATTTGCAAGGAAAGTTTGATTGACTATAAGGTAAAGGTAAAGGTTCCCTCCGCACATTTGTGCAGTCGTGTCCGACTCTAGGGGGCGGTGCTCATCTCCGTTTGTTAGCGGAAGAGCCAGCGCTGTCCGAAGACGCTTCCACGGTCATGTGGCCGGCATGACGCGCGCGGAACGCTGTTACCTACCTACCGAGGTGGTACCTATTCATCTACTTGCATTTTCGTGCTTTCGAATTGCTAGGTTGGCAAGAGCTGGGGTGAGTGTCACTCCATCACGCGTGGCTACGGATTCGAACCTCCGAACTTGCGATCTTCTGATCGACAAGCCTGGCGTCTTACCCGCTGAGCCACCACGCCCCTTCATGATTGACTGTAAGATGCAATAAATAGTATGAATCTGAAAATTAAAGTATCAAAGACCAAGGAAAGTGGAGTTTATGGTTGAAATTATAGAAAAATGATGAAAAACTAGAGGAAGTAGATTACAGATGCGCAAGAAATGGAAAACTGTTTCCATGCATGGAACAAACACATTATGGCTCTATCAGAGCAGTTCTGGGTGAGCTGCCTCTACCCTCTGTCACCTCCTCCTAGGCATGGCCTGTGCACCAGCCTACCCACCAATCATCCAACTCCTTCTTTTCCCTTTCCTTCAATGCCAAAGGCATACTTGAATTTAAGTGCAGCATAATCCAGCTGGCTAATACACACTTGCTCCTTCCCCTGATCATTCTAGCACCTTCCGTATGCCTCAACCATGCTTGATTTCAAGCATGCCATAGCCCAACCAGCCCAGCTGCTCCTTCCCCTTGATCATCCTGGAGGCTTCCTTTCCTATACCTTTCCATTGCCATTGTCTTGGCCTTTCCCACACTGTCCCGAAATTTTGATCACGTGACTGCAGGGGCGCCCCATAACCTCAGCGACCGGGCGTAACTACCATTCATTCAGTGCTATAACTTCGTACAGTCACTGAATGAATGGTTGTTAAGCGAGGACTACCTGTATTCTGGGTTTGTGCCTGGATAGAACATGTGTTTTGGTCTGGATGTGATCTGGCTGTGACATCTGTCACCCCATTGATTGCCAGGGTTGATTTGGCTGATCTGGCTGTCTAGGTGGGTGTCCCCTTCCTCCCTCACCACTCCATGTGCGTCCCTCCCGAAGCTGCGCGCTCGGTGGAAGAGGACAACCATCCCAGATAGGAGGAGTGTACCGATCTTCGGTCAAGGGTATACGATAGCTGCGCTCCCCTGCTAGAACCTCCAAACAAACTCAAAGGTCTGGCCATGGCCTGCTGAAACCTACCTGGTACATTAAATGGTCTGTGCATGGAACATTTTACATACCTCTAAACTAGATGAATTTGTGTATCTTGGTAGAATGTTTATTAACAATGAGAAAATGAAGATATTTTAAGATATGCAAATGCTGATAGAAAGGTAATTGGTCATATGTGGTCTCTTATGAGGAATAAACATTTATCAAAAGAGCAAAAGTGGCAGTCCATAAGATTATGGAAGTAAGAGTTGAGTTAAGTATGTCATGAAAAAGATAAAGCTGAATAAACAAAGTTGCCAAAACAAGCAGAGATGGGATGAAGAATGAATGGTTGTTGAATAAATGTGGATTGAATACAAAAGTGAATGAGCAATATGAAAGAAGTGGTTTCATTGTATTGAGAGAAGGAATGAATATCAAATCACAAAACACAGCGAAACCTTGATTTATTAGTCCTTAATACAAGAGACTTCATGTGCAATGGAATACATTTCTGCAGTGATTTATGTAATTTGCATAAGACATTACTAAGCAATGATGAAAATAATGTGAGTTGCCACAAGATGCATTCTTGTATTTAATGAAAATTCTCCCAATTGTCTATTAATGGACATGCATGTATGTAGAGGTGGAAGGAAAGAGGACAGCAGCAAGGTAGATGGACTCAGTTAGTGGCGATGGGGGCACCATTGGAAGAAAGGTTGTCAGCCCTTGCTTTAATGGTGCAACATGGTTTATTTTACACTCCATTAGCCGGCTGCTGAACACCAATGGTACAAAGACTGCTTCATGAGCTACATAGTAAGGACTAAAAACAAGTCTTAATCTTCATGCAGCTTGGAGGAATTCAATTTTAATGCTCACCTGAATCAATGCAGTAGTCCCTGGGCTCTTGCTTGATTCCCATTGGAGACTGGAATCCATGAGCTGGGGGGGCTGGAATACCTGGTACCCCATGATCATAGAGTGGGTCATGGTACTCTTGCTTGAATCCCTGAGGAGGATGGGCAGCAGCAGGAACAAGAGGCTCTGACATCTGCCGGTGATAAACAGGGCGGTTGTCTCCAGAAAGCGCTGGCTGAGGATATGGGTGGCAAGGTTCAGACATCTGTCTTTGAAACCTTGGTGAGAATGAACGAGAGAGAGAATTATCATTACATTTAACAGACTCCAGACCTACTAGAGTCTTATTTCTGGTTGCAGTCATCTACAGAAGAGCAATCCTGGTAAACATGGGCGCACAACCCAATTTCAGCTCAGGCCCTTCATAGCCCACTTTTAGTAACAAGAGCCTGGTGCAATGTAGCAACATCAGCTTGTTCTCGCTGAAAGGAAGGGTGTCCGTTCGGGGTTGGAGACACGTGGTAACGTGACCAAATGGAGGGCATACAACTTTGCCTTCACCAAAGCAGCTAAATGGACTGTTTTGCAGGCAACCCTATCTTTTTATGTTGGCTTTCTCAGCTGTAAACTCTGCCTAACATTTGTCCTTTTATGGGTTATGTTCTTGTTTAAAAAACAAGAAATTATATATAAATACTTTTAATAAATAAATTAGCACAATAAAATAAAAGGAATTCTACAATGAACTCAGCTGTAGCTCAAAAATGGATTGTTGAAAAAGACTCTCTGTGTTGCTCAGTGGCTATATCTGAGGGGCCTAGACTGAAAAGGGGTGGTCTCCTGAACCTTTCTAGGCTGCCCAACCCACCTCACAGGGTTGTTGTTGTGGGGAAAACAGGAGGAGGAAGGAGTATTAGGTATGTTCACCGCCTTGAGTTATTTATAAAAATAATAAAGGCAGGATAGAAAATAAATAAATAAATAAACTTCTCATTAATTAGACAAACATTAGCATAAAGTCTAGAAAATTTTTCCTTCCCCAGAATCACAGAACTGATGCTTAATGGCATCCACATTATTTTGTATACCTCTTTCTATGTGATAGACAGAAAAATATTCAGTGATTAAAGATACTGAATGCATTCATATTCAGAGGACAGCAAGGTGGAAGAGTAGATATGAAGCAGCAAGAAGTATCCCAGAGTTTTGACTATCAACTTTCCATGAAAGAAAGGGGAAACCAACAGGGCCTAAAAAAGAGTGGCCCCTGGACAGGAACTATATTTTTGGATCTTTTCAGTAAATAGGGCAAAGATAGATAAAATGTGCTGAGAAAACATCATCTTATCTCAAATTGTATAATATGACACAGGATATTTATATTTATATAAATTTATATTTATGTTTTAACTGGTCCCCGATAGGGGAGATGGGCAGTAATATAAATTTAATAATAAATAAATAAATAAAAATTGTTAGATTTCCAGTGTTTAACGTCTAATAAAAAGCAGCCGAGTTGGATCAAAGTAGCAGCACCAGGAGAGCCAACCAAATTTCAGGCAGCGTAAGGGAGCAGCACCAAGAGAAATGAACTAATTTATCTGCCGCAAACATGACCTTCATCTGGACAAACATGTCTTCAGTGAAAGGAACAAGCAGCTTGCTTTTGGCAAAGGAATAGGAAATGATGACTTTGATAGGGCCGTATTTCACTCCAACAAAGCAAGCATATGGATATATAATTCTGAATTTTCAAAGCAATCTGTAATGGCCAAATGGCTGCTAATCTGCCTCCAAAACGAAGGATTAAATCTTTTAGCTGTCATTCGGGCAAAATGTATGCATGCTCCAAAATGCTGCTGGATTGTATGTAATACACAGAGGTTGCATTCACATGCAACAATAATTCTTTTTATTGCTTGCAAATATAACCAGATGTTTCATAAAGCAAAATGCTTGCTTTAAAAAAATGTAACGTTAGAATTTAAGTTTTAGCAAAAAAAAATATTCAGCAACTGCTATCCTGGTTTTGAGGAATTTGGATAAACCTTAGGGGAGACTCAACAAATAACAAGCAACCTAAATCCCAATATCCTTGGTTCTGAACTCCAAGAGGCTACAGCAGTAAACTAGGCACACCCTTTCCCATCCTTGCACCTTGAAAGGTGATTGCGATCAATCAATTCCTTTCCCAAGCCTCCAGAGGCACATGACCTTAATTTAGCTTTGTAATATGACCCACTGCAGCTGACAGGCCCAGATTATTCTACTTCCGATCTGTGTCCTTCTAACCTTCTCAAATGTAACTCTAGAACTACACTGGTATGCCTTCTGCAGGAAGAGGAACTTCCAGTTGAAATCATACCGAATAGCTTTAAGGTCATTGGGAACTCAGGGCCTGGGAGGTATGGGTGGGAGTCTTAAAAGCAACCTGAGGTCCTGGCAATAGAGAGGAACCACACTTATTTAAGGAACTTGGAACTTGGTCACAGACAAATATGAAAATACATTTTTCTGGAAGTAATCCCATCTTGCTAAGGTTTAAGGTAGCATTATGCCTTGTCTTTCAACCACAATTTAGCCTAGAGTGTTTTGAAAACACAGCCTTATGGTTGGACAAGGATACCCAAGTCTGAATCACTGAGGTTGTCAAGCAGACCCAAGTGAAAGAAATTAGGGTCAATGTCATGAAAAAAAAAATCCAACAATGGTAAAAGCCACTGTGGTTGTTAGTATTAATAAGTATGTCCAGAGAAACAAGACATAATATTTGAAACTATTTCAGTCTGTTTGATTGTCATTCTGAAATGGTATAAGCCTCTTGGAAATTTCACAGGAGGGCAGGCTATAAAAAGCATGTTACATATTTCAAGTGGGAAGACTCAAATATTGGCTGGTAAATATTTTGTAAGGTCAAGAGGGTTTTCCTCTGATAGTTGTAAATGGAATAAAGTAGTAAATGTAGTAAATTACATGTAATGCAATGTATATAGTGAAGAAAAAGGCCAAGGGTCCTGGATTAAAGTGATCTATTCAGAATGTTGGCCATTAAACAACAGCACCTCTTTAGCAAGATCAGACTTTATATATACCACCCAACAAATAGCTGCCTTCCTTAGCTACTGAACAAGGAAAAGAAAGTGTGAGATATCAATCTGAACACTGAATTGTTCTCTTGATTCCATTTTAGATGTATTTCCCAACTTCAAAGAATCAAAGTGAACATTCCTGAACAATCTGGGAATACAGAGATTAAAATGTATGCACTCCTGCAATAAAAGATTTCTGGCAATAATCTGGGTTTTGTGCAGAGTCATGATGCATCAAAAGAAGGATGCACTTTCAGTAATGTCAACAGACCAGGGCCTGAGAGGTTCAGGTCCAGTTTCACCCTCAGCCGTAGCAGCTCACTGGGTGATTTCAACCAGTTTATTCTCTCTCAGTCCAACCTATCTCACAGAGTTGTTGTGGGACAAACTGGACAGGAATGTGTGAGGGAGATGGACACACACACACACCCATCCATCCCATTTGGAGCACAAGGAGGGAAATGGGATATAGATTTAGCAAACATAATATGATATCTCTGTCAGAATGAAACAAGGCTTCTGAACAACACAAACATTCTCCAAGTGGGGGAAAAAGTCACCCCCTTTACCTGTGTTCTGTTGGGTACTGGTTTTCAGGCATTATCTTTGGCATCTGGATAGGCTGATGAGGTGGCCGAGGTATAGCAAAGGGTTGCTGCCTTGGTTCCTGAAGAGGATGAGGGGCAGTGGGGGGAGGAGGCGGAGGAGGAGCACCCTGCAAAGGGCCTGCTGGGCTGACATGCGCAGGAGTCTGCACAGGTGTGGCGGGCAGAGGTGGGGGCGGAAGGGCGCCGCTCTGAAGCACAGGTGAGGCTGGGGTAGTGGGTGGAGTTAATGGCTTGAACCCAGTGGGGGGCTTCCTATCATAGGCACTGTTTAGAGAGAAGAGAAGAGAAATGAAGAGAAGCACAATTTAAAACAGGCAAGAACCATTTACTCAGCTTCAGCTTCAAGCCCTTGACAGTTCGGGCTTGTTTGCATTTCATGGTTGTCAGGAAGTAACAGTTAAGGCTGATCACAGCCCCAAGGGAATCTTTGTACTTCAAGCAAGCGACAAACAGGCTGAGTCATAGGGCTCATTTTAAAACTCTTCTCTCACAATTTTCTCAGACTTAATTGTAGCTTCCGATTGTGTGCATTCTTTTCTTTCCTACGGAAAAAAAAAAAGGAAGTGCCTTCCCTCCCCCCTTGCCCCCTAATAATTAAGAACTAATTCTAATCAGGAGAGCAAACAAGGCTAATACCAATCATTGGTGCAATCTCCACCCCCCAACATGAGCATGCACTTATATACACCTATGTGTGAAAGTCTTGTGTGTCTATTTCATGCAATTACTTGCAAAAATAAATCAAGGCATTCTTCATGAGTGGCGGTATACAGAGCCAGTTCCCCCCCCCCTTTTACTATCCGTATGAACAAGGGTGTTAGGCAAATCAGCCATGAAACCAGTAAATATTGAAATTATTACTTGTTTTACAGCAGCCCTCCCCAGCTTAGTAGCCTACAGATGTGTTGAATGCTATTTTGGCAGCTGCGGTCCCAACACACCTGAAAAGCACCAGGTTGAAGAAAGCTGTTTTAGAAGCACCATGTACTGTAAATCAGAACTTACAATGATTTGGGGCTGGAAGAAAGGCATGGTGTTAGCAATGTAAAAAATTCAGGGTACAGAATGGAATTGTTACAGTTACTCCCCCATCCAGACTGTCTTCCCATTACTCAAGCATCTGATTTGAGTTGTACTGCATTGGAAGAGGTCATGTAGGCCACAGAAATCCAAATCTATGTCCAGTGCCTTGCAGCTGAGCATAAGCATTAATATCAAGTTGCAAACAGCTTTCCAGGTAAATAGTTAAGCTTGTAAGGTTTTAGGAGCAGCTCCCTTGGGAAGTGACTTGTCTTGGTAGAACTTGCCAAAGTAGTGTTTCATTTTGCCTGACAGAAAGGTCTAAGTCAACTTGTCGATGAAGGTTCTCAGTCATCCAGGTGGAACAGTCTGTGGCTTGAATCATGTCAACTGGATTTCTATTTTCTCAGTAGAAACGTTTCACTCCTTATCCAAGGACTGAAGAAGCTCCTTGGATAAGGAGTGAAACGTTTCTACTGAGAAAATAGAAATCCAGTTGACATGATTCAAGCCACAGTCTAAGTCAACTGTTCGCCCATTTTTTCCAGCAATTAAATAATTAAATGTTTAAAACGGAGGTACAGTAATTATCTTTCAATTCTCCAAGTGTACAGGAAATGTCATCTTGCCAAAGGAGTATCAATACAATCTTTTTATTCTTCTACTGCAGGACTTTCCAAAGTTTTTCCTGCGGCGACACACCAACCGGCATTGGTGTGTCGCCATGGGAAAACCCGGAAGTGCCGTCCTTGGGGCAGCGCGCAAAAACCCGGAAGCGCTGCTGCTGCTTTCGGGTTTTGTGCGCTGCAGTTGGTGTGTCGCCGTGGGAAAACCCGGAAGCGCTGATGATGATCAGCGCTTCCGGGTTGTGTGGCGACACACTTTTGTGTCGCGACACACAGTTTGGAAAGCTCTGTTCTACTGTATTTTCCCTATCCAACTCTTTCAAGTGGGACCTTAATATTTTTATCAGCAGATGGGATTCCTTTGACTATTCAGATGGGTCTGATTCAGTTGCTAGGCTCTCTCAACCATTCAACAGCATTGGTCTTGCAAGCTGATTCTACATACCAATAATTGTAGAGGCACTTTTCTCCATAGTTAGCACAGAGCACCTGCTCGTGACTACAGGTGGACAACTCTGAAGATGGGCTGTGCAGTTCTCTCTTGATCTTAGCTGGTGGTGGTGCATGAAGTACCACTGGATTAAAAAAAATGGAAGAGAATCAACAAATGTGTTATAAATCAGTCACATGATTTACAACTTACTCACATTCCTATAGATAGTAATCATCACATACAGGCAACCAGATATTACTTATAGGTCCAGAGTTACAGCATATATAGTATATCTTATATTCTTACTTTAAAATGTTACCGAGTCTTACAGGAGTGCACATTTAAGTTTCTATAATTATGTGTTGTTACTATGGGAAATTGATAAATGACATTAGATTTCTTAATGCTAATACCCACAGAGAAACAATAGGTGCTGAGTAGCAGCAAAGAGAACTAGTTGCAGCAGCAATATGAAAGGGAAATAGGGGGAAAAATAAGGCTACTAATGTGAATTGGATTGGTAATTGTTCCAAAGCAGGTACAGTATATGCAAGATTTATGACTTCTCATTGCTGGAGTCAGTTTTGATATTGTCTAAATTAACATCAAGGGAATGAAGAAACCAAGAGCACAAGGTTGTGAACACAAGGGAATTTGGAATATGATAGTGTACGTTCTGGCACTACATTCATAAGTAAATGTCTACATCTTGAATGAAATCAAACATCTTTCCCTTCTAATGCCAGTCCAGCCTCCCAACAGAAAGTACAAATTGAGTACTACTAGAAAAAACTTCGCACTTGGCTACAACTGAGTACTGGAGGAAAAGATTAATACTGGCAAAAAAAGGATTGAATAGATGCACTTCGAACAATTATGCAGTTGAAATATTAAGCTCTAACCCAACTTAATGAAAAGGAAAATATGTTATACCCATGAGTACCAGTACTCATAAATGACACTTTCTCAGATACACAGATTTCCAAGTTCACTGTATGTATGTATTTATGTATATATGTATGTAGTATGTATGTATGTATGTATGTATGTATGTATGTATGTATGTATGTATGTATGTATAACAAATTTATATGGCCACCCATCTCACAGAACATGACTCTGGGCAGCGTACAACCAACAATTAAAACAATGTCACAGCTGTTAGAAACTTTAAAAAAAATAAAAGTAAGATTGCGGGAGAAGAACAGTCAACTAAACACAGCATAGCTATCGGCTAGGCTGTACTGAATGCAATGTAACTCTGTATCATGCATCGGTCTTTATCTTGATGTAACAAAACACTATTAAAATGCCAGGAGACCTAACTAATTTGAGCAAGTGCCCACCCTCATTTGCCACTGAAAGGAACTAGGCTGGCAACTGCAGCTTTCAAATAAGTATCCTGACATTCCCACATGCTTTTGAGAGGGACTTATTTTTCACAGCACTGACATTTCTAAGCAAGATTTGACAAGAGAAAGAATCCATCTATGCCAAGGCTGGGAGATCAATTTCAAAGTAGGAAATGACCTCATTAGGAAGAAACACCTTGCTTCAATACTAGTCATGACAACTCCCAGCTTAACTGGCTCTAAAAATACACAGCTCTGAATTCAACAAAGGCTTCCATGGGGTCAGGTTTTTTTTAAGTAGTTTGCTGTTATCCCTTTGAGCATGCAGATCACCACATGGACTGTGGTATTTCAATTCTGTATTATTACACAAGACAGTACAAGCGCATGTCCAGGTTGCGTGACCATAGTTTCTGTATACTAAAATTGCCACCAACAAAAAGCAGGCACACCGAAATCTCTATCAGGATAGTTACTAAGCCAGGATTATGTGGACTCAGCAACACTGCCATAATCTACTGTATGTCAAAGTGACAAGATCCATACAATTTGTAGTAAAACCTCTGTCAACAAAGGAGATAATTTGTTCTCATAGGGGATCAGAATCTTTATCTGATGGCTATTTTAGCAAGATATCTACTGTATATTAAACATATTGTTGTTATGTTGGCACCTGTTCTTCCCTACTTATCATCTGCAACATAGTAGAGAGGCTCCTATTGGGCAGCATGAGATCATCTGTTTGGGCATACCAATGGAAAGGTTCTGAGTAGATGACCTTTATGTCTCTTTCAGGCTGAGCCCTTTTAAGGACAGGTTCATACTTTTTTTTAAAGCATCATCCCTAGGCAAGTGTATGCTTGAAGAAATATACATCAACTGGATCATGTATACAGTTGCAATTTATGTCTGCAAGATATTTTTTGAAGCCACTTTGATTGCAGAAATTGATAATAGCGTTATTAATGACCTGCCAGTAAATACATCACTCTTCTTCAATGTGCTATTCTCCAGACACTTTGAACTTCAACTCTCATCAGTCTTACCTATTAAGGAACCCAAACTCAACCCCCTGGAAAACACCAGATTTGCCATCATGTTTGGTAAAAAATTGTTGATTTAGATCTATTGCAGGTCAGCATAAATTATTTGACTCTAAGCTAGAATAACAGCCTTTCTGTTTCAAGGAAGGCTCTTAAGTGCAATCTTTGATAGCTACAGAACAAAACAAGATGGAAAAGGAACATGCCCAGTTAGATCGGTGCCAGAAATCAGCTGAGGAAATTTGAGTCTTGCCTGCTTCTTCTCAATGCAAGTTACCATTTGGCAAGCACCCATGGAAAGATGATGCACATACCATCTCTGACTATTCATCACTTATATGCTGATCAGCTGTACTCTGCCATTTAAGTCCAGCTGGGATTTGTTTGTGCACCAATCTGAACACACACTGAAAAACTGGGTTAAGTGTGGGGGACAAAAGAAGGCATTTTGAGGTTTGGCCATTGCCTGAATCATAGCAAAGGACTAGATCATAGCTTTCCAAACTGTGTGTTGCGACACTTTAGTGTGTCGCAACACACAGTTTAGTGTGTCACGAAACAACATGGAAGTGGTGGGGGCGTGCACGGCGGCTGCGCGGGTGTGTGCGCGGCGGCGGCAGTGACGACGGCAGCGGCGCGCCATCAGCGCTTCTGCGTTTTAGCGGAAAACACGAGGCCGCCGCCCCCGCCTCAAGAGATATCTCAAGAGAGCACCCAAGATAGTTCAGCTGTATTATCACATACCAGTTCCCCAGCACTAGCTTCATTATGATTCCAATAGATGCTTTCAATCTAAGTGGCTCTCCTCATTTCATACTGGAGCTAATTATCCTTACAGGAACTTGTCCTCAATGCTCCTCCCACCTTTGGAGAACAACTATGTGGCAGATTCATTGTGGTGCTGCAGAAAGCCTGAAGCCAAGAATGAAAGATTTGATGAAGCATCTAGCTGGATACATTTCAAAGTGGAACCAATGCTGGTTTTTCCCTCATGAGAAAAATGTTTTACCTGAAATATTGATTCTGCAACAGAAAACAACAACTACATAGCACCTAATCAGTCTATTAGACCACCGAGCTCAGTACTGTATACACAGAGTGGGTTCACACAATACACTACAACAATACATGGTTTGCTTTTGACTTGGTTGGTTGTGTAAACACAGTTGATATGGTTTATAAAATATGCCTTATGGCTTACCTCGAGTTTTGATTTATTCAACAAACCATTGTTAAGAAAAGTAAGATTTAGCACAGGGGAGAGCAAGGTTATAATTTTGGCATGGCATCAAGGGCAACAGGAAGCATGGAGGTGGCATAGCTGCAGGGCTTGTTGTTTATTCGTTCAGTCGCTTCTGACTCTTTGTGACTTGGTCGGCCCCTCTTCCTTTTGCCTTCCACTTTCCCTAGCATCAGCATCTTCTCCAGGGTATCCTGTCTTCTCATTATGTGGCCAAAGTACTTCAGTTTTGCCTTTAATATCATTCCCTCAAGTGAGCAGTCTGGCTTTATTTCCTGGAGTATGGACTGGTTTGATCTTCTTGCAGTCCAAGGCACTCTCAGAATTTTCCTCCAACACCACAGTTCAAAAGCATCTATCTTCCTTCGCTCAGCCTTCCTTAGGGTCCAGCTCTCGCAGCCATAGGTTACTACGGGGAATACCATTGCTTTAACTATGCGGACCTTTGTTGTCAGTGTGATGTCTCTGCTCTTAACTATTTTATCGAGATTTGTCATTGCTCTCCTCCCAAGAAGTAGACTTCTGGTTTCTTGGCTGCAGTCAGGTCTGCAGTAATCTTTGTGGCTAGAAATACAAAGTCTGTCACTGCCTCCACGTTTTCTCCCTCTTTTTGCCAGTTATCAATCAAGCTGGTTGCCATAATCTTGGATTTTTTGAGGTTTAACTGCAACCCAGCTTTTGCACTTTCTTCTTCCACCTTTGTCATAAGGCTCCTTAGCTCCTCCTCGCTTTCAGCCATAAAGTGGTATCATGTGCATATCTTTGATAATTAATGTTTCTTCCAGCAATTTTAACTCCAGCCTTGGATTCATCAAGCCCAGCATGTTGCATGATGTGTTCTGCATACAAGTTGAATAGGTAGGGTAAGAGTACACAACCCTGCCGTACTCCTTTCCCAATCTTAAACTAGTCCGTTGTTCCGTGGTCTGTTCTTACCGTTGCTACTTGGTCGTTATACAGATTCCTCAGGAGGCAGACAAGATGACTTGATATCCCCATACCACCAAGAACTTGCCACAATTTGTTATGATCCACACAGTCAAAGGCTTTAGAATAGTCAATAAAACAGAAATAGATGTTTTTCTGAAACTCCCTGGCTTTCTCCATTATCCAGTGGATATTGGCAATTTGGTCTCTAGTTCCTCTGCCTTTTCTAAACCCAGCTTGTACATCTGGCAATTCTCACTCCATGAATTGCTGGAGTCTACCTTGCAAGATCTTGAGCCTTACCTTACTGGCATGTGAAATAAGTGCCACTGTTTGATAGTTTGAGCATTCTTTAGTGTTTCCCTTTTTTGGTGCTGCAGGGGGCAGGACTGAAATTTTGGGGCTTTTTTCAGGGATTGCTTTTGAAAATTAAAAACAGGTAAGCTAATCTATGGGACACTTGATATGCCCATGTCACTTCTAATTTGGATAAAAGCAAGCAAACCCCCCTGCCCCCCCTGCTGAATTTTAGTGGCACAATCTGGGAAGACACTGAAGAGGCACAAAAGAGACGCTGGAAGCCTGCACATAGCCCCTGAGTCATGGGTCGCCCAATTCTGGCTCAGCACAATGTGTGAACCCAGCCGCTGAATGGTAGTTGATCTTCAGATCTTCAGGTAAGGGTTCTCTTCTCATCCCCATCTGGAACTGCAAGGAATTGACCCTGGAACTTTGTGCATGCAGCAATTCTTGTAACCTACAGTACTTCTGAATTATCCAGGTATTTGGGGAGCATTTGGAAAAAAGTATATTCATTCAGTTTTCAGGTTCTGGAAGCACCCTTTCCTACTTCAGTTATTCAATCTCTAAATAACATGAAAGCTAGCAAGCACAGGACTTAACCCGAAACCTTAAAAGAAAGTACATTCCAACTTCCATTCATTCTACAGAATTTAGGAAAATTTCAAATTACTCTTACACGTAGAAAGAGCACATAGTTTATTTATTTATGTAGTATTATTTTAATCCATCTCAATACTAATGGACTCTGGATGAGGTAAACAGAAAATCAAATGCAAAAGTAAATTCTTACCGTAAACAGTAAAATCAATTATCATTAAAAGTCAGTAGTAACTAAATTTGGCTCTGAGCAGGGTAAACAAAGTAAGTGCACAAGGTGAAAGCAAAACTAAAAGCTCACTGCAAACAGTAAAGGCACTGCAATTAAAAGCCAGTAATTACTAAACTTACCTAATGAAAGGGCTGAACACAGGCTGGAACAACACTGCTTTAGCTTTTTCATGAGACACCAGCAGGGTCAGGGCCATCCATACCCCTGGGGGGCGTATTCCATAAAATGGGGGCACCTTTGAGAAGCTGATTACCTGGTCCATGACCCAGGTAACTCACAAGGAGGAGGGACTTGCAACAGGCCCTCTTTTGATGACCAGACCAGATGAGTGGGTTCATTTCTGGCAATACACACAAATGCACGTGTGTGTACGTATACTGTACATACACAAATATATGTGCCATTATCCTGATACTTGTCCATGAAGCTCTGACACTCTTAAGTTTTAAACCAATCAATACATGCTTAACCTAATAAATTTATAGGAGAAGACATTCGAGGAAAAGGCATATGCATCGGAATTCTGACTGACTGAACAGAACATCTTTGCTTAGCCGGAAATGGAGTATTATCCTCCCCACCCCAAGGCTAAGCATACAGCTATTTCACCATGAGCAGATTGCCTGGATGTGACCGCTTTCAGCCATCACTAACAATTAGCAGTCTCATCTCTGCAAAAGATTTAGAAACACTGACTCCTGCATTGTGGATCACTTCCCAGGAATGAATTTGTGTGACAGAAGTGGGACCTATCCAAAGAATTAATTGTGTGGGAAGACAAAATAGCAGAGCTTCTTGGCATACAATACTTCTCAAGGGCAAAATTAAGTCCAGAATTCATTTTCAAGAAAAGGCTCCAGCTCCCTTTTATCTCCCCCCAAATCAATGAATAATGTAGGTAATCAAAACCTGTTTTTTTTTTTAAAAAAAAACCCATTACAGTACATTTCTGTAGTCACTGTTCATTTTGGCTTTCTTCTGGCATTTCAAGTGTTAATTTCTTCCTTAAAACTGCCCTCTCCCACCCCTCTTCCTATGAGGCAGGGCCTTGCTGAACAGCAAACAGCAGGAAACTCAGATTGGAGGTGTTCCAGCTGTCAGTCACAAGCATGTTTCTTCCCAACAGTCTCTGTGTTGTTTGAACTGTTGTCTTTCTGCCAGCAGCACAATGGAGCTTAGTTATTCATTGAAGGAGGGGGAAAAAAAGGCTGAAAGAAGGCACCACCCTCCATTCACAACCAATTTGGAATACTCCATCCATTCACAAAAAACCCTCTATCCTCACAGCTGAGTGCTACCAATCAGGAGAAGGGAAATGACACTTAAGATTATAACAGAGACCAGCTGTCCTACACAGAGGAGCTTGTGCTGTGGATGTTTATGTAAGGAATTCAAACACTGCAGAAATGGCCTGAATAAATAAGAAGGAGCTAGCGGTTCCATAGAGCTCACTGCAGACCCAAATGATTGTGCAACACTACTTGTGGTGAGGTCCGGAAATGCGCTTTGGCACAGAGAAAGAAAAAACTAAAAATTATTTTAAAAAGTAACTTTTCTTCTTTGCTGTCCATTGCTGTGGACAGCAAACTTGTACTTAATTGCTCATGGATGTCCTAGTCCCTCAATTCCATTTAAATAGTTCTTGTAGCATCCCTATTTATGGCAAGAATTAAGGATTAGTTCTAACTGTAGCCCCAGTGTAACACACCTGTTTTGTTCAAGAACTGAGAGAGAGTATGCATCCTTGGCAGACAAGTTTGGTTGCTGTCAAGTAGGGAGGGAAAAATAGGGTCTTGAAGAGGCAAGGGTGCTAGAACTGTGGCTCCCAATCTTGGTTCCACACTACAGCTGGAATAAATTGGTTAGAGTACAGCTGCAATATTCCCCACTGATTGTGATGGATGATGGAATCAAGGTTGGATCTGAGTATAGTCCCTATTAACATAAAGAGAAAGGGTAAAAAAGGAAAAGGGGCTGACTCTGGGGGGATTTTTCAGTCTCCTCCAGATTATCCACTCCATAGTCCATTGTTCTCTGTCCCTTGATCACCACACAAACTTGGCTCTTCCTAGCACCTCCCCATTCTTTCTAATGCTCGGGCTGGGCAGTTCTAAAATCCAGGAATTGGACTTACCGTAAGTGCTGGGTAAGGTAGCACTCCCATGTAGCACAAAGTGCAGCATTTGGGAGTGCTCTTGGATGCCGAATTGTCAACAGAAGTAAATATAACCTTAATGGTCAGGAGCACCCATGTACAGCTTCGGCTGGTAAGTCAACTCCAGCCATTTCTGGATGAAGATAGCCTTCGCTCAGCAGTGCATGTGCTGGTAATCTTCTAGCTGGATTACTGTAATCCATTTTATGTACAGCTGCTGTTGAAGGAGGCCCAGAGACAACAGTTGGTGCAGAATACTGCAGCCAGTGGAGGATATGGGCTCAGAAGATGGGAGTATGTTATTTCTGCTCTGTGGATATGGCACTGGCTGACCACACCACAATTTGAGATCTGCTGAGGAGTGACTGCTGACTGTGTGAAATGGCCAGGCCATATGTCTATTGGCAGACCTTCTCAATAGCAGCACCAGAGCTTTGGAAAGAACTTCCAATGAACCTCTCTTTGGAATTTTAGAAAATAGCTAAATGCCTATTTACCCTGATAGTCCCTGATACTTGAATGACCCTATCAAAGTTGGTTTTAAATATTTTTACAATTCTTAATAATATTATTTTAGTTCTAAGGTTATTTTAATGTTTTGAAATTTTAATACCATTTTAATTGTGGTTTTATCATTGGAAGCAACACTGAGTGCTGTGAGATAGTTATAAATTCAAATTCAAATATCTTTATTATGATCTTTGACCAGACTTTACAATAGAAGAATAAAAACAGTTTAGTCCCACAATTAATTATCAGGAAAAAAAAAGGAAAACAACAAAACAGTGAAAAAACATATCTAATTAAAAGTTTTGTGCAATTGTATAACTTGATAGGGGGCGTGGTGGCTCAGCGGGTAAGATGCCAGGCTTGTTGATCGGAAGATCGCAAGTTCGGAGGTTTGAATCCCTAGCCCTGCGTGCGGAGTGAGCTCCCTCACTAGCTCCAGCTCTTGCCAACCTAGCAATTCGAAAGCATGCAAATGCAAGGAGATGAATAGGTACCACTTCGGTGGGTAGGCAACAGCGTTCCGTGTGTGTCATGTGGCCACATGACCGTGGAAGCGTCTTCGGACAACGCTCGCTCTTCGGCTAACAAACGGAGATGAGCACCGGCCCCTAGAGTCGGACACGACTGCTCAAATGTGCGGGGGGAACCTTTACCTTTACTTTATTATAACTTGATAAAAATATTTGGTCACCTGGTGTGTGAGTGTAGAGTCAGCATCCCTTAAAAAGAAATAAACATAAAATCTATCCGTATGACCCTCAAATTTAGAAATGATTGGGAAGATCAAAGCACATCTTGGGGCATCATAAAAAAGACACCGTATGAGGACATGTGCAAGAGTTTCTACCTCCCTGGATCCACAAGGGCAAAGTCTCTGTAAATAAGGAGTTCCATGAAATCTTCCCACCAGCAGTGCTGAAGGGAGGGCATCAAAGCAGGCTCTGGAAAAGGCCCATCTATATTTGCTTAAGGTTAAATTGTATAGATACCTTGCAGTAGAGGGTTTGTGGCCATCTAACATTTGGCGATAGAACTCAGGAACACTGGTGATATCATTTTGTTGATCAATGTCCCTAATTCTTTCTTTTGCTATTGATTTGGCCTTCTCCAGGGTTAATTGGCCTAAATATTCAGGAGAGAGGCCAAGACTGCAAAGTTCTTCTATACAGGTATGGCGCCAATGAGATTGGTAGCTGTCTGACAACAGCAGCGGCATCAGGCCTATAGGGTTGAACATGATTTTGAGTCCTGAAGTTAAAATTCTAATCCAGATCTGAGCCTTAATACTTGGCACATTAGCTTCAAGCTTCAAGACTGCACTAGGGGTGCATTTGGGGATACCGAACAAAGTCCTAAGGAAATTTGATTGAATTGTTCAGTTAATCTCTTATATTCAGTAATCATTAACTCCATAATGCTTTTTAACATATATATCAACTCTCTGATCAAAACTCTTCAGAGAGTTGATATCCATGCCCCTAAATTAGCTGATAGACATCTCCCAATTCTACTCTACGCAGATGATGCAATTCTTCTCTCCTTGTCTTCTATAGGCATGAAGCAGGCACTAAGAACCCTGGAATCCTACTGTAATGAGGAACAATTAATAATCAATTATGATAAATCTAAAGTTTTAGTTTTTTCCAAAAAAAGACAAAGGCACAAGTGGACCATTGATTCCCATGAATTAGAGCAAGTTAAACGTTTTAAATACCTGGGCATAGTATTTCAGGCCTCTAGGAAATTAACAGCCCAGGTAAATTATGCCACTTCTACTTCTCAAAAGAGTTCACAAGCAATAATAAAATTTTATAGGCAACGGGGCAAATTACATCCCAGCAGCAATTAAACTGTTTATGGCTAAAACAGTTGCCCAACTATTATATGGGATACAACTTGGCCCATACACGAAACCAGAACCAAGTATATTTTCAAGCCTGATCTGGCAGAAATTGGGGTATAAATTGGGGGTGGATTCAGGAGTCACTCTTGCCTTATTCTTTAATTACACTCTATCAAATTTTGAACTTGATGCAAAAATTGCCATGCTTCAGGATGTTTCTAAAATGGATCATGAAAAAAGCGACCAGCTATTATTTTTTGTGCATTCTTTCATATTTGCTCTTAGCTAATGAAAATTAATACTAACTAAAGAGGAACTGTTGATTTGGGATTCTCTGAGATTGAGCTCCAAAGTATTAATTTTATTAAATATGATTTTGATGGAAAATTATTTGGCCAACATTGCCTTCTATGAAATTTAAATAAATCCTAGGATTAATTCCTAAATTTTCATATACATGTAAACCTGAATAAATGCAAATCTTAAGCAACATTGTGTTCAGTAGGCAAGTACCCCTATTTTTTTAAACACCTACAACCTCTCTCTCCCTTCACAACCAACATCCTTAACCTGCTGCCCTCCAAATCTGTTGGAGCACAACTTTCATCATCCTCACCCAACATTGTTTGCTGAATGGGGATGATGGGAGTTATAGTCCATTCTATCTGGAATACTGCAGGTTAGAGGAGATGGCTTCATTGCTAATCAATCAATCAATCAATCAGACTGCCTCTCTCTCCTGTGCCAGCTCTCTCCATACAAAGGGTCACAGAAATTTGCAATCAAACATTTTAGGAAGCTATCCAGAACTTGCCTGGGCAGACCGGCTCTTCACATTTCAGTTTGGGATAACTTTCCCCTCCCCTCTATTTATAAAACAAATGGCTTATGTAAAGATCTGGTGGATGAAAATAAAAACCGGAAAAGGACAAAGCTGGAATTGTGTTTTTTTGTGTGTGTTCCTTCAAGTCAGTATTGACTCCTGGCGACTGCCTGGACAATTCCCTGCAGTTTTCTTGGCAAGGTTTTTCAGAAGTGGTTTGCCATTGCCTGCTTCCTAGGGCTGAGAGACTGGCCCAAGGTCACCCAGCTGGCTTTGTGCCTAAGGCGGGACTAGAACTCACAGTTTCTCTGTATCTAGCCTGGTACCTTAACCACTATGCCAAACTGGAATGCTTATATAAAAAGGAGACCCCTAAAGTAAGAAGGAAAAGCCTGATTTTCAAATAAAGCTGCCCCCTTCCTAACATAGCATGCAGTTGCTTGGATGCTAAAGAGATGGTTTTGGAGAACTCTAGCACCTCCAGGCTTAAAAATCAAAGCCCCGTTGCAGTTTAAAGGCCTAATGGACAAATTAAGACAATTATTTAAATAGTATGGCCACTAATCCTAAGGTACATTCTGCTGAACAACACTGGGCAGGGAGACAACATCCATGGACAGATGAACATCTGATTCAGATCTGTGGCTCCTGATTCAAAAAGTAATATATTGTACATCCCTGGGGTTACTTCTGAGCATAATGAAGACAAGTTCAAATCTGGTACTTCCAAAATATTTAAAAAGCCCTCAATAATAAGCCAAGAAGAAAAAATGAAGTCATGTTTTTTCTTAGATACTCCTAGGAGACACTGAAACTTAATCCATTCCTGGAATCTGCAATATTTAGAGCCCTGCTAGATAAAAGAAATTACAAATGGCAGGAAAGTACACCTTGAAGTGTGGAATATTGAGTCAGCATCCAATGCGAACGCCCAATGAAAGAGTTCTGGAGTGTCTTTAAATTATATTGTACACACACACACACACACGTTTGTGTGCGCACACACATCTTTGTATGTCTGCATACACATACTGAGAAAGTGTATGTTCTAATATCCTCACTATAATTAGAAACTGAAAAGCCAAGTGAGTGGTACAACTACCGGATGTGTCTCAACTCGTCAAAGCAGGGAGAAAATCAGGAATGTAAGATTATTTGGGTGAGCGGTGTTTTGGTTTTTCATCTTGCCTACTGTGCACAGGCAGCAAAGCAAGCCAATAATGCCGAAATGGCACCAAGTACATATAGTACTTTGTGCCAGTGTAGCTCTGCCCCATTCTTTGATGCCACAATAGTTACCACTAAACTGCGTTTAGTAGGAGGTTGCTCATTACAGTTAGAAAGAATTGCAAAGACTTGCCTCTTCTCAGTTGACTTTTCCTATATAAATCAAATGAGCCAAAATAAATAACTAGCTGAATCTTGTGATGCAGCTAGACTACACCATATTATGAGATCACATGCTTAACTCCCCCCTCCCCTTACTGAAAAGCTCCTACATATAGAAAATTAGGGCATCAAAGGCAAGGCAAGCTTAAAACAACTTCATTTAAAATAAACTGTAACTCAAATAAATGTACCCCACTTTCTGATGGGGGAGAAGAAATGCATTTCTTTAATGCCAAACAGAACTGTCCAGCAGAAGCAGAACTAAACAATGCTTCTGACACAGGCCAGTAATAAAATGTCAATTTGCAATGTAATTTTAATGACCAGCACACATTTTGGAGCAGGCCCACAGTTTTACTGCAGGCTGTAAAACGGAACCATAGCCAAAGTATTCCCAGTGGCCCAAATGAAGCAATTCATACATCTGAACAAAAAACATTTGGAAATTAGGGAAAAAGTGCTTAGGTGTACTGTTCCGTTGCTCTTATTCAGAAAGAACAGACAGATGATTCCTTTTCTGGGGTGGGGAGGGATCTTCCTGATTTAGAACTATCGCCAGAGACACATATGGCTTCCCGTGCTGCTCTTCCGTAACAGTGCGCAAAGGCTTCACAGCTTTGCTTAATACCTAGGAAGGCAAGCAGCAGTTTTGCTTTATTCTATCTATCTATCTATCTATCTATCTATCTATCTATCTATCTATCTATCTATCTATCTATCTATCTATTTGGATTTATTTAAAATGCTTGCACTACCATTTTAAGCCTACATGAGTGGTCTTTGTATCTCACCCCTTTCCACTATGGGATATTCCAGGGCAGTTCACATTCATGGGATCCAACGAACTAATGAGGTATAAGACATCTTCTGGGGGTACAAAGACCCGCTCAGTCTTTTAAGAGTTTGCAAATGGTCACCCAGCAATGCAATTGTGCAGACGGAGCAAAAAAAGAGAGAAGTTTTGTCACGAGTAATATCAGAAGCATCATCCAATGGGTGTGTCCCATAACACAGTGCTAATTATGCATTTATGTTACGAAGTTAGCCTAGGGAAAGAAACTTTCTTCCCTAAATCAAATTGTTACCATGGAGGAAACAATTTGGAACCAGCACAACAAATGCTATCAACTGTATCTTTCTTCATCCAAAAAAAAGAAAGAAGAGGAAATGCATATTAAGATACTAGCACTCTACAAAGAATTGGGACAGTAAGATCGAAAATACTTTTTTTAAGTGAAAAAAGAAGACAAGCACTTTAACTTACAGCAGCCTATCTGAACTTGCTTTCTTCTGTGGAGGAAGCTGTATCTAGGACATCTGGAAAACACTAGAGTGGGGGCAACTACCTATAGCTGCTATTCTTACTGTTTAACAGTTAGTCTTAAACTAGAGGAAGATGTGCGGAGAGACATACTGCTGCCTTTTCTTTCATAAAAATTATACTTTAAAAATTCTATCTGAACATGTATTCAAGAACTTAAATTCACACAGTTACATAATCAGAAGGATCAAAAGGAAGAAAAACCCCCCCAACATCATCTCCCCAGAATTTAAAATACATTTGAAACACTTATGCTAATCCCACACATAGCAGACAAACATTTGTAACAAGGACAGAATCAACTGCTTCCTTAATAACTCCAACACAATACACATTCACTTGGCATCAAGCCCCATCAATTTAAATGGGACTTACTTCTAAGTAAATATGTTTATGATTAACACAACAGTCATACAAGTTGATTTTTGTGCCAGAATCCACAGTAATAATTTTAACCATGAATCATATGCTATAAATCTGTGCCATGTTAACAGAGCTCCAAAAACGCTTTCAATGTGCAAACGGTGCCCCCTTTATTCATTTATTTCCTACATTCTTCCTGTCCTTCACAGCAAGCCTTACTATTACTGAGTTTCACAAATGCAAGGAGGATCTTTGATCTCCCCAGATTACTTTTCTAAGAAAGGCAATACTTAACTCTCCTCAAACTACTATAGCACCTGGTAGTGAATTTTAATAGAACTGTATTTTAAATCAATGTTTAATTTAGACTGCTGACTGATTGTAACCTGGAGGTGCTTAGCTCGAGGTTCCAGGGCTTCATGTGTCCCCTGGATGCCTCTGTCATAGCCCCCAGAGACCTCCAAAAGGTATTACTAAATTGAAATTTTAATGTGATTGAAGGAGAAAATCATGAAATGAATGCCTGAAGCAGGGTTTCTCAACCTTGGCAACTTGGAGATGTGTGGATGCTGGCTGGGGAATTCTGGGAGTTGAAGTCCACACATCTTCAAGTTGCCAAGGTTGAGAAACACTGGCCTGGAGAGGAGCCATATTAATTATATTTAATTTTATTTAAATTTAAGACAAAATAAACTAACTCTAATTTTTGCCCTGCTCCATCAGCTACTTTTAGGGCTGGTTACCCCTATTGCAGAGCATAGATTCTTGAACAATTTAATTAGAGATTGTTGTTGTTGATACTGTACTATAAAAAAATCCGAGCCCAGAAGGATTTAATGCTGCATTACCAGAAGAATTACTATTCCAGGAAAAACCCATTCATTCATATGTAAAGCTGCTTCCAGTGGAAATCTTTTCTGCCATTAACTTGGTTGTCATGAACGCTGATCACCATTAGTATACTTTTGGCTTCTCCAACCCAAGAAAGCTAGGTTTACTGGGGAGACCCATCATTTAGGAGAAGACATTTGGTTTTTCATACAATCCTTCAGGTTCCGGGCTGGCAGAGCCTGCCAAGAGGTATCTGAGCACATCTCTGCCAAACGCATCCTCCCACACAGCCTAACTTCAGTTTCTGCTGCTCCCAGTGAGAAGTGGAAGGGCTGGGCTAGAATGTCAACATAGGGAGAAAATTTCTTACTCCAGGCTCCCTTTCATTTCAAAAGGAGGGAAGGGAAGGGACACACACACACACACGCACACACGCACACACTTTCACGCGCGCACACACACACCCCAGCTAACGTGTTGCCTGTCTGGAGAAGCTCTCATGGCAACTTTCCCACTCACTTCAAAGTAATCAAAAGACAATAATTAACATGCATTTACTGTAGCACAGGCTACTCCACTGCATGCTGTGACAGAGCTGAAATCAAGAATCCGTTCCTCTGCAGGCTATGTTTTCTTGCCTTCAAATACTGTGGCAACCAGAACAGCTAAGCCCATTTTAGAAAAGAAAAGAAAAGAAAAGAAAAGAAAAGAAAAGAAAAGAAAAGAAAAGAAAAGAAAAGAAAAGAAAAGAAAAGAAAAGAAGCCCCCTGTCCCAAATGAATACCCTCGAAGTAATGTTTTCACCTTAAGTTTAAGAACTTCATTTCTTGCAGCACGTCAAGACCACAGCTGAAAACTATGCATGAAACATGCTTGTGTTCGGGGTAAAAACAGGCCCAGGAATTGATTATGAAACCCTGCAGGCAAGGAAGAAATCTCTTGGTGATGCAGCGGGAGCACTCTGGAAGCTGCCTTCGCAGAGCTGCTGCTTGCCAATGACTAATGCTCCCGAAAGCTGCTCAGGTTTCACCAGCAAAGCTGTGTCCTTCGCAGCTTCATGAGCTATGGCTATAATAGCCAGGAGAGTCCCCGAGGGAATTAGAGGCGCACAGGGCTGGCGAGAGCGCTCTAGTGCTCCCTGGCAAATGGATTTTAATATCCTTTACATTATGAAGTATTCATGGGGGCTTGAAAGGCTTCTGCAGAAATCAAGGTTAAGGCGCAGCCCCAGAGATTCTCATACAAACATTTCCAGGTCCTTCAGTTAAAGCAGTGCCATTAACAGAGCCTCCAACAGCGCACCTTTCTATTTATTCCCATCCCTTCCAGGTGAAAAGGACTCCACGAGTCCTGCACACGTGCCCACACTGGAATCACATTCTGTTAATAAAGGTCACACACAAAGGCCAAGGGCCACTACACATACTTTGTAGTCTTCGGGGCAAGTAAATCAAAGAGCAAGAATGTGACTTACGGTTATCGGACTGGAAATCTGGGACAAACTGTTCATCATCAGGAACTTGGGCTACAAAAATGAAAAAAAAAAGAAGACAGGCTAGCTATTTATTTATTTATTTATTTAAATTTCATCACCACCCATCTCCCTCAAAAGAGGGACTCTGGGCAGTTTACAACAAAACTCAAACTAAATACAGATTAAAATACAATAAAAACAGTACCTCTTAAATATAAATATAAATATGAAATATAAAATCCAGGATGGTGATATTAAAAGTTCTTAATTTAAATTCATAAATACACATAATTTAGTTCCCTGTTTATAAAGAAACTGGGTATCTGTTAAATAAACAGACAAACTCCCAGTATTTCGGAAATTAAAACTGAGATCAATATTAAAGACCATACATTGGCATGCATTTCAAATAAGGTTCAAATAGCCATAGAAAAGGCCACACCATGGCAACAACCAGTTCAACAGCTAACTATAAACACAGCTATCAAAGAACAATAAAGATGTAGAAAGTTATATCAATGGGGATTTACCTTCAGCTAACCAAGCCTCCTGAAGCTGACTGAGATCTTGAAACAATTCTGAAAGAAAATAAGAAAGGCTACTAAAAAGCTACAAAAACGTTTGTGTGTGCCATTAAGAATGATGGTGATTCTACCTTCAGAATCATGAGCCAGATCAGTGTCTTGAAATTTCCTTTTTCTCTCATTCACTGGCCTTCCACGACATTCATCGGTGCAAGGTTTCTAGTAAAAGCAAAGAAATATAGCTACAAAGGGCAAATAGTCAAATAACAAACAAACAAACAAACAAACAAATAAAACTTGGCACAAAAACAGGGAGGACGGTGGTAGAGAAATGTCATGTGCTAAGAAAACAGAGTTCCATAAAAATGTATAACCAAAGGAGACATACCCCAGGAACCATGAAAGGGACTTGCTGGTCATAAAAGCCATCCATTGTGTTTGCAGATTCTTAAATATTCCTTTGAATGGTTTTAGCATTGAGCAATTCCAGGATAAGAAGGGTTCAAAATCTAGCTCTGGCAGATTTAAAACTGGAGAGAAGAGAGAGATTTTTTTTTTTAAAAAACCCACTACCTTTAGACCATCTTAACAGACTTCATCTAACAGCATTTGAGTATAATTTGAAAGTTTTAAGGATTATCTGTTGCACTTCCCGTTACAGTATTTTTCTCCAATTCAGCTAGTTTTTATTAGGGTCCCAACTTCATTGGTGATATCACAGAATTACTATGGAAACAGTTATGACACCACAAAAAGCAAATTCCAACTACAAAGGGATGTATTACAAACCAGAGGGTCATAGGATTTCAAGTTCATTTTCCTTTCTAGGTGGTCCAGAGCTAGAATATAAATAGCAACAAGTGCAAAGAAAATCAATTCTGCTGTATGAGAGCTCAGCTTTCAGATGAAAGATATCTACCTATCACTGTTCTAGATAACAGAGATAGCAACTGTCCAGAACTTAACCATGAAGTTACCAAGTTTCTTCCCATTCAACATTATTTACTTCCCACAAAATAAATTCAGGAATGACACCCTTTTAAGTATTCCTGTTTTAGCAAAACAATACCAAGAGATTTCAGATAATTTATTGCTTAAACACACCCTGTAACAGAAATCTCTCTGACATGAGAAATGGCACTAACTAGCTCTTATTCTGTTGATGGAACTTTCAAGGCTTTAAGTAGCCTGTGAATGTTTTTCCAAGGCAGAGTTTTGTAACCAGATAGTCCAGCCAGTTTCTGCTAAATGGTCGACAAAGATAAAACATCGATGCTCTAAAGAAAAGCTTCAGGAAAATCAGTAGTTTTACAACACTGGAGTGGTGGTAGGAAAACAGCTTATGAAGGTCGCTATCCTGGCAGATCGACGGTTGCAGACCGTTCCTAACTGTCAGCAAGGAAATACAGAAATTGCCCACTACGAATTCTAGAGATAACCCCAAATTTCTAAATTACCTCGTCGGTTTTAAGGAAAATGTCTGACATTTAAAGCAATAACTGAAGGATAAAATCGCATATTCACTGCGTCGCATTTTGCATTTTAGTTGCTGTTTTCCTTTTTCCTCTCTTGACTCCTATGTGAAAAACCTTTCACATAGCCAAACAATACAGTTATCATCCACTCCCCCGCGCCGCGCACGAATCTGGCCTAAGTTTTATGAATGGCAGAGCAAACAACCAGAGCAGGTATAGCGTAACTAGAACCCTAGCGCAGGGCCTCATTCACAATAACAAGGGACGCACTCCATTCATTAAACGCCTTCAGTTATACCACCCCCTCCCCCGTGCAGAACGCCGCGAAAAGATTCAGCCCCCGCCCCCGCACTCATGGCTCCATTCACACAAAACCGGCTCCATTCATAAAATCGCCCACATTCACAAAAAAACCCAAAAAAACAAAAACAAAAAACCCAATCCTCCCAGCGGAGCCAGTGCCTGCTGCAGCCAGTGGCGGCGCGGCTGTACAGTTTTCCCTCGCAATTCTTCGCCATACTGTCTCTTCCATGCACTCTTGCAACCCTTGATCCCATTCCCTCCCGAGATCCAGCCCTATCACAGCAGACTCCAGTGGACTTTATTAAGTCGCAACGGTATTCTCCGCATACCCCGCAATCCTCAGCATCTTGCAGACCTAAGCACCTGTCCCCGAAAACCTCCTCCTGCCGCCCACCCGATCTCACGAGTCCACGGACCCCATAGCTTAGCATCCTCGGCCCAGACTGTGCAGGCTAAACGAGCTCTGCCCCTCCTCACCTGCCGTTAGAACTATCGCGCTGCCGCTGTGCAGTCGCTAGAAGCCCTGTGTCGTCTTCGGGCTGCTGTCCAAGCCCCCGGACGGCCTCCAGAGCCCGCCTCGCCCTGTCCCCATTGGCCCACAACCCTGCCACAGCCTGTCAATCACAGCTTGTTTACCCTACCAGGCACCCAATGGCACTCGTATGTTAGAACACCGCCCAGAGCAATCCTAAGCCCGCCTCTCGGCAACAATGAACGGCCTAACTTTTTTTTTCATCCGGGAAAATATAGCCAATCAAATCGGCCTTAATTTACATATTTTTGTTGAGAAGCCTTTTCATTCATAAAAAAAGGAGAGAGAAAAATACCTCGCGTTCCGAGGGCGAGGCGGACTCCGGGAAAGATTTAAAGCGATCGCTCACCACGGCGGCATTTTGCCTGCTGTGTTACGAAGCGACTTTCGGCCGATCTCACTGGCCTATCCATAGCTTGTGTTTGCATCCTTGCCTCAAAGCAGAGAGCTTGACGGAGGAAGAAAAATCACCGTAGAAAGTGCCCTAGATCGTTTTATATGAACTGTGTTCCAATGTCTCCATTCTCTGAAAACGCTTAGAGGAAAAGCCCACCTCAAAATCGGGGCTGCTGTTCCCTGCTGCTTTGGGATTTGGCATTCCTAATACGCTCGGGTTTTCGGGACGACGCTGCAAACCGCGAATATTCCGCTCCCTCACCCCCAGTCGTCCCGCCCTCTGTCCCGCTAAATCCACGGGCTGCGCCATGCTGGGCTGCCATACTGGAAGCACGCTTATGTGGGCTGGCAGGTGTCTTCCCAACCCGCAGGAGTTAAATGTGAATTTGCCACAGATCGGCAGGCATCTATTTAAAGATCTATTTGCGAGGAGGCATATATTATGCTTTACGATCTTTATTTTACCGCCTGAACAGTCTCGAGTCTGGCTGAAAAGAACACAGGCAGAATTTGAAATCCCTTGCCTGCTTCACCGCACGGTTTTGCCTATTGGTGGGGACTTTCGGAAGCCGCTCAGCGGTCCTGGACCTAAGTCACTTTTCACTTGCTCGTGGATACGTATCCACTTGCTCGTGGATACGGAAATGGGTGCAGGGCCGAGCCTAAGCGACGAAGTACAACGTTTCGGGTGGGCGTTCAAGCGTACAGTGCTTACAGTGCTTACAAGCGTACAGTATAGTCAGGTCATTATTTCTGTTCGCAGACATACAGCAGGACCTTCCATGCTGGGGCCCCCAGATGCTTTCCCCAGAGAAATTCACTCAGCTCCATTTTTATATTTCCCTTCCAGGCACCAGGCAGAACACAGCAACAGGCTTTGGGGGATGTTGTGCAGTATCTGAACAGCCAGTTGGTGGATGCTGCTCTCATAGGATGTTGACTGCCTGATGCTGTCTTTAAAGTATACTCTAAATCAGAGCTTTCCAAACTGTGTGTCGGGACAGTTAGTGTGTCCGCTGCAGTGTCTGGGTGTGTCGTGGCGGCTGCTGCCTTGGAGCCCTGCCAGGATTCCGCGCAGGTCCTAGTGCCTGCCTTGTGCCTTGCTGCCTCCAAACCTGCTGTGATTCTGCGCAGGTCCTAGTGCCTGCCTTGTGCCCTGCTGTAAGAGTGTGTCCCGAAATGATGCATGTCTAAAAAGTGTGTCACCAACATGAAAAGTTTGGAAAGCTCTGCTCTAAATTGTGCTTAAAGTTCGTGTTTGCCACCATAAGGCTGCTGCAAATTTTATCAGTTTGGGGAGTGGTTTGTCTGGAATAGAAAAATGCCATAAAGATACCTAACTTATAACTCTTAGTGCAGAGGGGGACAGAAAGACAGCAGTCAGCCAGTAGAGTTCCATAGATTTATATTTAAACTTATGGTGAAGCCAACAAAAATTACTATTTTGAGTGTAGTGGACACTTGCCTGTTTAGGAAGAAATTGTTGAGTTTAGCCAATCGTTGACATCATGACACTTAAAATGCAGCACTGTCTATATGAAGTGGTTATATATTATAATGGCTCCTTTTGGGACAGAGGTTTACATACTCTGTTTTGAAAGATTTCATTGGTTTTTGCAGATGCTTAAATTCTCTTAAATTATATACAGATGGTTTGGAAATGTACAGATGGACAAGGGAAATGAATATTGTGTGGTTTCATAGTCACAGAAAGATTGATATACTACAATACTGGAAGGATACTCATTTGTTGTCAATTATACAGTGGTCTGAGGATCTGACCTCTCTTTCTATATTTGAATGAGCATTTACTGCAAAGAGTCTTATTTGAAAGACTGCTTCCATCTTGAAGGTAATAATCAGGAAGGTCTCACTGATTTGGGGCAACACAGAAGTAGTCAAGATCACCGTTGGCAATGTGGACTCCAAATGTTTTGGTCTATAACTCTTATATGCCCTAGCCAAGAAGGCCAATAAAGGGAGTGATGAGAATTATAATTCAAATTTGTTACATCCATTTAGTCATAGCAACAAAACAACTCTGCTGCCCTCACCCCCAAATATACAGCTGAAATGTAGAAAGATTGAGGCAATCCCATTTAAGAGATAACTGTTCAATGACCAGACTCTTTCTGGTCTTTATTTCACTTTTTTGTTTTTAAAAAGGAATCTTGTTTTTAATTTTTATGTTTGTTATTTTAAAGCATTGCTGGTTTTATTGTGCTAATTTTATTTAAAATCCACCCCCCTCTGCACTATTCCTCTGGGAAGAAAAAATAGTGAGTAATCAAAGGTTGACATTTAATGAGAGAACTATGTTTTCTGATCAGTTCTGGTACTGAAAAATAAATGCTAAGTACATGTCTTTTGTACCAGGCTTTGATGGGTAAGTTGAGTTCTATCAAAACCCGAAACAACTCCTGCAAGTTTGAATTTGTCTGATTCTTGTGGTCTTTGATGGCAACACACACGATTAGACATCTGTTTAGGGATATTAGCCGTATAGTCAGACACAAACACATCTACAGTATGTTCAAAGGCATATATTTCATATTGTGAGATTATGGAAGCAAATGAGAGGATGAGTATCAACATGTGGTCCTTTTGTGAGTTTCCTGGAAGCATCCGGCCATTCAGTGTGGGCAACAGAATGGAGAGCCAGATGGACTTGGCATTATTACAGTAGATGCAATTTTAAGTGTTTAAGCAAAATGATTTGTGGTCACTTCCCCACCACAGCTTTTCTATTTCTCATTCCCAATCTGACATGAACCGTGAAGAGGGTTTGAAGCTAACCTGCAAACTTCTTCACCTGCAAACATGTCTAAGCCACTCAGCTAACTGTCTAGCTAGTCAACCAAGTGAAAAGAATGGTAATCGATTATTGCCCTGGAGCCACCCTGACTCACAGAGTTGCAAAAATCCCCTTAAATTTATTCTATACAAAAATAGTTAAAAAGAAAAATGGCAGCATTCTCCCCACCCAGGTTGCTTGCTATGATGGTAAGGCATTTCTCTCTCTCTCTCTCCCTCTCTCCGTGTTTTCTCAGAACTGGCCAACATTACAGTATACACTTGCATGGATCCAAAGCTGTTTTTGAACTGGTGCAACATTCTAATGTTGAGATGCCTTCAGAAGAGATCCTGAGTGTGGACTGAGGTTTATACTATTCTTCCCTAATTTGTCATCCTATAATTGAACCCTCAATTATGCTGTCTAGGAATTATGGGCTTTGAACTCTTACAAGCCTGGAGATACCAGTTTGGGAAATGCTGCTTTATAGTTTTTAAAAATGATGGTGAACTCTAATACCCTATACATTTTTCAGTTTTCTTTTTTTAATCATGTAACCATGAGATCAACCCCTCCTATTCCAGAACTAACTCTGAGCAAGCAACTGTTGCCTACTCACAGCCATTTCAAGATTAGCTCAGAATAGGTGTGGTGCAAATGGAGATTAGGCATATAGAGGTTGCACTGTATTTGTAATGCACGGACCTGACCCTTTCTACAAAAGAGTTGCCTTGGAGCATAGACTGAATCCACTGCAGATGCAGGCTGGGTTCCCAAGTACATGCTAAATTATAATGTAATCTCTTTAGTAGCTTAGTATGTTATTTCAATCCAGACATTTGGGTTTGTAAATAATGATTTATGGCTTAGTGTATTGAGTGAACACATCCAGTTGTGCTTTTTTGAATAAACCATGGTCAAAGAAAAACTATTGGGGAAATCTAATCTTGTTCTCTTCTGGAGGATTGATGACACCACAGTTCAGCGTGAGATCTGAATCGTCATCTCTTCAGTTACAGCAAGATAAAGGTGTCTTCAGAAATGTCTGGCTAGGCACTGAGACTGTATCTCCTAGCTTCACCCTTGATATTGCATAAGCCATACATATGCAAAAGCTGAAATGAAAATATATTGACTTCCATGAGGCTGAGAATCACAATGGTGCAGCATTCCAGGTAAGTGGAGACCTACATGGCGCACTTAATGTCTTGATAGCTAGCGGGTGAGATGAAGGAGCTTGGCCCTGGAATAGGAGACGAGGCATGCTCCACTCTTCATTCATGCATTTAATCCTCTGCATAGATTTAAAGCGGGTTTATGTATCAATGCTTTTAATGTAGCCAGCACTATGTGAATGTAAATAACACACTACAAAAAATAGGATTTTAGATTGCATTTCAGTGTGTGTGAGCTGTAAATTAATCCAGAATCAAAAACTACTAATGGCAGGTTTGGGTACAGTATGTGAATTCACATTCATATCTGAGAAAAAAAACACTGTTTCAAATGCTGTCACCAAGTAGAAGTGCTGTGCCGAAAGACATAGGAATATGGATCAGATGTCATGCTTTGCACCCTCATCAGTAATTCACCAATTACGTCCTTCTTGTATCAAATTGCAAGACTGCAGCTTCAGGCAGTAGTTGCATGTCTGCTGAATCAATAGATTGTGAAGCAGCTGGATGGTTTGAATATCAGCTTTCTCAACTGGAATGAAAAAGGAATCACTTTCACAACTGCAGTAACACTGGAAAGACAATGTGAAAGTATCATTGCTGAACAACTCACGGTGGATGCCCCTTTCATGTGACAAAACGGTGACACAGGAAAGAGAAGGCGCAAGAAGAAAAGATGAGTTTTGGAGCCTCCAGAAAAAGAAAGTGTAATCGAAGAAGAGACGGGTGGTAGCATAGGTCTTAAATTGGTAGGAGTGGACTAAACTTGCAGATTTCAGACAAGAGAAAGTGGAAGCAAAGAGCCCAAAAGGGTAGGCCTGAGTAAGTCACAGAAGAAAGGAAATAACAAAACCATCAGGGAAAAGGTAAATGAAGTGGGTCTGCCTCTCAATGATTTACCGTTCCACTCAAGTCCATGTCTCTGCATGTTTCCCCACAACCACTACTTCATTTGTGCTTTATAAAATTTGACGAGGTCAGCTCAGCTTAAGACATAAGCAGTTCAAGTGGAAGCAGTATAGTTAAACTGTAGCAGAACTTGAATTGGGGCCAGTTCTAATTCATATTTTTGGCATCAGCTGATGTTCAGGCAGACAAGCTAGTTACAAGAGGAAGCAGAGTAGCTGGTTGCCAAGATTGAGGAGAACTTGCTTGCTTACCATCTCTCTCTCTCTCTCTCACTGGAAGCTTATTTTTTAATGGAATCTTGGGTCTAAAATATACCTTTGTACAATGTGGTCAAGTAAAAAGCTTGATTAAAGAACATGAGTATCTCCTGATGTATCTTCCTATGTGGTGAAACTAGTGCATATCACTAATAGGTACCCTTTCTTCTCTAGTGTTCTTTCCCAACTTACCACTGACCAGGTATTTCCATAATCCTTTGCCAATGTGCTTCTTGCATGCTATCTGGAAATTATGGGAGTTGTAGTCTAGCACATCTGGAAGATGCCAAGTTGGGAACTCTGCACTATAGTTTCAGAAATCATAATCCTCTCAATTCATTTTTCTGGCAGGACCCATAATAGGCAGTGACTTATTTTTTGTGCTCCTCTGACAACTGACTCTTAGCCTTAAAAATTAAAGAACGGAAAGAAAGAGCAAACCATAGGAATTGGGGAGAGACACTGAAGTTACAGTAGCCTCCTTCGGCCTACTAGCCTCCAGATGTATTAGGACTGCAGGCACCACTGAACGAGGACTTTGTACCAGTTCAAAATTGGCTCCAGGCTTGTTTGATCAGATGACGTTCATTGATTTTATGAGATGAGTTAGCTTCTTTTGTTTCATTTTGTTTGCAGTGCTATTGACGGGAACACTGTCTCTCTCTGCCTCCAATGTGCAAGTGAGGCATCTCTTTCAAGGCAGATACCCAAGCATCCTGGTGCATTGCATGATGGCTGGTTTGCTGCAGAAGAGAAGAGGGAAACAGGCAACTCTTGACAATTTGTGTTGCCTGCCTGCCTAGAGTTGCAAGGATCTGCAGATAGTCAAAAGAGCCTAGACTAAACTTGGCTGCATTTTAAATGGCATCCCTGGATCCTGCCTGTTTAGAACTTATCTCCCATTTCCCTTCCCAGTTCCAGCCACAATAGCAGCGTGGAGCCATGGCTACAGATAATGGCCTAAATTGAGGGAGTCACATGGATTTTATGACTCGGTTCTTGCATCATTTACCCATAGTTTGTCCCACCATTGCTTATTGAATAAACCACAATTTGGTGAATTTGCACAGCACACTAGCCAGATGTGGGTTTAGGCAGGGGCTTAAGCAGTGGGTTGGACTAGAAGACCTACGAGGTCCCTTCCAACCCTATGACTCTATGATTCTATGAGACGCCATTCATACAACATGCTAACTTAAAACCAAGCAGACCACGTTATGGCTGAGTGCTCTATGGGATAGCTGAGATGCAACCTGAAATGAGAAGGCCTATGATAAGTTTCAGTCTATGCTTTGGCAGGCTGAATCATCTGCCTGGCAGTAATATGAAGCAAATCCTCATCTATGCCGTCCGTCTGTAGGGCTCCCCCAAAGTCAGATTGCCCATGCATCATGTGTTAAGTGATAGATTGCCATGTATGAGGATCCAGTAGGCTTCTGATCCTTCTTAAGGCACATGTAGTGTTATACTTCCTCACGCTAGCAGACCAACAGATGAGTTCTTCTGAATTATTTTCTTGGCTCTGTTCCAACAGATTCTGGCCATTGGCCAAGAAGATAATCTTCTGGCTGGGCCCATAAATTCTGGCCAGTTGGTGGAATTTTCAGAATATAAACTTCTTTGCAGCACATGAGTATCCAAATGTGTGGTAGACCAATGGAATGCATACCCAGCCCTGCCTAAGCCTGGTTTATTAGCTAGCTAGATAGATGGAAGCAAGCAAGCAGTTCTTTCCCCTCCACATTATGCTTTTTTATCGAAGCTTTGCAAGACCTCTTTCAGAGGGAGGGGGAAAACTTGACTAAATATAGTGCCTCTTAAAAAATGGCTCTAAATTTAACACAATACTTTTCACATGGATTTTTTTCCTTTGGTTTTTGTGACACGTGAGCTTGCTTGCTGCTGCTGCTTTTTATTTCTGTTCTCCTGGAGCGAGGGAACGCACAGCTTATTTTTACATCAGAAACTCTGATTTATACAGCTTACAATGACTAAAACCAGATTTTTAAAATGAAATGTTCCTAAAACATGAAAAGGACAAGTCCACAGCTCTTGCCAAAATGACATCAACACTGAATTTGATTTGCTTGGCCCATGACCTTTCATTGGATTTCAGCTCTAGCCAGAATAATCATTACAGGTATTAAAAATACTTTAAAATACATGTAAATACTTTAAAAAATCTACATGAAGCTGCAGCTAAGGTAGATTGCATCTAAGATTGTATATACTGTATAGGTGTGTGTATACATTTACCTTATACACACCTACTGTGTACAGCTCACTCATATTCTGATGAGTATAATTATGATAAGCTCGTCTTTTGCTTTAAAGTGAAACTAGCTTTTAAGTGGAAATGCATCATACATACTGTATTACACGTAGGTGTAACTATTATAAAATTGTTGTATACTTTCAAGAATTAGCCATATACATTGGTTGCAGCAAATTATCAAAAGGTGCATTTGTATGGCTGGTTATTGTGAACATTGCATGGCCATCTTATGATCCACTCCTCATAGTTCTTAATCACAGATCATGGTTTTCCAATAGTTTAAAACATTGTCCAAACTTGGAACAGCTGTCATTTCCAGTTAGCACTAATCGGAATTTGAAACCAACACTTGCCCTTAGTTTCAAATTCTAGTTGGTGTTAACTAGCAATGGAGATGGCTTCACACCAGCATGATATAGGACATCCATTGACAGTAGTAGTGAGAGGCAGGGATCAGGTAGTGGCACTTACATCCAGGTTAACTACTCATGACATGTGAATGCGGTTAAAATCTAGCACGTTTATTGGGCAGTAACACTTCTTCCATGCATTACAGAAATTTAGGCCATATAACTTAATTGATTTTTAAGGCACCCCAAAGCTCTATCTTTGGTTCCAAAAGAATATATTGAATTTGGTCAAGAAAGTAATGACTGTAGGGAGTAGAAAAGGCCGCTTTGGGTTTGGGGTGGTTAAGGGAGAACAGCATAAAGAACTATAACATTTTCTTTCTCTGGAAAATATAGAAAGGCAACCTATATGAAATTCCAAATTCCAGATATGCCTCTACATGTCAGCTGCTGGAGAACTACAGGAGGGAAGGCTTCCCTGTCTGGATTGCTGGCTTTCTAGAGTGTCTGGGTGATTGCGGTCGGAAACAGATTAGTGGACTAAACCAGTAACCTCCAGCCAGGAAGCTTCTAAGTGTTGGATTACAGCTTTCATTACTTTTGATGAACAGTCAGGTGACTGGGTTTGATCAAAGTTGGACTCTAAAAGTACCTAGTTGTTGCTGGACTAAATGGACTCTTGAACTGGTCCAGCAGGCTTTCCCATTATTCTGGTATCCTGGTATGCTATGTACCTGGCCTATCCAGGTACATGGTACTTTTATAATGATTTTATTAAATTAATTGGAATGAATGTTTATGATTTTATAGATTGCATTCTGGTTTATTTCAAATGTGTTACTGTATATATTTTATTAAACCTGTAAGCTACCTGGAATTGCCCAACTAAAGATATAAAGGTACCAGAATAAATCGAACAAGCAAGCAATCTAAGCAAACCCAAACTTAGCCACATCTGACTTATTTTACAGGTATTGCTAGTATTGGCTGATTTTATTTTATTTGTTTGTTTGTTTGTTTTTGGTGCAAAGCATATATGACCTGGCTCACACATTAACCTGTTATGGTTTATTAACTATAATTTACTGGGTAAACATAGCTGGCAGGGTTCACACAACATAATAAGTCAGAACCAAACAGAAGGTATTATAATTTCATGCAGTGTATCCACCAATACATCATAGTCTTCTTCTGTTCATGTATAAAAGTCTTTCTTGTAAGGAACTAAACTACACCAGTCTCATAACAACTATATGAGAAGATTATACTAAGTGATTTGGACCTGTTCAGGAGACACTTTGTACCTGGAATTCTGTCTGATGAGAGAGTTGGAATAAACAAATCCCTTCCTCATACTTTTCTCCCAAACAAGGAGGAAACGCCTTAACTCAGTGAGAGCATGTTGTTTGCATGCAGAAAGTCCTGGGTTCAATTCCTGACATCTCTGGATAGCTCTGGAAAATATCTTTGTCCTAAAATTCTGGAGAATCAGTATCAGTCAGATGAGACAATACTGACCTATGTGGACCAGTGATGTGACTCAAGGAACACATCCATAAATAAACCATTTTTAAAAGCCCAATTTGTGCATAAGCCATAACGATCCATTTCACACATAACACTTAAAATACACTGGGGGGGGGTGTTCACATATAATGTTAAGTATAAACAAATAAACCACATTATGGTTTAGTGCAATGTGTGAACAAGGTCAACATTACAGCTTCCTGTGAACTGGCATTGTAGAGTCTGTGTTTATTTTCACATAGGATTTTCCTATCCTCGCAAGAATGAACCAGCTAAAGAGGCAAATAAAATCTATTCTTAATGGGATTGTATTTTGTCAGTTATCTGAGGAAATCCTCTGATTGGGTTTATTTTTTGTGGTGGGGAGGGCTGATATTTATTGCTGCAACAGATTTCAGGCTTCATTACTCTAATGGATTATCGTGTATTTGTTTTCTTAATAGAGGCAATACTATGATAGTTTGGATACTTTGATAGTTTATTCCTATTGGGTTCTCTTATAACTCATGCAAAAAAAGTGACCCATATGCAATACAAAATGATAGGAAGTTAGGTTGATGGTTTGCTCTTGGTATATTTTGAATAGGGAGTACTATTGGTAAGATCAATTAAAAAATGTTTCTGAAGCAGAAAGAAACACCTGCTTCATTTGCAGCAGATGCCAGCTGTACATTGTACCAGTAGATTGACATCTTTTCATGCCATCAGGAAACCTCTCTTCCACTTCCTGTAGTAAATTTCCATCAAAACATCCCAAACAATTGTTTCCATTTAGAAATAAATAAGAATATGAATGAATGCTTAAACGCATGAACGGTCATATCATCATCATCATCATCATCATCATCTGTAGGGAAAAAACTGAGGCAGTGTTATTTCTTATTTTTAAGAAATTCTTGCTGTGGAAATGTATTGTTTTACTCATGTAGCCAGGCTGACTTATGCTTACCTGGCAATTATGCAGTATAACCCACTTTTAATATTACGTTGCCAATAATTTACCAAGCAATACCAAGAAAGGCATTTCATCTCCAGGTAGATGGAAATGTAGGCACCTTGATGATAGAGCACCCTTCTTCAGATGAGTGGCTTTTAGATACTGTATGTTGGGCTACAAATTCTGTAATTCCTAGCACACACAGCCAAAACCACAGAGCTTGAGAATTATGTCAGTTGTCAAATCTTCCAGAGTTTTGGAGAAGGCTGCATCTTGGCTTGAAACACATTTTATAAAAATGTATAGGACCTACTTTTAGAATTGGGATGATAGACTCTACTTTTTCTATCACCCCTTGAAGGGCTTGTACTTATCCAGGTTTCTTTCATAATTCCTGGGCTTAATAGTTTTGCTAAAGTTGCTTTCAACTTTTCCAGCCTTATATGCTGCTATTACTGCAGCTTGTTGTTACTGAAAATGGGACACTGGATCACCTCGAATAAACAGAGGAGATAATCAGAAAAGATGGAAGACAAAATAAGTGTTAATATTTTGTAAGGGATGGCATAAATATTTCCTTAATAAAATGACTATTGGGACACTCCTATGCTATATCTAGGGGTATTCATTTTGACATATTGACCCCTAGAGTGGAATGCTATCACACTGAACATTGTAAGTGATATTATTGCAGCTGTTATTAATTCAAAGTCATTTCAAAGTCAGCCACTGTTTCATTGTAATTTTATTTGATGTAAAACTACATCAGATAGGATTTACATAGAACCAAGAGCTATGCAACAATTTCACACAATTCCATGCACGGAACTACAAGATCAATGAGAAAGGAGGATGAGCAGTCCATGCTCAAGAATATACAGTACATAGATTGAACAGAATTACTCTGGCTGCCTGTATTCACACAGTACACTAGGAGGGGAAGTGTACATCCATTACAGCCTAAACAGAGAAAGGTGTATTTTGCTTGTGTACATATCGGTCCCTCTGTTTAGGTGCATAAAGATTCCCTTATGACTTTGGGAGATGCTTGGGAAGGGTAGCTGAGTGTGATAGCTTCTGCAACACAGGAAAATTTTGTGCATACTGCTTTTGCTATCTGGAGTTTTGTTTCTTGTGTTATATTCATGTGATGAAAATATTGTAAAACTTTTTTCCCCACATTTCTGAGCATCAACTGAAGTGGGACAGAAGAAGTCCCACTCACTAGTGAGTGAGCATGACAGAACAAGGGCAGAATTGCTTTGTGGGCAAGGAGCGCAGCTCGGTGGAGAGAACATGTGCGTTGTAAGCAGAAAGTTGTAGTTAAGTCTCTGGCATCTCCAGAGACATCTTGGAAAGACTTTCCACATAAAATCCAGGACCACTTTTAGCAAACATTTTGGGCTAGATGGGCCAGCAGTCTGACCAAATATAAACAGCTTCCTGTGACCTTAGTCTTTATGGGCCTCAGCAGCAAGCAATGTAAGCAGTATGGGAATGGGATAGATTCTTGGAAGCTGAGAATTCTTGGGAGTGGCATTAATAGCACCTCCCCATAACACTGGTGGAACTGCCTTTGTATATTATACTTTTTTACTGGTACACACATTCGGCATATTATGCAATTCCTTACCATCCAGCACTTGGTGACTTCGCTGAATGTACAAAACGTTTCTACTGGAAAATATTTTGTTTGGGCTGATATTGTAAAATGCAAATGCTCTCCCTATGATTATGAGTCTGACCTGGCTCATGCTTCATTCATATGTGCACAGTTCAGTTGAATTGGCAGTCAGCTTGCCATAGCCGTAATATAAGAAATATAATCTCCTTTCTTTAGAATAGTATTCTTTAACTGAATAGCATTTATCTGGAATTCAGGTGGAGGAGAGGCTTAGTTGTTTCTTGCAGAAATAGGATGCAACAGGTGAGCATGGCAATTCAATAATTCCAAAGGGTACACTGCTGGCATTTTACACAAAAATCCTAAGGGAGCTGTCCACTAAAAACAAAACAAAACCTGGCAGATTCCTACAGAAAGTACCAAATGGATTTATTGGCAGTTTTTGTCCTAGATGGCCATTTGTCAAGGTAAATCCTCAGGCATCTGTTTTGGGTAGGCAATATTCCAGCACACACACTGGAGCACTGGAGGGAGGACAAAATGATTTGGGGAGAACAGCTTATAGTAGATGACTAGAGATATACTGAAGGAGAAAATGAGCTGAAACGATGGCCAACAGTCTGCACAACAAAATGAGAAACAGGAAGAAGCAGGTGTGGTTTAGTAGCTACAAGATTGCCATGTTCTCTTGGAACTACTACTACCAAAAACTTACATCTTCAAACTGTCTATTTTTTGTGTTCTGTGAAATACTCTTATGACAGTCCTCATACTTCTTGGCCAAAATTCTGCAAAACTGTGCAGAGAATATGGCCTATTTTCTATAAAGGGCTAAAACTGCAGATTGCCAGCTGTGTGAAACCAACGCGATGTCATCCTTACTGGAGAAACAAGGTCGCCTTCTTTTATGAATAGCCGTAGGGGAGCCCCTTTGAATTGGACGGGCTGATGCACAAGGTATTTGCAGCATTCACAAATAAATGCTGCTTTGTCTGCCTATGTATTCTGCCTGGGCTGGAGATGAAGCTGGACTAATGAGTCATCACCTGGAATAAAAATTTCACAGTTGGAATTCAGATCAGTTGCTTTCTTGACAGCACAAAGGCAAAATCAGGGTCCTGCTTGTTCTTTCTGAGGCACCTTGGCTCTACATAGGGAACTGGAGAAGTTGCTCTCTCACCCCACCTCATTCTTCCTAATTTGTTTTTAGCAACTGAGAGAAGCAGAAATTCAAAAGGTACAATCTTCTCCAGCATGTAGATGCAATGATGTAAACCACTGGTTAATTTTTCCTTTCTGTGTAAAGGATAAAGACCCAAGATGACACTTCAGAAAAAAGGCATTGCCAAGCTACAAGCATTGCAATTGCCCACAGCTCCTGTTTTGATACAGGTGCTTTCATGTGGGAGTCAGTCTGAAATAAACTGTACTTATAATAAATTTGAAACTGTCACATAGGAAGCAAGCTCCAAGCTTTTGCATACCAACACTTATGAGCTCATAGATGACTCTTGGCATATTAAATTAATCTTGGTGAAGCAAAAAATAAAGCAAGAAGACTGGCTTATAGATTTGGTGTGTGCCTGCTTAGCAAGAAATGGGGAAATCAAATGCATCTAACCAAGAGAGAAGGGATTATTCAAGTCAAGCCAGCCAGATGCAAAGCTGGAGAACTACATTCCTTTAAATTTGCCAGAGCAAGGAGACAACCTTGCTCCTGCCTGTCCCTCCCTGGGTCTTCTGTCCTTCATTCATTCCACTATGCTGTGTTTACACTTTATACTAAACCGTGGTTTAATCAATCCACTCTTGTCTGGCTTTACACATAAAGCAAAGCCATACGCCATACCTAGCGTGGGTTCAAACAATCTATTAAACTATAAACCAAACAAACAGTTTTATGGTTTGGTGTGATCAAACTGCTAGGTATGTCAAACAGAGAACAGGGGAAGAAATGGGCAGCATGGACTAAATACATGTCCTGCTGTGCTGGAAGATGTTATATGACTGTTTTCTTGGTCTTAATGGGGTAGCCCACGTATGAACTGTCCAAAGCTGTACTTACAAAAATAACATCTTTATGATTTAGGCCAGAGCTTTCCAAACTGTGTGTAAGGACATGTTGGTGTGTTGGCTGCAGTGTCTGGGTGTGTCCTGACTGCTGCTGCCCCTGAGCCCTGCCAGGATTCCGTGCAGGTCCTAGTGCCTGCCTTGTGCCTTGCTGCCTCCAAACCGGCTGTGATTCCGCACAGGTCCCGGTGCCTGCCTTGTGCCTTGCTGCCTCCAAACCTGCCCTGCCAGGATTCCGCGCAGGTCCTAGTGCCTGCCTTGTGCCCTGCTGTAAGAGTGTGTCGCGAAATGATGCCCCGCTGTAAGAGTGTGCCGCGAAATGATGCATGTCTAAAAAGTGTGTCACCAACATGAAAAGTTTGGAAAGCTCTGATTTAGGCTGTTTTTCAACAAGATCGCTAGGCCTTGGTTTGTTTAACTATGGATTACTAAATAGCAGGGGGCACAGAATGCATAAAGCCACAGACATTATAGCTTAGTGTATTGTGTGAACCTAGTTTTACTAAGCTGCAGTGCCATATGCACTATGACTACTTACTTGGGAATAAGTTTCTTAGTAAAATGTAGCATGGCATTAGAAGAGCCATGCAGTTTAAATTCATTAACCATGAATCTGCATCCAGACTTATATGAACAATTCACCTACAGGATAACCAAAGAATATATATTTTTAAAAAAAATTAAATAAGAGCTTTCAAGCTTAGTTTTGAATTAAAAAGGAATCTGTTTCCTAGCACTGTTGTTGTGGGATGGACGGTGAGTAGATTCTGGAGACTACTTTTTGTTTCTAATATGATTTTACATACAGTAAATCATACTATTACTTGATTAATAAGGGGGAAATGGGTGTCCATTAAAATAGAATGTTAAATATGTATGGGATTTATATATTACGTTTTATTTATGTATCTGTAAAATGGCAGATAGCATTTTATACACACATAGAAGCATACTGGGTATGGACAGATTTTGCTCATTGCATCCAAAATCTGCTAAAGCAAGTTAAAGTTGAAAAATGCTGCAATTTACAGTTCATTAACACCTTGTGGGCTACAGTTCCATATTTCTGTTAACTCATAGTTTGTTTTATTGAATAAACCACATCTGTTTATTGCATTAAGCTGTAAACCATGATGTACAACCCACAATGGCTTCATATAATACATTGTTAAAATCAAATTACATCATGACTTATGGCAGTGCATGAATCCAGCTGTTGTGGCTTATTAGGAACTGTCATTGAATCTAAAGATAGTTTGGAATTAGTGCCATTGATTTCACTGTGGCTTACTTTCAATAAAATCTGATCAGATTTTTTGTGTGGTTTATTTACATTTCTTTTGAAGGAGATGATAACTAGCTACCATACAAGCACACTGTATATGAAAGCAGATTGCAGAGACTAATCACTGCTATTAAGAACTGCTCTTGAGTATTACAGAGCTAACACAAAAATGCTACTAAATCTTGCACTGTTTTGTTTACTATAAGTGAACCTACCCAGTGAACTGATCATGCAATGTGTGATCATGGCTTAACGTTAATTAAATTAAAGAAACATAATTGTACATTAAACAAATTCAAAAATAAGGTTAATTGAACTTGATAACAAAAAAATCATCTATTTCTCTCGCCTACTTTGGGGTAATATTTTCACTTAAAGTTTGGCTTTGATACAGGGAGAAGCAGACATTCAATTTCACACAAATGGTCTTCTGCTTGCTTGACAGGGCTTCCCTTTCCTCCCCCTCCTCTAAACAACTGCACTTCCCCAAATCTTGTCTGGAAGGTCATCCAAGAAGATGCAATAGAGCGAAGGAATCTGCTTGGCCAGCACAATCTGTTCCGCAGGTAGATAGACATGATTGGATGTTACCCCTTACTTATGATTAAACCAGAATAAGTTAATTAAAGATAGTGTCATATAAGCAACATAATCTTTAATGTAGCCACCTGGTTGTGCCCTAGGACTTAAAGTACAATACACCAATCTTTGAGCTGGCAGAAAAATATTCTAGCACGAAACATGTCCCAACACCCAAGCCCTACTCTTCCTCAGTAATGAGGATGGTTGCTAGTGCTGACTTTATAGTGCTAATGTGAGACTAGTTAACAAAAGGGATTGGTGGATTCTCCTGGGTTTGTTTCTCTTCCCATCAAACTTAATCTGCTGGTGGGAAAACCCATCAACAATTGCTCTTCTTAATATGTGGTGATGTGGGGCTGGGTGACTGCATGCAAGTGTTTACTACCTGGCACGATGTTCAATTACTGTAAGAGATTGCTGATATGAAGATGCTATGAGCTGGGACCTGCCACTAGGGATATTTCCAAGGAAGACTTAATCTGTGTCCAAAAAAAGACCAGCTGATAGGTCACAGGTACAGAGGAGGAGCATGAGTAAAGCAGGAGAGAGGTCTCCCAACTGGACTTTTTCTAAGGAGGGCTAGATCTATGTTCAGAAAAACCCTTACAGACAGGCTATAGGCCTTCCCTCTTCACTTATACCAGTGATCTGGCACTTAGGCTGAGAAGCACAGAAGAGGGGTATGGAGTAATGAGTGAGCTTTCTCTTCTACTAACATTGCAAGGGAATTGCTGGCAGCAAATAGCCAAACCAGCAACACTCAGAAATAGCCCATGGAGTATTCAAAATGGCATCCCCTCCATGATAAAACAATAAAAAGAACAGCCTTGTTGGCAGAAATGGTGGGAAATCTGCAATGCAGTAACTGGTGACAGAATCAGCAACACACAGTTGGCAGAACCTGGCTCTCTTTCCTGGTCTAAGTCAACCTTCTGTACAGCACATGTTTAAACAGCAGGACTAGTATTCTTTTAGAAGAGTGTGAAATCCTTGTAGAGAATCCATTATATACACTTTGGATAGCATCAGTCAGGCATTACATGGGCAGATGCTCCTGTAGATGCCTTATGTCTGGTCTTTCCTGCAGCTCAAGGGCAAATGTTCATGGAGGGCAGTGCCCAGCAACTGGAGGGGAGGCGACATCTGTAGAGCAGTCTAAAGTAGCTGGTCTCAGCTCCTGACTGCATGATCAACCACAACATTGATAAAGTGTGTTAGATGTCCACAGCAAAAAAGGTGTGTGGAGAAGAGGGAGACCACTTTCACGCTGGAACAGCTACAGATGACTGCCTTAGTATGGGCTGGGGATGTGATGAAGTCACAAGGCATACAAGAATATTTACCATGGCTCATGCCATGATTAGGGGGAAATGAGGATGAGTTCTTAATATGCTCGCTTTTTATTCTTAAATCATACCATTTAAGGTATATTTACAACTCAGGTTTATTAGTTTAAGTCAGTTTAATTTTCCTGCAATAAAAATGGCAGTTATGGCATCAGTATATGGTCTAACGTAATTCTAACCCTCTTCATAGAACAAAGGTTCTCCAAATTCCCTCAGAAGGGAATTATTAGTAAACCAGTTTATATTTGTGGAATAGGCATGTCTTGTGGAGTATCTATGGACTGAAATCTGCTTCCCTGGCTCTAGCTTTGTTCAGTATTATGTTTTTATCTATAATAAAATCATAAGAATAGTCTGTAATTTTTTGAAATGTCTAATATCTAAATTCCACATCTTTTTTGCTTTCTCATTATACTTAGCTAACATCTGGCTACAACAGATTTGAAATTCTCAAGAGGACACAAAATTCCTGCTGTGCTATTTTTTTACTTGGCAAAGCTCTAGTCTGGAACTTCTGGCAGAGACAGCTTCTGAAGAAATTCTCTTTATTTGTTTTCTACTGTACATTCATTGAAATGAACCAAAACCAAAGAGCAAATCAATGGCAGAAGAAAAGTATATTTAAGAAAAGAGTACGAGCCGTATTTGCGTCATGGTTATTTTGATCATGCTGGTTTAGACCAAAATTGAAACAAGCAAAACATAAGAGATGAAGATCCTTGGAAGCAAAGATGCTTGCAAACAGGTAAGCAGAGCAGGAAGGAAATGGAGCTATGGAAAGTCAGGCAATGAAGAAGGCAGAATTATGAATACCAGCCAATGAGGTATTTTCTGATCCAGTAATAATAAATAGTACATGCTTATATGATCTATAGAGTTGTGCCTCTCTAGGATGGTTCCCACTGATGAAACTCAGTAAGTAGGGTTCAAAAATTCCTGAGACTAAATTTCCAAATGTAAGAACAAATCTATCCAATATTTGTTCTACATTGTACCTCTTGCAGAACCTTCAGGGTGCTGTCAGACATCTGAATGGGTCCCAGGTGAAACATTTCCAAAACCGTAGGTATCGTAACTGCAATACAGGATGTCTATGAAAAATACATTTATGCTGTCATAGATGCCAAAGTCTCCACCAGAATTCCTAGTTTAGACAAGCTCTAAGTAAAATCAAATGACTTCATCTAGAAAGACCTACATTAACAGAAAACATACGTCCTCCTTATTTGAGCAGTTAAGTAAATAAATGGATTTCTGCCATTTGCTCTTTCCAGACTTCTAACTCAGAGATGACATTCCTTTGTTCTGGATTAATGTAAAAGAACCTTCCATGCAACAAGGAGAATCAGTGAGTACAATTTTCTTCATCTGTGTTTATAGGTGAATGAGCCAGTGTTCTTAAGCTAGAAGCAAGAATTACCAATTCAAAATCCTGAAAAGCTACCACTTGTAGAAGAAGCTTACATTAACTGTGGCTCTTAAATTAACACATCCCCTCTGATGTTATAATAAATGTGCATATCCATTTGCTAGCAATTTATCTGTTTTGAAGAATGGTACTGTTGCAAGTGAATCAAACCTTTCACTATTTTCATCTCTCAGCTTCTCTTGAAAAATAAACTGGTGATCACACATATTGGCAATTGTGATCTAGACAGTTTCCCACAACCTGGCACTTTTCAGTTATATAGAAAGCATCATGTACATTGGAATCTAAAAAGAATCAAGCATGGCCTGACATTGCCTGTCACATTATACTGTTATCAATTCAACATTTGATTGAAAAATATTAAAGAAGAGCTAGAGAATATGAGGTATTCATTTCCTAAGTAAAGTACACCATTTTAGTCTTTTGCATCTGTGAACTACATGCATTGCAATCTAATATGTGCCTCTACAAAATTAAAGCCTATTGAGGTCAGTGGGACTTAATCACAAATGAAAGTATATAGGATTGCTGGTTGGGTAGTTTTATGTTGCAAAATCCAATGCATGGGATGAAAATTAATTGATTAGTTTGACCTCTGAGTTTGCTTACATTTCATCATAATATCAGTGGCATATAAATGCCCACCATAGAATTTGCATTCAGCTCTGCATTAAATCCTTGCCATGCATTCAGGCTATTGTAGCACATCCAGTATTTTCAGTTACTTAAATCAGCCCCATAATGAGATAGGATTTAAGAGGAACCCTATCTTTACTGAAGCTGCCATGGAAAAATTTTAAAATATGTGTATAAAATATGCCTGGACAGAAGTAGTAGTAACTCCCTGTATGTGGAAAGAAAATATAAAAACATTAACTGGACAGGGAAATCAGTATCACACCTGAAGGTATCCCTAAATTTGTTAAGTTTATCAACATACCAAATGGTGAAGGGTTACTCATACATTTAATATACCCTGAGTTTTTCTTTTCCTTCCAAAAAAAAGTTCTCACTTTTTATCTTTACCTTTCCTCTAATGTATCTAGCTTCTTTGTGGCAATATTTTTGTGTGTTCCTGTGCCTCTGAAAGGGAACAGTTAACAAATTTCCACTTTATTTTAAAACTAAAAATTATGACTGGAGCTAGCAAGGGGCCCTGTTGTTTTAGAGTTGAAAAAAATAACATCTCCCTTCCTTTCCCTTTTCATCTCCCCCCGTTTTTTCTAAACCTTGAAAAATAAATAAATAGCATGTCTAATCAAGTGTACAGTTTGGTGACCCAAACAGTAGTAGAGCGAAAGAACACTTGTCTGCTGACAGAATTTCTTAAAAATAAATAAGCTAAGCTTGGTTCCTCACCAAATTTGATACTACAATAGTTATTTTGGGGGGTTCTAAAGAGTTGAAATGAGATGAAAATGCTCCTGCATCCCATCTGGAGGGCAATGTCAGACATGTTGTTTCCATGTCTGCTTGTTTGCTTTCTGACCGAGCTGTATAATTCATGGTCGCCCAGAACAGCTCTCTTCAGAAGAGTCCCAGATTTTACCACAGGCCAACCAGAGCAGTTGAGAGCTTCCCCTCCTTGGGCTGTGGCATTATGGAGGGCAAAATCCTCAGTGATAGTGCTATCCCTGCCAATGATATTTAGAGAAGGTGGCTATGTGTGCATGTATATACGAACCCACACTGCTATTTCAGTTTGACTGTCGAATGTCAACCCTGTTATTTTCTACTAAGAGTCCACAATGCTGCCTCTAGACTGATGTTTCCAAAGCAGATTCAGAAGCCAGGAAATCTGAAGGGATTAAGATTTCTTTCCTGCAGGCCTTCCCTGGGTGGTTGTCACTGGAATGGAGAACTGCTGCTTCTGAAGGTTGTTCTTTGCGTGGCTGAAAATTAGTCTCGAGTTCGGTTTCTCCTCCTCAGGAAGAAAAAGCTGCTCTTTTGGGGAGGTCCTAACATCATTGGCACTTGGCTTTTGTGGGTTATTTTAATCTGGAAGCAAAAGGGTGGAAACCAATGTCACAAAATCATAGAAATGGAAACGCCTTTGGAGATCATTTAGTACAAACCTCTGTTCCCTGCAGGAATTACAATACAGGAGGCAATCATAATAATAATAATAACTCTGATAGGTGCCTGTCTGTCTTGGCTCAAAACATCTCCAGCAAAAAGAGCCCACCATGTTCTAAGGCAGTCTGTTCCACTTTTCACATTTATTTTTAGATGTTTCTCCTCCTATTTAGCTGAAATCTGCTTCCCCTTAAGTTTGACTCATTGCTTTGTCTTGCAATCTGGAAAACAGAGAGCAAGCCTGCTTCTTCATCTGGTTCTCAGTTCTTCACATTTGAAGATGGCATCACATTTCTCCTTTGCATTTTCTTCAGGCTGAATGTATCCAACTTTCTCAACCAATCCTCATGATATTATGATTAGATGATTGCTCTTTCTAGACAGCAACTATTTCAAGGGACTATGGAAAGGGCAGGGATTTTCTGTTAATCGAGATAACCATTAACATTCCCCCATTGTCAATGTCTTTTTATGCCAGTTTATTGCTGTTACAAGGACTGGTTCCAACAGAGGACAAGCTGTTTGGAAGAGCTAAGTGAAAATAATTATTTCACACATGTCATTTATTTGCAGAGGGAGGAAAGTGGTATCTGCTGAATGTGCCTCTACTACTCTACCATTTAGGGCATGGTAGCCTTGCTTTTATATGATTTCATCATTTTGTTGCAGAGTTTCCCAATCCGATGACCCCAGGATATTGCATTAGGACTTTTATAATCTCTATTCAGGTGGCAATGTACCATCTCCCTAGTACACTTGAAGCAATTGTTTTGCAGCTAGGGAGAATACCAATCTTTTCCTACACACACCTAAAAATAGCACAAACCTGTCAGGTGTCCTGCTCTTCCTGATCTAAAGGCCTTTCTCCTGTGACCAAAGGAAAACACTACCAAGCAGGATCTGGCTCACAGATCCACCCCCGCTCCTGTGGCTTCAGGGAAAGAGAGGACAAGTCTGTCTGGTTCTCTATGGCAAATAAGGAAAGTCTCTTATCAGACTGAACTGGAGATAGCACTGAGCATGTTCAGCCATTAAGCCTTATGAGTGGCTGTGGAGGCAGCAGAGGAACAGGTCACCTTCTCCACCACAGCCCAAGATGACTCAGGAAGGGTAGCAGGCTCTCCAGAAAGGCACATCTGGCATTTCTTGCCTGGCCAGTCAACTGTCATAAGATGAGATCCTCAAAGCAATCTGAAGGTTGGGAACTAGCATCCAATGTGATTCAGAGACAGAAATCTAAACGTATCTCCAGATTCTTGGCACAATTGCTTTTAGGAAAATGTTTACCTAAATGTTTACACGGCTCAAATGTAATCAGAGCATTCTATTAACTCCTGGAACTGGACAGCTGTTAATTCTGCTACAGAAACAAAAAAGCCCCATATGCACATTTGCAGGGTAAATGAGAAAAAAAAATATTTCTAGAACTACTAGTAACAAATGTATACAGGTGGTCCTCATTTAACAACCGCTTGTTCAGCGACCATTCAAACTTGTGACGGTGCTGAATGAAGGGGAATGAGGAGTCCAAAGAGCCATCTTTTCAGCTTGAATGCTTCTCTGCAAGATATTTTATTGTAGTGTTTTTAATAATTGTTATTTTATTGTTGTAAGCCACCCAGAGTCGTCGTGTACGAGATGGGTGGCCGAGAAATTTGATAAATAAATTAATAAATATTGTTCTACACTACTCATTTGCAGAACAGAGAGGGCAATTTGTATCCCATACTCTTCTTCTGAGACCCAATTTGGTGTAGTGGTTAAGGCATCAGGCTAGAAACTATGAGACTGTGGTTCTAGTTCCGCCTTAGGCCCAAAGCCAGCTGGGTGACCTTGGGCCAGTCACTCTCTCTCAGCCCTAGGAAGCAAGCAATGACAAACCACTTCTAAAATCTTGCCAAGAAAACTGCAGGGACTTGCAGTCTCTAGGAGTCAACACTGACTTGAAGGCGCACGTGCATACACACACACACACACACACACACACACAAGTTCTTCTAACAGGTCTAACACATCTTCCTTTGATGATCTGGATAGGCTGAAGGTACACTAATTGCATCTTTAGCTATCTCCAGAATACTACCGAGAGGAACAACAGCCAGAGATCTGTCTCCCTTTAACTTTTCTTTGATTTTCCATTAGGAATACAAATGTGACTGTCATTGCTGTGAAAAAGCTTGATAATATGACATCAATGAGATCAGAAGAATCTATCTCCAGAAAACCGTAAGAGCTTTCGTTCCTGGGATACTATGGCTGGTTTTGTTTGTTTGTTTGTTTCCATTTTGGATAGAAACATTATTGTTTTTAAAATAGCCCTTTCCCAGGTTCCGTTACTAAAATTTGGATCTCATCTAAACTTCCCAGAGCTTCTTACCCTAGTAAGTGAACCCCTTCAATATCATTCAGACTCTTCTATGTTTCAACTACTCACTGTACAAGGTGGTTGCATCCAAGGCTCTCCATCCACTTGCATGGGCAATAGTTTGGTTGTCCTGCAACACACAAACAATCTTGTAAGAAGGAAAACAAGCCAGAACTGAATTCTGTCCTGCTCTAAGCTGCCAGTAATGGAATTTGTGCCAAAGAGTGAGATATACAAGGTGATGTTAGCTGACACTAGTTGTATTCACTGAATCATGGTTTATGGAATTAACCTAATATTAAGTGTTTGCATGATACTGTGAATCATAAATTAACTACACAGGATGGTTCACATAATATGATAAAACGAATTGGCTAATTTGTAGATCAGTGTGTTCTAAGAGCACAGCTCTTGTTAGTGTGGTTAGGATTTCTAGGCAACCACAGAAGCAACAGCATAGGGGCACAAGAGGCATGGACAATTTGCATGTACTGTATCAAACCCACACTTTTATCATTCTTTGCTTAACACATTTATGAATCTATCATATGTGCAATTGCAATTAGAAGCAACTGTATTTTATCCAGCATAGTCCTGAGTCTGGGTTCTGTAAAAACTTTATGCTTTTCCTATTCCTTAATGCAGAGGTTTCCAAACTGTGTCAGGACACATTAGTGTGTCGGCTGCAGTGTCTGGGTGTGTCACGGCTGCTGCTGCCTCTGAGCCCTGCCAGGATTCAGCGCAGGTCCTAGTGCCTGCCTTGTGCCTTGCTGCCTCCAAACCAGTTGTGATTCCGCACAGGTCCTAGTGCCTGCCTTGTACCCTGCAGTAAGAGTGTGTCGCAAAATGATGCATGTCTAAAAAGTGTGTCACCAACATGAAAAGTTTGGAAAGCTCTGCCTTAATGTAAGGATGGGCACCTTATTCACCTTTGTAATGAGTCAAAATTTTCCCTTTTCTTCAATGGCCCACTTTGTTCCTCATCTCATTCTCTCATCTCCTTTTGTCTCTTTCTAGAACTTGCTTTATTTTATAGGCCTGGTAAGTTTTTCAGGTCAAGGCAAACCACAGAAAACATAGATTTGGGCTTTAGAGCAGGGTATTAGAACATTAGCACACAGAAGAAAGGGATATCAGAAAGTGCCATGATGCTTTCTTGTCTCTTAATATAATAGCTTGCTAAACTGGGGGGGGGGAATTCATATTCGAACCAAAGCCCCAAAGTAAGTACCTGATAGCAACAGAGGAACACTGGGCCAATCTCTTTCCAGCACTTTTCAATCCAGTATAGATCTGTCCCATTTCCATTGCCCCTTCAAGACCAACAACTTCCAAGAGCTGATCACTAAGATCTAATGCAAGAAAAACAGATATATTATTAAACAAAGAAAAGTGTGATCCATATATTTTGTTTAATGCAAAGTCGAAGGTTGCTTATACTGCAGTTCTTCATGTAGTGCCCATGGACATCAGTGTATTCATTTGCAAGGTCCTGATTATGTTTTAAATTAAAATTGTTTTAATGGAAAAGTTGGTATGATAGGGGTCTCTCTCCTCTCTCTCTCTCATCATTGGAGGTGGTAATAGTAAGTATCCAGAAAGGTTAGAGGAGATGGTGAGTTTCATGCAAGTTTTGCCTACCTGTGTATGTGCATCTGAACTAATGTTTTACCTGGCTTCAGCAGTTTACCTTCTGAAACGGGAACTTTCTTGTGATTAGTGAAGAAAATGTGATTTAGCTTGGGGGTTCACATCTTACTTCTGTTTCTTGAATTTTACTGCATCTGTCTGCATTTTGGGAAATGGGCATTTACGTAACCCCACCAGGATGGTATCCATTTCATGAATGGGCAAGACCTCCTTTGCTTGACTGTCATTCTGCTCATATGTCAATCACAGACGCCTACATTTCCAAATGAATCCACTGTCCTGAAAAGATTGGAAACAAGTGTTTGAAGGCAATGTTTGGAGCAGCTCTTGTCAACCTCATCTTTTATTGGCAGAAGTTCCCAAGGTCATTTAAAATACTCAAATAGCAGGTCTACAAAAACAACTGTCTTTGGAAAGCAATTTATTTATTCGATTTATCACCGCCCACTCCCCCAAGGAGGGAGGATTACCAGTACGTGGAAGCTACACAGGTCAGTGACTGGATGGGATGCTACATGTACCTACCTATATGCTGTTTTGAGTTCCCTGGGGGAAAAAAGGTAGTATGGGGATAGTATAAGAAGCATGCTAAATGTGTCAATAGTCTGAGTCAATAAAAGGTAGTTTTATTTGCTCACCTTACAATGGAAGTTTTGGTTAACTCAGGAGTATTAATTTAGTGCTTGAGCTAAATAATTATGGACCTTCTCCACATTTTGCTTTGGAATGAGTTGGCTTCAGCTCTCACTTCAATTTTTTCCTACAAGGCTGACCACCGGTATTAAATCACAGGCACTGCAGGAAGCTCTGCCACTTGTTATCCAGTGACGCCATGTGCACTGCCTATGGGGTGTTTTTGATGCTCAGCCGAGCGTGTTCCAAATATAATTCCATTAAAATGGCTTTATTGGGAAAAGAATTACGTTGTAAGGGAAGCACTTCCTTGGAGGAAAGGCGTCCAGGTCAGAAACAAAGTAACAGGGGCAACACTTCTGCATTTGGCAGCACTTTTTGGGCAGATTCTACTCGTTTTCAGAGGGATTTGTGCACTCGGTGTTTGGTGCCATCCAAGAGTATTACCAAACGCACAGATGTTACCAATTTGCGGTTTTGAACACAAATGTCTTCTCTTAAAAAGGCACTATTTGAGTCAAGGGTGGAACTTTTTTTCAGCACTCGGAATGGTGATGCAGCTAAGGATGAATAAATAGGCTTTGCTTCATCTCTTGGGGTTCTTCATTTGGCAAACCCTCCTGTGCCCATGCATGGTTTCCTTTCTGTTGCCTTTGCTGTGCAAGGGGGAAAGTGTAGCGTGGATTAAAAATGAACGGCAAACAAGGAGAAACAAATGGGAAAACAAAGCAAGCTGGAGGCTTTTGTCTTGTGAAACGTTTGGCCTATGCCAAGGTGAATCTGCAGTGCTAACGCTGGAGTCATTTCTTCTTCTGCAGCACCCCAAGCCAGCATATTTAATCTCCCCAAACTAAGTCCTGCCTGCAAGACTTAAAAAATACGCCGTGGTGGCCTCAAATTATTCTTTCTTCTAGTCCTGGAAAACCTTTGGAATAATAGATTTCATCTCTGAGGCCTGGGTGTAGTCTTTAAAGATTGGGGCCAGAGGTCCCTTCCACATTTGTGTGTGTTCCTCCAGTCCCTGAGTTAGCAGAAAAACAAGCCAGTGTAATATGTGCTGCCCTGATGGTTGAGCTGTAATCTGCGTCAGCAAGAATGCTTGCCAGTGCTTCTGTCCTTACAGTCTTACTATGAGACAAGTTAAAGGCAGGATTTAGTAGATTTCTTTAGGGTTGTTTCTACTACCTCCCAGCATCAGTAGCTAGTCAGAAAAACCACCACCAATCACTCTCCTGAAAGTGTGATGGAGCAGGTTGGGCAAGCAGGTGCCTAGGCAGAGGCTTTAGCTGTATTCAGGTTCTCTGAGTGACAGGTCACTTGGGCTATTTCGGAATACAGGTCAACAGGCTGCTGGACTGGAGGAGGGAGCTTACCCAGTGCATTGAGACAGTGCCCTTCTGCCTTATCTTGGTCCATCCGCAGCTTGTCACCTGGGCTATTTTTGGACAAAAGAAGTCTGGTAAGCTTTTAGAGCAGAGCTTTCCAAACTGTGTGTCGGGACATGTTAGTGTGTCAGCTGCATTGTCTGGGTGTGTCGCGGCTGCTGCTGCCTCCAAGCCCTGCCAGGATTCCACGCAGGTTCTAGTGCCTGCCTTGTGCTTGGCTGCCTCCAAACCTGCTGTGATTCCACGCAGGTCCTAGTGCCTGCCTTGTGCCCTGCTGTAAGAGTGTGTCGCGAAATGATGCATGTCTAAAAAGTGTGTCACCAACATGAAAAGTTTGGAAAGCAATGTTGTAGAGGGATTTACCACCTTCCTGTCACTTGGGATAGAAGAGGAAACTGGAAGAACTCTTGTCAATTTCCCTCCAACTCCCAAATCAATAAGACCTACAAGGGAAGGCAGTGCTAGCAGTGAATGGACACAGCAGCATCCAGAAGTATCCTATGGGGTATGCAAAATGGCATTAGAGTAGGCAAAGTAACACTGCCTCACTCCCAAAGTAATAAAAGCAGCAGAAAGCACAGCCATGCAAAACCCTTGTCAGCAGAAGCAGCAGAAAGCTTTAGTGAACTCAGGCACAATCAGCAATATATACCTTCCCCAGTTCAAACAATTAGCAGATCCCATTTTTATTTATAGACAGGCTTACTGACCTTTGGAAAACCTCTGAACAAGTATTTAATAACAGGATAGGTCTAGTGGTCTACAAGAAGACTGGTACACCAGTGTATATCAGGAAGCTGTGTTATGCTTTGTGAAATGTGAGTCAGGTATTACATGGGCAGATGCCTCTACAGAAACCAAGTGTAATGTTTTTCCTGCAGCCCAAAGCAAGGTGGCCATGTAGGGTAGGTGAAGAAGCAAGCCTGTGGCAATCTTAATTGGCCAACAGGAGCTCTGCAGATGCCAGTTCCCGACTGCATCATCGCCAGATTTGTGAATGAGCCATTGCAGATTCTTCTTAAGTCAAGACGTGTTGGAAAAAGATAGAAAACACTACTTTAAAACTGGAACAGCTAAGGACTTAATACCAGCTAAGGACCAATTTAGGGTGCCTCCATGGTAGGCTGGGGATAATCAAAAGCTGCATCATAAAAACACATTGTCTAAAAATTATTTGTGAGGTGTCTTTATGCCATTGGTGAGGTTGAACCTGGAGTGTGTTCTCCAGTACAATTCTTTTTCTTTCCCAAAAGATAGAAAATAAAATTGGGGTTCAGATCTACTTGTATCTCAAATCTTGCGGAGCCCTGCTGTATCATGCTTATTTGGGGAACAACAAGACATGTTGTTCCTAAGATTAGGTTAGTGATGGATCATGTAAAATTGTACTGCTAAATCCTCCACGTGACTCAAGATTAGTTTTTAAATAATCCCTGTTTGTTTAACACGGCCACACAGCCCGGAAGACCCACAACAGCCATCGAACTCCAGCCGTGAAAGCCTTCGACAATACATTAATCCCTGTTTGTGTTGTCCTACAGAAGTAGCCACTGCAAAAAGTAATAATTGATAGTACTAAGAAACTGCTCCTCCCTACCAACCTTGTCCTGACATACCTGATTATTAGTTTTCAAGCTGGTTATCCATTATCATCTGTGTGTGTGTTATAAAGGTAGCCTGTAAGCTGACATTGCTGCTACGCGTGAACCCATTTGTGAAGTAACCATTCCACAGGAAAATCAAGTGAAGGGGAACGTTTATAGGATGGGAACCGTGCAGGGTGGGGGTGGGGTAGATATAGCCCACAGATCAGATATTGGCAACTTCCGGTTTATTGCTTTGAAGCTGCAGTCCTTAGAGAGCTACCATTGCAACTCAGGCAGCCATTAGTGAAAAGGTTTTTCAAAATGTGCCTGCGTTGTTCCAAGGGAAGATCATGCCCAAAGGCTCTTTTTGAGGGTTGTGCTGTAAATGCCTGCAGACCTTGCTGCAGCATTCATCCCGCCTCAGGCCTCTCCACTCAGAGTCTCTCTTGCATTAGTCAGAATGGAATATTCTGGAGAGAGTGCTGTTTCACCACCCCAGCAGCTTTCTTTTTCCTGTTTGTGCTGTAGCCTGCAGCGGCATTAAAGCATCCTCTGAATTACTCATTCTGTTCTGCCTAAGTAACACCTGCTATTCCAAGCTCCTTTCCAATCCTCCCCATGCTCTCCCACATGATATTCTTAGAATTTTCTTATTTTCAGGCAGGTGCTCTCATCAGAAGAGCATTTCAGAAAAATCTCACAAGGTGATCCATGATTCTCCATGACAGAGAATGTACCTTTTGTTTCCAGTAGCTCGGCACTACTGTGCCAACACTGTGATTAGCTTAAGACCTTTAATATTTAATTAACTTACAAGATCCATTTTCTGTAAAGCTTCAGACTCATTGGAGGCTGGCAAGGAGTTGTGTGTGTGGGGGGGCACATGGCATTGAGAGGAATTAAATAGGCAACCCCTAATGAAGCTAACATTAATGATAAACTTGGAAATAACTGCTGCCTGCAAAATGCTTCTTTGGAGCATAGCATAAGCTATTGCCGTATCCCGAAATCAATGCATTCGTGTTGAGGGTCTGGAGGGATTACTAAAAACAATATAGAATGTCCGAGATGAGCCAAGTCAAAGGGCACTGTCCCCTTCAACCCAGGGCCCCCTTGGAAAGGCTCGAGTACTTTGTACTATAAGCAACGGACAAGCATCCTGAAGGAAAGTTTTGAGCAGGACAAGTAGACTGAACTGAAAGCAGGCTGCACGTAGCAGCTTCTTCAGCAGAAATGAATTAAAATAAAACAATTAAAAAGAAGCTGGTAGTCATAAACCCGGACTTCTTACAGCACAAGCTTTTTGCCTGGGGAAAAAGTAGATGGCCTTTATTCTGGGAATCCTTTCCTTACATGCACAGCTGGAAGCCAGCAACGTTGGCTGCATTGAGAGATGATTTAGAATTGTGAATTAAGTCTCTCTGGAAATTGCGGGTCAGACTGTCACTAGGAGAGCTGGCTAATTGTCAGGGTGTGTCCTGCTTGGCCTCATGCCACTCCGTCAGCCTCTTCCTGCCTGAGCCATCTCCTTTACTAGCCTTCCCACAACTTGGTGCCCCCCAGATGGCTTGGGACATATTTCCCCAAATCCCCAGTCAGTCATGGTGGTCAGCTTGTCTTTTTGAAAGATGCGATCCATACCTGAACAGTTACTGGAAAAAGTCACATGGATTCTTTTCCTTACCTTTGAAATCCTGTGGACACAAGGTTGGTAAAAGTTGCTATAAAGCATCTCTGCCTGAAAAATTAGGCCAGAGCTAACCGGAATAACAGGCAAGTTCGGCCTTGGAGTACAAAATGAAGCAGGGCAAAGGCTAATAGAGTTTTGTCAAGAGAACACGCTGGTCATAGCAAACACTCTTTTCCAACAACACAAGAGACGACTCTACACATGGACATCACCAGATGGTCAATACCGAAATCAGATTGATTATCTACTTTGCAGCCAAAGATGGAGAAGCTCTATACAATCAGCAAAAACAAGACCTCGAGCTGACTGTGGCTCAGATCATGAGCTTCTTATCACAAAATTTAGGCTTAAATTGAAGAACGTAGAGAAAACCACTAGACCACTCAGGTATGACCTAAATCATATCCCTTATGAATATACAGTGGAGGTGAGGAATAGATTTAAAGGATTAGATCTGGTAGACAGAGTGCCTGAAGAACTATGGATGGAGGTTCGTAACATTGTACAGGAGGCAGCAACTAAAACCATCCCAAAGAAAAAGAAATGCAAGAAAGCAAAGTGGCTGACTGATGAGGCTTTACAAATAGCTGAGGAAAGAAGGGAAGCAAAAGGCAAGGGAGAAAGGGAAAGATATAAACAATTGAATGCAGAATTCCAGAGAATAGCAAGGAGAGATAAGAAGGCCTTCTTAAATGAACAATGCAAAGAAATCGAGGAAAACAATAGAATGGGGAAGACTAGAGATCTCTTCAAGAAAATCGGAGATATCAAGGGAACGTTTTGTTCAAAGATGGGCATGATAAAGGACAAAAAAGGCAGGGACCTAACAGAAGCAGAAGAGATTAAGAAGCGGTGGCAAGAATACATAGAAGAACTATACAAGAAAGATCTTAATATCCCTGATAAATACGATGGTGTGGTCACTGACCTTGAGCCGGACATCCTAGAGAGTGAAGTCAAGTGGGCCTTAGGAAGCATTGCTAACAACAAAGCTAGCGGAGAAGACAGTATCCCAGCTGAGCTATTTAAAATCCTAAAAGATGATGCTGTTAAAGTGCTGCACTCAATATGCCAACAAATTTGGAAAACTCAACAGTGGCCACAGGATTGGAAAAGGTCAGTTTACGTTCCAATTCCAAAGAAAGGCAATGCCAAAGAATGTTCAAACTACCGTACAATTGCGCTCATTTCACATGCTAGCAAGGTTATGCTCAAAATCCTACAAGCTAGGCTTCAGCAGTATGTGAACCGAGAACTACCAGAAGTGCAAGCTGGGTTTCGAAGAGGCAGAGGAACTAGAGATCAGATTGCCAACATTCGCTGGATCATGGAAAAAGCAAGAGAGTTCCAGAAAAACATCTACTTCTGCTTCATTGACTACGCTAAAGCCTTTGATTGTGTGGATCACAACAAACTGTGGCAAAGTCTTAAAGAGATGGGAGTACCAGACCACCTTACCTGTCTCCTGAGAAACCTGTATGTGGGTCAAGAAGCAACAGTTAGAACCAGACATGGAACAACCGACTGGTTCAAAATTGGGAAAGGAGTACGACAAGGCTGTATATTATCACCCTGCTTATTTAACTTACTGTATATGCAGAGTACATCATGAGAAATGCCGGGCTGGATGAATCACAAGCCGGAGTTAAGATTGCCAGGAGAAATATCAACAACCTCAGATATGCAGACGATACCACCCTAATGGCAGAAAGTGAAGAGGAACTAAAGAGCCTCTTGATGAGGGTGAAAGGAGAGAGTGCAAAAGCTGGCTTGAAATTCAACATTAAAAAAACCCAGATCATGGCATCTGGTCCCATCACTTCCTGGCAAATAGAAGGGGAAGAAATGGAAGCAGTGACAGATTTTATTTTCTTGGGCTCCAAGATCACCGTAGACGGTGACTGCAGCCATGAAATTAAAAGACGCTTGCTCCTTGGGAGGAAAGCTATGGCAAACCTAGACAGCTTATTAAAAAGCAGAGACATCACCTTGCCGACAAAGGTCCGTATAGTTAAAGCTATGGTTTTCCCAGTAGTAATGTATGGCTGTGAGAGTTGGACCATAAGGAAGGCTGAGCGCTGAAGAATTGACGCTTTCGAACTGTGGTGCTGGAGAAGACTCTTGAGAGTCCCTTGGACTGCAAGGAGGTCAAATCAGTCAATCTTAAAGGAAATCAACCTTGACTGCTCATTGGAAGGACAGATGCTGAAGCTGAAGCTCAAATACTTTGGCCACCTAATGCGAAGAGAGGACTCACTGGAAAAGACCCTGATGCTGGGAAAGACTGAAGGCAAAAGGAGAAGGGGACGGCAGAGGATGAGATGGTTAGATAGCATCACCGATGTAATGAACATGAATTTGAGTAAACTCTGAGAGACAGTGGAGGACAGGAAGGCCTGGCGTGCTATGGTCCATGAGGTCACGAAGAGTCGGACACGACTAAACGACTGAACAACAACAACAACAACAATATGCTGTATATAGATGACAGGTGAGCAACACTCAACCCCTGCTGCTCCATCAAAATTACTGTGCCAAAATTTGGAGGTGCTATATGCTGCCAAATATTAGTAGCAAACTTGCCCCCAGGTGGCATGGAGTCTGAGTCAACCTAGGGGTTCAGGGCCACCATGGCAACCACAGACCTGACCCAAGTTATTGAGAGCCTGACAAACACCGCGTGGGGTGGGGGTCACACATTAGACCTGGTTTTTGGCTTGATATGGGAGTGGAGGATATCACTCTCAGTCCTTTTTCATGATCAGATCCTTCTCAGATCCCTTTTTGGCTTGGCAGTGCTGCCCCTCCCCCCTGCAAGGAAGTAGGATCATCAGTCCACACCAGGCAATTAATAGTCCCTGTGGGATTTCAGAGGGGACTCGGGGATTTTCTTGAGGATCTGATGGCTGGTTTGACCGACCTTGGATGCTGCCTGGAATGTGACATGTGACAGGGGCTTGGATTGGATTGCTCCTACGTGGCCTCTCACTGTGCAATTGATTCTGAGGGCCTCTTTGGTTCTCTGACAAACAGGAGATGAGACATCATAACAGATGCCTAAAGAGCCATTGGAGGAAGATGAGGAGTGTATCCACCTGAGCACAAGTAAGAGCCCATATTAGGGATTTCATAGTAGCAATAAGTGTGGCAAAACATAGTTATTTTTCCACTCTGATTGCATCTGCAGATAGCCAAACAGCAGCTCTCTTTAAAGCGATTTGTTGCTTGCTGGGGAGGGATGAACTATAGGATCATCTGGATGACTGCTGTGAAGACTATTCCAGGCATCTACTGAAGGCTGCTCAGGGATGGCATAGGGCCGGGTCCATGTAGTAGAATCTGCTTCATTGAGAGAAGGGGTGGAACCTCCTGCCCTGAAATACGTATGTGGTTACAAATAAGCCTTTTCTGGAGTTTGTATTACACTATTTAAAATCTATACGTTTATGCTTCCCAGAGTTGAGATGGAGTTGGCTGGCTTATAAAGTTAATAAAGAAATAAACAAACAAATTGTGGTTTAGTATTTTACCTCCCCCCCACCGCCCAGTTGAATAGGAAGAGTTCTTGGATATTTAAATGTTAAAGAAGAGTTCTTGGGGATATATGTTTCAAAAATTTCTCCCACCAGCTTCACCCACAATAAACTCATTGCCCCTTACAATGTGGTGGTTAGACACAGAAACTGTGGAAGATGCAGTCCCCTGAATTGTCCATCTCTGCCATAGGCCCTAGTCTCTGAGTAACTATTTAGTGGTAACATCATGCCTAAAGTGGAGAAAGTAATTTTTAAAGCACTGAAGGGATGTGAGTGGAAAATATTACTCCATGATGAGTTTACTAACACAGTTCCTCCTGTAAATTTTTTTAAAAAAGAACTTGAGCTAACTTCAGTATTAGATCTTGAGGGAAAGAAGGATTTCAGGTGACGGCTGTGTAGGAAAAAGTGGAGGGTAGACATTTATGGTCTAGGTTAATCTGAAATTGTCAGAATATGCAAGTAAGATGTACTGTTTGTGGTTGGAAACTGGAATGCCAAAGTCAGAAATAGTAAGGAGGAAAACATAGTTGGACTGACTGGCCTAAGAAACAGAAATGAAGCAGGAGAATGATTTATCAGTTTCTTCCAATTCAATAATTTCTTCACTTCTAACACATTCTTCAAACCCAAAACGATACGTATATACATGGGCATCACCAGATGGAGCATACATAAATCAGTTTCACTATATTATTGGTACAAGAAGCAGAAAGAGCTAAATTATAATAACAAAAATGTGACCAGGGGCTCACTGTAGAATAGATCATGAACTGCTCATGTGCAAGTTTCAACTCAAGCTAAAGCAGAACAAAGCCAACCAGATTCCAAGATATGAACTTGAGCATATATCCAATATTTTCAAGGAAAACATCAGGATTATCTGGACCCTTTCCAGTCAGGATTCAGGCTGGGCTATAGTAGTGACATGACATTGGTTGTACTTGTGGGTGACCTTTGGAGGGCTCAGGATGGGGGTGGTTTGTCCAACCTGGCCCTTCTGGATCTCTTGGCGGCTTTCAATACCATCAATCATGGTATCTTGGGCTCACTCGCTGGATCGTCACCTTGTTGTGGTGAGTGGGCTTGTGTGTTCCCAATGAACCCTGTGAGCGAAGCCGTCGGGAGTCATGTACTCCTGGTAGGGTCACCCATGGCGGTAAGGTCCAGGGGGAGGAACCAGACAAAGAACGATCCAAGAAAGTCCTCAACGGCAGAACAGGCGGAAGATAACAAGGTGTATTGTTACAACGGCTGTGAAGGCGGATGAAGGCTGCAGCAGACAAAAGGTCACCAATCGTCATGGTATCCATGCCATTGGATTAGAGCCTTTTTCTGTGAAGGTTGTGTGCTGATCGTTGTGCACCGATCTCCACACATAAAACAAATTCACGCACAGGTGTCTTCCAACCACACCAAACCCAAAACAACCAAAAGTCCCATGGCGATTGACGAATGGCAACGGGGGCAGGACTGTGAAATCCGGAAGCTCCTAGTCATGGACCAGCACATGGGCGGTGGATACGGATTCATTCGCCCTGACTCAAGGATCGAGGCAGTTGAGTAGTTCGGCAGCTGTATCCACGACTGAGCAGCCCTATTTAGGATCCACTCTGCTCACCCCATATGGGGAGGGGGCTAGAAAAGGTGCCCTAAACATAGTCTGCCTCATTTTCTCCCTGACTGGATTACCGCGACCAGTGGGGTCACCATCTAGCGGTCGTAAAAAACACATGAATTTTGGAACATGGAATATACGGACACTGCAAGACAATATGGATAGTGAACGACCTGAACGTAGGACTGCCATTATTGCAAGGGAGCTGAGACGTTTTAATATTGATATAGCAGCACTCCAAGAAACTCAAAGAGCAGGAGAAGGACAGTTGAAGGAAGAAAAAGGAGGTTATACCTTCTTTTGGAAAGGACTGCCTGAACAAGAACGACGAATACATGGGGTAGGCTTTGCTATCAAAAACGACCTTGTGAAGCTCTTGTCAGAAGTTCCCACTGGGATTAATGAACGACTCTCGACTCTGCGAATAAAACTCGCCAAAAACCAACAGGCAACTATCCTAAGTGCTTACGCACCAACACTAGATGCAGATGAGGATATCAAGGAAAAATTTTATACCCAGCTGGACACCATCTTATCAGAGATACCAAAGGAGGATAAAATTATCCTCCTGGGTGATTTCAATGCAAGAGTTGGGCGTGATTTTGATTTGTGGCCAGGGATCATTGGGAAAGAAGGAGTTGACAACAGCAACACGAATGGAATCTTACTTCTGACTAAATGTGCAGAGCATAACCTTGTCATTACTAACACACTCTTTCGCCAGAAAAATAAATTTAAAACATCATGGAAGCACCCACGGTCGAAGCACTGGCATCTCTTAGATTATGTAATTGTCCGTGCTAGAGATCGCCATGATGTACTTCTCACCAGAGCCATGACGAGCGCCGATGACTGCTGGACAGACCATAGATTAATTCGATCCACGATGGCCATAAAGATTGTCCCTCATCGTAGGCTCCAAGGAAGAAAACCAAGGCGTAAAATGAATACACTGGCCCTTCAAGATCCTATTAAACGAGCTTGCTTTCAATCAACTCTCAAGGAACATCTGCCTATGGAACTTCCTGAAAATGTTGAGGAACACTGGATTAAATTGAAGACTTCTATTATTTCAGCCTGTGAACAAACTATCGGATACCAGACTAAGAGACATCAGGACTGGTTTGATGAGAACGATAGTGAGATTGAACATATTATTGACAAGAAAAGGAAAGCCTTCCAGATATGGCAAAAAGATATTAACTGTGCCGTTAAGAAAAAAATCTACGCCAGTGCAAAGGCAGAAGTCCAAAGAAGAACTAGAGAACTTAAGAACATATGGTGGATAAAAAAAGCCCGAGAAACCCAACATTTTGCAGATGCTCATGATGCACGGGGCTTTTTTAATGCCATAAAGGCCATCTATGGACCAACAAACCATGGTACAAATCCCTTACGCTCAGTAGATGGTGCTAAACTTCTAAAGGACAAAGAGTCTATTGCACTGCGCTGGAAAGAGCATTACTACAATCTCCTTAATCATCACTCTACTGTGGCTGATGAAGTCTTCTTGCAAATCCCGCAAAAACAAATAAGAAATGAGCTTGCAGTACCCCCTAGTTTGGAGGAAGTCAGTAAAGCCACTAAACAAATGAAAAATAACAAAGCTAGTGGACCTGATGGGATTCCTGCTGAAGTCTTTAAAGAAGGCGGGCCTGAACTTACACAACAACTTCATAAGCTCATCGAAAAAATCTGGATGAGGGAGGAGATTCCAGCAGACTTTAGGGATGCCATAATTATCACTCTCTTTAAAAAGGGTGATAGAACAGACTGTGGAAACTATCGAGGCATCTCCCTTCTAGCCACAGCAGGCAAAATCCTGGCAAAGATAATTGCAAACCGTCTCCTATCTGTATCAGAAGACATCCTCCCTGAAACGCAAAATGGCTTCCGCCCTTCCAGGGGAACAGTGGATATGATCTTCACTGCACGACAGCTTCAAGAAAAATGCAAGGAGCAAAACCGCCCTCTGTACATGGCGTTTATTGATCTGACTAAAGCTTTTGATACTGTAAATCGTACTGCTCTCTGGACCATCCTTCTGAAAATCGGATGCCCTGATAAATTTGTGAACATCTTGCAGTTACTCCATGACGACATGATGGCAACAATCCTGAATAACAATGGCTCTCAAAGCGATCCATTTAAAGTGGAATCCGGCATTAAACAGGGATGTGTTATTGCTCCAACCTTATTCGCTATCTTCATCGCTATGATTATACACCTTGTTGAAGAGAAACTTCCTACTGGTGTAGAAATTATATATCGAACAGATGGAAAGCTTTTTAATCTTAGTAGGCTGAAAGCAAAAAATAAGGTAATTGCAACTTCTGTTATAGAACTTCAATATGCTGATGATAACGTAGTCTGTGCACACTCCGAGGAAGATCTTCAAACTATCCTAAACATCTTTGCAGAAGCATATGAAAAACTCGGCCTCTCGATTAACATTAAAAAACCCAAAGTGCTTTACCAGCAAGTTCGAACCAATCCCTCTGCAGCGCCATCAATCCAGCTTAAAGGTGTGTCACTAGAAAATGTCGACCACTTTTCTTATCTCGGCAGCCATCTATCTACAAAAGCCGACATCGACGCTGAAATTCAGCATCGCCTGAGCTCTGCGAGTGTAGCTTTCTCCCGAATGAAGCGTAGAGTGTTTGAGGATCGGGACATTCGCAGGGAGACCAAAATGCTTTTTTACAAAGCCATTGTACTACCAACCCTTCTGTACGCCTGTGAAACATGGACCCTCTACAAACGCCACCTCCAACTTCTTGAAAGATTCCATCAACGCTGCCTCCGAAAAATTCTGCAAATTACTTGGGAAGATAGGCGAACTAATGTTAGCATATTAGAAGAAGCGAAAACCACCAGCATTGAAACAATGATCATCCAACATCAACTTCGCTGGACCGGTCATGTTGTTCGAATGCCTGACCATCGTCTTCCAAAGCAGCTACTTTACTCCCAACTTAAGAATGGAAAACGGAATATTGGTGGACAGCAAAAGAGATTCAAAGATACTCTCAAAGCTAATTTAAAAAAATGTAATATCAGCATTGAGAACTGGGAAGCCCTAACTCATGAGCGTTTCAATTGGAGGTCATCCTTTATTAATGGCGCTATGGACTTTGAAGAAGCACGAGTACAGGGCGAAAAGGAGAAAAGAGCTAAAAGGAAGGCACGTCAGGCAAACCCTCATCATGACCGTCTCCCACCCGGAAACCTATGCCCTCATTGTGGGAGGTTGTGCGGATCCAGAATTGGCCTTTATAGCCACTTACGGATCCACCGTTAAAATTTTACCTTTGGAAGACAATCTTACTCGGCTACGAGTGATCGCCAATGAATGGTATCTTGGGATTGGGGAGCACTGGCTCTTGGGATTGGGGAGCACTGTTTTGTGATGGTTCTCCTCCATGGCCAGTACCAGTCAGTGCTAGTGGGGGAGGAGAGGTCTACCATTAGGCCCCTATTATGTGGGTGCCTCAGGGCTCGGGTCTCTCTCCCCTCCTACGTAACATCTATATGAAGCCACTGGGACAGGTATCTGGCGGCATGGTGTCTGGTATCATCAGTATGCTGATGATACCCAATTATACATCTCTACCCCATACTAGGCAAGCGATGCTGTTCAGTGCCTTGAGGCTGTAAGGGCTTGGATGGGGAGAAACTGGCTGTGACTCAACTGTTGTGGGTCTTTGGCCCTCCTGGGGTCAGGAAAGTTGACCTCTCTGACTCTGAATGGGATATCACTACCCTGGAGAGATCTGGTTCACAATTTGGGGATCCTCCTGGACTCATGGCTCCTACTGGAAGAGCAGGTGGCAGCCATGGTCAGGGGACCTTTGTACAAATTCATCTTGTGCATCACTTGCACTCATTCCTGGACTAGGAGGCCTTGCTCATAGTCATTCATGCCTTAGTCACCTCGTGTTTGGATTACTGCAATATACTCTACATGGGACTGCCCTCAAAGACTATCTGGAAGCTACAAATGGTCCAAAATGCAGCAGCACACACAATTTTGGGTGCCCAATGTTTCACCTGAGTAACACCACTGTTGTGTGAGCTGCACTGGCTCCCAGTTGCTTTCCAGGTACAATTCAAGGTGCTGGTTATCACCTTTAAAGCCCTACATTGCACAGGGCTAGATTATTTGCAGGACTACCTCTCCCTGAGGGTATCTGCCCTCCCTACTAGGTTAGATAGGGTAGGTGCATTCCAGGCCCCCTCCCTTAGATGTTTTCAGCTGATGGGACCTCGGACGTGTGCCTTCTTGGTGGCCATCCCAGCCTTTTGGAATAGCCTCCCACTTGAGATTTGAGGGATCCTTACCCTTTTAGCCTTCCAGAGGGTTAGGGTGGCTCTTCCCCCAAGCATTGGGCTAGGATGAGAGTTGAGTTGGGAGGCTGTTTGGTCTGGCACATGGGGGGAAGGGTAGTTCTGTTTTTATCTTTGTTTTTATGGATTGTTGTGAGCTGCCTAGAATCATTATATGAGATAGGTGGCCATATAAGTCCTGCAAATAAATAAATAAATTACTTTGAAGTCCTGAACCTCATTGCTAGGGAACCAGAGAAATTGTGTAATTAAATTAAAGAAGTTGCTAAGAATAAAGCTCCTCCTGGGGGTGGTTAGTACCATAATTCCCTCCCCATTGATCGAGATCAATTCGCCAGATTGGACTTTATATTTATTTATATCATATTAATAATTTGTAATTTTATATTTGTATTTTAATCTTAATTTTTATTGTAAGCCACCCAGAGTCCCCCATTTGGGGGAGATGGGCGGTCATATAAATTTAAATAATAAAATAAATAGATAGATAGATAGATAGATAGATAGATAAATAAATAAATAAATAAATAAATAAATAAATGTGAAGAGACTGTCAAAGACTGAGAAATGGAGAAACTTAATTGGATGACAAACAGGTGATGGGAATTGCTAAGAAGAGAAGAGAGGTCAAAGCCAAGAAAGACAAAGATCTCTGGAAGGAACTTAACAAAGAATTGCAGAAAGTTGTTAGAAGAGACAAGAAGCAGTATTAGAATTACATCTGTAAAGACACTGATGATGGAAACAGACACAGAAAAACAAAGTCTTCCAAAAAATATCTGAACCCAGAAGGAGGTTCCAACCTCAAATGGATATGCCCTTGGACAGATATTACCTGATTCCAAGAAGATCAAACAAAGATGGAAGGAGTATACTGAAATTCTGTACAGCAGAGGTGTTAACATTCAAGGTATCTTAAAATACGTACATCCCCTATTTCCAAGAATCTCTAGTACTAGAAGATGAAGTTAGATCAACACTCCAGTCATTACCATGTCGGAAGGCTACAGAAATTGATGGAATATCTTCAGAAATATGGCAAGCAACAGAGGAAAAATCAATAAAGTTTTTAACCAAACTCTGCCAGCCTAGCTGGAGAATGACACAATGGCCAACAGATTGGAAGAGGTCCATCAACATACCAAAGAAAGACTTAATAAAATCTGCAAGCTATAACATAAAATCCTTAATTTTACATAGCAGCAAACTATTGCTTAGGATTATGCAATGCAGATTAGAGCCCTACATGAAAAAGGAAATGCCAGATGTGTTAGCTAGTTTTAGAAAAGGCTGGGGAACAAGAGACATTATTGCTGGTATGTGCTGGATAATTGAGAAAGCCAAAGAATACCAAATTATAAATGTTGTGATGATCCTGGTCCTCTGGTATTAATTCAGAGTCTCTCAAATCACAAGCCATCAGAGGATATGGAAGAGTTCTTTATTAATACAAGGTGATCAGTCCAAAGCAAAGATCAGACTGAGGAAAGCCCGTGCAATTGCTGTTAGAAAAATCCCAGTACCGGCCCCTCCCTAAATGCTAATTTTCCCACTAACAACTCTCCTAACACCCAGCTGCAAATACTTTAGCGAACAAGCACTGATAGTGCCAACCAAACTGACCTAGGAGCTATTCAGGCCGTCTTAGTAATTCTAATCAACATACCAAAATGCCACTACAAGCATGCTAAAGAAAATACTACAATGCCCATCATATATACTGGAAGGATACTAAATCCTGACAAGTGTGCTTAATTTTTATTTTATTTTTATTTATTTTCTATCCCGCCTTTATTATTATTATTTTTTATAAGTAACTCAAGGTGGCAAACATACCAAATACTCCTTCCTCCTCCTATTTTCCCCACAACAACAACCCTGTGAGGTGAGTTGGGCTGAGAGAGAGCGACTGGCCCAAGGTCACCCAGCCGGATTTCATGCCTAAGGTGGGAATAGAACTCTCAGTCTCCTGGTTTCTAGCCCATTGCCTTAACCACTAGACCAAGGGTCGGAAATGGCGGCTCGCGAGCCAGATGCGGCTCTTTGGCCCCTTGAGTGTGGCTCTTCCACAAAATACTGCATCACTGCCCCGAACGGTCTAAAATAGAACACCGCTCTACAAATACCGTCACGTGCCCAGCTAAGCCTTCGGACGGGTGCGCGTGTATCTACGGCAGGGCTTTCCAAACTGTGTGTCGCACAATACTGTGTCACCTGGGGGCCCCAAGTGTGTCGCACAAGAACCCGGAAGCGCTGATGGCGCACGGGTGCAACTCCACTTCCCCGCCACACAGCTGATCCCCGCCGCACAGCTGATCCCCGCTGCACAGCTGATCCCCGCCGCACAGCTGATCCCCGCCGCACAGCTGATCAGCGCACCGCACGGGTGCAAGACCACTTCCCTGACGCACAGCTGATCCCCGCCGCACAGCTGATCCCCGCCGCACAGCTGATCCCCGCCGCACAGCTGATCCCCGCCGCACAGCTGATTGGCGCACCGCACGGGTGCAACTCCACTTCCCCGCCACACAGCTGATCCCCGCCGCACAGCTGATCCCCGCCGCACAGCTGATCCCCGCCAAACAGCTGATCCCCGCCGCACAGCTGATCCCCACCGCACAGCTGATTGGCGCACCGCACGGGTGCAAGTCCACTTCCCCGCCGCACAGCTGATCCCACAGCTGATCCCCACCACACAGCTGATTGGCGCGGAGATTTTCCACCCGGGCCCTCCCCCCCAGAATACATCTCCAAGCTTTAGCAGAACAAACCATGAAGGAGGAGGAGGAAGAGAGTGGTGGTGATGATGGGGGGAGGTTTGAAAAAGCAGATCCAAGCACAAAAGTTAGTGAGTCATTTCGGTGGTAGCTGGAACAGCTTTCTTGACTCCGGCCTCCCTCCCTCTCTCACTCTCTTTCCCTGGCAATGGATCAGTACGGGGGGGAGGGAAGGGAGGAGAAGGCAAGGGAGGGAGCGTTCAAGAGAAGTGGATTTAAAAGAGCGGGGGGGGCTTTGTATACAGATGCCCACGTGTTAATTCTTCCGGCGGTGATGCGATTCACGCCCCTAATTGATTTATTTTTAAAGCTACCCCCCCGCTCTTTTAAATCCGCTCCTCTTGAACGCTCCCTCCCTCCCTCCCTCCCTCCCTCCCTCGCCGTTTCCTCCCTTCCCTCCCGACCCTCCCCTCGCACTGATCCATCGCCAGGGAAAGAGAGCGAGAGGGAGGGAGGCCGGAGTCAAGAAAACTGTTCCATCCGCCGCTGAAATGACTCAGTAACTTTTGCGCTTGGATCTGCTTTTTCAAACTTCCCCCCCATCAGCCTCCTCCTCCTCCTCCATGGTTTGTTCCGCTAAAGCTTGGAAATGTATTCTTCACCCCTCTGCCTTGCCCAGGTAATTAAAGCTTTCTCCCCCCTCCCCCCAATATTCTCCTTCACACACACATCCCACGCTGCCACGCTTTGTATTACTATTCGCTTCGCTTCCCTGTTTTCTCCCTGCAGTTTTTTACTTTCTACTCCGCTTCCCCACCGCACAGCTGATTGGCGTGGATATTTTACACCCTGGGGTGCCCCTCCCCACTGTCACTTTTTGCAGTGATCCGAGGCTTTTTTGCCTCGCGACCGCAGCTTTTTTTGGCAGAGGCAGGGCAGGGCAGCTGCGGGGCGGGGGAGGGCAACCCTGCCCTGCCCTGCCCTGCCCTGCCCTGCCCAAGGTGGAAGCCAATCGCGTGGGGCGAAGGACAGGCAGAGGAGATGATCAGGGAAGCGGACTTGTCTCCCAGCAATTAACTCGGAGATTATACAATGCTGGTGGCAGGTGGGGAGCTGCAGCTACATTTTGCCACCCAAAATTGTTTTCAAGGCTCCCGCCCACAAACCCTGCCCCCAGTACGTGCAATTGGCTCCCGCCCACAAACCCCGCCCCCTTCCATGCGATTGGCCCCCGCCCACAAACCCCGCCCCCTTCCACGCGATTGGCCCCTGCCCGCAAACCCCGCCCCCTGGCTCTCGAGCATGTCAAAATGTCCTCGAGCATGTCAAAATGGCTCCTGGCATAAAAAAGTTTGCCGACCCTAGCACTAGACCAAACTGGCTCTCATTTATTATAGAAAGGCCTTCAATTGAGTTGACCTTGTTAAGCCATAGAATGTCCTTAAGAAAATGGGAATCCCAGAACATCACATTGTTCTCATGCAGAACCTATATACAGGACAGGAAGCCACAGTCCAGATGCAACATGGCAAAACAGGCTAACCCCAGGTTGGCAAAGAAGTGAGACAAGGCTCTATACTCGTTCCTTATTTAACCTATGTGTGAATATATATTGAGGGAGGCTGGATTGGAAGAAGATGAGCAGGGCTTTAAAAATGGAGGAAAAAACATCAATAACCTGTGTTAAGCTGATGTCACATATCCCATAGATGAAAATGCAAACGACCTGAAAGTCTAGTAATGAAAGTCAAGGAGCAGAGGCGGTATTTACAGCACTTCCTTCCCACAAAACAGCCTTGTGGTAGGTTGGGCTGAGAGTGACTGGTCCAAAGTCACCCCATGAGCTTGGATGGAATATTTATCAAATCTGCAATTATTACAATGTCAGGTGGGATAGCTAATACCCCAAAGATTATATAACTTTCAAAATTATTTTTATGTTAGAGAAATGTGCCTAAAATAACAGGATGAAATTTAACAGGAACACATGCAGGATTTTACACTTAGCAAGCAGAGATCAGCTGCACATGTGTACCTGACTTGGCAAAAGCATTTGTGAGAGAGATTTTGGAACTGTAGCTGATCACAAATTGAATATGAGTCAGCAGTGTGATGTGGCTTTCAAAGAAGCCAAATGCAACTTTATGCTGATTCAGCAGAAGTATTGTTTCCAAATTACAGGAAATCACTTAATTTTGTGTTGGTCATATCCCACCTCAAGTATTGTGGCCAGTTCTAGACACTGTACTTTAGGAAAGATTCAGTCAAACTGCAACAGGTTCAGAGAAGGTCTCCAAGGATGGCCAGGGGTCTGGAAATCCAGTCCTATTAAGAAAGATTGAAGGAATTGGGAATGTTTGACCTTGAGAAAACTGTGGGAGATGTTACATAGAAGAAGACCAAGATCTGTCTGCTACCATCACAGAGGGCATTGCCTGGAATCATGAAAACAGATTCAAGACTGAACGTTTAGAAAAAAATTCTTAACAGTTGAGCCAATTATCCAGAGAATTGGTGGATTCACTTTCACTTGGTGTGTTCCAGCAAAAGCTAAGCCATATCTCAGATATGCTTTAATTTGAGTAGGTTCTGGTACGGAGCAAGGGGTTGGATTCAATGGCCTCTTTCAATTCCTTAATTCTATAACGATGGGCACATGAATCCTGATTCTTGGCACAGCACCCACTTCTTTTACTGGGAAGAACAGGGTGATGGAGATAGTGACTTACTTACGTAGGTTTTGTTTTACAAAAATAAAATTATCTCCCATGATAATGTTCTGGTAAATGTGACAGCTTACATTCCTGTTATTCTTCGGTTTGAGCTGATTGCTTTAGTATGTAGCCAACTCAACCTATGCACGTATACAGCCTTCATTTTCACAGATGAAGTAGGTTGTTATCTTTCATTAAACTGCATGCCCCTAAGAAACCTTATTTTTTGGTTCTTCAAACTTGTCAGGCATTGAATGCAGGAGATGCTCTTTTTTGTGGCCATTGTAGACATGCAAGGCCAACTCCTAGATATCTGCAAGTTCCCATGTGCTACTTTTACCGCACTCAAAATTCTAAGCCTCCTCACCTTGCACACAAAACTTGAGCTCCTTGGCATCAATAACCACTGAGGATTGCAACTTTTCAGGTATCTTCTTGCTCATGCGGTTGTAGCTGCGCTGCTTCTTGGTTTCCCCCCAGAGATTGGAGCCACCGTACATGCTGGGAATGTTGAGGACTGCAATACCTTCCAATGAAGTGCTAGTCAGGTCCAAAACTGTTCCATCACACTGATACAGAGGGAGAAACAGATAAAAGCGTGGTTTTATGCAATATATCCAGAATTATCTATTAAGCACTGTATCATGAAATATTTAAATACTTCTATTCCACCTTTCTAAATGTCCAAGTAACTTCTAATTGTCATAAAAACAATAAAACAAAACGGTCAAGATCCACAATTCATCACGGCAACAATGAAGAATCAGCCGCGATGCTATCAGTTCAAAATTCAGGGGTAGATGGCTAGGACCCCATTCAGCAGAATAAGCAGGAGGAACGCCAAACAGAACTGGCTTATACACAGCACCATCTAAACAATGTCTTGCCTGCTTAAGACCACTTTAACCAGAGTCTAAATGTACCACAATATGTGCAGTTTAAAAATCCACGGGGAACTTTTTTTTTTGAAGCAGAACCTTTGCACTATATTCCTTGCTTCTCATACCCAAGTCTGAACAATTCAGTAGATGTGAATGAAACATTTGATCCATGAAAATGGGGCCTACACAACTTAATGTTCTGATGCCTTTTAAAGTGTGGTAATAAATATTAAGGGGCGTGGTGGCTCAGCGGGTAAGACGCCAGGCTTGTTGATCGGAAGATTGCAAGTTCGGAGGTTCGAATCCCTAGCCCTGCGTGCAGAGTGAGCTCCTGCACTAGCTCCAGCTCTTGCCAACCTAGCAATTCGAAAGCATGCAAATGCAAGTAGATTAATAGGTACCACTTCGGTGGGTAGGTAACAGCGTTCTGCGCGTGTCATGCGGCCACATGACTGTGGAAGCGTCTTCGGACAACGCTGGCTCTTCGGCTAACAAACGGAGATGAGCACCGGCCCCTAGAGTCGGACACGACTGCACAAATGTGCGGGGGGTACCTTTACCTATAAATATTATCAGGAGTGACATGAGTAAATTGTAAGTAATCCAGTAAAAATTACTTTAAGCTTCAGTATGGTTGACCAGTCTTTCCCAATCTGGTGACCTTGATGAATAACAACATCCATGATCCCCAGCCAACATGGTTATGTGCACCCAAGGCAAAGCCTATTGTATTCAAGATCATTTTGAGATGCTGTTAATTTTGTGAGCCTTTATCACCTATTGGTGCTGAATATTGCATATTATTTCCTGACAATAAAAGGAATGTTTAAAGCAGGGAATGAAGATTATGAATAATGTGACCATTTTACAAGCAATTGTACGTGGCAGAAGCAAAATGTTTACTAATAGGTCAGGTGAACACAGAAATAATATTTATTTATAGCACACTTAAAAACTATCAAACTTCATACTTGACTCCTTTTAGCTGTGTGGTTGTCCCATCTCCCTCCAACTGAAACTAGAGATTATTGGAAACAAGGTGTAAATAGTATTTTTTTAAAAAGAGCGATCTAAAGCAGTGTAATAACATGTTTGGCAAAAGCTATAATTGAAAAACAATTGTTTTGGTCTGCACACAAGTCAGATAAATATCAAAGGACTGCAAGTGCTGTTCTTTGGTCTGTGCTCAGTTCTGCTCTGCTGTTTTGCTTGGGGACATTGGAAACCAACCTCTGCTGTGCTGTTCGGGTAGCAAAATTCTGGCAGGTTGCAGAAGGTGATACGGACGCCATATACTGTATTCCCCCAGCAGAGGAATGAGCATCGAATGGCCAGCAAGTGTGCTTTCCTCTTTAACCCTGCTTTGTCTCTGTGCCAATGTGGTACAATGGCCTCTTTGAGAAGGGGCAGCTGATGGGCTGTTGGCAGGAAGACTGGAAGTAGACATTTGCAGCTGGGGAAAAAAACAACTTTATTTCTAGGCGACTACAACCGTAACTGATGCCAATTTCCAAAACAAAACTGCCATTTCTCCTGTGTTCATGACAGATGCCTGGAGCCAAAAGGAGGGCAAACTGTTGCTTTCATCTTAAAACGCTGTCAGATTAACACTTTGCAGCCCTCAGACTGCAATCTCCTGAACATACATTTGCAGAAAGATCCAGGGCTGAGAAACTCGGGTCGTATTTTTCAGCCAATACCAGGAGGGGATGAACTTATTATTATTATTTTTGTATAATACGTAGATGAATTGTTGTACAGTGTGGAATCTGTCAAAGGTTGAACAAATACAGCTAAAGTATTTTTTCCCCATCTCATCAATGGCCTCACTATCAGTGCTAAATTCAGAAAAAGTACAATTAAAGCAATGGTGGATCAGTGTAGCATTCTGTTCCCAACAAAGTACCTTTGGAAAGCCCACAAGCAGACTGAAATTCAATAATGCTCAGGGCTTGTGTTCTTGGCAACTGATACTCAGGGGCCTACTGATATTGGAAGCAATATATCACTGTCAGGATTACTTGCGGCCGCAGCTTTATCCTCTATAAATGTATCTGATTCCCTGTTAAAACTGTCCATGTTGGGGGCCATTTCCAAATCTTGAAGAAGTGAATTCCAGAGTTTTAATTAGTACTCCACAGTTTTAGCAATCTTCCCTTTCTTTACACCATGTAGTTTTCAGGCTAGCTTGGAAGCCCTCCCTGCTCAGCCCAGATATATAAAGGGTAGTACTGTTTATTAGTGCGAAAAAAAGACATTCACTTTTATTTCATTATTTCATATGCTGCGTGACTAAATTACAAACTGAAGACATGTGTGGTACTAAGCTGTTATGAACCCAAGCACTAATCATTTGCCTACTCAGATTGTCTGAAATGTTTCAGGCAAAATGTGCTATTTGTATATTCCATGTCTGACTTCAGCCTCTCAGGCCTGAATCCATATGGGGAAGGATTTAGGAGTTGCACTGATTCACAGACTAAATACAATCTCAGCAATTGATGACTAGGGGAAAAATGCCAAATACCATTTTGGTCTGCATCTATTTTATAGATGTACTAGGTAAGCAGGACGTGGGAGGTAATAGTAGTGTTCACTTAAATACCATACTAAACTAAACACAACCCTTCTCATATTTTAAGAATAGCTGGACAATGGAAAAAGTTCTTCAGAGATACCAAGAATGTCCTTCCTTGCTGGTTCTTTTTTATTTAAACATCCTGTACCCAAAGGGATAGGCTAGACTACTACTGGAAGGAAGAAAGCTGGGAATGATGAATGAGCAAGGGATGTAGCCAGCGAAAACATCTGAGACAGCTGAGGAGCAGTATATGTTGTGTCATTTACTCTTTTAGACAGCAATCAAACTGAACCTTATTCCTGATCTGGGTTTGGATAAGTTCCAATTTCCTCTAAAAAGCTTCTCTCTCCTTCCTGGCTATTATTAGCCCCTGAAGGTGCTGTCTGCAGTATGATCAGGAGGCCATGACTGTGTGTAGCCCTAGAAAATAAAAGTGGATGGCTTAAGCACACATCAGCATCTGTACAGGCTAAAGGGAGAATCCTTTTTGAGCATAATGGTAGTCTACAAAGAATTTGAAATAATTACCAGATCAGCAAGCTTTGGTCATATTAAATGAACAAAAGGAAAAAGAGCAGGCTGGAGTGGATGGGCTTATATCTTTTTCACTGGTACCTTTGAAAGATACTGTGAAAAAAGGAAATAGGAGTGGGGAATGGAAAGAGATGCATGGAAAAACCAGCAGTGAGCTCCAGAGTGGTATGTCCACGTGGCGTCTTTTTGGTGTGGCCTGGAAATGCACTGCATTCCTCAAAGCCATCCATACCCAGATTTGAGGTCAGACTGGCATTTACTTCTCTGCGTGCAAAACTGGAGTTACAGCAGAGATAGTAGGACCAGGATCGCTTACACAACTAGGGAAGCAATCAGAGAAGCCACTGAGCCCAGGGCCTTCTGAAATGATTTCTTGGAGAATGAGAACTGGAGACTTCCAGTGAGAATATGGTGAACTGAGCAGCTGTGCCCACAAGATCCATGGGCAGAACTGGCTCCGTGGCATTTTTTTTGGGCTCAGGCTGGTTTCTCCTGTAGCCCAGAGTTTTTTCCGGATTAAGGAAAAAGCTTGGAACTGACCCATTTGTCCTCCGGATGGTGAGTTGTAGCCAGAAGATTGTGGACAGAGTGCGCGATCGACGCATAAAGACTGTGCCGGGAGGCCGGGATTTAATCTTTTCCAAGACACGCTGCAGCCCCTTTAAAGGGACAGTAAGTCCTGCCTTCTCATTTCTAAAACACCCAATTTATATTTTAAAGTTTTGAACCCTAAGAGAGGCTTTTTACAGTAAGAAGAAACGGACTCTCTTGGTGTTTATTTCTGGATTACTTTTAAAAAACTTTTAAAGTTTTGGCTTGCTTTCCCGTTCAAGGATTAAGGAAGATTGAGAGTAAATAACTGCCTTCCTGTTAATTTTTGTACTGAATTTGAAGGATTGAATATTTTCCTATACGTTGGATTTCTCGTTTTTAATTCTTAGTTTTCTGTCCACTTTCCTTGAGATCTGCTTGTTAGTATTGATTCAATTTAATGCAGAAACTTTGTATCAACTTATTAACTTGTTAACTCCTATTTACTGTGAGTTAAGCAGCTAAGGGTTGCCATAATCTACTGCTTGAAAATGGAAGATTTCAAAGAGATTTTTTTGGAGTTTTGTGGTGAGTTTAAGCAGTCCTTTAAAGAGACCCTTTCAGAGTACAGTCAAGTTATTCTGCAGAATATATGGGATATAGGGGAAGAGATCATTTCTAAACTATGTCATCTGGCTGAAAATGGTAAAGAGGAAGATGAAGATTTTGGCAAAGAGGGAGATGCTTTTGTGGTCAGTGATATTGAAGCTATGCCAGGCGTAGACTTGTCAGGATGGAGGTTGAGTCTGATTCAGAGGGATTGTTTAGTAGAGGAAGCCGGAATTAGTGAGGTTGGCGCGAAATTCGAATCAGAGTCGGAGCCGCTGATTGGAGACAGCCCAGAGGAAGTAGTGGCCTCATCTATCAGCATGCGAGAAAGGAGGTGGGAAAGGCAGGCAGAGCAACGCGAGGTGCGATTGGCTCCCACTTGCAAACGGTACGAAAATCAAAGGAATAAAAGTCTAGCACAATGTACACCCATTGCCAGAGACAACCATTTGAGATACTCGTCACCCACGCCAGGCCATCAGCCTCAGCCCCGTCGTACCGCGCCAACCAGTCCTGGCCTTGCAGAACCGTCTACCTCCGTGCCGGAACCCTGCCCTGCTGCTCCGCCAAGCTTTGCACTGGAACCTTGCCTTGCTGCCTCACCAAGTCGTGCGCTGGAATTCAGCCCTGCCACCCAGCCACGCTTCGCGCTGGAACCGTCTTGCCACGTTGCCACGTCTCGTGCCTAAACCTCGCCGCATCACCGTGCCCAGTCCCGTGCCTGAATCCTGCCTTGCTGCCCAGCCACACTTCGTGCCAGAATCTTGCCTTGCTGCCCAGCCATGTTTCACGCCAGGATCTTGCCTTGCTGCCCAGCCGTGATTTGCGCCGGAACCTTGCCTTGCTGCCCAGCCATGATTCACACCAAGCCTCGCGTCAGAGCCTTGCCCTGTCGCTGCACCAGGCCTCGAGTGGAACTCTTGCCCTGAACCCATAATGGACTGGGAACTGCTGCCTTGCTCTGTGGCCATGTGGTGACTTCCGCGTGTGCGCCAACCGGGAGCTAGCCACGTGGTGTCTCATATCCCGTAAGCAGCCTGTGTCCTCCGTATCTGTGTGTGTCTTATTTTGTAAATAAAGAACTTTATTTCACCCCTTCCTGCTTCAAGTTTTAGTTGGAACAGGATAGACTACATCTTGGAACTGAAGGAGTTACAATGACAATCTGAACTGCAGATTATAAAGAGTTTTGTCTTTCTGAAGGATCATTATGGGAAAGAAAAAAATATGTTATGTGGGAGTTTTTTTTACTGAGAGGTTTGGATTAAGGGGGGCAGTTGGGCCTTATGATTTCTACAAGAAAAATGCCTTGGGCGTAATTGGGAGATATATAACTGTCTTAGTTTATTTTGAAGTAGGGTAAAAATTTAAGAATGTATAACTGGATTGATAATGATTATGATGATTTTGTTTTCTTTTAATGATTTGGATTAAGATATATTGGGATTGTTTTAAGATCTGTTTAATTTGCAATATTTGTTAGAGATTTATAAAATATAATAATAATTGTTTGATTTTTAGGTTTAATAGAGTTAAGATTATTATTGTATTATTGATTATAAAAGCAGACAATTTATATGTATTTATAATTTGATTTTTATTATAGTGGACAGAAATATAGAGAATAGTGATAGGAAGTTAATAACTAAATGGATGTTGTCTTACAGGGGAGGGAAGTTGATTTAGATATACATATACATATACATATACATATACATATACATATACATATACATATACATATACATATACATATACATATACATATACACACACACACACACACAAACACAAACACAAACACAAACACAAACACAAACACAAACACAAACACAAACACACACACATTTTTTTATATAAGGGGAAGGAGCAATTGCATTAGTGATTTGTATATGTGTTAATGGAAAGATTTATAGAAATAATTGATGGAGTTTTGAAGGTTAATAAAAGAACTCCAAGCAGCTAACAACAATCTTGCAAAGTAGAAGCATGAACCAAAAAGGACTTGCACATTAAGCTTAATTACGTTCAGAAATAAATTCAGTCTTCACACAGTAGTTAGATGAAGAAAAAAAATAGAGATAGCTTACATTTATTCAGTAGGTCTGGATACAAGTAGATTCATAGTAGAAAACACTTAATCATCACCGGTTCTTTGTAGACAATCGTTATGGAAATGGAAATGTCTGTGTGCAAGTGAGATGAAAGGACGAGAGCTGCATTCTGCAGCACCTCCTGCTTGCAGGTGTGTCCAAAGAGCAATGGAGATTGTTAATCCCCAAATTCAAGAAGGAGAAAGGAAGTGGAAATCAGGTGACCCATGTGACATCCCACAAGCACAATAGAGATGCGTTTACTAGAAGGACCCCCTTATGCTTATGAGACAATGCTGAGTTGACCCCTGATAATTCCAACACCCCTTCTCAAGGTAGCATGTCTCAGAGTCCACAAGGTTCAACTTCTTCCGTAGTTCTTGGTAACTGCTCCTTGGCAATGGCTTCATGAGAATGTCTGCAGTCATGTTTCTTGTGGGACAATAGTCTAGTCTGACTATTCCTTGCTCTTGCAAGTCTTGCAAGCCATAAATCCCCTTCTGAAGTTTGCAAATGAGTTGCTGTGTCTTGGGATTGGCGAAGCCTGGAGGTTGTATCAGGTACAGTTCTTCCTCTATCTCTCCATGTAGAAATGCAGTCTTTACATCTAGGTGTTCAACACTCATGTTCCTGGAAGCTGCTAGACTCAGGAGCATTCTGATTGTAGCTATTAAACCAGCATCTGCCCAGTATTTGTCAGGCATATCTGCTTCTAAAAGCATATATCTTACCATGTCCATTAGTGAGCAGTTTTTCCTTTCTGCAACTCCATTTTGTTCAGGTATGTATGGAGTGGTTAGTCTGTGTTCTATACCTAGCTGTGTTAGGTATGTTTGCATGGTTTGTGAAATGAACTCACCTCCTCGATTGCTTTGGTGGGCTTGAGGGGTTCTGTTGAACTTGTTGGTCACCATGGCTACATACGCTTTCAGCATGTCCGCTGTTTGGGATTTCTCCTTCATTAGGTAGGTCACACAGTATCTGGAAAAATCATCTATAAAGCATAAAACATATTTATTTCCACCCACTGATGCTTGAAGGGGTCCACACAAATCAGTGTGGATACGTTTGAGTGGCTCAGTTGCCTGCCTTTCCCTTTGTTTGGGTATGGCTGGTCTTGTTGCTTTTTCTTTGATGCATATCACACATTTTGATTGGCATTTATCATGGTTGCTTATTTCAAAATCTCTTACCATGCCTTCAGTTTTCATTCTTAAAATTGCGTTAAAATCATGGTGTGTAAAACTTCTGTGCCAGGTGGTGGTGCTGTTGTCTTCCTTTTGCTGCTGATAGGCGAGGTTGACATCTGGTGGTTGTTGTTTGCAGTGCACCTGGTAGTCGCCATCCTTTTGAAAACCTGTAACATAAATCTTTTCTCCACTGGTGACTTTACATTGTCCATTAGCATTAAAAATCACATCAAAACCTTTGTTATTCAATGTTGAGACACTCAGTAAATTGCTTCTAAGTCTGGTACACAGAAAACATCTGTTGCCATAAGATCTTTGTGTTCACTTCCATTGATGCATCACAAGGGCACATTTCCTTTTCCTTGAATCAAAATTGAATTGTCATCCGCTAATGTTATGCTTCCTTCTGTGTTTTCACTTAGCTCACAAAAGTCACGTTCATTCCCACATAGGTGCCTGCTGGCCCCTGAATCAATTACCCATCGTCTAGGACATTTATTGGTATCAGCTTTATAAACAGTGTATAAAGCCTTCTCACCCTTAAAATTTTTTCCTTGGATTTGTCCTTGGAAAAATCCTTCTTGTCCCTATTTCTGCAGAACCCTGTAATATGTCCTGGCTTTTTACATGAATTACAGATAATGGCCCTTTTACCTGTCTCTTTGGTTTTCTGATGTATCACTGATTGCTCTGGCTCATGTTTACCTTTCGTTGCTAGGAAACCAATGTCTCTGCCAGGTTCTCTATTGTTTTTCAGGTTCTTTTGCCTTCGACATTCTGATCTGATCACTCAGAAGCTGGGAAAGACTTTTGCCTTCTAAATTCAGGCCAGCAACAAATGGGAAAAATCTGTTTGGTAACGTGCTCAGCACAAAAGAGATTCTGGACTGTGCTCAGCTGATCAAAGATTGCCTGTATCAGGTGGTCATTTATATTTCCACTGTCTTCCAAATTGCATGCATGCAGTTCTCGTAACAGAGAGATCACTTTCTGATCATCAGCTTCTGAGTATAGGGTGCATAAATTCTCAATCATTTCCTTCACAGTAGAAATATTTTGAATCTCTGCTAATCTGTGATCTGGAAGAGATCTAGCAATAAGAATTTTAGCTCTCTTATCCTTTTTCTTCCACTGTCTTTTGGCTTCCTCCCCATCCTCTGGTTTAGGTTCAGGTAAATCCAGAACATCCAAACAATCTTCAAAATCTAGTTGCATCCTCAATCTGAATAGCCATGCTGAGTAATTATCCTCAGTCAATTTTGGTATGGGGGGGAGCTCCCTCTTCTTTCTCTATTGTTCAGAGAGAGGAATTTTTTTCCTGAACTTTGCTTTTTTTTAAAATGTGCAAGCGGTTTCCTTTTTTTTTTTTTGGCTGGGAGGCCAAAAAAAAAAAACATTTCAAAAATCAGTTCTTGGTCAGTATACTGGACTCTGCTGGGCTGCACTGGTTTTGTACTGGGCCCATAACCCTTGATGGAGTTTTGAAGGTTAATAAAAGAACTCCAAGCAGCTTGGCAGAAAATGATAAATTGACATGTTTACTAAAAGAAAACTCAAATCGTTATTATCTTAAAGAGTGGAAACCATTAATAGACTATTTGCAAAAAGCAGGTGGAGCAAAGCTTGCATGGGGTTTTGACGATTAGATTATACAGAAGTAAAACATATTAGACAAGAAATGTATATGAATATTATATTTAAAGCTAGCATGTAAGAAATAATTTTTTATTCCTATGACCATAGATAGATCGGAAGTCGACTAATTTCTGTGTTTTTTCTTTATCTTTCTTTTACTTTTCTACACTTTTTCTTTTTCTTTGATTTGTATTTCCTTTTCTGTTCTATTTCTAACTTTTAACTTTGTATATTTTAAAATTCTAATAAAATTTGTAAAAAAATTTTTAAAAATAAAAGAACTCCAAGCAGCTAACAACAATCTTGCAAAGTAGAAGCGTGAAACCAAAAAGGACTTGCACATTAAGCTTAATTACGTTCAGAAATAAATTCAGTCTTCGCACAGTAGTTAGATGAAGAAAAAAAATAGAGATAGCTTACATTTATTCAGTAGATCTGGATACAAGTAGATTCATAGTAGAAAATACTTAATCATCACCAGTTCTTTGTAGACAATCGTTATGGAAATGAAAATGTCTGTGTGCAAGTGAGATGAAAGGACGAGAGCTGCATTCTGCAGCACCTCCTGCTTGCAGGTGTGTCCCCAAACTCAGGAAGGAGAAAGGAAGTGGAAATCAGGTGACCCATGTGACATCCCACAAGCACAATAGAGATGCATTTACTAGGAGGACCCCCTTATGCTTATGAGACAATGCTGAGTTGACCCCTGGTAATTCCAACGTTAATGTGATCTTGGTTTGATATAGAGTAAGGGATTGAGTATGGAAATTGCTGTATATTCTTCCTGTTGAAAGTCAGAAGTCACCTTTCTATGTAATCTTCAAAAAATTCTTTTTTCTTGTGTTTCTCACCTTTTTACTCTTTTCTTTTTGTAGTTTTTTGCTTTTTTGTAGTTTTTATCTTTGCTTTAAACTCAATAAAATTCTTATTAAAAAAAAATAGAATGACAACTGATGGGAGCTGACCCTGGGTCAGCCCGTGAGTGAGGATACCCATCTCCACTTGTCATGAGGAACTGAGGGGAGGTGAGGTGTGTGCTTTGACTGACAATTCCATATACTAGTTTTAGTGAATAATTAACAAACAGTACATTTATGGTGCTAGCCCAGTGTTTCTCAACCTTGGCAACTTTAAGATAGGTGGACTTCAACTCCCAGAATTCCCCAGCCAGCATGGGGAATTAAAAGGAGGACAGCTTGGATGAGGTTAGGGAGTGGAAATAGTTTACAGAAAATACAGACCGCACAAAATCCCAAGTACAAACTATGAAATGACTGACTTCTTAGTAACTGCTGGTGAACCACACATTTCCCCCTCCCTAATTAAAGGCTGTTTCCATGTAGCTAGAAGGTGGTGGTGGGCAGTCACAGAATTTACAAACATTGACAACAAAGTTAATTCCAGTCAAGCCCTGAAGTATAGCTGTAAGGGCATAATTCTGTTCTCCCAAAACTGGCTTCAAAGATGATGAATACCCAGACACCCATGCCAACAAATATACTTAAAGGGAATCCATAAAACAGGAATATACATTTATAAAATGCTGTTCCATGTCTATGGCAGTTTTTTTCTCTTCCACTGAACTGTGTTTTAGGTATCTGTATGCAAACAGAAGCTTTCTCCACTATAAATCCACCAACTCTTTCCCTGCAAAACATCTCAGAATGTTTCAGTGGATGGAGATGTCACTAAAAGCTCAGCTGCAGCTGCCAGCTGTTTGTGGGAAAAAAACTTCTGTCGACTTGCTAACAATGCGGGAGCCACAGGAGATATATTGTTAATTGGAAAGCATTCAGATGCGTGCAATCTAAAATCTTGTTCGATCCTATCATTGTGGGCCAGAATCAAGGTCTTGAGCCAGCGCTAAAAAGTAGAGAGAGGACTATTGTGTTCATGAAGGTTACGGAGGTCATAAACCTCGAGAGGAAAAATAAAGCGCTCTCTGGCATTGTCCCAACAGGCAAGGCTTTTGCTGAGAAGCTTTCTCCTGCCTCCCTCCTGCACTGTGGATTCTGCCAGCCACTGATTGGAAGAAATGGCCAATGCACCCTCATCCTCCTATTCCTCCCTCCCCCTTACACCCAGCAGCTCTGGGGCAGTTGGGAGAGCACAGAGGCTCTTTCTCATCTGGCAACCTGCAGTAGAAAGGCAAATAGGGTGTCCTTTGCTTTGCCTGTCTCCTCCTCCTCCTCCTCCTCCGATTAGGAGGTGAGCAGCCACCCACTGTGCTGTTCTAAAGTCAGTAAGTGGGATTTCCATAAATGTGTATTTGTGGTTTATCTACTATGTGTGATCCAAGTAAGCTTTAAAGAATACTCTGTTTCAGCTGAGAAGATACCGAAGTTTTTGAACTGGAGGGAATTAATATCTTGTATTGGTGAAAATAGTTCTTGAAAGAATGGAATGCTTCCATAGATACTGAACTGTCATGAAGGATGTGGCAGGGTGATGTTCAGTAATCCCCTACAGCCCCATCAGGGTAAACTCAGGAAAACAAGTCCAGCCCCAGCCCCAGCCCCCTCCACCCCACAGTTTGGGGCTTCATGGATGGTGCTATTTTGGTCACATAAAGACCAGACCAATGCTCAGAGATATCTTTTGAGTCAATTACTACCATAACCCTCAGCATGTCTACTCACAAATAAAATATATTCATTTAACACCATGCTTGAGTTTTTGAATTTATATCTGTTATGTTTTAATGCCTTTTTAATGATGTTTTACTCTACCTTGTAAACAGCACAGAGCCTTTAGGTAAAGGTAAGGTTCCCCCCGCACATTTGTGCAGTCATGTCCGACTCTAGGGGCCGGTGCTCATCTCCGTTTGTTGGCCAAAGAGCCAGCGTTGTCCAAAGACACTTCCACGGTCATGTGGCCAGCATGACGCACGTAGAACGCTGTTACCTACCCACCAAAGTGGTACCTATTCATCTACTTGCATTTGCATGCTTTCAAATTGCTAGGTTGGCAAGAGCTGGGGCTAGTGTGGGAGCTCACTCCGTCACGCGGGGCTAGGGATTCGAACCTCTGAACTTGCGATCTTCTGATCGACAAGCCTGGCGTCTTACCCGCTGAGCCACCACGCCCATAAACAGAGCCTTTACAGCCTAGTTTTTTGACTAAAGCTTTAATGACCCCAGAGATGGAATGCAGGGGAAGTTATAGAAGGAGGGAAAAACAAACCAGAAATTTGCCAGGAATAATTTTCCAATAAACCATGGAAACTCTTTCTCTGCAAGTTTGACCCTGGCTTTTCTAGTTTGTTCAATAAACTAAGTTTAATGTTTTAATGTGATTCACGAACACAATTCTAAAACACTACTGGCATAATCATAACACACCTCCTACAGAAAATCAAGACTTCAAGGGTTTGGGGACTCACCTCAATCTCTACATAGTCGTGAAGCTTCTTGCAAGTGGCTGCAAATGTTTCTGTTGTGCCGAATTCAAAATACCACAATTTATTCTTCATTCTGACACAGAAAACCAAAAAAGAGAAAGCATTCTGGAGTGATATATTCACATGATGCTTTATCTACACATGCTGCCTTGCTAGCATTCACAAATTTTGCAGTCTACATATGCCAAGAGCTACCATAGTATGAAAATGATAGAGAGAGAAAAAACCCTCCTAGAAAATTAGGGAACTTATGAGATAGCATCACAACACCACAATCTGTTGGAATATTTCAATTCACCAAGTGTTTTAGTTTGTTCATGCTTCAATTATTGAGTTGCTCTGCATATTTGCAATGATTTGGCAATGATCAGGCTGTGGAATCTCCTTCCTGTGAGGCTTTCAATCAAGTTTGAGAAGCCTGATAAAACCTGAGGGAAGCTCTCCCCAAGCAGGTGTCCTCCACATGTATTGCTTTGCACCTTCCGTCATTTCCAGCCAGCATAGCCATTATTTATTTATTTAATTTATCCCCGCCCATGTCCCCGAATAGGGGACTCTGGGCGGTTTACAAAATAGCAAAGGTTAAAATCTATACATGAAATTACAATAAAACAGTAAATAGATAGAATAAGTAAAAATCCAAAAGATGGTAAAATCCACTATCAGGATCAAGGCACTATGGGGCCAGCCACCCCCAGGAGGCACTACCACCTCCGTCGTCCCAGGCAATTAGGCATTAGGTGAGACACCTGGAAAGCTTGGGGGAAGTTGTTTTAAGTATTAAAAATATTTATATAATTACTGATTCACTTCAAACTCCACGTGAAACAGCTACTGATGGGGTCGATAGTAAGCATTTTTGGACATTGTATGCATTTAAGGATGGGTTTAGTTCTTATCCCAGGGACAAAATAGATTGGGAATATCTCTTGAGGAGAAACTGGAATGCTTACGGTAACCTTTGTACTTACTAGTCATAGAATTTTAATGAATTTATATATTGCTGTAGGCTGCCTTGAGGATATTTTAATGGAAAAAAAATAAGGTATCTATAAATAAATAAATAAATAGGCACAACAATTGAATCTCATATACTTTTCATTCTTTTCAGTGAAATTTATTTAGGAGAAATTTGCCACCTGCAGTTTAACAAAATGTAAAAGTCTCCTGTTTGGCAACAAATCTAGCTAAACCTTCAGGTAAGGATGGCCAGGTTCTCACAGGCATTATCAGAAACTGGAGAAAACAAAGAGGAAATGAATGAATGAATAAGAAATTTGCCTCTGTTCAGTCAAGAAAGAAAAGGCAGATGGATTTACACATCAAGAATTATTTAATCCCACCTGGCCAAGTGCTTGATTCTGACATCACTGGTGTCATCAGGGATTCAAAAATTGCTGTGTTAAATTTTTGAAAAGGTTGTTTGCATAAAGGTTATTTTGTTCTGTCAACTCTGAAGATAGAAATATCTTTTCTTAATAGAATAGTTGCTATCTTCAGAACCAAATTTCAATTCAGGTTGAGAAGCCATATTATTCTGTTCCAGTCAGTGGTGATACATTGATGCATATCACAGTCCTGCAGATCGTTTGTATCAGAGGATTTACCCCAGATTTTAGCAGTCTAAAGAGCTTATGGAAAGTAAATAAGAATAAGGTTGCCTCCACAAGTTTCCATTCCCCAATACCTCACAAATCAGTCTAAAGCTAATTTCAAAATAGGCAGAATAGGCAGTGCAACACCATAAGTCAATCAGCCAACTCCCATTATTCCCAGTCAGCTGCCTGTTGATGATGGGAACTGAATTTCTTCTCATACTTGGAAGCAAGGTGACTGGTGGGAAAGCTGCTGTTGCAGCCTTGCCCCTGGGAAAGCCAACCAGCCTCTGATGCACAGTAGTTGGTCAGGCTGCCCCTATGAAGTGATGTGCTTTGCCTGCTTGCATTCTGCTCATACAATCCTCCATTCACACAGGCTCCTCCCTTTTGCCTTCCACAGGAATCCGAGCTCTGTAAATGCTATGCTCCATGCTTGCCTGCCTTTCAATCCTTCTGGGCACCCAGAAATTGTAACCCTCCTCAAGCTTGCTCATGAACCCCTGGGGGGGGGCACAACCCATAGTATGAGGACCCCTGACTGAAGTCCATAAAATCTTGCTTTTGTTTCCTGTGAAGGCCTACTTCTTGACTATACCAACCTTCTACACTAATGTTTTTCTAACATAATTCTGAGGAAGCTTCCTCTTCCCCTTACTTGTCTAGTCACGGCCCATTAAGCCTTCAGAGTAAAGTCAACTAGGCTGCCTCATTCAAGTTCCAATTTAAAATAATTCAGAGGAAGCGTCTTTCCACAGAGACAGATTAAAAAAAATTGTACACCGAAACTGAGCTTTGTAAGGTCAAGTGAGGGAGGTGGATTCTTTCTCAATTCAGTGTTTGTAACTCATGGTTATTTTATGATTTTGGTGGTCAAATAAGGAGTAAGTGGTGAGTAGCACATAATTTAGAAGGAAAACCATTTTTTTACTTCAATTTGAGAGAGCAGTATGCTTTTATTGCCCCTTCATAATTTAGGACAGAAATGTCTGCACCCGCCCTCTTTTTCTAACAGACATTTGATGGCCCCTCTTTGGCCTAAGATGACTTCACTGCTGTCCTAAGGAACATGGTAATCTAATAGAGTTTGTTTACAGGAAGTACCTCTACTTCTGTGCTCTATTCCCTGTATGAAAATTTTTCAACCAGATCCTCAGAAACCATCCAAAGGTTTAAAGACTGGCGTAATGCTATAAAGACAGGAACAGCAGCTGTTCGGCTCCTAGCCACCTGTAGGTGTAAAATCATCTCCAGAACTAAATAAGGAAGTCTTGAGGTATTGTGTATCTGACTGCACTGTACCCTGTTGGAACGCACTTCCTTGAAGAGCAAGGTGACAAGCCCACTTGGGTTTTTTTAGGAGGATAGCCTGCTTTGAGCTCTATGAAGAAAAAAGTCAGTGTTCATCCCACCTAATGGAATATATGCCAGATTAAACACCAGGAATTTTGAAACAGTAAAGATGATACAAGACAGCTTGATGCTTTTGCTCAGCAGACTAAATGGCTCTGTTCCAGAAATTCTCAGAATATGTTTGTACAGAGGCATTATTTTTCAGGTTTTCAAGGCATTTGAAATTGTTGATATATGATCTTCTCACTGATCACACAGAAGCCAGACTATGCATCTGACAGTCCATCTACTCTACTCTACTCACTTGATTGTGCACAGGCCTTTTTCTCTTCTCAGTGATGCCATCTGGAATCCTTTGTATGCAAGACAAGTGTATGGGTAATGCTTCCACACTAAGGATCCCTTGAAAATCTTCCAAAGAACCCTAGGGTTTCCAACTTTGGAAAATAAATGAGTAGGACAATATTCTCCATCCCTCTGCTTATTCCACATGCTTTATTCTTCTTAGAAGTTGCTGTGTAAGTTCTCAGATTACTGTTGGACCAAAACTGTACATGCATGTTCATGGATTCTGGAGAAAAGTCCATGGTTAACCAGTGTAGGCCACAAATAAGTGGTGGGAAGGCATAACAAGGTAAATATTTGAATTGGGTAGAACTGAATGAGAAGGGCTTCATAAGAGGTCAGAAAACTGGATGAAGTCCAAGAATTTTGTAGAGAATGTGATAAAAAACACTTAGGTGAATAAATTGTTAATTGCTATTTTAGTCCACAATACTTCCAAGAGGTCTGCTAGCTATATTCCAAATGCTAAAATACACCCTCCCATTAAATATTAATCTCATTATATCTTATCCTGTCCAACTCTATGTGACAGCCTAGAGTGCTACAAGAGTGCTACAATACCCCCAATTTTCAACAGGCTAAACATTCATTTATTGTATTATTTATTTATTGCATTTACTGTATGTTTTACCTTTCTTCTGATAGCTGAAGTTGATTACATTAATTTTATTCCACAACAACAATCTTGTAAGGAAGTTCGGGCTGGGAGAGAATGACTAGTCCAAAGTCACTCAATGAGCATTATGGACAAGTACATTTTTGAACCTGGGTCTTTCCAGCCCAAGTCCAACATTGTAAACACATTACACTGGATTTCCAGATATATTTATTTCCTTTCACATTTTCTTATCTATATGAACTATATATGCTGCCTACTTTCTATATACCTGAAAATGCTTCTGAGTGCATTAATTCAATTAAAGGTAAAGGTACCCCCCGCACATTTGTGCAGTCGTGTCCAACTCTAGGGGCCGGTGCTCATCTCCGTTTGTTAGCCAAAGAGCCAGCGTTGTCCAAAGACGCTTCCACGGTCATGTGGCCGCATGACACGCGCGGAACGCTGTTACCTTCCCACCAAAGTGGTACCTATTCATCTACTTGCATTTACATGCTTTCGAATTGCTAGGTTGGCAAGTTTATTTCAATTAATTCAATTACTCTGGATTATAAATATGTAAACCTACCAGGACTATCACAGGCAGAAAATCTTTATTTTTAAATCTGTGAAATAGCTATATGCAGAGTGAGAGAAGCTAATTAGCTCTCTCTCCAATAAAGACCACAGTGCATAGTTGTGGCAAACAGGTTATGACATTATCTCAACTCATATTAGGCTGATTTGTGAATATATCCATCAAATATTTGTGCATGTGCCAAATGATTCAAATTGTTTGCCGTATATCCATTAAAATTTGAGCAAAAGAATGTTGCTCATTAAGACATGTAAAGCAGTTGTGGGAATGATGAAAACCTACATATATTAATAGCAGTGGGAATCCTGTAGAACTCCGCATATTTAAGATTGCACCTCCCATTAGCTCCAGCCAGCATGGTCTATGGTCATGGTTTATGAGATCTATAAACCAACATCTGAAAGGCCAAAAGTTATTCACTTTGCACAGTTAAAGCATTGGATTACCTTTGCGGTATTCATTCTATATTACTTATCCTGTCCTTAAGATACATTAGAGGATGTTTACTTCAGAAGGAAGGCCAAAGTTTGCTGGAGGTCTGCTAATTTTTTAAGGAATGTTTGAATACAATAATTTTTGTAAAGTTTTCCTGAATGTCTCCTGTATAGACATTAGGAAGTGGGTTTTTTTTTTTTAATGAAAGCAAGCCAGGACCATTTCTTCTGAATCTGCATGTGAAATGTGAGCTAGTTCCAACCTGATGTTCTGTTTTGCCTTGATTGCCTGTTTCTGCTGGTTCTGGAATTTATATATAATTATGAAGTGTGAATGAATGGAACTGGGTCTACAGCCAAATTCTAGCAGCTTTCCAGGCAAAAACTAAAATACCAAGAATTGCAAAATGTTATAGTTACAAATCTTAGAACAGTACATATTCTTTGAGACCATTTTGCTCCAGGATTTTCTGTGATGTACAAAGAAAATAAGTTTCTTTCAGTAATATTTTTATCTTAAAGACAAGTGCCATGCCATTATCCCTGATTGACTATCAATCCATTTTGATTCTGAGTAAAACCTCAAGGTCAGAACCAAAACAATAGTTCAAATGGGCAAACATACAATAAGAAACAAGGTGTCTCTGAGTGCACACTTAGCCTAAGAGCAATTCTACACTGCAGCCTAAGCTACTTGTCATCCATGCTGCTCCTGGCCAATTCTTAAGCCAAATTCAGAAATTCCAGTCTGGATTGCAGTGTATCGATAAGGGGTTCAGGCTGATGTTCAGTCTAGGCAGTGTAGACCAGCCTACCAGGGTCTGCCTTTTCCTTTTAGGGATGTTCTCTCCAGATGTTTATACACATGGATGCCCTCATACCCCCTTTCCACATATCTCCTTTGACAGTAATACAGACCCTTTCTTTTTCCTTTCCCCCCCTTATGGTACCATCATAGCTCCAATTCTACAATAATCAAACAATCAACTCAATAGAAATAGGTTGTCCTTCCATTCCTCTGTAGGTCCATGGAAAATTTGATAGCAAGGAGAAACTGATAGTTCAGATTTATAGAAACAAAGTAGAAATTTTCTTGCGTTGCAACTTAAATATGTAAAAAGAAAAAAAGAGGAAAGGTAGGGAAGCTTTGCAAAATTGAGGGCAGGGGGTGGGAAAGCAAGAAGAGGATGCTTCACCAAGGCTGGGCAGAAACCAAAAGGATGCCCACTGGAAGAAAGAAAGGTTGAATGGAGCATGAGCTTCTAAGGTTGAGGATAGTTCACTGACTTAATGGGCCATTTCTTGATCAATCACAAGATTGTAAAAAGAACAGCATCTGTTGACCAGCAAAGAACATAGCAGCCTGGCAACCCAGGACAATATGACCACCCAGGGCAGGGACCAGCCCCTAGAAGGGAGGAGATGTGCCAGGTACTACAGCCAATCTCAACTGGGTCTGCTACTAGAATGGAAGAAGTCACTGGAGACCATCTGCTCTGAAGAGCTTAATGTGGCTCAGGTTGCAAAACAACAGTTTTGAACTGAAGCTGGAAAACATGGGTGTGAGGTCCATTTGCAGTGGGCTGGGAGTAGGAAGGAGCCACAGCCATCTGTTTCTGCACTCAGGAAGGAGTGTGTGGCCCATACTGGCACTGGACCAAGCAGAAAATGTGGATCTGTGCTAAGAGTTGTGATCAGTGTCGAAACCAAGCTTACAAGTCTTGTCAGAAAAACATCTACTGCTACATTTTCCCCTGAGACTGGGGAAAGAAATCTTTTTATTTATTCATTATAATTGTCATACAATTAGGAGTCAGCAACCCTTGTCATTCTATTTCAGATCACCCAATTTTTTTTCCAAGAGACCCGTCCCTGTCCCAGACAGTAAGGTATGAAATAACTCAAGAGAACCAGTATCACCCTTCCCTTTAAGCAATAATAGAAGCTGGGATTTCTACACTTTTATCCTTGTGAATTGCAAAAATGAGTGAAACATGTACGTAGGCAAGCCTCAGCCGATGTGTGGGCTGTTTCTTAACAGGTGGACAACATGACAGAAATTGCTATTTCTATGCCATGAACCATTTCCCTTATTTATTTCTTCCTGCCAAGCCATTCTTTAGAGTATAGGACTTTTTAAGAGTAGGAGCCTGCCCACCTAAGCTCAAATATAGCTCAGCAATGGCCCAGTGGAGATATACTAAACAAAATGGCCAGAGTATCAGATTCTAAGAAAAATAAAATATTTTACACCATCAGAAAATGATTTCTCCTAAAGAGTGTTTCATCCTGATCAGGAATCATAAACATTGGAAAGTATCACATCTTAAGAGCTTTGTGCTTAGCAGTTACGTGGGGGATGAGAGGCCGTTAATACGTGAGGGGACTAGAAATGGGATGGGTATGGGAGCAGCAGCCCCGACATCAATTGTTTGCCCTAATGGAAGATCCAATGATCAAAGCCGTTCCAGGTGGCAGCATAGAGAAGGCTCATGCAGACTGAGAACTAATGACATCTGGGCTGCTTTTTCAGCTGTTTTAGGAACATTTCATGTTTGTAGAGGAAAGAATAGCACTCATAATCAGCTTTCCTTTTTTAACAAAAAAATAACAAGATGATTGATTTTTTAATCTCTGTATGTATGTATGTATGTATGTATGTGTGTGTGTGTATTGTGTGTGTGTATGTATGTATGTGTGTGTGTATATTGTGTTTGTGTGTATGTATGCGTGTGTGTGTGTATGTATGTTTGTATGTGTGTGTGTGTGCGTGTGTATATATATATGTATATATATGTGTGTGTGTGTGTGTGTGTGTGTGTGTGTGTATATATATATATATATATGCATGCATGCATGCATGCATGCATGCATGCATGCATGAGACTACCACCTTTGCCATGGGAAAGAAGGTAGTTGTTATATGGTCCTCCATATATATGGACCTATATTAATCCCATGGATGTAGAAGAAAATGGCATCAGAGCACATAGTGGTTAGAGATGATGAAATTCACATGAGTTAACAATTCTATGCTCTGGTGAGTAGTCCATGGTTGCAAAGTACCACAGTGGGTATTCTAATGTATTCATTCTCTTGTGCCTACTACTAAACAGCAGTTGCCATTAGAACACATATTAACATAGAGGTGCTTCGCAACAAAACTTATCAATTCAAGAAAAAAAATGATTCTACAAATAGATCTCTGAATAGACTTCAGTATTCCAGCAACAGAAGTTGATTTCTAACTGTTCGATAACAGTAGCAACAATATGACTTTTCCTCCTCACCCTAGAATATACTACTTGGGAAATAAAAGCCTTGGGGTGATGAGGATTGGATCTTCATATGGAAGGATGTAAGTACTATCAGTTCTGGTACTCAAAACAAATTCCTGGGCCCAGCATTTTCAATTTTAGGGATATGGCTTTTGCATGAGACTCTGGTTCCTGGATCTCAGGGTTCTAAAACAACGATTGATTGATTGCATTGCATTGCTTTGCATTTTTAACTTCACTCTTCAACTGAAAAAGACTACCAAAGCAATTTAGAATAATCTTAATCTGTCTCTGCCTTCAGGCTTATAATATAAAAGACATGGCACAAAAGCAACTGAATTAGAAAAAAGGAGGAAGGGAAAAAGCCAGCACTGGCCTTTTTTCTTAATACCAAAGTTCTTATATGTGTTTGTTCTGGGGGCAAAGACAAAGCAACCTCCCTGATTTTTAGAGCTAGATTAGTCTTCTCCTTGCCACAAGGGTCTTCTTGGAAAACAGAGTGTGCTGCTGTCACCCGTAGTGTCCTCTGCTTCTGGCCTCCTAGCTAATAGAGAAGTTACTAATGGATGAGGTCAGGGTATATTATGAGTAGATCCTCAGTGTCTGAAATTTATTTATTTATTTATTTATTGGATTTATCACCGCCCAACTCCCCCAAGGGGGACTCTGGGCGGTTTACAACAGAATTAAAATCATTAATATACATTTATAAATAAAATAAAATACATAATAATGAATAACATGAGATCCAATGGCAGAATATTCTTAAATTTGTAAAAAAGGGCACCTCAGAGCTAATCTAAGGTGCTAGCCATCTGCAGGTATCTCCAATCTCCTTCTGACCCCAAGCATACTGACAAAACCAGGTTTTAAGTCTTTTTCGGAAGTCCAGGAGTGAGGGGGACCGTCTGATCTCCGGGGGCAGAATATTCCAAAGGGCAGGGGCAACAGCAGAGAAAGCATGCTTCCGAGACCCCGCTAGGTGGAACTACTTAACCGATGGGGTCCGTAGCATGCCCTCTCTGCATGCCCGGGTGGGACAGGATGAAGTGATGGGGATGAGACGCTCCCTTAGGTATCCTAATTTGTCCATCTTTGAGAAAAAAAGATCTAAGATAGCCTTTCCCAGTCCTCCAGACATGTGAACCAACCCCAAACTTCTCAGCTGAGAAGCTTGGGAATCTGGGAATTGAAACCCACACATTTAGATAGAGGGTCCCAGACTAGGGAAGGCTTGAGCAAGTGGTTTGGTCCCAACTATAGCACCTCATAACTAGTACAAAAGGAAAAAGAATTGGGAGAGGGGAGGGCTGATATTTACCTGCTATTGAATTTTTCAGGATGCTTTTCCCTCATCAAGTGGAATCTATGTGCAATGGATGCATCCTATACAAAGAGAAAGGGAAGCAGATGAAGCCTTTTACAAAGTACAGCCAGCTTTCCAGAATTCTGAATACCAGAACTTGCAGATTTTGTACTTTACTCCTTAAATTGTGCCTCCCCACAATTATCATAACTAGTGTTGATGTTACATTTCTCCACAAGGTTCTTAAAGTTATTATACTAGAATAATATCTATTCTCAAGCACTTTCACACTACCATAGTTTGCACTTTGCAAAACTTGCCCCATTTTCATCTTCATTTATTTAAATAACTTGTATCACCGCCTATGTTAATCAATTAGCTCTGAGTACCAACAAAAATGTGCATAAAATAATACAGTGCCTCACAGAAGGCCAACAGGGTTGGGGCCATCCAGATCTCAGGGACAGTTGCACTTGCCTGTAATTTCTCAAAAATTTTAAAGTGATATATCTGGGGGGAGGGAATGCAATCTGCCAAAGAATTATCCTTTTGTGACTTTTCAAAGAGAACCTTGGCAAGATACTGTGGTGGCTGATCTTCTGTGGGGAAGAAGGAGAGGATGTGTTGAGCTGAGAGGTGGGGTGATGCAAGTGTATCTCCCGTGAGAAACCAGCCTGCCCACAAGCTCCCCAGAGTTCCAGTCAAGCAAAAAGAAACTTGCCTTAAGAGTGTTTTCACACCGAAGCACATCTGGAAGTAAATTGACTCAGCTATCAACCACTGCCAATGTTGTGGGATCACAGAAATTCAGCACTAGGTTTGAAACATGTGCAGAATCCTTGTGTGGAGGTGTCCTTAGTTGAATGTATGCATTCTTGTGTTTTCTACCATTTTACAATACCAGTATAAAGTGGCAGCAAGCCCTTAGCTTGAACGCCTTTCAGTGAAAAAGGAACCATTTCTCCTAGTATAATGACTTCTCAGCATATCATGCCCTTTTAGATACATTGGTCTAATTGGGGAAGGCTAATGTATATTATTTACGGTAATCTGCTTTGTACTCATAGAATGCAGAAGGCAAAACATCCAGCTTAAAAAAACATATCCTTAAGAATCATGAACAAAATAGTCTTCTTAGATAACCTTGGCCATTCTTTGCTTTGTTGACAATTGTGTTTTTATGCTTACTCTGTTTAAGTAAGCATAAAGTTCAAACTCTTTTCTGATCACAAATAGCAATGCAAAGACCTTCCTTTCAGTCTCTAGGTTTGGATTGCCTGTGGAATGCACCCTACTCCATCCAGGGATTAGCAAACTCTACCATCCCTCTCTTGGTGATGGAGTATTGAAGTGTCACTAGGAAGGGACTTTGCAAGTCCAGGACCTGATCTATTTGTAATCCAAAACTTCCTGTTAGTGATACAGTTAACTGGCCCACATTTCTCACAGTCCAAAAATAAAGGGAGAGAAGATGGGAAGCAGCATGTGGCAGCCTAGGCTCACAAACAGCTTGTTATCATCATGAGTGGTAGTATTTAAAAGCATCTTGTTAGTGCTGAGATTCCAGAACAACACAGCCTGTTTATATACTTCTCTTGTTCTTCAGTACCCTATACGTCAGTGATTATAATGACTTATACAATGGATCTAGAGATACAGTGGTAGATAGGACACCAAAGTCAATTTTCTTAAAGATCTGCAGAGCATGAAAAATAATTTAATGTAATATTAATCATGTGTTATTGATCCTAAAAGGTCAGCACATCAATTACAGCCATTTGTAAGACACACTGCTTATGTCTGTAACACATTTATGGCAATCATCAATCATTTATAAATGGAGCCTTACTATAACACAAGAACATTTTTAAACAAATGCTTCAGTGTCCCCCCCCCTTTCCATCAGCTGTTTCTCCTACCATGCCAGAACATTAAACTAGTCAGCTGTTGTGAGGGGCTTCCTAGCAACCCTACAACATGGGTAAACTAATATTTACTTGACCAAATTCTATCAGTGAAAATGAATATCGACCATGAAGTTACACAGAATTCTTAATTGGACAAAATGGCAGGGTAGTTAAAATACAATTATATAAAAGGATACTTATAAAAGGCTATAAATGCAATTATATAAGGCTACTAATATAGCAGGAAAGCATATTCAACTGGACAGACGTTCTCTTGCTAATAGAGGCAGAAAATAGCACATAACTGAAGGCATGGACCTTCACGGTCTGCCCTAGTCTCACGGAAATGAGTAAAAACATACATCAGGAGGAGTATTTTTGGAGTATTTCTTCTTTCTGATTGCTGATAATCTACAAAGAGGTTGGCAGTGGTCAAAGATTCATTTTCAGCAGCACTAAAGGAAGAAACCCTGAAATGTGAAGTCCTGTTCCTCTTCTTTTTCTCCTGCTATTGTTGTTGACTCAGACAATATGAAAGTGCCTGCGAGAGCCTTCTGGATGTGACCAATGTGGAGCTGTCCTGTATTCAAATGGAACTATTTGAACATATTGTGTATATTTGACACAAGGTCAGAAATGGCTCTTCTGATTTTTTTTCAGGACGTTATTCTTTTTAGTTTTTACTTTAGCAAGCCTCAAAAGTTGGAAGTGATTTTGGCCTCATTCACTCAAGGCTAACACTAGATAAACTATCTGTCTGTCTGTCTGTCTGTGTCTATCTCACTAGCATTTACTGATGTTATGAGTCATAGATCCTCTTTATAGCAGTATGTCTAATTTCTTGAGAAAATGCTATTACTTCCTTGCAGTGCCATGTTTCTCACTATAACCATAGTAAACATGTGGCATTAATCCTATACACAAGGTGTATAGGCAAGGTGATTGGCTTTCTCTTCTGGCTTGGCTGCAGTGCCTTTTCAGCATATCACCAGTCATCAGGAAAAGCATCCACTAATCAAGGCACTACAAGAAAATGGAGATGTTCTGATTTCAGAATTCTACTTGGGCTTATATCTAGGCTGGTTTGTCTGCTTTTCATCCCACAATTCATTTTGGCATCTCTCAGGTTCAAATAACGTTTAAAAAGAGAGATATGGGAAGACACCAGGGCAGAATCAGCACCAGAGAAAAAGAAGGCAGGCCATGCCATAATTGTGCAACTACAGGTAGTCTTCAGTTAACTACCATTCGTTCAGCGACCGTTCAAAGTTACGACAGCCTCATAATGTCTTCTGAACCAAAGCAAGTATCTTCCTGTGGTTGTACTGTCACCATTTCCACTCCAGACCATCACCTGAACTTCATCAGGTATTTTCCTGAGCCTGCAAAGCTACCCTGTGAATCCAGGAAACAGTATGGTTTCTCTAAGGAGTTGCTGACAAATACAGAGTGGGGGAACATGCTGGAGCTGAAGTACCTTTGCCTGCTTCAGATCTGAAGACTGCACACCTCTAGGGACAACCTATCATAGAAACATTATGCCAGTTTTGAAGGATCTGCACTGGCGGCTTCCACGCTACCAAGAAAAGTTCAAGCTATTTGTAATGACAAAAATCCCTACATGGCTTGGGTCCTGGATACCTTATTGGTCATCTTTTCTGTATGTGCCTCTCCAGAAAGGAACATCAAGTAGGGAAGCCCTTTTGAAGAACCTGCATTTATCAGACGTTTGGTCTCAAGTGGCCCAGTTATGGAATTCAACTAAAGACCAAACTGTTTATCCAGAGGTTTGGATGAACTCCCCTGCTGTGTCATTTGGGGTATTGCTGTCACTGGTGTTACATTAGGTTTTATGGCTTTAACTTGTATTACTCTGTATGGTTTTATTATTTGTTTTATGATTCTATACTGGGGGAGGGGGTGATTTTGGTGAAAAATAGTCATAAACAAACAGGCAGAATGCCATGCCATGGACTTCTGAAATACGTACACGATGGGAAATGATGCTTCTATTATACCTCCTTCTGCTTCCTAAAACAATTTTCTACCTTCAGTCCCTCTATAATTAATGAAGCTCTTATTAATGACCTTGATATTCCAATGCAGTGGGAACAGTATGAAGAAAAAAATATAAAATATTTGAGACTTAAAATTTCTCAGCATGACTTGTGGAAAAAGATGATAGGATTGTGGTCCTAAATATTTGGAAAGCCATATGAACAAGATGATACAGATTGCTTACTACTCCTATGGAGAAATAGTTGTTGATGATGCTGTATGGGACAGGATCTCCATTCTCCTCTTTGTCATTGGGAATGACATCAATTTGCCATCGGTCCAGCATTACCTCAGTACTGTGCTCAATATCCTTAAGTATTTTTATTAAGTTGCCTCCTTCATAACCTTGGAATAGAAAAAAATTGACAGGTGATGAGGATCAGAATGTCAGTGGTGGAACCTGCCAAGCATTAATGGGGCAATAGTGTACGAGAAGGCAGTGACTGGCTCTACGGAATATATAGCCAGAAAAGAAAGGCAGGTGATCTGAAGTGGAAGCAGAAATCAACCTGATGTGGTATGAGCCCCCCAACAACACCTGGATTTGGGGTTGACGTCTGAGGCCTTATACTCCACTCCCAACTCTCAATTAACTGCTAGTGGCAAAAACTCTGGGCCAGCAAAACAATGTGCGTTCCAAACAGGGACCACTTAAAATCCCAGCCCCAGTAAGAATGTCGAATCTAGGTTCAAACTGCACCTATGATGCAGTACTTTGTGGGTAGTACAGTTTATTTATTTATAGTGCTATTTATACCCCGCCTATCCCCTCCCTAACGGAGGACTCTAGGTGGCTAATGATTGGATAAGGCTGCTGGCTGCATGGTGGATATTATGGGATTCCCCACACACGTACTTTAAAACGGAATGCATCCACATCATGGAGATCAAGAGTTATCATGAAGAGCCTCCAATGGCACTTTAGTAGGGCATGCAAATACATGGGGTATGGTGGCCTAGGCACTCACTCATTTCTACCAGGGTCTCCAAACTCTTGTCTCACAACTTCGTGGCACTCTCCCAGCCATTCCTGGGGAAAGCCAACTAGGTGTGCTGCTTACAGCCCAGTGGTGTGCTGATAAATGTATAACAACCATCTCTGCCGGCTCCATTGCTGCCACTACACGGCATGGCTAGCTGCCAAACAGCTGATTGGCATGCTAGGCATTGTGGCTCATCTCTGCTTTCAACTGGCTCACAAAATTCCAGAAAATTTAACAATTGGCTGTGGTGAGCCAGTACTAGCTGGCTCCTGCACACCACTGAACCAGCCAATTTAAAAACCCTCTCTACCACTGCTTTACAAGGAAGGAGGTAAGTGGCCGCCCTCTTCCTTCAGTAGCTTGAACTAACAGGAAAATGTATGCAAAGGATAGATTTCTTTCCCAGAATCAGTGCTACCGGCTCATTAAGAACTTAAATCTTCATTGTATAAAACAAGATCAGAGACTTATAAGGCAGTTGCAAATGGAAAAGAAAAAAAATGAAGAAAAATGAATACCTCCTAAATAAGTTGATCTCAGTTCTAGGCTGACCATACATCCCGTTTTGAATGGGACAGTCCCGATTTTTTAGCATTTTGCAACCATCCCATCGTTTTCATAAAAATCTCAATTTTGTCCCATTTTTCAAACCCGGCGGGAATGGCGTGGAAGGAGGATCCGAGCTGGAGCGCGGACCGGGGGATGGGGTTTGCAGGTGGGAGCCAATCGCATGGACTGGGGGGGCGAGGTTTGCAGGCGGGAGCCAATTGTACAGACTGGGGGGGCGGGGACCCCTGTCTTTTTCATGAATACGGAATATTACATAAGACCCCATCCCGTTTTGCCATCCTGAAATATGGTCAGCCTACTCAGTTCCCACTGACCCAGGAAATAGATGTTCTCTAAACTCCAGGAACTCACACATATATACACCAGAACAAGTTTACATAGCCCATATCTCAATCCACGAAATGGAACAGTCCTATACCACAACCAGCTTCACTGGTCTAGCTTTTTGTCCAGATTCACTAGTTCCAGTCCTGTAGCTGCCAAGGCTGGAACTTCCTTTGCATTTAGCCTGCATCACAGGAGGAACACAAAAAATAAAAACAAAGGGGAGCATGCCCTCTCCTCTGTTTAAATACCCATCTGACAAGGGAAACCCAACCTCCTGATTAGCTCCTTGGTGTTCAATTGTGGGAACATGTTTAATTTTCTCCACCTGTCACCTGGATGGTGAAGTGAAGTTAACTTTCCTTTAACCCTTTCCATGAAATTTCCCCATATTCACAACAGGGGCAGAGCATGGAAAATGCCAAGTGGCATTAAAAGCATCTGACAGGTTTCAACAACACATGGGACAGCTGGCAGGAGGAATCATTGGCAAGTCATGGTGTGAGGTCATGGTGAATGAACTGAAGCACTGGGCTGACTTGAGAAACTTACCTCCTCCCCATCGGAGGCAGCGGGCAAGATCATTCCCTGTTCCCAATGGCAGGATAGCCACAGGAGGGTGCTTTGCTAGGTTCATCTTATCTGCAAAGAAAGAAGCAACCATCAGAGGCCCACCGACAGGCAATTGGGTGTGATGTCCCTCTTTTGCATCATCTGCCAGGAGAGAGCTAACAGGAGTAGTAAAGCTTAATAACTTCCAAAGGGATATAATTCACCTGAACTGTGTTCATCAACTAAAATGAAAAGTAACAGCCAAGGAGAGTATACGATGTATACAAAGCAAGTTGGTTAGGAGACATGGCCTGAATGTGATATATGCACTGGATGGGAGTCCACTATTGGTGAAAGAAGTGGTGGGGGGAGGGGGAGCAGGGTATTACTATAGTGGAGTCCTTGATGATTGTGATGAAACTCACCTTCAAATTGCATCTAAAAAACCTATTTGCATCTAAAAAAAAACCCTATAGTTTAATGCAGAGCTTTCCAAACCTTTCATGTTGGTGACACACTTTTTAGACATGCATCATTTCGCGACACACTCTTACAGCAGGGCACAAGGCAGGCACTAGGACCTGTGTGGAATCCTGGCAGGGCAGGTTCGGAGGCAGCAAGGCACAAGGCAGGCACTAGGACCTGTGTGGAAGCCAGGAGGCAGCAGCAGCTGCGACACACCCAGACACTGCAGCCGACACACTAACGTGTTGCGACACACAGTTTGGAAAGCTCTGGTTTAATGTAATACAATTAGCATGACATTCATCCATGCAGGAACTTCACTAGAATCCCCTAGTCAGGAGCTTCAGTGGATTCTACCAATCCATCACACCTCTGTTCTGAAAGGTTATTTGATTTCTCCCCAGCTGTAAGGGAGTACATTTTGTGGTACTAGATAGGTACAAAGATTGCCACGACATGACATATTTCAAAATTTTAGAATCTCTGAGAGAAGGGGATAAATCTTACAGTGAGTGGTCAAAAGCAAAACAGTAGCTAAACTACTTTCCACATCTCCTTCCTGAGCCTTCTCCTAGTGTGATGCAGTGGCCAGAATGTACAGCCATATCTATCTTCTTCCCATTAGACAGAAATTGCAGGGGAAAGCTTGGGAGGGGAGGGGAGGGGAGGAGAAGCTACTGCATAGGTGGTATGCCACAAATTAAATTGTCAATAATGGATGGTAATATAATTGACCACAAGCCACGTAGATTGCCACTTTCTCTGCTCTTCACAGATCTGGAGAGTGTGGCATGAATTGTGACTGGTTTTAGGTTTTGGGCCACATGCAACCAAACCTTGAGCTTACAGGGAGAAAAAAATGTATTTATACTGTGATAGTGGCAGCCTGAGTCAACTAATTTTGGTTTTTAATTGGGTCTTTAATTTGGTTTTTAAAGGGGGTTATTGTGTTTTTTATTGATTTCTGTATTTTGTTGATTGGTTGTGTTATTTGTTGTTGTTGTTGTTCAGTCGTTTAGTCGTGTCCGACTCTTCGTGACCTCATGGACCATAGCACGCCAGGCCTTCCTGTCCTCCACTGTCTCCCGGAGTTTACTCAAATTCATGTTTGTTACATCGGTGATGCTATCTAACCATCTCATCCTCTGCCGTCCCCTTCTCCTTTTGCCTTCAGTCTTTCCCAGCATCAGGGTCTTTTCCAGTGAGTCCTCTCTTCGCATTAGGTGGCCAAAGTATTTGAGCTTCAGCTTCAGTATCTGTCCTTCCAATGAGCAGTCAGGGTTGATTTCCTTTAGGATTGACTGATTTGACCTCCTTGCAGTCCAAGGGACTCTTTAAGAGTCTTCTCCAGCACCACAGTTCGAAAGCATCAATTCTTCGGCGCTCAGCCTTCCTTATGGTTGTGTTATTGGTTAGTTCTAATTATGTGAGCCATCCAGAGCCACAAATGTGAGATGAGTGGCTATACAAATTGAATAAATAAATATATAAATAAAATGTCAAGCTAGTACAACCAAGGAAGGTCAATGCATAGCATTATCTTCCAAGTTTTTATCTAAGGTGTGCTTGTTGATGTTTTTAATCTGCACAACTGTAGCTCCTTATCAGAAACTCCTTAACAACTATGAAGAAGGGGATGATAATAATAAGGCTGCAAACTGTGAGTGAGGCTAAGTATCTGCCTCTGATTTCTTGTTAGAGTCTCATAATTCACATTTTTTTTGTTATATAGGACAGAAGTATGTGTATTGGTGAGAAAGAAGAGACTCAGCCTCTCTTTCTCCCCTTCTCTTAGCAGTAACCCTAGATTTGACCCATGCTTCTAATACAATTTCATTTATCGAGTGCCTCTAGATCCTAATTTACCTATGCAGTCTAGGATCCATCCAACTGTCCCATCTCCTCCACAAGCCAAAATATGAAAGTCTGGGGCATCACGGAAAAAATTTAATCTAAGAAAAAATAGAAGACAAAGAAAAGGAAGTAGTTTAGAAATGGTTGCTTATCATACAATAGGAAAAATGCCTTATTCTCCCCCAACTTTCCAAGTGTATTCAAGCAGGGAATTTGTAGTCTGAAATATCTGGAGGGCATCAGACTGAGGAAGTCTACTTAGATGGTTGCTTTTCAAATTCTACAATAGTATACAAAAGTGAACATACAGAAAAGCATGTTAGTTGTGCAGTTCTCCAGGATTAAAAAATAAGGTAATATTTTGCTAATTCTCAAGTGAACAGGTGAATGATTAAGGATAAGTACAATCTAGTGCCCAAGGAAATCATGCAGAGTCCAATCTACACTGCACAGAGGAGATCTGATTTCTGCCTACTCCTGCTCAAAAGAATTTTCTAATATCTGCGCAAACTTTAGACATAATTCCACTAACAGCAATTCAGTGAGGTTCAGCTGCAAATAACATCTGTTGTGTTGATCCTTTGTATCACAATGAAACGTCCACGTGTGTTCTTCCATGAATTGATAGAGACCCCATTGACTCAGTAACACAAATATGGCAAATATAATACAACCCAGCATATACATACTTTAAAGAACCAACAGCCAGCTGAGATTCTCAATGTAAGGCACTTTTGTGTAGGGAAGGAGGAGGGAAAAAAGGGAAACTGAACTGAGAAAGACAGCAAAGGGGAAAATGAAGAAAGTGGAGATGAGAAGAATAGAAATCCACATTTTGGATTTCAATGAACTTCAATACCCAGGAGTAGGTCCTCCTCGATCCAGGTTGTAAACTTGTCTGGGGTTGAGTAGATAATGGAATTTCCGATGTACCCTAAAAGTAAGAAAAATAAGAGTTGACAGCTGTAAAAAAGAGTCAAGGCAGATTATTATTTTTATTCTCAATCAGCTTTCCTCACTCACTCTGCCTTACTCTTTGCAGCACCTAAAGCATCGCAAATGCTGTTTGCCAAGAGCAGAAACCTCTTTGATTGCCACTATGATTTTTCCAAAGTCAAGTGAAACCTCCCCTAATGTTTTAAGTACAGACATAAGGTGAGACTCTGGAAGCCCTTAGCAACATATTCAAATTATTCAGAAAATGAGGACTGAACTATATTAAAAAATTGACATACAGTTTTGTCCTGTTATAGCTCATGTTTCTTTACCACACTGGATGCACCTGAGATGGAGTGTCATGGATGGGCTGAGATTTTTGGCATCTCCTTGTCCCCATCATAACTAGATCATCCCATGATTACCAGTTGCAAAGGGGCAAAATTCCCATTTGTGCCAATGGGAACTTTGTTCCTATTATGGAATATAGATGCATCCCTCTCTTTGTGGCAGGGCAAAATATTAAAACACACTCTCATATCAGGGTCTCCAGGCCTTTCTCCACTGCTGAGTTGAAGTGCTCTCCGCTTTGACTTGAATCAGCAGAAAACTAAATTGGCATGAAATTTACAGTCCCTCTTGCTGATCCCTACTTTGCCTCTGTATGGCTCCTTTCCCAGTCACTACAATCATCTGACTTACCTTCAAGGTGAGAAAACCTAAAAGACACTTTGAGGCTGTCCTTGGGGGATGTTTGAATAAGAGAAAAAAAAAACTACTACAATAAAGTTGGTACCGCTTTGGGCAACTTAAAACTGTCTAATTCAAGATCTGGGACAAGATGGCAATGTCATACGGAAATTGCAGGGGAATTTACTTATTGATTGGATTTATATTCCATTTTTCTGCAGGAGCTCAAGGTGGCATACATAATATTCCTGCCTCCATTTTCCCCCTTCCTAATAACAGCAACATGGCCAGATAGGGTGGGCTAACAGAGAGCAAATGGGCGAAAGTCACTCAATGAGCCCTTCTGGCTGAGACTGGACTTGAATCTGGGTATTCCCATTGTTAGTCCAACACCTGACTAGTACATCATACTGGCCTGGGAATATTTGTGCCCTTGGGAGGTGCATATGTTTGGATATTCCATACCAGGTATTTTGGAGTGAAATAGCTGTTCAAGAACACTACATGACAAATAATTTATCTTCATCAGCCCTCAGGATGCCTTGGAATGGATTATTATCACATAAGAAGTCCTCTCCATGTTCCTGCTTTATTTGCTTCATAAATAAATTACAGTCGTACTTACTAAGCAAAGGACTGGTGATTTCACAAGCACTAACTAACAGGCATTTCAAGGAAAACTACCTTACAATAGGTAAATCATTGTCATCTAAATTAATACAATCTAAACCAGAGGTACAGACTTTGTGGCCCATCTTTCTGACAATTTCCTCCTTCATCAGAAAATAGAAGAAGGCCCAAGGAGATCAGCCATCCTTGATTTGATCATATTGAATAGTGAAGACTTAGTAGATAAAGTGGAAGTCATAGAAATTGTGTGGAAAGATTACCATATGATGAAAGTCTTGATATTAAAATAAATTAAAACCGAATGCAACCATACATTGGACTTCATTAACACAACATTTTTGGTTAGACAAACTCTGTCCAGCATGGTTCTTCCAGAAAATTCCTGCCTTGTTATTCCTACCTTGTTTTGCTGACCATTTTTTTTTTCAAATAATGGAGGAAAACACTAGAGCATCAGCTATACTTAACCTGAGACTAACAACAAGAATTTAGTCGAGAAAGTGGAATTAAGCAAGAACATTGGGAGAAAGTGACTATGTAATGGAGGTATTCTTGATTTTAATGGAAACTAAAGTGAATTTTAATAAACTCAGAGCAATGAAAAGTAGGATTCCATGGCAGGAAAAGCTAGAGAGAAAATTATTCCAAGATTGGGTGGGAATTCCTAAAACTGGAGGCGCTAAAAGCAGAATCCCCCCCCCAAATTAAAAAGGAAAAAAAAGTGGAAGACAGCAAAAGAAGCCAATCTGGCTGCACAAACAAACAAACAAAAAACAACCCTTAGTGAAAATCTGAAAATAAAGAACCACATAAAGGAAAAAAGGGGGACAGTCACCAAGGAATAATACATGGCAGTAACTCTGATTTATCTCCAGCAAAGGAGATCGTTACCTTGTCGTGGTGCTGGAGCTTGAGCACCTCAATGAAACCATGAGCTAAACCGTGAAGGGACACCCAAGACGGGAAGGTCGTGGCAGAGAGGTCAGACTAAATACGATCCCTGGGGAAGGTAATGGCAACCCACCCCAGTATTCTTGCCGTGAAAACTAAATGGATCAGTACAACCAAAGATATGTCGGTATACCATCGGAAGATGGGACTCCCAGGTCGGAAGATGGTCAAAATGCTACTGGGGAGGAACAGAGGATACGTTCAATTAGCCCTAGATGTGATGACGCAGCTAGCTCAAAGCCGAAAGGACGGCTAGCGGCCGACGGTGCTGGTGGTGAACGACGAATCCGATGTTCTAAAGATCAACACACCATAGGAACCTGGAATGTAAGATCTATGAGCCAGGGCAAATTGGATGTGGTTATTGGTGAGATGTCAAGATTAAATATAGACATTTTAGGTGTCAGTGAACTGAAATGGACTGGGATGGGCCACTTCACATCAGATGACCACCAGATCTACTACTGTGGACAAGAGGACCACAGAAGAAATGGAGTAGCCTTCATAATTAATAATAAAGTGGCTAAAGCAGTGCTTGGATACAATCCAAAAAACGATAGAATGATCTCAATTCGAATTCAGGGTAAGCCATTTAACATCACAGTGATCCAAATATACGCCCCAACCACAGATGCTGAAGAAGCAGAAGTAGATCAGTTCTATGAGGATCTGCAGCACCTACTGGATAATACACCAAAAAGAGATGTTATTTTCATTACAGGAGACTGGAATGCTAAGGTGGGTAGTCAGACAACACCTGGAATTACAGGTAAACATGGTCTGGGAGAACAAAATGAAGCAGGACATAGGCTGATAGAATTTTGCCAAGACAACTCACTGTGCATAACAAACACTCTCTTCCAACAACCTAAAAGACGACTTTATACATGGACTTCACCAGATGGTCGACACCGAAATCAGATTGACTACATCCTTTGCAGCCAAAGGTGGCGGACATCTATACAGTCGGTAAAAACAAGACCTGGAGCTGACTGTAGTTCAGATCATGAACTTCTTATTGCAAAATTTAGAATCAGACTAAAGAGAATAGGGAAGACCCACAGATCAGTTAGATATGAGCTCACTAATATTCCTAAGGAATATGCAGTGGAGGTGAAGAATAGATTTAAGGGACTAGATTTAGTAGATAGGGTCCCAGAAGAACTATGGACAGAAGTTCGCAACATTGTTCAGGAGGCGGCAACAAAAAACGTCCCAAAGAAAAAGAAAACCAAGAAGGCAAGATGGCTGTCTGCTGAAACACTGGAAGTAGCCCAAGAAAGAAGGAAAGCAAAAGGCAACAGTGATAGGGGGAGATATGCCCAATTCAATGCAAAATTCCAGAGGTTAGCCAGAAGAGATAAGGAATTATTTTTAAACAAGCAATGTGCGGAAGTGGAAGAAGATCATAGAATAGGAAGGACAAGAGACCTATTCCAGAAATTTAGAAACATCGGATGTAAATTCCAGGCAAAAATGGGCATGATCAAAAACAAAGATGGCAAGGACTTAACAGAAGCAGAAGAGATCAAGGAAAGGTGGCAAGAATATACAGAAGATCTGTATAGGAAGGATAATAATATCGTGGATAGCTTTGACGGTGTGGTCAGTGAGTTAGAGCCAGACATCCTGAAGAGTGAGGTTGAATGGGCCTTAAGAAGCATTGCTAATAACAAGGCAGCAGGAGACGATGGTATCCCAGCTGAACTGTTTAAAATCTTGCAAGATGATGCTGTCAAGGTGATGCATGCCATATGCCAGCAAATTTGGAAAACACAAGAATGGCCATCAGAATGGAAAAAATCAACTTATATCCCCATACCAAAAAAGGGAAGCACTAAAGAATGTTCAAACTATCAAACAGTGGCACTTATTTCACATGCCAGTAAGGTAATGCTCAAGATCTTGCAAGGTAGAATCCAGCAATTCATGGAGCGAGAATTGCCAGATGTACAAGCTGGGTTTAGAAAAGGCAGAGGAACTAGAGACCAAATTGCCAATATCCGCTGGATAATAGAGAAATCCAGGGAATTTCAGAAAAACATCTATTTCTGTTTTATTGACTATTCTAAAGCCTTTGACTGTGTGGATCATAACAAATTGTGGCAAGTTCTTGGTGGTATGGGGATACCAAGTCATCTTGTCTGCCTCCTGAGGAATCTGTATAACGACCAAGTAGCAACGGTAAGAACAGAGCACGGAACAACGGACTGGTTTAAGATTGGGAAAGGAGTACGGCAGGGTTGTATACTCTCACCCTACCTATTCAACCTGTACGCAGAACACATCATGCGACATGCTGGGCTTGAGGAATCCAAGGCTGGAGTTAAAATCGCTGGAAGAAACATTAACAATCTCAGATATGCAGATGATACCACTTTGATGGCTGAAAGCGAGGAGGAGTTGAGGAGCCTTATGACGAAGGTGAAAGAAGAAAGTGCAAAAGCTGGGTTGCAGTTAAACCTCAAAAAAACCAAGATTATGGCAACGAGCTTGATTGATGACTGGCAAATAGAGGGAGAAAAAGTGGAGGCAGTGACAGACTTTGTATTTCTAGGCGCAAAGATTACTGCAGACGCTGACTGCAGCCAGGAAATCAGAAGACGTCTACTTCTTGGGAGGAGAGCAATGGCAAATCTTGATAAGATAGTTAAGAGCAGAGACATCACACTGACAACAAAGGTCCGCATAGTTAAAGCAATGGTATTCTCTGTAGTAACCTATGGCTGTGAGAGCTGGACCATAAGGAAGGCTGAGCGAAGGAAGATAGATGCTTTTGAACTGTGGTGTTGGAGGAAAATTCTGAGAGTGCCTTGGACTGCAAGAAGATCAAACCAGTCCATACTCCAGGAAATCAAGCCAGACTGCTCACTTGAGGGAATGATATTAAAGGCAAAACTGAAGTACTTTGGCCACATAATGAGAAGACAGGATACCCTGGAGAAGAAGCTGATGCTAGGGAAAGTGGAAGGCAAAAGGAAGAGGGGCCGACCAAGGGCAAGATGGATGGATGGTATTCTGGAGGTGACGGACTCAACCATTGGGGAGCTGGGGATGGTGACGGCCGACAGAGGGCTCTGGCGTGGACTGGTCCATGAAGTCACGAAGAGTCGGAAACGACTGAACGAATAAACAACAACAACAACTCTGATTTATAGAGATGGCATCAGAAAAGCTAAGATCAGAATCAGCTGAGGCTAGGAAAGGAGGCTATGAAGTCCTAGGAGAAGAGGCTAAGGGAGGTGGGCTTGAGAGACTTGAGAAAACATGAATGGGGGCAATGGGGAGAGCATGATAATGCTTTTGGATGTACAGAAGAAAGCGAAGATTTGTTTTCTGGCAAAGTACACAACAGGAAAACGTAGCCTTCAATTATAGGAAAGCAATTGAGTTAACACTCGACTTGAGTGTTAGGAAAACCTTTGTAACAGGAAGGGCAGATTGACAATGTAATCAATTAGCAAGGAAGATAGTATGCTCCCCTTTGCTAGATTCATTCAGGTAATGGCTTGGCAGCCACCTATTTAGATACTTTAGATACTTCCATTTTCATTTGAGCAGGGGATTGCACTCAATGGCTCCTTCCAATTCTACAGTTCTATAGTTCCAGATGATGTTGAACTACAACTTCTAGGAATCTCAGCCAGCATGGCCAATGGTGAGAAATAGTAGGAGCTATGGAGTAGGACCATCTAGAGGGCCATCAAATCTTTACCTACATTCTTCACTGACTGGCAGCAGCTTTCCAGAGTTCCAGTCTGGAGTCTGTCTTACCATTATCTGAGGATAGTAAAGGTAAAGGTTCCCCCTGCACATTTGTGCAGTCGTGTCCGACTCTAGGGGCTGGTGCTCATCTCTGTTTGTTAGCCGAAGAGCCAGCGTTGTCCAAAGACACTTCTGCAGTCATGTGGCCGCATGACGCGTGCAGAATGTTGTTACCTACCCACCGAAGTGGTACCTATTCATCTACTTGCATTTGCATGCTTTCGAATTGCTAGGTTGGCAAGAGCTGGGGCTAGTGCGGGAGCTCACTCCGTCACGTGGGACTAGGGATTCAAACCTCTGAACTTGCGATCTTCCGATCGACAAGCCTGGCGTCTTACCCGCTGAGCCACCATGCCCTTTATTATCTGAAGATACAAGGTATTTAACCTAGAACCTTCTGCATTCAAAGCTGACATTCTGGTGTTGAGCTATAGCAGTTTCCTGCCTCAGGACATTCTCAGAAGCTTATGTTACCTTTGTAAGAGCAGTGATAAAAATACCTGGAATCACAACTGTATTTTATAAGCAACAAACATTACAACTTGAATATAAGGGAAAATCTTCTATAAAAACATTTGCTTGAAGGAGATTCATTTCTCTACAACAATTTAGTGGTGCATTTACTGCATCAAAACTTGAATCTTCGGAATGTACAATTTTCTAAAAGAAGGGGAAACATACCTTTCTCCTTGCCTTCCTCCACTCTTGGGGTTCACAAATACCAACAATGGGTGTGTTCCTGGCTTAGGCGTGATCTGAAAACCAAAGTGGGTATCAAACAAGCAGACTCCTTGCACAACATACAAAACATCATTCATGCAGAAGGGGGGAGAAATAAGTCATGCGTCAGAGCTACAGGTGAAGCAAAACAAGTAACTAGAAAACTGTTGGGTAAATAGGATTTAGTGCCAAGGAGAAACATTGGGATCCCCCAACCTGTGCTATTGTTTGCACCTTTTCTGCATATTGTCTTGCTGTACCTGGCCACAAACTGTGTGTTGGACCCAGAATAATGAATGGATGTCTTTACTTTAGAGGCCTATCACCTCCTGTACCTTTTTGATACACATCAAGGGACTGAATTCTTAAGGACAGGACAGATATTAGCCTAACCAAACATTTAAACATTTGCAAGCATTGATTCTATGTCATAACAATATTTTTCAAAGAGAAGAGGGGATGAATTCTAAATTAGGAGAAATTCTATGGGGATGGATGTTCTGCTATTAACACATGTACAATTTAACATAGCTATCGTTGCTGGACTGGGGCAAGCCCTTCCATTAGGCAGAGTGAGGCACGTGGAAGGTGGTAGCAAGATGTTATGTTATGGCATGTAGTTTTCCTTGTGTCCCTTAAACCATTGTTTCTCAACCTCAACAACTTTAAGATGCATGGGCTTCAAATCGCAGAATTCCCCAGCATGCTGGGTGGGAATTCTGGGAGTCGAAGTTCACTCATCTTAAAGATGCCGAGGTCGAGAAACACAGCCTTAAACTATCAAATTGCCTTCAGGAATGCAAAGAATACTGTCCCAGTGTTAATATGAAGAAAGATGCAACTGCCAGTCCATTTGACATTGTATATGGAATTGGAGAAGAGGATGATGGTTTGTTATTCTTTTCTGGCCATAAAATGCCTTGGGACTATCTACTCTCAGACTGATTTTATAAGCAGCCTAAAGGACTAGTACAGATTGCTACTGCTTTTCTGGTATATCTTTCTCCCAACAGTGGCCCACTATTGGTCACAATGGTGAAAATCCTTCTCCATAGGTACACACAACTATACATGTACATGGGAGAAAAGAAGCTGTCAGCTACCTACCTGCAGTCCATGTCCATCCACTGTGGTGGTACTGTATCTGAAGGTCATGTTTGTATCCTCAGGGGTGGTGCTGGATGGCGATTCACTGTCTGATCTTCGTGAGTGGGATTGCCTATCCTTTGGAAGAGGGAAAGATGCATATGGACATTTAAATATAGTTAGCAAAGAAGTACTAATGACATAAACATAGAGAGAAAGTGGTGGAATTCTAAGTATAAAAATATATAATAAGATCACAAAAGACTAAGGATGTTGTATAACATATGGGTACTAAAATGCTGTCTATCAAACAGCACAAAACATATCACTTGGTAAAGAACCACATGCATTTTATGAAGTTCAAATGATCTTGGATAACCTAGCAATTTTGCTACAAATCATAACTAAATCCTGAAAATGTCACCCCAAAAGTAGCTTCTGTATAGCAATAGCCACAAAATACTCACAAATAAGTTATGAATTGAGGCATAATGCCTCTGATCTTGGAGATAGCATAAAGCCATTATGATTAGTAGCTACTGAAAGACTTCCATTGAATTAAGGGTAAAGGTTTTCCCCTGCACAGTCTAAGTTCTGATATGTGTCATTTGACATGTAATAACTTTTATTTAAAGCATTTAAGAATTTTATTCTTAAATCAAAGTCAAATACATTAGACAGACAGAAGACTCTATGTCAAAAATCTGGGAATCCCCCCACATTGTATAATGCATGATTGCATAATAATATTATGCATAATACAGTACATAATATTAATACATAATACATCATAAACATCCTATCAGCAGGAGCTAAGAAGACAAGGGGGACATGAGGATATAGTACTGTGGCAAGCACAGAAATGTCAGTAATTTAACCTTTTAAATGTGTTAAAAGGGAGAAGGCATGTATGTTTAGGGATAAGACTGAGGGGGCAGAATAAGGCTCTTGTTATTGATTGGCTGATAGTGCTCTGTGCTCAATTATTGGCCTGGAATGGAAAGGTCTGATTAGCTGCTGGCTTTCTACAGGCTCTATATACTCACTGACATGTCCATGCTCATAGCATCTTGATGGCCACGACCACTCAAACAGCTCTGATCAAACCCAGTTGCATTTTAAAGTGGAATCAGAAGAATTGAGGGATGGAAAGATTGGGCATCTGGAAGTGCCCATGAACTTGATTATTTCCGAAGCTTCATTTGAACAATAGTGGATTTGTTTTAGTCAGCAAGTGCTACTTTTTAAATATTGAATATGCAATCAAGTTACCGAATGCAAGCAGTGTCTCATCTAGTTAGTTTTATTTCTTAGGGATGGGCAAGTTGCAATTTCAGGGCCGCATGGGCCCCTCAGGTCTCCTATGACTTTAATCCCCAAAAAGTGTCAGTTCTCTTTTACAGCAATTTGGGCCTAGAAAATAGATGAAAACTAATGAAAGCCTTAACATAGATTTAATTATTTCATTTAAAAAGCAAAGAATCACCCATAACATCCCCCCTCCCACTGCCATCCATATTTGTGACATCCACCTATGTTATTAGCAAATGAGGACTTTAGTGCACTTTTCCCAGCTTGAGACCATGGTGGGCAAGGATGCTGGGAATTATGGTCCAATATATAGGGGAGTACCAGGTTTGGAATGGCTAATCTAATTAGCTAAATCAGTTTAGACTAAGCCATTTGGATCATGAAACTTCATTATCCAGTTGCCTTAAGTGGACAGAACCAAGAAGAAAATACCATTCATTAAGCCAATTTGGTATGTACCAAGCAGACTCATTTACCAGAACAACTGGGCAGATCTGGGAAGGCAGCAAGATGTGGTCTTTGAGATGCCCACCATCACATTCAGGTTTCACATGAGAGGCACATTTGTTGTGAAGCTTCAAAAAGAAAGAAAACAGAGTCTGAGCATGCACCAATGTTTACCTTCTCGCCTCCATCCATATCTACTATCCACTTAATCATGTACATTTTTCCTTTACTTGTGATCAAGAAAATTGTGAAATCAGACTAGCAAAACATGCACTGTTTCTTTGATAAGATGGCTTTTAGTCTCCAGTGTTGCAGAAAAGCTATTTCTTTCTATTGGGAGAGTTAATTCCTTAAGGCAGAGCTTTCCAAACTGTTTGTTGGGACACGTTAGTGTGTCGGCTGCAGTGTCTGGATGTGTCGCGGCTGCTGCTGCCTCGGAACCCTGCCAGGATTCCACACAGGTCCTAGTGCCTGCCTTGTGCCCTGCTGTAAGAGTGTGTCGCGAAATGATGCATGTCTAAAAAGTATGTCACCAACATGAAAAGTTTGGAAAGCTCTGCCTTAAGGAGAGAGCTCATGAGAAGCTAAAGTAAATTGTGATTCTCTTTGTGCCAGAATGAAGAGGGGAGACTGCAGAAGTAGCAGTGGACTTGCAGAAATGAAGGATTCAGGCTTCTCACCAGGCTCAGCTGTAAATATTGTCTTCACAGACACTAAACCCTTAATTCATGAATTGGTTTACTCAGCAGAAAGCTTACAGATGTGATTCAGCTTCATTAGCCCATTTATTGCAGACAAGAATGAGGCCATGTACATGCAGATGATTTGCCCACTGCAGCACGCAGAAGTTGACACCTTTATGTACGTCTATATTCCAGCATTTAACTTCTAGGCTTTTTCTTCATAACAAATACCTGGATGTTCTTCTGATAGTCTTGGGAGGCACCTGATTTATGTTGACATAACAGTTCTCTCTAGCCTGGGAACTGCTGGTCCCTACCTTGACACTTTCATTCCTTATGCTACCTATTTTCTCCTTCCCCATTCTCACTTGAGTTTGGAGATCTTAGATGCTTTCCCCTCCCCTTTCTTTTGGTCATGGGTGACTAGACAGCATGGTGCTTCCCCTTCATTTCCATTTATTTGATAGTTGGAGCTGACAAGATCTCTCCTCTTTTGGCCTCTCCACCCCTTTTTTCTCCAGGAAGGGTGAAATTTCCAATTCTTTTTCAGCTGAAGCTGGTGATACTTCTCCTCTTTGGGGCTTCTCTACCTCTTCCTCCTCCTGACATCACATAGCAGGGAAGAAATATTTCCCTCTTCTACTTTTACAATAGGAACTCCCCCCAATATTCCAGAAGCCCCTTCTTAATAAGAAGAGTCAGTATCAGCAAACGTATGGTGAACATGGGCCAAGCCAAGAACATGCCATATGTTCCTCATCTGGAGGGGAGGCTCCCAAGACAGAATGGATTCTACTTTAGCTGGAGCCATCTCAATTTTTTCAAAGAAATATGGTAACTTGAGCAGCCCAACACAGGCAAATTTCTCTGTCTTAGTGTAGAGGCTGTAGCCATAAAGGTGAACTGTTTGAACCTAATCAGTGTGGAGAGTAAGATTCTCAGAGTAAATCAGCAAATCATCTATATACACAATCAAAATGTGTCCCAAAATTATGCAAAACATGTTTCATAAATCTTTAAAAGACTGAGGTGCTGCAAGTACATGCTAAGCCAAATGGCTTCACCAAAGAGTCAAACTTCCCATAACAAATACCAAAGGCAGTTAAGTATCTGTGCCCCTCTTTCATACAAACCGAACTGGAAGCCCCCTGAGATAACATTGGGAGAAATGTATGCCTTCTGCCTCCAAGAGTTCAGAAATGAGGAGAAAAGAGAAATGATTGCAATGGCTCAAGAATTCAGGAGCGGTTAATAAGGAGACATCATTCTTCTTGATCCAAAAAATAGGAGCACTGACGGGAGGAGGAGGGGTGGATAAAGCCTTTTTAAAACTTGTTGATAAATTTTTTCGGACAAGCTAACTGATATTAGACAGTAGCATGCTTCAAGAATCAAAGGTGGTATTAACTTGTGGATTATGAATTTGTAGCCAGTCCCAACATTATTGGAATACAGTTGTAGATGCTCCTGATGGTTGCCACTGATGAGTTATAGAGGTTCACTTCACTTTTATGAACTGGACACCAATAGTCTCAACTCAAATATGGGGTTTGACAAGTTGATAGGCAGATCATATTTGTGTGCAATAAAGGATTCAGTAAATCTGCCCATGATACCTTTACTAAGGCTTGCAGTTGTATTTCGGGGCAATGCATAATCCCACATATCTGGATTCCACTTTTTTTTTCTGGTTGCTCCAGTCTCTGAGCCTTCGGAGACTGGAACCACCTCACTTTTGAAAAAGCCAGATTTGGAATATTTATGGAATCTGCTTACAGATGGTCCCCCCACCCTCCTGAAGTAGAACATTTGGTTGATACTTCAGAAGTGGGAAGGGGGGTCTTTACAGGATACTCACATGCAAAGGGGCAGTTCTCCACAATATAGGCATAGGCCTTGTGTATTTTGGCACAAATTTTCTTGAGCAGATAGTGGAACTCTGCTAGTCCCAGATCTATGGATTGGTTGACTGATTGATTTTATTGGAATTGTTAAGGCTGCCCAACTCCAAGATGACTCTGGGTAGTGTGCATAACTCCAGAACATATGTTAAAAACAGAACTGAAAACCACATGACTGCCCAGACCAAAATAACACTCTCCAATAATTTTAAATTTGGTTCATTTTTCAAAGCCTCAGATTTAGTAATTTATCAAATTTGTACCTGCCTATCCCAGCAAACCAGCTTGATAGGAGGAGGGGGAAGGAGGGAAAGAAAAAATAGTCACATCTTCCCTTCCCAACCATACTTTGCCATAATTCCTTGAGTCTCCCATCAGTACCTAAACAAACCTGGATTAATGCTGCTATGGTCTTAGAAGTGCTTTGATGAATGAGTTCATCACATATTTCATCTGATACTCCCCCTTTCAACTGGCCAGTTAAGCTTCTTTCATTCCAGTCACATTCTAAATTAACAGCTGAAATTCAGCAGTATATTCCCATATCAAATGTTTACCCTGATATAGGCAACACATTTCATGGTTGGCAAGTCACTTGCTTAATCAGATCCTCAAAGTTAGCTCTCAGGTGTACCCCCAATTAAAGTCCAAGTCAGGTTTGTTCTAAATCAAAAGGGGGTTTGCTCATTTTATAGCTCCTTCAGTCATTAGGTCAATTAGAAATTCTCTAAGGGTTTGGTTGGTGGGAAAGCCATCAGATTTCAGGGAGATATTTAATTCACATTGAGCAAAAAATACAGTAAATTACTTGGAATCCCATCATATTTGTTACCTGAAGAAGCAGGTACACAGTGCTGGAGAACTGTGACTGCTCTAGCTGCTCCAGCTATGTCTCCAGGGTTTGGGACTGGACTGGACCAGGGACAACCAGTTTGTAATAAATTCTGTCCCACCTGCTGGGCTAGTTGGTTAACTGTATGGGCTAACCAATCCATCTGGGTTGCTACTTGGTTCTGATACTGGAGCAAGATAATGAATTCATTGATAGTTAGTGGAGTTGCCAGAAGATCTTGCTTAATCCTTGGTCTCTGGGGAAGTATCTCCTCCCATAGTGATGAGAATAGGAGTAGGCAAGACCAGGTGTTAGTTTTCTCACCTTGGTTGGCTGTAAATCTCATCTCTCCAGATGCCTAACCTTTACTGAGAGATTGACCTATATGTCTTGGATTAGTCTCTTTATTGCAAACAACAATGAGGCCATCCTTGGACCCAGCCATGTTAGACAACTTTCGTCCAGTCTCCAACCTTCCCTTTTTGGGGAAGGTTGTTGAGAGAGTGGTTGGCACGCACCTCCAGAGGGCCCTGGATGAAGCGGATTATCTGGACCCTTTTCAATTTGGGTTCAGGCCAGGGTATAGCACTGAGACATCATTAGTCGTGCTTAATGACCTTTGGAGGGCTCGGGACGGGGTGGTGCAACTGTCCTGGCTCTCCTGGATCTCTCAGTGGCTTTTGATACCATTGACCATGGTATGCTTCTGGACCGGCTCCGGAGGTTGGAAGTGGGAGGCACCATTTTGTGGTGGTTATCCTCCTTTCTCTGTGGCTGGTTTCAGTTGGTGTTGGTGAGTGAGGAGAGGTTGAGCCCTAGGCCCCTGTAGTGTGGGGTGCCTCGGAGCTTGGGTCTCTCCCCTCTCCTCTTTAACATCTACATGAAAACGCTGGATGAGGCCACCCAAAGGCACAGGGTGCGGTATCATCAGTATGCTAATGATACCCAGTTATACCTCTCCACCCCTGGCTGGACAGGTGATGCTGTTGTGGTGCTGACCAGGTGCCTGGAGGCTGAGGGTCTGGATGGGGAGGAACTGACTTCGGCTCAACCCTGGCAAGACAGAGTGGCTCTGGGTTTTTGCCCCCACCCCCAGGGTCTAGTGATTTGTCATCACTGACTCTGGACATGGTTGCACTTCCCTGGATTGAGCTGGTGCACAATTTGGGGGTCCTCCTGGACTCATGGCTCCTGCTCAATGAGCAGGTGGCAGCCATGGCTAGGGGGTCTTTGCACAGATCCATCTTGTGCACCAAATGCACCCTTTCCTGGGCTGGGAGGCCTTGCTCACGGTCACTCATGCCTTAGTCATTTCCCTTGTGGATGACTGCAATGCACTTTACATGGGGCTGCCCTTGAAGACCACTCAGAAGCTACAACTGGTCCAGCATGTAGTGGTGTGTACAGTATTGGGTGTTCCTAGGTTTGCCCATGTTACACCTCTGTTGCACTGGCTCCCAGTTTTATTCCAGGTGTAATTCAAGGTGCTGGTTATCACCTTTAAAGTCCTACATGGCACGGGACCTGTTTATTTGCGAGACTTCCTCTAAGAATATCTGCCCATCCCACCAGATCAGATAGGGTAGACATGCTTCAGATCCCTTCCCTGAAATCCTGCCCCTTAGTGGGACCTCGGAAGCATGCCTTTTCTGTGGCTGCCCCTACCTTATGGAAAACCTTTCCCCTGGTGGTTTGGCAAGACCCCACCCTTTTAGCCTTTTTGGAAGGCCATCAAGACCTGGGTTTTTACCCAGGCGCTGGGATAGAATTTGATTTAATTAAGTTGAAATTTTTAAATGATGGCAAATTGATGTCACTCCCATTAGATAGACCAGATGAGGAAATCAAGTCCATGTTAAGGCTAAAACTACTTTTATTGAGGTAGGCTACAATAACAGAATCTTGCAAGTCGGATTGTGCTGTACCTCCTCCTCCTCCTTATAGTTCAGTGAATTAGAGGGGTGTCTGTCTGAGTCATTTCCAAATGTTATCTCGTTGTTCTGGACTTTAAAAATGATTCAGCCACTTTTGACTAGGTAACAGTTCCTACATATCGCCATCAAAATCATCTTCCTTACTCTCTACACCAGAGCTTTTCAAACTGTGTGTCGGGACACGTTAGTGTGTCGGCTGCAGTGTCTGGGTATGTCGCGGCTGCTGCTGCTTCGGAGCCCTGCCAGGATTCCATGCAGGTCCTAGTGCCTGCCTTGTGCCTTGCTGCCTCCAAACCTGCCCTGCCAGGATTCCGCGCAGGTCCTAGTGCCTGCCTTGTGCCTTGCTGCCTCCAAACCTGCCCTGCCAGGATTCCGCGCAGGTCCTAGTGCCTGCCTTGTGCCTTGCTGCCTCCAAACCTGCTGTGATTCCGTGCAGGTCCTAGTGCCTGCCTTGTGCCCTGCTGTAAGAGTGTGTCGCGAAATGATGCATGTCTAAAAAGTGTGTCACCAACATGAAAAGTTTGGAAAGCTCTGCTCTACACCAATTATAGTTAACATGATTATTTCCCAGGTATTTAACGATTCCCTCCTCTATCACATTAAAGATTACAATTTGCTGGTAACTTTTGGGAGAAGCTCTGGGGTTAATGTTCAGGGAGTTAGGGAGGGGCTGTATCAGGTTATGCTCTTCTGCTGTAAACAGCTTGGGCTGTGAAATTGTTGCTGTTTCTTCAAAGAACTGCTCTTTGGAAAAGGAGCAGAGCTTAAATGAAAACAACAATAAAATCAATAAATCATGTTTTTAAACAGCTCTGTTTTTCCTGCTTTAATATCATTAAAGTACAAGTTCCTATGTACAGCTATCTTCAGTTGAAGCAACAGTTTTGTCTGACAAACTTCTCTACTTGTCATTGCACTTGAGGGGCATGTAGTACCATTTACCACACATGATAACAATAAAATGTCTACAAATATCAAAAACAATACATCCTACGTGCTTTATTTTTGTTCTACAGTGGTGCTTATGGGAGGCCAATCACAATAGTTGCAATGTGGGTGATATAATCATCATCATCATCATCAAATCTTGGATGCGTTCCTTGAGAAAGCCAGTTTTGCCTCTGAAACCTCCTGAAGATACACTGTGGACCTTCCTTCTCAGAAAGATTTACTCCATGTATGTCAGAATCAGTGTCATAAAAGCGGTTAGATAATGGCATGACTGCCAAACTACAATATTTTTGGCATTTATGGTTTCTCCATAATTTACTGAATAATGGCCATTTTTGTGATTGGGAGAGAAAACTAAGAATGGAAGATGAACCTTTATTTCTTACAGACATGCCACAAAAATTACTAACTTAAATGTGATGTCACTTGCCAAGACATGTAACAACATGTCTTGAATAAGGCAGCTTTCCATAATCTTTGGTAAAAAATAAGACCACATTCTCTTCACGTACTCACTGTGATTTGGCACCATACACAATGTAGTCCGGTAATTCCCTGGTAGCATTTGATGCTTTTATGACATCGATCACACTTGGCTGGGGAATTGCCCTCAATCCATGTGTGCTGCATAACCTAGAAATGCATAATATATGCTTAAAAATAAACTCAGGTGCTAAATGAGACTGTGAGGAAAAGAGAGAGAGAAAATGAAGAATCCAGAATATCCATCAGAGTCATATCAGTTCAAATAGTTCAAAATAATTTTGAAAGCCTGGTAGAAATGGAGAATTGTGCAAATTTAGGGAAGTTCCTATGTACAGCTATCTTCAGTTTAAGCAACAGTTTTGTCTGATTGCCAGGTAGTTCTATACATTTATACAAGTACGCAAGTAACTTAACTTATAACGTGCATACCTTTGAAAGCAGCTCTTGAGCAGTCTGTGGCTTGAATCATGTCAACTGGATTTCTATTTTCTCAGTAGAAACGTTTCACTCCTTATTCAAGGAGCTTCTTCAGTCCAAGGACTGAAGAACTGAAGACTGAAGAACTGAAGACTGAAGAAGCTCCTTGGATAAGGAGTGAAACGTTTCCACTGAGAAAATAGAAATCCAGTTGACATGATTCCAGCCACAGACTGTTCCACCTGGATGACTGAGAACCTTCATCGACATACAGCTCTTGAGCAGTATTGTATACCCATATGCACACACCATAAATAACTGCCTCTCTCACTGCCTGAGTGTTTCCAACCTATGGCCTCAGTGTTTGATTCAAAACCCAAGTTTCAGTTTGTCTCCTGTACTAATTGCAACTCTGACCTTTTTTTTTTGCAATGGAGAGCATACTGTTTGAATCTTAACTCAGTTACAATTTCAGCACAGGTTTTAATTTATCTAGTTGTACCTATTAATACTGTTGATGTTTATCTAGTGTACCTATTAAATGTGTTGATGTAGTAAATGGAGTTTAGTTGATGTTGTAAATGATGTAGTTGATGGAGAAAAATGCGATAATTCAGATTTCAGTTTTAAAAATACAGAAATTTCCTGCAAGGGATTGACCCTGTGATGTTTTGCTGCTGGGCATCTGCTTGCATAGTTTACTCTGAAGATGAGAAGAATTGGAAGACAGTATTTTTGTGGACCTACTTTATATTAAATGCATATATTGATTTTCACTAAACAAAATATTTAAGGCAACAAGGACTAAAATGAGTTAAAAGGAACATTATCACTTGGCAAATAAAAATTAATACTATATCTGCAAATCCTGCCCAAAATGTAGTCCTCCATTTGAGACTGATATTTATGTATTATATTAAAATCATGGTAGTGAATTGGTTGCCTGCAAAACGGAAGTCTCTTTTACTAAAACAGCATTTAAAACGGCATTACTGTGACTGTGTGGACTGCGTGTTCTACATACAGATGGTTGAGAACTCATGGTAGATAATCAGTTAGTGAACACATAGCACTGATCTCCCATATATGCCTCACTTACATTTGTATTTCTCTTGGATTTTACATAAGTACTGATGCAAGGAGCAATATCTTTGGACACACATCTTTCATGGACAGTGTATTTACAAACTGTGGAGAAGAAAGAAAAAGAGAGAGCCATTCTAAATTCACCCTGTATTCAGGACAAACAGTTTCCAGCTATTTCTAGGGACTGGCTGTTAAAATATATATTCTATGTATGCAACTGTATATACAATTTCTGAAAAAAATCCCAAATGAGTAAGCTGTTGTCTTAACCCATGAGAGTAGGTTCACCTTAGGACACCCAGTATTGAGATGGCATTGATCAAGCTTGTGGATGACCTCTGGCCAGCTAGGGACAGTGGTGATGCACCTGTCCTAGCCCTCCTTGAACTTTCAGCAGCTTTCAATACCATCAGTTATGATATCATTCTGGACTGGCTGAGGGGGTTGGGAGTGGTTCTCCTCCTTCCTCCTTCCTTCAAGGCTAATTCCAGAGGGAGAGGTTGAGCCCTAGACCTTTGTCTTGTGGGTTGCCTCAGGGCTTGACTCTCTTGCCACTCCTGTTTAGCATTTACATGGTGTTGTTGGGTGAAGTCATTCATCAGCATGGGGATTACAATCAATATGCTGATATACTTAGTTACACATCTCTGCCCTGAGCCATTCAACTGATGCCATCAAGGTTCTTTCCCAATGCTTGGAGGCTGTGAGGGTCTGGATGAGAAAGAACGTAATTCTATAAAGATCAAGTGGCTGTAGATTTCAGCACCTCCCCTAAGGTCTGGAGATTTTCCATAACTGTAGTCGAAGACAGACGGAATTAGTGTGCAATTTGGGGGTCCTCCTGGACCTGGCAGCCATGGCCAGGAGGGCCTTTGGATAAATCCATGTTGTACACCAGTTGCACCTGTACCTGCATCAGGATGCTCTGCTCATGGTCATTCATGCCTTAGTCACTTCTTGGTTGGACTACTGCAACACATTCTGCATGAGGCCACCCTTGAAAAACATTCAGAAGCTGGTCCAGAAGGGAGTGGTGCATTCAGTTTAGGCACACCAAGATACATTCACATAACACAACTGCTGTGTGAGCCCTACTGGCTCCTAGTAGGCTTCCTAGTGCAATTCAAGGTCTTGTTGTCATCTTTCAATCCCTGTATGGCATATGCCAGGTTACTTGTGGGACTGCCCATCTCCAATTGCTTCTGCCTGTCCCACCAGATCTGCAGGGTGGGCACGCTCTATGTCCCTTCTGTCAACTAGTGGGATTCAGGAGGTGCCCTTTGGTACAGCCTCCCCACAAGATCCATCCATGTGGCCCTGAACCTGTTGACCTTCTGGAAGACCTTGAAGCACTGGGGCCCAGATGTTAGTGGAGCCCAATATGTGTGTGTGTTTTGTGAGAAGCCTTTTCATTATGTCTTGCCTTATGGCTTTTATACTGTGTTATTGTATGTATTAGTTGCTGTATGTATGTATTAGTTATTAGGTTAAGATGGGCAGACATATAAATTCTTTAAACAAAGAAACAAATAAATTAATTGTTCAGCCTAAAGATTTAACACCCACCTGAGCAATAAACTCACTGACACTTTGCCCATGTTATCTTCTGAACCTGTTTCCAATAAGTTAAATTTTGAAAGTGATGTATTAACAGTTGCCATCTTTATTCAATTACTCTAAATTATGTCCTATTGAATCCAGTGGTCTTACTTCTCAGTAGACATCTATAGGATCCTATCTTAACATTTTAAAATTTTGTCCCAAGGGTTTTGTCCTTCCAGGCTGTCTTCTTTTAGATGGCAACGGAGGACATGCCTCTTCACGTAGGCATTTGTAAAATAATAATCTATTTCAGTATCAGGCTGTTGTCTGATTGCTTCTTATAATACATTTCTTTTTAAAAACCAACTTGTTTTAGTCTTTGGGACTGTTCAGTGCCATCAACACAATACTGATGAATTTCTTCAATGCATAGGAACAGCTGTGGGAATAGGAAGCTCTTAGAATACATGATGTCCAGCTTTTTAGGTAGTTCCATCCAAATCCTAGAAAATACTATTCTCTCTGAGTTACTTTGGTTGTCTTGAAAGCGGATCATCTGGTTCCCCAATACAAATGGTGTACAATTAGAAAAACCTCAAGCTTCCTTTGAAAGAGGAACCTACTAGAAATATTGAAGCCTTACTATCTCTGTTTTAAGATTAAACAACAACTAAATCAGGAAACCCTTTCCCCATCTCTGTGAGAGATTTTGATATGATTCTTCCCAACTGACATGCAAGTAGCCTTACTAGCCACATTTATGATGCATCTGTAGGGACTTACAGGAACAGCACAAGCCTTGCTTCCTAACCCCCAGTAGCATAGTGCGGCAAAAGTTGCAGTAGGCAGGCTTCTTGAAATGTTTCAGCCTCCAAGCATGCTGCCCATCATCCTTTACATTCTGTAAGGATTTAAAAAAAAGCTCACTTAAACTCAGCAGAGAAGAATCAGTATGATCGGTGTCCACTGACCCATCTGGGTAAAATCACAGAAATATGCATGTCACACAGTTATCAATATTATCTCATCATAATGTGAACTAGGCCCTAGTCAGAACTATAGAAAACATTCAACAGCTTTCCTCACACAGGTATTTTGCACTCTTGATGAACTTAATTGGCATGTCAACCATCTGTAAATGATTGTCTGAATTAACCTATGTTATAGTCTTGCTAGCTTCCCATCATTTTTTGAAGAAGCAGCTACAGAATTTTTAAAAATTAAACTTTTACTGCCATGCAGGAAAATAATCTAAGATTCATGGTAAATAATTATCTAGACTCTAAATTAGCCTGTCTCAGCTTGATTTTCTCCTGATGTGTTACAGTATATTTCTATCATCTCCAAACAATAACTATTCTGATTGGAGATTCAGTCTGATTACAGTGGGTAAATCAATCAATCAATCAATCAATCAATCAATCAATCAATCAATCAAAACAGCTGTAACCCAACACTTTTGGCTACCACTTTGGGTAAACTGGTCTAAACCATTTATGTAATATTATGCAGTCATAAGAAAGACAAAGATTTCTTGAATACTCTAATGGAATTATAACTTGGGTTTCTAAAACTGTAAATGTGTTTTTTTTCCTCAGCAACTGGTATAATATGGTATAATTATCTGCAATGGATGCTAGGCTTTCTTTTTTTGGGAGACGGGGTGTTCCCGCAGCCTCTGACAGATACAAAAAATGAATGTGTGTCCCATGAGCAGTAGAACCTTTATCATAATTATTGAAAAAGCAAGTGCCTGATTTGGAGGAGAATAAGTCAATATGATTCCATGAATGTCATTACAGTCAAAGGCACTCCAGAGCCCTTTATTACTAATATCTGTATTATATGATTTCAAATATTCTCTTTTGCATGATTATGTTGGCTAGCATCTCCACCTGGGATATAATGATATGCATGGAGGCTTCACAGCAACAGATCTAATCTCTTGTCTACAAGTCTCTTACAGAGGCACAAAACATTAGCATTTCTCTACTGTGGAATGCATCTTGATATATTTTTTTCTAAACATTTAGCTTAGGGATTCCCACTCTGAGCCAGATAAACCTTGTCAGGCAAGTGCCAAAGTTGTATCAGCAAGCTTCATGGAGGTGGCTTTCAGCAGCTGCATTACACAATCTCCAGTTTATTTTTCCTTTTATTTTGCATTTTCACATTTTTATTTTATTTTATTTTATTTTATTTTATTTTATTTTATTTTATTTTATTTTATATTTTATTTTATTTTATTTTATTTTATTTTATTTTATTTTATTTTATTTTATTTTATTATTTTTTATTATTTTATTTTATTTTATTTTATTATTTTATTATTTTCACTCATTATTTTCACTCATCAAAAAGGCCACAAACAATACTCCCTAAGGACAATTAAAGCCAAGCCTTCTAGTTGGGACTCATGAGAGTTAGTCCAGAAAGAGGCTTCTAATGAGATAAGCCCCATGTGGCCAGGTAAGGTAGGAAGTGGCATGCTACCAAAGTGTTGAAAGAAAAGAAAGCAGCAACCACCCAGCATATCAAGAGTGGGAAATTTATGAAACATAGAATTCACAATGTTTGAAATGCACAGAACCTTATACAGGCATATTATACCAGGTTTGCTGCTTATCTTCTGAGACGTAATATACTGGATCAGAAAAAAGGCCTTACCTTACATAGTCTAAAATTATTGTCCCACAATAGTGAATAATGCGTATAGAAAACTCACAAAGAGAACTCGAGCACATTAACATCCACCTACTCATGTTCCTCAGGAACTGACATTCAGAGGCATATTGCCTCTGGTTCTACATACTGTAGCTGTAATTACTAAGGACGATGACTAATGCCCTTATTTTTCAAGAGTTGTAGAATTGGAATTACAAAATATATTTTCCTATGTGTATTTCAATCTATTCTGTTTTCTATTTTCTATTACTCAAGAAGACAAGAACATCAGATAGTCTCTCAAAATCCATCAAGTGACCACGCTACCTTCAGCTGCTAAAGTTTGGGTTCCTTAATCATGAGATTACAGAACTGGAACTGAGTAAATGGCTCCTGCTGTCAGTGTACCAGGCAATGTTTGTCCCAGGAATTAGAAAGGTTGCTTGTACTGTATGTCTAAAGAATCACTCCAGTTCCATAGCACCATAATATAACATGACAAACAGTTCACAATTAATATTATGTCATTAGATTTAATTTGAATCTAATCAAAGATATCTATATTGGCTGTCTTCACGTTTTTGGTGCAAGTCTGGATAACTGTTAATACAATCCTTGAACACTGGGCAGGCAGTAAAGATTTTCTTAGTGTGTATGGTTAAAAAGGAAGCTGAGAATCTGGATTTTGGGATACTGGCACCCTCAGGTGGTCAGACACTTTAAAGGTTCTAAGAGGGTGTGTATATTCAAGTGAATGTTCATTGGAGGCCCCTTCCCCTCCCACTGTACTACGCAGCAGTGTGCTTTATCCCTTAGAGGGAGACCTATCTCAAACATGCATATTATCTTTGACGTCAAAAGCAGTATGTTAAAATTTTCTGTCCCTGAGAGTAAAAGTCAAATAAATAAATAAATGACTGCCTTGCAATGTACATTTCTTTAGTCATCTCCTCATATTCCATCAAGCAATACAAATGTTAATAAAAATAATTACACATAATGGTAAACTACAATTAGATTATTGGTAAAAGTTATCATACTTATTTTTCTCTACTTTTCTTCTAAGCAGATTCAGATTGATCATATCTAATTTCCTTGAGAAGGTCCCATTTTCTATAGTGCCTTTCCTCAACTTAATTCCCATAATTGCTTCCTGGGCCCAGTTTCAGGTATTGGTGCTAATTTTTTAAAACTACAAACAGCTTGAAGTCTGATTATCTGAGAGATTTCCTCTCCTATCACAAACTTTTCTAGAGGCAAAGTTCTACACAAAAGGCCCTGCAGAAGATGACTTGCTTTCAAAAGCCCATTCATTCAGTTGCATTGCTCCCAGTTGTGGAATGTCCACCTTTGGAATTGCATTTGGCTTCCACTCTTTTTGTTTATTTTATATATATACAGTGTGTGTGTGTGTGTGTGTGTGTGTGTGTGTGTAATTTAATTAAAGAAGTTTTTATAAATAAAAAAGAGAAAAAGAAATACAGAAATATAGAAAAAGAAGTAAAAAAGAAGGTACAAGAAAAAAAGAAAGAATGATAAAGAAGTGGCTTCCGGTCTTCTTAACAGTAGTTGTAAGTACATTTTTTTGTCTTGAAAAAAGCCGCTGAATGCACATCTTTTGCCAGGTTTTTGACTATTAATTAATGTTTACTTTGGTTTTACTTTGTTTTTTTTTAATTTCTTATGTTCAGCATTTTAATTATTGTTAGTCACATTGCATAATTGAGTTGAAAGAAAGGATATACATCAAATAGTAACCCCCTCCCTCCTATCTTAGCAAAGGTATTGTTACTCTGGAAACACACCAGGTTGGGGAAGCTTGGCTTATTGTTGTTGAGGTCAGGCCTGTTACTCACTGTTTCCATGCCTAGGAGAACCAGCAGAGGGATGGTAGTCATGCCACCCCGAATCCATTCTTCAAGTGTCACAGTTCCATCATGATCATAGTCTATTTCTTCCATCATCTCTTTCAAAATCTGTAGAAAACAAAATCCAATTATGAACATATTCTTTTTTAGTTGCAAATATTCTGATGATAGGAAATGTACTGTAGGCTTTGAACACTAGCATGGAAAACAAAACAAATTGCAACCTTAAGTTAAAGAGTTAAGGGCAATGGTGTTTGCATTGTGAATAACAGAGCCTAGGAGCTAGACTTAGCAGTCCAAAGCTATTGTAGCACCAGTGTTCAACAGACTTAGGAAACAACTTCTAGGCTGCACCTTCACTCTGAATATAATCAGCTGATCTCACAGACGAATACTGTCAGTTGATTCCATTAGCCAACTGAGACACAGAAAGTGTCATATAATATTTCCATCCAAGTCAGCTTGTCAGTTTGAACTTTGGGTTTCATCACATTGCTTTGACTTCTTAAACCTCCCATCAGCTTGTCTTTGCTTCTTTAGCTTTTTTTAATCCTTGTTTGTTTGCAGCAGAATTGGTTGATAATCAGTCCCAAGACTAACTTAGAGCTCTATGAAACTCTAGTTTTGTGAGGGGGGTTGTTTGTTTCTTTTTGCAGTTCTTCTGTCACACATTCTCCAGATTTTTGAGCCTGCAACTTCTCTTCCTGTGAAACCATAATTATCCATAAAAGATGCTTTAAGGAAAAGATAAGCTATGAGTGGGTGGATAGGGGGCTTAGAAATGCTGTAAAATAAATTCATTTCATGGAACTATCCTTTTTGTGACTTGATTATCACAATACGTTAGACAGGTTCAAACTGGCTATTTATAATTAATTGATAAGCTGACGACTCAAGGAATCAATAAAAAGAACAACAATAACAACAACAAGTTGTAGCATCTTAAAGGCTAATTGTAGCTTAAGTTTTTGTGGACAACGGTTAATTTTAAGACGCCACCAGATTCTGTTTTTGCTGCAACAGACCAAGATAGTAACCCTTCTGGAAATAAGAATAGGAATCATCATGGTACCTATAGTTCAATCCTAGTAATTCAGAGCTAATCTACATAATAATTTAATATAAATAGCATGCAGATGCTTTTCCAGATTTTTTTTTAAAAGTGCTTTCAGAGCAATCCTGACTGAGCCATGGAGAAAAGAAGCTTAAACCTTCCTCCCATTTGCCATGCAAAAATGCCATTGTTCCATATAGGGGATTACCAAAAAAAGAAAAAAGGAAACAAAAGAAATAAAAATTTCCACATGGGGGAGGGCATATGTTGCTAAGCAAGTTTCTAGGAGGAAGGTGTAACCTTTTGCACATGGTGATCTCATTCTTTGCACATGGTGATCTTAATCAGTATTGATCCACTGTTGTATATATTTTGTGATTCAGAAAAGAATTTGAAAACTGAGTTTTAAAAAGTCAAGCTGCTAAAAGTTTTTTCCTGTGGGCTTCAGGAGAGCTCTTGCAACCCCCCCCTCAGGAATGTTGATAGCCGGTGCCTCAGAGTCTAGTTAGCTTAGCCAATCAGAAAGGTACTTGTTTGTTCTTTCCCAAATTGGGAATAAGTTGCCTAGGTGAGTGGTCACATGTCAAGCTCTGTCCACTCAGGTACTGCCAGGTTTAAATTGTAAAAGCTTTAAAAAATGTAAATTCTTCTATTGTGTTTACTGCTTCTTCTCCTGTACTACAATGTTGTTGGTGAGTGCAGAGAGGCAAAATTGCCTCAAGCTATGCTAATTAAGCCATGCTTTTCCTGGCTGGGAAAAGGCTGAAGAGTTAAGTTTCTGTTTATTTGTTTTTAAAATAAAAGCAGCATTTTTACTGCAAGTTTTCAGTTCATTTATTTCTTAATATTTCTATAACTCTGATCTCACAAATTATTAAAAACAACAATATCCACTGCTATGCTTACATTGTTGTGAAGAGAAAGGTAGTTACTGTATATACTATGTATTGAATATTGTGTACGACTTAGCCCTCAGAGGAACAAAGTGATGCTCAAAAGCAGAAGAAAGCACTTTTTAAAAAATAATTCTGATACTACATGGAAAAATAACTTACTGGCCTTAATTCTGTGGAGTCCCATTCCAGATATTCTGCTACATGTACCATTTGATTGATAATATGATCCAGCTCCTGAATTTAGAAACAAGATGAAGAAGGTATATGTTTTTAAAACAATGTGAGTAATACGCTATTTTGATGTTGCAATTACATTATCAGCATGCAAGAAAAAAATAGGTTAACAGATTTATGAAGATGAGCTGCCTCTTTAATACTACTGTCGGGGTTACTCTTTTTTTTTTTTTTAAGAATAAACCCTTTAAAGAGTTTGCAGTAGGGTACTATTATGCAGCACAGACATACCCATATCATTACCTGCCATTTAAATTTTCCACAAAGTAACTGAATTATACTGCATCAAATCCATTTTGGAAAATTTAAAGGGCCAGACCAAGCATTGTTGCTGCTATTAACCAGGTAAATTTACCAGAGTCTGTCAACTTTGAAAAGGACCCATGAGGGCCCTTTACGAAGAATCCCTCAACTTGGAGTGGTCTTGTTCCCAAGCTGTAGCCTAGCTGAAGAGACCTAGCAACTTTTTCCAGAGATAGCCAGATTTCACTGATGTATCCCTAGTTCTATGTGCTTTGTAGTAGCATCGCAGTAGGAAAGCCCCAATGCTTTTAGAAAGAAGTCTACTTCTCATCCTTTTTTAAGAAATGGACTACTTTGAAGGATAGCTTACCGAGCTGTCCAGGAAGCCATTGCCATCTGTGTCATAGAGGCGAAACATAACTGCAAGAAAACACAAATGTGCAAAGATATGTAATAAATGTATGCTCCCATCACAAAAGGGCTTATGAGCCAGCCTTTACAGTCTACCACTGCCTTAATTTCAAGGTATGAGCTGACCACAGTGAAGTCTCTGCCTCCAGTTAACCTTTTGTATTTGATAATTCACATCAAAATAAATGCACGAACGTTAAATAAAAGAAGGAATTCAGAAGCAGGTAAGTAAACATTAGCTGAACCCTGAGAAAGAGGAGGGGGTGAGGAAGAAACTCAAGATTACCTCACTGATTCTCTTTGGTATAACAGAAAGCAGAGGGAAACTCTGACAGGCTTCCAAGGTTCTGTTACTATTTATGATCATTCGTTCAGTGACCGTGCAAAGTTATGATGGTGCTGAACGAATGGTAGTTACCACCGGTCCTCAGAGTTCCATCTGTCCCAGCACCCCTGTGGTCATGTGATCGCAATCTGGGCACTTGGCAACCAATTTGCACTTATGACCGGTTGCAGCAATCCGCAATCACGTGATCGCCTTTTGTGACCTTCCCTGCCGGCTTCTCCAGAAAGTCAATGGGGAAGCTGGCAGGGAAGATCACAAGTTGCTTGGGTAAGTCTCCCCCACCCGTGCACCCACCCCCAGCCCCTCTGCGCTTGTGCCGGCCACTTGTGCACCCTCCCCAAGACTTGCTGTGCCTCTCCCGCCACTCATGCACCCCCATGCACCCTCCCTGACCCTCACACCTGACTCGCACTGTCACGCACCTTCCCTGAGCCTTGCCGTGCCTCCCTCACACCCTCACACACAACCTTGCGCACTCCCCCACCCGGCAGCAACCATTTACCTGCCTGCCAGCCTGCTTGCAAGCCTCCTGGGACTTGCAACTTCCTGCCAGCTTCCCACTGACTTGGTTGTGGGAAGCTGGCAGGAAGTTGCCTTGCCTAACAACCGTGGGATTCAGTTAACAACGGCAACCGGTCTGAAGGGATTGCTGTCGCTAAGCGATGCAGTCCCACTTTATGACTGTATTGCTTAACAACAGAAATTCTGGTCCCAATTGCCGTCATAAGTCGAGGACTACTTGTATACCCTACAACAGGGGTGGGGAACCTTTTTTCTGCCAAGGGCCATTTGGATATTTATAACCGGGGACTGGGGGTGGGGTGGCGGGGTTTCTGGGATTTCCGCAGACCGGGGGCCGGAGTTTGCGGGTGGGAGCCAATCACAAGCACTGGGGGGCGGGGTTTGTGGCTGGGAGCCAATCGCGTGGAAGGGGCGGGGTTTGCAGGCGGGAGCCCCGCGGGCCTTAGGCGGGAGCCCCGCGGGCCTTATACGGCCCGCGGGCCTGACGTTGCCCACCCCTGCCCTACAACAATAAAGTAGCGTTCCAATAGTCTTTGCGGTGTCTGTTTCCTGACCTGGCCTAACTTGAAGGGTGGATACCCTTATACCAAAGAGAATCAAGACAGGGTTATTTGAGTTTCTTACACTCCCTCCTTTCCTGTCTTTTTTATCTGTTAACAGTTCTTGCATATCTTTGTCAACTTTATATGTTTTTCTCTACAACTGTAATGGGGTTCATGGTGCATCAGCATCAATGAAATGTATGTAGCTGCTCATCTTCATATGCATAAGGAACAGAAATATGATGCCAAATAAGCTGTCTGTTGTAGTGGCAGGACTGAGCCTGTAGGCAAAATGTTGGAGGTCTCAAACCTCTTCTCTGGGATGCCCGCTGGATTTACATACCCCGGCCTGCCTTCCTGCTTTAGTGTAGCTGTTTGGTAGTTACTGCTGCCACCACTTATCTTCCAGGGGGATGCCTTTACCTACTGTCCTCCCCCTGAACCCAGAAGCATGAAAGAGAAGGACCCCCACAGCCTATGTGCCTCACTGGCAAACAGGAGGAGAAAAAGCATAAAAATGAAATAAAATGTACAGCACCATTTCCCGCTCTTGTAGCTTTGAGGTACAGCATGTGACTTGGGAATTCAGCCTCCCTCTTTGGGAGTAGATCCGTTTTACAAAGTCTAACTTTAAATGAACATTTTTTTTAACAAGGAAAAAAAATGTAAAAACATCTTTTTTTAACTTTAGGGAGTCACATGTAAAATCATTAAGTGGTGGACGGAATGAAAATAAAGTGCTGGTAAATCAATCGGCACCTTAAAGGAACCCTGCAAAGTCTATAAGCCCCGAGGTGGGATCACTCTACTGCTCAGAGATCTTAAGAGGCATCAAGCATACAGGGACAGCTTGCATAGATACTGTAAACATCAGAGGCAATAAACTAGATTTAATTTAAAGAAAGAGAAATAAAAATCTTATGTAATATAGCTAGCTAGACATTTTTACTTATCCTTCCTGAGGTGGTTAGTGATTCAAAAAGATTCACCCCTGTCTCAATTATTTTCAGGTCCCTCCTCCAGATGATCCTGAGGATTCTAGCCAGGCAGTTACTAAGGCTGCCTTTTCCCTCCGCAGTTCCCAACTTTTAGTTTCAAGATAAAAGATATTTTCTGTCTAGTGCAGGGTTTTTCAACCTTGGCAGCTTTAAGATGTGTGGACTTCAACTCCCAGAATTCCCTAGCCAGGAATGGGGCTTCAAGTACTATAATCAGCACTGAACATGCTTAACAGCTGATTTAATATACATTTTAATTAAATGGAATACCCAAATCAGTAGATCAACTAGTGAATTTATAATGTGAATGGCAATGTCCATGTCATCTTAAAGCCAATGTAATCCACACTGAAGCAGATGGTGTATTTGGCTACAGTGTCTATCGAGGTCAGCCAGCTGGTCAGATATTATGTCATCCACCTCAACTGAAGATTGAGGAAATCTGTCTTATGCTTCATGGACTATTCTACAATCTTAGAAACAACGCACAAAAATTAAAATTATAGTCCATGAAGCATAAAACAGATATCCTCAATCTGTGTGTATGTCAAATTTATTGTCCACAATATTCTCCATATATGTGTCCTTAATTGCTTATAATTATCCTCTACTAAATTCATTCTCAATGTAAAATATGTAGCTGATCTTTTGGAAGAAACTACATCTAGGGTCACTCTTTACATAGGCTTTAGCCAAATCCTTCAAGAGTAAAAATTTAATGTATTTATGTATTTATTAGGATTTTTAAAACCTGAGATACACAAAAAATATGGGAAATTACTATTTTATTTAATAACTGCGGCTAGAATTACATTTGCTAGACACTGGAAAGAGGATTGTATACCTACAATTGAGGAATGGTTATTAAAAACAATGGATTTAGTTCAGATGGCAAAATTAACAGATTTATTAAATGACAAGAACCAAGAAGAATTTAACTTATGTTGGGACCCATTTTATAGATACATAGAAAAAACTCAAAAAATACAAATAGTAAATTCAATATAAATTAGATATATAATTGTATAAATAATTATTTATATAATATGTAGAACTTTTTGTAGAAATTTTTGATGAGAAAGTAGGAAGTCCATTTTATTTTGTTGTTTTGTTGTTTCTGTTTTATGTTTGGTTAAAATTACAAAAATAGAAAGAAATAGAGAATTAGGGGATTGCAGAAAGAAGAGAAGGGAAAGAAGGGAAAGATGAGATCTTAGAAGGTACAAGTATGTTGAGAGGAGTAGGAGGAAAAGGGTTAAAGGTTGTGAGTTAAAAAAAAATACTTAAATGCACTCAGAAAGTGGAAAGTTAATTAGAATGTTTTGGTTTGATTGAAGAGGTTAGAGGTATGGAAGAAAGAAAATACAGATTTTGAAGAAGGTGTAAAGAAGAGATAAGAAGAAGAAAAGGTAGAGGGCAGAGTTGTAATATATTTAAAGGTATTTAATAAATTAATGTATATACTTAGAAAATATACAATACATTGTATAATGTATAATATGTGTTGTATGTTGTTTGTATTATTGTTGATTTATGTCTATGTTAATGATGTTTAATAAAATTTATTTAAAAAAAAGAGTAAAATTTTTTTATTTGTTTGTACATAGTATTATATTTAAATAATTTTTAATGCTATGTACAAACAAATAAAAAATTGATGGCTGTTGTGGGTCTTCCAGGCTGTGTGGCCGTGTTCTGGAAGTTGTGGTTCCTAACGTTTCGCCAGCATCTGTGGCCAGCATCTTCAGAGGGCAGGAGCACAGATAGAAGATTCTATCTGTGCTCCTGCCCTCTGAAGATGCTGGCCACAGATGCTGGCGAAACGTTAGGAACCACAACTTCCAGAACACGGCCACACAGCCCGGAAGACCCACAACAGCCATCGAACTCCGGCCGTGAAAGCCTTCGACAATACAAATAAAAAATTCTTAATCTTTAATGGAAAACTAACAAACAGCACTAGAGGGCAGCCTTCTACAAATTTCAGGAATGCTAATGAAACAAAAGTGTACACTATTTCTTAAGGTTCAGAGTTTATATTTTGCAAAAAGTAACAAATAGATAAGAAATTTCATTTTAAAGCTATTTTTCTCCTTTCTCTGCTACGTATCCGAGAATCAGTTCATAAAGTAAATGATGTGTAACAAGAGAACCAAGCAGGCCAATAGAGATGAGTAACTTTGTCCTAGGATACCAACCCATTTACAAAGGAAGAAACATTTGTTCAACATATATGTTCAAATAGGAAAAGCAATATCCCTGCTTATCACCATACCCAGTCACGCAGAGGCCTGTCTACAGGCTAGGAATGTTCCATTAAATCTAAAGGGCAGCTCCAACATCACATTTCTATTCCTACTATGACGTTCTGAAAAGATTCTACTGAATAATTCAACTTGAAATGTTATACCAGAATAGATCATAGACTGATCCTGGGAGAATGATGCTACATGTTTTTTCCCCAGTGATATCTCATAATTAATCAGTCCTCTGCAGTATTAACAGAGATTGGCTTATAAAACTAGGAGTTTCAAATGGCAAATGACTCAGAGCTTAGCACAGAGGAGGAATAAGAGGAAAAAGGGTTATAAACAGGAAACCAATCCTGTTTGATTCATGTCTTCCCCATTATGTCCACCTAGGACTGCCAACTCCAGTTGAAATCTATCCTGGAGAGCTCCTTCCACAATAAAAGGATTCACATAACACCACATACACACACACGCTTATATACACACGCTTATATACACACTCATACACCCACCACCAGTAGCCACACTCCAAAATAAGGCTGGAAATGGGGTGAGGAGAAAGGGGAAAAGAAATACAGAAAAAGAGGAGAACAAAACTGAAGAGTGAGATAATAAGTGGGGAAAAGGTAATTGTAAAGAAAAGAGAAGGAGGTCTGTTTAGGCTTTACAAAAAGGGTTAAAATTCGTCAGATGAGCTCCCCCTCCAAATTACTGTCAAGGTTAATCTTCTAAGGAGCTAATTTAAAAGGTATCTAGTTTTCAGCAATACTTGTAGCTCTTTGTACCCATATGTTCCACCCACCCCACTCCCCAATTCACAGCTACGTATTTGAGAAAAAAAGTCCATCTCCTAGGATAAGGAAGCTGGTAAGTCCTAACTGAGGAATTTGAAATTACATCACTGAACTGGTATTTCATCAGAGTTGATGATTGATACATGGATTCCTCACCTGCAGAATTGAGGGTTAGCAACTGGTGTACATGATCTGAGAATGCTTCCAGACAAAGCTTTTATAGTACACTGTTGCCTCTTAACTTCTTTCCTTTCTATTAAAAAACCAGCTAGAGAAGAGGAACGCGCTACTACCAACGCCTTTTGATCAGTCACACTAAAAGCCATCCATCAGGAAGGACACAGGGAACGTTTTGAATTAATAATGCAATACCCAAACATGTTAACCAATAAAAATGGTATCTGTGCTTGGGGACTGCCCCATTTATTTTTTGTGGTGGCCAGTGGGCTATTGTTTTTAGAAAGCAAGGAGGAACGGGTGTTACTGCAGGAGAAATGGAAGACCATTGAAACTTGAGCATTTCATACTGGAAAATATTTGAAAATCATCCACAAACTCAGTTTTTGACTCCCTGAAAAAGGGACCCCCAAAAGGGAAAGGGCCATAGAAATATGACCTATGGGCCAATGTAGCAGCCTCCCATCAATGAATATTAAGCAAATGCTGTTTAACTAGTCTATCTGTCCATAATGAGCTACTTGTTGTGGACCATAGCTCTTTCCAGCTACAACCACTGGCCATACTGGAGCTGATGAGAGAGTCCAACAATATATGGAAACCCATAGGTTCCTATTCCTGTTTAACTGGAAAAGAATGAATGAACAATTTATTGTCTGCTTCATTCACGACTCACATCCACATGAAACTGAGCATTTGCCCCCTTATAAACCTCAAAGCTCTTATGGTTTCCTCTAAAACCACAACCCTCCCACATTCCTTCCACCCCGGCCACCTGCAACCAAGGCACCCACCGCTTTGCACTTGGTGCTCAAGGGCTACATATGTTCTTCCTGTCACCCAAGCACTTACACTCCAGCTTATCCTCCGCCCGTCCCCTTTCCAGCAGTGACAGGTAGCAGACAATGTCCTTCAGGTAGACTACCTGAGCCAAAGGGGCTGGTGGGTGTGGACTGGCTGTTTTCAGGGAGATGTGACTCTTTCGGAGGTTGAAGGGCAGTCTCTTGTCCAAACTTTTGGAACCTAGAAGGAAGAGAAAAAGGTCCATGTTGCTTTAGAATAACCGCTCCAAGCTGCCGTTCTTTAGATTATAGTCCAAAATAGGTACAGGGTGACTGTTAGGAGAAATTGATTTAGAGCTACTGCATAACATAGATCTTAGATCAAAAGTAATTTCTGTGAGCTAAAGGCTGCACTAGACTTTGCATGGCAAATCAAGAATTATCACATGGGTGAGGTGGTGGCCCACTTTGTAAATTTTTCTTTTGTATTTACTGTTATACAATTATTGTCGTAATAGCTGTTTTAAAAAATCCAAACCTAAAACACCAGTGAATAAGAAAGCACGGGAGCCCAGGGTGGGAGTTGGGCTGAGACAGACTGTAAGGTAGTGGGGATAAAGTGGTGGTGGGGCTGGGAAGAGAAGCAGCAGAGGGAAATGGAACGAGGAAGGCAGGCTAGGGAAAAGGATGTCTGTATGGAAGGCAGAGGGGGGGGGAGGAAAATTATCATCTTGTGGTAAATTAAATTTTGTTACAGCACACAATTTTGTGGACTGGAGGTAATTAATACATTTATTAGATCTTAAGTTGTCCTGTAACTGTGGCTTTCTCTGCAATAGACTGATGTGAGCAATCCTCTGGAAACTTTTCTGTAAGAAGGGGTGCTTCCAACTCAGGAATGTCTGCTCTTGACAGATAAATGAAATGGCTGTAGCCTTCTCATGATATGACGCTGCCATGTAAGAAACCTGCTTGCAGGAGCTTCTATATCGGCAAGGCTGACGTGGTATGCAATAGAGGAAAATGAGAATGTGTAAGAATGCGAATGTATATCGTACCTGAGGAGGAAGATGTGTTTTGGAAGAAATAACCAGAGTAAAGTGTGGGTGAAGAAATCAGTACACAAATGAATTCTAAACTACTGTAGAATGTTTGCAACCTTGTCCTTTTACCCTTTACTTCCTGGCATAAACTAGTACTCTGGAAACATTGGGTCACTCAGTGGCCTCCCCATCCCAGCTGCTGTTACCACATAATAAAAAATTTGGCTGGCAACAACTCAGAAGGAAACAACTCTCCCACTCCACCTCTCTTACCAACCATACAAACATCCAAAACATCCAAAACTGCTGAATTCAGAATACTTGGAATAGAAGTACAGATTCCTAGCTGAACTCAAGCAGCTGATAACATCATCCCGGTTAGATTAGTGGCTGGAGATTCCCTCAAACTGATTGATCCATGTAGCAGAGAAATGCAACTGGGCCTTTGAAGCAGGGAGGACATTGAAAGTAATTTATTGGCCAATGGTGCAAATTTGCTTTTGAAATCAATCACTCTCTCGGTCTGATGTAGATGTTTCTACTTCTTATACCCTCACAGAGGCCAAAAGTGCATCTCCTCAGCTCTCCCTCCCACTTCAGGCTTCTCTAAGAGATGTGTACCCCATGCCAGGGTTTTGACCTCTGAAATGAATTTCATAGCTACAGTATGTGTGGGTGAGGCTGGAAAATATATAGGGAGCCCTCAAGAAAAGAAAGGCAGGTCTCACCTGGGGATTGTGGAGTAAGCAGAGACCCTGAGGAGTTGTGAGCAGAAGGGTTACCAGCAGTGGATTTCTGTGATGATGATCTGGACCAGCTAGGCGAGGCATTCCCAAGGGCATTGATGTTGGCTGTTGGGACAGGACTGAGAGATGCTGATTGTGGCTCCGCTCGATTTGTCTGGGGGCTTTTGGATTCAGGTGTATGCCTTCCCATGGCACTTAGAAGAGTTTTCCCATTGATCCCTATAATTTAAAATAAAGTGAGGAATGAGACTTCTTAATGAAACATGATGTTTTAGATTACACTACACTTGATCTTAGCCAAAAGGCTGAGAAGCGATTGATGTTTTATATCAAGTTTCTCAGCTCCATGTTAGACTGTAATTTCCAACCCCACCATCCCAGCCAGCATGGCCCAGAACACTCTACCTTTGCACCGCCCTTTTCCTCCTCTCTCGCTGGCTGTGCACACTCCCTTGTTGTTGTTGTTTATTCATTCAGTCGTCTCCGTGCACACTCCCTTGCTGCCCCGTATAAAACTGGGCCTTATTTTTGTCAGATTTCTCGTATGAAATTAGCAAATTGTTTTCTCTACAAAGCAGAGTTTTCTCATGGTGACGTGAAGTGCAGGTGCCAAGATAACAACTGTCACGTGGGTATTGTTATGGCTAGTGCCTACACATTCGCATGGGAACAATGCGTCCTGATTCCTTCTGTGGGAAGCCTTGCTCTGTGTAGAGCAAGGGAGGGGGGGAATCACATACTTGCTTAGAGGCAGCACTGCTATGGCCTATGCTTTAGGCCTGGTGTGTGTCACACCTAACTTCCAGCCAATCAGAAAGCTGGAAGAACTGAATATCTAACCATGCAAAATGGTGTTCTATGCTTCTTGACTTCTTGTGTCTTTTAGCCATGTACTTCTTCACGTGTTTTGTTCCTGTGGACTGGGAAGTGTGAGCTATGCCTGGCTATGTGAGTTTGCCATGGTGCTCCTTCATGTCTGTTATGTCTGTCAGTGGAAGCACTACACTGGAGAAGATGTACTCTGCTTTGTCTGTACCTTTTTTGCAACGATGTAACTGTATATACAACTCTGCTTTTATTTATAGTAAAGATATTTTAGCCAGAAATGCTGCACTCTGTCTCTGTCTGTTTACTCTCAAGCCTTGATTTTTCCCTTCAAACCAGCATACATCCTATCAATTTTATCCAAGAGATTTTCACACAAACAGGATTTTCTAGTAAAGGCTGAGAGGTGAATAACCTAAGACACCAGGACTATACGTGATCCCTGAAACTCTTTTCTGCAGTCTATAGAGATGCTGTGGTTTCTTTCAGTTTTCAGGGTGGAAGCACAAAAACAATAATATATACTTTAAAATAGATTTTACATAATTTATAAGACAAAGAGAATTCCACAAATCCCCCCCCCAATAATAAATCATGATTCTGTCTGCTTTGCATCATTATCCCACTTTCTGGGATCCTCAGCCACCCACAAATGCTAAGTGTAGGCAGACCCAGTCATCAAAAGAGAAGCCTGCTAGTAATGAGGCTACAAGAAAAATATTTCTTGATCTAGATTTGCTTAAATTATTCATGTAATATTTCATACACGTATTACATGAAAAACTCTTCAAGGATGTTTGGGAATGCTCAACAGAGAGAATCCGGTTTTAGCCATTCCATTATGATTACTATCTTTAATGGATGAAAAGAAGCCTCTTCTAAAACAGTTAAAAAGATAATAAATTATTCATTTTGTCAGAGGAAGCTGAGAACAAAAAATTGATGATCGTTCAGAGAGCTTCTGAATTTATTTTTCTGAGGAACTTATCTAAAAGCTTGCCATTTTCTGTACTGCACTTGAAAAAGCTCTTCTTGGTAATAATTCTGCCAGCCTTTCCTACCCTATTGCCCACCAGATTCTCCTATCATTCCCCACCAGGATGTCCATTTTAATCTGCTAATGTAATAGAGAAGATCCATTATGCATTTTTTAAAATAATGTAAAATAATAGGTTTTCTTAAAATTTCAAATTGTACATATTAAATCCAAACTTAAAATATAAAAATATAATTAAAAATAGCAAAAATATAAAGAAAATTCTGACATGGTATTCCTATATGGTCCTTTAGTTTCTGGTTAAACAGTAAAGAAGAAAGGTCTACAATATGTTATAAAAGTATCAACAAAACTATGTTTCCTCACAAACCTCCTTGACCTTTTTACCATGCACACAAACAAGTATAGGGGACCTCAACCAAAATGTTTTTGATTTGTATAGAAAGTAAAATCATGCCATCTGATAAAAAAACAGTGTGGTGTTTGGCTTAGCTTTGTCATGGCTGAACAATATGAAGTAGTTTTTCTGCTATGCAATATGCCCCACATATCAATGCTGATATCAAGAGTCATTGTTTTATTTTTCCAATATTTGGCTATAAATATTCTAGCAACAGCTAGCACATGAATAACAAAGTCCTTAGATGTCAAAGCCCAATTGAACTCAGATTTTTTAAAACAAAGCTAAGTGTGAATTTAACACTTATTTTGTGATCTTACTCATTTCTGAAAAGATTTCCAGCCAAAAGGAAGAAACTTAGAGATAAGTCCACCATATGTCAAAATATGTTCCTCTTGACCCACATCCTTCCAACAGAGGGGTCACTGTTGTTCTTTTAGGTGTGCTAACTTGAAGTGGTTGTGGGGAGTCACATATTTATTGTAACCCGCCCAGAGTCCCTTGCATGGGAGATGGGCGGGGAATAAATTTGAATAATAAATAAATAAATAAATATCACCCATAGAGGACGTTTCATTTTCCTTACTTTTAGCTGAAGAAGAAAACACTAGTTTCCATTCTCATATTTTACTCCATTCTCTTTCTTTAATGGCTTTCTGAAAATAATTATCCTATGTCAGTTTGAGTGCAATTAATAAGTTAGTTTCTTTAGTTATATTTCTTTATTCATTTGCTTACTCAAATTTGTATGCCACCCCAATCCAAAGACTTCGGTGATTTGCAATTACATTACCCAAATCCACAATTAACTACCCCCCCAAACAAACAAGCAACCCCTCCCCCAAACCCCCAAAACAAAACCAAGCAATAAAACCACACAAATAAAAATTGGCTTGAAGGATGACAGTCTCAGTATATCAACCCCTACGCACGAAAGGCTTAACAGAATAGTGGTTAGCCAACTTCCAAAAAAAAAAAAAAAAAATTAAGAGAGAGGGGGACAACATAAACTCTGTTTGATCAGAAGTTACATATTGTGCTATAAAGGTATTCAGCCTTCTCACTAAGTACACTGAGATATTGTCGGGAAAAACTGGCGAAGAACCACGCTGAGCCGGAGTTACAGCTCTAGTTTCTTTATTGTTCCTACCACATACAGAATCTTGCCAGACTAAAGGTACCCTAACTGATCTAAGGGGAAAAATACTCCTGGGACTCTAGGGCGGGGCCAGCCTAAATTCTTAGCCGGCCTGTGGAGGCTCTCAACGCTGTGAGAACGTTTATCTCCCTGATGGAATGTGCCCCCTCCTTCTTCTGCTCCGAGCTCCATCACATCACCCCCCTCCTCAGGGATACATTCCATCACAGATATCTTCATATCCGGATTAGGTAGGTTTAACTCTAGGGCTCAACATACCACATAATTTCTTTATGAAACAAAGCTGTAAATCCACCTGGTCAGGGAGACTGATGACTTTTCAACTCTTGAATTCTATTTCCTCTTCCCTAAATGGTGCACTAAGTATCTTGCTATAAGTGGGATGTATAAAAACAGCTCAATTTCATCTTCGTAAGTTTATGTTACTAATATTGATTCAGTATAGATTGCAAATTAGATTATATATATATATTTAATAATACTAATCTCTTGGTTTGTGATTACTATATGTTCCCTTTGATCATCTTCTGCATCTAATTAGAATGGTAGAGGAAATACCACAAAATCAGAAACACAGCACTGAAAAAAGGACATCCCCACATAGCAACTGTTTCCTGGCAAGGCATAAAGATTAGAAGAGCCGACCTCCCTGGAATAATGGGAGACCTCCTGGCACCCAAGCATTATTTGCTTGACATGTTTACTTAGCTGCTGCTGTATGTTTCTGTGCAGGATTCCAGAGACAGGGTAGTCCCTAGCTTTGCATTTGTTTTTACCGCATAAAGTGACAATAAAGAGTTGGAACTAATGTTGAATAGAACTCAGCCTGTTGGTGCCTGTAGAGCTCCTTATGAAATGCGCAAGACAGATTGTGCAGCTCTTAAAGCATTTATATTTGATACCTGTAACAGGAGCGCAAGCAACTTCTGTCTGGATGGAGATGCCTGTATCAAGAGTCTTGGATTCTGAATACATGAAAGAAACAGAAGAATATACACATACTTTAGCAATGGGCACTTGCCATCAACGATCAGTATTCATTGCGAATTGTTGCATTAGCAATCACACTTTTTACTTTTACTCCACGAAAGGCCCACAAATATTTAGGCAGAATACAGAACTGCATGTATGTATTATTTTGGTTCACCCTTAAAAACACTGCTGCAGAAACTGTTTCACCCCAACCAACTGTGGGGAAGCATCACTCAGCACATTACGAGGCAAGGCAGAACACTGCTGCTTGCTCCTTAGCTGGGCACAGCAGCTGACGACTACGGGGAGGGACAGGTACCTTTAACAGGAGGTTCCACAACCAGGATTGTGACTGGCTTGGCCCCATCATGGGAATGGCAGCAGGGGCATTTGGGAAGGGGAAGACGGGGATGGGTGCATGACCTTTGTCAGGGCAAAGGAGTTCACATGTGGGAGCTATTCCTCTCCATAACTCCTGATAGAGCTGGGGATTCTACATGTAGAGAGAAGTGGGGTGGGAAAAGAGGGACAGAGGGCTGCTTTTTTCTGCTACTGTTTTGACTCCCCTCCCCTGTTCCTGTCAACCTCCTCAGCTTGATTCAGGGGTTCCTCAAGTTTTCCAGTTGTCTCCCTACCAGAAAGTAACTTGCCATGTGCATAGCACACTTTCCCTGTGCATGGCACCACCTCACTCAGCCTTATTGTTGAGGTGCAGTAAAAGAAATGCTGAGGCAGCCATTTTAATACCAACGTCAACCAGGCTGTGTGGATGAGCTGCTACTGTAGTTTAAAAGAACTTAAGGGCAGGCACAGGTGGTCATTTGCATTCAGGCTCCAGTGTGTTGGAAGAGGAGGTTTTATCCTTCTCTTCTCCCTTCAGGAGACCAATGAAGCTCTCCTTCCCAACAGACACTATTAACTGCACAGGAAAAACTTATCTCCTTTTGTGCTACACTGCTGACACAAACTACCGTCCCCAATCCATACCTGTTGCTATTTTAAAAACTGATCTGGTTGATAAAAGACATATTTATAGAAACACATGGAATGAATGAATGAGCGCACGCGCGCACGCACACGTACACACACATGCGCACACACCTTTTTCCTTTTATATGAGCACTCAAAAAGGTTTAATTAAACAAAATCAAAGATATGTGGCTCTCAGATCAAGTCCCTGCGTCTGAACCTAGAATGTGATAAAAATGATTGTTGCGTCATTTGTTCAGTTCATAACTCAAATCACATTAATTTAACTTGCCATTACACAGCTGCAGAGAAGATAGTCCATGGATGCTGAATGTGGATGCTATCTATGGAAAGATTTATGTCATGAAAAAAAAATGGGGGGAGAAACCCAGCCCAATGAGGATTAAGTGGCCATAGAATGCCATTTCATAAGTGGAACAGCAAATTCAAAGAAAGTAAATGGAACAGAATATCCTAGAAAAGGGCATAACAGAACCCTAAGTAGAAGATGCTACACTGCATCATTTAGTGGCAGGCCCCCCTTATTCTTCTAGGAAAACAAACCTGCCCAGAAAGACACCTCAAAATATTTCAGTTTCAGCCATTTCCACACTGTGGTGGCTAACGAGAACTGAAGCAGCGAAGAAGGCACGTCGCTTACCAAGGCTGCTGAGCTGTGGAATACCGGCACTTTGCTGCTGGCTCTCGGGAGAGTATTGGCCAACTTTTCGTTTGAAGGACATGAAGAGGTGCTGACAGAGCTCTTCTGGAATATCCACCTCCAGATATGTTCTCATAAAGAGCTGGAACCCCTCATAGTCAATAGGCTAACAGGAAGGAGGGGAGTAAAAGACACAAATATTTTTTAAAATGGTATTTTAAACATTAGAAATCTTATCAGTTACATTTCCTTCCCATCTGAAATTGAGACTGTTGGAGCTATATGAAGGAAGGGTAGAATGAAAAAAAATAAAGGAAAGAATAAATACAACTGTTAAGGTAGTGATTTCCACATTGTGAAAATAGACCAAGAACTCTGTCATTAGGACCATGTAGGTGGGTTAATAAGCTGTTGGGAAAGGTATCTGGAATAAAGGACTGAATTATGCTTGATCAATACAAATTTTCATCTCCTGTGATTTTGGGGTTATCTTGGAGAAAAGGTTATCCCCCTTGTTGCTTGAAAAGACAAGCGGATGCTGTTGTTGTCTCAACCTTATGAATCAGTGGGCCATTTAAAATACAGAATATATATGTATGTATAAATATGTATTTTAAAATTCAATAAAATTGATAAAAAAATACAGAATATATAAGGTGAAATAAACCAATAACACTTAGCCACACTTGTAGGAAAGGGGACAATTTTAAGTTAGAAAATGGGGGATTGAATAACACTGTGCTTGAATTATCTTCTTAGAAAACATGGGGCAGTGCTGCTCCAGATCTGTCAGCACATCATTGTTATCAGGGCGCAGGTGTATTACTCAGCTATGAACTTTCAACAGGTAGGACAGTGGCAGGAGGGATGATGGGATCCATGAACCTGGTAAAGCAAATAAGGCAAAATAAACAATTCTTCCCCAACTTGGTACCCTCCAGAGATCTGAAATATTTAATTCTCACATGTTGTAACTAGCACAGCCAGTGGTTGTGTTGCCTGGGATTTGTGAAGGTTAAAGCCCAATCTACTTGGAAGGCATCAGGTATGGTTGGGCTATGCTAGATACAAACTAGATAGAAGACCGGTTTGTGGCGTGCTTTGTGCACTTTGAGTTTCACATCTCTGAAGAAAAGATTGTTAGAAAGAAAACAAATATGCATTTAAATTCCAAGAACAAAGATGAAAAATAATTTTGTGCACAGAACAGATATGCACTGAGGTATTTTTTGAGGAAGCTGCATGGACCATGAACACATTCATCTACAGACATTCATTAGAGATACACTGCAGCTTACCTGTACACTGATATGCACCTAGAAATCTCTTTGCCATGTGCTGAATCAGCATTATATTTCAGGAATACAAAGTATACCTAAGTATGCCACAAGGAAGCACAGCAATGCATTTATGACATGCATATTGAAAGCGGGGTTACATGCATATACGTAGAACAACAGTAGCAGCAGCGAAGGCAGAACCTCAATAGACAACACAGCTAAAGTTCTTTGAGCATCACCACAAATGGCAAAGCATTCAGCACAAGCTTTTGGAAGTACTCCTGACAAATGTATTGGAATCTCCTTGGCGACATTGGTAGAATGGGCTTGGCTGAAGAAGTATTTGACCATAGTCCAGCAGGACACTCACACACACACACACTTCTGTTCATTGTGCTGCTTGCAATCTGGCAAACATGGACACCTTGCCCACATCTAGTTGGTGGGACTCTTGAGAGCTTTCCACTATGCTGAACTCTGAGACAGCTGGTAGACAGGCAGTAGTTAACAGGAAGCTCACAATTTTCATAGTAACCTTACTATGAAAGGTTACTTTAAAAACATGTGGGGCAGCCATAAGTGGGGAAGCAGAAGAGATCAAAAACATGCTTTTGCCAGCTCTTGGTTTTGCATTCTGTGAATTGTTAGCAGTAATTCATAATTGTGCAGCAAACCTATTATACTCCCTGCAATATTTAATCTAAGTGATTAACAACAGTTAACTAGCATTGCTGCCAGTATTCTATGCAGTTGCCCAAATAACTGGGTTGATATGTTATATGACATGATATCATATAACACTGTAAAAAGATTCCACTGACTCTTTATCTTGTCAATAAATTTCCTCATGAAAGGTTTTCTGATTGTTTATTCGTTCAGTCGCTTCCGACTCTTCGTGACTTCATGGGCCAGCCCACGCCAGAGCTTCCTGTCGGCCGTCACCATCCCCAGCTCCCCCATGGTTGAGTCCATCACCTCCAGAATATCGTCCATCCATCTTGCCCTTGGTTGGCCCCTCTTCCTTTTGCCTTCCACTTTCCCTAGCATCAGCATCTTCTCCAGGGTATCCTGTCTTCTCATTATGTGGCCAAAGTACTTCAGTTTTGCCTTTAATATCATTCCCTCAAGTGAGCAGTCTGGCTTTATTTCCTGGAGTATGGACTGGTTTGATCTTCTTGCAGTCCAAGGCACTCTCAGAATTTTCCTCCAGCACCACAGTTCAAAAGCATCTATCTTCCTTTGCTCAGCCTTCCTTATGGTCCAGCTCTCGCAGCCATAGGTTACTACAGGGAATACCATTGCTTTAACTATGCGGACCTTTGTTGACAGTGTGATGTCTCTGCTCTTAACTATTTTATCAAGATTTGTCATTGCTCTCCTCCCAAGAAGTAGATGTCTTCTGATTTCCTGGCTGCAGTCAGCGTCTGCAGTAATCTTTGCACCTAGAAATACAAAGTCTGTCACTGCCTCCATGTTTTCTCCCTCTATTTGCCAGTTATCAATCAAGCTGGTTGCCATAATCTTGGTTTTTCTGAGGTTCAACTGCAACCCAGCTTTTGCACTTTCTTCTTTCACCTTCGTCATAAGGCTCCTCAGCTCCTCCTCGCTTTCAGCCATCAAAGTGGTATCATCTGCATATCTGAGATTGTTAATGCTTCTTCCAGCGATTTTAACTCCAGCCTTGGATTCATCAAGCCCAGAATGTTGCATGATGTGTTCTGCGTACAGGTTGAATAGGTAGGGTGAGAGTATACAACCCTGCCGTACTCCTTTCCCAATCTTAAACCAGTCCGTTGTTCCGTGGTCTGTTCTTACCATTGCTACTTGGTTGTTATACAGATTCCTCAGGAGGCAGACAAGATGACTTGGTATCCCCATACCACCAAGAACTTGCCACAATTTGTTATGATCCACACAGTCAAAGGCTTTAGAATAGTCAATAAAACAGAAATAGATGTTTTTCTGAAACTCTCTGGATTTCTCCATTATCCAGTAGATATTGGCAATTTGGTCTCTAGTTCCTCTGCCTTTTCTGAACCCAGCTTGAACATCTGGCAATTCTCGCTCCATGAATTGCTGGAGTCTACCTTGCAAGATCTTGAACATTACCTTACTGGCATGTGAAATAAGTGTTCGATAGTTTGAACATTCTTTAGTGTTTCCCTGTTTTGGTATGGGGATATAAGTTGATTTTTTCCAATCTGATGGCCATTGTGTTTTCCAAATTTGCTGGCATATGGCATGCATCACCTTGACAGCATCATCTTGCAAGATTTTAAACAGTTCAGCTGGGATACCGTCATCTGCTGCTGCCTTGTTATTAGCAATGCTTCTTAAGGCCCATTCAACCTCACTCTTCAGGATGTCTGGCTCTAACTCACTGACCACACCGTCAAAGCTATCCACGATATTATTATCCTTCCTATACAGATCTTCTGTATATTCTTGCCACCTTTCCTTGATCTCTTCTGCTTCTGTTAAGTCCTTGCCATCTTTGTTTTTGATCATGCCCATTTTTGCCTGGAATTTACATCCGATGTTTCTAAATTTCTGGAATAGGTCTCTTGTCCTTCCTATTCTATTATCTTCTTCCACTTCCGCACATTGCTTGTTTAAAAATAATTCCTTATCTCTTCTGGCTAACCTCTGGAATTTTGCATTGAATTGGGCATATCTCCCCCTATCACTGTTGCCTTTTGCTTTCCTTCTTTCGTGGGCTACTTCCAGTGTCTCAGCAGACAGCCATCTTGCCTTCTTGGTTTTCTTTTTCTTTGGGACGTTTTTTGTTGCCGCCTCCTGAACAATGTTGCGAACTTCTGTCCATAGTTCTTCCGGGACCCTATCTACTAAATCTAGTCCCTTAAATCTATTCTTCACCTCCACTGCATATTCATTAGGAATATTAGTGACCTCATATCTAACTGATCTGTGGGTCTTCCCTATTCTCTTTAGTCTGATTCTAAATTGTGTAATAAGAAGTTTGTGATCTGAACTACAGTCAGCTCCAGGTCTTGTTTTTACCGACTGTATAGATGTCTGCCACCTTTGGCTGCAAAGGATGTAGTCAATCTGATTTCGGTGTTGACCATCTGGTGAAGTCCATGTATAAAGTTGTCTTTTAGGTTGTTGGAAGAGAGCGTTTGTTATGCACAGTGAATTGTCTTGGCAAAATTCTATCAGCCTATGTCCCGCTTCATTTTGTTCTCCTAGACCATGCTTGCCTGTAATTCCAGGTGTCATTTGACTACCCACCTTAACATTCCAGTCTCCTGTAATGAAAATAACATCTCTTTTTGGAGTATTATCCAATAGGTGCTGCAGATCCTCATAGAACTGATCTACTTCTGCTTCTTCAGCATCTGTGGTTGGGGAGTATATTTGGATCACTGTGATGTTAAATGGCTTACCCTGAATTCGAATTGAGATCATTCTATCATTTTTTGGATTGTATCCAAGCACTGCTTTAGCCACTTTATTATTAATTATGAAGGCTACTCCATTTTTTCTGTGGTCCTCTTGTCCAGTTTTCTGATAAATCATTAAAAAAATAGATCTTCTCTTCTGTTGTCTGTGGCTTGGGTGAATAGAGAAGAACAAGCCAGGCCCAATGCCATGGTACGTGGAATACGGCTTGGAGAATCCCAGCCAGCCATGCCTTTCCCCATGACAGTTTATTCCATTCTCCTTCAAAAACACAATTTTCTGTTTCTTTTCTCTGCAGTATTTTATGGCCACTATAGGTTCATTCTTATTGGGCTATTTTGAACTTTAAGGATTGTTTTATTCTCCTAAAAATGTATTGCTCTCCAGGATAAGCAATTGCTTTTGTTTTTTTGTTTTTTGTTTTAACAGTGTGCAGATTTAAACTTCATGTCATAAGTATAAACTTACATAATTTGGGGGGAATCTTAGTTTATGCCAAAGCAACCATACAAAGCAACAAATAACACAACAAATGAGAGCCTGGGCTGGAAAACAAGTCTTACTTGGTTCAAAGTGTCTTGCTTCTGAGGGAATAAAGAGCAGAGAAAGACAAAGCAAAGTTCAGTGAAGAAGCATTGAACAAGTAGCTACTCCATTGGACAAAGGCCATTCAAGCATCCAGGAAGGGTAGACTATGAATGCATCCCTGAATGCATCGCCATAGAAGGTACTTGGGAGAATAAATTGTTCTAAAGTATCCCTATTTCAAACTTCACCAACAGATGGGAAGACATGTTCTAGGCAGAAGATTTCTGGATGAGATCTCTGGCTTGGGGACTTTGCATTTATTTATTTATTTATTCAATTTCTATAACCGCCCATCTCCCCCATGGGGAACTCATTTAGCTGATAGGTGGCAAAAAAGTTTTGTAAGGAAATGCCTTCTGTTCAAAGAATTTAATGAAATACTTTATATATATATATATATATATATATATATATATATGTGTGTGTGTGTGTGTGTGTGTGTGTGTGTGTGTGTGTGTGTGTATGCGCGCACGCACACACACTCCATATTTGTATCTGGGACTTCTGCCAAGAAGCTCAACAGAATATAGAAGATTATCTCTGTTTATTCTCATAACAGCCTTCTGAGTTTAATTAGGGTTGGTAAGTGAGTGTGCTGCTTCAGACTGATTTTCTGATGAGGCAAAAAACAACCCGGTGCCTCTCTTAATTCCAGACTAACACCTGGATCTGCCAACACCGTGAGGTGAGAGGACAGAATTTTTACCGGAACCGAGAGCAGCAGGCTAACTTATGTGGTGGAGGGCAGGTTGTATGTATTTCATTAAATCCTTTGAACACCTTGCCATTGTTCCCTGACCCTCATCATTTGCCACCCGGCAACTTTCTCACTCTGCCTAAAATAGGGCTGGATCTGCACCAAACGGTGAATTCTTTTATGTACTTATTCAGAAGGAAGTCCTGTGGGACTTTCAGTGGGGCTTATTCCCAGGATTGCAATCTAAATGAATGTTTTTCTTACATTGCCCAGCATACCACACTAACATATTGTTATGCATATATTGGGAGCTGTGTTATTGGTAGAACTATCTCCAGATTCAACATGTGGTAGAATACCTTTGCTTTAAGTAATTAAGTACAAAGAGAAAGAATTTAAGCAATATTTCACTAAATTACATTGAAAATCTACTTTTATCAAAATGAAGCAATTTTTCTGTCAGATATACTGATTCCAGCAATTTATTCTTGGATCTAGTGATTTCTTTAGAACAGACAATATTGACTGATGCAAATTTGAATAGTTTACTGTTAGTTTCTATTACCACATTATATTCTTAAAATAAATATTCCATTGATGGGGAGTAGGAACCTTAGCACTTATAGAAAAACTATTCAACACAAATTACAGAACTGTCTTAATACTTTTGAGTTGACAGACTTAAATATTTGATTCCCTTTGCAGCTGTTCCCAGTTGATGTGTGATTTTTCTGGTATGGACTTTTAATGGACCTGCATAACTGATTAAGGCCTCAGGAAGAAAAATGAGGATTATAACTGCTCCTTCTTCACTTCCCTGACTTCAGTTTAATCTAGAACAGTTACAGAGTTCATATATTGCTGAAATGAAACTCACTGAGCAGTTGTAGCCAACATAATTTGCTGGGAGCTGTACTTTCCCTGTCATGATCTAAAATCAGGTTGGAACAGGTAGTTAAGACTATTCTTATTTTGCCTGGTAATTCCGTATGATTTTTGTTGCTATTTATTGTTTTGACTCTTCAGTATTTCTTGTTGTATGACTTGGCATCCTGGTGAATATTTTAGTTTGCCTTTTTAACTTTGGGGTTTTTATTTATTTAAATCATTTTGTTCTGCAAATTACTTTCCTCAAGCTGGCTCAAAATCAAGGGTAACAGATCTATATTGAGTGAGGTAAGCTTTTTGAAAATTCAGCAAGAAAAAGCACATAAAAGTACCAATATATACCAATAAACAGTGGAGACACCTAAAAATCACCAAAATCAAACAAAAAATTAACACCAGAATTGTGCAATTAAAAATTAGAGGCACTTGAAAATATGACAATAGATTCCATCTGAAATGGGAAGAGATGAATGCCCAAGAAAAGTTAAAAGGTTTTTGCAATTTGGTCCAGGACTGTATGTGTAATATTAGAGAAGAAAGATAATATTGGGTACATCCTCATTTTGCACTCAGAAAGCTTGCAATCACTTCTGCTTCAGAGGCAGCCACAATGTGATGATTGTTATAGGTAACCTGCCACCTGAAACAATGTTCTTACTTGCCTACCAACAATGATGGCTATCCCCTCAACAAAACTATTCTATTTTGGCTTTTCTTAAATGAAAAAGGAAAGTGGGCTGAAGCAGTATAATTCTGAGCAATGGATTATGCCTCCCTTGCCCTATAAGTTATTACTAAGGGGATAGTGATGAGAGGGTGATTAAACAAATGAAAAGTATATGTTACAAAAGGACTCCATGGAAATACCTCCCCCCTCCCCATATGGTCGGCTTTTTGGTCAGCTTCCTCCACATCCTCTCCCGGAAAGCAAATCCAGTCTTCAAAGGATTTTAAAGGCAATTAGTCATTATACCCAATGGCAAATGCAGTAATTTTTCCAAGTGGGTAGTAATGAAGTATACCTACTGTACCTCAGTTGCTTAGTGCAATACCCCGCAGTAAGTAATAACTCTATTGCAGGATACAAACCACAGCATGTGCTCTTGGTGGAAAGCACCACGGCCCACTTCCAGCCACCCACAAACAATAATTGTCCTGCTGGCTTCCAAGTGCCTAACAAGTATTTTTCTAAATAGGAATGTGGTTGCAATTTGTGCTGCTTTTTTGTTGACTTGTCTTTGTAATTACTCTGGGTGTCAAACATTTCCTCATAAATTATTTGTGCTAATTTCCCATTTAATTTAATAGACTCCAGTTCTGGGCTCATTTGTGTTCATGAATATTTCCGCATCTTTCTTCCTTTTCTTACCGGGGAACAGCTTACTATTCTTGCTAATTCCCTTTTCCTACAGCAGTGAACGTATATTCCAATTTGTCATGTTTAGTGCCCCTTTTTTAAACTCTCAGTAAGGATAACAACACGACAGAAACGTCCTCGTGCTTTTCTCAACTTCTACTCCCACCACCTCAAGTTAAGTCCAAAGTGCTATTTTGAGAAAGTAAATGATAATACTTTAATATGTCAAATATAATGAGGGAGGACTTTTAGAGGTAGAAAATAAGTTCCTCTTTTGGGTGGGGAGAAATGCAAAATCAAACAAAAAAGAAAAAAAATTCCTGTAATGCATAGGCTACTCCACTCCTGCACTAGCTCCAGCTCTTGCCAACCTAGCAATTCGAAAGCATGCAAATGCAAGTAGATTAATAGGTACCACTTCGGTGGGTAGGTAACAGCGTTCCGCGCGTGTCATGCGGCCACATGACCGTGGAAGCGTCTTCGGACAACGCTGGCTCTTTGGCTAACAAACGGAGATGAGCACCGGCCCCTAGAGTTGGACACGACTGCACAAATGTGCGGGGGGTACCTTTACCTTTACCTTTTTAACAATTTTTAAAAAATTAAACCTCTAAAAATCAGCGTACAATAAGGCAGCTACCTGGCTTCCAATTTCCAAGTAGAGCAGTTAAAGCTCTGTTGCATCACCCAATAGCAGAACACTAGTTTCCCACTCTCCAGCAAAGGAGATCGTTACCTTGTCGTGGTGCTGGAGCTTGAGCACCTCAATGAAACCATGAGCTAAACCGTGAAGGGACACCCAAGACGGGAAGGTCGTGGAAGAGAGGTCAGACTAAATACGATCCCTGGGGAAGGTAATGGCAACCCACCCCAGTATTCTTGCCATGAAAACTAAATGGATCAGTACAACCAAAGATATGTCGGTATACCATCGGAAGATGGGACTCCCAGGTCAGAAGATGGTCAAAATGCTACTGGGGAGGAACAGAGGATACGTTCAACTAGCCCCAGATGTGATGACGCAGCTAGCTCAAAGCCGAAAGGACGGCTAGCGGCCGACGGTGCTGGTGGTGAACGACGAATCCGATGTTCTAAAGATCAACACACCATAGGAACCTGGAATGTAAGATCTATGAGCCAGGGCAAATTGGATGTGGTTATTGGTGAGATGTCAAGATTAAATATAGACATTTTAGGTGTCAGTGAACTGAAATGGACTGGGATGGGCCACTTCACATCAGATGACCACCAGATCTACTACTGTGGACAAGAGGACCACAGAAGAAATGGAGTAGCCTTCATAATTAATAATAAAGTGGCTAAAGCAGTGCTTGGATACAATCCAAATAACGATAGAATGATCTCAATTCGAATTCAGGGTAAGCCATTTAACATCACAGTGATCCAAATATACGCCCCAACCACAGATGCTGAAGAAGCAGAAGTAGATCAGTTCTATGAGGATCTGCAGCACCTACTGGATAATACACCAAAAAGAGATGTTATTTTCATTACAGGAGACTGGAATGCTAAGGTGGGTAGTCAGACGACACCTGGAATTACAGGCAAGCATGGTCTGGGAGAACAAAATGAAGCAGGACATAGGCTGATAGAATTTTGCCAAGACAACTCACTGTGCATAACAAACACTCTCTTCCAACAACCTAAAAGACGACTTTATACATGGACTTCACCAGATGGTCGACACCGAAATCAGATTGACTACATCCTTTGCAGCCAAAGGTGGCGGACATCTATACAGTCGGTAAAAACAAGACCTGGAGCTGACTGTAGTTCAGATCACGAACTTCTTATTGCAAAATTTAGAATCAGACTAAAGAGAATAGGGAAGACCCACAGATCAGTTAGATATGAGCTCACTAATATTCCTAAGGAATATGCAGTGGAGGTGAAGAATAGATTTAAGGGACTAGATTTAGTAGATAGGGTCCCAGAAGAACTATGGACAGAAGTTCGCAACATTGTTCAGGAGGCGGCAACAAAAAACGTCCCAAAGAAAAAGAAAACCAAGAAGGCAAGATGGCTGTCTGCTGAAACACTGGAAGTAGCCCAAGAAAGAAGGAAAGCAAAAGGCAACAGTGATAGGGGGAGATATGCCCAATTCAATGCAAAATTCCAGAGGTTAACCAGAAGAGATAAGGAATTATTTTTAAACAAGCAATGTGCAGAAGTGGAAGAAGACAATAGAATAGGAAGGACAAGAGACCTCTTCCAGAAAATTAGAAACATCGGAGGTAAATTCCAGGCAAAAATGGGTATGATCAAAAACAAAGATGGTAAGGACCTAACAGAAGCAGAAGAGATCAAGAAAAGGTGGCAAGAATATACAGAAGATCTGTATAGGAAGGATAATAATATTGGAGATAGCTTTGACGGTGTGGTCAGTGAGTTAGAGCCAGACATCCTGAAGAGTGAGGTTGAATGGGCCTTAAGAAGCATTGCTAATAACAAGGCAGCAGGAGACGACGGTATCCCAGCTGAACTGTTTAAAATCTTGCAAGATGGATGCATGGTATTCTGGAGGTGACAAACTCAACCATTGGGGAGCTGGGGATGGTGACGGCCGACAGAAAGCTCTGGCGTGGGCTGGTCCATGAAGTCACGAAGAGTCGGAAACGACTGAACGAATAAACAACAACAAGTTTCCCACTAAATCCAATGGAGCTAATTTCTATCTAAGCAGAGATGCACTGCAGATATTCAGAAATCATTATTTATTTCAGTGCTTTCCAAACTGCTGCTGTTGGTGACACACCAACGGCGGCGGCGCAGGGGCGCGCGGTGGCAGCATGGTGGTGGTGGCAGCGGCAGCGGCCTCCTGTTTTCCGCTAAAACGCGGAAGCGCTGATGGCGCGTCCCTGCTGTCGTCACTGCCGCCACTGCCATGCACGCCGCCGCCACACGCGACCCTGCGCCACTGCCGTGCATGTCCACTTCAGGGTTGCGTCGCGACACACTAAACTGTGTGTTGTGACACACTAAAGTGTCGCAACACACAGTTTGGAAAGCTATGATTTATTTAGTCCTAGGACTTTTATGCTGCTGTACTCCACAGGGCCTCTGAGCAGCTTACATTTCTCCTCTTCATAAGAAGATTAAAACAAAACAAATCAACACAATATCCCTATTATATTATGATTAGAATAACCCCAATAGCAGACAAACAGCACCACAGTATATACATATGACAAGAAAAGGAGGGGCTTGCCACTTATTACAAATCCTTCTCCCAAGGTCCTCTAGAATAAGCACATTTTTATGGCTTTCTGGAAAATCAACAGGGTGGATGCCAGTCTGATCCTGGCTTTTTATTTTCATTAGTATTGTGAGAGAATTTTCACAATGAGTGAATTGCCTTTCCCTCTCTCACTGCCACCCTAGACATGATGCTAAATGTATCTTCCCTTATCTGTAGCTTGAATCATGTCAACTGGATTTCTATTTTCTCAGTGGAAACGTTTCACTCCTTATCCAAGGAGCTTCTTCAGTCTGAGCAAAGTTGGTAAGGGAATCCTAAATATGTTTCTAGGTAGCTGTGTGACCTTACACCTGGGGCTAGGTCATGGTTATATTGAGATGTTATTTTAAGTCCTTTTATTATCTAAAGGAGGATAGTTAAGATCACCATGCTGCTGTTGAGCTTGTGAAATGGTCTTAATCTTCCTAGGCACAGAAGACAGAGCCGGGAGAATGATGGGATTCTCCCATCTTTCTCCCGGGTCTGTCTTCTGTGCCTAGGAAGATTAAGACCATTTCACAAGCTCAACAGCAGCATGGTGATCTTAACTATCCTCCTTTAGATAATAAAAGGACTTAAAATAACATCTCAATATAACCATGACCTAGCCCCAGGTGTAAGGTCACACAGCTACCTAGAAACATATTTAGGATTCCCTTACCAACTTTGCTCAGACTGAAGAAGCTCCTTGGATAAGGAGTGAAACGTTTCCACTGAGAAAATAGAAATCCAGTTGACATGATTCAAGCTACAGACAATTCCACCTGGATGACTGAGAACCTTCATAGACGTATCTTCCCTTAGCAAATAGCTTGTAATTAAAAAGAACTTAAGGGCAGGCGCAGGTGGACATTTGCACTCAGGCTCCTGGTGCAGAGAGGGGAGATTTTATCTCTCCCTTCCCGCTTCAGCAGTTCAAGAAAAATTGCCTTCCCAGAAGTTACTATTAATCTCACAAGAAAAACTCTTCTCTTGTATTATGGTGCTAATGAAAATCACCTTAGCTACTCATCCGTTTTTAAAACAATTAGCTACTCACAACTGTTAAAAACGGATGTGGCAGATAAAAGGCATATTTAGAGAAACATTTGGTTTGGTTGGTTTGGGGTCTGAATAATTAAAAAGCTTACATAGTATACAATGAAAACAATTTTATCCTAAAAACTGTTATTAAGATCCTCTGGGAATTATGTACAAACAAATCCACACAGTTGATTTTGTCAATAGACATTTAAGAGTATAGTTAATGCAAATTTTCTTACTTGTTCTGGATTATATTTTGACAGAATACCATCCCCATGGAACTCTTCCAAAACATCTCTCAATTTCTTGGTAGAATCTAGAAAGTGAAATACAGGCCAATAAGATTAAGAGCAGCCTATTTCCAAAGATGCTCATAACTGGTCAAGTTAAGGAATGATTGTACAGAATAATAGCAACACTCGAATCAAAATAGTAAAAGCTATATATATTTCTATAATATGAAGATCTACTGTTTATTGCTTTCCTTTAAATTGCTTAAATTGTACTAATAAATGTGAGATCTACTGTGTTAAATCCTAGAACTAGTATCTTGTAAGTAATAGATATTCCACGTTGCAAATTCAAATGTTTGACCATGTTATTGTGTGCAGGGTAAAAAAATACCCGCCTTCTTTATGAGATATGCCAGCCTTACAACCACTAAAATCTAGTGGTTGGAATCACCACAATTTTCTCTACAGAAAGTATTTCCAAATAGGGGGGGGGGGAGAGAAAGTCTTCTATGCAAACCACATAATGATTTCCATGGGGATTATCAGCTCGATATACAGTAGCATTAGAATAAAAGTAAGGAGAGGGAAGTGCCCACCCCCATCTAGCCACTGAATGCTGACTGGATGATCTTGGACTAATATATTTCAGCCTACTTATAGAGTTGCTGTGAGGATAAAATAGGGATTGAAAGCACTGCTTTCCCTTCCTCTCTCTGACATAAAACACTGTGAAGAAGCACCATCTCTGCTATTTAGAATGGTTGAAAGGCAGACAAGCAGAGGGGACTACAAGGTATTAATTACATAACATGAGGAGAGAGGACCTATGTTGAGTGAGTGATCCTCAGGATGCACTATGTCAGATCATGCTTTTCATGTCTTCTACTCCCTACAGGAGAAAATGGAGGAAAAAGATTCTGGCCTAAATCCAAGGTATTATGCAGACTGAGGCAAAACTGGAAACGGGACTTCTCACCAACCCCAAGTCATGGGGTGTACTATTTAAGCTAGCCAAGTTAATCTAGTGGATGAGGTGGAAAAATTGGGTTGTAAGCTGCCCAGAGTTTGACTTTATGATGGCCGGCTATACAAATGTTTTAAATAAATAATTAATTTAATTTTTTTTTTAATTTATTTATCTTATTTATACCCCGCCTATCCCCTCCCTACTGGAGGACTCTAGGCGGCTTACAGTATTATATATCTCCAATCCAATTATACAATTATACAACATCGTTATTACTATTTATTCCCGCGCGACAGGGAGAGAGGAAGGGAACCGGCTCTTCCGCTGCAGGCATTGGACTGCAAGTCCCAGAATGCCTCGCTCCGCGCCGGCTGCTGACGTCCAGGAAGCTGGTGTCTCCGGATCCGTCGTCCTCCGTCGTCCTCCGCCGACATCGCCGCTCTTCCGAGGTCTTTTTTGGAATCGAGGACGACCCTCCGCTGGACGCCCGCAAATTGCCCCACGTGAGTGGTACCCATTAATCTACTTGCTAAATAGCTTTCGAATCGCTGGGTTGGCAGAGAGCTAGGGCAAGTGACGAGAGCTCACCTCGTCCCGCGGTTTCGAACTGCCAACCTTATGGTTGGCAGTCTAACGGCTCAGTGGTTTAACCCGCTGAGCCACCGCGCCCCACAAGCACCTCAATTTGCTGCCCTTTCACAAATTTGTTGCCTGAGAAAGTACTCTACCTAATGATTCAGCTGTCCTTGGCTACTGATGCCCTGAAGCCAAGAATGCCTTGGAGCTAGCATCCTGGCATCCTGATTAATTTAACTTAATATGTAAGAAGAAAATGATCAAAAGACCTAGAACAGCTACTTATTTATTTGCATTTCAGAATTTATAATCTGCCCCAGTCCCAAAGGACTCTGGGCAGCATGCAGTAAAAAGGAAAACAAACAAGGGAAATACAACATAGAAATAAAATCCCTAACAAAAGCCAAGATAGACATCCTCAATCAATTAATCAGTTGGGGCCAAAGGCTTGCTGAAATAAGACAGGTTTAACTAATTTCTGGAACATCGGCAAAGTAGGGGCTGCATGTACCTATCAGAAGAGAGTATTCCAGAGTGTGTGGGCCACCACAGAGAAGGGCTGACATCTTGTCCATGCCACATGTACTTTGCAATGGAGGGAGGACTTTCAACAGGCCTTCTCTAGATGACTGGTTGTAAGCTGCTTCTCAGGCGATCGCAAACGTTTCTCCCAAATAAAGACTTCAGCTCAGATATTGGTGAGTAAACGGTTTATTGCTGTACATGAGTAAGCAAGCGAAAAGGCACGGATGGTTCCCAGGCTCTCGGCTTGGCTTTTTAAACCCTCCCGCCAGAGTGCCCGCCCCCTCCCTGCTGAAGGCTTCCCTTTGGTCCGCTTCGTGTCAAGGTTGGGTCAATGTCCTTGAGTTCTTTATCGCCCCTTATCTAGGAGGCGTGGTTGGTGGTTATCCTTCCATTTCTGTGTCTTGTTTCCTTTGTCATTTTCTTATCCCTTTGTGATACTGGTTGCGCTTGGGGAATGGCGGGACCCTGGGGGCATGCCAGGGTTCTGACACTGGTCTAGTTTGGTCTAGTGGTTAAGGTGCTGGGCTAGAAACCAGGAGCCTGAGAGTTCTAGTCCCGCCTTAGGCATGAAAGCCAGCTGGGTGACTTTGGGCCAGTCACTCTCTCTCAGCCCAACCCACCTCACAGGGTTGTTGTTGTGGGGAAAATAGGAGGAGGAAGGAGTATTAGGTATGTTCGCTGCCTTGAGTTATTTATAAAAATAATAAAGGCGAGATAAAAATTAAATAAATAAATAAGTAAAATTTTAAGCTAAGTTCATCTTATTTTCAGGAAAGGACACCACAGTGGATATTAAAAAAGGCTGGCTTTCCATTTTTTACACTGAAGATGTAACAGATTTGAAGCATCTTAAGACATATTATTTAGACCTACTCTTTTGTTGTCTCATTTTAGCTCAATATTTGTATTTTTATTAATATGGAATTTGTGGATTTATGAGGAACCTTGGATATATTAGACTTGGGGTGTTGCAAACATAATAATATACTTCTGGGGGGAAAAGAATTATCCCAAATGTAGAATCCTAGACTAAAGAAATGTGTTTTCTACCTTGAACTGGCCCTTTATTGATGCAATGAAAGGACTAATATAATTCTGTCTGATCAAGGTTTAATCAATTGTTTAAAACATGAGTGGCTTTATAATGATACAATGCTTTATAAAAAAGAGAAAGAGGAAGAAGAGAAGATATTTTCCTTTTTTCTCAGATATATAGACTTGGTTAAGTCATCAGGCCTGGGGTTCTTTGGGAACCAGAGACATTCTTAGATGGCACCACTGTGATTGATATTCTTGCTCTCTCCATGGGGTTTGTACATTTAAAAAATTTTGATAATATTTTTATCCTAATAATTAAAAAATGTAAAGGTTCCCCCCGCACATTTGTGCAGTCGTGTCCGACTCTAGGGGCCGGTGCTCATCTCCGTTTGTTAGCCGAAGAGCCAGCGTTGTCCGAAGACGCTTCCACGGTCATGTGGCCGCATGACGCATGCGGAACGCTGTTACCTACCCACCGAAGTGGTACCTATTCATCTACATGCATTTGCATGCTTTCGAATTGCTAGGTTGGCAAGAGCTGGGGCGAGTGCGGGAGTTCACTCCGTCACGCAGGGCTAGGGATTCGAACCTCTGAACTTGTGATCTTCCGATCAACAAGCCTGGCATCTTACCTGCTGAGCCACCACGCCCCCTATCTTAATAATTACTTTTTATCTTTTGTAATGATTGTTTTTATTTATTTGCTGTTTTATTCAATTGTTGTACGCCACCCAGAGTCACCGTGTGTGAGATGGTGATCATATAAATGTGATAAATAAATAAATCTTTTTCTTCTTAAAGTTCTTTTTTACTTATAGCAAATAAAACAATAAAAGAATAAAAAATCTGGTTTGAAGATGGCACATTTCTAGAAAAATTGCACAGTATATTATTCTGGAATCTATTTCCTTACCTCTAATGCTATTGCTACTGAAAACCAAATCTCAGAGCAGATGTTATTGATTGGTGAAAGAGGCAGAATGGAGGCAACTTTGCTTTTTGGTAGCCAAAATGACAGTGTGTTTAAATACCACATCTCTTCCACATGCTAGGGCTCATAAATTAATGATTCAGCTTACCTTCTACTCCTTTCAAATTCTTAATACCTGCTGTCATGCGCACTTTCTATTTGCAAGGATTACAGCCTGGTCTTGTAGTGTGACAATAAATGGAACTTCTTGTATAGGCTAATTCACAAGCCATCATGTGGTTTGTTTGCTTTTGGCTTAGCACGATATATGAATCCACCCATTGTACTATGAGTAAACCATGCCACTTTAAGTTGTTGAGCAAGTGAAGTCATAAAAGGTAAAGGTTCCCCCTGCACATTTGTGCAGTCGTGTCCGACTCTAGGGGCCGGTGCTCATCTCCGTTTGTTAGCCGAAGAGCCAGCATTGTCCGAAGACGCTTCCACGTTCATGTGGCCGCATGAAACGTGTGGAACGCTGTTACCTACCCACCGAAGTGGTACCTATTAATCTACTTGCATTTGCATGCTTTCAAATTGCTAGGTTGGCAAGAGCTGGGGCGAGTGTGGGAGCTCACTCCGTCACGCAGGGCTAGGGATTTGAACCTCCGAACTTGCGATCTTCCGATCGACAAGCCTGGCGTCTTACCCGCTGAGCCACCACACCCCTTTAGTGAAGTCATAGCTTGGTATTATATGTTACAGAAGTAATATAACAGGATATGATAGTATCTCTTTTAATTTCTATCAGCAATTCAAACAGAAAATGTTCACATTTTAGACAGAGAAGATAGGTGGTTTGAGAGAGGGGTCAAGGAATCCATTTATGCCAACTTGGAAAATCCTTCCTTGAATAGAGGTGGGGGCTTCAGGCACAATCTTTCCCCTATTTTCCTTCCTGCTTTGTCTTCTGTGCCTAGGAAGATTAAGACCATTTCGCAAGCTCAACAGCAGCATGGTAATCTTAACGATCCTCCTTTAGATGATAAAGGGACTTAGAAATAACATCTCAAAATAACCATGACCTAGCCCCAGGTGCAAGGTCACACAGCCACCTAGAAACATATTTAAGGATTCCCTTACTAACTTTGCTCAGACTGAAGAAGCTCCTTGGATAAGGAGCAAAACGTTTCCACTGAGAAAAATAGAAATCCAGTCAACATGATTCAAGCTACAGACAATTCCACCTGGATGACTGAGAACCTTCATAGACATATTCTATCAGCAATATTTGAGAAGAGTTCTTCCATAATGTGTCTTAATGGAAGCCACTGTTCTCTGCTTCTTAATCTTCCTTACTGAGCTCTCAGAACTCCAGGAATTGAAATGTCCCAGCAGTCTCACAGTTCAGCTGCCCTGGATTAAGAAATTGGTCCCAAAGGATCAAAATAGACTGAAAAACTACAGGAAAATGATTAAAAGTAAGAGCCTGCTTTGAGATGTCTAAAGAAGTTTCTATATATAAACTATAGGGATAGCTCAAGATCCCATTTCTTCGGGGGTAATGAATTTTGTGATGTTTAGGCTAGAGTCTCTGAAAGATTAAATTCATGGTGATAAGTCAGTGGGAACATTCTTTTCTGTATATTCTCAGCACTTAAACTTCACACTGGTCTTCCCAAATGGGAGTGTGGGATTCAATTTCAGCTATACTGGCTGGAGGTGAAGTCTAATGCATCTGCAGAGCACAAAGCTGGGGAAGGTTATCATACGTAGTTCCATGTAAAATTTGTCTATGAATGTATAAACAGGAAAAGCTGCTACTTGTATGGACATATAGAAGGGTTGCCTTAGTGAGTTCCATCAGCTTTAGACCTGCAAATATTCCTTAACAACTCTCCTTCTCTTCTTCCGGACTGCCAATCTTTTTGATAGAGAATCTGCTCTTAATCTGTCCTCTGAATGATGTTTCTTCTTCCACTTACATTGCTGACAGCAATTACTTTTCTTCCCTTAGCTTAGACCAACAACAGCAGCCCAGATTCATGCTTCTATTAAGGAAATGAGCCAGAATTTAATAACAGTTTCTTGCACAGCCAATGACATCACCATAATTGAACAAGGGTGAAATGAGTGGTGTACTATAAGTTACATCACTTTCTCCATTCTGCCTTGACTCTGAGTAAGCGTTGGTAATCAAGGTACCTTCTGTCCTCTCCTCTTCTCAGACTTCCATAGTTCTTTGTCAAGTCCCTGCTCTATTAGAGAAGATATGGCTACTTCCTAGACCAGGGCTTTCCAAAGTTTTCCCGTGGCGACACACCAACCGCTGTTGGTGTGTTGCCGCGGGAAAACCCGAAAGTGCCGCTGTTGCTGCAGCGCGCAAAAACCCGAAAGCGCTGCTGCCGCTTTCGGGTTTTGCGTGCCGCCGTTGGTGTGTCGCCGCGGGAAAACCCGGAAGCGCTGATGATGATCAGCGCTTCCGGGTTGTGTGGCAACACACCAGACTGTGTGTGGCGACACACTTTTGTGTCGCGACACACAGTTTGGAAAGCTCTGGGCTATTGTATGCTTCAGATTCATAGCACTCACATACGGTAGCACCTTTTGGCAATGCCTTAAAGTAGATGCATTTTTTCCTGGCTCATACAGTTGCTGTGCAATCCTGGGAAAGAACACTTTGCTGAAAGGTACTACGTGCACACCAATGCATGCTCCAAGGGATTTCCCCCCCTTTAATCCAAAGCATTGCACATCCCTACTAGAACCTCCTTGATTGTATCTTTGAATAGCATGTTCTATAAGCCACCCTGTGACCCCATTAGAATGTAATATCCTCTTTTAGATTTGCTCATAGAAAAGGGAAAGTAGAAAGTAAAGAGTTACCTCTGAAGAGGAGACCAGTCAAGCATGGAATGGACTTCTCCTCTTTTAGTTGTCTCTGTTGTTTCCTATTGCATCAGTATTCCTTATACAGTATCTGTTTAGAATATCTCATTGATTCACAAGACTGAAGTCATTTTGAATAAGAAATCCCACAGAGCTCAGCTTGGGGCTTGGATGATTCTAGGCATAATTGCACAGTGATCACTATCTGGAATGATTATCTCAGATATTCCTGTTACGTTTTATTTTCTTTTTGTAGTATGTGCGAGTCTCCTGTAGCACTTCTCCAAAAACACTTTACCAGTTGATTACACAACACTGGGGGCTTGATATACCCAACCTCTTAATATCGGTTTGGAAAGCTCTGTCCTAGACACTCCTGCCCCATGCAGTGAGAGCTGACGTTTACTTCCCCAGATTTATAGAATTGTTTAGAATTATATAGTTTTAAGGAGGCATCTAAGCCACTGAATTCAACCACTTGCTCAGTGCAGGAACCCAAACTAAAACAATCATGATAGATGGCTTAGACACATCCTGTGAAGAAGAGTCTATTGCCCCTCTGAATAATGGGTTCTGCTGACAAATTGTTTTTACTGTTAAGATTTCTCAAATCAATATCTAATTGATATTACTCAGTCGTTGATTGCATTGTAGCCAAATACTGTCCTTGCTATTCCCTTCCTAACTATGAAGACAATACCATTTGGACTTTGTTTTTCATGTCCTGAGTAGTAAACCGTATGATCTTCTGACTGTCCAATTCCAGTCCATCTCAATTTGATGATGCCTAAGATGTCAATGTGTCATCAATTCATTTAATCTTTCACTCCGTTGAATTTCCCATGTTCATGCTTCTTACATTCCATGTTCCGTGTATTTGAAGCTTTGCATTTTGAATTTTTCAAAACTGTTCAAAATTTCAAAACTTTGAATTTTCTTTTCCTGCATGACATCAGCAACTTGAAGTCCTGAAGGCTTTAGTCTAGCCATGTCATGAACTCCATTAGTATTTCAAAACACACTCAGCTATACCCCAAGTATAATAGTGCTCAACAAGTAGCTTGTTGAGCACTATTCAACCTCAGAAGCCTATCATCCGGCACCATATTGTCAATCATTTTATATTTTCTATCTATGTGGTTTTCTGGGTAAAATACTGGAGTGGCTTACCATTGTCTTCTCCTGTGCAGTATGAAATGGTGCCTTTGTCCTTGTTACTAAAGTGTTTTTCCACCTCCAGCATCTTCCAATATCGCTGCTACCATATATAGGTGCCTACTTGCTTTAGCTGGGCAGCTGGGATAACCTTGGGTGATCCTGCTGGGATTATACTCTCTTGACATACACTCCAGGCACTTTTTGCTCAGCCTTCCTAGGAACACTATCCCTCCCCTGATGACTCTGGGAGGGGATCTACTGTATTACATTCCTCTTTTTGAAGTCCAAGATATGCATTTGATTGCATTCAGCTTTAGTTTCCCTTAATATCAAGAATGCCAGCATAACATTTCCCCCCAATCTTTCTGCTATCTCCATTCCCTCAACTAAATCTTCTGTATTTATTACTATTAAACAAGGGTAACTGACCCTCTTGTACCTTTCTCTACCTTCAGAAGGAGATGGCTGTCAACAAGGCAAGTCAGAAATTCCCTGATAGGATGGTGCTTTGCATAATTCATCTCCCAAAGGATGCTGAGTTAAAGTTCCCATCACTACTGTTTCATATCCCTTTGAAAATTCTGCAGTTAGATTTTGGAAAACTATCCACACCTTCCCTGTGGCTATGCGGATGTTAGTAGACACCAACCACAGTATTATTTTTATTCATTCCTCCACCTATTTTAACCCAGATGCTTTCTACAATCAAATACACTCACTTGGATTTCTGAATAGGAAACTCCTCCCCCCTTTCTATTGCTTTTGACCCTTTTGAACAAATTATATGCTTCGATTATTATATCCCAGTCATGAGAATCATTCTACCAGGTGTCTGTTATTCCTAGGAATTCATTTCTGTTTTATTTATTTATTTAACCAATTTGTAACGCCATCCATCTCAACAAGTGATTCTAGGTGGTGAACAACAACAAACAGAATTAAAAACAATTATATCATGGATACAAAAATTAAACAAAAAAAATTAAAATGGGCCAGTTACGTCCATTCCTGGACCGAGATGCCCTCCGAACAGTCACTCATGCCCTTGTCATCTCCCATATAGACTATTGCAATGCGCTCTACATGGGGCTACCCTTGAAAAGTATCCAGAAGCTTCAGCTGGTCCAGAATGCGGCCGTGCGGACAGTTATTGGTGCCGTAAAATCGGCCCATGTGACACCTCTGCTGCGTGAGATGCATTGGGTACCAGTTTGCTTCCGGGTCCAATTCAAGGTGTTGGTTATCACCTTTAAAGCCCTTCATGGCATGGGACCAGGTTACCTGAGGGACCGTCTCATCCCCAGAACATCGACCCGCCCCACCTGGTCATGCAGAGAGGGCATGCTACAGACCCCTTCAACAAAAGAATTCCATCTAGCAGGGTCCAGGAGGTGGGCCTTCTCTGCAGTAGCACCCGCCCTTTGGAATATCTTGCCCCCGGAGCTGAGGCAGGTTTCCTCACTCCCGACCTTACAGAAAAACTTGAAGACCTGGTTCTGCCGCCTTGCTTGGGATGGGAATGCCAACAGTTCCTCCTGGGGGTGGCTGGTGCCATGAAGCCCCCCTATTATTAACATCTATTGCACTTGGATTTTATATTTATTTGTTGATATTGTAATTTTATATTTATATTTTTAACCTTGTTTATTGTGAATCGCCCAGTCCCCCATTTGGGGGATATGGGTGGTGATACAAATTTAAATAATTAATAAATAAATAAATAAATAAATAAATAAATAAATAAAATCCATAGCAGCCAAGAAAAACAGCACAGTCAACAGCACTAATGCAGCCAGGAGATGGGTGCTTTCGTACACTCAGGGCCCCAGGCCTGTGCACAGAACCAGAGCCTCACAAAAGGCCATCAGGGTTGGGGCCATCCTAATCTCCAGAGGGAGAGTACTAGGAGTTGAAGTTCATCTTGTTTATTTCCCAGTCTGAGCATTAATGTGTAGACAATAAAGGCCATTAACTTTATAAGCCAGTGGTCTGATTTTTTCACTGAATAGTTAGCAAGCCCTGTTACACTACCACTCACTTCCTTCTATGGTGCACAAGTCCTTATCTGAGCAACTTACTTCAGTCTTGGAGGGAACATTTGTTAGTAACTTCCCATTAAACTCTCCTGCCAGACTGCCATGGCAAACTCAGTTTACTCCCTCTAATCTTTATATCCCGCCTACAGTCTGTACTTACTCAGCAGTAGACTGGCACTCAATCACCTATAATGAGTAATCTGCTGCTTAGAGGACACCCCCTTAGACGACACCCTTGCAATTAGCAGCTATTCAGAAGTTGTCCTCACAGAAAACACAGCTTCTCTAATCACTTTCCTCTCTTGTCTTTTCCTCCTGTTGAATTCCCTAGCAAACTCCAGTATGTGCTACTTAGATGTACTGTGAGTTCTATGCATACATCTTTAGAGTTCTCAGTTGCCATGGCATGAACTGTAGCACCTTGTAAAAATAAAACTAAACAAGATTGCACCTTATCCATTATGTGATGGAGTTCAATCTGTTGAATGTTATTGCTAACATAAATAACCATCATGAGAGTGATAGGCATTTGGCTGAGGTACTTACATTCAGAATACTGCTGCAGCTGAGCAAACTCTGCTGGACTAAGCATGATCCACGCCCCATCACTCATCTTTCAAGTTGAGTTGTGAGGAGGCTGTGTCACCTCTAGTCAATGTCCATGGAGAAGATGCACATCTAGATCTAGGGATTCTTCTGGGTCATCGCTCCAGTTTGGATCTTCAGGTGGTTACACTTTCTGTACTATTATTGTTATCAATTGATGTCTACCACAGAACTCAAATCACATTCATCAGGAATGCTCATGTGCCCAGTTCCTTCAGAGCTAGTTTACTTAGGACTGCCATCAGAAAAATACTTCATGGAGAATGCCAGTGTATTCAAACCTAGAATTAAAAGAAGTGTAAATTATACAATTACATGCACTTTTCCAAAATGCTTCCTTCTGAAGGCCTGCAAGAAAATGAAGATAGAAATGAACTTATTCAATATTTTAGTTAGAAGTTTTACAAATATAAAAATACTTACAGTGAAAGAGGCTAATTCCAATGTGGTGCCTGGTTAGAACCAGAGGATCAGGTAAAAATTCTTGCTTATTGATGATGTTCTCTGGATTACCTTTAGGAGATTATCATCTCTTACCTCCTAGGATCCTTGTGAAGAAAAAGATGTGAGGGCTGGGAGAACTACTATGTAACCCTAAGCTCCTTAGAGAAAAGATGGGATAATTCTATGGTAAATTTTAAAAAAATTCAGCCAGGTAGGATAGACTGTGTGACTGATATAAAAGTATCTTAAAGAAATGAGAGAGACTGTCTCAACCATGAACTCAGTTGAACTATGCAAGAGGCTTCAATGCAGGCATTTAGCTTGGCTCCACTGAATCAAAGGAAATTACATCTTACAAAATGCATGAGAATTCTGAAATAAAGGTTGCCTGTTCTGTAGAGAGGGACACCCATTTCTGTACAACATGAATGCTTGTTAGTCTGAGGAATGCCATTTGGCATTATGCCTTACAAGTCATGTAGCACCTTGTAGAAATGACTAGCTACGTATATGGATATGTTGTTAAATATTTAAATCACACAATTCTCTCTTCTTGACCTAAACCCTTTTGTACTTTCCTAGAATTTTCTGTATCTCAGACATTCTAATTTTTACACAACTTCAGTTCTCTGCCCTTATAATATAAATCAGAGGGTTTCCCTAAAATATGGGTGTAGTATGTAGTATATGATGGTCTCTCCAAAAGAACAAAAGAGTCCCTTGCAAGGGAGATGGGCGGGGAATAAATTGAAATAATAAATAAATAAATAAAATAAAAACAATTGTTATGAGCAAGCATAGCTATTGCAAATTTTCTTTATATGATGTCTTCCCTATCTAAACCATCCAGATGTGCTCACAATGCTGTTTGGGGGTGATGGAAGTTATAGTCCAAAATGGAGGAAACCACATTGAGAAAGCCTACTTACATCATGTTTTCCAATTAAACATTTCTATCTTACAAAAACTCAAAAGGAGTTGTTTGCAGACATGTCTCATGGGAAGTTTGAGTACCATTTGTGTCCATGCCATCACAATGGCAGCTTTGCATCTGTGACCAAAGTACCACAACCTGACCATGTATTAGGCAGAGATGAATTCATCTGCTGCATCCGTCAACTATTCTTAACATTTTGTCATTCCAAAAATATTTTTCCAGCATTTTTTCTTTCCTCCTGTTGAGAAGCTGAATATTATTTATCTCCAGAGCTGGAGCATATTACTCCCACAGCAAAACCACTCCTGAGCAACAAGGAATAGTTGCTCTATTTTTATTAAATACGGAAAATTATTGTTCATTTATAATGGACTTCTCCAAATTGAAGCTCTCCAGATATACTATTAAATGAGTTCCATCATGTCCCAGCAGAATGGCCATGGCTCTGCTTGCTTGAATTATGGGAATCTCTGGAGGGTACTGAATTGAGAAAAGTCTATTTTTTCTTCCTCCCTCCCTCCCTCCCTCCCTCCCTCCCTGTATTCAATACAAGTAAAAGCATATTATCAATCAAATGCAGTGTCTTTGTTTGCAGAATATTAAACCACTTGGCTCAGTTAAGCATGTTGTGTGAACAGGCCAATAAATATAAAAGAACATGGCTAGCGTGAGACTGAGCAGAAAGGATATGATTCCTCCAGAGAAAAAAGTTACCCAGAAAGTTTTTGAGAACTTCTTCCTAAATATGGATAGTATAGTAAATTATCAGAGGATAATGTGAACTTTATATAAGATGGGTTTGGTGAGTTTAGTTCTTTTGTTTTTTGTTCTTGGTCTATTCTAGCAAAAGTGGGCAATGACAGCAAACAGAATTCCCTTCCCCCTGCCTGCCCTGTATTTAATAATGCTAATGTTGTCTATGAAGGTTCTCAGTCATCCAGGTGGAATTGTCTGTAGCTTGAATCATGTCAACTGGATTTCTATTTTCTTAGTGGAAACGTTTCGCTCCTTATCCGAGGAGCTTCTTCAGTCTGAGCAAAGTTGGTAAGGGAATCCTAAATATGTTCCTAGGTAGCTGTGTGACCTTACACCTGGGGCTAGGTCATGGTTAACCATGACCTAGCCCCAGGTGTAAGGTCACACAGCTACCTAGGAACATATTTAGGATTCCCTTACCAACTTTGCTCAGACTGAAGAAGCTCCTTGGATAAGGAGCGAAACGTTTCCACTAAGAAAATAGAAATCCAGTTGACATGATTCAAGCTACAGACAATGCTAATGTTGGCCATTTGACTCACAGCTGAGACAGCTGTTCCTGCAGGTAATTAAATCACACCCTCCATCAGCAGCAATCTCCAACGACCCAGTCAACCAAGAAGCAACCATTTTCAATGTCCCTTGAGCTGCTGCAAAAAAGGCTGTGAGGCTGTCACTTCCTTTATTTATTTATTTACTGTACATTTAATTTGCACCTGAGTAAAAAAACAAAAAAAAAAAGCCACCATAATGCTGTTGACAGCAATACCACTATGCACAGAGTTGGGCGAGACCCCACCTGCCTTCCACCCTTTCTACCCTGGGTTCCCATGTAGGAAAGCAAAAAGTAAAGAGGAGATAGAGATGATGTTCCTAGAAGTCCTCTCAATGACTTTTTTTCCATCTTAGAGTCAAGAAGGAATAGTTAAGCCCTAACCCCGTAAACAATCTGACTGAGGTAGAGAATGACATTTAATTATGTGGGCTGTACACACACAACACACTGATCTTCCCTTGATCTAATATACAGTAACATGTAATACTAGCAAAGCCATTAACTTCTATTTGGAGGGACAGGAGAGGAAGTCATTCATATAAAACCCTGGGAGGGATGTAGGGTCTTAGGGCCTGACTTACAATTTTGAAATTAAAGCCATTTCAACTGATCCAATCCACTCTCCACCCTACAAATGCAACGTATTATCCCAAAATAAACTGTGGGGTTGAAGGCATGTGTGAGTATCCCTCCATTTCATGTCAGGATAACTCATTGGATATGAAACAGCAATTTACATGGATCCAAACAAGGCAAAAGGAGAGTCCACACAAAGAAGGAATTTTCCTTAATTTGAATTGTAAGGGTTATGGGTCTCATCTGCTGGATCTGAGGTTAAAGAGCAAACCAGACCCTCAGCCTGCAGAGCTAGCAGGCAATCAGGCAGCTCCACCAGCTTCAAGAGACAATGAGCCTGAGCAAGTGAAACCCAATCCAGATAAGGAGGCACCCGATGCTGGCAGGGCACCAAGGCCAGAACCCACTGGGAACTACAAAGGGCTGAGCACAGGCCATCGGCACACCCCCTAGCAGGAGAGGGCTGCAAGACCCCTGATCAAGCCATGCCATCAGCTGGGGCTATATAAGAGCAGCCTCCAGGCGCTCTCTCTCCAACTGCAGACCCATATTGCTATTGCTCTTGTTCCTTGTCCTCCATTCACAACCTAGGTTTGATATTCAGACTGGCTTCTGGAATTCTCTGGTGTTCAAACTCTAGACCAGTGTTTCTCAACCCTGGCAGCTTGAAGGTCTGTGGACTTCAACCCCCAGAATTGCTGGCTGGGGAATTCTGGGAGTTGAAGTCCACACGTCTTCAAGTTGCCAAGGTTGAGAAACACTGCTCCAGACTGTTACAACTTTTGTGGCTTTGCTTTTTGCTTGCTAGCAGATTGTTAAGACTCAAACTTTCTATGCCTTTGAACCTTCTGTGTCTTAAGTGCTCTCTGATTAATTACTCACCTGATTCCTGGCTATTATTAAGAGATGCCAATAAAGCATTTCAAATTTGCATTTGCCAGGCTTTTTGATTTGTAGTGACTAACACATGACAGTAATCAGGCATAAATGCTGCACAGATCGAAGACGGAGACTTTTTACTGCTTTTCCATGTTAAACAAAAATTGTTTTAAAAGCTCCTGGTGAATCTCGCCTCTCCTTGTCTCCATTCAGTTACATTCTCTCTCTGATATTTAGGAGACCAGGATGAACCACTATCCTGTAAGAGACAAATTAATTTTAGACAGCTAGTCATTATTGTCATGTCATGATGAGATGCAAGATTGAATTAGAAGGCAGCATTAGCAGAACTACATAAGATCTAATGATCTTTGTCCTAATCAGATATGAACTCTAATTTCAAATAGCTCCCCTCTTGCCATTATTCTCCAGCAACTGGATCTCTGAGTCAAAGGCATTATGCTCCTTGTGATTATGCCTCTGCATTTTTGTATATTATGCACTAAAGATGTTTTTATCACCTACTCAGATACAAAGCTTCTAAAGGCAGAGAAGGATGAATAATTCTATTGTGCAGCAATACATGGTGAGAAAATGCTGCAAATGCATTGCCACAGGCAAAGTACAGACAATAAATTACTGGAGGTGAATTTAAGTTGCAGAATAGCATGTATAGCAGGGGTGGGGAACCTTTTTTCCGCCAAGGGCCATCTGGATATTTATAACTGGGGACCGGGGGTGGGTGGGGGCGGGATTTCTGTGGACCGGGGGCCGGAGTTTGCAGGTGGGAGCCAATCACAAGCACTGGGGGGCAGGGTTTGTGGGCGGGAGCCAATCGCGTGGAAGGGGCAGGGTTTTCGGGCAGGAGCCCCTTGGCCATATACGGCCCGTGGGCCTGACGTTGCCCACCCCTGATGTATAGGATTGGTGGATTCCCATAGTGCCACTGTACTGCTCTAAACTTCATCGTAAATCCCTAAAACAGCAATTTCGAGAGAGGTTTAAAATTTTCTTTAACTGCCTTCTGCCACTACTTTAGCCAAATCCAAATCTTTGGTCTGTAGAAATAGTTTCTAAAAATGGATGATATAAGTGGGTGTCCCAAGTGTTCAGGGACTATTGTGGACAATTACCTTGAGGTAAGATATGAGATTTTACTCTTTCAGTAAGTGTGAATCTTCTTTCAGCAAATTTGATTCAATACTATACATTCCAGACCAGAAAGTATGTTAATTTTTAAATTGGTAGAATGAGGTTCTTTGAGAAAAATCTATAAGACACTTTCAGAGACATTTTCATTTACAATTTTTAAAAAACATTCTAATCTGAACATGCACAGGATCTCTGTACAATAGGAAATACAGAATGATTTGGATTCCCAATCCCATGAGAACCTAAGAATATACAGCACTACATAGGCTCCCTTTTTAGATACTGTATTTAGTGTAAGGAATTTGGCAGGGTCAGTGGGATGTATAATACTGGAATACGATCTACTATAATTTTTTTTATTTTTTTAAATTAAATTTATATTACCACCCATCTCCCCTAGTGGGGACCCTGGGCGGTGCACAATAAAATCATGATCTTAACACCAGTCTCTACATGTTCAGTACATTATGGGGATAATTATTTCTACAGATTTTGTTTCATAAGCAAGTCCTCAATTATAGCAAAAGTTTGGATACAGTTGAGCTAGTTGCATCCTCTAATCTGCACTCCTCACCAGACAAAGAGTTAGTTCCTGATTTCAAACCTATGACTGGTGGCCAGGACCTCAAGACTCCAGAACCAGATCCTACAGAACTTTTTCTATCTGAGGTTAAAAGTCCCATCATGCCAGACTTGTTCTCAGTGTCTGCTCACTGGTTTAGAGGCCACACCCGGTGGGAAACAAAGAAAAAATACAAAGGTGTTAAGGTTCAGGCCTGAAGATTGTACCTGTAAGGATTTTCAATACTTCAGCCATTAGGCTGGACATAGGGAAAGAGTAGCAAGGACCTGGATACCTAGTGCCCAAGCTTCACATTGTCTCAGACATCATAGAGGATGCTGGGTGGGATAAATAGTTTGAATTGTTCTCCACCGATGTAATGAACATGAATTTGAGTAAACTCCAGGAGACAGTGGAGGACAGGAAGTCCTGGCGTGCTATGGTCCATGGGGTCACGAAGAGTCAGACACGACTGAACGACTGAACAACAACAACAAACATTTGAAGGGCACCAAATTACAGAAGGCTGCTAGAAGGCATCCTTAAGCACTATGGCACTATTGAAACAAGTTTCTAGCACCTAGTGATCTGTCCATGGTCCTGCAAGGTTGAACTCTGGGCCTGTACAGGCTGCCTGACGATATCACCATGAATTGTTTGTCTCATTGATTCAGATCTTTGCTATTGTTGCAGAGTACTGGCGTGATCCCCTGCATCCCAGACCATCTGTAGACTTTGTAGTTGCAGAATAGTGCATTATGTCCCCAGGATTTGCATGCACATCCAAAACAGAGAAGCCACAGAAGAACAATTATTTGAGATTCGTCTTCTCTAAAAGGTAGCTGTTAACTAATTAAAAAATGCCATCAATTGGATTCATGTACCTTAGCAAATGTCTTGAGCAAAATAAAATTAAAGACCAGCTATGTATCAGTTTTAAATCATGGACATTTCTCCCAATAGCTGCTCCTGTTATACAGGAAGGACTTTTGCTACAAGAAAAGAGATCTGGGAAATGCTAGGTTGATACTAGTGATGTGCAGCCTAAGCCCTTGGATAAGAAGCTATAAGAGCTGGGGTTCAAATTTTGCTTTAACCTGCACTTACTAGGTGACTAAATCTTAAACAGGCCAACTTCTCATCTGTGTTAGAAAAGGATAATAAAACTCATCCTCCTTACAGAACTCTTGAAAGGGATTACTAAATATATTGAATCTGAGGTGCTCCGGACACTCTACAGCAGAGTTTTCCAAACTGTGTGTTGGGACACATTAGTGTGTCGGCTGCAGTGTCTGGGTGTGTCGTGGCTGCTGCTGCCTCCGAGCCCTGCCAGGATTCCATGCAGGTCCTAGTGCCTGCCTTGTGCCCTGCTGTAAGAGTGTGTCGCGAAATGATGCCCTGCTGTAAGAGTGTGTCGCGAAATGATGCATGTCTAAAAAGTGTGTCACCAACATGAAAAGTTTGGAAAGCTCTGCTCTACAGGTACTATATAAAATGGTAAGTATTATTAACCTGACATTTTGCTGCCTAGGTTGGCGTTTCCTCATAACTGCAGCTCTCGGAAAGGACATTAATGACACTGCTGCTACTCTTCAACATATAATTAAGTACCTACAGCATTTTAGAAGCTGAACTGAACACACGAAATCCTATTCAGAGGGTTTAATGAGTCTGTATAAAACCGGTAAGGTAGAGGTGATAGAAGACAGGGCCCAGCAGATAATGAGCACTTGGGAAAACTCAGCTTCTCTCAGAACAGTCAAGTAAAAACAGAAGAATGAGAAAGGTTTTGCTGGAGAGCCCTGCAAAAGGAATTTAAAATGATTGATGGAGGGATCTAGATTTTAAAAAGCACTTCAAATAGTCACTTCTCTTTATTATAAGAAGATGAACATTGCACTCCTAAGTTGAATACTATCAGGGTGACTAACAACTATGATTAGATACGCCCAAAGTGGGTGAGGTGAGGTAGATGTCATGCAAAAACCCACAGGCGGGGGCATGACAGAGTATCATACTCCTATCTCTCTGCTCTGAGAGCTTAAGGGAAGGTGGGCTATATATACTCTTCTGAGAGATTCAAAAATAAAAGTAGATCAACAGATGAAATCCAATTCTAGTTAATATTCTGATGGTACTAGAGTTCCTGGACAAGATGCTTTAAAAATTAAGGTGTTGATGCCAATTTCCCATTTTTTCTGCTTTCATAACATAACCTCATACTTGCAAAAACTAAATATGAAAGGTGGGAAAGAGAAAAATGCTTCTTTTTCTTTTTTCCACCAATAGCAAACTTTCCAGGAACAAATCCATAGACCTTCCTATCCTGCTCTAAACGTCTCTCCAATCTTTGCCTTTATTTATTTAATTTATATGGCTGCTCATCTCATGACAGTGATTCTGGATGGCTAACAAAATGTAAAAGTCAATTTAAAAACAAGCCACTAACAATAACCACAAAAAACAATAATAAATATGCATAGAATGGCAGCCAAGGGCAACACCACCACTACAAAAACATCTGTCCCACAGGCCCCCTTAACCTCCCAACCCCCATGCCATGTTTTTAAGGCTTTCTGGAAAGCCAGCAGAGTCAGTGCCAGCTGAATCTTGGGGGCTATGATGTTCTAGAGTGCCTGTAACAGAAAAAGCCTCTTCCTAGGTCCTGCCAGATGACATTCCTTGATAGAGAGGATCTGGAGCATGCCCCTCCTGTTGGGTCTAATAGGGCAGGTAGAAACAATTGGAGAAAGGCAGTCCTACAAATAACCCATGAAGTGCTTTATAGGTAACCGCCAGTGCCTTGAATTGTACCTGGAAGCACACCGGGAACCAGTGCAGCTTGCAGATCAGAGAGGTACCATGGGCATTGGAGGTCCCCCCAAACTGCTGAATCCTGGACCAGCTGAAGCTTCCAGATACTCTTCAAGGGAAGCCCCTTTTTTAAAGCTGGGTTCACATTACATACTTATCCATGTTTAACTGAAAACACAACTTCTGAGAAACCAAGATGACAAATGTTTAAGCCACATGTTTCTTTTCTACATCTGAAGGGCATATCAGTGAAATGAAAATACAAAAGTTCCTAGGCAGTGTGCCCAACTATTACAGCTGAAAAGATGGACCTTTTCAAGGTTACTTGTTTTAAAGACTTGGTTTCAAGATCTGGAGTTAACATTATTTGCCTATGATTTATTCCACCAAGTAAATGCCCTACCAGAGACCAGTAAAGAAACTTTGTACAACAAGTTGATTTGTTTTGGAGGATCTGATTATAAAACACACACCAAGCCATTCTACTTTACATAGTCTAGGCTTAAAAACAAGTTGGTTTCTAGATTAAGGTAGCCCCTGGCTAAGCATCAGCTGGTGAAACTACTCTTTTGTCAGCAGGTCCTCCATTAGCTTACTTAGCAGTGGACTGAGTAATCAAGAAACCACTGTTTCACATTTCACACAGTGCTTTAGAGCACTTGCTATAGTGTTACTCTGAAGTACTGTAACTGAAAATAGTATCCAGCAGGCCTGAGACCTAGTCTTAAAAGAACATCTCAAAAAATCTCTATTGCCTTAGTACTCATCAGTTTCCCACACCCAAGCCACATATGTAAATGGGAGAAATATATTCTGTTTGATGTATATTGTGATTCATCAGTTGTAGTTGTTTAGTGATATGGCTATACTTCATACTGACTATGTTCACACAATTTGATTGCTTAACCATGGCTTACTGAATAAGCAGGGTAGGACAAAATAATAAACCACAATTTACAAATCAAATATTAATGAGGATACACATGCCACCATTTTACCCCCTGTTGAATGTGGCTCATCCACCAGAGTCAGAGGCTTACGTAAGGCTTAGCGCAGTCGAAGGGCTACCAAACCCAATTTTGGGTTTATGGAAACTAGTATATATAACCTATGACTAACCTTGGTTACAAATTTCAGTTCCCATCATCCCAGGTAATAGGGTCTGCTGGTTGAAATTGCATGGTAAACCCAAGACACTGGCAAACACAAAAGATTATGAGGATAAGATGGTGGTGTATACATGCTAGTTAACTGGGCTTTCTGGCTTAGCATATCATATAATCCCAGCCAGGGTACTGTATGAACCCGGTCATTGTGGTTTATTCAACAAACCATGGCTAAAACCATGCTGTGGCTTGTGGTCTGTGAATCCAGCCTACATACTAAATCATAACCCTTAATAAATCACAAAGGCTGGATTCCATAATATGCTAAGGTGAACAAACACTCCACATTATGGTTTAACGTGATGGCTCAGTTTACACAACATACTATAAGTTCATGTGATTTATTTAGCTTTGACTTAGCCATTGTAGTTTGTGAACCACTTTTATGGTTCAATGAGTGGTAGAAATACAGCTTATGTGTTAACATTAGCTTTGCTTTTAGCAAGATATCAATAATTAATTTGAAAGACTTCATATAATACCACCTTCTATGATACTTACTCACCTCCCACTAAACCCAGCTTCTGCAAAAATTCACTCATTTCTTTTTTATTGTAACTGTGGTTAATAGATATAATGGTTTCCCACCATATTTTATTGTGGCATATAATTTGCTTGTGTGTTCTTGAAAACTTATTGTTGGCCCAGCCACAAAGTGATCTTTTTCATAGATACCAGAAGCAGAAGCTCTAACTACTAGAAAGTATTTTCCCTTGATAAGCTCCATGTTTACTGCCAGAATTCTTCGCAGACACTTATGATGTAACACAGAAGGCAGCCTTTCAGAAGATGAGCAAACAGAAGGAAAGCCCCTGAGACTAGGCTATTTTGGAAATGTTTTAGTTCTGGCTTCAGAACATGAGATCAGTAGGACTTCATAAAACGTTGTTTCTGACCAGGTGAGTGGGCAGAAGATAAGTCTGAATCTCCTAGTAGTTCTCAGGATGAATTTGCAGTAGGTCATCAAAGATTTGTAATGCAGTAATAAAATGATACTCCTGCTATTCTAAATGATGCTGCAGAATTGAAGAGAGCTCAGGGTAAAAAGCAGTGGATTTTTATACAGAAGACTGCAGGCTCCATTCTGTTTTGGCATTCAAATCCCTATGCTCAGGATTATTTAATTCTGCAGCTGTGTTTTCACAATACATTGAGCCACAAATTAACCATTTTAGTCTACAGTGTTGTGAGTTTACAGCTCCCTGACTAGATTTGGATGACCTGGCTGATCAGTTACTGCTACCCTACAGAAAATAACCCCCCTGCACTGGCAGCAAACAATCACAGGGCCCTGGTCAAATGGGAAAGCCACCTTGGATGTTGTCCCAACTGTTGTAAGGAAGACTGGGGAATTGTTACTTTCTGCTTTTTTATGGTTTGAAAAAATAAAGGAAAAGACAAAACTGTGGTGGCCCAGTCAGGATCAGCATCACCACAGACTTAGTTGGAGGCGGCTCTACATTCTATCTCTTTTTTTCCCTCCTGTTTCACTGACCTCCCCCTTTGTGGCCATATGAGGTGGTGAGAAGTAAAATGAACAGAGATACAGAATTCCTAGGATGGTCTTGCTTTTGCAGGTCTGCTTAAGTTCTGTGGTCACAGTGGAAAGCCCCCCAAAACGCAGGGCTAAAACTAGCCCCTCTGCCAGTTGGGTGTTCGTGTTTGTATGACATGCTAACCCCTCCTTGACCCAGGTAAGTCCATGCGTTTTTTGCAAGGTTCCTGTTGGAGGATCATGATGTTCTGGTAAGAAAATACAGTAGATCCCAGAAGTCTGCTGTCTGCTCACTCCCTGAATGAGCAACGGGTGAGCAACCGAACTTATCGATTGTACCAAACCAGTAGTTTCCGGTCTATCACATCCAAGAAACAGAAGGAATAGTCTTGCTGTCAAGGAGAGCATTGCTGATGCCTGCTGTTCCACTTAAAAGCTAGCTAGATTTGTAGTCCAGCACAGGAACCTGTGAGTATCCAGACTCCAGATATTTAAATTGGCTAAGCAAGATGCAAATGGTCTAGGCCAGGGGTCCACAAACTCTTCAGCTCATCGACCTGTTCATGAAGTTTCAGATTGTTCATTGAGCCCCAAACATTTATTATATGAAAATAATAATACTATATTAATAGTATTACAATTATTATTATTATTATTATTATTATTATTATTATTATTATTATCAACAACAACAACAACAGTCAAAATTGACCACTTTGGGGAACCCTGGTCTAGATGCATTCTGACATCCCCCAACTTTCCCATGTATTCTGTTTAAAGCATTACTGCAGATGTTATCACTCCGATAACATGCCACAAACTTTTCTATAACTATCAGTTAAGACATCTAAGAAGAGGCGGAGCTAAGATGGCGACGGAGCAGCAGCTTCTCTGCTGAGCTCCTTATGATATTTTATAAACATCTAAGAAGCTTGTTTCAATTTAATGGAATTATCATTCTACTAATGCTCTGCAGTGCTTTGGATTAAAAGACAAAAGGTGCTTTGGAGTGTGAAGGGGTATGCACATGCCTACAACTCCTTAATGTAGTGGTGACTTTTCTCAGAATTATGTCACTGTAGCTGCTACATGGTCCTAGGAAAAGATGTATATGGTTTAAAAAGTTGCAGATGTTTTGTTCACATACACATTATGAAGCATCTTTTTGCCTTCAAATCAAGGCACTGTACAACCTATTATGCCAGAGCTTTCCAAACTGTGTGTCGGGACACGTTAGTGTGTCGGCTGCAGTGTCTGGGTGTGTCGCGGCTGCTGCTGCCTCCTGGCTTCCACCCAGGTCCTAGTGCCTGCCTTGTGCCTTGCTGCCTCCAAACCTGCTGTGATTCCACGCAGGTCCTAGTGCCTGCCTTGTGCCCTGCTTTAAGAGTGTGTCGCGAAATGATGGCCTGCTCTAAGAGTGTGTCATGAAATGATGCATGTCTAAAAAGTGTGTCACCAACATGAAAAGTTTGGAAAGCTCTGTATTATGCTGTATTTATTTTATATATCAAATGTATATGGCCGCCCATCTCACAGGAAGTGACTCTGGGCAGCGTACAGACAAAGATATAAAACAATAAGCATGTCAGAAACAGTTATTAAAAAGTTTAAAAAGCATAATATTTATTTATATATCAATATGTTTATGCTGTAGCTCTGTATTTGCACAATACCTTGGGATTCAAAAAACCCGCTCCATTTTCTGGCATCCCCACTTCTTCAGTGTCTGGTAATATTTGTCTTACTGTGCTACCTACACGTACCTCATGACCAATCTTTTTCCCCAGTTGTTTTTAAAGACCTAGACCAATTGTATAAGTTTATTGCAGCAAAAAAACAAAAAACAAAAAAACCCCAAAACCCATCTTAATTATTCAGTATTGTTAAGCAAACTATGACTTAGCACAATATGCAAACTTAGTTTGCAGGACCTTCTAACAACAACAATAATAATTTGCCTAAAGACTTTATGCTTTCTTTTCTAGATTAAATAGATTAGGATCTGGTTGATATTTTATTAAGGTTTGTTTTACTTAACCCTTTTTAAAATTGGACTAGCTTTATATAACACTGAATCATAAATGCTGGTTTATGAACAATTGCTGCATATAAACAACACACAAAACTACCCAACCAAACTTTATACGTCTTAACAAAATTTGTGAATAGGACTCTCATATTTGAGCTGTGAAGCTCTAGATCATAGCTTTCCAAACTGTGTGTCGCAACACAATACTGTGTCGCCTGCGGGGCCCAGACGTGTCGTGAAAAAACCCAGAAGCGCTGATGGCACGCTGCCGCCACTGTGCACAACAGCATGCACGGCAGCGGGCCATCAGAGCTTCCAGGTTTTACCGTGACACACCAGGCCGCCGCCACCGCCACCGCCACGGTGCGTGAAAACCCGAAAGCCCCACGGTGGTGCGCAAAAAAACAAAAGCGCCGCCATGGTGGCAGCGCGCAAAAATCCAGAACCACCACCTCTGTGGCGCTTCCGGGTTTTTGCACACTGCCGTTGGTATGTCGCCAACGGGAAAAGTTTGGAAAGCCCTGCTCTAGATGATTACTAGGTAAAATCAAAGAGGGTTTTGAAGCCACAATATGATAGCTGTAATGGAAAACACAGTCATTACATTGCTCATTCCCTATCTCTGCATGGATTTAACACTGATGTTACTATTCACTACAAGGTGCCCTAGTCCTCAAGCTCCATCCTGTTATTCATGTCTCTCTGCTTAAATGGAGAATTCCTCTCAATTACACCATACAAGATACGTAAGAAAAGAAAATAGATCTGGGATTCCTATTGACATTCTAATCAACAAGAAAGGATACAGTCAAATTCAGCACATTTTTGGCTCTAAAAAGCTGCCATTCCTAACCTTGAGTCTCCAGATACTTTTGGACATCTCCCAACATCTCAGAATATTGATCATGATGGCTAAAGATGATGGAAGGTGTAGTGATTGATTAATCATGTACCATTGTTTCTTATATATTTGGAAGGTGGATTATAATAAAGGTTAAATTAGAACTTTTAGTGAATTGAACAATGGATTAAGTAATGAAACCTTTCCTCTCCTAGGTTTATATGCCATAATAACACTGATATATTATAGATACAATTTTCTGAATATTTATATTCTTAATCATGAACATAATTCACAAATGGGTTATGTGTCAGCATAAGCATTGTTTGGAATCTTCTAGAATTGGAATCTTACTGAATTGTTTGATTGGAACTCAATCCCAGACATATGTTATGTGACTAGACATAGCTTCCATTGAACCCTGTTTGTTTTTGACTGCCATAGAGTTAGTAGATTTGTCCCTGAGCTGATTGTCCTTCATTTTTTTCTTTTATTTTCTTTAAACTTCTCTTGTCTTCAGAAGTCTTTAGAGTTGGTCAACAGAATACCTTCTCTTTCAATCTAGATTCTCTCAATATACTGTATATTCAGCACAGAGATTGAATACATAAGGGGAGACTATACAGCCTTTTCTTGCTCCTTTACTGACTTGGAGCCAGTTTGTTTCACCATGTTCTGTCCATTCTGTGGCTTCCCGACTGATCTATAGGTTTCTCATGACGACAATGGGATGCTCTGAGATTCCCATTTTCCTAAGGTCATTCTGCAGCTTGGCCTAACTGACACAAAGGCCTTTCTATAATCAATGAAGCACATACTGACTTCTTTTTGGTATTCTTTGGCTTTCTCAATTATCCAGCATGTATCAGCAATAACGCCTCTTCTTCCCCAGCTTTTTCGAAAGCCAGCTTGGACATCTGGCATCTCTCTTTCCATGTAGGGCTCTAATCCGTGTTTGATGATCCTAAGCATTTTTTTTTAGCATATAAAATTAAGGATATTGTAAGATATGTAACACATGAAACCATCAACAACATCTTCAAAGGAATAAAATTCACACAAGGGAAGAAGAAAACAACAACACACTACCCTTCTTGGACATCCTCATCAGTAGAAGAAATGATGGCATTCTAGAAACACAAGTCTACCAGAAATCTACCCACACTAACCAAGTGCTCCACTACCAAAGCAATAACCCAGGGTTGGGGAACCTTTTTTCTGCCAAGGGCCATTTGGATATTTATAACTGGGGACCGGGGGGTGGGGTTTCTGGGATTTCCGTGGACCGGGGGCCGGAGTTTGCGGGAGGGAGCCAATCACAAGCACTGGGGGGCGGGTTTTGCGGGCGGGAGCCAATTGCGGTGAAGGGGCAGCGTTTGCAGGCGGGAGCCCCGCGGGCCTTATACGGCCCACAGGCCTGACGTTGCCCACCCCTGCAATAACCCAACCTCCAACAAGAGGAGCTGTGTAAGAACACTATTCAGACAAGCACAAACACACTGCAGCAACCCAGAACATCAGAAAAAGGAAATAGACCACTTATATAGCATCTTCCAGCAAAATGGATACCCACGCAACTTTATCAAAAAGTGCCTGACCACTCAACCCACCACAGCAAAACCAACAGAAGCTATGAAAAGGATTACATTGCCATACATCAGAAACATCTCAGAAACTACTAATAGACTGTTACAACCACACGGCATCACCGTAGCACACAAACCAACCAAAACCCTTCAGAACATCGTAAGTAAACCAAAAGACCCAGTAGCCCAAGAAGAAAAAACATGAGTTATCTACAATATACAGTGTAAGGACTGTAGCAGTCACTATGTAGGACAGACTGGCAGAAGACTAGCAGAATGCATCCACGAACATCAACTAGCAGTCAGAAGACACAATGAAAACTCCTTAATCTCACAACTCATGGACAGACTTAACCATACTTTCAACTGGGAAACTGTGAGCATCTTAAACCAAGCCAAATCCAAAAATGCTAGAGAATTCCTGGAAGCTTGGCACTCAGACAAAGCAGCCATCAACAGACACATAGAGGTAAACAACATTTACATACCATTCATAAGAGACAATAGAAAAGCCAGAAGACCAGAACACCTCCTTGCTAGCAATCAACAACCAGACAGGCAAAGATTAACACCAAGATTAGCACCAGAGGAGCAATCAAACAACACAATAGACCCAAATCAAGGAAGTATTAACTCAATCAACCAAGCAGCAAACAAGAAGCCAATCAAGGAACTACCAAGGAGAGTACAACACCCCCACCAACACAGGCAGGACAAGCCAGGGTATATAAACAGAGAGCAAGTCCCACTCCCTTTTCGCACTGAAGATGTTGCCTAGCCTGGCAATGAAATGTCTGCAAGAAAACAACAAGGCTCAGAGAGCACCAAGGACTCCACAGTTCAACCCTGAGCTACAAATATTATCTTTGATTGATATTGTAAGATAGTTTGCACATTCCATTAAGTCTCCTTTCTTGGGTATTGGTATGTAGACTGCTCTCTTCCAATCTGTTGGCCACTGTATCATTCTCCAGATTTGCTGGTATAGTTTTGTCAGAATCTGTACAAATCTTCTGTTGCTTGCAATATTTCTGTAGGTATTTCATCAGTTCCTTACCCTTCTGATATGACCGGAGTTCTGATCTAACTTCATTTTCTAGTACTGGATGATCTTGTAAGTAGGGACTATCTTATAAGGTATCTTGGATATTGGCATCTCTACTATACAGAATTTCAGTATACTCCTATCTTTCTTTGATCTTCTTTGAATTGGTTACTATCTGTCCATTGGTGTCCATTAGCATACCCATTTGAAGTTGGAACCTTCTTTTGAGTTCAGATACCTTTTAGAAGACTTTGCTTGTTTTTCTGTGTCTGTTTCCATCTTCAATGTCTTTACAGACGTTGTAATACTGTTTCTTTTCTCTTCTAACATCTCTCTAAAACACTTTATTAAGTTCCTTTCTGAGATTTTTGTCTTTCTTGGCTTTGGTTTCTCTTCAATTCTTGACAATTTACATAGTTTGATCAGACATCCAGTTTGCCTTCCTCTGCTTCTTGATATTTGGCTGTCTCTTTTCACATTCATCCTTACAACTTCTTTATGTTCATTCCACAGTTTCTCTGGATCCCAATCAATGAGGTTCAGGACTTAAAATCAATTCCTTATGTTCTTCTTGAAAATGGTGGGTATATGCTCAAGATTGTATTGTGGAAACTGGTTGGCTTTCTTCTTCTTCTTCAGCTTAACTTGTAACTTGTCCATGAGCAATGCATGATCTGTTCCATCTGGCCATGTTTTTGCCATTATCTGACCTCTTCCACCTCCTAGCAACAATATAGTCTGTTTGATATATCTATACTCCATCTGGTGATGTCCATGTATATACAGTAGGTGTCATTTTGGTTGTTTGAAGACTGTATTAGCAATGAAGAAATAATTGGATTGGCAGAAATGGATAAGTCATTCTCCTGCTTCATTTTGGTTTCCTAGATCATTTTCTTCCTTGCTATTTCCAGCTTTGTCATTCCAGTTTCCAACCACAAGCAACACATCATGCTTGCATGTTAGTTGGTTTCAGACTGAACTTGACCATAAAACTCATCAACCTTCTCTTTCTGTATCAGTGATTTGAGCATAAGCTTGGATATCCATCCTATTAAAGGGTTGTCTGTGAAATCTAATTGATATTATTCGGTCACTGACTGCATTGTATGTAAGTGCTATCCTTTCTATACAACTAAACAGTTGTAAAGAAAATAGAAAATAGTTTTCAGAACAGCTTTACCATTAGCTATATATAAAAAATAGGCTATGACAATAACAAAACTGAGATATCTGTCTGAACTTTTTTTCTACTTAAAACAAGTCCATGAAGTAAAGCAATTTATTTCCCATCTTCTAGTCCTTTGGCAATTCAGTTTTTAACTCAGCATTTTTTGTCTGATCCCTCTGCAACATCTCCTGTCCTATTTTCTTGTGATTTCTGTCTCTTGAAGTCACTCTCTAGCCTGTTATATCAGAATAATAGTAGAGATGTGCTAAGTTTCTAGTTTCCACAGAAACCAAGTTTCTTCTGTCACCCCATCCCTGCCAGGATTCAGATTCTGTTAAATGTTTAGTGACCATATGTCTATGAAGGTTCTCAGTCATCCAGGTGGAATTGTCTGTAGCTTGAATCATGTCAACTGGATTTCTATTTTCTCAGTGGAAACGTTTCGCTCCTTATCCAAGGAGCTTCTTCAGTCTGAGCAAAGTTAGTAAGGGAATCCTTAAATATGTTTCTAGGTGGCTGTGTGACCTTGCACCTGGGGCTAGGTCATGGTTATTTTGAGATGTTATTTCTAAGTCCCTTTATCATCTAAAGGAGGATCGTTAAGATTACCATGCTGCTGTTGAGTTTGCGAAATGGTCTTAATCTTCCTAGGCACAGAAGACAAAGCAGGAAGGAAAATAGGGGAAAGATTGTGTCTGAGGCCCCCACCTCTATTCAAGGAAGGATTTTCCAAGTTGGCATAAATGGATTCCTTGACCCCTCTCTCAAACCACCTATCTTCTCTGTCTAAAATGTGAACATTAATGTCCTCAAATGAGTGTCCTTTTTCCTTTAGATGAAGATAAACTGCTGACTCTGGTCCTGTGGTGTTACTTCTCCTGTGTTGGGCCATCCTCCTGTGCAAAGTTTGTTTGGTTTCTCCAATGTAGAGTTCAGAGCACTCCTCACTGCACTGGATTGCATAAACTACATTGCTTTTTTTGTGTTTTGGAGTTTGATCTTTGGGGTGTACAAGCCTCTGTCTCAGTGTGTTGGTGGGTTTGAAATATACAGGTATGTGGTGTTTGCCAAATATTTATTTATTTTATTTATTTATTTATTGGATTTATCACCGCCCAACTCCCCCAAGGGGGACTCTGGGCGGTTTACAACAGAATTAAAATCATTAATATACATTTCTAATAAAAACATACATAATAAACCGTAATTTAAAATAGAATGAATAAAATAGAATCCAAGGGCAGAGTATTCTTAAGTTATAAAAAGGGCCCCTCAGAGCGAATCTAAGGTGCCAGCCATCTCCAAGTATCTCCAATCTCCTTCTGACCCCAAGCATAATGACAAAACCAGGTTTTGAGTCTTTTTCGGAAGTCCAGGAGTGAGGAGGACTGTCTGATCTCCGGGGGCAGAATGTTCCAAAGGGCAGGGGCAACAGCAGAGAAAGCACGCTTCCGAGACCCCGCCAGGTGGAACTCCTTAATCGATGGGATCCGTAGCATGCCCTCTCTGCATGCCCGGGTGGGACGGGATGAAGTGATGGGGATGAGACGATCCCTTATATATCCTGGTCCCATGCCATGTAGGGCTTTAAAGGTGATAACCAACACCTTGAATTGTACCCGGAAGCAAACTGGAACCCAGTGCAGCTTGCGCAGAAAAGGTGTTACATGAGTCCTCCTTGGGACACCCAAAACAGTCCGCGCAGCTGCATTCTGGATCAGTTGTAGCTTCCGGATATTCTTCAAGGGTAGCCCCATGTAGAGCGCATTACAGTAGTCTATGTGAGAGATAACCAGGGCATGAGTGACTGTTCGAAGGGCCTCTTGTTCCAGGAAGGGGCGTAACTGGCGCACAACCCGAAGTTGTGCAAAAGCTCTCCTGGTCACAACTGCCACCTGCTCTTCAAGCAGGAGTCGTGAATCCAGGAGAACTCCTAAGTTACGCACCGGATCTGTCTGGGGTAGTGCAACCCCATCCAGAATTAAAGATGACAATTTCCCAGAAGACAAGGAGCCATTAATCCACAGCCACTCCGTCTTACTAGGGTTCAGCTGAAGCCTGTTTTTCCCCATCCAGGCCCCTACAGCCCCCAGGCACTTGGACAGGGTGGTCACTGCATCACTTACTTCACCCGGGATGGAGATATACAACTGGGTATCATCGGCATATTGATGATACCTCACCCCGTGGCGTCGGATGATCTCTCCCAGCGGTTTCATGTAGATGTTAAAAAGGAGCGGAGAGAGTACCGAGCCCTGTGGGACCCCACAAAGAAGGGCCCGCGGGCTGGATCTCTCGCTCCCAATCAACACCGACTGGGTCCGGCCTCGGAGGAAGGAGGCGAACCAGCGTATAACCACGCCGCCCACCCCCAACTCCCTAAGCCGTTCCAGAAGGATACCGTGGTCGACGGTATCGAATGCCGCTGAGAGGTCAAGAAGAGCGAGAATGGATGCACTACCTCCATCTCGCTCCCGCCAGAGATCACCCATAAGTGCGACCAATGCAGTTTCCGTCCCGTAACCCGGCCTGAAACCTGACTGAAAGGGGTCCAGATAATCCGTTTCATCCAGAATCCTCTGGAGCTGCAACGCCACCACCTTCTCAACCACCTTTCCCAAAAAGGGAAGGTGGGAGACTGGACGAAAATTATCTAGTACAGTAGGGTCCAGTGATGGCTTCTTGAGAAGGGGGCGCACCAGCGCCTCCTTGAAAGCTGCCGGGAACACCCCCTCTCCCAAGGATGCATTCACCATCGCCTGGGCCCAACTACAAGTCCCCTCCCGAGCTGCTTTCACCAGCCAGGAGGGGCATAGATCTAATTGACAGGTGGTGGCATTTACAGTCCGGAGAACTCTGTCCACTTCCTCAGGTCCAACAGGATCAAACTGTTCCCAGATAACAAAGTGAGTACGTTCCCTGGGTATCTCTCCAGACTCTGACTCACGCTCGGAATCCCACTTGGAGCGAATCCGAGCGATTTTATCCTGCAGATGCTTCGAAAATTCCTCAGCACGGCCCTGCAGATGGATTTCCGACTCCCCTTTCCCCAAAAGGGATCGGGTAATCTTAAACAGGGCCGTCGGACGGCATTCTGCGGATGCAATAAGAGCGGAGAAATATTCACGTTTCGCCGCTCTTACCGCCACAAGGTAGGCCTTAATAGCGGCTCTAGATTGTGTTCGGTCGGATTCAGTCTTTGTTTTCCTCCAGCGGCGCTCTAGGCGTCTCTTAATCCTCTTCAGAACCCTCAACTCCTCCGTAAACCAGGGGGAGTGTTGGGTTCGACTGGACAAGAGAGGCCGCACAGGCGCGATCCTGTCCAAGGCCCCAGCCGCCTCTCTATTCCAGGCAGCAGCCAGAGCCTCCGCTGGACCGTGCAGCAGATCTTCCGGTATAACCCCCAGCTCCCTCTGGAATCCTAACGGGTCCATCAGTCGCCGGGGGCGGACCAATCGAATAGGTCCGGCCTCCCTGCGGAGGGGGGTAGCATAGGAGAATCTCAAGGTCACCAGGGCGTGATCTGACCATGACAAAGGGGAAAGATGTAGTTCTCCCCTGAGATCACATTGCCACTGCTCTGACAAGAAAACTAGATCCGGGGTGAGGCCACTGTCTCGAGTTGGGTCCTGAATGATCTGGGACAGGCCCATGGCCGCCATGGTGGTCATGAACTCCCGTGCTGCTTCAGAGGTTCGTCCCAGGGAAGGCAAGTTAAAGTCCCCCAGAACCATAAGCCTAGGGAGCTCAACTGCCAACCCTGAGACGGCCTCCAGCAGCTCAGGCAGGGAGGTTGCTACGCAGCAGGGAGGCTGGTACAATAGCAATATTCCCAACTGTTCCTGAGAGCCCAACTTAAAGAACAGAGTCTCACACCCGGTCACTTGTGGAGCAGGGCCCCTGATGGCCATTAGAGATTCCCGGATGACAACCGCCACCCCTCCTCCCCTGCCCCGAAGTCTCGGCTGGTGCCAAACCCGAAACCCGACTGGGCATATCTCAGAGAGAGCAACACCGCCCTCCGGGCCCAGCCAGGTTTCTGTAATGCATACCAGGTCTGCCCCCTCCTCTATAATCAGATCTTGTATGAGGGGGGCTTTGTTATTAACCGACCTGGCATTGCATAGCAGCAGCCGAAAGTCATAAAAAAATATCCTTTTTATCTTTTCAGACACGCCAGCCATGTAAGGAATGACCAGGTTCTTCCGTTTACTCTCAGCCCTATCTGTCGCTGTTTTAGGTCTGGTAGATTTAGATTTAGTGAAGGCCCAATTTGGATATCCACAGGCCTTCAGAGCTGTTCTCAGGTGCTGATTTTCATTCTTTTTGGAATCCATGGAGGTGGGGATGGTTTCTGCTCTGTGTGACAATGTTCTGATGACCCTAGTTTAGTGACCATACTTAAACCTGCATGGCTAAACAATTGAGCTTTATATCACCTGCGGTGAGTTCTGTTGTTAGGCAAAATGGGCTTTTCAGGAGGGCAGCAAAACTGGGGAAGTTCATTGTTAAGGAGATAGATGGAAGGTTGGGGTTTCTCTAGGTTGCAAGTCCCTTGTTAGGGCTGCCCTTGATCGCTGTGTTCTGGTGAGGAGGCTTCTATTCTTTGGTTTGGTGGGATTGCAGGGGGGCCTTTTCTGGGATAGGGAGGGTCAATTTGGATCTGATGGGATTAGGCAAAGAGAGGAACTGGGTTGGACCCTGGTCATATCTAAAAGACAGGGGGGAAGGGGTGCAGCCTCCATTTTGTTTGTTGAGTTTATTTTTTCCACAATTAAGGATCCTGAGTGAATGTGAGCATTGTGCTCCCAGCAAACTTCACTCAAATATTCTTGCAATTTCCTGGACAGAAATGCACACACACATACACACAATCAAAACTTAAGTACCTTTAAAATATGAAACTGCTATTGATAGTTGCATATGTGCAGATGTAATTACCTTAAAAAGCATTTAGATTGCCTGAATTTACATTTAAAAAGACTACCAGGAAGGGAAATGTATGGCAAAGAATGACAACAGGGTAAATTGCATCTTTTAAATTTTTTTTCAGTGTGTTTATGTTAACAGCTATATAATTGGGAGATGATGTATAATGTTGCCAGGGGACATTACTGGAACACTTTCCTAGAGATTTTTAAAATCTATAAAACCTGCCAGAGGAGAACACTGCCCTATTAACACTAGCAGTAAAACCAATTGAATTTTCCTTGATCTGCTCATCTACATTTTTGACATCTAATTGATGTCACTTTGGCCTAGCATGATGTAGTCAGTCAGGGAATACTGTTTGTTCCTGATTCTTAAATCTGGATTGGGCAACCTTTTGATGACTGGGACTCCATGTCATGTTGTTTGTGTGGCCAAAGGCCATAGTGGACAAGTTGGGATCAGGCTTTTATAGGCTTTTGGGAGGAGTTTGGTGGTTCTCTTTATTCTTTAAAAAGGTAAAGGTTCCCCCACACACACACATTTGTGCAGACGTGTCCGACTCTACGGGGCGGTGCTCATCTCTGTTTGTTAGCCGAAGAGCCAGCATTGTCCAAAGACGCTTCCGCGGTCATGTGGCCGGCATGATGCACACGGAACGCTGTTACCTACCCACCGAAGTGGTACCTATTAATCCACTTGCATTTGCATGCTTTCGAATTGCTAGGTTGGCAAGAGCTGGGGCGAGTGTGGGAGCTCACCCCGTCACACAGGGCTAGGGATTCGAACCTCCGAACCTGCAATCTTCCGATCCACAAGCCTGGCGTCTTACCCGCTGAGCCACCACGCCCCTCTTTATTCTTTCCCTCCCCCCAATCCCAAAACTGGCACTTTAGTTTTCTAGTGTTTCCCATCTCAAAATGCCAGGAAACAATGGCACCAGTCTTTAGCAGCTGTGGTCAGAAGTGGTACTGAGAAGTGCAAAAAGGGGATTCAGGGCCACATGCAGCTTTAGGGCCTCAAGTTGCCCACCGGTATGTTTGCCACTGTTGCCAGCTATTGTTACTAGCTATTCCTCTTCCCCAACATTTCTACCACTTGGTTGCTGGCCAAGCAAAGGTCCCTAAACAAGCTAGTTGTGGCAGCTATTAGTTTTCCTAATCACTACCGCAAGTGGTGGGTGTTAAAGGAGGTACAAGCAATGCTGAGGAGGAGGAATGCTATGAGGGCTCCTGTAGTAGGCCCCTCTTACAAAGAATTACCCTTGATAGGTGCCTAACCCTGGTGATCCTTGGTGTAAGCCCCATCTCCAATCCTTCTGTCTACATAGAGGAGAACCTCAGGCCAGTCTCAAAAGTTACAATAGACCGCACATATCTGGTTTCAGATAATTCTCTGGGACAAGGAAGGAAAATGTTAAGTTTTGAGCCTGGGCTTTTCCCTCTTAAGCAAACAGGGAGCCCAATAAATTCTTGCTCAAAATATCCACAGCAATTACAGGATAGTTTTATTTTAAAGCATTTAATGAATGTGGATGTTAATAACATCAGCGCTTGGAGAGAAACAGACATCTAACTGACAACTTCTTCTGGTCTTCATTCATAAGGCTATTATCACATGGCATATACAACTGCTATTCCCATACACACACACACACACACACCAAATTGGTAGCCTATCATTAGATCCAAGAGAGGCTTATTTAATATACATTCAACCTCATCCACTCGGATGAAAGTCAAAGGCCAGCACTTCTGGAGAGGTAAAGGTAAGGCGTGTGATAGTGGAAGTGGGCTCTCCATGCCTGTGTTAAAGCACAATCCATATTTGGTAATAAATATATTTTTCTCTTAGCAATAAGTTATAATGTATTCTTGGCAATCAAATCTCACTGGTATTAAAAAAGAGATAGCAATGCAATACATTCATCAGCATATACGTTTTGCGTAAGAATCACCTTTATCCCTCTTTCCCAGAGAAAACTCACTAATATATTTAATAGCTACTGGATCTATTGGAGAGCCTCTGTCTCGATTACTGGAAGATATACAATTATTAGGATTTACTTCAGTTTCTTGTAATGGAGATCCCTCTTTCACTTGCCTATTTCTGTTCCCCAAGATTATTAGACCTTTTAATCATGTCGATGTCCTGGAATTGGACATTGGGCAGGGCAGGCTTCATTCCAGTAACTGGTGTCCAAAAACACCCCTTCATATTGGATGTGAATTCTAGGGTGTCACAACCACAGTGAATGTGCTTTGTTGAATTGGTGCATGCAGGAACCTGACCAACACCAGTTGGCTTGGTAGCCCAGCACAAAATAGAGGCTCAGGCAGAGGGCATGATCTCCTTTCAGGGAATCCCCCTGAAAGGTACATCCATCCTCTTGGTTCCTTCTGTTCCATATATCTGCTACAGGAACATCTCTACAGAGACTCTCTAGCACAGAGCTTTCCAAACTTTTCATGTTGGTGACACACTTTTTAGACATGCATCATTTCACAACACACTCTTACAGCAGGGCACAAGGCAGGCACTAGGACCTGCACGGAATCACAGCAGATTTGGAGGCAGCAAGGCACAAAGCAGGCACTAGGACCTGCGTGGAATCCTGGCAGGGCTTGGAGGCGGCAGCAGCCGCGACACACCCAGACACTGCAGCCGACACACTAATGTGTCCTGACGCACAGTTTGGAAAGCTCTGCGTCTAGCATAATATAAATGGATGAAACAGATTATATAGTTATCTCTCAGGTTTCCCATGCAGCTGCCTTGAGTGACATATGTTGAGCTAACTGCATTTTATGCAGGCTTAAGCTCTCAAAAATTACTTCTAAGAGTCAAAATACATGTTACAGCTATTTCTTTTCAACAATTTATTATTTTCTTAGGCCTAAAGAAAGAAGGATGAGGGACCACAGTCGTCCTTCACGTGGAACCCTCCAGGTGCTTGCAGTATAAATCCCAACCTCCCTAGCGAGCCCTTTTCCACATTGTATAGTTAGCTGGGGGGAGAAAGATTCTGGTTCCTGAATCTTTCCTGAATGTCATTTCATTAAGCCTTTGTTATACTTTGAAATATAAGTTAAGATCTTTACATTGATGCCATTTGCTATTTCTAAAAGGAAGAGATATGTGTCTATTGTGAGGCACTGGAATGTTTTCCTATCTAATTAATGCAACAACTGAACATTTTCTTCAACTTGCCATGCTTTTGGCTGCTGGCAATGAACTACTATAGTAACATCTGTCCTTATTCCAAACCGCTCATACCATAGCACTCCGTAACACTGTGATTCATACTGCATTGGTATTTATAATCTTTTCTATATTACTGTAAAGAAAAATGCACATGCTAGAAAGAAAACCTACTCTTCATAAGAGGGCCTAATAAGCATTTTGAACCTTCATTTACCTACTGCCCTTGATTGAAAACTATCAGCAGGTGCTCTGATTACCTAAGAATTATTTACACTCTGAACCCACATTTCTATTTACAAACAGTTGCAGAGTGGTAGACTAGGATTTGAGAGATTGGGTTCACTGGGTGACCCTGAACCATCTGCTACTTTTGAACCTAACCTATCTCCCAGGGTGGGTGGGTGAGCATTAAAGAAGGTAAGACCATGTATATAGTCTTCAGTTCACTGAAGAAAGGCAAGGTAGACATGTTAATAAATAATTCTTTTAAAAATCAAACTCCTACTTTTTTAAAAAAAATAATAATGTAACAAAAACATGCCCTATTGCAGGACTTGTGTTTTTGTTTTCTTTTGGTTAATTACAGAAGGAGAAAAATCCAGTTTGGCTACCACACCAAACATTAAGACTGGAAATTAAGCCTCCAAACTCTAAAAAAAAATCAAGCTGAGTGAGTTTTGATAGCAAGAGATCCAAAATACAAATTGAATTCTTTTTCTCTATGAATTGCAAAATTTATGATCTTCTTTCACTCAAATATCTGAGTGAAAAACTGAACTTAATCTTAGAAAGTAGGACTACAATGTTGGTGACTAGAATCCTGCTTTCTTGCCCCAAACAATTAGAGTCCTCCCTTTTCTTAGTGGCTTAATCTGAAATTGCTGAATCTATGAGAAACCACAAATAGGGCACTGGATGAAAATGATTAAGCTGTTTCATTCCATCATTTGGGAAGCATTTTTGAATTTAAGTGTACTGCAAGATTTCATTTATAGGAACAAAAATGGTACTTTCGTCAGTGTTGGCATTGGCATACATAAGCAAAGCGTACAAAACAGGCTTCCCATGTTTTGTTCCATAAAGTCTCTTTAAAAATTGAGAACAGAAATGGCTGTTGTGGGTCTTCCGGGCTGTGTGGCCGTGTTCTGGAAGTTGTGGTTCCTAACGTTTCGCCAGCATCTGTGGCCAGCATCTTCAGAGGGCAGGAGCACAGATAGAAGCAAAATCTCTGTGCCCAGGTAGAGTGGCAATGTTCTATTTATAGAGCTAAATTATAGGAGATTAGGTGGGGTTTTTTGTTGTGTTGAAATGTTAACGAGTGGCTGATGAGCGTGATTAGCATGTTCATTGTGAGAAGTATTCCCATCTCCTGGTGGTTGGACTGAGTTCGTTGACCTTTTGCAGGCTGTGTTTTTCAGGACTGGTAGCCAGGTTTTGCTAATTTTTAAACTTTCTTCTTTTTTATTGTAACTGTGCTGGTGTTTGTGAATTTCAATGGCTTCTCTGTATAATCTGGTGTAGTGGCTTTTGGTGTTGTCCAGTATTTCTGTGTTTTCAAATAGGATTTTGTGTCCCGTTTGCTTGAGAGCATGTTCAGCTACTGAAGATTTTTCTGGTTGCTGTAGTCTGCAGTGTCTTTCATGTTCTTTTATCCTGGTGTGAATGCTTCGTTTTGTGGTTCCGATGTATACTTGTCCACAGCTGCATGGTATGCGGTATACTCCTGCAGCAGTGCGGGGGTCCCTTTTGTCTTTTGCTGATTTTAGCATTTGTTGTATTTTTCTGGTGGGTCTGAAGACTGTTTGAAAGTTGTGTTTTTCCATCAGTTTTCCCATGCAGTCAGTGACTCCTTTGATGTAGGGCAGGAATACTTTGTTTGTGGGGGGCTGTTTTTCTTCAGTTGGATGTTGTTTTCTTGGTTTGATGGCTCTTTTTATTTCATTCTTGGAATAGCCATTTGCCTGTAGGACCCAATTCAGATGGTTAAGTTCATTGTTGAGAAATTGGGTTTCACAGTTTCGATTAGCACGATCCACCAAGGTTTTGATCATGCCTCTCTTTTGTCGTGGGTGGTGATTGGAATTTTTGTGTAGATATCGGTCCGTATGGGTGGGTTTTCTGTATACTTTGTGTCCTAGTTTGAGGTCCGGATTGCGTATGACCAGCGTATCTAAAAATGGAAGTTTGCCATCAGTTTCTTTTTCCATGGTGAATTGTATATTGGGGTGGATGCCGTTTAGGTGGTCCAGAAATTTCTCCAGTTCTTCTTCAGTATGACTCCAAATTGCGAAGGTGTCATCCACGAACCGGAACCAGACTGTTGGTGTAATGGGTGCCGATTCCAAAGCCTGTTTTTCAAAGTGTTCCATGTAAAAGTTTGCTATGACTGGGCTCAGGGGGCTTCCCATGGCAACGCCATCCATCTGTTCATAGAACTCATTCTCCCATTGAAAGTAACTAGTTGTTAGGCAGTGTTGAAATAAAGCTGTAATGTCTTCTGGGAAGATTTGCTTGATGAGTGCCAGGGTGTCCCTTACTGGCACCTTGGTAAACAGGGAGACCACGTCAAAGCTGACCAGTTTGTCCGTGTGGTTGAGTTTTAGGGTGCTGATTTTGTTGATGAAGTGTCCTGAGTCTTTGATGTGGGATGGAGTCTGTCCGATGTGGGTCTGTAAAAGGGTTGCCAAATGTTTGGATAATTCATATGTCGGGGAGCCAATGGCACTTACAATGGGTCTGAGTGGGATCGAGTCTTTGTGGATTTTGGGGAGTCCGTATAGTCTAGGTGAGAGAGCTTCTGTCTTGCAAATACGTTGTAGTACGTTGGGATGCAGGGAGGAGCTCTTTATCAGTGTGTTGGTTTGCTTCATGATTTTGCTGGTCGGATCCCGTCTTATTGTTCTGTATGTGGTGGGGTCTAGTAATTCTCTGATTTTGTCTTTGTATTCATCTATGTTCATAATTACCGTGGCATTGCCTTTGTCCGCTGGAAGGATGATGATGTCTGGGTCCGAATTGAGGGTCTCTATGGCATTTCTCTCCTTCTTAGTAATGTTGCTGGTGGGGGGCTTTGCTTTCCTTAGGATTCTTGCCACTTCACCCCTTATTTCTTCTGCTTCTTCCTCTGGACGTTGGTGAATGGCTGATTCCACATTGGCAATGATATCTTCCACTGGAATTCTGGTGGGTGTAATTGCAAAGTTTCCTCCTTTGCTTAGGATGGAGGTTTCTTCAGGAGAGAGCAGGCGTTCTGTCAAATTGATGACAATGCGTGAAGTATCCAGTGCCGGTTTTGGTTGACTGTTTTGGCATTTGTTGAATTTTTGCTTTTGTCTGTTTGTGTAGTCAAAGATGTCTAAAATGGAAAAGGACATCTTTGACTACACAAACAGACAAAAGCAAAAATTCAACAAATGCCAAAACAGTCAACCAAAACCGGCACTGGATACTTCACGCATTGTCATCAATTTGACAGAACGCCTGCTCTCTCCTGAAGAAACCTCCATCCTAAGCAAAGGAGGAAACTTTGCAATTACACCCACCAGAATTCCAGTGGAAGATATCATTGCCAATGTGGAATCAGCCATTCACCAACGTCCAGAGGAAGAAGCAGAAGAAATAAGGGGTGAAGTGGCAAGAATCCTAAGGAAAGCAAAGCCCCCCACCAGCAACATTACTAAGAAGGAGAGAAATGCCATAGAGACCCTCAATTCGGACCCAGACATCATCATCCTTCCAGCGGACAAAGGCAATGCCACGGTAATTATGAACATAGATGAATACAAAGACAAAATCAGAGAATTACTAGACCCCACCACATACAGAACAATAAGACGGGATCCGACCAGCAAAATCATGAAGCAAACCAACACACTGATAAAGAGCTCCTCCCTGCATCCCAACGTACTACAACGTATTTGCAAGACAGAAGCTCTCTCACCTAGACTATACGGACTCCCCAAAATCCACAAAGACTCGATCCCACTCAGACCCATTGTAAGTGCCATTGGCTCCCCGACATATGAATTATCCAAACATTTGGCAACCCTTTTACAGACCCACATCGGACAGACTCCATCCCACATCAAAGACTCAGGACACTTCATCAACAAAATCAGCACCCTAAAACTCAACCACACGGACAAACTGGTCAGCTTTGACGTGGTCTCCCTGTTTACCAAGGTGCCAGTAAGGGACACCCTGGCACTCATCAAGCAAATCTTCCCAGAAGACATTACAGCTTTATTTCAACACTGCCTAACAACTAGTTACTTTCAATGGGAGAATGAGTTCTATGAACAGATGGATGGCGTTGCCATGGGAAGCCCCCTGAGCCCAGTCATAGCAAACTTTTACATGGAACACTTTGAAAAACAGGCTTTGGAATCGGCACCCATTACACCAACAGTCTGGTTCCGGTTCGTGGATGACACCTTCGCAATTTGGAGTCATACTGAAGAAGAACTGGAGAAATTTCTGGACCACCTAAACGGCATCCACCCCAATATACAATTCACCATGGAAAAAGAAACTGATGGCAAACTTCCATTTTTAGATACGCTGGTCATACGCAATCCGGACCTCAAACTAGGACACAAAGTATACAGAAAACCCACCCATACGGACCGATATCTACACAAAAATTCCAATCACCACCCACGACAAAAGAGAGGCATGATCAAAACCTTGGTGGATCGTGCTAATCGAAACTGTGAAACCCAATTTCTCAACAATGAACTTAACCATCTGAATTGGGTCCTACAGGCAAATGGCTATTCCAAGAATGAAATAAAAAGAGCCATCAAACCAAGAAAACAACATCCAACTGAAGAAAAACAGCCCCCCACAAACAAAGTATTCCTGCCCTACATCAAAGGAGTCACTGACTGCATGGGAAAACTGATGGAAAAACACAACTTTCAAACAGTCTTCAGACCCACCAGAAAAATACAACAAATGCTAAAATCAGCAAAAGACAAAAGGGACCCCCGCACTGCTGCAGGAGTATACCGCATACCATGCAGCTGTGGACAAGTATACATCGGAACCACAAAACGAAGCATTCACACCAGGATAAAAGAACATGAAAGACACTGCAGACTACAGCAACCAGAAAAATCTTCAGTAGCTGAACATGCTCTCAAGCAAACGGGACACAAAATCCTATTTGAAAACACAGAAATACTGGACAACACCAAAAGCCACTACACCAGATTATACAGAGAAGCCATTGAAATTCACAAACACCAGCACAGTTACAATAAAAAAGAAGAAAGTTTAAAAATTAGCAAAACCTGGCTACCAGTCCTGAAAAACACAGCCTGCAAAAGGTCAACGAACTCAGTCCAACCACCAGGAGATGGGAATACTTCTCACAATGAACATGCTAATCACGCTCATCAGCCACTCGTTAACATTTCAACACAACAAAAAACCCCACCTAATCTCCTATAATTTAGCTCTATAAATAGAACATTGCCACTCTACCTGGGCACAGAGATTTTGCTTCTATCTGTGCTCCTGCCCTCTGAAGATGCTGGCCACAGATGCTGGCGAAACGTTAGGAACCACAACTTCCAGAACACGGCCACACAGCCCGGAAGACCCACAACAGCCATTGAACTCCGGCCGTGAAAGCCTTCGACAATACATTGAGAACAGAAATATTACCAGGATGGACCACACTGCACTAGTGATTGTGTTTAAAATAAAATGTTCATTTCTCTGTTCAAAAGTAATCACAGAGACTAAAAAACAAACCACTGTGTCTATATGGAATTCCAGTTGGCTTCAACGGAGCATACTGCCAGGTATGTTGGAAGAGGTTCTACCTGCTTGTTCCCGAGGCTCAAGTTTTTCCACCACTGTTTTTGCAATATAGAACTACCATATCCCAAGTCGGGGAAAAAGTAAACCTAAACCTCCTTTATAAAGCCACTCCATGGTATTTATGAAGTATTTTCCATAATAATTATATTTTCCAAGAACTCATTTTAGTAGGTGTTATTTGTTCAGATTTTAGGACTACAATCCTATATATACTCCCTTGGCTGCAAATCCCACTGAACTCAATGGAACTAACTCCTGAGTAGATGTAGATGAATATAATATGATAGCTTGCCATCTCCTTTATACAGAAAAGGTATATTTGGCCTCTGTTAATTTTGTGAGATAGGAGGAGTTAAACATTCACGTCACTTTATATTGATTCTTGACCAAAAGTAACATGCAGATATATCAGACAGCTTGGAGATGGGCTATTAAGACAGACCTCCGTTCATTCTGCTTTCTAAAAGTGCCATTTGTGGACTGTCTACCCAGATGAAAATATATAATCATCAAACCTAGATTGATGTATTGTCGAAGGCTTTCACGGCCGGAGTTCAATGGCTGTTGTGGGTCTTCCGGGCTGTGTGGCCGTGTTCTGGAAGTTGTGGTTCCTAACGTTTCGCCAGCATCTGTGGCCAGCATCTTCAGAGGGCAGGAGCACAGATAGACAGAGATTTTGCTTCTATCTGTGCTCCTGCCCTCTGAAGATGCTGGCCACAGATGCTGGCGAAACGTTAGGAACCACAACTTCCAGAACACGGCCACACAGCCCGGAAGACCCACAACAGCCAACAAACCTAGATTGGTTTGTGCCATGGCTAGCCCAGACTTAATACAGCAAGTTGAGGAAAAATAATATTGAAAAACCGTTCATGGGGCAATTCCTGAATCTAAACTATAGGCCTATGTCTGCTTCTCAGCTCTTCAGAGATGCCTCAGCTCATCAGTCTATTTGATTTTTCTGATAAAGTGTAAAGCAAAGGCTGAGAAAACCTTTTGCTTGCCTGTCAGAATAGATACTGCCGGGCTGGATAGATTGAATCAGCCAAATTATTGAGGTAATATCATGTATGAATTCATTTCTTTCAGCAAAATCTATCTGCACTTGTCCAGGAATCTGTGCTTTTATCTTTATGTTGAAGTCTAAATCTCTAATTGTAGTAACCTGACATTAAGGGCTCATTCACAGGAAAAGATCAGAAGAAATAATTAGGTTCAAATACAGTTAAAACATGGCTTCCATAACCATGAGTTACTGAATAATCCACAACACACTAAGCTTAACCCAAACAATCCACATTATAATTTAGTCTATTGTATGATTTTTAGTGGCTTCGTATGAATGAAGACATCATGGGCACAGTTTGGACTGAAAGGCACCTTTATCATGAAGTAACTGAAAATAAATTGAGATACAGCTTAAGTCATGAACTGGGTGCAGAATAAAGCAATATTGTACCTACATGCTGAATTTAGTCTGGATCTGCTCAGTTCGATACACCGGTGGGTTTTGTAAGTTGCCCTTTAACGGATGGTTCACATTTCCATTTACACACACACCTGATGTATTCGGATGACTACCGAAGTTGCGTAATCCACTCCACCTTGTTCACCTGCCGCAGAATTAGCAAAGCAGGCTGGATTTATGTTCGCGGATTCCTGGATAGACGGATTCTTTTTCATAACCAAATCCACAGACTACCTCTAACAAAAGCCCGCTTAGCGCGTGTGACCTTCCTAAACGAAATCGGATAGGATTTTCGTCTGACTCGGGATATGGTACTTCTACATTGCAAAAACAGCGGCGGAAAAACTTTAGCCTCCCGAGCGAGCCGGTGAAACCCCGGGATCTAGCGGGTCAGCGAAGAACAATCAGGTTTTCCCATTAAAAAAATAATAACAATCAACCCCGCATAGAGGGAAGCCTTCTCCGCTGCTGGCTCTCTAGATTAGAACACCCTTTCGTTCCTCTCTCCCCCCACCATTCTTCCACAACATCTTTCCAGCGCTCGTTTCTGTCCTGGAGGACTCCGACGCGACGCGGGGCAACGCGCATTCATCTTAACAGCATCAGGTGTCTTCTCCACATTGCACTGGGAAGAATCCGACGGACTATTAAACTACATTGCAGTTAAATTAAAGACGAACCTCCCAAAGATCCTGCGGCAGTCTTTCAGCTACATCCTTCCTTCAGGTCCACTGCAGACCAACTCCCCGCAAGAAGCCACCATCCGGAGCTGCTCGGTTGGTCTGCAATACGAGCGCCAATGAAATAAACATGCAGCCGTTCCGAGCCCAAGCGCACAGAGACAAAAACACACGTGCAGCTACACTGGCAATTGGCGCCTGTGCGGGGGGGCTTTAGTCTTACCAGCCAAGTTGCCAGGCGCTCGCTCGCTTCCTCCCCCTCCCCTCCCCTCCCCTCCCCTCCCCTCCCTCCTTGTATCGGGGACGGAGAAATACCAGCCCAGGAGGCGGCTTTGGAAACCCAGGACTGACCTCAGGAGTTTTAGCTCCAGTTAGGCATCCGGGAGGCGTAGCCGGCGAGCTTCGGGGGGGCAGCAAACGCGAGCGGTCCTTTGAGGAGCCTCCCCGAAGACTGCCCGGCTTCGCTGGCGGCGGCTGTCTCCTCGGCCGGAGCGCTTTCCCGCTCGGCCTGACCGCTGTTAAGGTGGCTCGTAACCACCAGCTGCAAAATTTTCCTCCTGCTTAAAAATCGGCGGAAATCTAGCTGTACCTGGGCGGTTTCGCCTATGCTGGCTCTGACTTGGAGGATAAATAGGGAGGTGGCTGTAGAGCAAGAGATGGGGAAACAGACATTTTTTAAATCCTCTCCTCCCGAATTTTTGTGACTACGTGTATGCTGAAATGTCTCGTGTATTAATGCCGAGAAAGAGCATGGGTCCGTTTACCCGCTGCAAGAGTCCTATTTAGACACCGGCGCCAATCCCTTGAACTGGGGGAAAGGTTTACACCACCTGACCAGAACCCAGAGTATTGGCTCAGCCTGGTGTTATCCTTACCGCCCAGCACTTCCTTAAATTCATTACACAAAAGTGAATCAGCCTCCCGGTTTCCAGTCAATTCACATCCATTTGTTATTAGATTTCAGTCTGGACCTGTTAACCTTAAGTGGCTGAAACCTCAGGCTGATATTTCAAGACCAAATTGTCATCAAGGATTCAGTCCAAAACTAAGCCCCCATAAATTGGTTTGGATAATAACTTTCCTCTTTAATGTGTTTCAGGTGTAATTTCATCAACCCTAACTCATCTAAACATGGAGAATACTTCTGGCTGGCATCTTTTTAAAAAAAATTAAACCAGTTTAAATTTTTGGTAAATATTTTGATATTCTATTGAAAAACTGTGGAAACTATTTTCTTGAGATGATTCCCCCCCCCCAAAATAAAAAAAAACAATAAAGAATGTCAGCAGCCTTACTTTCCAGGATTCTTTGCAAAAAGTAGTAGCATTCCAAACTGGATCAAAATTGTTTCTAAAGCAAATTAATAGAACCTATGTTTCCCTAAAACGTTGTAGTATGTTTTGAAGATTTTGATCTCCAAGTGAGCTCCCAATATCCATATAATGTGTACACATCCTTGTGAGGGAGAGGTTCAGCAATTGTTTTTGTTTAATACTTGGCACCTTGGAAAGAGTTTGCAGACTTTTCATCAGGGCTTCTTTGTGATATGTAAAATAGTCCTAGATGCAAGGGAGCATTAACAAGAACAGCTTCCCATGGCTTAAAAGATACGGTGTCAGAAAAGTGTTAGTGCAGTTTCCATGATCAGCTTCTTTCTTTTTGGAGTGAATAAAGGAATAAAGGAAATACTTGGCTTTTCTTCCAGGTACTGGATGTTGTGCCTAAGAACTTTGTTCCAGAAGTAGGCAACTTGGGGCTCTCTAGGTGGTTTTCCCTACAGTTCCACCAATCCCTTGCCACTAGTCAACTGTCTGGAACCAATGAGCTGCATTATCCTGGGATGGATAATACAGCCATAGTCCCTGGTTGGAGGTCCCTTGTTCTTTACAATGAAGGAGATTACCAGACATGGCTTCAAATTCATTTTGAAAGCAAATTGAGTCCCATACTGATTAGCTGATGGCATCAGGTGCTTTCCATCATGCCAGATCCTGTCTGGGTCCTCCTACAGTGGACGGGTTTTGGGCAAGCAGGGAATTTTCTGTGTGGATCTGGAGCTACATCAGGTAATGCACCAAGGAGGAAGGCAAACAGTACCCATCCACACTTTCTGGGAAGCAATTTAGTTATTAAGTTTGAATTTAGGGGGTGCATGGAAATATGCTTTAGATGTACTGGTGCATATGGGGGAAAAGATGACAAAAAGTAAATGCACAAGACACAACACCGATGTTCAGTACTACACATAACACAATACAATATGAATACCTACAACATAGACAATGCCTGAAATAAGCAGAGAATACTTGCTAAAATACTGGAAGGCTTTGCTTAGTGAGGACTATCCTACATTTCCTCTTAGTAAAATTCCAGGTGGCACCAAGACCTGTGAAGCATTCAGCAACATCAGTCATATCAGTTCACTCATCTTGGTTAAGATGCTCCTGCTATTCATTTCTGTTCTGGACCGATATGACATTGTCTGATGTCTGAGAGGTTTTTAAGTGCTTTAAGATTTTAAACATGTTAAAAGTTTTTTTTAACTGAATTTTGTTTTTAATTTATTGCAAAGTGTTCGCTTTTATGTATTCTACTTTGCAATTGTTTTGAATGTAAAGTGAGATAAATGTTTATAAATCAGATAAGGAAAGAAAATATCCTTTCTAATGTATCACTGGAAAAAAACATAAGAGTGGATGCCCATTTGCCTGAAATTTTAAAGTATAGGGACACATTTAGCAATAACTATTTATTTATTTATTTATTACATTTATCACCGCCCACTCTGTGGGGGCAGAATGTTCCACGGGGCAGGGGCTACTGCAGAGAAGGCATGCTTCCGTGACCCCGTTAGATGGAATTCTTTAGACGATGGGGTCCATAGCATGCCCTCTCTGCAAACTACTATGATTTCAATTGAAATGCATTTTGCTACAGTGGTAAAGAATGTGACCAGGTGACTTGCTTAGACTGCCAACCAAGTGATAACTGTTGATGGGCTATATCAAGGCTCTCTTGTTTCTTTCTTTTCAATGTTAGATTGGCCTTGGGCTGGACAACCCTTCCGACAGAGGATACTATCAACCAGAGGATAGTTTTCTGACAGTCTTTCAAACAGAGGAGTATCTTTTGGAAGAAGGACATACAGCTACTCTATGTATTTTATCCCGTGTGGGTATCTATGAGGCATTTATATTAAGTACCATATACAGTATATGATGTATACAAAGAGAAAGAGAGATCCCTTTAAAAGAGTTATAAAAGAACTAGTAGTTTTATATTTCTTCAGAAAAGCATCTGATTTTAGAAGACACCTAATGGCAATAGTCTTGCTTGGTACCCATTTTTCCATAGTATTGACTTTATGAGACTAGAAGGAGGTATGAAACATGCCCATTCCCCTTATTTGACTTATATCAGTGTGTAGGAATATATGATTGGTTGCAGGGCATCAGGGCAGGAGAGGAAAAATGGGGTGACAGAACAATATGACAAATGTTTCCACTTTGTATACTGAATACACACACACACACACACACACACAGAGAGAGAGAGAGAGAGAGAGAGAGAGAGAGAGAGAGAGAGAGAGAGAGAGCGAGCGTGCGTGCTGGGGAGATTCTTCTTCAAATCTGTAAAAATGAATTTTATATTGCAAGAGAAGGAAGGCAGTTCTAAAAAGGACTTTGTCTGATTTGACACTGGCTTTTGTCTTAGCATGTTGTGTGAACCTGGTTTGTAAACCAGTTTGTGGCTTAGTGGGATATTGTGGCTTACTTAATAAACCAAGGTTAAAATGAACTATGTCAGTGAGATGTACGAAACCAGACATTGTCTATCTAATCCGCTCAGAGATCAGATTTGTGGAGAAAATCAAAAGGCCAATACAAAAATCGCTTCTTTCCTAATCCAAGATGCCTCCAATGTGCATGAACTAATGGCATCTAACATTACAACTCTGGGTGTGTTTTGACTCTGGATGAGGAGGTTCTGGCATAGTGGGACAGCCCACAAGGGTGTTGTAAGAGTCCTCCAGTCAAAGGTTCCCTCTTTTGCTCTTATCCTTCTGTCAAGTTTCTTTAGAAAAACAAAGGAAGGCTCTGATCATTTTCCTCCATGGCAAAGGTCGAATTTTCCTAAGGAACAAAACAACCATTGCAAACAAAATATGCCAAAATAGATAAAAAACTTCCCCTCTTTTTTCCATGACGCGCAGACGTTAATGTTGAAAGGCAACACTATTTCAGGCATGTTGTATTATTTATATTTAATCATATTGCACTATATTCATTTTAGAAATATACGCCTGTACTTTTTCTCATATGTACACTTCAAAGAGCAAGGAAACAACAGTTACAGCTGTCTCTCTCTTGGCGATCACCCGTGGCCAAGTAAGATTGTCTTCCAAGGGTAAAATCTTAACAGTGGATCCGTAAGTGGCTGTAAAGGCCAATTTTGGATCCACACAACCTCTCACAATGAGGGCATAGGTTTCTGGGTGGAAGACAGTCACAATGAGGGTTTGCTTGATGTGCCTTCCTCTTAGCTCATTTCTCCCTTTCGCCCTGTACTCGTGCTTCTTCAAAGTCCGTAGCGCCTTTAATAAAGGCTGACCTCCAATTGAAATGCTCATGAGTTAGGGCTTCCCAGTTCTCAATGCTGATATTACATTTTTAAAATTAGCTTTGAGAACAGCTTTAAATCTCTTTTGCTGTCCACCAACATTCCGTTTTCCATTCTTAAGTTGGGAGTAAAGTAGCTGCTTTGGAAGACGATGGTCAGGCATTCGAACAACATGACCGGTCCAGCGAAGTTGATGTTGGATGATCATTGTTTCAGTGCTGGTGGTCTTCGCTTCTTCCAATATGCTAACATTAGTCCACCTATCTTCCCAAGTAATTTGCAGAATTTTTCAGAGGCAGCGTTGATGGAATCTTTCAAGAAGTTGGAGGTGGCGTTTGTAGGGGTCCATGTTTCACAGGCGTACAATAGGGTCAGTAGTACAATGGCTTTGTAAACAAGCATTCTGGTCTCCCTGCGAATGTCTGGATCCTCAAACACTCTATGCTTCATTCGGGAGAAAGCTACACTCGCAGAGCTCAGACAATGCTGAATTTCAGCGTCGATGTCGGCTTTTGTAGATAGATGGCTGCCAAGATAAGACAAGTGGTCGACATTTTCCAGTAACACACCTTTAAGCTGGATTGATGGCGCTGCAGAGGGATTGGTTCGAACTTGCTGGTAAAGCACTTTAGTTTTTTTAATGTTAAGCGAGAGGCCGAGCTTTTTATATGCTTCTGCAAAGATGTTTAAGATAGTTTGAAGATCTTCCTCTGAGTGTGCGCAGACTATGTTATCATTGGCATATTGAAGTTCTATAACAGAAGTTGTAATTAGCTTATTTTTTGCTTTCAGCCTACTAAGATTAAAAAGCTTTCCATCTGTTCGATATATAATTTCTACACCAGTAGGAAGTTTCCCTTCAACAAGGTGTAAAATCATAGCGATGAAGATAGCGAATAAGGTTGGAGCATAACACATCCCTGTTTAACGCCAGATCCCACTTTAAATGGATCGCTTTGAGAGCCATTGTTATTCAAGATTGTTGCCATCATGTCATCATGGAGTAGCCGCAAGATGTTCACAAATTTATCAGGACATCTGGTTTTCAGAAGGATGGTCCAGAGAGCAATACGATTTACAGTATCAAAAGCCTGAGTCAGGTCAATAAACGCCATGTACAGAGGGCAGTTTTGCTCCTTGCATTTTTCTTGGAGCTGTCGTGCAGTGAAGATCATATCCACTGTCCCCCTGGAAGGGCAGAAGCCATTTTGGGTTTCAGGGAGGATGTCTTCTGATATAGATAGGAGATGGTTTGCGAGGATCCTTGCGAGGATTTTGCCTGCCATAGCTAGAAGGGAGATGCCTCGATAGTTTCCACAGTCTGTTCTATCACCCTTTTTAAAGAGAGTGATAATTATGGCATCCCTAAAGTCTGCTGGAATCTCCTCCCTCATCCAGATTTTTTTGATGAGCTTGTGAAGTTGTTGTGTAAGTTCAGGCCCACCTTCTTTAAAAACGTCAGCAGGAATCCCATCAGGTCCACTAGCTTTATTATTTTTTATTTGATTAGTGGCTTTACTGACTTCCTCCAAACTAGGGGGTACTGCAAGCTCGTCTCTTATTTGTTTCTGCGGGATTTGCAAGACTTCATCAGCCACAGTAGAGTGACGATTAAGGAGATTGTAGTAATGCTCTTTCCAGCGCAGTGCAATAGACTCTTTGTCCTTTAGAAGTTTGACATCATCTATTGAGCGTAAGGGATTTGTACCATAGTTTATTGGTCCGTAGATGGCCTTTATGGCATTAAAAAAGCCCCATGCATCATGAGCATCTGCAAAATGTTGAATTTCTTGGGCTTTTTTTATCCACCATGTGTTCTTACGTTCTCTAGTTCTTCTTTGGACTTCTGAATTTGCACTGGCATAGATTTTTTTCTTAATGGCACAGTTAATATCTTTTTGCCATATCTGGAAGGCTTTCCTTTTCTTGTCAATAATGTGTTCAATCTCACTATCGTTCTCGTCAAACTAGTCCTGATGTCTTTGTTTGGTATCCGATAGTTTGTTCACAGGCTAAGATAACAGAAGTCTTCAATTTAATCCAGTGTTCCTCAACATTTTCAGGAAGTTCCGTAGGCAGATGTTCCTTGAGAGTTGATTGAAAGCAAGCTCATCTTGAAGGGCCAGTGTATTCATTTTACGCCTTGGTTTTCTTCCTTGGAGCCTACGATGAGGGACAATCTTTATGGCCATCGTGGACTGAATTAATTGAGGGTCTGTCCAGCAGTCATCGGCACTTGTCATGGCTCTGGTGAGAAGTACATCACGGCGATCTCTAGCACGGACAATTACATAATCTAAAATATGCCAGTGCTTCGACCGTGGGCGCTTCCATGATGTTTTAAATTTATTATTCTGGCGAAAAAGTGTGTTAGTAATGACAAGATTATGCTCTGCACATTTAGGCAGAAGTAAGATTCCATTCATGTTGCTATTGTCAGCTTCTTCTTTCCCAGTGATCCCCGGCCACAGATCAAAGTCATGCCCGACTCTTGCATTGAAGTCGCCCAGTTACAGCTGAGCACCATGCTGACTGGAGAACATGGGAGATATAGTCCAAAGCAGCTGAAGGACAGCAGACTCAAGCCAATGGGAAGTTGATGATTTAGTTAACTTAGTATACAGTTGAATGCTGAATTGCCACAGATGATGGGGGTTGTAGCTGCAATCTGCTGGACTCCCCAGCGGTTCCATTTTATTGGAAGACAGAGTTATGTACACTCTACAACTTATCTTCTGTGTCAAGGGTAGTAGGGGACACACTCCCATTGCCAGATCCTCTGTATGAACTGGGGATGAGCAGCCTCTTGTCCTTTGCCCCAGATGGCAGAACACCTTGGGTTGGCCCTGTTTGCACAGGCCACAATTCTGCTTTATCACCCCTGCACCTGGCACTTGTTCATTATAGATGTTGCTAGCATGGATCAAGTCAGACTATTGATGCAAGTACTGTACTGCGTGTGATCAGTGACTGCTGAAAAACCGGGTCTAGGCTTCTTAGGGATCTTTCCCAGTGGAGATATCTGGGAGAAGGTGATTACATATGACAGATGACAAGGAATCCTTCTAACAATAAGTGAATATTGCTACTCTCTGGTCATTAGCTGAAGAAGCTGGAAACAACCAAGGAGCTCAGAAGGAAAGGTTGCAGCGGGGGCTATTTCCTCCACCCATTAGCAGATGGCTTCTGAGACAGCTGCTTCATTTGACTAAGGGTACTGCCAGCCCACCCACTGTGCACCATAGCTTTGCTGCTTCTTGAAAGCCCTGTGCATGCCAGTGGAAGCATGGAACTCTAGTAGAGAGAAATTCCATTGATGATGTTACTAATTTGTTTTTATTAGCAGCAGAAAATCCATATTGGCTGCCCAAAGGCCATGTTGCAAGAATTGTGGAGATTGTCCAATTTCTATTAGCTAGTAAAGCTTCCTTCCCTGGGTTTAATTAATAGTTCCCATCTTTTAAAAGTACTATTAAGGAATGAATAATTCTTTCACTAGCTGACAGCTCTCTATGACAAAAATATAGTCCCATTTTTGCTAAAATGTACAGCTGCACTAATAAACTTTTTGACCTACAGTAGATATGGTCCATCTATGTTTGTGAGGATATTATTTGGAGGGGCTGTTTTATTCTGCTAATGCAAATAAGTTGTACATAACACCATGCACACTTTATATAAAAGAGGCTGACTGTGTACCTTTCCACTGATAGTACTGTCATATCCCAAAATAGTCTTGTAATTGGTGGGCTGGCAAGAGAATCCCTGACAGCCTCTTCCTAGCTCAAGTAGCAAGAAAAGCATGGAGCTGGCTCACAATTCATAATAAGCCATACTGTGGTTTGTTTGGCTTTGAATTAGTATGGAGTACATGGTGCTCTCTGAGCCCTGTTGTTTTCTTGCAGACATTTCATTGCCAGGCTAAGCAACATCTTCAGTGCGAAAAGGGAGTGGAACTTGCTCTCTGTTTATATACCCTGGCTTGTCCTGCCTGTGTTGGTGGGGGTGTTGTACTCTCCTTGGTAGTACCTTGATTGGGTTGTTGTTTGCTGCTTGGTTGATTGATTGAGGTAATAGTTCCTTGATTAGGGTCTATTGTGTTGTTTGATTGCTCCTCTGCTGCTAATCTTGCTGTTAATCTTTGCCTATCTTGTTGATTGCTGGCAAAGAGGTGTTCTGGTCTTCTGGCTTTTCTATTGTCTCTTATGAATGGTATGTAAATGTTGTTTACCTCTATGTGTCTGTTGATAGCTGCTTTGTCTGAGTGCCAATTATTGAATTAGTATGTTGTATGAACCCATCCTACTGTGATTTATTCAATAAACTATGATTAAATGTAATGAAATATACAAATCAGGTCATAATATTATTTGTTTGGCTTTGAATTAGTATGTTGTTTGAACCCAGCCATTGTAATCTGTAAATCATGGTTTATGGCTTAGCATGTTATTAGGGTTTATTACCCTAATAAACTATGGTCACACAGCCAGTATCCCAATATACTGTATATCAGACCTCATCGTGCTAGACAAGTAATTAAGAATTGATAAATAACAACAGTTGAATTGCAAAGCCAACTAATGATTCCATACTTATGACCACTCTATTTCTGGGTTAATTTTATCTTCATGAGACATTCATAGGTCAAAATGTGGTCCACTTGGTTTTGGCTTCATATGTTGTACAATCCCAGGAATTGTGGTTTGAAAATCATAGTTTATGTCTTAGCAAATTCTGTGAACCCAATCAATTATGGTTTAGTCCAGAGCTTTCCAAACTTTTCATGTTGGTGACACACTTTTTAGACATGCATCATTTCGTGACACTCTTACAGCAGGGCACAAGGCAGGCACTAGGACCTGCGTGGAATCCTGGCAGGGCTCGGAGGCAGCAGCAGTCGCAACACACCCAGACACTGCAGCCAACACACTAACGTGTCCCGACACAGAGTTTGGAAAGCTCTGGTTTAGTCAATACTCTGTGCTTAAACAAGTCATAGTTTAATTAGTGCTATCAGAGCTGAGCTGGATAAATCCAAATGCCCAAGAAATGGCAGCCAAGAGATACAGAAAACACTAACTCTTTGCTTTGCTCTAGAGGTCATCTGGATTTTTGGGGCCCAGCTCTATACACTGTGTGAACCCAGCTTCAATCTGCCTAGTGAGGAAGAGAATTCTAGGTATGCTATATCTGGGTTGCAGAAAGACCACTACAGAATTGGAGTTTCTGTATCTTTTGGCTACCACCTCTTGGGCATCTGGATTTTTGCAGCACAGATACAGCAGTCTAGCAATGAATTCTGTCATAGAGCTGTGGCCATGATGAAGAACTTGATTAGCATATGCAGCAGAATAAGAAAATAGAAAGCTGAAATGGTAAAATGGCCTTTTCAGACTTAAGCTATATGATATGTTCTGAATTCTAGCTCATATCTATGACATCTTGCAAACAGAAAATTGTGCAGCAGGCTAAATGACTAAGCTAAAGACTTTGATCTTTGACCTATTCAATTTTGTGTTTTCTATTTTGAGTTTGCTGTAATTCTTAAGTCATAGAAATACTCAAAAATGGTATGCCTTATTCAATAATAAAGTCTCTCCAAAGCTGATGCCCACCAGATGCACAAGATTGCAGCTCTCAGAATTCTTGTTTAGAAGGGCATCAGATCTGGACAGTTCCAGATTCGGGAAGGTTGTTGTAACCTTAAGTCGTAGAATCCTTTCCATGGCCACAATGTAGCATATCTTTTTCTGCTGCTATGTGCCAAACAGAGCCGGATACATGGCTTCATGCCTAGATCCCCAACATGATGCTCACTGGTACATCCCTTGATGCCTTTCAGGGTCCATGTCCCTCAATTTTTTAAAGAATCTTTTAATCACAAAAAATAAAACAGAAAGCTAATATGCAGCAACGCACAGCCTGAAGCATTATTTTTATTTCCCTGGAGGAATTATTGAGAGCTGTAACCCAATACCTTGTTTGGAAGTGTAGTCACAGGTCCAAAGAAAGCACCCTGGGAGTCTGTGGGAGTGGTGGTTTCTATCCTGATATATTGATGAGTAGTCATGTCTAGCATAGCAGCCATTTTGTGAGAGTGCCCACAACATCCTCTCAAAATTCCACATGTGTCAACTGGCCCCAAAAGATCAGGCACCACTGATTCAATGCGTGGTGAAATAATAAACTGCACAGGCATTTGTTTTCCCTTCATTCTTGAACTGTATATAATATTAATAATAACCAGTCATATTATGATTTCAATTTAGGGAGACAGAGTTCCACCAGAGTAGCCTGCTTCCATGACAACAATATTCTGCATTTGGTCTTCAACTCATGTTATACTGAATAAATCTCCACAATTAATAGCTCTTGATCAATTTTAACTATCTCAGGGCAATTCCCATGCATTACAAGGGATTTTGCTGTTACATCCAATGTATTGCCTTGAAACAATGCCCATTTGAAGTGGTTTGATAAATGTCTCTACTAAGGCACTGTATCACTAGGTTGACCATCTTTTAACAAGCACATATGTGCCTATCACATGACTCCACAGTAGGAAGTTTTGCAGATGACTAATCTTTTGGCCACAATGGCCAGTGGCATAAACCCCAATGGAGCTAAAGACAACAGCTGCTGCAGCTAAATACTTTGCTGAGTTACTGTTTACTTTTTACAAAAATGTTTATCTTCACACATTCGTGATATATGATTATTTTATTTTACAATTCATCTTTAACATGTTCTGTAGTCTGAAGAAATGCTGCACCAGGAAGCCTCTTCTCCATGATGGATGGATGACAAATTTCTGCATCCAGAGCCCAACACAATGCAAGCAGAGTGATATACCTACCTGTAATTGCTGAGATATTTTGTAATATGTCATGGAAAATATCACTGTACCCTATATTTAAAAACTCCCAGACATCTATACACTCAATAAGTTCTCAACCTACTGCAATGGTCTTTAATACTTTACAGTCTGTTCACACCAGTGCACAAGTCATCCATATAACAGTAACTTTGTTCAGTCAAACAGTTGACCTTGCCAGGGAAAATGCATTACAAACATTTGAATTTGTGCTCTCCAAATCACATTAAAGAGCAGCTAACTATAAAGCCAAAAGCCAATTAAAATCTCAGAGTTAGATTTCGAAGTGTTAGAGATCCTTACGTTTTAGCCCATTCTCTCATCTAGTTGTATATGCACTTGAGGCTTTCTGTTCAACCAGTAGATCATCTTATTTAAATTTATTAAATGACCAGTAAAAAGGGTTGGAAGCTATACAGACATTGGGTCAAGTTTCAAAATACATATTGCAATGTATATTGCCTTGACAGCTAATCATCAACAGCTTATGTTTTGTATCAAAAATATGCACATGAACAAAAATATATGCATAAAGAGAAATAGCCCACACAGCCAATAAATTATGAAATACAACTTGCTAATCACCACCCCCACTTTAAAAGGGAGCTAGGATTTTTCTCCCCTGTCTCCACTGAGCTCATGGCCCTTTCAAAACTTTCCATCCCAGCACACAGAACACAGTTTGTGAAGCTTGGAGGAGAGTGCGAGGGCGCTTTGTGAAGGCATATATTTCTGACATGGTTGCATCCCCTCTAGCAATTCATTTTGTAGCTCTGTCAAAAAGAGAAAAGAAAAACATGCTTAGTTGAAGAAAATTATTATTTTTCATCAACCCAGGCTACATGGTTCCCGATGCCCACTAGGTATTCATTGGCTTTTTTGGTCACGATTTTTAGGCAGGGTGGCAAAGATCTGAAAGTACTAATGTTCCTGAAATAATTGCCTGAGCAGGATACCTGCTGAGGATTTAATGGCCACTTCAGCTACACCTACTATACAGCTTGGCTTAGAGCTTACTGCCTAAAAGCTACTTATGAATGTGCAAGAAATAAATAGCAGGCTTTGATTGGCAGGTAGCAACTTGCACACAAGCCTTTTTTCTTTGCTTCTTCCCTGCTACTACTCCTTTGAACACTGGGGGCATTATGCCAGGGCGAAATCTGTTTTGTTGGCTTTGATTATGCTCTCTGCAGCTCTCTTATATTTTTAGATTCTGTTATTGTCATATGCTCAATAATGGCAATAAGGTAGGCACTGGACCATCAAATAGAAAGAGAAAGATGTAGGACTGGATTCTTGCAGTACTAAAAAGGTTCCCCCCGCACATTTGTGCAGTCGTGTCCGACTCTAGGGGCCGGTGCTCATCTCCGTTTGTTAGCCGAAGAGCCAGCGTTTTCCGAAGACGCTTCCACGGTCATGTGGCTGCATGACGCGCGTGGAACACTGTTAACGAAGTGGTACCTATTTATCTACTTGCATTTGCATGCTTTCGAGTTGCTAGGTTGGCAAGAGCTGGGGCGAGTGCGGGAGCTCACTCCGTCATGCGGGGCTAGGGATTCGAACCTCCGAACTTGCGATCTTCCGATAGACAAGCCTGGCGTCTTACCCACTGAGCCACCACGCCCCCTATCTTGCAGTACTACTGCTGGGCAAATGTGAAGAAACCTGACCCTTACTAGAAAGTTAGCCTCACAAGGGCTTACGTTCAGCCAGGGCAACTTATGGCTTATTTCCAGAGGTATATCCATTTTCTATCTTTTAAAAAGAAACATACAATCAAACAAACACAAACACACCTGCCTAAATAAATTCCCCACAAAGAAAAAAAGAAAATTACAAATGTTTTATTTTTAATTTAAAAAAAAAATTATCTCCCATATTTTTAAACCCTCTCTTCTGTGATGACCACACCATGCTCCTTATCTGCCTTGGAGGCTAAAAACGGGGAGGGGGGAGAAGTGTAACCCTTGGGGAAAAAACAATTATCTAGCTCTGCCATATTCTATGGCTTCCAAGGAAACTTGATTTTAGCATCTCAGTAATCTGGGGGTCTGGTCCAAAGGTACGTAATTATAAATCTCTTCCTGAAACTAAACAAGTCTAGATCTGGTCAATTTTGGGTACGAAACTGCCTACATATTCAAAGATGTTTCCTAAAAAAAATTATTGGAAACACTTCAGTCCAGAAAAGTCAAATGGGTCTTTGCAAATTGAAAGATTGAAGGGTACAGACATGAGGTCATATCAGAAAAGCTGAGATGGAAGAAGAATTTTGCAAATCAGTGGCACATTCCACGCTTTGCTTGGACTTGTGGCTACACCATTAGCAGCTCTCCACTTTCTGTCAACCTTCCCTGGAGTTTAGTGGGAAATGTAACACACGTATGAAGACAATTAGTTTCTACCAAGCAAGTGTGCTAGTACTGTACTGTAGTTCTGTAACCAGCTTTCCTTACTAAATGAGGCAGCCACATTTAATGCTTGTTTTTTTTAAAGGTCTCCTTACTGGAGAAGAATGTAGGGACCAGGAAATGCAACATACATCAGTAGCCAGCTATTTTGACTAGGACAACACCAGAAAAGGTGCTGCAACTGAAGCAAAAGCTATTTCTAGTATCACCAAGTCATTGTTGTAATGATATATCACTGATATGGAGAGTGCTTGGATGCTATTATAAATTGCTAAAGTGAATAGCCTCTCTGTCTCTTGTGGTAACCCAGCTCTCTTCAACAGAGTCCAAGCAGGCAGGCAGATAAACAGATTGTTTTTGACTTCCAGTGGGGGACATGGCCGAGTGAACAGCTGTGTCCGTGAGCTTTGCGGGCAGATCTGAGAACGCGGCTTTTTTATGGGCTCAGGCAGGCTTTTCCTGAAGCCCTAGAGCATTTTCATGGACAGAAAACACTCAGAATCATCCCATTTGTACTCCAGAATGGCGCCTTGTAGCTAGAGGATCACGAACAGCGTTGGTGATAATCTGGTAAGAGACACTGGGAGACTGGGACGTCACCATTTCCAAACTGCGCTGTAGCCTTAAAGGGACACTAAGTCGAGCCACCCCATTTCTAAATCACCCAATTTATATTTTTTAAGTTTATGTACCCCAAGAGAGGCTTTCTACAGCAAGGAAAAGCAATCTCTCTTGGTGCTTATCCTTATTTTTTTTTTGGATTAATTTTTAAATATCTTTTAAAGTTTTGGCTTGTTTCCCCATTTAATTATTAAGGAGGACTGAGAATAAATAAGTGTATCTCTGCTATTATTTTTGTACTGAATTTGAAGAGTTTGATTTTTCCCTACAGGTTGAATCTGCTGTTTTGAATCATCAGTTTTCTGTTGCTACTTTCTCTGGGAAGCTGCCCCTTATCACTTTTACTTTTGTAAACACTGCCGGAATCTTCTATTAACTCTTACTTTTGCCAGTTAAGTATCTAGGGGGGCACCATAATCTACTGCCTATAACATGGAGGATTTTAAGCAGACATTCTCAGAGCTTGTTCTGAGATCCAACAGATTTTCTCTGTCAAGCTATTATGCAAATATTTGGGACATTGTAGAAAATATCAGCTTTCAAATGTTTAATCTGGCTGAGGAGGTGGTGGAAAAAGTTGATTCTAGTGAAGATGGAGATGTTTCTACCGACAGCGAAATTGAAGCTTTTGTTGTGCCGGATGATGATGACCAGATTTTGGTGTTGAAGGAGTTAAAGACGCAGAACGAATCGCAAATCAAAAAAATGCAGCTGTTTTTCTGGTGGAATGTTATGGGAAAGAAGAGATTTTGCTCTGTGGGAGGTTTTCTGCTAAGAAGTCTGAGTTTCTAAGGGGGGCAGTTGGGATGTTTGATTTTGTTAATGAAAAATGCCTTGTGTGTATTATAGAGATATGTAAATGCCCTGGTATATTTTGAAATGGGGTAAAGATTTAAGAATGTTTATTTTGACTGCTTTTAAGGCTTGTATGATTCTATTCTTTTTTAACGATTTGGATTAAGATTAATTGGATTGTTTTTAAGGTTTGCTTGTTTTTATTTTTAACGATTTATTAAGATTTATAAGATAAAATGATAATTGGTTTTAGGATTAAGATTGTTATAGTATTATTAATTATAAAAGTAGACAATTTATAAGGTTTTTTAGCTTGATTTTTATTATAGTAAACAGAAATGTATAGAATAGTGGTAGGAAGGAAATAATTTAGTAAATGTCTTTGGGGGAGGAAGTGGATTAGGAGGTTTATATATTTTTTTTCTTTTAATATAAGGGGAGGGAACAATTGTATTTAGTGATTTTTATTATGTGCTAATGGAATGATTTATAGAAATAATGTGACTTTGGTTTGATATAGGGTTTGATTATGGAAATTTCTGTATATTCTTGCTGTTAAAAGTCGGAAGTCAACTCTTTATGTAATCCTTAAAATTCTTTTTTTCTTGTGTTTCATACTTTTTAGTTTTTTTATTTTTTTATTTTTTGCTTTTTTTGTAGTTTTTATCTTTGTTTTAAACTTAATAAAATTCTTATAAAAAAAAAAGAGAGAAACAGATTGTTTTTCAAGTATCCTGATCCCAAACCATTTACATTTGTATAAATTATATCCATCTGTTTGAAACAAGCCTGAAAGTAGATTTGTAGACAAAATAAATGAGAGATAGGATTATATTTGTAAATCCCAATTAATCCTCTAATGTAGCCTTTCTCAGCTTTTTGACCCTGGAGGAACCCTTGAAATATTTTTTAGGCCTTGGGGAACCCCTGCACATTCAGGTTCAAATATAGGCCAGAAGTTACAAAATTATTATATTCATTTCATGTGTAGGCACTGAATTAACAGTGTTCTTAAACTAAAAATAAAGAATGAAACGTACCTCTTTAATGTGAAGTTGCCCAAATTTGAAATATTTTTTTTAAATAAATCATGATCTCCCAGGGAACCCCTAGTGACCTCTCGTGGAACCCTAGGGTTCCATGGAACCCTGGTTGAGAAACCCTACTCTAACTGCACTATTTTGGTCTAACTGAAGTTTCCAGCCAGTTTTCAAAGATAGTCCATATTTCTATACAGCACAACCCTATATTTGTTTTTTTGGAAGTATATATCAAGAAACTGTATATAAATACATCGTGGCAATCTAAGCATTTATCTAGTGGGATTTATATCAAAGAAAAAGTGCACAGAATTGTGTACTTACACATGGCTAACTTCATATGGATCCCAGCATGATTTCTTATTACTTTAGTAGAACATTTTAACATGCCATTTCTTATAAAACCCCATCCCCATATTTTAATTAATTATTTTGAAAATTAACTTATTTAATTATTACTGAATAAACAGCCTTCTCTTATATAGTACCTCCAGCTATGGTGGTACCACAACTCTCAGAATTCCCAGATAGCATGTCCAACAGCTGTAATTCCAGCGCCCATTTGAGGACAACCTGCAGAAGACAATACCTGCTTCCAGATTCTTTTGCAGGACCAGCTTGCTAAAGACATTCTTAAGTGGAACTTCTCTGCACAAAAATCATCCTGATTCCTAGGTTGAAAGAGATGCTGCCCTGTGGTAGTAATGTTACCTTTGACGGAGTGACCTAAAGGGAACTGCCCCTTGGAAGCTCCTTAAAACTGATCAATGTGTTTGTCCTCATCATAGAATCACAGAATCATAGAATCATAGGGTTGGAAGGGACCTTGGTGGTCTTCTAGTCCAACCCCCTGCCCAAGGCAGGAATCCTCATACCATCTCAGACAAATGGTTGTCCAATATTTCAATAAACTTTGGGAGAGAGATTGGACTCCAGCAGGGGAAGAATTGCTTCCCCCTCCCCCCTAGTTTTTATTACACTTTATTTCCTCTTATAGAACATCTTAGAGAGATGATGTGAGAGAATGGAATAGAGTTTGGTCTAGGAACAAACATCAAAGTAGACATTGGCAGAGGGTGCTTTGGTGGGATGTTGCAATCTGGCTATCACATGGAAAGCTGGTGGCTGGCCTCCCTTCCTTGCTGGCTGCAGTCTAATCAAGAAAGTTTAGGTGACAAAGATCATGGACCTTGAACATAAAGGTCCAGCTTTTTAAGGCCAAGCCAGCTGCTGGTAAACTATTTATTATCCAGGAATTTATCCTAGATGAAAGCATTTACCTGTCATGTGTTACAGACATCTGGCTGAGACGTGTCTGTTATTTTTTTTTAAAAAAAAGTCCCCGGCAATGTTTTAAATATTATTGATGGAACTCCACAACAGCCTTTTCCACCCTGGTGTTGGTTGGAAATTCTGTATAATCCAACACAACAGATAGATATCAGGTAGTATCATACAAACTACATTAATAATTTATCTTACTGCACAGATTCATAATGTTTAGAAAACTCTTTGTTGTTGTTCAGTCGTTTAGTCGTGTCCGACTCTTCGTGACCCCATGGACCATAGCACGCCAGGCCTTCCTGTCCTCCACTGTCTCCCGGAGTTTACTCAAATTCATGTTCGTTATATCGGTGATGCTATCTAACCATCTCATCCTCTGCCGTCCCCTTCTCCTTTTGCCTTCAGTCTTTCCCAGCATCAGGGTCTTTTCCAGTGAGACCTCTCTTCGCATTAGGTGGCCAAAGTATTTGAGCTTCAGCTTCAGTATCTGTCCTTCCAATGAGCAGAAAACTCTATCATCTCCTGAACTGCCTTTTTCTTCTGTGATCAGTGCTCCTGCTATCTGTTCCTGTTCAGAGGAGTTATCACATATCTCAGTAGTGAAATGCTTGAAAATGGTTGTGTCCTTTGGCAGAATTTTCAAGTTTGCACATGGGACGTTTTTAAAACCTCTTATGAATCTACATAGCTTTATTCTTATTCCGAGGTTTCTTCAGTTGTAAGAGTGCTCCATACTGAATGCATCCTTGAAGTATAAGCGATAACAGGGGCCAGCACAACGATGAAGTTTGTCATATGCCTTATTCCAAACTCAGGTGCTGCAGGCTGCATGTGGCTCCCAGGTCGTTTTGTGCAGCCCACGCCTCAGTCACAGACAGAGAATGGCCAGAAGCAGGGCAGCAGACTGCAAATCTTTCCTTTGCTGAAAGGAAGGTGCACTGTGCAGGGCTCTTCAATCCAAAGCCCTGGGTGGGGCAGGCCAAGGGGCAGGCTGAGGGCTAGCAAGTCTTCCTTGCTATGGCTTTAGAGTGGATAGTCCAAAGGAGTGGCTGCCCTTCTAGCTCTGCATTGAGGTCTGTCCGCTCACCATCAAGACATGGAACCAGACTTTTCACCCTAAGGTTGTAACAAGGAAGAGCCATGGCAATGCTGGGTGAGCAGGTTCTAGCTGAAAATCAAGCTGTGATGGCCTTCCCCTCTTGTCCCCCCAAAGCACCGCAGAGGGAGGGAAGGCCCCACAGAAGAGGACGGTAGTGGGATTGTGAGCCCAGCGCAGGACCACTTCTGGTCGAAGCGTGGCAGGGAGACAATTGACTGGCTTCTCTTCTGGAGACTGAGCTGAAACTAATTACTAGCCACATAGGTGTCTAGGAACTTCTGTTAAGAACATTCTTGTATAAAAGCTAACAAGCCATTGTGAAAGAATTCCAGCAACTGCTGAATATCAAATACAAATTCTATTTATAATAATCAATGTTCGCATTTCTTGCTTCATTTTCTCCCACCCACTCCACATAAAGAGCTAGAAACAGTTATCTTTTGGGTAGGAGAGTTCCATCTGTGCTTGTTTTGGTAATGGCCTGGTGTAGTGTCAGGATGTTTACTTTCTGTGAATCAATTTTCACAGCATCTTTGCTGCTGCTAGCTGTTCTCCGTGTAAGAACTATCTACCATATGCCCAGTTCCAGTATTATTGAAAACCACAACTATTGCTGTGCAACCGTAACTGAATCTGCTTAAGTTCAAAATTGCACATGGATGCCATTCTATCACACACACACACACACACACACACACACACACACTTCACATCTTGTTAAATACCAAGATCAAGTTCAACAGATCAAGCAGGTTCTATCAGCATTACATCCTCCGTAGGCCTCCGCTGCTGTTAGCACAGAAAGATACAGAGGCTGCCTCACTGCACAACTTACTATTAGACAGCAATAGCATTGAAAAATTACAGAAGGAGAGACATGTAAGTATACAGTCCTACGAAGCCGTCTTTCTGACGTAATTCACAAGACTTCAGAGACTTTTCTATTAATGTATGAAAGGACCTCAGTGTTGCAGCCCTCATGCTGAGGAACTAATCCTCATGTAAGCTGCAGAAGAATTTCAGTATGAGATCTCTACGTTACTCCATTCATTATTATTCCAGAAGAGCATTTATTGCCCTCCCCCTCTTTTTTTTCTGCCTAAAATATAACATTGTTTCCCGGGATTCGGCTATACTGTTCCCGTTTTCTTCTCTTTTGTGGCTCTCCAATATAAACTTCTGCTTGTTTTTGTCCATTTGGATTTTTGCTGTTGTTGTTAACATCGGTCACACTTTCTAAATTGCCACTGGATTTCTCTTCATGCTTTCAGGTACAACATTCAGTTAACGAAGATCATTTGGAGTTGTGGCTCCTATTTCCAACCTGCAGTGTAATCTGCCCTCCTATCAATTATTGTACATCGGCCGTGTAAATGGAAAAGAAAATAATAACTAGCCCTAAAAATTAATTGCTGACTCTATCATCCTACTTGTAGGATCATGAAGTATTTGGTAGGCTGCTGTTGGAAGCATAGTATGGGCCACAGGGAGTAGTTTTTAAGATAAGAACATAAAAAGAGGCCTGTTGGATCAGCCCATTCTGGATCACACAATGGCCAATTGGATGCATTCAGAAAGTTTTCAGATATAGGCAGGAAAGGAATAGGTGTGCTGCTTGTGAATCCAGAGGTAATAAGCAACTATCTAACTTAGTAGCCATTGATAACCTAATCTTCCATGGATTTGCCCATTTCCTTTTCAAAGCTGTCTAAATTGGTGACTATCACCCTATCTGATAGGAGATGTGGTGATAGCCCCAGTTCTTCTGTTTGAATTGGGCCACTACAAAGAATGTTCTACCCAATCTTATCTCATGTGCTTCTGAAAGTGATGTTTATTTTAAGTTTTAAGCAACACTAACCGGTATAGTAGGATTAAAAAAATTAACCCAGGAGTATATAAAAATGACTTAATCTTAGTCTAAACAAAATGGAAACAAATTATAAGCAGCAATAAATTTCCACTTTCTCTCCTATCTTTTTGGACAGCCAAACTGTATGTTATGTTAAATGAAAAGTCACCTGACAAATGTCATGTCTGAGGCTACCACAGTGTTTATTCAAACACTAAGCTAAGCTATTTGCCTTGATTTTATATGCAAACCAGGTCATTAAAGCGGTTTAATAAATAATGGTTAAAAATACTGGCTTAGCATTGTGTGTGAATGCAACCGATGAGATGTGGCAAAAGAGTGAGGCTAGTTTTGATCCTTATTTTATACAATCCTTTCCATACAGGATCCCCCTACCCTTGTCGGGGGCATATTTAGAGGTTTCTGGGCCCCATGGCAAACCTCTCAGACGAGCCCATACCTCCAGCTGGCAGATTTCAGCCACTCAGGCGGCATCAATGAAGGTGGGAAGAGAAAGAGAGGAGGAGGGTTACATGGCAACTTCTTCCTGCTGCTTCCAGGGAAAGTTTTTATTTGGATCTGAAACATGAGCGGAATGAGAATAGACTCTTCATCTTTTTTAACTGGCGGAACAGAAAAAGAATTCTACTGAATCAGGCCGTATTCCGTACTAGGCAGCATTCTTTGTCACGCAGTGATGAACTGCATGCGTATGGGAAGCTCATAAACCTGGACTGTAGGACAATTAGCTGTCTTCCACTGTCAATTCCCAGTAACCAGTACATAAGGCATGCTGCCTATCATTCCAGGGGGGCAGGGGAGGGGAGAGAAAGTCTCTTTCTCAACTTTATACATGTCTAACATGTCTCTCCTAATCCTACTTCACTGCAAGCTAACACCAATTGCTGTAGTTTTTCCTCATAACAGAACCGTTCCAGTTCCCTAATTCACTGTTTCTCAACCTTGGGAACTTTAAGATGTGTGGACTTCAACTCCTAGAGTTCTCCAGCCAGCTTTAGCACTTTTTCTAGCTCTATATAATCCTTTTTAAGGTGTGATATATATAGTACTCTAAGTGTGGTCTCTATATATTTGCATAAGGACATTATTTTGTTCCCCAGCATTTGGTGGACAAAATGGGTTCTCTAGGTTTTAGTACTCCCTTGTGTAATTGGCTACTTGACTTCCTTACTGAGAGGTCTCAGTCGGTGCCAGTTGGATATAATACTTCTAGCTCTATCTCCCTAAGCATCGGCTCCCCACAGGGCTGTGTCTTGAGCCCATTGTTGTTCACCCTGATGACACATGACTGTTGCACCAAGTATACCACCAATTCCATTGTGAAATATGCCGACGATACAACTGTAGTGGGTCTTATCAGGGGTGAGGATGAGTGGGCTTACAGGGAGGAGGTAAAGGGTTTGGTGGAGTGGTGCAATAAAAACAGCTTGGTTTTAAATGTGGAAAAAACTAAGGAGATTATTATAGACTCCAGGAAGAACCGGTGCAGTCACACTCCACTTTTTATCAATAACATAGCTGTGGAGTCAGTCAGTAGCATTAGATTCTTGGGGGTGCAGTTAACAAATAATCTGACATGGTCCCTTAATACCACATTTTTGGTAAAGCGAGCACAGCAAAGTTTGCACTTATTGCGTTGGATGAAGAAAGTACATCTCCCATCTTCCATTCTCCTTACTTTCTACAGAGGCACTATAGAGAGTGTACTTACAAGCTGTATTTCCATCTGGTTTGGAGGCTGTAGGGCCTCAGACAGAAAGTCTGTGCAGAGAGTGGTAAGGGCAGCAGAAAAGATAATTGGGATATCTCTGCCCCTCATCCAAGATTTAGCACATGCACGCTGTTTGTCCAGAGCTCGAAAGATCATCAGTGATGCCTCCCATCCTCATCATGGTTTGTTTTCTTTGTTACCCTCTGGGAAGAGGTTCCGCTGTATCCGCTGTAGAACACCCAGATTGGGAAACAGCTTTGTCCCCCAGGCTATTGGATTCTTGAATGCCAAATAGGTTCTTTTAGGTGAAATATGTTGGATATGTAAAGAATGTATATTTTATAGTAATTATGGATTTTTATTAGTATTTTAATGTTTGACTGAAATTGTGAGTTAAAGAATGTATATTTTTTAAGAATGTATATTTTATAGGAATGGGTATTTTATAGTAATTATGGTTTTTTTATTATTATAATTAGTATTTTATTGCTTGAGTGAAATTGTGAGCCAACTGCAACGAAATTTCATTCTATTGTGCACTTGTATAGTGTATAGTGGGATGACAATAAAGTTATTATTCTATTCTATTCTATTCTATTCTATTCTATTCTATTCTATTCTATTCTATTCTATTCTATTCTATTCTATTCTATTCTATTCTATTCTATTCTTATACCTGCAGTTCTATTTTCTGTTCTCTTCCTATTATTTGAAGTATAGACTTTGCCTTGTTCTGCAGCAACCATGCCCTGGGTTGGTATTTCCATCAAGCTGTCCAGAGTGACTACAAGATAATTTTCCTGGTCATTGAACCAGCAATTCCCAGGCCAGAGATGGCAGTTATGGAAGCATACAACAGACACTTAGTTTCGAGACCACCATGTTCTAATATCCGTCTTGTTCCAATATCTGAATAAAATAGTGCTCCTTCCTCCTAGTTTCCCTCCCAGCAACAACTCTGTAAGTAGGTTGGGCTAATAGAGTAACTAGCCCAAAGTCACCCAGTGAGCTTCCACTGGACTACAGCCTGGGTCTCCTTGTTCCTAGTGCAAAACCTTAACAATTGCCCAAGACCTTTGACTGGCTGTGCAATAAAGTTTCTGCACCTGCCAGCAATTCTGACTCTGATGAGAAGGGGACCCATCCCCTCCAACTGCCCAAAAGCAAAAGGGGGAGAGGGAGAACCAACCAACATTTCCAGGCTCAGAGGGAGAGGAAAAATGGAGAAGGGATAGTGTAAGGTCTGAGGTGGTTGAAACAGGAGCCAGCAACTCTCTGGCAGTGATAGCTTTTGTAAGTATACAACAACTGCAAGGCCACCATGCCAGGTATCTTAATTTGGAAGGGCGGAATGAGGAAGACTCGAGTTTAAACCCCTGAAAGTATGAAAATCTTTCCTACCTTTGCACTAGCAATGGGCAGTCAGCCGCTGGGTATGGCTTCATTCATGTCTAACCTAGATGAACCATGTCTGAGGGTTTTTAGCCAGGTCAAGCTATGAAGTTGAGCTAATCTGTGACCTGGAATCTGTGATTTATCGCCTAGACCAGCAACTTTGTGTTTAAGTCCTTTAAGAACTCTTGAGTGGATACCATCTGGAGCCAGAGGGTTTACTTACTTTTAGTTTGACCAGAATACCTGAGGGACCGTCTTATCCCCATGTTATCGACCCGCCCCACCCGGTCATCCAGAGAGGCCCTGCTACGTACCCCATCAATTAGAGAATGTCATCGGATGGGGTCTAGGAGGCGGGCCTTCTCTGTGACAGCGCCCACTTTATGGAACAGCTTGCCCCCAGAGTTGAGACAGATCTCCTCCCTCCCGACCTTTAGGAAAGAGCTGAAGACCTGGTTCTGCCGCCTGGCATGGGAAGGAGGAAGGGATAGTCTCTCATGGAGATGGCTAATCCCTTAATTGATGTCCTTCATTTAACTAATATCTTACCCATCTGGATTATACTTATTTTATATTGTTTGTAATTTTATATGTAGATTTTAATTATTGTCCTGTAAACCGCCCAGAGTCCCTTAATTGGGAGATGGGCGGGGATAAATTTGAATACGGGGATAAATTTGAATAATAAATAAATAAATAAATAAATTTGGCTTCAATAACTTCATCTCTCTTTCATCCTGAAAATGTCACCTCAGGCTATTTTCCATTCTTAACAGTAAGGAAGCAAAGAAATTCATTCACTTCCTCTAATATTTCCCTATTTTCTTGTAGGAGAATCCTTCCCTATCCTCTTTTAATGATCCTCATAATCCAATGGCCACGGTGGTCAGTTTTCTATTCTGTCTGTCTGTTTTTGCATCTTTTATTAACTGTTTGTGTGAGAGCAAGATTTCACAGAATCACAAGCAAACACCCTGATATCAGATCAATCTGTTACCAAAATAAGAGACAAGCAGAAATCATAGCTCTTACTCAAGAGTATTGCTTCTAACTTTTTACTTCACACCGGTGGGAGAAAGAGGTGCAAGGATGTCCACAGATAGTCACAATAATTTTTAAAAATGATGACATATGCATGGTGACATCATAATGAAAATCCTGCCCTTTTGTACTTTTGTACTTGTAGCCCAATGCACAAAATATATTTATTTATTTATTATTTAAATTTATATCACCGCCCATCTCCCCCAAACGGGGGACTCTGGGCGGTTTATAATAAATATTTGTACGGTGTCCTACATATGCTCCTTTTGGGGAGGAAGCTATAACTGGAAGGGTATTTTAGATATACAGAAACCAAGGTATAGCTAAACCAGAAAGAATCCATGTTTGAACAGCATGTAACCAATTTGCCCAGCAAATAACCCTCTTCTGGCCATCATGATGGATATGGAGGTTAATGAACTACATGTTGAATATTGAGACTAAGGAAGTATATACAGTCCATCAGAATGCACAGGCGCAGAAAAGTGCAACAGCATGCTAGAGTGGACTAAAACTATGATGTGCCAAACACCAGAAGAAGATCAAAACATGACTGATAGATAAACCCTTAATTCAACAGGGAGTACATGTTCATGAATAATGACAGTCAACAGTGAGGAAAAATGTGGTTCCCTTGCCTATTTTATTTTATTTTATTTAAATTTAATAATAAACTAAAATAGCTTGCATAAATGTGTCCAATTAAAACAATAAGAACAGAAAAGAGCCCCAGGCTGTTTTATAAAGCTATGAATGTACTGAGATCTCCTTTACATTTTTATGGTTTCCTATTTGGATTGCACTGATTCCACTTCTTAAACCTTTTTTGTTCTATTTTCTCTTTCATCACACATATTCAATTCCTGTTATTAACTCAGTAGCTCAGTATGTATCTCATAGTCACCCTCTAAAGATGGATATTTTTAATAAGCCCTTTATGTTGCATATATTTTTATGATCCTGAAAAAATATGGGAAACTGGATTTTAAAAGCCAAGCCTAAAAGTTTCTTTTCTGTGGGCTCCAGGAGAGTACATGTTAACTCCCCTTCAGGAATGTTAATTGCTTGGAGCCACAGAGTCTGGTTGCTTAGCCAATCCGAGAGTTACCTGCTTGTTCTTTCCCAAATTGGGAATGGGTTGCCTGGGTGATTGGTCACATGCCAAGCCCTGTCCACTCAGGTACTGCCAAGTAGTGGTAAAAGCTTTAAATTGTAAACCTGCCTTTTGTCTTGGTTACCTTGCTGTTATCTCTCTTCATTGTTTTCTACAATGTGAGTAGCTTATGTTAATCAAGCCATGTGCTCTACTGGCTGAGTTTAATTTCTGTTTGTTCGTTTTAAAATAAAAGCTGCAAGCTTTCAGTTTGCTTGTCTCTTAATATTTCTGTAACTCTGATCTCACAAATTTTTATAAACTACAAAACTTTATTGATTAGTAAGCACTAGTTTTAACAGTTTGCTATTGAGGTCAGAGGAGCAGATATGAAATGTATCTGAATGATTTATTTATTTATTTATTTATTTATTTATTGCATACTACCAAAAGGTCAACTTCTGAGATCAAGTCAGAATTACATTTTAAAAGTCTGTAGTTAGGACTCTGTTAAAATTACTAATTCCTTAAATGAGCCCCCCAGAATCCAAACAATTGAAGTGTCATAAAAACATTCAAAATAAATAAATGCAGAAAAATGCAAACAATACATTTTTATTGTTTATGGCCACACATATGATTTTACTTCATGTTCAGCATTTGTTAGATGGTCCCATTACACTAGATAATAATATGAAAGACAGGAAAAGATTGTTAAGAAAACAGATTTATAGAAGGCTAGAGCATGCTTAGGGGCGTGGTGGCTCAGCAGGTAAGATCGGAAGATCACAAGTTCGGAGGTTCGAATCCCTAGTCCCGCGTGACGGAGTGAGCTCCCGCACTAGCCCCAGCTCTTGCCAACCTAGCAATTCGAAAGCATGCAAATGCAAGTAGATAAATAGGTACCACTAAGATGGGTAGGTAACAGCATTCTGCGCGCATCATGCTGGCCACATGACCGTGGAAGCATCTTCGGACAGCGCTGGCTCTTCGGCTAACAAACGGAGATGAGCACCGGCCCCTAGAGTTGGACACGACTGCACGGGGGGAACCTTTACCTTTAGAGCATGCTTAGCAGATGTGAAGTCTGACTCTTGGGATAGGGGTGGGAAGCAGACACAGAAAACTGTATAAGAAGGCAAATAGAGTGAAGTTTTCCAAAAAGATGTTTAATGTATTGGTAGAGCTGCCTCCCCCTTCTTCTCATACTCCTCCATTCCTGTGACCTGTCATGGGTTTATTGCTCTTTCAAAAGAGTGCAAGACCTGTGTTCAGAGGCAGCTCAACTGACAAGTCACCAGTGCGGAGGAGGAATCGCAAGGTGTATCAAAAGGGGCACCCTATGCCCCTTCTCCATGCTTGTGACTTGTCAGTCAGGCTAACAGGCACAGAGGAGCTTGACTGGAACTGCAGAGCCACAGTACTGATAGTGAGTGGCTGTGGTTAGCAGCATCTGGATGTAGCCTGTGGGATAGGCAAAACTGTGTACCACCACCACAACCAAAGTAATGGCAAAACTAAAAATATAGCCATGTGGAACTCTCTGCTGACCAGAGCAGTGAAAAGCATGTAATATACGCAGAATCAGCAACACACAGCTGGCATAATCTAGTTCAGTTGGCAGCACCAACTGAAGTCTAGTGCTCTTGAAAAACAGGACTAAACCCATGTATGTAGTGCATCTAAGACCTGGAAAACTCTTTGGAAAGCATTTCTAAGGCATTATATGGGCCTTTGTAGAAGTGAAGTGACTTTCTCTCCCACAACTCAGCCAAAGTGATCATGGACAGCAGTGCTCAGGGATGGAAGGGGAGGGAACATGCCTGCATCGGCTTAAAGTAGTCAATAAGAGCTAGAAAGACCCTGACAGATCATCCATCTCCTCATCCATTAAATGTTCTAGATTATGTCCATGGCAACAGTTGTAACAGGAAAAGAGGGAACATGGTATTTTAAAATTGGAATACGTAGCTAAATGTGACATTAAGTTACCAATGGTGAAGGCTAGGGATGAGATGATGGCAATATCATGAGGACGTGTCATTTAAAAATGGTTAGTGGAGCACATTCATGCCACAGTTAGGGGGATGTGAGGATGAGCCCTAAGAATGGCAAAATGTCTAGAAACCATCCTGTATTTACTAACTGATGTGGAAAAGGTTATGTTTTTCAGATTAACTCTTTCTCCTAAAATTCCTAGTCTAATTATCATTTTAAATCAATTTCTGAAATCTGGACAAGCCTCAAAAAGGATGCTTCATCTTAGAAAAATAGGCATTAAAGAGGTCAGACATTTATTTTAGGCAGTGATGCATTACAAAAAAAAATCTCTGCTGAGCAGCTGGTTAATTCATAACATGGCTAATTTCATTATACCTGGGATTTTCAAGCTCTGCTTCCTGTGGCATAGACCAAATGGAATCCTTGGCAAAGATAAATGCATTTTACTCTTATCTATTCTTTATAATGTACTTTTTCAAGCATGTTAGCAATTAACAATGAGTTAATTCATTTAACTGAGTTAAATGAATGGAGCTCAGATCTTTCGGACATCCTTCAGCCAGAAAAGATCCAAAGTACCTGGGTGATATTGCTAATTGGAAAGGTCTGTCAGCTGTTGGATTGGGGACTTCCAAACCACAGAGATATCGCAAATCTTTTAGTTTGCATTCATGATCTGTTGCTGAATATTATTTCAAAATGAAGTTGGTAATAATATTTCAATGTATAACCTTCATTTTCCAGCACAGGCTTTCCAGATTTTTTTAGAGTAAAGATGCAAGCTCTTTCCTATCCTTGCTATTCCCTTCCAACTTTTAAGGGAACTTTGCACCTATGCATCTTTTCACAACAGGTGCCTTCTGAATTTATTTTAGCAGATGCTAAATCTGACCGCATCACCATCATTATCCTATATCAAGATAGACTTCAGTTAGTGGTGAAGAGCATCTTGCATCAGAGTTCTCTGATATAATTTGCTATTTTAGGAGAAAAAAAATATTTAAAAAACAAACCCATGATTTTGGAGGAAAGAAATACACTAAGATTAGTATCAAGAGAGTGATAGATAAAAATTAAATTGAAATATTTATGAAATATTTCCCCCCAAAAGTCTGCTTTTGGGGGTAGGGGTTTTATTCTGGTGTTTTCGTAGTCTAGAAGTTTCAAGCTGTGGGAGTAAATCACCAGTAGAATTTGGAAAACACTTAATCATGCATTTTCAAAGGGGAAGAATCTTGGCTGCTTTCTAATATGGTCACCTGAGAGCATCGAAGCATAACCATGAAGGCACAGGGGGACCGGATTGGCGCTCATTGGGGCTAGGCCACCCAGGTTGGAATCTTGTCAGTTTTACCCAGGCAGAGATAATTCAGAGAGAGGCCTCGCTTGGGGTTAGTAAAGGACATCTCCTTCCAGCAGAACATGGCTGCTTTTAGTGCTGCTAAATTGTCCACATGAACAGATGATAGATGATTTGTTAAGTCAAATGAGACATCATTAGCATAGGTCATGTCAGGCCGATTGTTCTTTAATTTGCTTAGTTTAAACTTAAACTGAGCAAGAAAGCAGGCCCTACCCTGAGCTTAGAAGGATGGTTGAAATAAGGTATTTGATTCCCTTTCTAAAGCTACTTTTCTTCTGGCATGAAGGACATACTGCACTGATGGGAGAAAGAACTACAGGCAAGGAGATGTCAGGTGGGGATAATAGCTTGATGTCTTTTAATAAAATTCATCTGCCTGGGATAACAGAATTTGGCAGGAATCCTCAATGCCTGGTAGCCAAGTTCTTTGCCAGGCTTTTAAAATACATTATCAAATTGGGTTTTAATTAGTACCAAGCATCAGAGACTCCTGACTCAAGAAACAAGTATGACACAGTGGTTGAATCACAGGTGCAAAACACCTTCCTGCATTGACAAGCTGATCCCTATAATCATCTTGGTTTTTTTTTAATAGTGAGATTGCTGTTTCTGGTTATTATGAATTGAGAACATGAGTGCTTTAACCCTCAAAGCAGAATTAATTAGATATTTTGATGACTGAAATGATATGCAGTTCCAGACAACTCATTACTTGAGTAATAACTATTCCAGCAAAATATTGCTTGAATTAAATATAGGATATAAGGCCAGCTCTGCAGAAAATTCCTACATGGAATTGGTACTCTATCCCATACCTTTAGATGCCACAGCTGCTGTGATTCAATGGAACTGCCCTATGAAGGTTGCATATGTGTGAGTGGAATACACTGGGGGTTTGACAGCTCCCTCAATTCTAAATATAAAGGTAAAGTTAAAGGTTCCCCCCGCACATTTGTGCAGTCGTGTCCGACTCTAGGGGCCGGTGCTCATCTCCGTTTGTTAGCCGAAGAACCAGCGTTGTCCGAAGACGCTTCCGCGGTCATGTGGCCGGCATGACGCATGCGGAACGCTGTTACATACAGTAATACAATAAAACTTCTTTCAAACTGACACAATACTGGGGTTTCTGAAAAAGCATACAGCCTGTTTTCTATCTTTCTAAGCATGTCTAGAAGTTAATGCTTTAAAACTGTTTTCTATAACACTTCATCCAGTCTGAATTGGTTCCCTCTTTTAAGACATTTCATTAAAAAGTTGGGCCTTGTATTATTTGTTTGTTGGGCTGGTCTACCAACATTAAAAAATGGGCCTTATCTCCTTATGGTGCCAAGAAAGAGCCAGTCTTCACTAAGATGTGAGATTTCATATATATATATATCTATACTGCCTAAGGAATCCAGAAGACAGGCTCAAAGACCCTATCATATGGATTATTCATGTCCTTCTGCAAATAATGGAAAAAATAATCAGAAGTACTAAAAATATCTTAGAACACACAGGGCATATCCACATTTCCAGGTAGCTCCATTGTGAATAAGGGCCAGCAACAGTTTCTGGAAGGCAGGAGTGGACAATGCTGTCTTCTACTCATGTGCAGCCTCTTCTAAATGTGACCTTCATCCCTGCTTTCCTGCTCTGAGTTGAAAGTAGTGTTTCCCGGCTTATGTTAGCTCAAGTTTGCTGTGCAAGTAGCCTGCTGTGCTTCACTTTGTTCTAGGCAGACCCCTGCAGTTTGATTGGCTACTACTCAGAAGCAAGAATGCTCCCTCGCCATTTTCTCAGTCTTTCCTCAAGAAGGGTCTACTGCAGCCTCTGTTACATGTCTTTCTCAGTTGCTTACTGGTTATAACACTTGCTTGACATTCAGAATGTGGAACCTGGTTTTTTGGGTTATTTGAGAGTGACTGGAAAAATGACAAAATGGTGCAGAAAACAATGAAATCCTAGTGGAAAAATAGGTAGTCCAGGGAAGGAGAAATAGTAATCAAAACATTTTTCTGCCAGGTTCTAGGGATCTTCTGCATATCAAGCACATATTTTAATTACTATGCCACTGAGAAAGGACTGCAACAGAAGTTGCAGCAGACCTTCTTAAAGAAAAGCTTGGAAAATGTGGTGAGGGGGCATTCTTGCCTCTGAGCAATAACCAATCAAACTGCAGGGGTTTGCTGAGAACAAAGAAAAGGGCAGCAGGCAAGCTGGGAAAATGCAAAGGCAAATCAAATCTTTATTATGGTCAAAGGCCAGCATAATGCAAGAAAGAGATTTTTTATTTTCAAGCTGTTGTGCCTTTATGCTTTAAATTTGTATCTATGAATTTAACTTTGTATACATATTTTTTGTGTGTATTACACACACACACAAGCTGTCTGTTCAGTGGAAAGCCAGACAGACTGGTGTCTTATAGTGGTTAAGGTGCTAGACTAGGAATGGGGACACCCAGGTTCTACTCCTCCCTAAAGCACAGAAGCTGGCTGGATGACCTTGGGCCAGTCATTCTCTTTCAGCTCTAGACTGGGAAGTTGAAAACATGTATCTACCAGCCTACACTGGATCAGGATGGTAGACAATGGTCCATAACCTTCAGTGAAGAGGTTTTCATCCTGCAGTGGATTGATTCAGCCTGATCATTATCATCACCATCATCATCCATTAAGACCAACCCACAGAAACTGGCAATTGCTTTTCTAACAAAAAGTTGAGAGGGCACAGCAGCAGGGAAGTTGTCATCAAAGCCTGTAGTCTGGACTGAATCTTTTGCAAGCTGCTACCAAAGGTCTTAGTCTAGACAGGATTTTCTTAAATCAGAATAGAGTCAACCTGGCATGAGCACAGGTCAGGAGCAGCTTAAGGGTGCAGAAAATGGTTGCAACCTGAAACCATGATCATGATCACTCTGACTCTGAAAGAAATGATGTACTGTATATTCTTTTAGTGTGTACTTTGTGGAAGTCAATAGTAAAATAGAGCACTTACTGTATATCTTTTCCAAATAGTTCAAACATTTCTAAACACATATAACAAATATATGTATTTCATAACTTCAGGTAAAATGTTATTCAGTCTGACTATTTCATCCACAAGTTTCAAGTATTTAATGTATTCAAAATTTATCTTTATTAATTATGCTTAATTTCAACGTGTTGGCCAGGCTGCCTGCAAAATTTAAGCCAACACATTTGGAGGTATGGTTTCATACTATTGGTCTTAAAAATCCTGTCTAATCTGACATCTTTTTAGTTGATTGAAAGTATTTAATCAGTTATTCCAACTGATATGTCATTTAAATACTGCAACTCTGTGATTAGCTGTAAACTTGCTTCTTACCATGCAGTTCAGTCCCATATACTTAAGCTAAGGATGGGGACCTGTAGCCATCCAATGTCGTTGAGCTATAATTTCTAGCAGCCCCAGTCAGATGGCCAATTATAAGTGGCATTGGGAATTGTATTCTAGGAACATCTGGAAAAGCAGAGCTTCTCCAGCCTGATTTAGTAAATGGGATTAAGGTATATTTAATTTGCATTGCATTATACCCATTGCATACAGTAGCTGACACATGAAACAATTAGTACCTTCCTAAGCAATGATCCACGGGTGGACACATTCTTGTAACAAGAAAGTCTATGTTGATGGGTAGCATGAACCAACCATTACTAAACTGCATATTTATAATTTTCATGAACTTATCAGATAACAAATTGCACTGCAACATGTTCCACTCACAACAGTCCTACTGGATTCAACAAAAAGTCCTTCTGTTGTAGTATCCAGTTTCTCAGCCAATTGTTTCCAAGAAAACTACAAGGAGGACATGACAGCAAGAACCGTTCCCTGCTGTTGTTTTCCATGCTGTGCCTGAATATGGAGGCTTCACAGAGGCTTTATTACTTATAGCCACCAACAGACTTAATGTCCATGACCTGAGATTCAGTTTATGCTTGCTTTCGCTGAGTTTCACTTGTCATTCAGGTAACCATCTGGCAAAAGTCTTTGGGGGGACCTTCCCTTCCCTTCCAGCTTGGCCACCCTGAATAATTTTATGTCCTTGGCAAACTTGATTCAATTTAAAATCAGTATATGAATAAGTTGAATAGTAAAAGTCCCAATGTGGTGTTGTCTCTCCATTGAGAGAATTATCTTTTTATTCTTTATTTCTTCTTGTTTCCCCAGTGATTGCTAAATGTACCTATCAGCTTTAGAGGATGAACACAGTATCTACTGGGGATGTACAAAAGATCCATACACAAACCATTCCATGCACAGAACAGCTGGTTCCATGTTTGAACCAAAAGGTGTGTTTTGGATGCCTGGGTATACATATGGGATCCCAGGCAGAAGTGGCTTGGAGGGGTTAAAAGTATGATAAGACCAAGGCTGAGGTGTTTCCTTGGTGATGGCATGTGCAGATATGAGCAGCAGCAGTGGCTGAGAGGAAAGAGGGAGGCTGGGAAGGGGGGGAAGGGGGGCAATGTACATCACACTCACCCCATGATTTACCCCATCAGATCACTGTGTCATTTATCTGGATTTTATTTCAGCCCAAACCCAGAATAACCAAAATGTCCCCAGTTCCGTTTCTGCTGACCTATAGCTGATTTGAAAAGGTTTAGCAGAGCTTTCCAATCATGCTGCTTTGTTTGGGGTTTGAAACAAAAGGTATTTCATGGTTTGTGCAAATTCCTGGTATCGACTGAATCACCCATGTAATCTACTCGTGGTTTCACTGATCCTAAAATATGGAAACTTGTACTTCGCACCATTGCTTCAGATTGATAGAAACAGTGTTTCACTATTGGTGTGCATTTTTGTGTACAGTAGACATTCATACCTTCAAAAGTATTGAGTGACTAAAAAGCATGCACAAAGAAATTCATATTATAAATAGGTTTACTCATAATCTAACAAAGGAGATACATAAGCAGAATTAGCACTTCTCATGTCCAACAAATACACCTGCACATTCAGGTGCAGCACATTTAGGTGAGATCTTCCTTTGTGCCCTATTTGAATAGAAGGTGCATCTTCTGATGCAGATGAGTAATTTACATCCCCATTCAGAGTCACTAACTGTGTGTGCACAATTTGTTTATAGATACAAGCGGATTAGGGCCACTCCCTCTGGGTAGCTGTATGGAATAGTCATTCTTCAGATCAGGGCTTTCCAAACTTTTCATGTTGGTGACACGCCTTTTAGCCATCCATAATTTCGTGACACACTAATGAGGAGTCCCTGCCCCCCGGCCCACGTGATTGGCTGCCGGCTCCAAACCCCACCCCCGGCCCACGTGATTGGCTGCTGGCTCCAAACCCCGCCCCCAGCCCACGTGATTGGCTGCCGGCTCCAAACCCCGCCCCCGGCCCATGTGATTGGCTGCCGGCTCCAAACCCCATCCCCCGGCCCATGTGATTGGCTCCCGGCTCCAAACCCGACCCCACGTGATTGGCTGCCGGCTCCAAACCCCGCCCCCGGCCCGCGTGATTGGCTGCTGGCTCCAAACCCCGCCCCCAGCCCACGTGATTGGCTGCCGGCTCCAAACCCCGCCCCCGGCCCATGTGATTGGCTGCCGGCTCCAAACCCCGTCCCCCGGCCCATGTGATTGGCTCCCGGCTCCAAACCCGACCCCACGTGATTGGCTGCCGGCTCCAAATCCCGCCCCCCGGCCCCCCAGTCTTGTACTGTATGTATTGTATTGTATGTAATTGTAGATCAGAGCTTTCCAAACTGTGTGTCGCGACACATTTCTGTGTCGCGGCAAGGGCCCAGGTGTGTCGCAGGGGAACCGGGAAGAGGAGGCCATGCACCACGTGGAGCCCCGCCCATCCCTTGCCACGCCGACAGGTCCCTGCTCTGAAGCCAGCTCCTCAGCTCTCGCTGCAGAAGCCAGGTAAGTTAGCAGCCCGGTAGGGCTGCAACTGGGGGAGAGGGTGCAGGGATGCGACTAGGCTGCCGCGCTGGGGTGGGTGGGGGGTGCAGGGACCACGAAGTGCGGCGGCCAGAGACATGGCTTTTCCCTCCCAAGAAGTGCCATCGGCCTGAAAGCCGAGAAAGGGATGGGGAGGCGGCTCCGCTGCCCGCCTCGCATGGCCCCCGCACCGTCTGCGTCTTTGGCTACCCCTTCCCCTTGGCAGCGGTCCCAGCTAGGCAGAGGCGGGACTGGGCGGGCGGACAGGTGGAGCTCTCTGCCTCCGTGGCCTGGCCTGGCTCGCCACTTCCTCCCATCACCAACAAGCGGAAGATGGCGGTGGTCTGACACGCGGCTCGCGAGAGCTGAGCGGGGGCCGAGCCGAGGGAGCCTGCCGGCGGCTCCAGCCCAACAAGAGGGCTCCCGGCGCTCCGGGGAGACCCAGCGCGGGCGGCGGGGACGGGGCAGAAGCAGAAGGAGAGAAGCCGTCGGCGGGAGCGCGGCACAAGGAGTGCCTCGCCGGTGCCTGCCCGGCTTCCACCACACTTCGTCGGAGAACTGGCGGGCGGGTGGCTGAGAGGCAGGCGGGCAGGCAGGCAGGGGGTCGCCTGCAGCGGGCTCATCTGACCATCCTTCCTGGAGCTGCTGGGGCCGAATGGAGCGGTGGGGGACTCGGCATCGCTCCTTCCAGCGGGCACTCCAAGCCCAGCTGTTCAGCCATCGATCAAGGATCGATCAGGCCCGGGGTCAGGGCTGGCCAAGGGGCTCAGGGGTGAAGAGGGAAGACTGGTCCCTGTTGCCTGAGATATCCTCACGCATCCTCCCCCCTCCCCCCACAATATGGCAGCAATAACAACCACAGCGACCACCACCTGCCGCGAAGGCTCTGGCAGAAATGGATCCAAATGCGGAACACTCTTCTGGAGAGTGGAAAGTGCAGGATCCCCACTCTTTCTTGGGGCTTTCCTTCTCTTTCGAGCCCTGCCTATTATTGCTGCCATATTGTGGGGGGAGGGTGGGAGGATGCATGAGGATGTCTCAGGCAACAGGGACCCATCTTCCCGAGCCCCTCGGCCAGCCCTGCCCCCGGGCCTGATCGATCCTTGATCGATGGCTGAACAGCTGGGCTTGGAGCGCCCACTGGAAGGAGCGATGCCAAGTCCCCCACCGCTCCATCTGGCCCCAGCAGCTCCGGGAAGGATGGTCAGATGAGCCCGCTGCAGGCGACCCCCTGCCTGCCCGCCCGCCCCTCAGCCACCCGCCCGCCCGGCATTTTACCTTCTCCGATGAAGCGCGCTGGAAGCCAGGCAGGCGCTGGCGAGGCGCTCCTCTCCTTCCGCCCTGTCCCCACCACCCGTGCTGGGTCTCCCCGGAGCACCGGGACCCTTCTCGTTGGGCCGGAGCCGCCGGCAGGCTACCTCGGCTCGGCCCCAGCTCAGCTCTCCCGGGTCGCGGGCCGCGCATCAGACCGCCGCCATCTTCTGCTCGTAGGCGACAGGATGAAGTGGCGTGCCAGGCCAGGCCACGGAGGCAGAGAACGGCTGGAGATGCGGACGGCGCGGGCGGCGCGGGGTCCATGCGAGGCGGGCAGCGGAGCCGCCTCCCCGTCCCTTTCTTGGCTGCCAGGCCGCTGGCACTTAAAGCTAAGTCTCTGGCCGCCGCGCTTCGTGGTTCCTGCACGCACACACCCCGCGCGGCAGCCTAGTCGCGTTCCTGCACTTTCCCCCCCAGCCGGGCTGCTAACTTACCTGGCTTCTGCAGCGAGAGCTGAAAAGCTGGCTTCAGAGCAGGGACCTGTCGGCGCGGCAAGGGATGGGCGGGGCTCCACGTGGTGTATGGCCTCCTCTTCCGGGTTCCCCTGCGACACACCTGGGCCCTTGCCGCGACACAGAAATGTGTCGCGACACACAGTTTGGAAAGCTCTGCTTTATATGTTTGTTAGCATTTTAAGATGGAACTGATGCATCTTAGTACACCCTCTCTTTCATTTGGCTGCAGTGATTCTAATATTCAGTTAGTGCAGCATTTTATTTCAAGTTTAGTCTTGTAATAAGATCAGTGATGTGTTGGACCATAGTCCATTTCATCAGAAGTAATTAGGTGGGTTTAAAAATTAATGCCGGATTGGGAAAAGATTGTTTGGGGTTCTTCATGCTGCCCACCCCGCATCTGCCCACCAGCCAGATGCACCGTAAAAGGCCTTGTTGTTCAGTTGGTCAGGTTAATGCAGTTGCTCATAAAACACAGTGAGGACGAACCTCACTGAGGGATGTCTGTTAAAAAAAATGGTTTGGCTGTACACCAAGCTACAAGGTTTCCAAATAGAGTCTGAATCCCAGAGAGAGATGTTCCAGCTAAATATAGCCATGGCAGAGTTCAGAGTTGACTTTTTTCATCAAGCATACTTAAAATAGACTGGCAGAAGCTCATTCCTGTGTTACAATAGAAGTGTGGATGTTGTGGGATGGCATTTTTATAAATCAAGGGGCATTTCCATAATTCCAGGGAAAAATAAAAGACTTAAGCAGTTGAAAGGATGGAAGGTTTTTGGTTATACGGATGCTCATTAGTTATGATGAAATAGACAAAAACTATAAATGACAACTTTGGTTAACTGAACTGTTTGTAGGGGACTGCAGGGAGCTGCTAGACCAGAGCTTTCCAAACTTTTCCTGTTGGTGACACACACCAACGGCAGCGGTGGCGGCGTGCAGGTGTGTCGCACAAAACCCGGAAGCGCTGATGGCACGCTGCCGCGCGTGCTGCCGCATGCAGCAGCAGCGGCGCACCATCAGCGCTTCCGGGTTTTCGCGCAACACACCTGCACACCGCAGGCAACACAGTACTGTGTCGTGACACACAGTTTGGAAAGCTATGTGCTAGACTGTAGTATGTGCTAATTATTTCATGATTGATGAGGTACACATGCCTCTAGCGGAATTAAAATCAAATTTAAAGTCCTCACATCCTTGGGGATGTGATAAAGGTCACTCTTGTAAAGGGCTGAGAAAATAAAAGATGAGGCAAATTGGAGGGAACATATGTCATTAAACACCTTTCAGCAATGTCAGGAGATGCTTGTTTCATCCTCAGTTTATTTAGAGAATTCTAAGGAAGGTGGGAACAAGAGGCAATAGCTTTCAGTCTGCTTCACTGCATTCTGAAGAAAGAGCTGAGTGTGCAACAAAGTAAAAGTATATTATTGTAGCTCTGAAAGAGATCTTAGAGATCATTTGTTTACTATTCTATCCAATACAGGACCTACAGTACACAGTATAAGTATTGAGGGAGCCTACCATCTCCCAAGTCTGTTTATTCCACTGTTGAACAACTCTTTTTAAGGTCATTTGTCCTAATGTGAAAATTTGCCTCCCTACAATTTCTACCCATTGCTTTTAATCCCTGACTCTTGGAACACAGAAAACAATTCTGTTTGATATTTCTAGACCAGTGTTTCTCAACCTCAGCAACTTTAAGATGTGTGGACGTCAACTCCCAGAATTCCCCAGCCAGCATGGCTGGCTGGGGAATTCTGGAGTTGACGTCCACACATCTTCAAGCTGCCAAGGTTGAGAAGCACTGTTGTAGACTACTAAGGCTATGCCATTCTTAAGCTTCTGTTCTCCAAGGTTAACATTGCCAGCTTGTTCAACTATTCCTTGTGGGACTTTGCAAACTCTTTATTGTCTTGGTCACCTTCCTTGGAATATGGTTCAGTTTGTTTCCAGAATTGACCACAACCATCTATTAAATGTGTTGCTGCCATTTATAAGGGCATTTGGGGATTTGGCCATTTGGCGATTAGACCATTTGACCCAGCATGTTTTAAGTTTTGATCTGTTTTGTTTTCATTCTCTCACTGTTATTTTTGCTGACATCATCTGCCATGCCTGCTGTTTTTAAACTTTGCATTTGTATATTTTGGTGTGCATTTGGGTATACTGGGATATATATTCCTTCCTATGCTACTTATTAATGCATGTAATTGTTTATAATCTACCCAAAATACCTTGGCTGTTGGGTTGATTAGAAATACAATAAATACTTAAATAAATACTTGAGATTCTAATGTGAGCTGTCCTGACATTGAAGCACAAAGAAAGGATACAAGTTTTAAAAAGAAAAGAAAAGCAAATAAGTAAATAAATGATAACTTGGGATGAATGAGTGAATGGATGAACAAATCAATAGCTAGATATTATTTTGAGAAATAAATTAAACAAATATAGTTTGTCCTCTCTCCAAGGCCCCTGTATTGTTTGTCCATCCTAGCAACAATGTGGTACATAAATTAATGTGGACAGAGTATTCACATTATAATATTATAACAGTACAACACATGTCAACTGCCACTTTGCACCAAGTCTGAGAAATAACAAAGCAAAATATCTATTAAGTGTGGGAAAGGCAGAAAAAAAAAGCAACAGATTTAAACTGTAATAGAAGCTTCCCCCTATAGAGGTTAATTAGCTGCTTATAATGGCTTCATCCTAGTGAACAATAGATTCTTATCTAACCATGCCATGTTTAGGGCCTGGATGGGTTCTGCTGAGTTTGACATGGGAAGCCTCTTCTGTGTTCTCTGTATGACACTTGGACTGCTGTTAGCACTAAAAGATCTCTGAAATATAAATCTGAAAACAGTATCTGATAGATATCAGGACCCCTAGTAAAATTACAATTACCAATCGAAGAGAATATTTGTAGCTCAGGGTTGAACTGTGGAGTCCTTGGTGCTCTCTGAGCCTTGTTGTTTTCTTGCAGACATTTCATTGCGAGACTAGGTAACATCTTCAGTGCGAAAAGGGATTGGGATTTGCTCTCTGTTTATATACCCTGGCTTGTCCTGCCTGTGTTGGTGGAGGTGTTGTTCTCCCCTTAGGAGTTCCTTGATTGGGCTGTTGTTTGCTGCTTGGTTGATTGACTGAGTTAATAGTTCCTTGATTAGGGTATATTGTGCTGTTTGATTGTTCCTCTGGTGCTAATCCTGGAGTTAATCTTTGCATATCTGGGTGTTGATTGCTGGTAAGGAGGTGTTCTGGTCTTTTGGCTTTTCTTTTGTCTCTTATGAATGGTATGTAAATGTTGTTTATCTACCGTACTAGTAGAGGAAATGATGGCATTCTAGAAACACAAGTCTACCGGAAATCTACCCACACTAACCAAGTGCTCCATTACCAAAGCAACAACCCAACCTCCCACAAGAGAAGCTGTGTAAGAACATTATTCAGATGAGCACTAATGCACTGCAGCAACCCAGAACACCAGAAAAAGGAAACAGATCATCTATACAGCATCTTCCAGCAAAATGGATACCCACGCAACTTTATCAAAAAGTGCCTGACCACCCAACCCACTACAACACAACCAAGAGAAGCTATGAAAAGGATAACACTGCCATACATCAGAAACATCGCAGAAACTACCAATAGACTGTTACAACCACATGGCATCACCGTAGCACATAAACCAACCAAAACCCTTCAGAACATCTTAAGTAACCCAAAAGACCCAGTAGCCCAAGAAGAAAAAACAGGAGTTATCTACAACATACAGTGTAAGGACTGTAGCAGTCACTATGTAGGACAGACGGGCAGAAGACTAGCAGAGCGCATCCACAAACACCAACTAGCAGTCAGAAGACACAATGAAAACTCCTTAATCTCACAACACATGGACAGACTCAACAATACTTTCAACTGGGAAACTGTGAGCATCTTAAACCAAGCCAAATCCAAAAACGCTAGAGAATTCCTGGAAGCTTGGCACTCAGGCAAAGCAGCCATCAACAGACACATAGAGGTAAACAACATTTACATACCATTCATAAGAGACAATAGAAAAGCCAAAAGACCAGAACACCTCCTTGCCAGCAATCAACACCCAGATATGCAAAGATTAACACCAGGATTAGCCCCAGAGGAACAATCAAACAGCACAATATACCCTAATCAAGGAACTATTAACTCAGTCAATCAACCAAGCAGCAAACAGCAGCCCAATCAAGGAACTCCTAAGGGGAGAACAACACCTCCACCAACACAAGCAGGACAAGCCATGGTATATAAACAGAGAGCAAATCCCACTCCCTTTTCACACTGAAGATGTTGCCTAGTCTCACAATGAAATGTCTGCAAGAAAACAACAAGGCTGAGAGAGCACCAAGGATTCCACAAAATTACAATTCCTGGGGCTCCTAATATATAGGTTACTAATCTAGTAGCATTCCAACTGCCAAGAAAGATGGGTGTAGGAAAGGGAGAAATGAGCAGAGACTGTCTCCCATCACCATTGTTTTGGAGAAAGGTATGGGAAGATGACTAGGTGGATGAACTGAAAGAAAGTTTATTTCAGGTTACAGTCCAAGCTGGAAAAAAAATCAGACATTATGTTGTTTCCCTTACATAAACAGGCAGATTTCAGAGGATGTATATATGAGATAAGATAGCTAACATGAGATGAGCAAGATATTTAGAAAGGAGATTTACCTTTGCTTTCCTGTATATAGCAAGACCTTTGATTGTGTAGAATGTGCCAAAAAAGTGGAATTATTAAGGCTAATACTGTCAGAACATTTGATTATTCTTCAGAGGAACCTTTACAATGAACAAGGAGCACTGTAAGAACTGAATTTGGAAAACAAGACAGGTTCAGAATAGGAACAGGAGTAATACAAGGATGCATTTGTTCCCATGTTAGGTTAACTGATTGATTATGTGCCATCAAGTGGATGTCAACTCTTAGCAACCACATAGATAGATTATTTCCTGGATGATCTGTTCCCAGCCTGGTCTTTCAAGTCTTCAAATGGTGCACCCATCACCACTGTAATTATGCAATGGCCGTAACTCCAAGGACTGGTTGTAAGTCATTTTTTCAGCGCTGTCATAATCTCCTTGAAAATAGTGGGGATATGATCAAATATACTGTGGAAAGTGATTGGCTTTTTCCTGCTGCTTTAGCTTAACTTGGAACTTGCACATGAGCTATTTGTGATCTTTTCCACAGTCAGCCCCTGGCCATGTTTTTGCTATCATAACTGGACTCTTCCATTTCCTTCTACCAATAATATAGTCAATTTGATTTCCATGTATTCCATCTGGTGATGTCCATGTATATAGGTGTTGTTTTGGTTGTTTGAAAACTGTATTAGCAATGAAGAAATCACTGGATTGGCAGAAATGGATAAGTCATTCTCCTTCTTCATTTCAGTTTCCTAGATCAAGGGTCGGAAATGGCGGCTCTTGAGCCAGATCTGGCTCTTTGGCCCCTCGGCTCTGTCTCTGTCTGCCACCCGACATCCGGAAAGCCGGTCTCCGGAAGCAGCGCGAACCCTGGGGAAGAAACAGACGCTGATTGGTGGAGGCTCAGAAGGAAGGACGCCTCCACCAATCAGCGCACGCCAAAGGGGAGCAGAGAGGCGGGCTGAACAAGGCGAAGCCCGATTGGCCCTGCTTCCCAGAGGCGCTCCAAAAAGACCGGCGCGGGGCCTCACTCAGCTGTGCGCAGAAGCGCTCCAAAAAGACCGGCGTGGGGCCTCGCTCAGCTGCACGCGGAAGCACTCCAAAAAGACCAAAAAGTCCAAAAAGTCAAAGCTGGCGGGCGGGTGCGCTCCCCTGCCTTCCCGCACCCGAGATGCCGAGAGAGCGCAGCCAGGCTGGGCGCCCAATCCCGAGGCGGCCCGGGCAGCACTGAGCCAAAGGGTCTGCGCCGTCGCTCCGCTGCCGCCCCGCGCTCGTCCTCCCGCTCTTCCCTGGGGGCTGCATTCTGGCGAGCAGCTGCGCTTGGCCAGGAGAGGCGGGGGTCCTGAGCGGCAGAGCCTGGGAGCAGTAGGGCCCGGCCGCGGCGTTTTTCCCTCTTGGAGGAGGAGGAAGAGGGGGGTCTTCCTGCAGCCCCGAACGGAGGTGCTGCTTCCCCGCCTGGACCGCCGCGCTGCACGGGCTTTGCGGGCATCTGGACGGTCTCCGCGCACAGGCCGGCGTGGCGGGCGTGGCGAGGCAGGCACAATGGCAGGCATGCTGGGCGTGGCAGCCAGTGTGGCGGCAAGCAAGGTAGGCATGGCGGGGGCAGGTGTGGAGGCGGGCATGGCGGCCGTGGCAGTGGCAGGGGCAGTGGCGGATGTGGCGAGGCAGGCGTGGCAGCGGGCATGGTGTGCTTGGCGGTGGGCATGGCGGCGGCGGGCACTGCAGTGGGTGTGGCGGGCATGGCGGCAGCAGGCCCTAAGCATGCGCGATTGCCTCCCGCCCGCAAACCCCGCTCCGGCGCTGCATTCCCCACTAGCTTTACTTTGCCTGGACTGGGGGCTTGAGCGGCTCCGGAAGAGAAGCGACTGCAGTTGAGCCTCTCTTTCCCTTCTCCTTCTTTCAAACCTCCCCCGCCCCCTTCCACGCGATTGGCTCCCGCCCACAAACTCCGCCCCCTTCCACGTGATTGGCCCCCGCCCGCAAACCCCGCCCCCTTCCACGCAATTGGCCCCCGCCCGCAAACCCCGCCCCCTGGCTCTTGAGCATTTCAAAATGTGCACGAGCATGTCAAAATGGCTCCCGGCATAAAAAGTTTGCCGACCCCTGTCCTAGATCATACAGTCCAACTATACTGTCCTCCTTAGTATTTCTGACTTTAGCATTCCAGTCTCCAACTACCAGCAGCACATATTATTTGCATGTTCTGTCAATTTCACATTCAAATAAAACTCATTAATCATCTCTTCTTCTGCATCAGTGATTGGAAGATTAACTTGGATAATTGTCTTATTAAAGTGTTTTCTGCAAAGTCTAATTGATAGTCTTTGGTCATTGATTGCACTGTAGCCAAGTACTCTTCTCATTATATCCTTCCTGATTATGAAAGCAATGCCATTCCTTGTTTTTGTTGTAATCTTTTCTTGTTTTTTTTGTAATCTGAGTAATAAACAGTATGATCTGCTGACTGGAAGTGTTCAATTCCAGTCAATTTCAATTTGCTAATGTCGGGCGTACCCTGGAAACGGTGAATTGCACCGGCTAATCCTTCTAACACCAGATCAAACCACAGGTAAGCAGAAGATGAACCCACCAAAACGGTCATTGTCACGACCAACCCTGACGATGATTTCAGTAAATATTGAGGGATTTTCTACTTATAAGAGTATTTTATTAGCAAACATGTGCAGGAAGCACAAATGTGATATACTTTTGGTCCAGGAAACACATCGGGGAATGACTAGTCATAGACCCAGAATTGCTGGAATGGAGGTAGAGATTGAGAGACCACATGACCAGTATGGGAGCGTAATTTTTACATGCCCTGGGCTTCACATAACATCAACGGCATTGACAGAAAGGAATAATATAGAAGTCCTCACTGTTCAGGTGATCCAGGAAGGCCTGGCGTGCTATGGTCCATGAGGTCACGAAGAGTTGGACATGACTAAACAACTGAACAACAACAACCTCACTATTCGAACTCCCAAATTCTCAGTTACTTCGATATATAAGCCACCAGATACCACCTTTGTTTTTAATGAACCAGATAATTTTATGTATGATCAGATAAATTTTATTATGGGTGATTTTAATTGTCTTAGTGAAGCATGGGGATATCCCCCAACTAATGAGGATGGGGCACAACTTGAAGCATGGGCAGATGCCAATGATTTTCAACTTATTAATGACCAAAAGCTGCCCGCATCCTTCAATAGCGGCAGATGGAAGAGGGGAAATAACCCGGATAACATCTTCGTGAGCTGGAAAATGGCAGCACAATGCATGAAATTTATTGACGTCCCAATCCCTCATACTCAACACAAACCTATTGGGTGTGTGGTTAACACCATAGTGAGACCACAAGAGGTTCCTTTTCGTAGACGGTTTAACTTCAAGAAAGCTAATTGGACAAACTTTCGAGAACAACTGGACAAAGATGTAGGGAGAATACTTCCACGTCCAGAGAAGTACGATCAATTCATTGACCTTTTGAAACAAATCTCAAGGAAAAATATCCCAAGAGGATGCTGTACCCACTATATCCCGAGGTTGACTAAGGAGACCAAACCTCTGCTAGATAGATACCAGTCCTTATTTGATCAAGATCCTTTTAGGGAGGATACAATTGAGGCTGGGGAACAACTGATGGAAGCAATTGCTGAAGAGAGATTACAATGGTGTACGTTAGTAGAGAACCTTGATATGAAACAGAACAGCAGATGTGTGTGGAAACTGCTTAAAAATCTAGGTGGGGATCCAACCAAACCTCAACAAAATCAAACCAATGTAAAAGCAGACCAAATAGCTAAACTCCTGAGAAATTGGAAAATTCAAAGGAAAAAAGAACGAGAACCGACTATCAGTGCGGAAGAGCAAGAGGACGGATTCCTCAGTGCCCCTTTTACAATACTCGAATTAGAAGGAGCCATAAAAAGTCTGAAGCAAAACAGAGCCACGGGCATTGATGATTTAAGGGCGGAACAGATAAAACAGTTTAGACCTAATACCTTAGAGTGGCTCCAGCAAATGATGAACACCTGTATTATTGAACTTGGGATTCCAAGGCTTTGGAGACAGGCTAGAGTAGTAGCCTTGTTGAAGCCCGGAAAGGAACCAACTGATCCAAAGAACTATCGACCAGTGTCACTCCTTTGTCATCTTTACAAGTTGTTGGAACGAAGGATTCTTAATCGAGTGGCAGAGACTCTTGATGTAAAGATCATGAAGGAGCAAGCTGGTTTTAGACCAGGAAGGTCATGTTGCGGACAAATACTTAATCTCACACAACACATAGAGGACGGTTATGAAAGAAAACTAATTACTGGAGTGGCATTCATCGACCTTACTGCAGCATATGATACGGTCAATCATAGAAAATTGCTGCACAAGATAGACAACCTTACTGGAGACCATAAGCTCACCAGGGTTATAGGGAGTTTCCTTCAAAATAGAAGGTTTTATGTGACTTTGAATGGTAAGAATAGTAGATGGAGGAAGCAAAATAATGAATTACCACAAGGCAGTGTACTCTCTCCGATTTTATACAATATATATACTAACGATCAACCCGCCCCAGCCAACACGTGAATATTCATATATGTGGATGATACAGCGGTGGCCGTACAAGAACCGAGTTTCGATGAGTGTGCTGAAAAATTATCACAGGCTCTAGAAGAACTGGAGCGGTATTATGATAATAATTACTTAAAACCTAATCCAAGCAAAACTCAAGTATGCACCTTTCATCTTCGCAATCGAGACACAGGGGTTGAACTGGATATTATGTGGAGAGGGAATAGATTACAACACTGCCCAACACCTAAATATCTGGGTGTTATGTTGGACAGAACGCTTTCTTTTAAGCAACATTGCCTGGATACCAAGGCTAAAGTATATGCTAGGACAAACTATGCATGGGGATCCCAGCCAGCTACGTTACGAGCATCAGCTCTGGCCTTGAGTGTCTCTACTGCTGAATATGCAGCACCAGTATGGAACGCATCAGCACATGCGAAGCAAGTAGATATTGCTGTGAATGAGGCAATGCGCATAATGATGGGATGCCTCAAACCTACGCCCGTTAATAAGCTATATTCTCTTGTTGGCATTGCTCCACCTAAGATTAGAAGGGAAGTAGAAGCAGATGCCGAAAAAACCAAGCAAGAGACTGACTCTCGTCACCCTTTGAGCGGATATACTCCCCCAATTCGTTGACTTAGATCTAGAAAGAGCTTTATGGCAAGAACTAATACCCTAGAGGGGTCCAAAGAACAGAATTGAATAAGTAAATGGAGGAATGAGCTCACCGATTTATTTTACCGAAGGAAGAAATGGCCGCTGGAAACACTCTCCCTTATATACAGTAGTTTGGAGGACAATGAACAGGATGGAGGTTGTTGGCTGATGACAATACATTATGTGAATGCGGAGAAACCCAAGACCCGGCGCATCTGATGGTGTGTCGATTACTGCCGGAGCCTTGTACTGTTGATGACCTACAGCAAGCTAATGACAAGGCTGTGGCGGTGGCTACATTTTGGCAGAGTAAAGTTTGATCTGGACACGAAAAATAAATAAATAAATAAATGCTAATGCCTCAGATGTCAATTTGTAGTCATTTCATTTCATCTTTAACTGTGTTAAGCTTTCCCATGTTTATGCTTCTTACATTCCATGTTCCTCTGTAATCCTGTTTTTGCAGCTTCAAATTTTCTTTTTCTGCATGGCAACATTGGCAACTAGATGTCCCAAAAGCTTTAATCCAGGCACATCATAAACACCATTTGTACTCCAAAAGATCCTCAGCTCTTCCTCAGTAGCATGTTGAGTGCCATCCAACCTGATGGGCCCATTCAGGGATGCCTAGGAGGCATGGTAAAAAAAAAATCAATATGGTAGCCATGATGGTGTGTTTGAAACCCCATCTGGTGTTTATATTTGTCATGTGTGTATCATGTGTGTGTCTCTATTGCCTGTGCAATAAACATTAAAACCAGGCAGACTTTCAAACGCACCATTGTAGCTGCCATCTTGACTTTTTTTTTTTTACCATACCCTTTGAACATCCTGGGCCCATCACCCAGCACCATATCATCAATCACTTTAAATTGTCTATCTGTGAGGAGAGGAGTGGTTTATCACTGCCTCTTCCCATGCAGTATGAATTTATGTTGTTGTTGTCATTAAAGTGATCACCTGCCTCCAGCATCTTCCCATCTTGTTGCTGTACAATATAGGTATGTTCTTACTTTAGTTGGGCAGCTGGGATGACCTTTGTGCCTTCGATGCCCCTGCTGGTATTATATACTCTCCTCTTGGCATACAGTCCCAGTGCTCTTCACTGATCCCATCCAGAAACAACCCGCTGTCACAAGGCAGCACAGAATAACTTGAGAGTGAGTTTAACGTATACAGCAACTATCTTAAAAAAATGGAAGGACTGGAATAGATGATATCTATCTAGGTTGGGGAAGACTAGTATAAACAATTTGGCAATAGAAACAAGATAAATGGCTGAAACATTTGGAAAACTGATTATGTAAGTCAAATGCATCTTCTTCTGTGACCTCTAAGCTTCATTGTGTAACATGTCAAAAATGTTTTAAAATGTAGCTCAGGGAGAATAATGAAGTTCTCTGGTGTCATCTGTGTCCATAATATTAAAAAGGATTATTAACTAGGCTGACCATACGTCCCGTTTTGAATGGGACAGTCCCGTTTTTTTAGCATTTTTCAACCATCCCGTCGTTTTGATAAAAATCTCAATTTTGTCCCATTTTTTAAACCCGGCGGGAATGGCGCGGAAGGAGGATCCGAGCCAGAGCTGCCGATTGGAGGCAGCCCGGAAGAGGAAGCCCTCCTGCCTATCAGTGTGTGGCAAAGGAGGGCGGAGAGGGGGCCGGGGACCCGTCTTTTTCATGAATACGGAATATTACATAAGACCCCATCCCGTTTTGCCATCCCAATGTCCCATTTTTGTCTCAAGGAAATATGGTCAGCCTATTATTAACACACTGTGGTGATTGCAACAGCAGCTGATATGCAAGAGGAAAATTTCTTTTGAAGAAGACTTTCAAAGCCTTTACTAAGGCATTCAGAAGAATGAAACATCAGCAATTATAAATTAATGTTCCTGAGTAATGGCAATAGGATGAAAACAGTATATCAAATAATAAATAAGCCTTCTTTGAATATCTATTAAGCAGGAATTAAAATACTAAAAATCACTTTAACTGCAAGGAAAGGCTTTGTTTAAATGATTAGGTGCATATTCTGTTTCATCAATAGCTTCTACATGGAACTACTGTCTCTTCAGGCAAATAGCAAAGCCATTTTAGCTAACGCAGATGGGTGCTTCTGGGTATTTTGTGTTATTAACAAGAAATCCTGGGAGAGGAACATAGTATAAAAGAAACAAGACCAAACTCATTTGTTTATTTCAGGGCAGTGCTAAACTGAGACACTACAAATCATGGGTCATATTAATTGGTTACATTCTAATTAGCCATGGGTTTCAGGAAGCCACATGATATTTTAATATGACTACAATATGTTGCTGTGGCTTTCTTGTGTCTTATCTGGTCTATTATAACTTTCCATGCTGCGTGAACATGGACCAATAGTTAGTTTATTATTAAACAGCCATTAATCTGTCTGGAAACTGAATCAGGGTACATACAGTAAGTGCTTCCACTATTCCAGTTTGTTTTCCAAGTTCCACAGGTGTTCAGATGGATATTTTTAGAAGCAAAGGGCCTAACTGGGTCACCATGCACCTGCATTTTCTCTTTAAATGCAGTTGTTGGCAGCACTTTGCAGTACTGTTTAGGATGGATGCACCCATTTTCCTGTTTGCAAATGCAGTCAGATTTGCAAACAGTCATGGCCTGCAAACTTGCTTCAACTGTGGTTTCACATTTTGATGTATGTGATTTGCTTATTGGTTCTCTGATTGCCAAGTTGGATATTATTAAATTTTCAAGATGTAGTTTAGCTTGTCAATCAAACCCTTGTCTTTCCCATCTCTACAGAAGGCAGTGTAGTATCAGCAATCTGAGACTCAGTGTGGGTTACATGGAAGCACTTGCATCTAATTCTGGCAATATTTCCACAGCTTCCTCACAAATATACTTCCCCTGAATTTGTTTACAACACACTGTAATGCTGTAGCATTAATTAACACTTTGCTACCAGCACATAGTCAGAACAGTTCCCTAATTAGCATGGCTGAGAAAATAATGGGCAATTTTTTGCAAACATTTGGGTTTGAAAATAAAATTAGATTCAACTGCATCTGTGACCCTTGCATGTTTGCTTTCTGAAGGCAGAAGACTGACTCAGCAGTCCTGAGAGAGAAGGAACATTGGAAATGTTTCCTAGTCTAAAAACAAGTTTCCTAGATATTCCCTTTGGACTGCTCTAAACATAAGCAGCAGGTGCTAAATCAGGGGGTGATACAGTCTCTGAACTTCTAAACTGCAAAGCCACCTTTGTTTGGAGCATAGCTTCTGAACTTTATGACTGCCATGTGGAATAAGATGTTCCTATAGCATGTAGTGATTCTTGGGACTGACTCTGCCTTAATTGTGATTCACTTCCCTCAAGGAAATCTGGGATATACAGTATAATTTATTTGGAGAGCTAGGAAATTATTGGTAGAGGATCTTTACCAAACTGGAATATCAATCAGCTGGAGGGTCATATTTCATTTTAGAGCAGTTTCAGAAAATCACCAAAAATATTGTATAAAAATAAAATAAAATCATAGGTAATTCACAGCTAATTCTAAGTAAAACTAAAATTACCAAGGGTTCCTGTTGGCACAGTGGTGCCCATAGAAACTATACTGCATGCCTCAGTATTATATTTCTAATTGCATTATTAATTAGGACTACAGTTAGAGTACTTTTGTTTTTGACCGTAAGTGAACCTCCTTCAGAAGAATTTCTTGTTTCTCTGGAGGATATTAAACACAACAAATAATATACTAAAAGTAGAGATATATTTCATTTCCATTTAAATTTGTGTTATTAACATGAAAACTGCTTTCTTATGGAATATGCACATACAATGTATGCTTTGGGAACTGTACATGGTATAGACCTTCTGGAGTAAATTGAATGTGGAAAGATTTTCCTGGGCTGTATGGTATGTATTGTATGAATGCATGTGATTCATAAGCTTCCATGTTTCTCTGTTGTAAAAAAGGACATTTAATGATAGAAAGTACATGAGTTTGTATTTGGGTTTTACGCTATGGATTCATTGCATCGTTTATTTCCTTAACTAGAAAATAATTTTTGGAATATCTTCCACATCTTTAATCTTGTGATCATGTAAGTAATCTGTGTATCCTGCTCTGTAATCTGTAGTATGCCTCGCATTTTTATGCTTTGCATGTGTTTTGATTTCTCTGCTATGGATTTACTGATTGTCTTTGGGATTAAGATCAGTGTTCTTCATCTGTAAAGTTAGTAAATATTGTATATATGTGTGACTTCAGCTGGTCTAACCTATTTGTTTTCAATGCACTTCTAGATATGGCTTTGAGCTTATGACAGAATCATTCATTCATTCATTCATTCATTCATTCATTCATTCATTCATTCATTCATTCATTCCAACTTATATCACCGCCCATCTCCCCCCACAAAGGGGACTTGTAATTATAGTCTTGACTGTGTTAGAATGATCTGTGGAGATCTGTGAAATGTCATGCTTATTGGTCAGGGACTTGTATACACATCCAACAGCTTGACTTTTCCAGACAAACTGTGTTCTGGGGACTGTATGTTCTGATACATCGATATATCCTTTACCCATCCCTTGACTCAGAGCTTTCCAAACTGCGTCACGACACAAAAGTGTGTCACCACACACAGTCTGGTGTGTTGCCACACAACCTGGAAGTGCTGATCATCATCAGCGCTTCCGGGTTTTCCCCCGGCGACACACCAACGGCGGCGCGCAAAAACCCGAAAGCAGCAGCAGCACTTCTGGGTTTTTGCGCGCTGCCGCAATGGCGGCACTTCCGGGTTTTCCCGCACACCAACGGCGGTTGGTGTGTCGCCGCGGGAAAACCTTGGAAAGCCCTGCCTTGACTATATCTGTAATAAACAATAAATATAAAACCCTCCTCTACTGTGGCATTCTCCCCCCACTCTCCAATGGAATAGGATGCTCCAGAATGATGTGGAAACTCCTATCTTGCAAAAATAGCCTTTCTTGACATTCCCCACCCCACCCCCTTCATTAACTCTCTTGCTAAACACACACGGTTGTGCAGAAGGATCTGGATAAATGGGTGTTTTATAAAGGATGTTTTAGGATTTCATTTCAAAGTGAATCTCTCAAATTAATCCACACAGAAAAATATGGTTTTGGTTTGGATTTCACCTTTTCCTGAATTTTGTTATTTTATTTTATTTTATTAAATTTATATTACCGCCCATCTCCCCCAACGGGGACCCTGGGCGGTGCACAGCAAAATAGAGATTAAAAATATATAAAATTACATAAATACAAAATATAAATTCCAAGAAGAATATTAAAATAAGTCACTGGGAGGCTTCAAGGAGCCAGCCATCCCCAAGAGGAACTGTTGACGTTTCCCTCCCAGGCAAGACGGCAGAACCAGGTCTTTAAACCTTTCCGGAAGGCTGGGAGCGAGGACATCAGACTCAGCTCCGGGGGTAAGATATTCCAAAGGGCGGGCGCCACTGCAGAGAAGTTTTTATCTATTACATACCAAAATATGTATTAGAACATGCATTTTAAATAAAATATGATTCCAATCGAAGAGAAAATAAAATATGATTCACGGTGGGAGTTTGAAAGGAAGAAAATATTGTGCAACTGTGTATTTTGTGATAAAATACAATCAAAATAGGTATATATATGTAAATATTCATGTAGATTCTTCTTAAAAATGCAAATTAATGGAGATATATGATTATAAATGAATACATGCAAAATTTTCACAAATAGCTATCCATCTATGCCTCTTATAAAACTAGTCATTTTCTGACAGTCAGTGAACTGTCTATCTTTTCAGGCATTAGATTATTTCCTTGATTTTAATGGAAAATAAAGTTGTGTAGCAGACAAGAGGCAAAACATAAGACCCAACAAACCCAGTTAGGGTTGTGAAAATCAGTTTCCCGGGCTAGTTAATTTTCAGGGGTAGGTCATTTACTAAATCTCTCTTCAGCTTTTTCCAACATGTACCATGAAAAGGCCTTGGAGAGACGGCTTTTTTCTATTCCATGTTCTCAAAGAGATGAGCACATGGAGCCTGCTGATTTAACAGATGGAAAACTTATAAATGTCTCTGCTGTTGCTTTTCCCTTCATTAAGTATTAGGTTGAGCAAGGAAGCAGATTTATCTATCTACAGACATGCTTGGGATAATATAAAATCCCTTTTTTAGCTTAGCTGACATGTAGCTTAGCCAGGGTATGTTCTTATAGGGACCCACTAGTTCTGTGAGCAAACTTTTAGATTAAGGGCTGTAAATCTCATTATTGAGATTACCCCTGCAACCCTCATCCTTCCAAAAAAATTGAGTGAAGCCCCCAGCCAACAAAAGGTTGCCCGTTTCATGTTCTACATACAGAAACATTTTGATAATTCACCATGAGGAATTACACATGTAGGAGTGACTACTGAAAATACAAAGTTCAAATAGGAACTCGGAATTGGGAAGGAAAAGACCACTGACTATTTAGCACCACTAATATTTAATAAAGACATGAATACATACTAGGCAGACAGTGTGAAGTTTCTGACTGTCTGAACTAAGGTCCCTGCCCTCCTTTTCCCTCTCTTAATTTCTCTGTAGATCTTCTTTGCTTGCTGCTTTGTAACATTTTGTCTTTCCACCCACATGTCCCTATGGAGTATGATGATACATAAATAAATAAAACAAATATACTTGCTATTGCAACATCACATCATGAACAGGCTGCACCTTATCAGTATTACAGCATGAACCTTTTCCACTTCACAGGAAGTGACCTTTCCTAAGGACAGAGAAAGTTCACCAAACTGTGTTTTGCTCTTTCCATGACAGTGTTCTGGAAACATGACTTGGAACCAGTGTTTATTTTCTGCATCAACAATATAGGGAGAGGGTGGGCGAGAGAGAGATACATACATACAGCTTTATTATGGATTTGATTGTAAAATCTCTATTTGCATGAAAAGAGTGGAAGACTTTGGTTTAGCTCATTTTCTTAAGGGTTCTCTTCCCTCTACAGCAGTGCTTTCCAAAGTCCCGCCGTTGGCGACACACCAACGGCGGCGGCGGCGGCGGCGTGCACGGCAGCGGCGGCGGCCTCGTGTGTGGCGCTAAAACCCGGAAGCGCTGATGGTGCACCGGCGACGCGCCATCAGCACTTCTGGGTCTTGACACACCGTTTGGAAAGCTATGCTCTACAGGTTCATTTCCTACTTTCTGCTTGTGCCATAATGTAGCCTACAGCAGGGCTATCTGTCAGGGCCTGATATCATGGCCTTGCTTGGTGGCAGAAGACTTATAAGGAAGCACAAACAACACCTAAATGATTCAAGTCAGGGGGAGACAACCCAAAGCTTGTTAAAAAGAGGCTGGAAATCCTACTCTGTGGTCTATTCTTAATGTGGGTTGTTTATTAAAGATAAAGCGGTTGATGCTGGAAAGCATTGTAGAGGCAACCCCCAGAACCTGGTAATAATAAATGTACAAAAGGCAGAGTTTTGAATAGAAACTCTGCTGCAGTCTGCAAGAGGGATGCTGTGAATGAATAAAGCAACAACCCCATGGAACGGAATGTGTGGGCATCCTAAATGGGGGAACAGTTAGTTGCTCACTCGCTTAGTTTGGAGGAGAGTGATTGCTCCCACCTCTTAACATTACTTAAGTTCGGAACATGAGTTGAAGTTCAGCCTATTTCTCTTTCTCCTGAGGAACAGCTGCCTTTGAACTAGACTGTTTATGAAGAGGACAAAAGAGGGCCCAAGTTTGCAAAAATGCCACAAATGTATATGAATAGGGGCACATAGGAGGAGTGGGCCTGCTGAATCGGCTGCCAAGCGACTTCATCACCCCTATTCTCCTTCTTAAGGCTCTTTTTCATAAATTGGATTTTAATGAAATACCCCTTCAAATTAAGCAAGTGTTGGGGAAGCTTTGGTTTATGGGCATGATATAGCTCCCAGTGCAAGCTGCCAGCTTCATCCCCCTCTCCCCAGGATGCTGCCTCCTGGTCTCAGGTCCTGTGCCAGGTTCTCTCTGTGTGAGCACGACAGGATTCTCACTAAGCTAGATGGTCAGTGATTAGGGCTTGCCAGATGGTGACCCCCGAAGGCATTTTTTTGCACAGAGAAAAGATGACCTCTCTCACAGGGAGAGAAGGCACAGTTGCTATATATCCCAACCCTGAGAGTGAAATTTGTTTCATGTCCCAGGTCTTTGAGAGGGGGATTTCCATGGAGCCTCAACCCTGTCATGTTCTGTCCCACTGGCAGTTTAAGGGGCAACACAGCATTGGGGAGTGACTGGGATCCCCACTGATCTGTGCAAGCAGAGACTTGGTAGGGAAAGAGCCATCTCTCCACCACCCCTGCAAGCTGGGGATGGGGTGGCAAAACTCTTTTTGTACCATTTAGGACTGGCTTTTTAAAACAGACGGTGCTTTACTGCACAAACACACCGGCCACTCAACTTTTTTTGGGGGGGAGGGGTAAATGACAGGAAAAATGGCATGCAGAGTTAAAAATATCCTAAAAATACAAAACCAAATGCAAAAACATTGATGCATTGAGGAAAATCTAACAAAATTCCAACCACTTATCATCAACCAGGTTGAAGCATGAGCTGCCTCAGCCTTTGGCATATTTGAAAAGCCAGGTTTTTAATTTCTTTTCTAAAGGACAGCAGGGTCAGGGCCAAACAAACCTTGGTGAAACAGCATTCCAGAGGTCAGGAGAGGTGACAGACAAGGCACAACTCTGTGGTCCCTCAAGATGGCACTGTTCAGTCAGTGGGATCCATAGCATGCCCGCTCTGGGGCCAGGCAGAGGCAACTGGAGAAAGCTGATCCCATAAATAACCAGGCCCTGAACCACAAAAGGCTCAAAAATGATAGCCAGCACCTTGAATTGCACTTGGAAACCAAGTGGTAACCAGTGCACTTGCCAAGTAGAGATACCATGGGGGTATACCAAGGTGCATCCATAACTACTCACGCAATCTCTTTTTGGGTCTAGTTGTATTTTCTGAGTGGTCTTCAAGGGCAGCCATTGTAGAGTGCATTACAGTAGTCCAAACAAAAGGTGACTAGGGCATGAGTGACCGTGAGCAGGGACTGTATCTCCATTATGACTATCCACAGGTGATGGGGAGGGGGGATTTTCCAAGGAGCGAAATCAAAATCCTCTCTGCCTTTGCAGAGATCTGTAAAGAAGCTGGCAACATTTATTTAAATATATGGCAATTATATTCTTCCTTTCTAATGTATGCCATTAAAGTGTTCACCATTTCTTTGTGCGCAGAATTACAGCCTATCATTTGGTTGCTGCAAGCCCACCAATAAGGTCTATGCAGATAGATAAATGATAGATAGATAGATAGATAGATAGATAGATAGATTTTTAAGAAGAAAGATAAAAACTAATACAAACTAATATAAAGTAAGAAAAAGAAAAGAAAAAGACATCAAAGAGAAAGCTAAAAGTGCAAGAAAGGGAAAAAAGTAAAAGAAAAATAGAAAAGAAAGAAAAAAGATACAAAGAAGTAGCTTATGATCTTCTTTACAGCAGTTATAGGTACAATTATAAATTTAGCTCTTACTCTATGGTTATAACTTAACTCTCTTCTTTCTATAATCTATCCTGTCTAATCATCAAAACCATAAATCATAAGTTCATTTTTTTCTGTTTTGTGCAAAAAGTCCATAAGGGGTTTCCAGTCAGCAATAAACGTAAATATTGTCTTTTCTCTGATCAAAGAAGTCAATTTAGCCATCTCAGCAAATTCCATCATCACCAACTATTCCTCCATTGTGGGAAATGCCAAATCTTTCCATCTTTGTGCATGCAATAATCTCGCTGCCATTACCATGTACAAAAACAAAGTTCCATGACCTTTTTCCAACTGTTTGTCCATCAATCCCAAAAGAAAAACATTTGGTCTCAATTGTATATTAATCTTTAAAATCCTCTGAATCAGTGTGTGTATTTGAATCCAGAATTTTCTAGCTTTTTTACACATCCACCAAACATGACAAAATGTCCCTTCTTGTTGTTCACATTTCCAACATAAATTTGAAGTGCCTCTATACATTCTAGACAGTTTCTCTGGTGACATATACCAATGATACATCATTTTATAAAAATTCTCTTTAAGATTATAACATAGTGTAAATTTCAACCCTTTCAACCACATATTTTCCCACTGTTCCATCTGTATATTATAACCAAAATTATTAGCCCACTTTATCATACATTCTTTCACTTGTTCTTCTGTTTCAAATTTCAATAAAAGTTTATACATTTTAGTATTTACATGTTCATAATTTTGTTTTTTGTTGTTTATTCATTCAGTCGCTTCCGACTCTTCGTGACTTCATGGACCAGCCCACGCCGGAGCTTCCTGTCGGCCGTCGCCACCCCCAGCTCCCCCACGGTCGAGTCCGTCACCTCCAGATCATCAACCATCCATCTTGCCCTTGGTTGGCCCCTCTTCCTTTTGCCTTCCACTTTCCCTAACATCAGCATCTTCTCCAGGGTATCCTGTCTTCTCTTTATGTGGCCAAAGTACTTCAGTTTTGCTTTTAATATCATTCCCTCAAGTGAGCAGTCTGGCTTTATTTCCTGGAGTATGGACTGGTTTGATCTTCTTGCAGTCCAAGGCACTCTCAGAATTCTCCTCCAACACCACAGTTCAAAAGCATTTATCTTCCTTCGCTCAGCCTTCCTTATGGTCCAGCTCTCACAGCCATAGGTTACTACGGGGAATACCATTGCTTTGACTATGCGGATCTTTGTTGTCAGTGTGATGTCTCTGCTCTTAACTATTTTATCAAGATTTGTCATTGCTCTCCTCCCAAGAAGTAGACATCTTCTGATTTCCTGGCTGCAGTCAGTGTCTGCAGTAATCTTTGCGCCTAGAAATACAAAGTGTGTCACTGCCTCCACTTTTTCTCCCTCTATTTGCCAGTCATCAATCAAGCTCATAATTTTGTACCTATTCCATATTCTCAATATGGCACATCTAACAATGATTTTTAAAATCCACATTAACCTTGACTTTGTTGTACCACAAATATCCATGCCACCCAAATCTCAGGTCGTGTCCTTCTAACTCCAAGAGCCTTCTATTTCTCAGCAGCACCCACTCTTTCATTCAAGCCAAACAGCAAGTTGCAAAATACAATTTCAAATCAGGTAGACCCAATCCTCCTCTTTCCTTTGCATCTTGTAACACCTTATATTTAACTCGTGGTTTTTTCCTCTGCCACATAAATTTAGAGATATCCTCCTGCCACTGTTTAAATGGTGCATCAATTGTCAAAATAAGTATTGTCTGAAACAAAAACATCATTCAGTTTTATCACAGAAATTCTCCCCAGCAATGACAGTTGTAGTTTCTCCCATCTTAACACGTCTTTTTAAACTTCATTCCACATCTTAACAGTTATTTTGAAATAACATACAGTTTATGTTTGTCATAGTGATACCCAGATATTTTACCTTCTTCTTAATCTTAAAACCCGTTAAATTCATCAATTTTGTTTGATCTTCTATTTTCATATTTTTTGTTAACATCTTCGTCTTCTGTTTATTAATCTTGAAACCTGCTAATGCACCATTAATATTTCAATTCTCTTTAAAGGATCTTCTAGAACCAACACCAAGTTACCTGCAAAAGCCCTTAACTTAGAAGTTTTTTTTAATCTTTACTCCCACAATCCTCTCATCTGGTCTTATATCTCTATTCAGTATTTCAAGAACCAAAATAAACAAGAGAGGAGACAGTGGGCATCCCTGTCTTGTTCCTTTTTGTATCTCACGGGGTTTTGTTAGATCTCCATTAACAATTATTTGTGCTTTTTGTGAAGTGTAAATCAATCTTACCCATTTTATAAAGTTCTCTCCAAAATTCATATCTTCCAAAACCTTGAAAAAGAAAGCCCAGTTCAAATTGTCAAAGGCCTTCTCTGCATCAAAGTAGATCAATGCAGCTTGTTTTTCATTATGTTGCTCCAAATATTCCAAAATGTCCATTTCTAACATTGTCCCTTAACTGTCTTTTAGGTAAAAACCACATTGATCCTCATGAATAAATGTTTACAAAATTATTTTCAGTCTATCAGCTAGAATCATTGTTAACAACTTGTAGTCATTATTCAATAATGATATTGGCCTATAGTTTCTTGTTAAACTCAAATCTTGTCCCTCTTTAGGTATTAATGCTATATTGGCTTCTTTCCAACTCTCTGGCATCTTTCCTCCCTATAGGATAGAGTTCATTGTGTTTTATAAAGGTTGTAAAAGTTCATCCTCAAAACGTAAGGCTAAGAACCTGGTAATCCATCTGGTCCAGGCACCTTTCCTAGTTTAATCTTTTTTATAGTTTCAGAAACTTTCCTAATTGTTATAGGTCCATTCATAATCTGTCTCTGTTCCTCTGTAATCCTTGGTAAAAAAATTTCTTTAGGTATTCATCTATTTTTCTCTAGAGAGATGTCACTTCCATTATACAAGTTGGATTAATATTAATGAAATGCTTTTTGTATGGCTGCGTAGTCCATTAATACAGTATCTCCCTCTTGCAATTTCAATATCATTTTCCCTGGTTTATTTGCAAACTCAAAATTATTTTGCTTCACATAATTCATGTTTATTTCCATTTCTTTTACCATTAGCATAGATAATTGTCAAAGCTTAATTTGTTGAGAAATACTTACCTTCTCTGGAAATTTCTTTAATTTATTTTTTCTCTTTATTTAATCCAAAATAGCTTGTTTTTTCTCTTGACTCTTCTTTTTAAGTTCACTATTATGTTGTATAAAATAACATCTAATAAAAGCTTTAATCCCAAACCATTCTTAAATCAGTGCCTTTACCTTAATTATTTTCAAAAAAATTCTTTTAATTTCTTTTTACAAACCTCCACTATTGCTTCTTTCTGTAACAACATTTCATTTACTCTCCATCTAAAAGAACTAGATTTTCTTTTATAAACCAAACTCACAGGATTATGATCTGAAAAAGTCTTTGGTAATATCTCTACTTTAGAAACCTTAGTAGCCAAATTCTTTGAAATCCAAATAATGTCTATTCTTGAAAAGGATCTATATCTTTCAGAACAGTGGATATACTGTCTTGAATTGCCATTTTTCTGTCTCCATATACCAACCAGCCCTAAATTGTCAATCAAATCAAAGAAAACTTTTGGTAATTTCCTTGAGTGATTTTAATATTTTTCTCAGAAGTTCTATCCAGTTGTTGGGAGATCTTTCTATTCCAATCCCCCATCAAACACCAATTTTCATAAGAAAAACCTATTAATCTCTCCATAAGTCCTTTATAAAACAATACTTTGTCCACATTTGGGGTATAGATTCCCAGTATCAAAGTCTTAGTCCCTTGCAAATTAACTTCCACCCCAACAAATCTACCATGCTCATCAGTCAGTACAAATTCTGGTTTTAGTTGGGGATTTATAAACAAAACGACTGTTTTGTTGTGTTTTCTGTTTTGTGTTTTGTGTTTTGTTTTGTTTGTTCCTGCTGAAATAAATTCTTCACCCAAAGTTTTATAAATCAAATATTTTATGTCCTTTTTTCTAATGTGTGTCTCTTGTAGGCAAATTATATCTTGTTTTAATTTTTTCAAATAATGAATCTCTTTTGAGGAGCATTTACTCCATTTATATTCCATGTTAAGCATTTGTAATCCATAATCAAGCCAAAAATTTAGAAAAATCAATACCTGTAGCACGTAGTTTAGTATCATCCCTTTCAGTTTCCTGTTGCACCAGTTGGAGTTTTTGTGTAGTTTCCTCTGACACCTCCATTTGAATCTCCTCCAATTCCTTTTTGAATTTTTCTAGAAATTTCCTCGCCTTCTGGACAGAATTCAATCGAAACCTCTACTGTTTGAAAGTAAAAATCACACCTTCCAATTTGTCCCATTGAAATGGGATCTTTTTCTGCTTTAATCTCTCTGTTAAAATGGAATACTCTTTTCTCTTATGCAAAATTCTAGTAGGAACTTCTTTAAGAACAATTACATCTGTATTATCAATCTTCAGTCTCATATTAAAATGTTGCTGTAAAACTTGATCCCTTGTCTTCTTCCTGACAAAGTGCACCAAAACATCCCTTGGAACATTTCTTATTCTTGCAAATCTTGTATTTATTCTATATACTTTATCAATTTCTGTCTCTGTGTTTTCCTCATCCCAATCCAAAAAAATTGCTCAAACTTTAGTAATATTTTCTCTGATATCTTCACCGGAATGCTCTGGGATTGCTCTAAATCTCAAACAAAATTCTTTCTCTCTCAATTCCAATACAGCCAGATTGTCTAATTCTCTTTCCAACTGTCTATAACTTCTGTCTTACTCTCCAAAATTTCCACTTTGTCATTAATTTGTTTTACATCTCCAGACACTTGTTTTACAGAGCTTTCCATCTTCTTAACTTCTTCTTTCATCTCCTCTTTACAAGTCTTTCATCCATTCTTTTTTCAAAAGCTGTCAATTTAATATCAAGTGATTCAGCTAACTTACCGGCCAGTTGCTCAAACATTTTCTGAAACAAATCTGGTGTAATTCCTCTAGGTTGCTCTAGTGATCCTCTCCTCTCCTCCACTTTTGCCACATTTCTGGTGGTTGCCATTATATTATAATCCAAAAATAAAGAGTCTCAAACAAGGGAAAAAGAAAAGGCAAGCTTCCCCTTCTATGCATTACTTTTAACCCCTATTTGATTTCAGAGAGGAACATTCCAGTTTGAGTTGTTGAAGGCTCAGACTGATGGAGCTCTCTAGCTTGTGATAAAAAGCCAAGAAGGGAAGTGGAAGGTCTTCTACCTTCATGAGCTAGTTCACCCATTATGAACCATAGTGTATAAATCATGATTCAATAAACTGTAATTTATTGAATACACATGTTGAGAGAGTTCACAATTACTATAGACCATCAAGTTTTACCAACCAAAATGACTGGAAATAAACTGCTACTTAAGCAAGGAAATAAACTATAGACTTTTAGCATTATATATAATATGTGGAGTTTAATATGTCACAGAGAAACAGTGCTGGGTTCATTGGTTTGCTCTTACTGGCACTTATGGAACATTCCACCAGCCAGTTAACAGGTGTGAGTTCTCACCAATTCCCTTTATCCTCTGCAGTGAGAAAGGGAGAACTGGCCACTTCCCCCCATCCCTCTCCATTTTTTTCGCCTTTGAATCTCCCATCCATGGGCAGAATGGCCTTTTCCACTCACCGAAACCGAGTTAGGATCTCCAGTATACAGATTACAGTGATTTGTGAATGACCTGGATGTGCAGCTAAGAAGCATTCTAGAAACCAAAGAGTATTAGTATAATTATCTTCAGACAATATTCCCTGGAACTTCTTCCCTGGAGAAACAAAAGATGATTGCAACTGCTTGGGAAGAACAATGGATAAGCCATTGCTGGGATTCCAACTGTAAGTCAGCATGTCTATAGTTGGGAATTCTGGAAGTTGTGGTCCCAGCATTTATGGAGGACACCTTGCTGGGGAAGGCTGGGATGAGTTTTATTCAATGGCCAATTGCTTTCAGCATGTTGACTTTATAGTGTCCTGTTCTCCCTGAATATGAACTGTTATGATCATAAGCATAGCAAAGGTGTTGCTTTATTGTTCTGCAGGTAAAAAATTGAGAGACACAAAGCAGCCGGCTGAGTGAGAGTACCAGTTTTGTTTGTGAAGTGCTGTCAGATGCCCCACTGGGAGTTGAGCTAGTGGAAGACCAAAGCAGTAATAGGGCTCTGTCAAAAAGTGGCAGCTTTGTACTTTAGGCCTGAAAGACAACATCTCTAATAATTCAGATCTCAGCAGAGAGTGAGCCTTTTCTTCCCTGTCACTTGGTGTTTTTAAAGCACCAGCTGAAGTGTCATTTGTAATTGGATGCTGAGAAAATGCTGTTTCTCTACAGTTGCCTAGAGACTGATATAAGACCCTTTGTACATGTCCAACTACCAGCGTTGCTACTGAACTGAATCCTATTCACTGTTCACATTAACACTCCAGCAAAGTTATACAGACACATGATTGAGCCAATTCAAATTATTTACAGTGGTGCAATTATTATCTAGATAATTAGTTTGCATTCCAATATAAGCCTATACTTCTTCTCTAAGGATGTTGGGTGCACAGGGCTGAGGGACACATTTGTTCCCTGAATTATGCGTTGGGGAATGAAACCCATGCATGGGAACAGGATTCCCATAATTTTCCCTTTCTGTCATGTTGAAAATTGAAATTTGGAAGCAACATTTGGAGAGACCTGGGGGCCCCATTCAAGGCTTATGGGGAGAGTTATCTGCAACCATGGGTCCATAGGTGGTGCCTCACTTATGTAGATATTCCTGAAATGTTCATCTTAAAAAGACAGAGCCAAAAAGGTGAATCATTCAGGTCCAGGACTGCTTCTGAACAGATGCAGTCTTATGTTCCAACTCAGAGCACCAGATATACCATCTTAGTGTTCCTGGTTATGAAGTGATATTCACTGAGATGAGAATTGTTTCAGTCTGCAAGTACTGAAAACCTGTGAAACCACCCATCAACAAGAGCAATGAGTGCATGCACAGACAGTGGGGCAGATTTCTCCAACCTAATACTCTCCAGATAACCCCCAACCTGACTAGAGTCTCATAGAGGTCTAGTATCAACATGCAAAGCATTATGTTGGAAAGGATTGCTGTAAATGTCTCAAGTACTGTAGATGGCAGCACCCAAATTGACCTTCTCTGGGCTCTGAAGCAAAGCAGAGTTGCTTGCATTGGAAACGACCCAGGCTATAGGCTAGACTGGGAAGTTAAACAAATTCCAAAGGAGGGCAATGGCAAACCACTTCCATACTATAGTCAAAGCAACTGCATGGATGTGTCTATGAAGTCACCATGCATTAAGCTGGATCTGGGTGAAACTTTCTACCTTTTATAGATTTCTGAGATTGGAGTTTCTTATAGTAGCATTATGAGTCAGAAGCTTTATTTCTCTGGAGCTGCCCATAAGGTTTCATTTCTCTGGAGCTTTGTGATTGGAAAAGATGTGTTTAGGCTACTTGCAATCAGAATGCACATTAGAGTGTCCTGATAATGATGCAAATGAAAGACATTTGTGGCTTTATCGCACGCATATATATTCCCCAACTAGGAAGGTGAAAATAACAGCCTGGCCTCCTTACCCTTTTCACTGAAACGTAACTATATCAGGAGTGAGACTGATAATTGCTGGATCTCCTAAATCTTCTGAGCTGCTCATCCATCACAAGAACAAGAGTTTAAACTTGTAATATTGCTTATTGGTAGCAAAGGGCAAGTACAAGTTTCATTTTAAGAATTGTACAGTGGCAACTGAGCAGCTAAGTGCTTACAGTCCTAAGTACACATTTTTGAAAGTATGTCATGGTTGTATTGTCGAAGGCTTTCACGGCCGGAGTTCGATGGCTGTTGTGGGTCTTCCGGGCTGTGTGGCCGTGTTCTGGAAGTTGTGGTTCCTAACGTTTCGCCAGCATCTGTGGCCAGCATCTTCAGAGGGCAGGAGCACAGACAGAAGCGAAATCTCTGTGCCCACCTGGGCACAGAGATTTCGCTTCTGTCTGTGCTCCTGCCCTCTGAAGATGCTGGCCACAGATGCTGGCGAAATGTTAGGAACCACAACTTCCAGAACACGGCCACACAGCCCGGAAGACCCACAATATGTCATGGTTGTCACAAATGCTGTAATCCATCAATGTTATCACCATTAATTTATTTTACAATATATCTATACCACCCTAATCCACGGATTCTGGGCCAGTGCATAATGCAAAAGAGAACACTAACACTCCCAACCCACAATCAAACATTAAAACCTATAAATCATAAATTGAAATGCCACCAAGGAGCAAGATCCTGAACAAAAACCATGTTGTACCTCTTATTAGGACATAACATGATTTCAGGATAATGATCATTTTTCTGCTTTTGCCTCCTACAGGATTATTGGATCTCAGAATGTCAAAAAGGACACTTCTGAAGGACTGGCCTTTCTTTTATTATTATATCAACTGACTCCAATAAAGCACAGGGTTATTGTAGTTAATGCTAATCAGATTCCATAATCTATTAATACTTTTCTTTAGAATCTAATTTTCCTGAGCATTGAATAATCACAATTGTGCCAAATGAGAATGAAGCCATAAAGGACAACAAACATGGCCTCTGCTTGATTTGAGTACTTGGATGCCCTTTCGTCTTTAACAATGCCTACTTGCCATAATGGGCCTTACTTGCATAGTTAACCCAAGAAGCTGTGGGGTACACTGTAGCTGGCACCGTCTTGCTTCTGGGAGAGAATCTACTTACATTCTTAAGACAAAGAGCAAATTTTCTTTGTGCTCCCAAAGCTTCCTCTCCAGGACCTGTGATCAATTTGAGACAAGGAACTGATTCCTTGATTCTTCCCTAGAAGCCTTATTAGTTGCCAGGAATATTTGACACTATTTTGAGGAGCAAGAGATATGACTGTCCTATTACTACCCTAATCTAGTATCAGTAATGTTATAACAGCACAATCATAATGTGTGAGTACAGTTACAGTGGGCACAGGGGAGTTTTTCTGTTACATTTTTGTAATTGTAGCAACTTTCTTGAATCCCACAAGAATCAACAGAATCTTGATCATAACTAGACTGAAGTAAAACATTCTTCTGGTGCAGCTACTTTCTTTTATAAAGGAACTAAAACAAATGTTCCTGAATGGCCTGGCAATTGTTGGAAGCAAGAGGATATTTTATAATTTCTTCTTTCTTTTTAATGGGTTAAACATTTATATTAGTGGACAGGGTTGAGATTTAGATTCTTCTATTGTCTACTTCGATGCACTATGAACATCTGCAAAACCCTTTTAAGCAGAAGCAAAAGTGCAACAACAGAAATGAAGATATTTTTGAGAGGCTACAGCAGCTTTACAATAGTAGCTCCAAACTATTGCCAGTACACAACCAGTAAGATAGGGAAGGAGCAAACTAGTAGAAAAAACTTTACAGCCAATCAAGTGATTAGCTGCTGTGTTAGTCCAGTTGCCTTGCGGAGTCCAGAGTTCTGACAATGACTGTCAGAAGTGGGTGAGCACTTTTTCCTGCAGTTCTGCTTTGGATTAATGGGGGAAGTGAGCTGGAGATGGTGACGGTAACTGGCTGCAAGGAATCCTGAACATGCATCCCCCTGGGAATGAGATTAGCTTTAAACTTCTTAACCTCTCATCCCCAGTTGGGGTATTGTATGGGCTTTGCTATATTCTATAGCCTTCCACTTGCTGGAAGACAAATCTCAGCCTTGCTGGCCTTAGAAACCTACTCACAATCCACTTTCTTATAAACATGACTACATTAGTTACTTGCCTTAATTTTGGCTTCTCCTTATGGAAAAAAGATACTCCGTCTCCTTGGTTCCTCTTCTTGCTCAGTGTTATTAGTTTCTCGTCCTTTACCTTTTGTTCCTGCAGTATGTAAGATCTTAACTTCTGTTCTTGGAGGTCTGGGGTATATCTGTTTTCTGTCCTGTTTGGGCTATTTTGATTTAGATTTAAGGATCTATATGCTTTTTTTAAAAAAAATCCCCTTATTGTTGGTAATCAACAGGACATACCGTTAAGGTATACAGGTCTCTTGTTGTTGTACTTGGATTTCTAGCTCTGTTTCTAAGTTATATTCTATCTAGTCAAAGGTAATTTGTATATTTTCATATATTTCATATTTTATTAATATTTTCTATAAATTGCTCCTTTAGGCTTGTGTTTCCTCTTTTAACATACTAGAAGAGTAACTTAGGTGGGAAATGAAACCTTCTGGTGTCTTCTTTTGGGCAACCTGTACTGTTCATCAGAAAGATGAATCACTTTTCTTGTGCATGTTCAAGGTAAAGCATATCCTTTATTTTAAAACTGATCATGAGCACTGCCTCATCATTATTATGTGTTACAGGGATGAAGTCTTTAAGTCAGATATGCTCTTATCAGGACACGTGCTATGAATGTGCATAGTTGGAGATGTGCCCTTTTGAGACTCAAGTTTCATCTCTCCTGCTTCTGACTGGAAGAGTTATTTCAATATGTGCCATCTGTTAACTTTAACTGTTTGTAACAAGTTATATAATCCTGCAGTGAAGATAAGCTCTTAGCTTTTAAGCTTTTCTGCATTGTTAATAAATATAGTTTTAATAAAGTGGCCTTCATTGTTGTAGTTTTGATTGTGTTCTTAAGTACATTAGCAAATGTAAATAGTACTGATACCTACTTCCTGCAGTTATAGCCAAAACCATGCCTGATGAGCAGTTGGTGGGAGGACTCTTTAATTCCTACACTCTGCTGCCTCTGTTTCGTTTGCTATAACTTTTGAAAATCTCCATATCACTTCTTCTTTCTATATACAGAATTAATTCTTTCTAGACCACTTCAGCCCTACTCTTGCTCCACAATGCTCAGGGATGTGTCCAGATAAAGTCTCAGACTTTATCTGGCATTTTCCTCCATATTTAATTGGTTCCACCTTAACTCTTCCATTCTGAGCTTACCATCAACTTGTACACTGGGACAACCTACCTGGAATGGACTCAGCCTGTCCCTACAGTTTACCCCATTTCATTTACAACAACTGTATGGTATATTTTACTGACTCCCTTCTGCCTACACAAGCCTCTACAGGCTTAACCTGCATTTCTCTTTTTGCCTACACATTTATTCAGACAGTCCTTCCTTATTAGCAAAATATCTATGTTGCCAAAAATTATGAGACTGTCTTAAAAGCCATGGAACTGTTAGAAGAATATTTGAGGAAAATGCAAAAGTTAGAAAAGTAGTTTTCAACTAGATAATTTACTACAAATAATAATATATTTGTGACATTTTCATGTATCCCCTATATTCTCAGGATGTTGGTTGTGATATACAATTCTTCTGGGTGTGTGAGATATATTAATAGTGTTTAAACTACAGGGGGAAAATGAATGAATGAATGAATGAATGAATGAATGAATGAATGAATGAATGAATGAATGAGACCCTAGAGCATGGCTTACACTGGGGCTTGAAACAAATACATGGAACATGAAATTACCAAAGAATTCAAGAAGGGAAAATACTGTTTTTAAAACTGATTTGGAAAGCAAGGCAAATCCAGTGTGGAAGGTGACCTAAAGCATACGTTTTATTTGAGTGCTGACCAAGGTCATAGCTTCACAAAAGAAAAAAGAGGGCCTTGAAAATAAGAGGCAGACAGAATGTAAAGATTATGACTTTAGAAAAAGAAGTAAATTAATATGCACAATTAAATCAATAAAAAGAATACCAAACAATTTAAATGAACAATTTTCCCCTGTATAAAAAGACATACAGTATCACTGTTAAAGTTGACCAAATTATAATATTGGAAAATCATGACCCAAGAGTAAAGGCTGTGAAACATAAGGCTCGTGCTGTAGTCCCACTGTTAGCACAGAAAGCCTGGTTTCCTCTATTACAAGCAACTGATACCATGGCTGGATTCAGAAATCATGCTGTTTCATTATATGCAGTTTATTACAGGGTTACGCAACCTGAGGCACAAGGGTTGCGTGCTGCTTCAAATCTGTTTTTGTGCCCTCTGATTAGAAAAAAAGTATAGTTGGGATTTCTGCCACTTTGAGGCTGGAAATACACAAAACTGTACCATAATCTTTAAAATAGACTTAATACTATTTTAAAAGCCTTTCCCATGGGGAAAAGAAATCAGAATACCCCAGCACCACCACCCTGTACATTTGGCATCATTATTTTAACAACTGCAGCTCTCATCTCCCCAAATAATGTCATGTGCATTTTACATTTGACTTTACTATTAATTAATTACTATTAATCACAATTGGCCAAATCTGTACAATATGCTAAGCCATAAATGGTAATTTACAAATTGGAAACATAATGTACAAACCACACTAAACCACCAAGAAGGAATCCACACCTTGGCTTTGTAAAATGTGTGAACCCTGTCAACGCTAGAGGAATTGGCACTATGGTTCTAGCTAAAATTTTACCCTGGAATCCTGTTTATTCCTATAAAGGTTCCAAGGCAGAAGGAGAACAAGCAACCAGGGTATTTCCTACCCAGCTGAATAAAAGTGAAGCCCAAGGAGGTCCTTTAAACAGGTATGTGTGGTGTACAGGAACAGGAAAATAATTATGCTCTAATCAATGTCAAGAAAATTAGCACTTGTACTAACCTATGTTATCCCATAATTGGAAAGACCCTTTTGTTTTCTAGTACTTTAGAGAAATCAGAAACATGAAATTTAAAACAAAAGATAATATTCTTTGTCTGAAACAATGTCAGATCTCATTAGTACAACACTCAAATGCCGCATATGGAGAAAGAAATTATAATACAGTACATTTCCCAAAGTTAATAAAAATAAACTAGGTAAACACATGCTGGTTTATAAGCTGAATGCAAATTGAATAAATTGTGAAACAAAGTGTCATGTTTCAAGGTCAAACTGACTGGGCAAGTTTAGGTTAAGAAAGATCAAGTGTAATCATCTAAAACTGTTATGAAGATGGTACCAAGAATGTGTGAATCTGATCCATTTCTTCCTGCTTATTAGGCAGATCTCTGCTCCAGATTTATGTCTGGATTTTTAATAAAATAACTGGAGACAAATTTTCAGCTCCATTTAGGAGCATATGGGATGGTTTACTTCTGTAAATGTACAAGGTGGTTAGAGTTCTCAAGATTCCATATTCCTCTTTGGGAAGTACTGGAAAGCCGGAGCAGCCACTGTGGAATGACCCCACAGTTGAGCAACATGGAGTGCTTTTGCCATTAAAATAAATGAAAAGCCAATAATCTTGGCCACCACTTAAATATGCAAAAATGAGTCAGATCCCCCCCTCCAGGATAAATGTTAGCCAGACTTCATTCCTGTTAGTAATCATGTTGCCATGGTTCTGAGAGCAAGAAACCCAAATCTGTTCCCAGTAAGATTCATATAGAAGTTCAGTTACAGTATATTTATTTATTTATTTATTTATTTATTTTCAAATTTATTCCCCGCCCATCTCCCATACAAGGGACTCTGGGCGGGTTACAATAAATAAAAATTTAAAAACTATACAACTATACATATCCCTCAGATATGATTAATATAGAAAGACAGGGAGTATTTGAGCTTCCTAAGGGGAAATGGATAAATTGGTGACATGCACCCACTGATTTTCTCTTGCCTATCACTTGCCCAAATTTTGAAAACTCTACCTAAAAGAGAAGTTAATAATATGCCATATATAGATTTTCTTCTACATACTGTAAGCCTTGTGCCTATCTCCCGCTCCCCCATTTATCACAGTTCATTGTAAAATAAGTTTACATTACATTGTTGAGATATTGTGTGGCTATATCTTCTCACGATTTGAGAAAAATAAGAATATTTTTCATATACTGTATAAAAGTACCACTGAACAGTCTAAGCTATCACTTAACCATGCAAATCCATATGCAGGATAAATATTGAAATATGTTTTTAACAGTGTGGTAGAATCAGTTAAACTATAAAACAAAATACCTTACATATATTATGATACAAATTTACAGATTTACAATCCAAGATGAACATAATTTACTCAAGAGTTTCCTACACATTTTAATGGCATTTATTTTTAAAGTAGAATTACTTATAATTTCAGCCCAAAGGCCAATCCCAGGTAAGAACCATAATTAGCTGTACAGAAGGATTTATGGTTAACTTTCCTGTCCCCAAATCCTTACAATTTAAAAAGGAACCACCATTGTACGCTAATCATGCTTTCTGAAACAAAATTTCAATTAATTAAATCATTAAATCTCTTTAATATGATTTTAATATAGTTTAATATAATTAAACTATATATTAATATTTATTAATAATTTAATAATCTAATAAATTATTAGGTTATTAATAAATTTAATAAATCAAATTTTAATAAAATATTAATTATTGATATTTAATATAATTATTCCAATACATTATCTACTTATCAGCTATAGCATACTGGGAATAGCATTAAGAGTTGCAAGTAGAAAACAAAAAAAGTGCTGAGAAGTTCTTTAAAAATAACATCTACATACCTTTTCATATTTTCCCACACTGTTTTCTCCTTATTTTTAGGTTTTCCACTATAGGGAACAGTTCATCATACCAACAGTTGACCATACCACTACTGAATATCTCAATTTCTAAGGGCCAGTCCATCCAATTTCACTGTTTACTATTAGCATCCTACATCGGTAATCAGTGTGAATATATAATGGGGATGGGGGGTGGAGGGTAATTTAACTGTTAGAAGTGAATTCATTTGTGCCATTACCTCTAAACAGGAAATTTATAAAACTACAAAAGTGTTGGTCAGCTGCTGGAGAAAAGTATTACATATTTTATAGACCAGAATTGCTATGGATAGGCTGCACAGCAAGAAATCATGGATGAGCATTCGACCTGCACCCTCCCAGCCCAATTCTTCTTTGATTCCCCCCCACCCACCCTCTGGAATCGAGCTGACCTTGGGGGGGGAAATCTAAGCAGGGGCTGGACCCTTTTAGCACTCAGATGAGAGAGCACCAGGAAACCCCAGGGCTATAGACTTGATAGCATCCTGAAAAAAGGCAGTGGCAAACCTCTTCCATACTGCTGCCAAGAAGACAATGCAAATGAATTTATTTAATTCCTGGGAGCTGAGTGTGAGGAAGTCTTTGTTGTTGTAGAAACCCGCTGAGCTTGTGCTTCAGAAATTTGATGACAAATTGCCAAATAGTTTCAGTTCCATTTTCCACTTTGGGAAAGGGCAAATAATAGGTATCTCAAAAAATATGGGTGGTGCAAGTGGGGGGGGGGCAGGGGCAGTCAGGGCCAGTAATTCCAGTTCCGTACCCTTTGGTCCTGTTCATGCATCACTACCACATTGGCTGTTGCTATTGGCTGCAAAACAGAATATGTAAAAAGCGTAATCCCAGTTGCCTGCCACCTAATATTTGGTTAAATCAGCCTCCTTACCTGATGCCAGATATACTGGCACTGCCACTCTCAAAATTCCCAGCCAACATTGGAAATTCTGAGTGCTGTAGTCCCAACACAGCTAAATAATGCCAGGTTGGGGAAGGTTGAGTTAGATCAGGGGTGGGCAACGTCAGGCCCGTGGGCCGTATAAGGCCCGCGGGGCTCCCGCCCACAAACCCCACCCCTTCCACGTGATTGGCTCCCGCCCGCAAACCCCGCCCCCCAGTGCTTGTGATTGGCTCCTGCCCGCAAACTCCAGCCCCCGGTCCGCGGAAATCCCAGAAACCCTGCCCCCACCCCCCGGTCCCCGGTTATAAATATCCAAATGGCCCTTGGCAGAAAAAAGGTTCCCCACCCCTGAGTTAGATGGACCAATGCAGCGCTGTTTCACAGTAATTGGCAGCCCTTATTCTTTCTAGAGATCTTTGGGAAACCACATTCTGGTAGTGGGGAGTACTGGAGACAAAAATGGATGAATGACCATCTCTCTCTTTCCTTCTTCATGTGTCCCTGCCTGGGTAACTGCCAGGATAGGAACACATTGCTCTTTGCAGAAGTCCGAGCCAATTACTTGTAGAGGGTTTTTTAAATTAAGCCCTTGGAAGTAAGGCTAAGGGTGGGCCGCTCCTGTCTACACATACAGTATATATCACACAAAACAAAGCTATGATCATATTAGACTCCTGAAGATACTTATAGATGCTGCTGTGACTCACTTCTGAAAAATTGAGTGGTGGGATGGGAAGGAAGGAATTTGCAGGTGGATGTCAACAAAAAAGATTTACAAAATAGGTTAGGAAAAAGACTTCAGGAGAGCCACTACTAGTGAGAGCAGGCAAAATTAGGAGGCAAAAAGAAGATAGGCATTTATCATCCTAGTGGCTTCTGCAATGTGTATGCTTAAACATTTATGCAGTGTGCTGCAAAACAGAGAGTAATTGACAATTATAAAAACTGATGAGTTGGAAATCATGTTTTTCTTATTGTAAAGCCTGGATATGAAGCTGTTTAGCAAATATCTATCTAAAAACATCTACATGGAGGGGGTCTTAATCCTGAGCAGACATGTACAAAATGATACTGTGATTGCTGTTATTATGGTTTTACAGTCATGTCACTGCTCTTGAAAGAAATATAATATTGCCTTGGTCTAAGTTCTTGAACATGACTATGCATGTAAATATCCAGCCAGTGATGTGCATAGTCTAATATGTTACCACTCAAAATAATGCAAAAAAAACCCCCAAACACATGCAGTTAACACAATAAGCAACAGATTATTTTACAGCTACCTGAAGTTCTATTGATGAAGTGAAAAATCGTAATTTCAAGTCTTTATCACATTTCTTTATTAGGTCATAACTGTACCCATTATACAGATGGGAACTGTTTCCCCAAAATATTCATTCATGAACCAAGAAAGTACAAGGAAATTTTCACAAGAAAAACTGTATTGTTGTTGCATTTTTTAAAAAAAGTAAAAAAAAAATGTGTGTAAAAAAGCCCACAAGATTCATTCTTCACCAAAATTTGCTCAGAAAGTAGAGCTGACCTATGATTGTCTCCAAATACCCCGGAGTTAAATTGTGGGACCCTTCATACTGTTCTAAAACTCTGTTCTAAAACAGATAAGCATTCCAGCTAGCAGATAGGTTGCTACCTATGAGGCTTCTCCACATTCCTGCTGGGGCACATATTCCAGGAAACAGCTCTTGGCCCCAGGGCCGCAACTAGGGGGGGGGGGGGGGGCAAGCAGGGCATGTGCTCCGGGCGCCGCGCTAGGGGGGGCACCAAAATGACAACACCTCCCTCACCAACCCATGGGGGAGGGGCACGGAATCCATGTTTGCCCCGGGTGACACAGACCCTAGTTGCGGTCCTGCCTGGCCCATGGCTTCTTCCCGGCATTGATTTCATAAATGGGTTACCTGCATATAAAACCAACACCGCCCTCCCAAATACTGTACACACGCAAGACAGGCATCTGTCCATGACAAATTCCCCCGTGCAACCACCAACCGGTGCCCTCCAAACTGTTCAACTTCAACTCCCACCACCCCCGGCCTTGCCTCCCCGTTCAGCACGCTTTGCACTGCGGCACCAAAGACTCCGAGGAGCTCCTGGGAGAGGAAGCCACGTCCACCTGGTCCTCTGGCCCAGCCAGAGTGGGCTGCGGGGAGAGTTGAACTCAGGCCCGCTTGCTGCTGCGGCAGACGCGCCTGCTCTTGGGGACGGGGACGGGGCAGCTTTTGCCCCGGATGGGGATGGGGAGGGAGCCGGGAGCCGCGGTACGACAAGTCCAAGCACCCGAACCCCTCTTACCTGTGCACAGCTAGTGGCCTTTGGGACCCGGAGATGCAAAGGCAGACCCCGCGGCTCCTCGGTCTCCCATCCCAAAGGCAAGCCCCGCCGCTCCCGAGACTCTTCCTCCCCTCCATGCTGAGCTAATTTTATCGCCCCCCCTTCCCCCACCGCCGGGGAGCCCCCTCCCGCCCGCTGCCGCCGCAGCGTCAGAAAATAGCACATCGCCCACTCATCCCCAGGCTTCTTCTTCGAGAAAAAATATTTATATTATTCGGCCACGCAGAGGTTTCCATGGCACTGATGACTTTCATTGTTGCCTTGACAACCACTCCGAGGCCATCTTGGAGGGGCTGAGAATACCCTTCCTAGACAAATAAGGCGAGCGGCAGCGACGACGGCAGCCCGCGGAAAAGCGCGGGGAGAGCCCTTCGCTGCCGCCCAGCGCGCTCTCCCCCTAGCGGGGGCCCGCACGATTTATTCCTTACCAGATCAGGGACGGGGCGGGGGAGGGGCTATGCTGGGGTCCAGACCCGCACGGGAGCTTGGGTGAAACTTTCCAGTCTGGAAGCTGACCACCGTCCGGCTGACGTTGCACGAAGCTGAAACACTGGTCGCGTTCATACAAACTACTTAACTGAACCCATTTTTGGAGGAATACACAGTCTGCTGAATCATAAACGTACAGTACAGGTCTGAGTTGCCCAAGATACGAAGCCACAAAAGCTTAACCCAACTTTTCACGCTGTGTCACCTGCTAGATCTTTAGCTGATCTGGTTAAGTGTGTTGTGTGGACGCAGCTGCAGAGGTGTCAGCCCCACCAGGTAGGCAAGACCAGGAAATCAACTCTGCAGGAAGGCTAAAACTATTTTTATTGAAAGTGGCTCTAATAACAGAATCTGGCAAGTCTGTTTGTGCTGTACCTCCTTCCCCTTCTTATACTCCTGTGAATTACAGAGGTGTCAGTTTGAACTTTTTCTGCATATTTTCTGTCTGCTGTAGACTTAAAATGTGTTTCACCCCTTGTTGCTTTGGTAATGGATATCACATATCTCCGTCAAGGTCATCTTCCTTACTCTCTACAAGAGTTCAATAATACTTGTTTTCAACCTGAATGCAACTTTATAGTGCAATCTGGTGTATGTCAACTCAAATCTGATGAGTTCAGTGAGGCTGATTGCAAATGTGCATAGGACTGCAGGCTGCTTGAATTGTTTACTATCTGCTTAGTACACAGCTTTCAAGGGGATGCTAAAATTTCTACCTCCCATCCTATCACACTCACCTCATTTCCTTTTCTCCCTGTATGTAAGTCAGTCTGAATACAAATAGTGCTTGAGGACCATTTTTCACAGACAGCATGCATCCTGACACTAGTTAATTGTCGATGACAATTGAAATTGTGCTCCTCCCTTGATTTCCCCCACTGAAATGAAATCTTGAGTGCTTTTGGGTCAGTGGCTCATCTTCACCCAAATGTCCTATTACATTCTTTCTGCTGAATTTCTCAAAATTGAAGGTTGATTTCAAACCCCATTGACCACAAGGACACATCCATACAATTATTTTACTGATGTTTCAAAACTGGTTTGCCATTGCCTTCTTTCAGGATGTTTTTGACTTCCCACCTTGGAATTCCCTAGTGGTTTCCAATCCAAGCACTAATCGTGTTCTATTCACAATTATCCCTTAAAACTGTGTTCCCAATCAAGTGTTCTTTGAGCTTCAGCCATAATTTTTAGCCAATATGGGCAAAAGTGGTGAACACTGGGAGGTGAAGCCCAACACATATAGAAGGACCACCGAAAGAGCACAGATTGTTTCAGAAGTGGTGTCAGGGATCTGCACTTAAAGAACATGAGAATACTCTTCATCCTTAACATGTTTCTGTTTGTTTGTTTGTTTGTTTTAAATATAGGCTATATATAAAAAGGGGTGTGGTGGCTCAGCGGGTAAGACGCCAGGCTTGTCGATAGGAAGATCGCAAGTTCGGAGGTTCGAATCCCTAGCCCTGCATGCGGACTGAGCTCCCGCACTAGCTCCAGCTCTTGCCAACCTAGCAATTCGAAAGCATGCAAATGCAAGTAGATTAATAGGTACCACTTCAGTGGGTAGGTAACAGCGTTCCATGTGCGTCATGCGGCCACATGACCGTGGAAGCGTCTTTGGACAACGCTGGCTCTTCGGCTAACAAACGGAGATGAGCACCGGCCCCTAGAGTCGGACATGACTGCACAAATGTGCGGGGGGAACCTTTACTTTTTTATATATAAAAAAGGATTGGTGAGACATGTAAAAAATTCCTGAGAATCCATAGATCTGTCTGTTGTTTTAGGATCTCCAAAATCTACTCAGTTTATTACATTAGGACCCAATCTGCTTGGTTGCCTTTTCAGATTATCTCTTTCCTATGCCAGCTTCCGTTCTTCCTTAGTACAACATGCCCCAAATGCCTCTCCCCTGCCCTATCTCTTTCCTTCCCCCACCAAGAGAGATTGGACAGTATAGCTGACCATTCATGAATAAAGAGGAAATGAAAAACGAACACATGTTTATAATCATGTATGCTGTTGTAAACCGCCCAGAGTCCCTCCAGTGAGAGGAGATGGGTGGTGACAAATCCAATAAATAAATAAATAAACAAGACAGATGGGGAAAGCTTCTTCCTGACAGAACTGCTAGAGACAATTTGTGGGAATGAGCAGTGTTTTTCCTTACAGTTACTCCAATAATTATTATTTACATCCTCTGTTAAATGTGCAAAGAGCATTATTACTGCACATTCATGCCCAGCAGAACATTCTTCTTCCCATTTGACAAACTATGAGCATCAAAGCATGCAAAATATTTGGAAGACAGTCTTCCTGGTTCAGACCTGGCCCCTCCCCCTCCCCAATCTTGGAGCACATCATTTGTTTTTAACATAGGAGCGCTACATAGGAGCCCTAGCCAGGGTGGTGAGAAACTTGTAGCCCTCCAAATATTGCTTAACTACAGCTCCTATCATTCCTCATCATTAGCCATGTTGGCTGAGGTTGCTGAGTTGAAGTTCAACCATTCTTGAGGAGAGTTTCATTGTTTTTTAAACTTTGTTTCATCCTTTCTAGTTACACTATAGTCCGTGTGCACTCCTTCCTCTAATTCAGAGCTTTCCAAACTGTGTGTGGCGACACAAAAGTGTGTCGCCACACACAGCGTGGTGTGTCGCCACACCACCTGGAAGTGGCAGCACGTGCGTGCACGGCGGCCGCCATGCACGCGCGCGCCGCTGCACGCCCCCCTGCGCCGCCACCGTGCGCGTGCGCGCCGCACGCCCCCCTGCGCCGTCGCCGTGCGCGCGGCCGCACGCCCCCCCGTGCCGTCGCCGTGCGCACGCCGCCGCTGCCGCTGGTGTGTCGCCAGCGGCAGCACTTTGGAAAGCCCTGCTCTAATTGGTAGGAAAGTGTATCATCAATGTTTTATTTTGAGATGCAGGGCCTTCAAGAAAAAGGTTTTGGGAGTCCCTAAGTGATGCTTGGGCTGCAGGTTGCCCATCTCTGGTTCAGACCCAACAAGTTACATTCAGCAGAAGCAGCTGATGATCTGGACAGGAAAAGCAACCAATAATGCAAAACCACCATCAGTAAAGCAGAGCATGTTGAGCAGCAGAGATGCAAAGAAAAACTGTGATCAGCATTTCAGCATATTATTAAGATGTTTATATGCCATCCCATAATATAATGTTTTATAGTGATTTTCAGAAAGGAATTTACTTGGGGAGAAAAGAATTTAAGCAAAGGAATGAGGGAACAGGAGAAAATGAGAGCAGGCAACAATCAGACATGGGAACTTCAAATAAACACGAATAAAGTAAATTTAATGTGTTTCATATATTTTATCTGCTGGAGCACATGCAAAATTCTTTGAAGAGAAGTGTGTCTGAGAGGTCTCCTCTTTGGACTCCTGAGCAGATGTTTTCAGAAAGATAAAAATGAGGAAAAAAACCTGAAATACTCCCTTTGTGGAGAACAACTGTTGTTTGTTCAGTGCTGATATAAGCTGTATTTGTTAGTGGCCCATAGAAACTCTGTAATTATATGCCAAAAAAAATAATACATTGCAGCAAGTGGCAACAGTCTTTAAAAAGAGCTTCACTTCTCTAAGTTTATCTAGAAATAGAATTTAGGATATATGCAATGCATATGGAAGCCTTAATGCAAATACCAGATCCTTTCAAGAATATTGATGACCCTATAAGAATATATAGGATTATCACATCTCCAGAGTGATCTACCATTTCTCCAGAAGCAAAGGGATAATTTTTCAACATTCTATTATTGACATTGCCCTAAAAATTAGAATATTTATGAATATTCTATGACATCATAGCAGCTCGCTTCATGTCAAGACAATAAGGAAGGATGGAGCTCTTAGACAACAAATTATTATCCATGCTTACGTATTCTTGTCCTGTGTTTTAGAAGTTTCTTCCATTAAGTAGATACTATTACAGGGAAAACCACTCAATGAAAGTTCATTTCTATTTCAACTTGTAACCGAAATTAGCATATATGTGACCATTCCCAATCAATTTCCAGAATATGTTGTAATTACTTAATTGTACTTTTATGTCACCTAACACAAATGATTTTTGCTATCGGGCAGTAAAATGTTACTGGGTTAATCAAATGTTACATCAAAATCCCCAATAGTTTCTGGGAATGCACATTTGATCACTAAGTTTTTACCAACAATCGTACCAGTTTAAAATGTCAGGTAGTTTAGTTGCTGAAAAGGTAGAATGGCTACTGCTTTTGATGTGACTTTTCTTCCTACTTCTTCCAACATCAGCTATTGACTCCTTTTGTTTTCTGGCTAAACCATTCCTTATGGTTAAGAAGTTTCTTACCATTCATAAGTGTTCAGAACCTCATGTGGGAAATTGTCTGTTTAATAACTTCACAAACATATCTTGGAACATATCTACATATCTCACACATGCACATTCTGGAATTGTTTTGTTCATATCAAATATGTTCTAGTCAAATTTTCTAATCACAATGAGATAAATATTAAAAAAGAGAAAAAACCTGGAAATGTATATTGTGAAAAAAAACAACTGCATTTAATTGGACTGGATTAGTCAAAACTCCTCTTCCTTGCACCTTTGTTCAAAAAAATATAATTGAAAAAGTTGACAAACAGTACACATACAATGTCACAATTGTAACAAATCTAAATTTATTGTTCCATATTTTATAATAATTTTGGCAACGTTCCTCTCAGTACACAAAAATGTATTTTTGATTCCTTAATTAATTCCAAATGTTGGTGATATAGCCAAGAACATATGCATCCATAACAAGCAACCATCACTCTAAAGTCTCTCTGGGCCCATAACCTGTGAGGTGATGGTGGCTTTTGGGGTTCCAGGCTTGAAGTAATCCAAACAACGTGTTGTAAGGCTAACAATGTCTTTATTGATAGCATAAGGCAATAATGAATGTATGGTGCATTATTGCAAAAAGGAAAAAACAAAGCATACGCAGAGTTCCATCACCAGAATGGAAAGAAAACATCATGGTCTATGCAAAGACTAGGCATAGTTACAGTTCAGATACAAAGTACATGTAGATAGCAGTCTACATAGAAGTAGCATAGGAAGAACATAAGTGAGATGAATACCCATGGTTCATAGCTGAATTATACCCATGGTACACAATTCTGATTGGTTAATATGGGCTAGGCACCTCTTTCAGCCTAACATTTTGGTAACAGTTGTACTTACTATAAACCGCCATGGGGTGGCGGTGTTGCATATTGGCTTTCCCTCGAGATGCTTTTCTCATGGGAACCGGATTGATAACGTTTTTGTTTTGACTAGATAGAGGAGCACATCTGGTGTTTACGCTTACAGCAGAGGGACTTGTAAATTTCCACTTTCCAGGCCAGATTCATAGTGTAGAAATTCCATGCGTTTGATTCTGCATAGAATAACTTTACCAAATAACTTTAACAGTCATGCCTATTGAATGGGTACACAAAATTGATGATGGAGAACTGTGATGAAACGAAGTGCATTTTGCACAAAACAGAGATACAAAGCACATGCCATCAAGCAGAATGATCAAGAATGGGCTATTAATATTTGTGTTTCTTAAGATATCCTCTAGGACTCCAGTCACATACACATGCAGATATGGACATAGGAAGATCCATTACATTCCTGTGACTGAGATTACAAATATAAGGAGCAGGTTCACAGCAGGATCTCAGAATACCATCTTCTCTTTTCCAAAGTTGACTGAAGCAACTAAATATTCATATTCACCAAGTTTATTTCTAAATGGGGAAACACTATACTACATAACAGTCACCCCTAACTAAAGCTGCTGCTTTCTGTCTTTGTGGGAACTGCTGATAAGGACAGGCTAGAACCAGATTTAAGTGGACCCCCATCATTCACTCCCAGGAGAACTACTGCTTTGGAGCCAATTGACACATCTGGAATATTTAAAGCATGTTGTGGGCACTCTTACAAAGGAGCTGACTTGTGGGACAAGGCGAGTCATGAAACATAGATTTATTGAAAGGCGAACTGACAAGGAAGCTCCAATTCCTCCATTGGCTGTGTGTGCTCCCTACCATCTTGCACAACTAGAGGCTTTGAGCTGCATGAGGATCCTTAGCGGCTTGAGGCAGACTTAACACATTGTAGTATTGAATTTAATCAGGAGAGGAGGTGTATTAATACATGACTGGAGTAATTATATCAATTATATATAATTTCAGTGAAATGTAAATATAAATGATATCAAACCAAAATTAGGTTTTGTCTCTGCTGCACCCAGTCCACAACAAAAGAAAATTGGGTATGATATATAGATAGATACGATCCCTGGGGAAGGTAATGGCAACCCACCCCAGTATTCTTGCCGTGAAAACTAAATGCATCAGTACAACCAGAGATATGTTGGTATACCATTGGAAGATGGGACTCCCAGGTCGGAAGATATTCTGGAGGTGACAGACTCAACCATGGGGTATCTTGGGATGGTGACGGCCGACAGGAAGCTCTGGCGTGGGCTGGTCCATGAAGTCACGAAGAGTCGGAAGCAACTGAACGAATAAACAACAAACAGATACAGATACATTCTGTTCAATCGTGTCTGATTCTCAGAGACTGCCTGGACAAGTCCCTGCAGTTTTCTTGGCAAAGTTTTTCAGAAGTGGTTTGCCATTGCCTCCTTCCATTGCCATTCAGAAGCTGTGTTTATCCTTTGGCCTGGACAGAGTTGCATACTTCGGCTTTGGACATTTGTCTCAAATACACAAATACACTTCTAAACATCTTAGTGAATACAGTAATGACTTGAATCTTACATCTTTCTAAAAAAAATCAGGAACACTTCAGTAACTTGTTCGTGTTACTTTCATGCTTCAGTAAACAGCTCAAGATTATGGCACCATCATGTGGTCATTTATTACTTATATTATTTACATTATTTAAACTTCTCTCCATCCAGGAACAAGAAATAATGAGGGAGGTGAATATAGTGACTAGGAATCAGAATCCAACTAATACAACTCTGTGCAGGTTGCCCCAGAAGTGAGTTTCATTGTAGTCAGTGAGGCTCATCTCCTGAATATTTCAGTTTTGGAAAACGGGCTTAGGTTCATTTTGCAGTCTGCAATATGTGAGCATTACCCAAGAGAGCACAGAGTGTTCAAGGAAAATATCTAATGCTCCTTTTTTTTACAACCTAGGTCAGGGCTTTCCAAAGTTTTTCCCGTGGCGACACACCAACCGGTGTTGGTGTGTCGCCGCGGGAAAACCCGGAAGTGCGGCAGCACGCAAAAACCCGGAAGCGCTGCTGCTGCTTTCGGGTTTTGCGCGCTGCAGTTGGTGTGTCGCCGCGGGAAAACCCGGAAGCGCTGATGATGATCAGCGCTTCCGGGTTGTGTGGCGACACACCAGACTGTGTGTGGCGACACACTTTTGTGTGGCGACACACAGTTTGGAAAGCTCTGACCTAGGTATTGGTTTGCCATACTTTAGTTAAGGAAACCCTTTCCACTTTCTTATATAATAAAACATTCACATAGAGAAAGCTAGTAAACATAGTTAACATAGTACACTAGTTCACATATAACAATAATGTGTTAAAATTGCACACAAAGATAAAATGAAACAAAACAGTAAAAGTTTCTCTAACCCCCCCAACAACCACAGCACATGCTAAAATTGTGTTCAATTAGGTCTCATCTCCCCCACCCCCCAAGTTAAATGGACATTTAAATTCAGCCAGTACCTTCCAGTATAAGTACGATTGCAACTACAGCCCTAGTTAAGCTCACTTAACTAGAAGTATGCCCCATCTAATAAGAGAAACCTTTGAAACCGAAACAAATCCAGTTAAGGGAAGCTATGGTAGCTGCTGAAAGGAGCACAGTATAATAACCATCTGTGATGTAACATTTGAATTTAAAGTCAGTACAATACCTTAAAATCTTGTGCTTTGCCCTCAGGAAGGCATTTTATGATAGAGATGGCAGGCTTTAGGAATGGGATGGCTGGTTTTATTTACTCAGTGGCATGGAAATAGTTCTGGGCATGTTAAAGGAATAGCCTTTTCAAATTCTAGGGCAGAGCTTTCCAAACTGTGTGTCGCGACACATTAGTGCAGAGCTTTCCAAACTGTGTGTCGGGACACGTTAGTGTGTCGGCTGCAGTGTCTGGGTGTGTCGCGGCTGCTGCTGCCTCCTGGCTTCCACACAGGTCCTAGTGCCTGCCTTGTGCCTTGCTGCCACCAAACCTGCTGTGATTCCGCACAGGTCCTAGTGCCTGCCTTGTGCCCTGCTGTAAGAGTGTGTCGCGAAATGATGCATGTCTAAAAAGTGTGTCACCAACATGAAAAGTTTGGAAAGCTCTGCATTAGTGTGTTGGCTGCAGTGTCTGGGTGTGTTGCAGCTGCTGCTGCCTCCAAGCCCTGCCAGGATTCCGCGCAGGTCCTAGTGCCTGCCTTGTGCCTTGCTGCCTCCAAACCTGCTGTGATTCCACACAGGTCCTCGTGCCTGCCTTGTGCCTTGCTGCCTCCAAACCTGCTGTGATTCCGCGCAGGTCCTCGTGCCTGCCTTGTGCCTTGCTGCCTCCAAACCTGCTGTGATTCCGCGCAGGTCCTTGTGCCTGCCTTGTGCCTTGCTGCCTCCAAACCTGCTGTGATTCTGCGCAGGTCCTAGTGCCTGCCTTGTGCCCTGCTGTAAGAGTGTGTCGCGAAATGATGCCCTGCTGTAAGAGTGTGTCGCGAAATGATGCATGTCTAAAAAGTGTGTCACCAACATGAAGAGTTTGGAAAGCTCTGTTCTAGGGTAATAACTTTAGGGCTGTTCAATGGCAAATGGCTGGTGAATCTTGGATTAAATTAAACCTGACATCTAACATGAGAATGAAAATAATTTCACTGAACTATTATGCACGTATGCAGTGAGTACCTGTTGCATCACTGGATACAAAGGCAAATTGAAGAATGATTTCAGCAGGAAAACTGCGCAGAAGTGGATGTTTCCTTTCCTAACTGGTCTTCTCTTTGAAACAGCATCCACATACCCTGATGGAACTATTCGTTCTGATTAGGCTGTACTGTACATCTGCAACTTTCTATATTTGATCAATTGCAAATTGCAGGCTGGAGTTTTTCATCTCAGTCAAAAAGAAAAGGCACTATGGATTGATACTGCTGAGCAGTTGCCGCTGAGCCAAATGTTAGGAGTTACCAAAATTACTCACTCACTGACATCCACACAGGATAAAGAAATGATGCTATGTCAGGATCCCAGAAACATTTATTGTATGGACATGATAACTTTTTCCATAATTAACTCTGGTATACTGTATACGTATAGTACTACAGAGGCCAGTGATATATATAGCATGAGATATAGTGATATATAGTATGAGAGCCAGTTTGGTGTAGTGGTTAAGGCATCAGGCTAGAAACCGGGAGACTGAGTTCTAGTCCCACCTTGGGCACAAAGCCAGCTGGGTGACCTTGGGCCAGTCACTCCCTCTCAGCCCTGGGAAGGAGGCAATGGCAAACCACTTCTGAAAAACCTTCCCAAGAAAACTGCAGGGACTTGTCCAGGCAGTCTCTGAGAATCGGACACGATTGAACAGAATGTATCTGTATCTGTATCTATCCATATATCATACCCAATTTTCTGTGTTCAAATGATACATGAAACCAGAAACTGACCATATAAGCTGTGTCCACTAAAATGTAGTGCATAAGCTCTGGTGCTGTGCAACTGCCTATTTTTCTTTGTCCAGTGTTAGAATTTGGATAAGATGAAAGATTCCAGTCTGTTATTTTTTGCTAGACTTTTTTTTTTAACCCAATTGCTAAACCTCAGGAGAAAGGTCAGGCAAAATGGCTGCATACAATGAAAACAGCTGAAGAAAGGAGGAAAGCAAAAGGCAATAAAGACAAAGAAAAATCTGTCCAACTAGATGCTCAATTCCCAAGAGGAGCAAGAAAGACAAAAAAATATACCAAATAAGCAATGCAAAGACATTGAAAATAAAAAAAATCAAATGGGAAGATCAAGAGATTTAAGATAATTGTAGAAATCAAGGGGAAACTTTTATGCAAAAATGGGCATGATAAAACATAAGGAAGGTCATGAAGAGTCGGACACGACTAAACGACTGAACAACAACAACAACAAAAGGCAAAGATTTATTGGAGAAAGAACATATGAAGGAGAGATTGCATGGCTATATGGAAGAATGATACAGAAAGATCCCCAGATCAATGATACATGAAAGGCTTGATCAGTGAACTAGAGCCAGACATTCTGGAAAATGAAGTTAAATGGTCCCTAGATAATATTGCTAACAGTAAAGCTGCAGGAGTTGATGAAATACCAGCAGAGCGGTTTAAAATATTACAAGATGATGCGGTTCAAGTGCTTGTTTATAAACAGAAATGGAAAACAGCAACGGGAATGGGAAAGATTTACCTACTTGTTTGCTTGTTAGATTTATATCCCACCTTTCATTAAGGACTCAAGGCAACATATTTCAGTACCAATGGGGGAGGGGGAAGAATGCTCAGACTACTGAACAATTCCACATCTCACATGCTAGTAAGATAATGCTCAAGATTTTGCAGTCCAGACTTCAACCATACATGGAATAAGTACTGCAGATATACAAGCAGGATTCAGAAGAGGAAGGACACCCAAGATTATATTGCTAAATTTTGATGGATAATAGAAAAGACCAGGGAGTTCCAAAAACATGTATATTATTAGTTCATTGGATATACAAAGGTTTTTGACTGTGTAGATCACAGCAAATTGTGGGTGGCCCTTACAGCATTGATGCACTGGTTGCCTCATCTGCCAATTTAATAATTTGTCTGATGACCAGGAAGCAAGGTAGAATGGAATAAGGAACAACTAATGAGTCATAATGTTTTGGTTTTATTTATTTTATTTTATGTATTTATGTATTTATTTATTTATGTATTTATTTATTTATTTTATTTGTTCAATTTATTCCCCGCCCATCTCCCATGCAAGGGACTCTGGGTTTTAATTGTTTTTATGATTGTTTGCCACCCAGAGTCACTTGTTTGAGATGGGCAACCATAGAAATTGAATAAATAAATAAATAAAGGGAAAATGAATGTGTAAAAATTGAATACTGTTTATTGAACTTAAAAAATAAGGTACAGATCCCATTCTTAAAACAATGCCACTTGGTGCACCTAGGTGGTATGCCTTCTCTATCATGGTATTTGCTCTCTGGAACAGTGTCTCTCCTGAGATTCAAGTTGCGTGCACCCTACGACTTTCAAACAGGCCTTAAAGACTTGGCTGTTTCTCCAGGTATTTGATTAGGAGCATGTACCTTTGGGAATTTTTACTTAGGTGTGTCTTATTTTAGTCCCTGATTTATTGCCTTCTCTTGTTTTTATATTGTATTGGGTGTATTTTTAATGGTATACAATCCAGAGTCACTGCCTATAAATGTGAGCTATAAACAAACAAATAATATAATGAAAAAAAATGCTAAACTAGAAGAAATAGTAATTTCAGTTATAATTATTGGGAAGAAACATCAACACTGTTGATGTTACTTTCCAACAATTTTAATATGCTGATACCATTTTTATAGCTGGAAGTGAGGAACATAATTCAGGAGCCACAGTTTGCTTAAGAAGCCCCACTGAAAAGCAAAGCATCATTTTTGACCCATTAATTTTGTTACTTGTTAATTTTATATTCCACCTTTCCTCCAAGAGATCAAGGCAACATGCATACTGTAGCACTCTCCATTTCTTCTCGTAGCAATCCTGTGAGGTAAACTCGGCTGGGGAACAGGTTCAGATCATCTAATGAACTTTCCAAGTGAGAGTGGGCTTGAACCTGAATTACTTTAATTACTCCATCCCACTGTCTTTCATGTTTTTCCAAAAAGGCAATCTGGTTTGTGAATACACAATAGCCACACCTGAACTGCTCTGTTTGTTGTTTATTTGTTCAGTTGCTTCTGACTCTTCGTGACTTCATGGACCAGCCCATGCCAGAGCTTCCTGTCGGCCGTCGCCATCCCCAGCTCCCCCACGGTCGAGTCCGTCACCTCCAAAATATCACCCATCCATCTTGCCCTTGGTCGGCCCCTCTTCCTTTTGCCTTCCAATTTCCCTAGCATCAGCATCTTCTCCAGGGTATCCTGTCTTCTCATTATGTGGCCAAAGTACTTCAGTTTTGCCTTTAACATTCCCTCAAGTTAGCAGTCTGGCTTTATTATGGACTGGTTTGATCTTCTTGCAGTCCAAGGCACTCTCTGAGTTTGAACTGCTCTACTGAGGGCAAAAAGCAGTTGAGCTGGAGAGCCAGAGTCTCTACATCAGTGTATCTCATCCTTGGTAACTTCCAGATGTGTGGACTTCAACTCGCAGAATTCTGGGAGTTGAAGTCCACACATCTGAAAGTTGCCAAGGTTGAGAAATACTGCTCTACATGTTGGAAAAGGGATGTAGATTTGTCTGTTTCTTCAACACACTGCAGCCACTTATACATTATGAACAGTGGGAGAGTGTTACCTGGAATCATTCATCATAATGTCATAATTTATTTTATTCTAGGTTTGTTGAGCAAGCCATAGTAACCCGGTTAATATATAATTATATCTGCTATAAACCATGGCTTACAAACCATAATGGCTGAATTCACAAACCATGCTAAGTAAAAATAAAACCACTGTGGTTTTTAGTAGTTCAGTAAGGCTGTGCAATTCCACGTACTTGGTTTAATTTAATACACCACAGTTAAAAAAAACACGCACGAGTTAATATATTCTGCCAATCCAGCCTAGCTGTGCGCGATATTTGAGCCCAGATGGAGTCAGAAAGAGACCTGAGAGAACTTGCCGGCAAACGTCTGTTTTTTGTTTTGTTTTCTCCTTAATTACAGTCTGGAAACTTCGGCGAGGCGCGTCCTTATGCCAGCCCCCTCATATACTGTTTGGAGTTTTCAACTCTTGGTAACACTACCCTTGAGAACATATTCGCTGGTGCACGGTGCTAAAGCCCCCACGCCCTTTGTTTTTCAATATTCTTTAAATAATAATAGAAAAATGAATGAGAATCTAACCGTCAGTATAAATATAAGTACAACGACGCCCACCTTTTTCAGGAGCGCGCATCCTCTCGGGCCGCCTCTTCGAGTGCTCTTTAGTCCCACCCACGGCGTGCTCCCGTCAAAAATAGTGCGCGGGCACGGTAATGGGCGGACCGGACGCGTATCTGTCGGGATTGTTTTCCGGTCTTGGAAAGTAAGGGTGAGGGCGCTGAAGAGGCGCGGAGCGAGCGGGGGCGCCCTCCTTGCTTGTTCTAGTCGCCATGGGTCTCTCACGGCGCCTGTTTCTCCTGTGCCTCCCGCTGCTCCTCTCGACTCTGAATAGCGTGGTCCCGGGCACTCTGGCGACCGCGGGGCAAGGAAGTAAGAGGAGACTCCGGACCTGCTGTGGGACGTGGGCGGTTGAGGCGACCGTGGGGGCCGGGAGACTGTTTGGGAACGTTGTCGGAGCAGTTGCGAGGCCCTTGTACAGTTTGTGCCACCGCTTCGGCTTTTCTTCTCTCCAGCCGTGAATCTGAGTTCAAAAAGCAACTGGGGAATATCTTCTGATGCTCCTCTTTCTTCCCTGCTGCTGGCTTGAAACAGTGGCCCAAAGGCGATTTAGCATGGAAGAGCAGAACAGGCGCCGCCGCTGTGGAGGAGAGCGTTGGGCGTACTTCGGGGAAGGGGGGATAGGGCGCCACCCTTGTGGTCTGGTGTCCGGATCTGCTGGGTTTGCTGTGATGTGGGTGTTTGGGTGAGGGAGGAGGTGAAAGAGAAACCCCCTAACTCAAGAGTGGACAACTGTGGCTCTGCAGATGTTGAACTATAGCTCCTCACCATTTGGAATCCATGGGAGTTGCAGTTTATCAGCATCCGCAGAGCTGCATATTTGTAGTCCAGAGCTATGATGTTGAATCTGTTACATAACTCCTGAATTAGTTTAAAAAGGTGTTTCATGAGTTTTCTACTGTATTCGACATTGTCTTCCCCCACCCCATTTTTTAAAATTCAGATAGCTATGAAAGTGACCCATAACAAGCAGCATTGTAAAACAATACAGTACCTCCTTTCCCCATTGTATAGGAGATACGAAGTATGTTGTTGCTTCAAAACTTTTGCACCCATGAACATTTCAACTGAATAATTAAAACTGCGAACTTATACTTCCCTGAACTCAGTGGAACTTTCTTCTGAGTAAAGCATAAATAGGAGTGCAGTCTGAGATGGCTTTATGCTAGACAATCCAAAATGGGTTTTTTTAAAAAAAAAAAATTGTGCCTTCAAGTCAGTGTTGACTCCTGGCGACTGCCTGGACAAGTCCCTGCAGTTTTCTTGGAAAAGTTTTTTCAGAAGTGGTTTGCCATTCCCTCCTTCCTAGGGCTGTGTGTGTGTGTGACTGGCCCAAGGTCACCCAGTTGGCTTCATACCTAAGGTGGGACTATAACTCACGGTCTCCAGGTTTCTAGCCTGGTGCCTTAACCACTATAACAACCTGGCTCTCAAAATGGGATAAAGCACTGGTATAATAATTTACATCTAATCCTGTTCATCTGCATTCCTTGGGCACAAATTGTAGCATTTGACTTTAACACATTTATTTCTAAACTAGATGCTGAATGCATTATATTATCTAAATTAATTTTTTTGGAAGACCAGCTATAGAAGAACACCTGATACAAGCTCATGTGATAAAGATTAGCTGATCCTTAATATTTTTAAATTATTTCATTATGTAATTCCTGGTTTAAAGAGATCTAATGATTGAAGTGGGAATTATTGCATAGAGAAATTTCAGGATTGAATGTTGTTTCATGATTGGACTAATTTAATGTTCTGATTCACAGACTGTGCTATGTTATGGTTTAATCATAATTCTTTGAATAAAGTATAATTGGCCATATTTATGCAACATACTAATATGTAAACTCTGGTTTACAGATAGCAGTGTTTGTTTGTGTAACTTGCTAACCCAAGCCTAAACTATTCACATTATGGGATTTGGCAACGTATGAACACATATATGCTGTTACTAAGTTTTGTGATGCGGCAACTAAGACTGAAATTCTAAAAATTCACTAGGGAGAAAGTGTTATTGGCCATCATGGGATTTATTTCTGCCAGCATGTATAGAATAGTGCTACAACTGTCTGGTTCAAACTGGGTGGACTGGCAAGGGAAGAACCATAGCTTTGTGAGTTGTGCACATATCTTGCATCAAGAAGGTACCACATCCAATCCTTAGGATCTCTTGAGAAGAAATAGGTAATCATGAGAATCAGAGAGCTACTACCAGTTAGACCACAGATGGGTAAATAATTCCCACTCTGGGTCCCCAAATGACTTCCTAATCACATTGGTGAAATTTAGCAGTGCAATTTAAGGGATTTTTTTTAAAAACATTTTTTTTTGTGGCTTTGGAGTTCTAAGCATTTTTCCTAAAGTTTTAGTCATTTTTCCACAGGACATACTCACTTTTTTGCCCAGGTTAGATGGCCAAATAGTCTGACTTGGTATAAGGCAACTTCCTGCATTTCTAACATCAGCTTTCATTTAGGTGAAATAAAATGGGTAAGACGCCAGGCTTGTTGATCGGAAGATCACAAGTTCGGAGGTTCAAATCCCTAGCCCTGCGTGACGGAGTGAGCTCCTGTACTCGCCCCAGCTCTTGCCAACCTAGCAATTTGAAAGCATGCAAATGCAAGTAGATCAATAGGTACCACTTCAGTGGGTAGGTAACAGCCTTCCGCATGCCGGCCACATGACCGTGGAAGCATTTTCGGACAACGCTGGCTCTTCAGCTAACAAACGGAGATGAGCACCGGCCCCTAGAGTCGGACACGACTGCACAAATGTGCGGGGGGAGCCTTTACCTTTACTATAATTAAATACTACCAATTTATATTCACTATAGCCTTGTGATGAGAGTGGCTCTAGTTCCTGAATCACAGTTCATTGTTAGAATTGCTAGTGCTACAAAAATTGTTTCTAGGAGGATCACCAATGATAGTATTCTTACCTTAGAACTTCAGGGTGATAGGTATAGTTATTTGTGTGATTTATATCCTGCCTTTCTGTCAGGAGTTCAAGGTGGCAGACGTAGCACTCACTCCTCCTGTTTTTCCCCCACAACAACCCTGTGAGGTAGGTTGGACTTAGAGAGAATGACTGGCCTGATGTCACCCCATGAGCTTCCATGGCTGAGGGTAGACTTGAACCTGGGTGTCTGCAGTGCCAGCCTCATACCTTAACATTACACTGTATTACAATACACTGGCTCTCTTTTACCTGAACTGTTGTCATCTGTTACTTCAGCTATCTGCATTGGCCAGTTCATTTGAACCATGTAGAGTTGTGAACATGTTTCTCTTCCTTTGATTGATTGATTGATTATGTGCATCAAGTTGTTTTCAGCGCCTAGCAACCACATAGATAGATTTTCTTCATGATGATCTATCCCTAACCTGGTCTTTCATGTCTCCCAATGGTGCACTCATTGCCTGTGTAACTGAGTCCATCCACCTTGCTGCTGGTCGTCCTCTTCTTCTCTTTCCTTCCTTCTACCTTTCCCAGCATTACAGCCTTTTCCAGGGAGCTAAGTCTTTGCAGAATGTGTCCAAAGTAGGATGGTGATGTATCCCTATCAGTACTATTTGTAAATGAAATGTCTGACCTGATAGGATACTGTAACTACCAGAAAGCTAAGGCATTAATGTGAAAGCCTAAATTCTGAAACAACTTTCTCATACTTGAACGAAGTACAGTAATGTGTTTAGAATTGTGGAAGACTGCTTAGGACTTTGACCCTAAAGTTGATGCTAAATGTGAATATGTAAATCAGCTGGGAGGTTGCATGGTAGAATAAGAAGTCTTAATGTGTCCTATGATATTACTGGCTTTGTGGATCCAGTAGATCATGGTTGGTGCTCAGTATAGCAAATGCATATATAAAAATAGAACATTGATAGGTCTTTATCACTGATAGAAGCTGTAGGTGATAGGTTTTGGTGCTTCTTTTGTATAAGAGAAGCTTAACAGCTGCCTTTAAGGTATAAAAACAATGCATTGGGTGTTGACTATCTTACCATTATCTCTACAAACAAGAAGGAAGCCTATTATTGCAGGCAAATAGCTTTGATTCTGGACCTCAATCACAAAGAGTCCAGCTTTATGTCTGATTGCAAAACAAACAAAATCTAGAGGGAAGCTGGGAAAATGAACGATTAACTTAATTATTAATTAACTCTTATTTTCACAGTGGGGTGTCAGAAGTACACAAATAAAACTTGTGAGGAATGCCTGAAAAATGTCACAGTAAGTAATACAATTACTAAACATTTATTCTGTAATGAAATCCTGATCTATGCTTGCTTCATGCTGTGATTTTTAAGGGCAGCCTAATCCAGATCCTTTCAGATATTCTGATTTGCACAACAAGTTCCTGTGTTATAAACTATCACACCTAGTGTCATAAAAACTATTTCTGCTTGTGTAATAGAATACATGTACATATTTACCCAGCTTCCTGATTAGGATATCTAATGTACAAATCATATGACTGAGTAGATAGCAGGCTGTTGAAATAGAACCAGGTGGCTATATCAATATATTTTATTTAAGACTAGGAGTGATGATGTAGTAGACAAAAGTCTTAGTAATTTTCAAGCAGAATTGTTTACATGATAAAGTTAAATGCATCATTTCAAGGGAACACTGCATTTTCCTTTCCTATCATTTGGTAATAGTGTCTTGTACTGCTATAGTGCTCTAAGTAGAGAAGTATATTCAGAACCTATTTAGAAACAGTTAGAATTATATAATTATAGGCTTTTAATCTAATCACTGATGCTAAAGAGTGAGGAGGGGAGCAACCATTTTCTTTGTTTTTGAAAGTTAGGCGTTACCTTATACTGAAATGGTCTATTACTAATGAATGTAATTCAGTTTTGTATGTGGGAATCCCCAGTATGGTGCCTAGGGATACCAATGCCCTTGCAGATACCTTCCTTGGTGCTAGCCGAGTTCCCTATTCCATCTGACTTTTTATAATTGCTATACTTATTATTATAACAATAACAACATGCTGTCATGCTGTAAAGCACCAGCCTCCATTATCATCATCATTTCCAAGAATGCCTTGAGGTTCCAGATACTTAAGTAGCCTGAGGCATAAGATGGTGAAATGCCGCTGAGCCATAAAATGTCTACTCTGTTTATCTGTTTGCACAATGGATTGGCTAGTGTCAAAAAGACAAGGTTGTCATGCAAAAGAAAGCTTAATAACATCTGTTTTATTTGTTTGATTTATGTTTATGTTACCTTTCTTCTTAAAAAGGATTTCTAAAAGGAAAACCAGAATGGTGCAAAAGTAATCTTACTGAATAATAAGCCCAAAAAATTACATTGCAGGTCTGTGTATTCTAATTTGGAAGTCGGTCCCATTAGGCTTTATTCTGAGAATTGGGCAGTAAATGTTTCAGTACCTGAGCTCTTAGTTACTAGTGGGCCCCAAGAGTCTGCCTGCTCTGCTCTGCAGAGATATGCAGGTTCACTAATGAAGCTGCCTTCTTTTCAAATGAACAGAGTAAGAGCCAGTGCATGTTGTGACTTTTTTGAGAAGCATACCTTGTTCTTGCTGCTGCTCTGTGATAATCATCTGAAAGGGAGAATGAATTACAGCATCTATTCTTCACAACCTTGTTGTATACATTCAAGCAGGTATAAATGTTTGGTGTGGCACAGGATACCTCAGGTCTGAATTTCGGTTCCCATCTGGTTGGGATTTACAGAAGTTGTAGTCTGAAATTAAATTGTCTACTAGTATCTTGTTGCATGATTTGGCCAGATTAGTGTCTTGGGAAGGTCTTACTCTTCTGAGCCTGCTGTTCGCCTGTGTTAAATCTCATAATTGTTTGTGGCTGGTGCTCTGGCAACCCATTCCTACCCATCAGTGTGAAGGACAAAGTAAAAATAGAGAATTGAGAGAATTAGTAATCTTAAACAACATTTTGCCCTAGATAGGTTGGAAGGGTGGGAAAAAAGATGAATTAAATGCAAGACATCAGCATGGGAAAGAGTCAGATGCATGACATGTGGCATCTTAGTAGTGTAAAAGGGAGACCTGATTATAAAGGAGAACAGAAAGTACTTTATTCAAAGAGAATCTAGTTGAAGAAGAAAATGGCATAAAAGATGGCTGTGTACCAAGGTAGCTTATAGGAAGGTTAAAGGAAAAACATGCAGAATGAAGATGGTCAACTTGTTAAAAAGAATAATGTGAAATAAATATTAGGGGAAAGAAGGAAAAATGTGGATTGTTTTTACTTGTTTGGAAAACCAATGGGCTAAGCTGCCTTTTCGCACTTTTGAAATTGAAATGGATAAATTGCTTGTAAAATTGACAATAGTTGAAACTCTAAACTAAGTTTCACACTAGCCAAGAATCAATATTATAGTTTTGTTATTTGATAGGAGCAGGGAAGCTTCCTGTACAAAATTAACATCTCGCAAGGTATTACTCAGGATAAGAACTGTAAAAAAATCTCTTCAGCAGCAATATTGCTGTTTCCTGCAGTCATTATAACAAGCCCCTTTACTGGATCTCAGTTTAGCAGAGGCAATGGACAAATACTTTGCCATGTTATACATGCATAGAATCCAATTGGCTATTTTACACATGTGTAGAATGGTGCTATGCATGCAAAAAATTCCAATAACCATCTGAAGGATATTTGGGTATAACAGACACCCTTCCCCTCATTGATCTATTAAAGTGAGAGTTTACTGTTGTCTTCTGTTGTTTATGTATCAGCTGCTTTGCTTATTTTAAGCATTGTGCTCAAAAATAAACAGTATTGATACGTTTTAAATACTTATTTGAAATATAAGCATTTGATCAAAAAGCTGAAACGTATGATGGGGACAAAGTGGATAAAGCAATGGTCACTACAAAGGATGGTAATTTTATAGTCTATATTGCTTTATAGAGTGAGAACAACACTGATATACTGTTTTGGACAAAGGAACATGTAAAGCTGAAGAATCTCTAAATTTATATGAAAATTGTAATTGTCAGATGATGTACTAATGCACACATTAGGGCAATATGAAAAGCATCAGGCTCTATTAGGAAGGTAATGCAATCTATGCATGGTACAGAACAATATGTAACTTTGAGTCAGTATGTTTTGAATAGTGACAGCTTAGCTTGGTAACAGATTATTCCTTAAAAAACGGGGCAGTTTTTACAACTACCTGAAAATGAAAGGTGGAAAAGGCTGTCTTGATGAATATTGAAAAACAGGGTGGGCGGCATCTAGTATGGCTGAACCTTTGTAAGGCAAGGAGCAAGGATTGAAGAAAAGTCTTGCTGGAAGTTGAGAAATGCTCTGCTTTAACAGATTCTCTTGGTGCTTATCATTGTTTCCGGATTAAATTTTTAGTTTTTTTTTAAGTTTTGGCTTGTTTTCCCGTTTAAAGACTAAGGAGATCTGAGATTAAATAATTGCCTCCCTGCTATTATTTTTGTACTGAATTTGAAGGACTTAATATTTTCCTACATGTTGAATTTGCTGTTTTGAATCTCTAGCCCTCTGTTCACTTTCTCTGAGAGCTGCTTGTTACCATACCTTCTCCTGTTTCAATTTCACTGGGAGGTCTTTCATTAACTCATTAACTCCTATCTGCACAAGTCAAGTATCCAGGGGGCGCCATAATCTACTGCCTGAAGCATGGAAGGTTTTAAGGAGATTCTCTCAGAGTTCCGTGGTGAGCTTTGCTCTGACTTTAAGCAGATCCTTTATGATACCCATCAAGCTATTCTGCAGAATATTTGGGACATTGGGGAAGATATTATTTCTAAAGCAGAGCTTTCCAAACTGTGTGTCGGGACACATTAGTGTGTCGGCTGCAGTGTCTGGGTGTGTCGCGGCTGCTGCTGCCTCCGAGCCCTGATAGGATTCCACGCAGGTCCTAGTGCCTACCTTGTGCCTTGCTGCCTCCAAACCTGCTGTGATTCCGCGTAGGTCCTAGTGCCTGCCTTGTGCCCTGCTGTAAGAATGTGTCGCGAAATGATGCATGTCTAAAAAGTGTGTCACCAACATGAAAAGTTTGGAAAGCTCTGTTCTAAAGTGTGTTGTCTGGCTGAAGATGTGATGGAAGAAGAAGATGATTTTCACAAGGAAGGAGACTGAAGCAATGTGTCGGGATGGAGCATCCTGCCAGCGTAGTATGGGGGTGTAGAGGAGGTCTGGCATGCCTGCAGGGTCGTTAGAAATGTTGATTAGGTTGTCTAGTCCAAGGGTCGGAAATGGCGGCTCGCGAGCCAGATGCGGCTCTTTGGCCCCTTGACTGTGGCTCTTCCACAGCTGAACTCACCCCGCCCCTTCCACGCGATTGGATCCCGCCCCCAAACTCTTACGCTCTTATGTGCTCTCGCTCTCCAAGGCCGGGGCCACCCGCAGCCGCCCGCCCACACCTCGCGCACAGCCCGCGGGGCTCTCTGCCGCTCCCTTTGACAGAGGAGGGACCAGCGTGCCTTGGGAGCTGCTGCTGCTGCTGCTGGCGGCATGTCTGGGCGAGGCGCGCGGGCGGAGCTGCCTGTCTGGCACTCGGGCGCTCCAGCTCCCGAGCCTCTTCCCTTCTCCCTTGCCATGTTCGGGCGTTGAGGCCAGGCAAAGCCGGGCGGTCGCGCAGGGGCGAGGCGGGGAGTCCCCCTCCTGCGCCTACCGCCACATCTGTCCGTTCCTGGCCTCTCTCCCCACCTCCGGCGGGTGCCCATGCCGGAATCCCTGCGACCCGGAGGCAGCGACTGCTCAGAGGGCCCCAGCGAGAAGAGGCGCGTGATCCGCGGTGGATCCCTTCGAGGGGCCGCGGGGCTTCCCCGCTTTCCTCCCAAGGAGGCCTCGATGGCGCACCCTCCCGCCCCATCAATCCCCCCACCCCGCCGTTCGGCATCCTCTCCCCCTGCTAACCTGAGCTCTGCAGCGGCCGGGGGAGCCGAGCCAGGCTCCGTTCCGGCGGGGCGACTGTCCGGAGGCGGCCAAGGGGAGAGCAGGCGGCTCTTCGCTCTCGGCGCGCCGCGGGGCCAGACGAGCCTCCGGGTGCAGTGGGACGGGAGCTCCGCCCGCGCGCCTTCCTGTCCTTGCGGGCCGCCGGCGACGCTTCCATCCCACTGCACCCAGAGGCTCGGCTGCTCTCTCCTTGGCCGCCTCCGGTCGCTACAGTCGCCCCACCGGAACGGAGCCTGGCTCAGCTCCCCCGGCCGCCGCAGGGCTCGGATTGGAAGAGAAGAAGTGGGGGGGGGACTCGGAGGCCCCCTTGTAGCCCGCTGCGGAGCCGCTCGCCGCGCCCACCTCCAGCCTTAGTGACAGCGGCGGCGGCCACCCATCACGGCGGCCAGTCCGCTGTGCCCTCTCCACTGGGCGGGACCCGCACCTCCTTCCCCGCTGGCGCCCGAGCGCAGACACCAGCCAGGACCCCGCACAGAAGATGCCGCGTGCCGCCAGCACCTGACGTCAAGGCGGCTGCGCTTCGCGCCCAGCGGGCGGGCGAGGCAGGGAGAGAAGGGGAGACAGGGCTCCCTCTCCGGCCTCTGCGCCCCTTCAGGCCCGTCTCTCCGAGGGGGGCGGCGGGAGGGAAGTCCCCGTCCAAGGGGAAGCGCTGGGAACGAGCGGCGGAGGTTGGCCGGAGCTGGACGCGTCGCTCCGGTTGGAAGGTGCTCCAGCCGGCATCTCGGCAGCCGCCGGTGGCTGCGCAGAGGCCGCCTGCTTAGAGCCGGGTGCGGTCCAGCTGGGGAGCCTCCGCCTCAGGGCAGGGGCTCGAGAAGCACCCCCTCGCGGAAGCTGGCGAGGGCGCCTAGAATCAGCCCGAAGCCACCGAGGGCAGCGGCCGCTTCCTTCCTCGGGCACTGATAATACAAATGGGAAAGAAGAGGATCCATTTGAGAGGGAGGGAAGGAGGGTGGGGAGGGGGCTACTGAGGGGGCGTCGTATTCCATCCAGCTGCTCCCAAGCCACCTTCCCTCGTAGCTCTGGCTCGCGCGCATTAGAGACAGACACACACACAGAGCGCAGGCTCTCTCTCCCGGCCCCGTGGCTAAGCAGCAAATGGGAACAAATGGGAAAGAAGAGGATCCATTTGAGAGGGAGGGAAGGAGGGTGGGGAGGGGGCTACTGAGGGGGCGTCGTATTCCATCCAGCTGCTCCCAAGCCACCTTCCCTCGTAGCTCTGGCTCGCGCGCATTAGAGACAGACACACACACACACAGCGCAGGCTCTCTCTCCCAGCCCCGTGGCTAAGCAGCAAATGGGAACAAATGGGAAAGAAGAGGATCCATTTGAGAGGGAGGGAAGGAGGGTGGGGAGGGGGCTACTGAGGGGGCGTCGTATTCCAGCCAGCTGCTCCCAAGCCACCTTCCCTCGTAGCTCTGGCTCGCGCGCATTAGAGACAGACACACACACAGAGCGCAGGCTCTCTCTCCCGGCCCCGTGGCTAAGCAGCAAATGGGAACAAATGGGAAAGAAGAGGATCCATTTGAGAGGGAGGGAAGGAGGGTGGGGAGGGGGCTAACGAGGGGGCGTCGTATTCCAGCCAGCTGCTCCCAAGCCACCTTCCCTCGTAGCTCTTTGCCTGGATTGGGGGCTTGAGCGGCTCCGGAAGACAAGCATCGAGCCTCTCTTTCCCTTCTCCTTCTTCCAAACCTCCCCCGCCAGAACGCCCCGTGCTGCACGAGCAGGTCGAACATGCCCCCGCCGTCGCCTGGGACTTTCGCGATGGCGAGGGTAGGGCGCCGAAGCTGCGGGCCGGGCTGGGCTGGGGACGGATCCTGTGCTCCTGATGACCCCTCCGGGCAGGTTTCCCTTTGCCCCACAATATTCTGGGGAGCGGAGGGTGGCAGCTGTTTCCCCGCCACTCCCGGTGGGGCGGCCGGGCCGGGTTCGCGGAGCCGCTGGCTGCACCCCCTCCCTCCGTGAGCCCCCCGCCCCCTTCCACGCGATTGGCTCCCGCCCGCAAACCCCGCCCCCTTCCACGTGATTGGCTCCCGCCCGCAAAACCCGCCCCCTTCCACGTGATTGGCTCCCGCCCGCAAAACCCGCCCCCTTCCACGCGATTGGCCCCCGCCCGCAAACCCCGCCCCCTGGCTCTCGAGCACTTAAAAATGTGCACGAGCATACCAAAATGGCTCTCGGCTCAAAAAGTTTGCCGACCCTTGGTCTAGTCGAACGACCTGACACCAAAGCCAGCCTGAATGGCGCTATCAGCTTGTTAGTAAAGGATTTGTAACTGGAAGGTATGGAAACTGTAAAAATGTAGGGAGGGGCTTTCACGAAGTGAATCCCCCAATGGGGATGGCTGGTATGAAGGCGGGAGATGTAACTGCCATTTGCGCTGGCTTTTCCTCCGTCTAGTCTTTGCATTGGAAAGGATCACTTGCTTTAATAAAGAACTCTTTCATATCCTTTGATGGCTTGTGGTAAGAGTCTTTGAATTAATAGCTAAAGGATCAGGACCATCACACAATGCCAGATAAAGATTATATTTTGGTGCTGAGCTGCAGATTACAAGAAGAGTTGTTTATCTGGGGTAATGTTATGGCTTTCTGAGAAAATGTTTTGGGAGAGAAGAGAATCTGTTCTGTGGGAGTTTTTTTTGCTGAGAAGTCTGAGTTTTTAAGGGGGGCAGTTGGGCTGTTTGATTTTTGCAAGAAAAATGCCCTGTGTGTAATAGGGAGATATGTAAATGTCTTGGTTTATTTCAAAGTGGGGTAAAAAGTTAAGAATGTCTAATTGGATTGATAAGGAGGCTTTTATGGTTTTACTTCTTTTTAATGATTTGGATTAAGATTGATTAAGATTGATTGGATTCTTTTTAAGGTTTATTTGATTTGTAAGATTTATAAGGTATAAAGTATAATAATAATTGCTTTGTGGTTTTTTTAGGTTAAATAAGGTTAAGACTGTGGTAGTATTACTAATTATAAAAGCAGACAATTTATATGTTCTTATAATTTGATTTTTATTATAGTGGATAGAAGTATATAGAATAGTGGTAGGAAGGAAATAATTAAATAAATGTTGTCTTTTGGGGGAGGGAAGTTTATATTTATTTATTTATTTATTTATTTATTTTATTTGTCATACTTATATCCCGCCCATCTCCCCCACAAGGAGGGACCCTGGGCGGTTATATATATATATTCCTTTTTTTAAGGGAAAGGAGCAATTGTATTAGTGATTTGTATATGTGCTAATGGAAGAATTTATAGAAATAATATGATCTTGGTTTGATATAGAGCAAGGGATTGAATATGGAAATTGCTGTATATTCTTGTTGAAAGTTGGAAGTAATTTCTATATGTAATCTTCAAAATTCTTTTTTCTTGTGTTTCACACCTTTTTAGTTTTTTCTTTTTGTAGTTTTTTTCTTTTTTGTAGTTTTTATCTTTCAAACTTAATAAAATTCTTATTTTAAAAAAAGGAATGAACCATTTGGTCTCTCATGGGTTCACTTTGGGGATGGTGACAGATTTGAGCAGAAGATGATAAAATTGTGGAGTCCTTGGTGCTCTCTCAGCCTTGTATTCTTGCAGACGTTTCATTGCCAGGCTAGGCTTCAGTGCGAAAAGGGAGTGGGACTTGCTCTCTGTTTATATACCATGGCTGGTCCTGCTTGTGTTGGTGGAGATGTTGTTCTCTCCTTAGTAGTTCCTTGATTGGGCTGTTGTTTGCTACTTGGTTGATGGACTGAGTTAATAGTTCCTTGATTAGGGTATAATCAAGCTTTGTCTGAGCTTCCAGGAATTCTCTAGCATTTTTGGATTTGGCTTGGTTTAAGATGCTCACAGTTTCCCAGTTGAAAGTATGGTTAAGTATATCTACAACATACAGTGTAAGGACTGTAACAGCCACTATGTAGGACAGACTGGCAGAAGACTAGCAGAACGCATCCACGAACACCAACTAGCAGTCAGAAGACATGATGAAAACTCCTTAATCTCACAAGACATGTGTCGATGAAGGTTCTCAGTCATCCAGGTGGAATTGTCTGTAGCTTGAATCATGTCAACTGGACTTCTGTTTTCTCAGTGGAAACGTTTTCGCTCCTTATCCAAGAAGCTTCTTCAGTCTGAGCAAAGTTTGTAAGGGAATCCTTAAATATGTTTCTAGGGTGGCTGTGTGACCTTGCACCTGGGGCTAGGTCATGGTTATTTGAGATGTTTATTTCTGAGTCCCTTTATCATCCAAATGAGGATCGTTAAGATTACCTTGCTGTTGTTGAGATTGCGAAATGGTCTTAATCTTCCTAGGCACAGAAGACAAAGCAGGAAGGAAAATAGGGGAAAGATTGTGCCTGAGGCCCCCACCTCTATTCAAAGAAGGATTTTCCAAGTTGGCATAAATGGATTCCTTGACCCCTCTTTCAAACCACTTATCTTCCCTGTCTAAAATGTGAACATTAATGTCCTCAAATTAGTGTCCTTTTTCCTTTAGATGAAGGTAAACTGCTGACTCTGGTCCTGTGGTGTTACTCCTCCTGTGTTGGGCCATCCTCCTGTACAAAGGTTGTTTGGTTTCTCCAAACACATGGACAGACTTAACCATACTTATACAGCTTGGCACTCAGACAAAGCAGCCATCAACAGACACATAGAGATAAACAACATTTACATACCATTCATAAGAGACAATAGAAAAGCCAGAAGACCAGAACACCTCCTGGCCAGCAATCATCACCCAGATATGCAAAGATTAACACCAAGATTAGCACCAGAGGAACAATCAAACAGCACAATATACCCTAATCAAGGAACTATTAACTCAGTCCATCAACCAAGCAGCAAACAACAGCCCAATCAAGGAACTACTAAGGAGAAAACAACACCTCCACCAACACAAGCAGGACCAGCCATGGTATATAAACAGAGAGCACATCCCACTCCCTTTTCGCACTGAAGATGTTGCCTAACCTGGCAATGAAAGGTCTGCAAGAAAACAACAAGGCTCAGAGAGCACCAAGGACTCCACAGTTCAACCCTGAGCTACAAATATTCTCTTAGATGGTAGAATTCCTGTAGCCAGGTTTTTTTATTATTATTATCCGGAGATATACCTAATAAAGATTTTACATTTAAAAAAAAAGAGAAATGCTCTGCTTTAAATTTTAGCTAACAACCATTGACAGAGCTCACTTTTTAATTAATTAATCTGACAGTTAAGCATGCCTATTTGTATGCAAGTTAGAGTTCTTAAGTCAAGCATTTCTAAAGTGTATTGTCGAAGGCTTTCACGGCCGGAGTTCGATGGCTGTTGTGGGTCTTCCGGGCTGTGTGGCCGTGTTCTGGAAGTTGTGGTTCCTAACGTTTCGCCAGCATCTGTGGCCAGCATCTTCAGAGGGCAGGAGCACAGACAGAACCTAATCTCCTATACCTTAGCTCTATAAATAGAAAACAAACAAAAACATTGCCACTCTACCTGGGCACAGAGATTTCGCTTCTGTCTGTGCTCCTGCCCTCTGAAGATGCTGGCCACAGATGCTGGCGAAACGTTAGGAACCACAACTTCCAGAACACGGCCACACAGCCCGGAAGACCCACAAAAGCCATTTCTAAAGTCTTTGATGCCAGATTAAGACAAAAGTATTATTCATTTCTGGAATTTACGTGGACTTGCCCTACCCCATGGGCACAAAATACTTGTACTGATTAACAGAAATCCTGCTTATCCAAAGGATTATATCAAACTACCTGCTTAAATGCTGTTTGCAAGTTTTTACTATAATTTTAATTATAATTTTAATTATAATTTTACTATAGCTCCCCTATTATAGAATGTCTTGCCACCAGGAATGAGATTTGGACCCTTACTCTTTGATACTCAGGAAGCTGGTAAAAACTTGGTTTTTAAGAAAGAATGTATCTGAGGTGAATGCCATATTATGGTGATGACAATTGTGATTTGTTATTATTGTATTGATATTAATAATATTGTACTGTTGATCTTATTAGTCCTTGGCTTGTATGCTGCTTCAAGGCACATGACTGAAGCAGCACACCCAAAAAAGTTTGCAATGCGTAATAAAATATTGATTCATTTCTTAATTGACTTTTGCAATCTCTCTTAGCTTGTGTTATTTAACCACAATTTTCTCTTCCAGTGTTTATGGTGCAGCAGCAGCAAAAAATGCATGGAGTATCCTGTTCGGAATATCCTCCCTCCAAGTTCTCTTTGCAAGTTGAGCTCTGCACGCTGGGGTGTATGTTGGGGTAAGGGTGTTCTAGAAATATTCTTTTAGTTGTCATAAAATTGATCCATTGCAAATCAGTATAAATATTAAGACGGTGCACAAGGAGTTGCAAACGGGATATGATTGCATTGTAACATTCCCTGCTTGACTGCAGCATTTGGTAGCTAGAAAATATGCAGCTTATGGGTATGAGAGTTCCAATTAAACTTTTTGGAGGGATCAGTTGCCACTGAGACTAAATATATCCAATCCTTTTTACTGCAGGTGGCTTTAATCTGCCCCCACATAATGCATTTGTATGAAACTGCTCTAATGAGTATAGGTTCTCTGTGATATAAGCTTTCAGTCTTTGCTTGAAAGAACTTGTCTTTTTAAATAAAGAATTAGGGCTCATACTAAATGAATACTCTTTGGCAGTTAGTTTCCACACTAACTTTTTGTGTTTAAATATTTCAGTGAATTTTGAAGCACTGATCATTGCTATGTCTGTGGTGGGAGGAATAATCCTTATCACAGTTTTCGTCTGTTGCTGTTTCTGCTGCAGGAAAAAAAAGAACAGAAAGCAAGTATAGAATGTTTTTTTTTAGCATTTTATGTTTTAATAGCGATCTATTATATATATATATATATATATATATATATATATATATATATATTATATATATAAAATTTTTATTAAAGAAATGCTTAAAATAATAAAAACAATACAAATTTTGAAAGAGAAAAGGAAAGTAATAATTAAATTTAAAAAGTGCAAAGAAAGAAAAAAGAGAAAGAAAGAAAGAAAGAAGAGAAAAAGTTATAAAGAAGCAGCTTCCAGTCTTAACTGCAGTTACAAGTACATTTATATTTTACCTTCTCTCTAAGGTTATCATCTAAAATCGCTTGTGTTTTCTCTTCTCTCTCTCTCTCTCTTTGAGCCTGCTATTATGTCGGACACGACTAAACGACTGAACAACAAAATTATATTGTATAAAATGTCCCCCTATAAAAGCTTTTCTTGCGTCCCAAACCATCCTTGTCTGTACCTTTATTAAGATTATTGTCAAAAATTTCTTTCAACTTCTTTTTGAAATCTTCCATTACTGTTTCTTTCTGCAACAATGTTTCTTTTAACCTCCATCTGAAGGAATTGATTTTCCTTTTATATGCTAAAGTCACTGGGTTGTGGTCTGAAAGATCTTCGGCAGTATCTCCACTTTTTGAACACTAGTAACCAAATTTTTAGATATCCAAAACATATCAATTCTTGAAAAAGATCTCTGTCTTTCAGGAAAATAAGTATATTCTTTTACATCACCATTTTTGTATCTCCATGCATCTACAAGTTCTAAATTGTCCATCATATTAAAAAAAACCTTTTGGTAGTTTACCTTGTGTCATTTTAATATCTTTCTCAGAAATTCTATCTTTTTGTGGACAAATTACTCCATTCCAATCTTCCATTAAACACCAATTTACATATGATAAGTCCATTAGTTTACCATATATCCTTTGTAAAATGTTACTTTGTCCTCATTTGGAGCATAAATTCCCATTATCAGAGTCTTAGTCTCATGCAAAGTGGTTTCAATCCCCATATATCTACCATAATCATCAGTCAATATTAGTTCTGGTTGTAACTGGCAGTTCATATACAAAACAACTCCATTTCTTCCCCCAAATTTCTGCAAATCAAATATTTTGTATCCTTTTTTCTAATAGGCATTTCTTGTAAACAAATTACATCTTGTTTCAATTTTTTTAAGTAGTGAAATAATTTTCTTCTTTTTTGAGGAACATTTTCTCCATTTATATTCCACGTTAGACATTTAAAATCCATATTTATGCCAAAAACATCAATACTTGTATCGCCTAATGTGCTGGTCTCCTCCTCAGTTTCTTGTTGTGGCTGTTGTTTGGGGCCCTCTGTCATTTGCATTTCTTACAATTCCCCTTTAATTTTTTCTAGGAATTCTCTTGCTTTTTGGACTGAATTCAGCCTAAACCTCTGTTGTTCAAAAGTGAAGATCACTCCTTCCAATTTATCCCATTGAAATGATATCTTTTTCTGTTTGAGCTTGTCAGTAAAAAAAAATACTCTTTTCAATTGTGCAGTATTCTGATCGGGATTTATTTAAGTACGATCACATCTGCATTATTAATCTTCAATCTGGAAGTAAAATGCTGCTGCAAAACTTGGTCTATAGTCTTCTTCCTGACAAAGTGCACAATATCCCTTGGAACATTTCTTAATTTTCCGAAGCGCGTGTTGATTCTTTACACTTTGTCCACTTCTGCCTCTATATCATCTTCATCCCATTCCAAAAAGTTTCTTAAAGATTGAACAATCTTTTCTCTGGTGTCTTCTTCAGGATCCTCTGGAACTGCTTTAAATCTCAAGCAAAATTCTTTTCCCCTCAATCCCAGTAATGCCAAATTGTCTAAGTCCTTTTACATCTCTCTGTTTATTATTTCTGTTTTACTTTCTAAAATTTCCACTTTGTCATTAATTTGTTTAATTTCTCCCATAAGTTTTTTTCAAATAATTTTATTAAGAATTATACAGTAAATGAAAAAAAAAACAAAAGCCAATACAAACTACAAAAATACAAACAAAAATACAAAAGAAAAGAAAAAAGAGAGAAAAAGAAGGGAAAAGGGAAAAAAGGGGGGTAACTTCCCCCTTCATCCCAGCAAGTAAAGATAATTTTAATAGCTTATTATGGTCTCTAAATAGAACATAATCTCTCTTCACCCCATTGCTCATCACTTAAATAAAAAAATTCCAAATGCTTCGTCAGTCATTCTTTGTCAGCAAAAGTCCAGTAAGGGCAACCAGATATAACTATTTTTCTTTTTTATCCCTGATCGAATAACCCAACCTTGTATTCCTTCCCTGAGTTTTTAAAAACATTTTTAACCCCCTCAGAAAGAGTCCCAGAGCTGGTTGTTGTGGGTCTTCTGGGCTGTGTGGCCGTGTTCTGGAAGTTGTGGTTCCTAACGTTTCGCCAGCATCTCAGCAACTCAGCTCAACTACCAGGACATGGGAATACTTCTAACAATGAACATGCTAATCACACTCAGCAGCCACTCATTAACATTTCAACACAACAAAAAACCCCACCTAATCTCCTATAACTTAGCTCTATAAATAGAAAATAAACATTGCCAAACATTGCCATTCTACCTGAGCACAGAAAGAGCCTTCTGTCTGTGCTCCTGCCCTCTGAAGATGCTGGCCACAGATGCTGGCGAAACGTTAGGAACCACAACTTCCAGAACACGGCCACACAACCCAGAAGACCCACAACAACCATCGAACTCCGGCCGTGAAAGCCTTCGACAATACAGTCCCAGAGCTATTTTTCTGTTCATCTGTGTTTCAAGACAAAAATATTCCACAACTTTAACAGATTTCTTTTGTATATTGAATAAGTAATGTTTGTCCTTTTGTTTGTCACTTCTAATAAAGTCCTTCAAAGCCTTAACAGAGCTCTTTTGTATATCCAGTAAAAAAAATTATCCAAGTAAGTTTCCTGGTTCAATATTTGTACATCTCCTTTAGGAAATAAGTCATCCATCAGTCATCCAGTTCCATTTGTATGCCCATATATTTCTCCATATCCTTCTCATTGCTTATTACATTTAAGTCCCCCTTCAAAATAATTTCCAAATTGTCCATTGCAACTTGTTCTTGTTCTGTAGCTTCATTACAGCATGCTCTGTCCATCTTATCAAGAAATTTACCTATCTTATCAAAAAGCTTGGCAGACAAATATTCAAAATCTTGTGTTATAGATTTCTGTTCCATTTTCTTTATCCTCTAGCTCCCTCTAGTGTCCAACCTTCAAGGTCCCCTCATTGTAAAAAAACCCAAAACAATTGCCATTTTCTCAAGGGATAATTTCTTCTAATGAATTTGCAGACAATTTCCCATGGGAGGAATTCTTCCACAAATTTAAAATTATAATTCCAAGTCCATTTGAGCCCTTAATCTGTTGTTAAACTTTCTAAAATCCATATTCTAAGCACTCTTTTGCTGTTTGATCCAAAAAGTAATATTTTTCAAAAGCTTTTAAAATCGTATTTAAAAGTTCTTTCTCTAAGGAGAAGGCAACTCACCTAGCGAATACAGTATAACTTGATGTTCTGAAGGGTCTTAATCCTTTTAAAGCAGCAGAAAAAAACCCAAATTCAAAGTGATTAAGAAGTGAGGCTCAGTTGAGCTTAATGTCCTTTAAAAAGGCTGCATTAATGACTGAGAGCAAAGATGGTTCCTCCCTCGACTGCCAGCCACTCAACCCGCTCAACGAAACGATTCCTGCGGTTTACTCATGAGGAGCGGCTGTGTGGAGTCACATGTGCTATCTCAAAGATCTCTCCTTAATCCAGAGTGCATTTTGGTGGCCAGGATCCTGCATCCCGTACCAATCTCCATTGTAACACTGTCCTGCTGCGAAAGGGGACATCTAGCTCACCATGGCTCTCAACCGGAAATCAACTTCTCCCATAAGTTGTCCTATAGGTTATTCAGTTTTTTTGGTAGCATCTTCTTTCATCTCCTCTTTCATCTTTACAAACCTTTCTTCCATTCTCACTTCAAAAGCAACCAGCTCACTTTTAACAAATTTGACAGATTCAGACACCTGCTTCCCCATCTCTTAAAACATATTTTGTAATATTTCTGGAGTAATCCACTTTTCTGCCACTTGTTCCAACAATCCTCTCCTCCTCTCACCAAGCCTTGCAGCTTTTCTGGTGACTGCCATTCTTTTATTTATAATCCAGAAGTAAAAGTAAATCAATTACGAAGATTAAAGTAAAAGGCAAGCTTCCCCTATTTCGCCTTTTCTGTACCCTTAAGGCTTTAGTCCAATCTATCTTTCTGTAGTTTTAATAACACAGTTGATCTCAGGTTACACTTATCTCCTTATTTTGTGAATTCCACAAATTGTCTTTTCCCTTTGAAATCAAACAATCAACATTCCCATGACGGTCTGGTCTATTTATTTAATTAATTCCAAATAGCAACAAAAGCACTTTAGCCAAAATATTAATCTTTCAAATTTGTACAGTCCCCTTTGTCCATTTATAACTTTCTTAGTCAAAATCTTGTTAAGCTCTTGCTCTTGTGTTTAAGTCTTTTAAAAATATCATTTTCCTCTTTGCTTTATTTTCTGTAATTCGGAAGGAAGGCTGATTCACTGAAAGGTTGTTTTCTTTGTCCCGCTGTTTTCAAATACCTCTTTTCAACTGTAAATTGATTGTATCCGAAAGTGATTAAGAAAGTGAGGGTTTGGTCACTTAGTGTCCCTTAAAAGGCTGCAGGACGTACGTCCTGCTGTCTCCTCATGAGGAGCAGCAGTCCGGGGTGCAGGTGGGCGATCTCGGTCTCTCCTTTATCTGGGAAGACTTTGCCAGCCAGAAGTCACCACTGGCCACCATTCACTGGTGAAGCACCATCTCCACTCCTTCGGGGACGTCTAGTCAGCCATAGAACCTCACCCAGAAGCCCTAATAGCAATCTATTTTTGATGGTTTTGATGAATCCATAATATGGGATCATGACATATTGCAATCTGTTTGCAATAATCTAATTCTCAACAGGGCCGATAAAGAGGATGAAAAGGCTGCCAGGGAGAGAGAGCAAAGGAGAGTTCGGCAAGAAGAAAGGTGCGTTCCTTCCAGTTTATGGATGCCAGCCAGGCTTGTTCTTTCTAGTCTTTGGGTCTTTCCATGCCAATCAAGAAATAAGGCTTGCTTTGATCTTCCTAACTTAAAAGTATATTATGAGGCATGTATTCTATGGTGGCTTCGAGATTGGATAAGACTGGATGATAGAAAACTACTTAATCTGGAAGGTCATGATTTAAAATTTGGTTGGCATGGATACCTATGGTATAACAAAATTAAAGCAAATGTAGCATTTAATCATCATCCCATTAGGAAATCAATTATAAGAATTTGGAATAAATATAAAAATACAATCTTACCAAATATACCTCTTTGGATTTCACCACATGAAGCTTTTATTTGGTATGGAAATTTAAATATAGGTAATTGGATAACATACAAAGATCTACTAACATTTGAAGGATCAAACTATAATTTAAAATCAAGAGAAAACTTACTAAAAGATGGAATAAAGTGCAATTGGTTTTCATATGCACAAATCAAAGAACAATTCAGAGTGGATAATAAAAACTTTAAATTTAAAGAAAGTGCAAACAATTGGGATACCGTCCTATGGAAAGATAAAAACCACTTAATTTCAAAAATGTATAAGATATTAATATCAAATAATTCGGATAATATACAAAAAAAGAAATGTATATGTAATTGGGAAAAAAAATTAGGTCACAAGATCCAATTAGAAACCTGGGAAAATATCTGGCTAAAAGATCTAAAATTCACATTGAATTATAATATGAAAGAAAATGTCTATAAAATGATGTATAGGTGGTATCTAACGCCAAACACTCTGTCAAAAATGAATAATAGACTATCTAACAGATGTTGGAAGTGTAAAAAAGAAGTGGGCACTTTTTTCCATCTTTGGTGGTCTTGTAAGGAAACAAAAAAATATTGGTTAAAAATACATCAAACAATAAGTGAAATATTGGAAGATGATCTAATAATTGAACCAGACATGTATCTATCAGGATTTTTAAAACCTGAGATACGTAAGAAATATGGGAAATTACTATTTTATTTAATAACTGCGGCTAGAATTATATTTGCTAAACACTGGAAAGAGGATTGTTTACCTACAATCGAGGAATGGTTATTAAAAACAATGGATTTAGTTCAAATGGCAAAATTAACAGATTTATTAAATGATAAGAATCAAGAAGAATTTAACTTATGTTGGGACCCATTTTATAGATACATAGAAAGAAATAAGGCTTGCTTCACAATTAGAAGTTTTCTTGAAACTTTGCACAGACGTGATAAATAGGGGTGTGCACAAAACAGAAAATGTGCTTTGCTTTGCGAATGAAGCAAACTTATTGTTATTGAATGTTTGTCCAACCTGTTCTGTTTGACCAAAGCAAAACATGTAATAGTTTCAGATAAGACAGAATCCAGAGTGGTCTTATGGCTTGAGAAAGGCAAGGCTGCTCCCCTCCTCTGCCACTGCATCACTCCACTCCTCCTCTGCACCAGCCTGCCTGCCAATTTTCCCAGCACCTTCCTTCCCTTTAGCTGCAGTCTCACTTGAATCCAAGTATGGCATACCTACTCACCCTTCCCCTGATCTCTACAGCTCCTTCCTTCCCATCCCTGCTGATGGCCTTGCCTTTACCCTACTGTTTACCATTCTGCCTGGTATGGTACCATTCTACCATATCTGCCTAGAACACCAAGCACAGATGTTTCGGTCCAGCCGTACATGGGCGAAATAGAAATATACTTGCTCAGCAACTCTAATTCAACGTAGTCAACTCTTGTTGTCGTGTGCAGAGAAATTTGTTGATCAAATCACCTAGTAGATGTTGAGCTCATGCCACTGACTTGTGCCCTGGACTACTTAAAATAGTGTAAAAAAGAGAACAGGTAGGATACATGATCTGAAATTGATACTTTGCCTTCCATAATAGGTCCGAAAAGATTTGTTAATATGGTGTAATAAGTAAGATCTCATTGTAAGAGTCCAGTATAAAATCCATATGCCCATACGTATGATTTATCTGGAACATTCCATATTAGGCTAATCGCATATGTGCATGGTAACATATCTGTAAATCTGCCACAATTATCAGTGCCATTCCTAGATCTATTTACACCTAGAATGATGAGAATTTTGAAAATGTGGTTTTTTTTAATCTCTTGCAAGAGGCACTCCACATTATTTAAAGTGTTCCTGAATTTTAAAATGAGACCTGCTGTAAGATGTGTATACCTCATTTACTAAGCACATATTTTATGAGGGATATTACCTTAATCCTATTTTATGAAATATAGCTCAGTCTCAGTTCCGTTTTTTTAATGACTTGGATACAGATATATTTCTTTAATTTAGCATTAGGGATGTACAGAATGTTCAGTGCATGGAATGGTCCATGCATGGAACAGGCAGTATGGGATGGTCCATGCCTGGACTGAAACTTGTGTGACTTGTGTGAAAGTAGTTGTGGCCAGTTGTGCTGACCAGATGAAATTAAGACTTTTACTAAATTTCTGCATGATGTGCATTCACCCAATAGTTTTCATTACATTATTCTGATGCTTGATTAGGACATTTTCCCCCCTGTAACCAGCATGTGAGGGAAGTTTCCTGGCAACTGTCTAGAATATCTTATAGTTCTAATCCATATTTTTAGTTTTAATAGAATAGAATAGTTTGTTGTTGTTTTGCATGATAAAGGGTAACTTATTTGATCCTCCTCCTCCTCCTCCTCGTAACCATAATGTAACATGCTTGATATTTCATACAGGAGAGCAGAGATGAAATCTAGACATGATGAAATCCGGAAAAAATACGGTAATGTGTGCTACTATTTTATTTGTTTGTAAGGTAAAGCCATTCTTTGTAACAAAATATAGGGGTGACACATTGAGGTAGACTATCTTATGTTATGGTCTTTTTCTTAACAAAGAATGTTGCTTACTACATTGGTTGGCTCTGGCTATAAAGCCCCAAAATAGTTTTCAGGACTGTATTCCTCTTTTTGTGACTGATAGTTCTCGGCTCCTGACTCCAAGGTTCAATTTGAAAGGGGTGGAGGAAAACAACTGCATTGTTATTTGACATAGCAAGAATGGTGAATCCACAGTGGTTTTTACTCTGAGAACTGTAGATTTGGCAGGGATCGTTCCAGCAATTGTGTTCAGTAACTGTGATATTGTGGACTTTGAAGTGTTGTGTAGTGACTTATCCATAGAATGTGGATCATGTTGTTTCATATCCATGCTAGCTGATATTCAGAATTATAAAATACATGGCAGTATCTATGCAATTAAAAATGCATATACTTGTGAAAAGCAATTTTATACAGTAGAAATAGATAGCTTAACTAATAAATGTTGAACAATTGTTGGAATAACTGAACTTGCTTATTTGAAAGTGTTGAATAATTTCCTTTTTCTTACTGTACCGTTTCATCACATGACTATGTATGTGCAACCTGAATGTCAAACATTGACTATTGTAGGCTCAGTGATGGTACAGACTCAGCAAGACAAGGTCCCATTTTAGTTGGAAAACATTTCTTTATTACAATAATAAAATGATATACCACAAGCTTATACTTTACAGCTTAGGCACAGCTTAATTGTCTTATCTTCTGTCTACCTTATTCTTGCTCTTTTGCTCTATTCTTGCTCTGTTGTATGCATTACCTACTAATTGCTATGGTCTTATTTTATCCTTTACATTCTTAATTTTAATTTTAATTTTTATTGTGATATTTATACCCCGCCTATCCCCTCCCTAATGGAGGACTCTCTATAGTTATAACTTTGTTTTGCATGTTACAATCTGTTTCCTGTTTCACAGTCCTGTATTTCTGAACCTTGTTTTATTTTCCTATCTCTTTGTCTTTCTACTTATATTTAATGCCTTAGCTAATAATTTTCAATCTGTCTTCTCTATCCTACTGGATGTATTTTAATCTCTCTGGTCATTTCTACTGTAAGTTCTTAATACTTTATTCCTCTCCCTGCAAAAGTCACTTGCTTGTTGATTCCAACCAATGCATTGCTGTCTTCTCTGCTGGCCTCATGTGCTATCATCTGGCAACGATCTGCTGCTAGCTAGGTGGTGGGGTATGCCACACCTCCCCTTATTCCATGAGCTCCCCCCAGTCCTCCATGCTGCCTCCCTGATGAATTTATGAGGCATCCTCTTTCTGCCACTGGCTTGCCGGCCCTCTGCAGCCATCTCCCACTGTCCTTACATGCCCATGTCTGCACTCCTAGTTTCTTCTAGCTACTATGGTACCTATGTTTAAGGTTCTCCAGAAACCCCTTTCTGGCTGTTATAACATACAGTATTGTGGAAATGTCTGTCCAAGTACAATTATGTGGTCTTCATTTTTAGTAATTGGCAACTAATGCCTATTTCCTCTTTTTGGTCACCAGGATGGAACAAATAGGAAAGTGTTCTTCTTCTTCCTCTATCTAGAAGGCAGAGCTTAAGATTTCTTCCTGTCCCATCGAGGTAACCCCTCTCTTCAGTCTTAACACTCTGTATTTTATGCCATGGTTTTCCTGACTTTTGGAAGCCAAGAAAGAAAAAAGGAAAGGCATAGGTAACAGCTACATAAAAGTACCTCCTAGCCCAGGACAGTAAGAAGTCTTAAGTCTTGCCTTCTAGCTAAAAGAAGTGAGGTGTGAACATTCCTTTGGGTGGGGAGGGAGGGATTCATCCTCTGGTGATCAAAAAGGACTTCATGATAAGGCCAACCTCTGTTCCACTTCCTTCTGGTCTTTTCCCATATACTACTAATATTTTTAATGTTCTAACTACGTATTTTTTCTCTTTCAGGTTTGTTTAAAGAAGAGAATCCATATGCCAAATTTGAAAATAACTAAGATTTCTTTTGAAATGTCCAAATATTATCTGGCAGTGCTGTCTGTATAATGTACAGCTGTGAAAAGATCTGTACTTTAGATGCCTTAATTGCAAATAGAAAAATGGTCTTAATGCAAGATGAAGCCAACCATAATTACAGTGAGCTGTTAACAAAGACTGAGTTTAATTCTCTTCGATTGAGTTTAATGAACAAACCAACATACCTCTAAAACTCTGGAGGCTGCAATATATTCATGTTATTTTTTTTCTAGCTGTTAAGCAGATGTTTGTGCTGCTATAATATTTTGCTTTTACTGTGCATTCTACATTTGCCAGCAAAGTCTTAAATTTATTCATGAATTGGGGCGGGATGGTGCACATACTGTATTCTTTTCTTCTGTGACCAACAGTTGTAACCATTCTAATAGTAGAAATAAGACATAGTTTTTAAGATCCTTGTATATACCTAGGAATTTCCTGTATAAGAAGATCATGAGTAATAGATTCTCTGGCAAAAGTGACTAAATTATTCCAGAAAGAAATTGCTTCCAATATAATTTTTTATCATGGAATTCTAAGGGTTTGCACTTTTATAAATTGATTCTATGTTTCTTTGCAAAATAGGTATATTCCTCCTAATTTTGTGCCTTAAAAAATTTCTACCATAAAAGACATTAAACTGAATGTTAATAAGAGCTTGATAGAGCTATAGCATTTATACTGGCACTTATCAGACATATGCCAGCATTTAAACTGTAAAGCTATATTCAGTCTCCTTGAATTACTTTAACATTCTTGTAATACAAATTTGCCAAATCCTTTAGTGTATGTATATCACACTGTACCCTCATGTATCCAAATGGTAACTTATTGTATAATGTCAGAAAGAATGCCCCTCATAACCACGATAGAAGTTTATCTACCTTAAGTCTTACTGATAAAATCTTTTGGTTTGATGCAATAGCCTGTTTTCAGGCAATTCCACATCTTGAGCCTTATGCACTGGAGGGTGAAATGTGTATTTTTTTTCTGACACGGCATATCAAGACTAAGAAAAACAGATTTTGTAATATTTAATGTTAACTGGAAGAGTGAAATAACTATTTTGAAAAAAAAATTGAAGGATGGCTTCTTAAAAAAGAAAAGAAAAGGTACTTATAATATACAGATTTTTTTCTCTGAGCATTTTTACTTGAACACTTCACCTACATGAGAAATGAATGAAAGAAAACATCAACACAGAACTTCATGAAGAATATGGAACAACATTAGCATTACTTCTTAATCTAAGAGGATTGAGTAAAATGCTCATGCCCTGAAATATTTAATATTCTTCTGTAATCCTATGAGTATTGTGTTGTCCATAGCACACTAACTACAATTCCTTTGAAATGCATTCATATATTTAATCTTCAGTTGATTGTTTTATAAAAGTCACAGTGAACTCTCTCTAGAGCTTTCCATACTTAAATATATAAATTTCAAAAAGATAGAACATTGTATTACAAAAACCTTTATGCAGCTCTTTTGCCATATTAACATTAACAATAGTGAAAAGTGTAAATTATTTGGCTAACTAAATAAATTTAACATTTTAAAGTCTGTTCCTATTGACTTTCTGGAACTCTCTTCACCTTAAAATGGGAACTTGCATTTGGAGTCAGCATTATTGCTTGGTAAAGGAGAGAAAATGGACATTTTAAGTTAATGATAGCTTTGCAGATTGGTTATTGTTCTAAGTGAACAAGATACACTAACTATATTCTACTTGGCCTGGACATACAGTATTGGCTGGAATTTATAGTCCTGATCTGTCAATACTGCAAGTAGTTTGGCTTTTGAAAGTGGGAGCCAGTTATCTAAATATCCAACTAGGTAGAGGTACAGAATAAGATTCTCTCCCAGCTATAAATAAGGTAAGTTAGAGCAAAGATGGTTTGCTATAATTTTAGGAGCATTCTTTTCTCTAGAATATTATATGGAATAATTAATTATGAAGCCATTCAGTTCGGTTATGAATTTCCTATGTTGTGGAGTCTGAAATGCGGGTGGGGGAGAATCAGACCCTGAAATCAACATTGTAGATAGAAACCAATCAGGTGGGAGAGACCTAAAAATACTAAGCCCCCAGTGAGGATAGCTAGTTAGGATTTCCCAGCCCTGATTGGTAGCCTTCCAATCAGAATGCCCAACCTAGATAGCAATAAGGGGGAAGAGAGATTTGGCAATAGAAAGGAGAGAAGGGGACCAACTTGGGGAGAGAGGAGAAGAGAGATCAAGTCAGGTTCAACCAGGGAACTGAGAGAGAATGACTGGCCCAAAGTCTCCTGATTTCTAGCCTGGTGCCTTAACCACTAGAGCAAACTGGAAAGTTTTGGGCAGTTTCAGCTTCAGTGATGCTCCTTCATTCAACAAGTCTCCTTGTTCTCATCTTATTGTCATCCTTGGGTGGTCTATTCCTCACCTCTGGGGAACTGTTTTGTTTTCCCACAAGACAATTCATTTGCTCTCCCTCCCTCCAAATAAAATCCTCTTTCTTTGCCCCCACTCCCTCCAAATAAAATCCTTAAATTTATTATTAAATCTTGACCTTATAGAAATATATTGCTAAATCTTCTCACTTTTAGAACACAGAGATGTTTCAAAAACAGTTAACAGTTTCATATTGTGAATCCATTTCTTAAAGTCTGGAAGATAGGTTTCATTCATTTATGTAAAATTATCCTCTTTGCCATGCCCCAGACTCAACAGATCCCCAACTCTTCCTAATTTTCTTGATTTAGGAATGTAATTCAACATGACATTATGGTCTTCAACTATATTATTTCTATTGTCCTGACGTGTAATGATTTAAAACCCAAACAAGGCTATAGTAGTACAAGACTAGATCATGTGAGTTACAGTCTTCAAATATCTTACAGGGACAGCACACAAAATCTAATGTCCATCATTTTTTAAACAGTCTTTGAGGAGTAAACCAATAAACATGAATAATATCAGATGAATTAATTTCATTTTCAGACCTTGATAATTACATTTATGTTTCTTAATACCAGGATCCATTGACTTTTCAAAATTGTTATTCCAATTTTTCATTCCACAATTCAGATATATAACTAACACTAATTTTCATTTTACATTTGAATTGCTTATAACATTGGATGGTGGGTTTTCAATGAAATGTTGGATCTCTTAAGGACCCTAAAATTGCTCTTGGAGGCTGCTAAAGCGTTTGGGCCATACTGTTTAGTTGATACTTGTTTCAGCTGTATATATTGCCGAGTAAATGTTGTGGGTAAGTCATATTCAAAATGCAGTCTCCAACTCTTTAAAAGACCTATTAAAAATCAACTGATTTGAAGTATTGATCCTTTGTTTGGCCCAAGCATTTCAATAAAACATCTTCCACACTATTTTCAAATTTGGGTTATTCCACTCTCAATTTCTAATGGGGCTTGGGATCAAAACCACTTACCTATTAATGACCAATGTGTCTGACAGCTTTCAAGGCTAGAAACTAAGACCCCCTGTTTAATATACTGCAACCCTAAAACCTGCAAAGATTTCAAAGGTATAAAACATACTTACTATCCAAGTAGAACCAGAGGGAAATACACATAAAAAGTCATGTTCCAAAAAATATATATTAGATATTAAAATAAAAGTTCAATGAGATAAACATGGTAGGTTAAAGCTGCCATCATAAGATAACCTCAGTTTGGCCAAGATATTTGAGGGTCCTTAGCCTGCCATTAAAAAATTATCATGAACTTAGCTATCTAATAGAGGTTAACATTGGAATCCCTCTTAAGATATACATTAATCTTGATGCAATTTTCATTTTTAAATTAATCTTGCCCAGGAATTTAATGGAAGTTTTAACCATTGAGTCATGTCTGCTGAAATTGCATCTATACATTTAGACATATTTATAACATATTGTGACATGTTTTGGGAAAGATATAAACCCAAATATTCTACAATCGGTACAAATTATAAATCCCAATGTCTTGCAGAAGGCTACAGATTCAGTGGATCCCAAATGAAGCAAATTACACTTTTCCTGTTAATGGTATAACCAGAGTATAAACCATATTGCTGTGCAACTTCATTAAGCTTTCATAATGATATTGCATAATTATCCAGAATAGCCATAATATGATCAGGGATCAAGAAGATCAGACATCTTTAGGCTAGATTGCTTAATAGTCAAGAAGTCTTTTCCCCAAACATTTAGCATTTCATCTCAAAGAAAACCACTGTAGAAAGCACAATGGCTTTTGAGAAGTTTTTGTTTTTTAACTATCTCAAAATCAAGTCTAAGGAAACACGCATTCCTTTGCTAAGTAGAGCAAATATCTACATTTAAGCAACAGGAATTTGGATTATTGTAATGCCTGAGCTACTTCTCTGTGTAGTGACAACATTACAGAGAAAAGGCTCTTCCTCCAGGCCTTGGGCTAGAGTAGGTGGCGTTCTCCTTGCTGAATCTTAATCTATTAGAGTTTGTGTTATTTTGTACAGATGTTTTTTGGATGCTGGTTTTTATTGTTTCTTTTATGTTTTTATCTCTGTTGGTGTGAGCTGCCCAGAGTTATGGCATATAAGATGGGCAGCCATAGAAGTCTTTCCGATGTATGTATGTATGTATGTATGTATGTATGTATGTATGTATGTATGGTGTTGTATTGTTTGATATGGCATTTTTTAAAATTGTTTTATACTGTAGGCCTTCCAGAGTCATGACAGACTCAGGCGGTTTATAAATTTACCAAATAAATAAATAACACGCCCAAATATTTTGAAAGAAAAATGGAAGAAATCTCAATTTCCATCAAGGAGGAAAAAATTCATTCAGCTGAAGTCCTAAATTATTTCTTTGATCAATCTGACTGGGTGTGGCATTCAAACAATGGTCCAATGTTTATGCTATACACATGTAATAACTTTTGAGAAGACGGTTTTGCCTCAGCTGTTGACATAGTATATAGCAGGTACTTCTGAACAGCAACTAACCATATGTTCTCAATTAAAAGGAGGGAGGGAGGGAAGAATTCAGAAATTTTGCCTGAAGGCATTTTCAACATATTTGGCTTATTGTTGAGCATTAAAAGATCAACTCTCATAAAGGCATTATTATCCAACTGAAACGTACTTTCCCCACCTTTTCTTTCCTGCCCTAAATAAATGTTTGTTACTGAGACTGGTCATTAACAACTCACTTGTGACACAAAATATTAAATACTGGGATTATTAATTAGTTCTTCATACTGTTATGGATTTCAAGGGATCCTTGAGAATATTATCAGGTGGTTTGGAGATCATAAAGATCAGCCTTGAATCTGTCTTCATTGCTAACAGGTCATCAGTGCCCTCTTGTGTTATTGTAGGTTGCTGCTCTCTCTTGTGATGCAAGCCATATCCTTCTATGAAACTGTTCTTCCCTGAATTGTACCCTGATCATGCTTCCATTTGTACCAGAAACCTCAAAAAGGCTTTTCTATAGAAGACACCCTGCTGGGGTGGGGTGGCTACTATTGGAATTCCACAGCATTTTTTTGTTCATTATTATTTTAATGGTATTCCTGATCACCCCAGCTACAGCAAATATGCATTAAAATACTTGAGATATGAATAACACTATAGGAACATCTATCTTTTATAAAGGTATTTCTGCATCAGAATTCTGGATTGATGAGATAGGGTATAAAATAATAACATTATATAAATGTTCAAGTACTTGAAAATAATGGTGAGCCACTAAAAAGTATTAAATGAGTGACTCAGAATTAATACTGATTTCTTACTAATCGAAGAGAATATTTGTAGCTCAGGGTTGAACTGGGGAGTCTTTGGTGCTCTCTGAGCCTTGTTGTTTTCATGCAGACATTTCATTGCCAGGCTAGGCAACATCTTCAGTGCGAAAAGGGAGTGGGACTTGCTGTCTGTTTATATACCCTGGCTTGTCCTGCCTGTGTTGGTGGGGGTCTTGTACTCTCCTTGGTAGTTCCTTGATTGGGCTGTTGTGTGCTGTTTCGGTGATTGACTGAGTTAATAGTTCCTTGATTAAGGTCTATTGTGTTGTTTGATTGCTTGTTTGATTTCTTACTATTTCCCAGCTACTATAAAGCAAAGATCTCAATGACCCTGACCCAATGAATCTTGGATGCCTTCTCAAGTAACACAAAGAACATGCCTTTACACATTTTTCACCTGTGAATATGCTTGTCATTGTGCTTAAATTAGGAAATAGCTTTCTTAAAATCAATTTTAGTACCATGTTTACAAAGAATGCTAAGAACAATGTTACACTGGCAATTAACAATAGAAAGTAGAAGGGGTAATTGTAAAACTTAAATACATATTTTTTTTTAAAAAATGTTCAAGTTAAATTAAGAAAATGGCCAAAGTCTTTATTTCTCTAGTTCATTTTCTGTGAATGCAGGTTCATTATTTCTCCCATTTTCAGCAAAGGATAATTTCTGCATTTTTGAGGGGTGATTTACTAGATTGACTAATTCCCCTAGCTCATGCTCTCTGCCAATTTATCCAGAGAACCCTATTAAATTGTACCTCATTCCATTTGCAGTCTTTGGAGATAAATCTGCAAGTTCCAGTTCCATGGGAATAGAACCATAGGAGAATAGCTTTATTGCTCCAAGTAAGATAGTCATATTAAAGTCATATTAAATAATATAAATAGTCATATATATATAATATAAATAATAAATATTATATATAAATATAATATAATATAGTCATATTATATTAAATAAGATAGTCATATTGCTGCATCTTATTTCCTACTTTTTAAAGATATGCAGGAAAAGCTCTTCAAAGAACAAAAGGCCTACTGAAACTAACTAGACGTAGAGATTCACACATGTGCTACAGGTGACTGGATTCACACGTTATGGTAAAGCACGAACCATGAATTATTAACTATAATGCCACCCTTCATGTAACACTAAGCTAAAAACAAAACACAAAATCCTGCACATTGAGGCTAGGTTCATAATGAGTGCATCATGTTTTAGAGTGATGCATGAACTCAGCATAAGCTAAAATTGTGGAGCAATTGTATTTCATAATGGAAATACTCAACTTGTCTGTTTAGTAATGTGTGTGTATGTGTGCTGTGCATAGAATATTTTTTTTAAGAGCAATGCATCAGACCTTCAATTCTGACGAGATATTTTTCAGACAGAAATATTTGCCAAGCTACTATGCCTGCAGACATCAAAAACACATAGTGAAGAATAAATGTGGTGGTGGTGTTCATGTTCATTTTTAAATTCATAATAATAATTTAATTCATGTTCATTTTCTAATCACTGACTTCCCATTTTATAAAGGGGGGTGAAATTTAAATAGCCTATTGCCATTAAACTCAGGAGCTTAAAATTCTAAACCACAGTTTGAATGTAGATTTATGAATGTGACCCCGTTCATGCAAGTGAGTGTTATAAAAGATACATGGGCTGAATATAGTTTTCTAACTTCTTTTTTTGCTACAACTGACAATACAGATCCCCTTAAAATTAACAAGCAAATACTATGGCCCCACCCAGTTCTGTATCATTTTTAAAAAACAGGGGAACTAGCTCCGCCTCTTCCTCCTCCCGCGCTATGAGTGACCACGCCCCCACCTCGTACATTCTCTAGCAGCCACAGAGCTCCCGCTTCAGCCGATGGTGACGCACCTTCGGCGCCATCACCACCTCCACCCCAATAAAGCGCGCTCCCGACGAGCAAAGCATCGTTCGGGAGCGCGCGTCGAGAACGTGCGTGCCCCACGTGACCCGCTTAGGGCCAACAGGGAGCAGAAGATCGCTGGGCGCGAAGCGCGTTCTCGCAAGCAGTTGCTGCAGGCGGGAGAGGCGAGCAAGGAAGGAACGGGCTCAGAGCGCGTGCAGACTGGCTCCCCGAGAGGTCTCTGCCTGACGCGTCGCCATGTCCGAGGAGAAACCTAAGGTAAGCGAGGGCGTTCTCGCTTTGCACAGTTGCACACTTAGTTAGATGGCTGTCCTGCCTCCCGATTGAGGCCAGGCCTCTCGAAGTCTGCGGTCAGACTATCCACTCAGAGCGGCTCTAGGGCTTCTGTGCTCCGGCGGCCACCCTCGGCGCCTTTGAGAGCGGAGAGTGGGCTCCCCCTGAAAGGAAAACCCGGCTCACTCCCCGGCTTGGGCCTGTGGATTGGCGTTCGCCGCCCCGGTTGTGAGCGAGAAACCGGACCCGCCTCACCCGGAAGGAGGGCACTGGCGAAGGGGCGGCTCGCCTGCGCTCTTCCTTCGCGGAGCTCCCGCAGGAATCGAAAGGGTGTTTAGGCCGCAGCAGCGTGTTTTTCTTACAGCTCTGACACTTTCGGTTTGTAATAGGTGGTTTGTTCTCAGTGGTCCGTGCTGCTTTATGTTATGCCTTCAAGAGCGTGCGTGTTCTGCGAGCTGGCCAAAGGACATCTGTGACGGGGTGGCGGTAGGAGTTCGTTTGTTAGACGACAACAACACGTTTCCCGATCTCCCCTCGCTACCGAGTGGTAGATGGCGCCGGATCACCACGTGCTTGGGGCTCTCCGCTTAAGTAGAGAGCCGACCCCGACTTCCTTTTCCCCCTCCTCCTTTTGTCTTTATGTGCGCATTTAGTGGAGGTGGATCAGTGTCCTTATCAAGGTGTCAAAGAGATTTTACTATCCAGTTGCTTCAGAAGGAATTGGTTGCATTAGGATAATCTCTTCCAACCTTGTTCCATAGATGTTTTGGATTGTAAACCATATAACCCTCAGATAATATGGTAGGCCACGTTAACTGAAGAACAGGATGAGTACAATCCATTATATAGAGAGCTCTTGGTTGCAGTCTTCTGGATTGTGGATGCTGATTAGGAAGTAAAACTCATTGAAACTTAAAAGGGGTTGGCTACAAATGTATATTTAATTGTTCTATTTAGTTCAGTGGGACATATTTCCACCATAGTATGCATTGATTGATTATGTGTCATCAAGTCAGTGTTGGCTCTTAGCAACCACATAGATAGAACTTCTCCATCTGTCCCTAACCTGGTCCTTCAGGTCTTCCAATGGTGCACCCATTACCATTATAATTGAGTCCATCCACCTTCCTGCTGGTCATTTTCTTCTCTTTCCTTCCACCTTTCTCAACATTATAGACTTCTCCAGAGAGCTAGGTCTTTACATGTGCCCAGTGTATAATAACTTGAGCCTGGTCATTTGTGCCTCCAGTGGGAACTCTGAGTTGATTTATTTGATAATCCATTTGTTTGTTTTCTTGGCTATTTATTTATTTTCTATCCTGCCTTTTATTATTTTTATAAAATCCATAGTAGTAGTAATAGTCTCCAATATCAACATTCAAAAGCCTCAATATTCTTTCTATTCTGTTTCTTCAAAGTCCCATGGGACTTTCTGAAATACAGCAGTATTTAATAAAATAGTTATGAACTGCAGGAAGACATGGAACATAAAAACATCTTAAAATTTGCACTGTGAGGGGTGTTAGAAGAAAACAAGGGATGGCATAGAGATCTGGCAGGAAGATAGGGAATTTATACACACATGGACGCATACACACCTCTCTAGCACTGGAGTATACACACTGAAGGCATGAGGTTGGAGGAAGAGTAGCAACATGACCCTGAGTATTCCAATTAGCCACACCATCTTTTATCTGTTATCTTTTGACAGGATACCATGCTGCTGTTCCTTAAATTAGCAACATTTTTATTATGGGAATTTTAAGAACTCTGGGAAGTATCTATCCATAGTTGCCATCTTAAGTGATCCAAAGCATAGTATAGCTTTAGATGTATATGTTTCCTATCTTTATCTTAATCATTTTGAAGTAACATAGATAAAGTAGTAATAGTGCATCATGAACTTTGGGCACTGTATGGGGGCACATCTTGGCAATAGCTTTCTCTGCCAAACTGGAAATGCTTTTAAACACAAAACTGGGAAAATGTATTGTTCTGAAAGTTAGCAGGAATAGGCAGAGTAGTTTTGTAGATTAACTATCTCTTGAGCTAAGCTCTGATTTCACTGGTAATTCTTTTGTTTTTTGGATTAAGAGTTAGCATGGAAAATATCATTGTTGCTGTGGTATGATTTGAAGAATGTCAGGTGTACTGTATGATTTTTCTTAACATCTGGAAAATACCAATATTCTCTGTGTGACATTTATCTTAAAAAACACTGATACATTAATATTCTGTTTTGCAGGAAGGAGTAAAAACAGAAAATGATCATATCAATTTAAAAGTTGCTGGTCAAGATGGATCGGTGGTCCAGTTTAAAATAAAACGCCACACGCCGCTAAGTAAACTAATGAAAGCTTATTGTGAGAGACAGGTAATTATTGTTTTCAAGATTAACACTTATTTATGCTGAATATATATAATCTTCCCAAGTTTTTGTTTTCCCAAAGAGATCTGATGCTCAAATATTTCCCAAGTGCTAATGCAGCGGTGGTGTAAAACAACATTATACTAATAATTATAATGATTATAATGATAGCAAATACACTATATAAAATTAGATGTGCTTGTATTTCCAGCAATAGGTTATACTTTTTTCAGCTTTAAATTGCACCTATTTATATATTGTCTATACGCTGTATTCATTTAACTAATTAATTAACGTATTCTTCCCTTTCTCACATTAGAGGGGAAACAGGAGCCAAGGATATCTGTGTTGTAGGACCTGTTATCAGGGTTTTGTCACTTTTTTTTCATTTTACATCACATTGTCTCTGTGAAAAGGATAACTGGCTGCTGTTTAGATGAGCCCAACTTATTGTTTCCTTATCCAATCCTTTATTAGCTTACTGGTTTGTGTGTGTTAATGTAGTGGGTATTTAGGGGGTCTCACACAGAGCTGTCTTTATGCTGAGCAAATTATTTGGTATTTATAATGGGCTGGCTTAGGTTGGTAAAATAGACGTATATTGAACATACGTTCATGAGAGCAACATTGTTCCTGACTTGATCAATCAGTTAGTCTTAAAATTTTGGGAGTTGTTATCTTCATGCAATATCCACCTTGACATGACCTAAGATTTATTTTATGCAGATTTAGTTTTGAAAGTATCATAATATTTATATTTTTTCAGGGTTTGTCAATGAGACAGATTAGATTCAGATTTGATGGGCAACCAATTAATGAAACAGATACACCTGCACAGGTAAGAATCTTATTTCATATAGAGATGACTTTGAGCTTGTGGCTATTTATTTTGGGAATTCTGCAAATGCTGAGATATAGACATTCTCTTCATTTCTAGATCATAAAGTTCATGGCTGAATCATTACTAAAAACAATGAGGGTTTTCCTACCACACTCTGATAAGGTGGGGAAAGGAAAGAAGAACAGGAGGAATTAAGAGGTTGCATTAAATAGCAGCCTCTTAGGTTTCTCTGTGCAGGCATATAATATTAGTAATGAAATGGCAGTGGTACATAATCCTCCATTGATTACAGGTAGTCCTGAACTTACGACCACAATTGGGACCGGAACTTTGGTCGCTAAGCAATGCAGTCATTTAGTGAGGTACCACATGACTGAACCCAATTTCATGACTTTTTGCTGCGGTCGTTAAGCGAATTGTGTTTGTTAAGTGAATCTGGCTTCCCCTATTGATTTTGCTTGTCAGAAGCTGGCTGGGAAGGTCACAAATGGTGATCACGTGACCCTGGGATGCGGCAACCATTGTAAATACATGCTGGTTGCCAAGTGTCCGAAATTTGTTCACGTGACTGCGGGGACACTGATGGTTGTAAATGCAAGGACTGGTCGCAAGTCACTTTTTCAGCACCATCATAACTTTGAAGCATCACTAAACAAATGGTTGTAGGTTGAGGACTACCTGTATAATAAAACTGGTTGGTGTATCTTTGGAGAACTTAATGCTGAATGGGAATGAACAGAAACCATTCTTCCCCAAGTTCCTGTAGATCTATATGGAGTATCTGTATTAAGTGTTGGGAGAACTCAGAACTTGGAATAGAGAAAACATTAGAGATTGGCTTTTTGAAAGGGATGCCAATAAAGATGCAATTACAGTACAGTCATCCAAATTTTCATCCTGGTACTATCATTATAAAAAACATAGAAGCCTCTCCCAGTACCTGGTTAACATAACCAGTGCGCCACTGAGAAGGGCTTTAACATCCCTTCGCCTGCAGACCATGCCCTCCGCATATCTGGAAGGGAGATTTCGTAAGCTCCCTGTCGAACAACGCCTCTGTCCTTGTGGTGTTGGTCAAGTGGAGGATGTTATCCATTATGTCCTCCACTGCCCCATTTATAACGAGATCAGGGCTAAATTATTAATGACTGATGAACTCAAGGGCTCTGATGTTGAAAAACTGATTTATCTTCTTGCAGATGTGTTCCCAACTGTTAGCAACCAAGTTGCTACTTTTGCTCTACTCTCACTTAAACTTAGGAAGAAATATTTAAGCTCTTAGTTGTAGCTCTGGCTCTGTTTTGCTGTAACCTTTTTCTTATATACACTGCTCAAAAAAATAAAGGGAACACTGAAACAACACAATGTAAGTCCAAGTCAATCACACTTCTGTGAAATCAAACTGTCCACTTAGGTAGCAACACTGATTGACAATCAATTTCACATGCTGTTGTGCACATGGAATAGACAACAGGCGGAAAGCATAGGCGGTTAGCAAGACATCCCCAATAAAGGAGTGGATCTGCAGGTGGTGACCACAGACCACTTCTCAGTTCCTATGCTTTCTGGCTGATGGTTTGGTCACTTTTGAATGCTGGCGGTGCTTCCACTCTAGTGGTAGCATGAGACGGAGTCTACAACCCACACAAGTGGCTCAGGTAGTGCAGCTCATCCAGGATGGCACATCAATGCGAGCTGTGGCAAGAAGGTTTGCTGTGTCTGTCAGCGTAGTGTCCAGAGCATGGAGGCGCTACCAGGAGACAGGTCAGTACATCAGGAGACGTGGAGGAGGCCGTAGGAGGGCAACAACCCAGCAGCAGGACCGCTACCTCCGCCTTTGTGCAAGGAGGGACAGGAGGAGCACTGCCAGAGCCCTGCAAAATGACCTCCAGTGGGCCACAAATGTGCGTGTGGCTGCTCAAACGGTCAGAAACAGACTCCATGAGGGTGGTATGAGGGCCCGACGTCCACAGGTGGGGGTTGTGCTTACAGCCCAACACCGTGCAGGACGTTTGGCATTTGCCAGAGAACACCAAGATTGGCAACTTCGCCACTGGCGCCCTGTGCTCTTCACAGATGAAAGCAGGTTCACGCTGAGCACGTGACAGACGTGACAGGGTCTGGAGACGCCGTGGAGAACGTTCTGCTGCCTGCAACATCCTCCAGCATGACCGGTTTGGCAGTGGGTCAGTAATGGTGTGGGGTGGCATTTCTTTAGGGGGCCGCACAGCCCTCCATGTGCTCGCCAGAGGTAGCCTGACTGCCATTAGGTATCGAGATGAGATCCTCAAGACCCCTTGTGAGATCATATGCTGGTGCGGTTGGCCCTGGGTTCCTCCTAATGCAAGACAATGCTAGACCTCATGTGGCTGGAGTGTGCCAGCAGTTCCTGCAAGACGAAGGCATTGATGCTATGGACTGGCCCGCCCGTTCCCCAGACCTGAATCCAATTGAGCACATCTGGGACATCATGTCTCGCTCCATCCACCAACGCCACGTTGCACCACAGACTGTCCAGGAGTTGGGGGATGCTTTAGTCCAGGTGTGGGAGGAGATCCCTCAGGAGACCATCTGCCACCTCATCAGGAGCATGCCCAGGCGTTGTAGGGAGGTCATACAGGCACGTGGAGGCCACACACACTACTGAGCCTCATTTTGACTTGTTTTAAGGACATTACATCAAGGTTGGATCAGCCTGTAGTGTTCTTTTCCACTTTAATTTTTGAGTGTAACTCCACATCCAGACCTCCAGGGGTTGCTTACATTTGATTTCCATTGCTTTTTGTGTGATTTTGTTGTCAGCACATTCAACTATGTAATGAACAAAGTAATTAATACGAATATTTCATTCATTCAGATCTAGGATGTCTTATTTCAGTGTTCCCTTTATTTTTTTGAGCAGCTTATTTAATGCTGCTTTTATTATTTTATTTTATAATTTCATTTTATTGTTTAATGTTATTATATTTTATTGCATTCTTACGTTACGACCTGTGGTTACAACAACAAACTTTACTATTACTGTATTAAGAGTTTGCCTAATCTATTCTCCAAGACTCCATGTTTTAGGCATGGGAGTATGGGAAAACAAGCACTGAAAAACTATGTGGAAAGATATGAAATATTTCCTAATATTGTATTTTTATTTTAAACAATATACAAAATGGATAAGAAAAGTATTAATATATATTTGTTATAATTCCTGTACATGAGGAAAAGCTATACAGTACAACTTTTTTTTCTCCAGAGGTCATTCACATTTTCCATCTCTAATTATGTTGTTCCGTAAGCAGGCAGAAGAGGTTGGATGTTGAAATAAGAGACCAATTAGTTGTTTTGCCTTTCTGAGAGATAACTGCTTGAATGGATAAGTATACTTGGAGAAACCCGCCCCCCCCAATATGTAGTGCTGCTTGGTTTTTAAGAAAGAACAGCAAGGAGCTTCGTTCTAATTTTGAAGATCTGCTTCTACCTTACATCCAGTGGGCATATTAGCAAAGATTATTATGCAGCAGTCAGAGTTGTAGATAACAGTTTAAATAAGTATGGCCTCAAAATGTGAAGGCTATGGATTTGTCTCGTAATTCGTGAAAACATATTTGAGTGTGAAACCATAATATCTGGGAAATTTCTATAGCATTTAAAATTTCATGCAATATGCTGTTGCAACAAATTTCTAAGAAGTTATAAAAATCAAATTACCACAACATTTTTAACAGCTGTCATTTGTGTTTTAACAGTTGGAAATGGAAGATGAAGATACTATTGATGTGTTTCAACAGCAAACTGGTGGCATGTGCTAAATGTCCTTTTCATTTCGGAAGAGGAATGCAAAATGTCACCCACTTCATCATTTGTCCTTGGATTTGCTATTAAATAGTAAAGAAATGAACATGCCAAACATACAGGAATCTTTTCATGTTCTGAGGACACTTACCCAAATCCTTTTCCTGTCCCTGAATATACTGCGTGTGCAAGTTGAAGCTGTATCTGTGGAAAATAACTTCATAAAAATGGGCCCAGTAAAAAATTAAATTTTCAAATAAGTAAATACTGGCTGTTGTCTACTGTCATCTTGTTCTTCTCAAATGGTGACCTAAATACCAACCTACTGTAAAATGAAGATACTTAGGTCTGCCTTTAGTTGTTTTTGTTTTACTGCTTAATTATGATAATGTAAATATTGAAATCGTTTTTCTTTGCAGTAGTAGTTTTTCTCAAAAGATGTTTGGGAAAGAAGAGAAGAATTTTATCATAAACACAATTATTACTCTAAAACTGATAACAGGATATATGGAAAGAGCAATACTTGCAGAATGCTGATTATAGTGGCAGTTAAAGGTAATGCAAATGTACATTGCTTTTTCATAATAAAATAGTATAGAACCAATTTTTAAAGTAATGGGAAGTCATTGAGTTTGTCAGCAACTACACTATTTGCATACATTATATTCCACATTTATTATAAAGTTCACATATCCAGGGTGGAGTACCAGAGTATTTGATAATTTTTAAAAAAATAATTGACCAGGATGTTTTAAGAAGCCCTGCTGTGCAACCCTTGTTAATTCAATGGGACTTGGGCAGGAGAAATTCTGAGCGGATAATTCTTATAAAAAGCATTATTTCTCCAATGATTTATTGGACAATTTTTGTTACCATCTTAAAGGCTGACCTTATAGCCTCATTGCTTTATAGTCTAGTTTGGGATTCAAATAGCTGTGTATTGTATCCTGCCTATGCATTAAGATTTTATGCTTCCTTTTCATTGCAACCACTGCCTGGGAAACCCAGGGGAGCAGAATACAATATAAGAGTAATGTAGCCATACAGCAGCTGAATTCAGTATCCCATTCTTGAATATTTGTGAAGTCTGCTTATGCATAGGGATCTTTAAATTTCAGCCATCAATTCTTAATTCTTTTATTGTCTTCTGGTGAGTAAATTAAATCTTACATTTAAAAATAAGGAATTTCAATATTTGTGGTCAAGTTAAATGCAAGTGTACCATTGGGAAAATATTGAATGCAAAGGTCCTGTTTCCCAAATACTTTACGTTTAAAGGAATTTTAGTAGCCACGTGTGATTTGGATGCATCTAAAATTAAAACTATTTTGTTGACTTTTTGTAAGCTTTTTCATTGCTGCTTGGGAAAGTCAATTTCTGCATTTTATATCTATATTTAACATAGAGTATTGGTTTGTAAGAAACCCTGTTGAGAAGACTGCCTATATTTACCTACTCCTTGCAATTGTAAATGGTCCAGGGATATTCCTTTAAAACTGTTAATTGTTTATTCAATTGTACAATACTTGTCCTTTATTACTGTATACAGTAAACATAATTTGGTACTCTGTCTCGGCTTATGTTTAATGCTGCTGAATTTCATGTGACTGTATTCAAAGCTGTTATCACTGAAATGCTGACAATTTATTCATATGTACATCTTTATTAAAATTCTTTTATTGAGAGTGGACCTAATGTTTAGGGTATAAATGTATCTTTAGCATAGAAACACAATTTTAATAACATTGGTCCATCTTGAAGGTTCTATATTTGTTACTTTGTAGCAGATGCTCATCTGTTATTTCCTTACTTGTACTAAAATCTTGGTATAATCATACTGTATTTTAGAAATGTGTGCTATAAAAGCAGAAAAACTCTTGATAGTGAATTAAAGAGCAAGGCCATATTTTATATTCAGTTTTCCAGAAACAGTTGCCTATTATACTGAACCTGTTCCTTGTGTTCTTAAATTTTATATGTCCATGTCAGTCTTTCTGGCATATTTTTGAAATTTAATTCATATTTGATGCCAATAATTTATGATCTGTTCCAAAATTTGCACTTGGAAGTGTCCTTGGGTGACTAGATTGCATACCTCCATGTTCTGTTTCATATTATGTAATCTATTTGATTCCATCTGGTGGTGTCCAAATAGATTGATTTAATTTATACCCCACTTTTACCCAGGAGCTCAGAGTGACTTCACTGGAGCTAATTCATTTAACCCAACAATAACCTGGTAAGTTAGAGAAAGTGACGATCAAAGTTATTCCATGGGTTTCCATGGTTGAGGGTAGATTCAAATTTGGGTTTCCCCATTAACCACTACATTAGTTCTTAATTTATGTTACTTGAAGTAGATACTAGCAATTAAAGAATTATCTTTGCAAAACAAACCCTGGACCTATTTCTTGTGTTCCTTGGTTCATGCTACTCACGTTTTTATTTATAAAGTGGCCATCTCCAAAAGTGACTGGATGGTGTACAAGGGTTAAAAATAACAGTTCAATGAAAACCAAATGCCCAAGGCAACAAATGCAATCCAACATTAATCTGCAACAGTCTCCTATCTATGGCTCAAACACCTGGGCCATCCTAATCTCTGGAGGGGTACTGTTCATAGGGCAGGCTCTGTCACAAAAAAAGCACAACTCTGGGATCCAGCAAGATTACAATGTTTGATGGAAGGGACCTGGAGCATGATTGCCATGCTAGATCTGGTGGAGCGAGCAGAGACAATGGGAGATAGGCAGTCCCACAAAAGTCTCGCTTTATAGGTGACCATCGGCACCTTGAATCATACTTTGAAGCCAGTGCCATTTGCAGATCAGTGGTGGTATATGAGTGCAATGAGAAATGACAAAAACTGCCCATGCTGCTGCATTTTGAATCAACTAACTTCCAAATGTTCTTCCAAGGTAGCCTGATGCAGAGTGTATTACAGTAATCCAAACAGATGGTCCAGGAAGGGGTGTGATTGGTGTACAAGATAAACCTGTGCAAAGGCCCTCCTAGCCATGGCTGCCAGATGCTCTTCAATTTGTGCACCAACTCTGACTGGAGAAATGCCCCCCCCCCCCAGCAGAGATGGAAAATCTCTGGATCCAGCAGTCTTAAATCCCACACCCACTCAGTCTTGCCAAGGTTGATCTGAAGTCTGTTTTCCATACAACCCCCACAGCATCCAGGCACTAGGAAAGAACCTTAATAGCATCACCTGGTCAGCTAAGGGTGGAGATGTATAACTGAGTATCATTGATGATACCATACCCCATTCTAACTGATGACCTCACCCAGTGCCTTCATGTAGATGTTAAATAAGTATGGAGAGGGTAGAGCCTTGAGGCACTCCACAAAGCATGGGCCCTGCACTCAGTAGCCTCCCCCCACCCCCCAACACTGAGTGGAACCATCTCCAGGAGAAAGAATCACCGCAGCACCATGCCTCCCAATCCCCTAAACCGGCCCAGAAGGATACCATGATCCTGAGAGATGAAGGAGGGCCAGGATAGATGCACTACCCCCATCCTGAGCCTGGCAGTGTGAGCAATGCTGTCTCAGTACAAAGGCCAGGCCTAAATCATCTGGATTGAAAGGGGTCCAGATGTTTTGCTTCCCCCAGGGCCCTCTGGAGCTGCAGGCTGACCACCTTCTCAACAACGTTCCCTAAAAAGGGTAGTTGGGACTCTGGACAAAAATTGTCCAGATCTGTTGGATCCACTGATGGCTTCTTAAGCAGGGGGTACAACTGCCTCTTTCAAGACAGGTGGAATTACCCTGTTCTGCAGAGATGCATTGTATTATAGTTGTAGGTATCCCTTGTAAAATTAATTCCTTTCAATACTGTATTGGCATGATCAGTGGTCAGACTGTTTCAGTTGGGCCAATCATTTCTGAATCTACTCATGAAAAATTGATGCTTTTCTCAAATAAAGGAGTGCCTTTCAACGGGGGGAATCTCCTCACCTAGCACATAAACTTGTTTAAATGTTTTAAGCCTGTCCATAACAGTTTTCTTGGAAACAATACAGAAGTATTTGGCCATTATCTTCAGGTCTTGATTTTGGATTATCTTGTATGGGGGTGGATTGACTTTCTTTATGTTTATGGAACCCAACCTACTATTATTTTCCCCTTTAATAACATTTTGGAACCATTGAGACAGAGAGATGAGCCATCAGTTGATAGAAATACAGTACAATATGATAACCAATCATTTTTTAACATTAGAACTGTTGTGAGTCTTGCTGTCTTTAATATTTCTCAGAAACTTGGATACTAGGCCCATCAAACTAAAGATTTCTTGTAGATTTTAAAATTTGTTTGTTTTCAGATTGTGATGGATACCTTCTAGTGAATTGGTGCCAATTTGTTAATAGCTAATTTAGATTCATTTCTTTTTTGTAAAACATTAGTGAGTCTTAAAGATTGAGGGAATTGTTGATTTGTGCTCAACTGATGGCAGTAACATTTTACAAAGAGAGGTAATTATAAGAATGGGGAATGATTCCAAAAGAAATATGTATAAGTAAAATGTGCTATGGATAAATAAATGCCTAGCAAATGCATTTTTTTTGGTTCCCCCGCACAGTCGTGTCCGACTCTAGGGGCTGGTGCTCATCTCCGTTTGTTAGCCGAAGAGCCAGTGTTGTCTGAAGACACTTCCGCGGTCATGTGGCCGGCATGACGTGTGCGGAATGCTGTTATCTTTCGAATTGCTAGGTTGGCAAGAGCTGGGGTGACTGCGGGAGCTTACTCTGTTACGCGGGGCTAGGGTCTTGAACTTCTGAACTTGTGACCTTCCGATCGACAAGCCTTAGTGGGCAGTATATAACCCTTATTTCCTTTTGTTACATTTCTATTATCAAATCTATAATCTGATCCTGCTTTAGTTTTAGACCAAATTTTACCATGTCTTAACTCCATAGGCTAAGCTGAAGAGGAGGTGTTGCCACTTGCCAAAACTAGAAATAGGAATGCTTTGTCAGAATGGTCAAGATCCCTTCTCAGCCTTATGGGTGAGAACTACCAGAGGCCTGGGAGTTTGAGGGTTCTGTGCAGTATTTTAGCTGGTCCTAGCATTGCACTGTTCTGGACAGAGAGCTCTGATGTTGCTCCTGGGATCTGTTGGAGCCACTCTCCCAGCTTAGGAGTCACAGCCCCGAGTGCTCCTACCACTACTGGGACTATTTTGGCCTTCACTTTCCACATCCTCTCTAGTTCCTCCTTCAGGTTTATTTATTTATTTTTTATTATTTAAATTTGTATCACCGCCCATCTCCTCCACACCTGGGGACTCTGGGCAGTTCACAACAATAAGTTAAAAATATAAAATTACAACAGGTGCTAGTACTTCTCCAGCTTCTCATACTCCTTCTTCCTGATGTTGCTGTCACTTGGCACTGCTACATCTATCACCACCACTGTCTTCTGGTCCTTGTCTACTACCACAATGTCTGGTTGATTAGCCAGTACCTGCCTGCCTGTCTGGATCTGGAAGTCCCACAGGATCTTAGCCCTGTCATTCTCCATGACCTTCTGTGGAATCTCCCATCTGGACTTCGGAGGGTCTAGCCCATGTGCTGTGCAGATGTTCCTGTACACAATGCCAGCTACTTGGTTGTGCCGTTCAGTGTATGCTGTTCCTGCCTGCATCTTACACCCTGCCACTATGTGTTGGACTATCTCTGAGGCCTCTCTGCACAGTCTGCACCTTGAGTCCTGTGTAGTGTGGTAGACCCCTGCTTCTATGGATCGGGAGCTTAGTGCCTGTTCTTGTGCTGCCATGATCAGTGCCTCAGTGTTGTCTTTTAGTCCAGCCCTTTCCAGCCACTGGTAGGATTTCCCAATGTCAGCCTCCTCACTCTCTGTCGATGGTACATCCCATGCAGGGTCTTGTCTTGCCACGGCACTTCCTCTGCTTGATCTTCCTTCCATGTCTGATGCTGCCTCAGGCATTCTCTCAGCAGCTCATCTTTAGGTGCCATCTTACTGATGTACTCCTGGATGCTCTGGGTCTCATCCAGGACAGTGGCTTTGACACTCACCAGACCTCGCCCACCCTCTTTCTGGCTGGTGTACAGTCTCTGGGTGTTGGACTTCAGGTGGAAGCCTCCGTACATTGTGAGGAGCTTCTGGGTCTTCACATCAGCAGCCTCCATGTCCTCCTTTGGCCAGCTCACTATACCGGCAGGGTATCTGATGACTGGCAGGGCATACATGTTGATGGCATGATCTTGTTCTTCCCATTGAGCTGGCTCTTCAGGACCTGTCTTATCCTTTGGCGGTACTTGGATGTTGCTGTCTTCCTTGCCTCCTCATCGTGGTTCACATGTGACTGTGGGATACCAAGGTACTTGTAGCTGGTCTGTATGTCTGCTATGTGGCCTGCTGGTAGTTCCACCCCATCAGTCTTAACTACTTTCCCTCTCTTTACTACCATCTGGCCACACTTCTCTAGTCCGAATGACATCCCAAAATCCTCACTGTAGATCCGTGTCAGGTGGATCAGTGAGTTGATGTCTCATTCACTCTTAGCATACAGCTTGATGTCATCCATGTAGAGGAGGTGGCTGATGGTAGTTCCACTCTTGAACTTGTATCTGTATCCAGTTCTTGTGATAATCTGGCTGAGGGGGTTGGTCAGTCTAGACCTTGAGTCTCGGGCGACTGCTCTATCTATGAGCAACTGGTGTTTGGAGCCTCTGGTGTTGTTCCCAATGCCCTTCTGAGCTGTCCTCATGTATTGGCCCATATGGTCCTGCAGCTTGGCAGCTATGATGCCTGATAGGACTTTCCATGTTGTGGGGAGGCAGGTTATTGGCCAGTAGTTGGACGGTGTTCCCTTGTTGGGGCCTTTCATGATCAGCACTGTCCTTCCTTGTGTTAGCCAGTCTGGGTGGGAGTCTGCTGCTAGCAGCTGGTTCATCTGTGCTGCACTGCTGTTAGTTTCTTTAGCCAGTAGGTATGGATCATGTCCGGGCCAGGTGCTGTCCAGCTCTTCATGTTCTTGACCCGCTGTTGGATGTCTGCTACTGTGATGGTGACTGGTTCCTGCTCTGGGAGATTTCTGTGGTCTGCTCTCAGATGCTGCAGCCACTTTGCACTGGTGTTATGTGTCTTCTCTTTCTCCCATATATTCTTCCAGTACTGTTCAGTTTCTGCTGTTGGTGGCTCTGCTGTTACTGTGTTGTTGCACTGCAATTGGGAGTACACCTTGGATGATTCTTTGGCGAACAGGGCATTTATCTTCTTGGCCTCTGCTTCTCTAGTGTATCTCCTTAGCCTGGTAGCCAGTGCTGTGAGCCTTTGTTTAGCAGTCTCTAGGGCTTCAGATGGAGTCAGGCCCTTGTATTTTTTCAGTAGCCGAGTCTTATCCTTAATCTCCACACCCTTCTGTAGTTCCACCAGCTGACTAACTTCTCTCCGAGTTGCCTTGATCTTAGCCTCCAGCCTCATTTTCCAGGGGTGGTATGTAGTGCTGTTCTTCTTGATCATGTAGCCAAGCATCTCCAGGATTACAGCGGCTATAGTGTATACTAGTTCATTAGTTTGAGTTATCGTGGTAGTAGGGATTGTTGTGAGGGCTCTGTTGGCATCTTCTAGCATACTATCTGATGGTACTTCTCCACTGAGCCTTGGTAATCGGTCTTGAGAGTTGACTGTAGCTAGTTTATCCATGATCTTTTGCCTCATATCAGCTGCTGTGCTCTGTAATGGAGGGGGTGGCGGTGATGTTCCAGCTTCAGGTGTTGGCTGCACCTCCAGTTGTTCTTCCGGGTCTTCTTGAGTCTGGGATATAATGTGTAGTTGGTCTATCTCAAGTTGTGAGAGCAGCTTCCTCTTCACTATGTTGAAGTGTTGGGTAACTAGCTGTTTCTCAGTTAGTGTGCATGCAGGTCTTCTGTCCATCCATAGTTCCCTCATATGTTTCATATATCCCCTCTCATTAGGTCTACTGTTGTAGTGTGTGTATGTGTGTGTGTGTGTGTGTGTGTGTGTGTGTACACACACACACACACACACACACACACACACACTGCATTGCTGGAGGAGCATATAAACTTAGTTTTTTTAATTTGAAAAGCTAAAACAGAAAACAATTCATATTGAAGCATTTCTCTTCAATCTAGTGGCTTGTGCCCATATTTAAGATGGGTCCTTGCAGCAGCAGCATCATAACATCTTTGAGAAGGATGGAAAAGTTTGGTAAAACAGGAACCTTTAGAACACAGCTTTCCAAACTGTGTGTCGTGTGTCGCCTGCGGGGCCCAGGTGTGTCGTGTCAAAACCCAGAAGCGCTGATGGTGCACCGCCGCTGGCCCATCAGCACTTCCAGGTTTTCACACAGCACACAAGGACACCGCCACTGCTGTGGCGCGCAAAAAAACGAAAGCGCCGCAGCGGTGGCGGTGCCCAAAAACCGAAAGCGGCGGCGCTTCCGGGTTTTCTCGCATGCCGCCGTTGGTGTGTCGCCGCGGGAAAACTTTGGAAAGCCCTGCTTTAGAAAAATAAAATAACATGATGTTCACCAACCCTTTAAAGAGCTAGATAAATGTTTGCCCCCCTCCCCTAGAACGCTCAGTCATTAAAAATGAAGAAATAGGTAGCATTGAAATTCTTGTTTCCACTTAAAATAAAAATCCTCAAAACACTAGATGCATGTAATGGTTTGTGGTAATATATGAGAGGGGATTTTTTTGATACTACACATGAAAAGTGAAGGTATTTTCCCTGTAACTGATAAAACGCGAGTTAAGAAAATGTAATTGGCACCAGCAACATTTTGGAGGTCTTCAGTTACATACACAGAGTCCAACAGACAATAATATGTGTAGCTCAGGGTTGAATTGTTGAATCCTTGGTGCTCTCTGAGCTTGGTTGTTTGCTTGCAGATGTTTCATTACCCAACTAGGTAACATCATCAGTGCCAGTGAGTGTGGAGTCATCATTATATTTCACAAGTATTGGGGTCTAGGGTAACAGCCTTAATGAATACATGAAATGGTTGAACTAACAACCTACTAACAACATCATACCTAAATTCCGTGGGCAGGACTAAAATCAGTTTCATTCAGAGATGGGGAGGACTTCGTTCAAAAATAGGAGGCTCCTGCCCTGTCTAGACACGCCTATTACAGAAAGTTATGTAAATAGCTGGCATACGCTGCCTTATAGAGATAAATGTATTGTGTAGATGGGAATTTTCAGGGTTCGGATTATATTAAATATCAAGACAGAAGGGAGCAGATGATTTACTACAACGCTGCACTGAAACTCAGAACATTTATATTTCTCAGGTGGTTGCAATTCCGACCCTGGGCTGTAGCAAAAATTAAAGTCTATGACGATCAGAGGCTATGGGTCACTCTACACGTTTTCTAGCTCTGTATGTTGGTTGCGAAGCGAGAAGGAGTAGGCTTCGGTTGTGGTTGGTCTCATTTTCCTTATGGTAAAGGCCGCCCGGAAGTAGCTCTTCGGACAAGTTGGGGAGAAAACAACCAAAACGGCGAAGTTTAAAACGGCGGCTGGGCTTCCTCGAGACTATTTGAGCCATGGCGGGCACAGCGCTCAAGCGGTTAATGGCGGAGTATAAGCGTGAGTAGTCGGGCAGCAAAGGTGGCCGGGCATTGCGTTGCTGTGTGCGAGAGCGGAAAGAACGAGTGGATTGACCACCTTCCTCTCAGGTGACGCCGGCTGTTTTTCTAGCCCGGTCACGCGTTGACTCTTTCTGGGCCCGCGGAACTGTCCTCACAACAGCTTTGCCTGACGCGGCGGAGAAGGGGGGCGCGTTGCGTGTCTTCCTATTGATGGGGAGGCAGCTCTGGGAGGAGGAGGAGGAGGAGGAGGCAGGCTTGACTGACTTGGGCCTGTGCCTTTTCCCCCCAAGATTCACCAACCCACCCACCCCGGTGGTTTAAATTGCCAAGTCAAATTTTAAATGTTCCTGGTGCGGGTGGGTGGGGTTGAGCTAGAACAGTGTTTTTCAAACTGTAAGATGGGTGGACTTCAACTCCCAGAATTTCCCAGCCAGGATGTTGCCAAGTTTGAAAAACACTGAACTAGAAGACAGGCAAAATAGAAGGCGGATGGAGAATTGAGCCGGAAAAGGGCTTTGATCGCTGTTCTCAGCTTAGAAATTCGCTTTCAGGACCGCATCCTGATCTTCTCATTTCTGGGGCTATTTAACACCAGAGCGCGATAATCTTCTGCTTCTGGTCTGTGATGGAATAACTGAGTAATGTCAGTAGGTCAGTGATGCTTTTAAATATTCGGAATTCTTACATGTGGAAAGGTACCACACCAGGAGTTTAGTGTGTGTTACCGTACCGAAAGGTAATAATTCTTTTCACATACAACCTTATCTGAAAATGGCTGTTTTCTTTTTCATAAGGAATGGTCCAGATTAGTATAATGGAATGGTCCAGATTAGTATAGTTCATGAAGCACTTTGCAATGTTTTTTATTGCATGTGTAAGCTGGTTGAACCTATTCAAGGTCCAAATGGCTGGGTTGTGGCTGTTGTTGAATTGCCTCTGTGTAGGACAGCTTGAAATGATAAACCAGAAGATGCGAAACAGGAAGTGGCATTTCATATAAATCAAGCAGAGACATTATTCCCATATTAACTAACCCTCAGAATGTCAGGTATGGTGACTGAACCAGCAATGTTTCCTGATTCTGGATTGAAGCACAGTGGTGAAGCTTATGTTTTGATTACAGGACAGCCTAGCCTAAAGTCAGTGCTCTCCTTCTCATAAGTCTGAATCCTTGGAGGGTTTGTGTCAGTCGCCATGTGTTCTGACTGTGCATGACTAGTTCTTATGTTTATACTCAGAAACTCTGTACAAAAGCAATAACTGTAATAGGAAACATTATTCTTTTATGTTTTCAGTGTCTTGATAAGATGTATATTAAATAAACTAGGGGTAGGCAAATAAACTAGAGATGGTCTCCAGATGTTTAATTCCAAGTATCTTCTGGCAGCATGAACACTTGTGAGGGATAATGGGAAGTGTAGTCCAAAAACAACATCTGGAGAACTCTACATTACCTATCTCTGTGGTAAATGGTAGAAATGAAACTGATTAGTACAGTGAACTCTGTATATAGTAAACTTGTTCAGTCTTGCCTTGAGATGTGATTAACTATAAGTATCAGGACTTCATGAAGGTCAGTCATGTATTCTATCAGTCAACCATCAGTCTATGTGTATAGAGGGCCATGATTGTTCAGTTTAAGAAAAAAAGTCATTTGTTAAAAGGTCCTTTGATATTGATGTTGCATCTTTTCCACTAGAGAGAGCAATAGTTCCTCTTTTCACCTTGGTTGGTATCTCTCATTCTCCTCTTCACCTGCCTTTCTACTTTAGTTTTTTGTTTTTCTAGAAAATTGTTAGGGAGCTAGACATTTGGATGAAGATAAGACATTTGTTGATAAAGATTTCACAGGAAATAGGAAATCTAATAATTCTCACCTGCTAAAATAGAGGAATAAAAATAAGAATAGATTTAAAGTCTCATCCTTCCTCTTTTTGGTTTCATGCTTACATATCTGTGTAACTTAATATGCATGATAGAACTAAAAGAATAGAAATGTGTTGTATGTTAAAAAAAAGATTGTTTTTGTGACATAGATAACGACTTCAGAGAGAAAAAGCAGGAAGCTTTCCAGAATTTTCCAGATTACACTGCCATTGTAATTGTGCAATCCTGTGCATAATGGAGGAAGATTCAGTTGTGCTTACTGCAGCCTACTCTCTTGTAAATGTATTTGGGAATACTCTCTTAAAATGTAGTCATGTTTATTGTTCACTTCTATTGTAAAGGTTTTCCTTTGCTTATTTGACCATTATTACTAGGCAGAAATTATCAAGGTAATGTAAACTCTCTTGGCTAACTGCTATACATTTTGTTTTTATGTTCTGAAAAGTATGAAGTATAAATAAATTAATACTTAAAATGTTTATTCTTAATTTTAGAGTTGACTTTGAATCCTCCTGAAGGCATAGTAGCAGGTATGAAATTCTATTTAATATATATCTGAATCTTGAAATTAGAAAGCCTATATTAACATAAGGTTTTTTTTTAAATAGGGCCTATGAATGAAGAAAATTTCTTTGAGTGGGAAGCTTTGATAATGTAAGTTATTTGAATATTGTACATTTAAATTATGGATGGATTTCCAGTGGTGGACATTATAAATTAAAAGATGACCGTGAATTTTCAGATAATCAGAATGTCAAACTATGGAATTCTTCTGAAACAGTTCAAGCTTTGTGTATCTATCCACCCACACAAGACTCTATTATGTTTGCAAATTTCCCAGTTTATAGAATTCTTTTTGTTGTTGTTGTTCAGTCGTTTAGTCGTGTCTATAATGCACTAATTTTCTTGTCTTAATAAGAGAAGATTTTGTAAGCTGCCCGAAGTCATCTGCAGTGGGTAGCCATAACAAATATAAGTAAATAAATAATAAAAGGTAGAATTTGCTGGTCAAGTAGGTTTCATTTTATTTGCTCTCAAATGCTTCCGTTGGTCTTCTCTACAATGTCTGAAAGAACTTTCAGTGTTCATTGTATGGGTTTATGTAGTATGGAGGTACCCAGGATATATTCTAGATATGAAGATGCCAGTGCATCTTCTTGGACAGACTTATAATGTGGAAGAAGAATTGCATTGAAGTCTTCTCTTTTACGTAATACAATCATTGCAAAATGCAATTGAATACAAAAAGATTAAAGTACAAAAGGGGGTGAAACAGGGCTGTATTTTGGCCCCGCTACTTTTTAATTTTTATATTAATGATATGGTAAGATGTCTAAATCACCCGGACTTTCACCCTCCTAAAGTAGGGGACCGTAGTATTGCCCTGCTGCTTTATGCAGACGATGCGGTCATACTTTCTAGGACTTCTGTAGGTCTCAAGAGAGCTTTGACAACTTTGGCCCAGTATTGTATTAATAATCAGCTAGAAATAAATTATCGGAAAACAAAGATAATGACCTTCGCCAAAAGGCCGAAATTTCATTCTTGGAATATAAATGGGCATAGAATAGAGCAAGTGACTAGCTTTAAATATCTAGGGGTAGTCATGCACGCCACTGGATCTAGGAAACCTCACTTTGATTATGCAGCTGATTCCGGACAAAAAACAGCTAATGCCATTTTAAAGTTTTTCCGGAGTAAAGGAGGGCATTATATACCGGCAGCTCTTAAACTCTTCCAGGCAAAGACATTAGCCCAGCTCCTTTATGGGTCCTGTATTGGTGCTCTAAGTTCAAGTATTACATCCCTGGAAAGAGTGCAATCAAAATTTATTAGAGCAGTATTTCAAATGCCCAAATGTGTTCCAAACGCTTACCTTCGATTGGAAGCAGGCATGATAAAAGTTGAGGCAAGAGTGCGCCTAGCTTCCCTGAATCTTTGGCTAAAACTCAAGCATTATCCTCAAGGTTTAGCATCACTCATTTTCCAAGATGAAATCACTCATACTTCCAATCCTCTTGGTTAAAGGATATTGAATCTAGTCTCGCCAAGCTAGGATTTTCTACCGATTCAATTCTCAGGATGGATTATGAACAGGCAAAATTGGCCTTGAAGCAAAGGATAAAGGACATAGAGAGACAAATGGACTTAGAGAAGGCCCCTCATTTCTTATCAGAGTATAATAAATATATTGTTAATTCTGCTAACTACCTTACTCAACTCGAAATCCCTAGCCATCGGAAAGCCTTTGCCCTAGCTCGTAGCCACGCACTCCCTTCCGCAGTCTTGGTGGTAGATATAAGAAATCCCAATAGCTGCAAGGTGGTGCTCTTGTAATAATGGAGAGATAGAAACTATAGACCACGTGCTCCTCCGTTGTCCTTTTTATAAAGAGCTTAGGAGTAAATTAATATTACCTTTGACCAAGAAATATCCTAGGCGGCAAGATATAGATTATATGCAAATGTTACTTGTAGATGAAGATCCAACTATTACGGCGCAAGTAGCCAAATTCTGTGCAGCTGCTATAAAGATACGCCCGACTATGATAGGAAAAATGTAGTAATGTACTCCTTGTAATGATTTTAATAATTTTAAAAGGTTTATATATATATATCACATCATATTTTATATATGATATTTTACTTTTTATAAACACTTATATCTGATAGAATATTAGTCATGACTAATATTAAGAGCATATTTAAATTTCATTAAGGGGCTCACCCAGATTGTGATCTGAATGTATTTTAATTTTTAATTGGAACATGTAATTTAACTTATAATTTTAAAACTATTTTAAATCAGATGGTGCATATTGTAAGGTTCAATGAGTATACCTTTGTAGAATTGTATCTTGTACTGGTCAGTGACCATAATAAACTAGAATGAATGAATGAATGAATACAAAAAGATAATCTTTTGTATTCTGCTTTTACCTAGCAAATTTCTAATGCAGTAGTTTCCATGAATGACTTTATGGGGAATACTTGACCTTAGAATGGCATACCAGAAGTGTTCCTTGCCACAACCGCCATCAGCTCTGAGCTGAGAGCCAGGGAGCACTCTTTAAATATGGATCTGCTCTTTCAGGGAGATGGTACAGTCCCATCCAAAAACAGACTGTATCCAAGTCCATTTTCCTTTTGATCAACAGCATTTATGTCTTGTCTGGATTTAATTTCAGCTTGTTCTCTTGTATCTGTGCTATTATTGAATTTAGGCAACTTTCAAGGGTACCAACTGCTTTCTTAGAATTGGTTAGTGAGGAGCAGCAGAGTGGGTATCATTAGCATACTGACGGAACTGTACTTGGAAGGTCCAGAGGATCTTCTCCTGTGGTTTCATGTAGATGTTGATCAGCATAGTAGACAAGATTAAACCTTGTACCACAGAGTAGGTCAGTGCAGTAGTTGTTGACTCTGCCTGCCAGAATCACTGCAAAACAATGTACCTAAAATCTAGTCCTGCTAAATGTTTCAGAAAAAATATAATAAATTATAGATTTGAACTCTATCAAGAGATCTAGGAAGAATAACATGGCTGCATTTCACACACAGACCCCTTTCAGTTTTTGACTAGGACATCCACCAAGGTGAAAGCAGTTTCAGTATGATACCCTTCCTGAAAGCCTGATTGAAATGAGTTCAGACAATTAGTATTGTCCATATGTGTCTGGAGACATGAAGCTGCCACCATCTTGATCACCTTTTCCAGAAATTGAATATTTTAGAGTAGCCTATGATTACACAGCTTTCCTGGGACAAGGGGATTTTTTTCCAGTTGTGGACATCTAAATAGAGGGGAATAAATTCTACCTATAAGGAAGCTTTTATCATCCCTCTTAACCATGGGCCAGTCCCATTCTAACCAATTTAATCAGCTAGAAGGGGCAAGTAAGCAATTTATAGTTTTTACTTTTTCCATGTCCTCATGGTTTAGACCAGGGCTTTCCAAACTGTGTGTCGCGACACAATACTGTGTTGCCTGGGGGTCCCAAGTGTGTCGCATGACAACCCGGAAGCGCCGGTGGCGGTGCTCAGCTGATCAGCGGGGAGAATTTTCACCCCGTCCCCCCCCGCGCCGATCAGCTGTGCGCCGGAAAGCCCGGCAGCGTGCGCGCGCACGGCGAGGCTTTTCGCCTCCCTGCCGGAACTGAAGGCATTTTCGGGGTCCCCGGAGCCTTCCCTTTCGAAGGGGCAGCCGCTGCCGTGGTGGCGGCAACCCAGAAGCACTGCCACTGGCGCTTCCGGTTTTTGTGGGCCGGCCATTGGTGTGTCGCCAACGACAAAAGTTTGGAAAGCCCTGGTTTAGACGCTATGTGACCCATTTTGAGGTTTCATTCACTTGTGTTCCAGCAATTTCCCCCTCCATCATTATAATCTCTTTAGTAAACCAAAGCATTGATTTGTCTGTGTGAGAAATCCCAAAGCTCTCCAAAGCAGCAGGTTCAGCATAAAAATTGTAAGCCTACAGAATAAAGTTGAAGTAATCCAGTGCCATGCCAACAATCTTCATGACTGGATCAGGAAGAGAAAATTCTAGGCAATAGGATGGATGGGTCATTAGCAGTATCCCTACCTTGTCTTGGCCACCCAAATGCAGCAGCATGCACTCAGAATTGGTGGACTGGTGGATGGCGTACGTGGTCAGAAGATTTATTCATATAAACTAAGGCTTTTGGAAGCATTCAGGAGAGATACATTGGAAAGGATGGGAGTGTGAACAAACTTGCGTTCTTTGAAGCATTAAAGGAGCCATGTTTTTTGCAAGACTCACATGGCTGCTTCAGAAGATCCTCCTGGCTGTCTCCACTTGCTAGGAATACAGAATTACGGGCCTCATTCCGTGAAGAAGCAGTGCTCTCTGGAATACTTTCTTGGGAAGTTTGATCCGCAGGCAGGGAAACATCCTGATGGTGCAGCACACTGTGTTTTCCTCTCATAGTCTACATGGGCAAAGTGAATATCTCCCCATCTTCAAGTTTCTGAGAGAGGTTGGTAGAGAGAGGCCTCCAAGACAACATTTGCTTTGCAACAGTAACACTATCAGACAAATTGTAAGCACCAGGATGATTTGCAATCCCAGTTTTTCTCTTTGGAAATGTACTTTCCCCTTGGCATTTGACTGTTTTCTTGGCCTTCTGAATTTGTGGGGCTTTAAAATTACACAAATGCAATATATTAGAGAGATACTAGAAGAAATTAAAGATCATATTTAAAGTAACTGACCTGCACATTATTTTTTCTTCATACAGTTCATGTATGACTGTTACAGTAAATTTTAAATTTGTTTTGACTTTGCTCCTGGCTGATTGAACAGAAAAACATGTTTAATTTTATGTGCATTAGATGCACAGTATTGTAAGAAAACAATTTTATTATATTAATACTCTGAAAGAATATGTTGCAGTATTTAAGAGAATGGTTGGCCAGAATTTTGGAATTTAAGAATTGTGATAAAACTTTTTAATTTTTTAAATTAAACTTAAAAAATATTGCAATTAACATGTCTTTAAAAATGTTTACAGTATTTTCTATACACTAAATAGCAATATAACTATATAGCTGTTGTATAAAAACTATATAGTTTAAAAAAAAAAACCAAAACTGTTGTAATAACCTTACTTGAAATGGCTCCCAAAATATGAGTGATTTTTTTTCTTGCAGGTCTGTTGAACATTTGCTTAATAGTTCTTCCATGTCTAATAAACTATGCTTGCTTTGAAGTGTTCAGAAACGAGTGTTAGAATCTCATGCAAGTGTCTAAAGCATATAAATACACATCCTTGATATTTTCACTCCAAAGTACAAATGAATTAATTTGACTATTAAATTAGATGTATGATGAGGGAGAGGATATTACTCTAATAATAGTTTTCCATTGTAAAATTGTCAGTCTCCATGTTGGGGATACTGTTGTATGCAAATCAATTCATTTAATTATATGCAGGCTAATTTTTTTTTGTATTTCTTATCAGAACATCTTAGCTTTGGAGTTGATGGTTTGAAAAATGTTAGTGCTCATTACCATAATAATGTAGTCACTAAAATAATATAAATATAGTCATTGTTGGAACTTTATTAGCCTAAAAGCTAATTTTTAAAATAACAAGTACAACTTTAATCCAATATCTCCAAAGGCTATCTAGAAAAGTAATTATATATTTTAGTTTATGTATAGTATTTTAATATGTGAGTTTGTTTCAACTTGGAATTCCCCTTTGTGCATTAGGAAGTGGAAGGGGTGGGACAAAATGAAAACAGAAGAAATAAGCTTCCTATGAACATAAAACACTGATTATCTCATTAACTGACTTCACATAAATGTATGTTTATTTAAGTATATGATTGCATGAACATTCTCTACCTTTTTATTTTCTTTAATAACATTTTGGCTTTGTATAATACAAAGTTGTAGTCCAATGTTTTGTGTATATTATAGGATACATGTATATCCTGACGACTGCATAAAATTAATGCTTATTCTGAGGCTTTCCATTTTATTTCTTGTTTAAAGTGAAATCATTGACTTACAGTGAAAACTCTTGTACTTTATTTCTTTACATTAAAAATAATTTATTGTTCACTTTTTTAAATAAGAATTTTATTAAGTTTAAAGCAAAGATAAAAACTAGAAAAAAGCAAAAAAACTACAGAAAAGAAAATAACTAAAAAGGAGAGAAAAACACAAGATGAAAAAAGATTTTTAGATGATTACATAAATAGATGACTTCCGACTTTCAACAACAAGAATAGACAACAATTTCCATAATCCCTTACTCTATATCAAACCAAGATCACATTATTTCTATAAATTATTCCATTGGTACATTATAAAAGTCACTAAACACCATTGCTCCTTCCCATTATATATATAAAAAGTAACCAAATATATAAACCTCCAAATCAGCTTCTCCCCCAAAAAACCCAACATTTATTTAAATATTTCCTTCCTACCACTATTCTATATATTTCTGATCACTATAATAAAAATCAAATTATAAAAACATTTAAATTATTTACTTTTGTACTTAATAATGCTATAACAATCTTAACCCTATTAAGCCTAAAATCATACAATTCTTATATCTTATAAATCGTAAAAGATCAAATGAACTTTAAAAGCAATCCTATAGATCTTCATGCAAAACATTACATAAAAATGGAATCATACAAACAATATCAATCCAAATAGCAATAATCTTAATTCTCATAATAAAAATCAAATTATAAAAACATTTAAATTGTCTACTTTTCTACTTAATAATACTATAACAATCTTAACTCTATTAAACCTAAAACCAAACAATTATTATATCTTATAGATCTCAAAAAATCAAACTTTAAAAGCAGTAATCCAAATCATTGAAGAAAAATGCAATCATATAAGCCTTAATATGAAACCAAATATTCTTAATTCTTGCAATGCAATAAATCTTAATCCAAATCATTAAAGAAAAATGGAATCATACAAGCCTTAATATCAATCCACATACATATCCTTAATTTCTTATCCCACATCGAAGTATACCAGAACATTTTCTTGTCTCCATATTACACACCATATTACCATATTATCAGGGGGTGTGGTGGCTCAGTGGGTAAGATGCCAGGCTTGTTGGTCGGAAGATCGCAAGTTCGGAGGTTCGAATCCCTAGCCCCGCATGACGGAGTGAGCTCCCGCACTCACCCCAGCTCTTGCCAACCTAGCAATTCGAAAGCATGCAAATGCAAGTAGATTGATAGGTACCACTTCAGTGGGTAGGTAACAGCATTCCGCGTGCGTCATGCCGGCCACATGACCGTAGAAGCGTCTTCGGACAACGCTGGCTCTTCGGCTAACAAACGGAGATGAGCACCGGCCCCTAGAGTCGGACACGACTGCACAAAATGTGCGGGGGGAACCTTTACCTTTTTATATTACACACAGGGCATTTTTCATAGAGAAATCAAACAGCCCAACTGCCCCCCTTGGAAACTCAGACTTCTCAGCAGAAAACCTCCCACAGAACAGAGCCATTTCTTTCCCAAAAACATTCCCTCAAAAAACAAACCTGTCGGAATCTTGCAAGTCGAGCAGACTTAACCCCTTCAACACCAAAGTGTATTCGTCGCCTGGCATTTCCACAAAGACTCCAATCTCACTATAGGTAAAAGCATCTCCATCTTAATTGAATTCTTCCTCTTCCAGAACATCCTCAGCCAGCTGACACATTTTAAGACTGATATTGTCTACAATATCCCGAACATCTTGCAGAATAGCTTGAAGGGTGTCATGAAAAATCTGTTTGAAAGTTCCTCTGCCTTTTCTAAACCCAGCTTGTACATCTGGCAATTCTCGCTCCATGAATTGCTGGAGTCTACCTTGCAGGATCTTGAGCATTACCTTACTGGCTTGTGAAATAAGTGCCACTGTTCAATAGTTTGAACATTCTTTAGTGTTCCCCTTTTTTGGCATGGGGATATAAGTTGATTTTTTTCCAATCTGATGGCCATTCTTGTGTTTTCCAAATTTGCTGGCATATGGCATGCATCACCTTGACAGCATCATCTTGCAAGATTTTAAACAGTTCAGCTGGGATACCGTCGTCTCCTGCTACCTTGTTATTAGCAATGCTTCTTAAGGCCCGTTCAACCTCACTCTTCAGGATGTCTGGCTCTAACTCACTAACCACACCGTCAAAGCTATCCCCGATATTATTATCCTTCCTATACAGATCTTCCGTATATTCTTGCCACCTTTTCTTGATCTCTTCTGCTTCTGTTAGGTCCTTGCCATCTTTGTTTTTGATCATACCCATTTTTGCCTGGAATTTACCTCCGATGTTTCTAATTTTCTGGAAGAGGTCTCTTGTCCTTCCTATTCTATTGTCGTCTTCCACTTCTGTGCATTGCAACGTGTAGGAAAATGTTAAATCCTTCAAATTAGATACAAAAATAATAGCAGGGAGATGATTATTTATTCTCAGTCCTCCTTCATATTTAAATGGGAAATAAGCCAAAGTTGAAAAAAAAGATTTTAAAATTAATCCAGAAATAACGATAAGCACCAAGAGAGTTTGCTTCTTCTTGCTGTAGAGTCTCTCTCTCAGGGTACATAAACTTAAAAAATATAAATTGGGTGATTTAGAAAAGAGGGCGGCTTGACCTAATGTCCCTTTAAGTCTACAGCGTGGTCTGGAAATGATGGCGTCCCCGACTCCCATCGTCTCTTACCAGATTAGCGCCAACGCTGCTGGTGATCCTCAGGCTACGAGGTGACGTTTTGGAGTGCAAATGGGATGATTCCGAGCATTTTCTGTTCGTGAAAGTGCTCCAGGGCATCAGAAAAAGCCTGACCCCCCCCCCCAAAAAAAAGCCAGTGCTGTCAGATCTGCCCGCAGCGATCGCGGGCACAGCTGTTCAGTCGGCCATGTCCCCCACCAGAAGTCCAATTTATCGTTGACTTTTTACTGACTTCCAGGATGACTAGGAACCCCCCTCCTAAAGAGATATAAATAAACTGCAGGCAGTTGGTCCAAAAGCTACCTCTTTAGTACTTTAGAAGCATTTATATCAAAATATTCTTTGTAATAAAGTTACAAATTTCTGAATCTCTTAGGAATGATTAGAATTCTGGAAATCTTATGCAGGATCAGGAGAGGAAAAGGTTATTGACTTTCTCATTTTTCATATATGAAATAACATAATTGTGAGTAAAAAGTAGAAAAAAATAAATGACAGAAAAATGGTGAATCTCACATTTAAGTACATCTAGTGAAATGTGCTCTGATTCTTTTTATTTTTCAATATACCAAACAACACACACATCATAATAGGATATAAATGTGTGATGTGATTTTATGATGGGTTTTGTTATGGCTTCTAGCTATGGTGACAAACACAGTTTCTACTCAAGGAATATTGAACTGTTGCTACCTATTGAGTAATGTGCATGTTAAATATAAAAGTAACATAAGATATAGTTATCTAAAGTTGTATCAATATTTCCACCAGATAAATTAAGTTTAAAAAAAGGTCGTCTATGTGAATGAATACTGTAGTAAAATTCTATCAAATGATGTTAATTTCATTTTCATCTGATGAAATACACAGTGTATTGAGTAACTACCAGCTGTAACTGTCAGTCGAGGTCAGTTTTTTTTTCTTTGTTACTTTGCTTTTGTGTGGCAGGTCAAACTAGAATGGAGTAACACTGGGAAGAAGAAAATCACAAATTGCTTAGCATGCAGGAGTCTATATTCCCATGCCTGGCTACAATCTTATACCCTTTGTGAGTGAGTACACCCAAATGAGTATAGTGAGGCTTTATTTTGAACAGATATATGGTTCTTCCACAGGGGGTGCGATGGCTCAGTGGTTAAGACGCCAGGCTTGTCGATCGGAAGATCACAAGTTCGGAGGTTCGAATCCCTAGTCCCGTGTGACGGAGTGAGCTCCCGCACTCGCCCCAGCTCTTGCCAACCTAGCAATTCGAAAGCAAGTAGATAAATAGGTACTACTTCGGTGGGAAGGTAACAGCGTTCCGCACACATCATGCCGGCCACATGACCGCGGAAGCGTCTTCGGATAGTGCTGGCTCTTCGGCTAAGAAACGGAGATGAGCACCACCCCCTAGAGTCGGACATGACTGTGCAGGGGAAAACCTTTACCTTTACCTATGGTTCTTCCATAACATTGCAAGGTCTGTTAGCTGATACAGCTGAGATGATAAGAATTGAGGTCCTTCTCTAGGGGCATGTGTGTGGAAAGAGAGAGAATTGCAAAGATTCAAAGTTGTTTATGTAAGAATGAATCTATGTAAATAAAATTCAAGTTGTACATTATGCTTTAATAGATATATTTGTACCAGTGTCTAAGAATATGAAGACACGTCTGTGGGAAATATGATTTAAATTGGCCTTTTTTTCCTACTGATTTAAATAATATAAATCATTGGGACAGATTAATCATATCTGAATATCCTGTTGAAGACAATGACAGAAGAAATATGGTGAGAATAAAAGGTTTCAGGGTAGGAAAACCGAATCTATGTTTCACCACTAGCTGGAAAAATCTTGCAGGAATTTGAGAATAGTGCTTAATAATTATATTGGATGAACATATTATATTGGACAGAGGGTAGCAGCGAATGTAAAGCCAAGTGAAATAGTTGAAAGGCTTTGTTGAAATAAACCTTAAAGGGAGAACATGGCAGATTTATAAGCGAGATTAGAGAAATGTGAGAGGAACATGAAAAAATGAAGTATAAAACAAGAGCTATATACAGTAGTGATATTTTTCACATAGTAATCACATGTGAAATGTGTAATCACATTTTCACATAGTAAGTTCTCCACAGATAAAACTATTACTCTTTAAGAAGCCTGTGTGCATCCTGTACATGTTCAGAAGTTTTCCCCATTAAGTTGCTGGAAAGTACTTCTATGTTCCTAGTGTGTATATCTAAACACAGTCATTTAAAAACTGGGTGTGCATTTTGGATGTGCTTCAATTCAAGGGCCTTAAGCCAGGACAGCCTGCGTTTCCTAATTATGTATTTTGAACTTGCTTTTATTATTTGAATTGATGGGTTAAATTTTACTATATGTACCTTTTCATAAGGCCATTAGTGAAGTTATCTTACAAGCTTTGGTTTTTTAAAATCTTTTAAATGGCAGCTTTTGACACCTTTGTCCATGTTGAATAAACAGTGTCTTCAAAGCAGCAGTTTCAGTACTTGCTAGCAATATTTCTTGACATGCAGGTACTAAAATCTGGAACATGCCCTGGAGACAGATTGAATATAATTAAATAAACACACCCTAGCAATTATGTAGTGTTGTGACCTTCCTTATAATTTAAATGTGCAAGCTTTGATTTTTCAGCCCTTCAGCTTTTTGTTTTAGGGTAGAGGTAATGGATATGAGAAAGTTTAGCCTAACCTCCTTTAGGCTTCTTTCCTAAAATAAAATAGTCTGATGAAATAGGTGTGGATTTACTATATGGACCCTTCAGTGCAGAGCTGTTGTGCTGTGACTATTACCAATAATGAAATGTAGGATGATGGGCAGAGAGCAGAGAATTGCTGTCTTTTTTGATGATTTCTGTTACATATGTTTGATTTAAACTTGTGCTTCAGATTTGACAAAAGCTAAACCTAAAGGGACAGGATTCAGTAAATGTTCAAATCTTAGCCCTTCCAAAGTTCTCTTAATGTTTCAGAATTTCACAAGAACATTATGTAATCTTTATTAAGACAATTAACACTGTAGCAGTGGCTTCAGTTAAGAAACCTGCCAAATTTTACAGCAATAGTACCAGCCATACTTGAATAAGGAGTGTCTTATATTTTAGAGAAGCTGCATTGGTTTAAATCATGCATATTCTCTTTGTATTAACTAAGACTCTCACTGTTTAGGAAAAACACTGTTCTAATTTGACATTAGAGAGCCAGTTTTATCTTAAGAAAAAAAAAGTAAGCATTTATGGTAGTTATACTACATATACAGAGTAGGGGCCTTTCTTCATTTGTATCTAACTGCAACACAAATATGCCCTGACACATCTTTTTCCTCCTGTATCTGTAGGACTGTTCTTTCATCTAATCCACAGCCCATATTTGAGACAGCCTTAAGTATCCTCATTTGTATTGATGTTAAAATAGTGTTTTCCCCCTTATCTTGACACTGTTTACCATGGATACAATCTAACATGCTTCATTGACCACTTTATTGCTGACGCAGTCATGTGAATCTTAGAGGATGGGACATATTTACCATCACATTGCTGATCCTTGACCTAAATATGTATCAAAAACTTTTAATTCTGATATGCTAATCCACATAGAGGAAAATTTTTAGACAACAGTGTTAATGGACAGGTAGAATTTTATTTATTAATCTGAATTAAATTGAAATGTCAGTTACCATTTAAAAACCATATTTAATTATAACTGATTTTTAAAAAATCAAAACTTACTTTACTAAAACAAATTCTCATATATCTTAATATTAACTTTTATAGGGTCCCAGAGATCTTTGATAACTTTTGTCTGTGGATGTATAATAGATACATTGAGTCTTTAATATCCTGCTTTAAATTTCTGAATCAGTGCAAAATAGCTTTTCACTGCGAAATGATTTGTTTCCACCAAGTAGATGATACCATCTTGCATATATAGTTTCATTTATCTCCATACTCACTCTTAGTATTTAAATGAGGTTTAAATTTTTTTTAGTGAACCCTTCAAATTTTACATATTTACTCTCTCCAAAGCAAGGGGCTTAAACAGGTTCAGTTGTTTTACTAGTACATGGAATGAAACTAACATAAAATAGAGGATTTTTTTCATGTTGGAGGCATGATAAAATGTGTGGGAAACTTAACTTATGAACATGACTTATCATTGCAAAGAAGTGATGGAGCTAAAGCTGAGGAAGTATAATTTTCATATAATTTTATTGCCTGTTTTATTTTGTATATGTTATATGTTTTAATATATACTTTTATCAATTGTTTAATTGCTTGAATTTTACTGTGAACTATTTCAAGGAAGTGGCATACAAATGTTTTAAACAAATTCAAAATAAATTCCAGAATTGACTGTCAATATGGATGGCGCTATGATGCGATTAGACGAGTGGTTCTGAACCTGGGGACCACTAGTGTATGAGCAGGTGGTCTTTGGGCAGAGGGGAAATAATTTAATATCTCTTCTTATCAGAAAAGTAATATTTTCTCCATTGTTAGGCCTATTGTAGGTAAATATACTCTGATGACTGCAATATATTTCTGACTGAGCAGAATGTATTATTAGAAATAGCTGCATTTTTAATTTCCTTTGATATATAAGCTTGAACTCCTCAGCCATAGATTATATTCAAAATACTTAAAATGGCTGGCTTATTTGGTAATCTGTAAACATTTTTAATTACAATGTGGATGGACTGATACCTACTAGGTTAAATCAATTTGTAGAGGACACTAATGGCTGTTAGACATAATAGCCATGGATTACCATGCAAAACCTTTATGTAGTAGTTGCTGAGGAATCTAAGTAGGAAGTGACCATTGTACTTGTGGCGTGCTTGTGAGCTTCCCATTGGCATCTGAGTGTTGGAGAGAATGCTGGACCAGTTTGGCCTTTGACATGATCCAGCAGGGCTCCTCTTCTGTTCTTAAGAAGCCACAACTTTTCCTGATTCAGCCTTAGTTCCTGGCATGCTACTCTCAAAATTAGAAAATGCACAGCTCATTGAAGTTCCTTATCTTTAATAGCAGCTGTGACAGGAATCAGGTTGTCTATTTTGCCTTGGTTAGTATAACATCTCAAGAATTTGTGCTATATCAGACTTAAAAATGAATGTATTTGCAGGGGGTAAATAATAGAGGTGTGCGCAACATTTTAGGATCTAAATGTTCTTATCCCCAAACACTCTGTTTCACAGTCAGAATGGTTCCTTTCAAGGATGAAACACTTCTGGTAAGTTTGGAACAGCATTATCATACTTCTGGTAAAGTTTGAATGTTTTGCAGCCGGAATATTTTGACTATGAAACAATTTGTATACCTTTGGTACATGGCTGCTTTCTCAGTTAGTGGAACAATAGAATAGGCATTCCTGAATAGTTTTTCTTATTTCAAGTTGGAAATTAATTTCTCTGTCACAATTACAGTATATGCAAGTGCTATAGATTGTACATATTTCAATCGTGTGGCTAATTGAATATTGCTGATTTTAAAATATTAAATAGTCTCACACTTTTTTTTGTGCTTCAAGGGGTCCAGAAGACACTTGCTTTGAGTATGGTGTTTTCCCTGCTATTCTGAGTTTTCCTCTTGATTATCCCTTAAGTCCTCCAAAGATGAGGTTCACGTGTGAAATGTTTCATCCCAACAGTAAGTTTTGCCAGTAGATGATGCATTGTGTTTTCATATCAGTAAAGAGCCCTGTTAAATCTAGATATCTAGTATTATTCATTTAGCCTTTTCCCCCTAAATTATGTCAATCTGAACCCTTTTTTTAAATGAGGTGGGTTTTTTGCAATACCAGCTAGGATGCAGACTTTAAATCACTTACTTTGCTTTAGGATTTTGCTTAACTGTTTTGCTTACATTTAATTTATAAGTAACTTTGAACTGTGGGAACATGCATTTCTCTTATGAATTAAATAGGGTTTTAACCTTAGTGTTTGTATCTACCCAACAGTTTATAATACTTTTCTGTTTGACAAACAGCATACAGAGATGTGGAATGAAGTCCATGTAACACCTGGCTGTACTTCAGGATACTTTTTCCAAGCCCAGCTCTAATTCCACAAGTGTGCTAGGCTGAAGTAAAAAGTTTTAAAGTAGTGGATATATTACATATGGCATCCCATAACATCTGTTTTGGCCTTTTATGTGTTATGAAACTACCTACTCAGATCTATATCTTTTTCTATGCTGCTTTATTCACAATTTCAAGTTGGTTTACAAAATTTAAAATTATAAATGTAAAACACAAAGCAAGCATTTATTTAAGAGCAATGTAAAGCAAATTTTATTCTCCTTTTGTATAGTATTCAACACAAATAACATAATATTGCTCCTTTAAGGAATCAAAGGGAATATAATGAGTTGGGTCCAGGTACAGTCAAAGATTCACTGAGAGAAGTGGTCCACGAAGGAGATAATGGTGGCGCTTCTACCTCAAGAAGTCATTCCTGCATCTGACAGTTATCACCCTTCCCTTTCTTTGGAAGATACCATCAGTATGCTGATACCATCAGTATGCTGACAATATTCAGCGGTACATCTCCACTCCAGACTGAGTCTTGAACCAGTGTTTGGAGGCTGTTTGAATCTGGATAGGCTGAAGTTGAACCCAAGCAAAATGGAGGTACTCTTTGTGCAGAACAATACAGGTTCCAGTGTTGACTCTTAAAAGGGTGGCACTCTCCTGAAAGAGCAGGATCATGACTTGCAGGTCCTCCTGGACTAATGATCATTGTTAGATAGGTATTGTCGAAGGCTTTCACGGCCGGAGAAGAGCCTTCTGTCTGTGCTCCTGCCCTCTGAAGATGCTGGCCACAGATGCTGGCGAAACGTTAGGAACCACAACTTCCAGAACACGGCCACACAGCCCGGAAGACCCACAACAACCATTGTTAGATAGTTAGGTTGAAGCTGAGGCCAGGGGGACTTTGCTGATGCATCAGTGATAGACCTATCCAGAGCAGGATAGTCTTTCCATTGTAAGTTCTGCACATCACTTGCTTGGTTTACTGCAATCCACTATACATGGGCTGTCTCTGAAAACTGCTTGGTAGCTGCAACTAGTTCAAAATGGAATAGTCATATCAAAGTCATTATAATCATATACTGTAACATCTGTCTTGTGGTCACTAAACTGGTTACCAATAAGATTCTGGATACAGTTCAAAGTGCTGGGTTTAAGCTATAAAGCTCTATATGGCGTGTCACCAAAGGTCATACAAGATTGCTTTCTCTGCATAGAAGCATCTACCCTACTTGTCCAGTGCACACATGTTGCCAACATCTTTTAATAGCCTCCTAGATAGGCAAGCTGAAGGGGGCATGAACTCGTAGGCAGAGTTTTTTAATTGCATCCCCATATTATGGAATAGTCTCTCTGGAAATTAGACTGGCACTCACATTGTTGGCTTTCTGGAAGATATTAAAAGACAAGCTGTTCCAGAAGGCCTTGGGGATTGAATGGCTACCGCTGCACATATTGTAGTATGGCATATAAATAAATAAAAGGCAGCACCCAGTGTTCACCCTAGAGCTATGAAAAGAGAGTAAACATAGCAACTTAAGTATAGCAATTAACAGTTTGTTGTTATTCAATTGTATAAAATGAAAACATGTAATTTTTTTATTATTTCATATTTAAAAACCTGGAAAATGTGTTTTTTCCCAGACTTTGGGAATATCATTAGTAATTTTTATTTACTGTTTGGTCTACCCCATTTTATTCAGTGTCATAAACAAACAAACAGTACCAAAGATTAATACAGGAGTGATTATTAGAATTATTAGGAAGTTCTGTTGAACCACATGTCCATGTAGTCACTAGGAGTTGAACTTGACTCAAGGGGGTCTTTATTGGTTATATTCAAAATATAAGAGTCCCCCTTGTGGGGGGAGATGGGCGGTGATAGAAGTTGGATAAATAAAATAAATGAAAATAAATAAGTAATAAGCAAGATAAACATCTTGCATGTTGCACTCATTTACAATTACTGTAGGCACCAAACACTTTCAATTGGGCTTTCCATTAAGATTTAGTTTTACAATGTGAACTCTTAATTTTAGCAAACATGTTTCAAAGTATATCTTGATTTAGAGAATACTATCTTGTGAATGTCACTAAGAACAAAGACAAAGTATATAAACATTAGAAGAATATTAGCTTTTCAGAATTGCTCTATCCCATTTACAAATTCACAGATGTAATTTATTTTAAGTAAAGTCATTCACAGAGTGAGCGCAACTTCTAATGATTTCAGTCAGTTTTCTTGTGAACAGTATAGAATTGTCATAGCCTTCTTCCAGCATGTTTTTGACATCCCATTCTAGCCTACAGCCATGGTATTCCCTGGTAGTCTCTGATTCAGATATGCACCAGGCCTGACCCTGTTTAACTTTCAAGCCCAGACTAGATCAGCAAATTGCTGCTGAAGCTAACTTATTTTAAACACAGCCATAATTTTACAAAGCCAGTTCTATGCTTATTAACTCATAAAGACAGGGCTTCCCTCTTTTTTCTTACTGAGTTCTTGCTACTTTATGGTGAAATTGGTATTTGCCCCAGTACATGCTCCTTGTCTTGTATTCATCTGTACTCCTTCTATCTGTCAACTTTATTAATCCTATAAACAGCTACTTAGCTATAAACTACTATAATGCCATTCTCTGACAAAAATGAAAATATATAGGAAAGCTGCAGTGATGTTTATGTTTCATCATTAACTCCAGCCTATAGAGAACAAGATTAGAATTGAAAGAGTATATAATTGCTGTCAGATTTTTCAACAATGGTCTGTTTGGTCAGATGGTTTCCATCACTTCTGGTAAAACACTTTTTTGTTGTTAATATAGTCTCAAAATGTTCTTTTTCTATTGACAGTTTTCTTAAAACATTGTTGTACTAACTTGAAAAATACTTCCCAGTTTATTGTCTAATCTTCTCAGTTTATCCAGATGGGAGAGTTTGCATTTCCATTCTTCATGCTCCTGGAGATGATCCCATGGGCTACGAGAGCAGTGCAGAACGATGGAGTCCTGTGCAAAGTGTAGAGAAGATCCTCCTGTCAGTGGTTAGCATGCTAGCAGGTATGAGAATGGATAGCATTCATAGAGACAATAGGAAAGATAATTTAAAAAACACAAATCACTAGGCTTTTCTAGCATATTTTACGAGTGAACATGGGCAAGTTGTGGTATAGTCAGTAGGACATTCTTTCTGAACAAAAAGCTTGAGTAGTCCTATATGAAAATATGTATGGTTCCTGAGCTGTTTGGAGCCTTATAAATTAACAAAACCTTATTGCAAATTGCTTGGTAGCCTGTTAAAAGGTAAAGGTTCCCCCCGCACATTTGTGCAGTCGTGTCCAATTCTAGGGGCCGGTGCTCATCTCCGTTTGTTAGCCGAAGAGCCAGCGTTGTCCGAAGACGCTTCCATGGTCATGTGGCCGCATGACGCACATGGAACGCTGTTACCTACCCACTGAAGTGGTACCTATTCATCTACTTGCATTTGCATGCTTTCGAATTGCTAGGTTGGCAAGAGCTGGGGCGAGTGCGGGAGCTCACTCCGTCACGCGGGGCTAGGGATTTGAACCTCCGAACTTGCGATCTTCCGATCGACAAGCCTGGCGTCTTATAGTACTGTAGTATTGAAGTTACCACTGCATGTTATACTACTGTGGCAAAGATACCACTCTCTAGGAGAGTTTATAGTTGTCATATTAGTACTCTTGGCTACTGGGTCTTCCTTCCAGCAATATGGCTGATCCAACCCAAACAGTTGAAATTCCTAACTCCCAGGAACCACAATATCAACAGGCTCTTGGTTTCACCAGGATTCAACTCCAGCCTCTTTGTCCTTATCCAGACACCATCTCAGGAAGATCCTGTGTTCTTTTTCAAATCTTTTCCTGGTAGAATGGAACTTTTCATTCCGTACACATATAGTTCTCCATGGATGCTAACGTTTCAGTTCCTTAATATTATGCTTGTTCATGATGGGAATAGGGTAAATATTTAAAATCTAAGATCTTTTCATTCTCATATTCTTCGTGCGCAATCAGAACTTACAGCAAGTTGTTTAAATATTTAAACCACTTTAAGTGGTTTGAAAGAAATATCAAGGTATTTTTGGCAAACTGCAGTCTGAAGTTTCCTTTTCCTTCTTACACTTGTGGACGTAGGAAGAGAGACATAAACAGATGTGTCAAATATTGAGACCACTTGTGCTTGTAATGCCAAGCCATAGTAAAGCATGGCATCTGAATCGAACCTTAAAAGAGCTTTATGTAGATACTTAAAAAGAAGGTCCTGATAATTTGTATTTGTTGTAAGTGATTGTAGTTATTGAACTCCATTGTTTTGCAACAATGCATGAGCTGAAATAAATTTTGGAATTCTTGACCTTACGTATGTTTTACTTATAGTGATTGTGTTGTTTTTTCTAATGAGAAACACTGTAAGTAAGCAGATGTCATTACTGTCTTTTTCCCCCTGTTGATCAACCTTTCTTTTCCCCCCATTTCAGAACCAAATGATGAAAGTGGAGCCAATGTGGATGCTTCTAAAATGTGGCGAGAAGACAGAGAGCAGTTCAACAAAATAGCCAAGCAAATTGTCCAGAAGTCACTTGGTCTTTAAAAAAATGAAAAAAAAATTGAACTATTGACAATCCTACTGTTGAACGTTTTACAGACAGAGAGCAATAATAGTACTCTGAGTTGGTACCAAAAGGCAAATCTTGCAAAATTGTTCATGAGTTTTTTGCATGCACCAACTCTTTTACACTTTGGAAGAAAAATCGTCCTCAATTTAAGATGTACCAGTAGATGGGATGCAAGTACTGTAGTGCTGTAATCAGTTTCTATTAGTAAAAACTTGTTATATCTCTCCAGTTATATTTATAATGATTATTGTATTACTTTTCATTGCAGTACCATTCACCTGTGTAAATAGTGGGATTGAGGCGATCTGTGAATATCTTAGTGCTTAGAAAAGTATTAAAATATTGTTAGTGGAAGCTATTTGCCACCAATGAGAGTTATCCTTTTAAGGATATCTTATTTATATAATCTCATTTAATTAAAAAAAAAGAATGTTGACCTTCAAAATGCTACACAATAAAGTGAACTATCTTTGTCCTGGGGAAGAAGTGGTCAGTGTAATCTCATTTCCTGGTATAGCATTCTGCTTGCCTTAAATGAATAACATTTTATATGATTGGGCTTGAAGATACTCAAAAGCAATATAGGTCCCCCTGAGGTGTAAATTGAACTTGGTGTAACTCCTATAGGCTCAGTGTTACTTGAACAATCATTATTCTTAAAAATATGTGTTTTCTCTGATAGGCAGCCCCTACCCATGATAGATACAAGAAATAATAAGGTGAATGTATTGCAGAAGAGCAGTCTTTTCCCAATTAACTTATAATTCAGATCAGTGAGCTTTTGTGTCTAATATAAATAATCACTTTTAAATCTAATATTGTCTACTCAGTAGTTCTAATGGAAATAGGATGAGCAACATTCAGTATGAACTTTGCTGAAGGAATTGACTTCTAATATCAGTTATTCTTGTAATTTCCTAAGGGTGCAATTAAAGGGAATACACACATACACATAAACACACACAAGCACACACCATTCCTCTATTCATTGATTTAATTGGGCAGAATTAGAGCAGCAAGGAACAGGTTTGTGAAGGATATTTCATACATATTGTAGAAATCCATTACATTAAGAGGATCCCAATTGCTCTACTTCTGTACAGGCCCGCAACTAGGGTCTGTGTCACCCAGGGCAAACATGGATTCCCCCCATGGGTTGGTGAGGGAGGTGTTAGCAAGTTTTATTCTATTATACATTAAATTAATAAAACTGATTTTAAATCAGTTTGTAATTTTCTTAAATTTAACAACTTAAAGGTCTGTCCCTCGTCCCGGGGCCTCCTGCGCCACGCCGATACCCACCCCCGCCAAAGTATTCGCACCTCCCTCCCCGGATCCGCGCTCTCGTGTTTTCCACAGCAGTTTCCCCTGACTCCCTTCTCATAGAATCCCATCCCACCCCCGGAGCCCAGACGGACGAGGCGCTGCCCCCTCGTGCGTGCCACTCCCCTCTTTCCTCCCTGGCCTGCTTCTCCCTCCCTCCGCCACTCCGGTCTCCCTCTCCCCCCGCCTCCCTCTTTCTTTCGCCCCTGGCTGGCAAGGAGTCTTTTGCCACATCCGCAGTTTGCACTTGTCTTGACCGCTTTCCAGGCAATGCTCGGAACCGGCTGGGCGCTGCTCTCATGGTGCCTGAGCTGGGTGAGGGGAAACTCTTGCAGTGGGCATGCACTCGTGCCCGTGCGAGTCCCCAGGGAGGGAGGGGGCGGGCGAGCGAGCGAGCGAGCACTCTTGTCCTTGGTGCCCTCTGCAGCTTCTTTCTCTTGCTGCTGCTCCCGCTGCTCCCGCCTTCTAAAGGGAGGAGGAGGAGGGAGAGAAGGACGGCTCAGCGGAGAAAGGAGGAGCGCAGAGACCATCGCCATTGGGAAGAAAGAAGCTGAGCTGGGGACGATTGGAGAGAGCACGAGGGAGCCAGCGAGCGAGCAGGCGCACGCAAGAGAGGATGAGCGTGAGAGCCCCCTCTCTCTCGCTGTCGCTTTCCTCCCCTCTCCCCCTAGTCAAGTGCCCTCCCTCATCCCTGCGCTGCGGGCTCCCTTATTCTAGCTTCTTGGGCAAAGTGGAAACAGCAGATGTACCCAAAGATCAAACTCCAAAACACAAGAAAAGCAATGTAGTTTATGCAATCCAGTGCAGTGAAGAGTGCTCTGAACTCTACATTGGAGAAACCAAACAACTTTTGTACAGGAGGATGGCCCAACACAGGAGAAGTAACACAGGACCAGAGTCAGCAGTTTATCTTCATTTAAAGGAAAAAGGACACTCATTTGAGGACATTAATGTTCACATTTTAGACAGAGAAGATAGGTGGTTTGAGAGAGGGGTCAAGGAATCCATTTATGCCAACTTGGAAAATCCTTCCTTGAATAGAGGTGGGGGCCTCAGGCATAATCTTTCCCCCATCTTCCTCCCCGCTTTGTCTTCTGTGCCTAGGAAGATTAAGACCATTTCAGAAGCTCAACAGCAGCATGGTGATTTTAACGACCCTCCATTAGATAATAAAAGGACTTAAAAATTACATCTCAATATAACCATGCCCCCAGGTGTAAGGTCACACAGCTACCTAGAAACATATTTAGGATTCCCTTACCAACTTTGCTCAGACTGAAGAAGCTCCTTGGATAAGGAGCGAAACGTTTCCACTAAGAAAATAGAAATCCAGTTGACATGATTCAAGCTACAGACAGATGTACCTCCAGTACACCATCTACTACTACCCCCAGTATCTGCAGGATACTTCGCCCAAGTTTAGCGCATGCTGCGCCCTATCGGTGATCGCTATCAACACGACACATGGTATTCAAGTGCCAGGAAACAGTATACAAATACTGTTTTGTCATTTTGGCGCCCCCCCAGCGCGGCGCCCAGGGCACATGCCCCGCTTGCCCCCCCCCTCAGTTGCAGCCCTGCATCTGTACTTCTTTAGGATGTAAAATTCAAATATATCATGTAAGAAATATCTTTAACAACTGAATTAGCCTTAAACTATACTTAAATGTTTCAGTTCAATCAAATCAGTGTTTCACATTTAAATCAATTTTTTATAGATTTTCAGTAAGGACTGGTTCAATAAAATACATTTTTTAAATTTACTTCATGTAACTTATACTGAACTTCACTTGGTATCATCAAAATGGAACTGCATCCATTGAACTTTAGGGTTTAGTGGTATACTTTGGCCAGTTCACAACTCATGAGCGTTTCAATTGGAGGTCAGCCTTTATTAGTGGCGCTATGGACTTTGAAGAAGCACGAGTACAGGGCGAAAGGGAGAAAAGAGCTAAAAGGAAGGCACGTCAGGCAAACCCTCGTCATGACCGTCTCCCACCCGGAAACCTATGCCCTCATTGTGGGAGGTTGTGCGGATCCAGAATTGGCCTTTATAGCCACTTACGGATCCACTGTTAAAATTTTACCTTTGGAAGACAATCTTACTCGGCTACGAGTGATCGCCAATGATGATGATATTGTAATAGTATGTTTCTAATGGAAATCGGTATCATACTCTGACTGTACCACTGGAGAAGCTGAGTCCCTGCCTTTCCCTAGTTATATGAAGCCTGATCTTCTAAACGCAATTCCTTCCCACTGGATGAAAATCTAAAGTATATTGAGATACGATGATGATGATGATGATGATGATGGATGATGATGATGATGATGATTGGAGAGAAATGTAAACGGGTGTAGATTGGGATGGTGTAAAATGACACAAGTGTTTTTCCAAAATGCTGGATGTTACTTCTCTGCACATATGACTTGTTTATTCATTTTAGAATTGTACGGTGCAGTTTGAAGAATGCAACATACCTGTATTCTTAAAGGAGAGTGTTATAAACTTCTTTTACTTATTTATGGTTCTGAGGAAAATCATCTATTCATATACAATATTCATGCATATTTTTAAAAAAATCATAATTGAAATATAAAATGAAAATAAGGGCATATTTTTCTTAAAAATACAATATTAATATATTAATGGGTTGGAAAATATTGTACTTCATCATGGAACAATGTGGAAGAGGGTGCATTTTGCTGAAGTTAAATGCCATCATGGTAAAATGCAGATTGTTGCTGAGATCAAAAGTATATGAACCAATTTGGGGTTGGATATTGTAGAGATGATGTCAGCAACACTTCTAATTAAATTGGCGTTTGATGGGAGACTATTTAAATTTGAAGGGAGTTATTTTTAAATTGCCTATTAGGACTGGAAAGCATTCAGAAGATGTGCTTTGCAAAGTGTGTGAGCACAAATGAGTAATTTGAAGTATTAAAACAGCTGTATCTTTTGCCAGGTTTATCTGGCTGGTTTGAAAGCTGTACCTGATTGACTGTGTGTGCATCTGCATGTGCAAACTCCACTTGTGGGGCCAGGCTGTGACTGCACATGCATGCAGAATCAGGGAAGAACCTTGCAAAAGATGGAGATGCTTTAACACTTCAAAGAAAGTGCTAAGACTCGGTGCTAAACATTTCTTTCAAATGCTTTCCACAACCTGGTTTCAACTATGATTGTATAAAATACATTCAAAATGTTTGCCTGCTTTGAAATAACCAATTTTTGAGCAATGTGGGTCCTGTTCTATAGCAGGATATGCTGTTCCTTCAATGGGAGAGTGAACTGCTATAACTTTTCCTCTCTTTTTTCACTCATGAATTTGCTGCTACACACTTAGGAACAGCTCCTATATAAAAATGGGTGCATTTAGAAATGATTTTTTAATAATTAGATAATAGATCCTTGAAATTTATTTGACGCATAAATGTTCGCATGCCTTCATATACGACGGATCCCGAAACAGCAACATCCAGGACGTCAGCAGCCGGCTCCGACGCAAGGTACTCTGGGACATGTAGTCCAGTACCCACGGAAGAGCCAGTTCCCTTACCCCTTCCCTTAGCGCGCGGTTTAAAATGTTGTATTATATGAAATGTATAAATATGAAATACAATGTATGTAAGCCGCCTAGAGTCCTCCGTTAGGGAGGGGATAGGCGGGGTATAAATACGATAAATAAATAAATAAATAAATATACAATATAATATGTAACATGAAATACACTGGGAATGTACAACCAACACAAATAATAGATGTGGCCTCCCAAAACTTTTGGTGGAGCCCCCAGAACCCCCCATAATTTGCAGATGAAATGTAATTTCTGGTATGATAGAAATTGTGTTAAAATAAATTAAACCAAATTCATTCTTCATTGTGGCCCCATCTATTTTTTGGAAAGGGGCACCTCAATGCCATTCAAAGGCAAGATGCAGCCAGTGACCTCCAAAAGATGATGCACTCGGTTCTGCTTCCACACACACACGGGCAAAAGTTTGTAGCAATAACTGGCTGGATAACACACAACTTGGGCAGAACAGTAACACTCAGTCCTCAAAATCTTTGCAGAAGAGCGGCGTTTTCTCTGGCCTTGTAAATATTAATGGAGGGGGAGCCATTCTACTTTTAGGGGCTGCAGTAATTCAGAGAATGGGGACTGTCATGGAAAAAAATAGATACTGAGCCCCCACCCCAAAGGGAGGGGACTTGTACCATATTTGAAACACTACTATTTATTCCATTGATATAATGTGCAGGCTGCAGTTGATATTAGGCGACTAACTGCATTCCTGCAAGGCTTCTACAGGACGCTGCTTTGCTCTTCAATATGAATTTCCTCAGTGCGTACATACAGTATTAGGAAAAGACTGGTAGCCGTACACCTTCCCAGTATATCTACTGTTGTACTATGAAGCTATGTCATCTTGAAATAAGGTGAATTTATTAAAGTTATTTAATAACCTTCAAATAAGGTTATTAAATAACTTTAATAAATGCTTTCATAATTAAGCCAAATGAACTAATTGATGCATTCACTTTAGATAGTACTTTGTTGAATATGCATATGATGATGCAATATGCCTGCTATTGGAAATACTTGACCCGGTTGATTATTTGAAAGGAGGAAATCCCATTATCTGGTGGTATTTCCCTGCCTCTGAGTACTAATTTTAGTAATTACCTAACCAGTTTTGAAATAAATTTAGGGAATGACATAATGATGTATCTAGTTGTTCTTTTCGGCCAGTTTAAGGCTTTGGACAAGAATGTGTGATGGTAAGTTCTGCATTGCAAAAAAAAAAATCACTATGCTTATTTCCTTTTTTTTTTTTTTAAAAGACCATTAATCTTGTTTCTTGACAAAAATAGATGTTACTGTAATACGCATGCAAGTAGCTTTTTAATCTACATTTTCCACCTTTCTGTTCAGATTGTTTGTCTAAGGTTTATAGTTGTAACAGTTGAAAAGGATGTAAAGAAATGCTTCTGCCTGGCAGAGGAGGCAAAAAATTAGACCTACGTTCATCATGTCGGTTCCCCCACTCCTTTGAAAGGAGTAACTGCTGTACTAAAGGTGTTGGAACCACATAAAACAGTTGAGGCTTCAGGGCAGGGCTACTCCCTGGATTCAGGCTGCCTTGTTGTAGTTGGCTAGTTCTCATGTCACAATTATCAGCGTGATGAGAAATATGTGTGTTCTGCAATCCTGCTGGCATGTTAGCTTTGAAGTTACTACATGCACTGTAATTGACACCTGACTGTAAACCTTTTATTTGTCCTTTTGTTTGTGTGTTCTCTCCAAGTATATAGGAGTAGGAAACTACAATCTCAAGAGTTACAGGCTTCATAAAAGGCACAGGCAGTGGATTGTGCTCTGTAGCTAATCTTATACACTGTATTGAAAAGAGCTAGTGGTGGCTAATAAATTTATCTACTGGTCTTAATTATAGATTTTTTTTTTACTAGATGAAAACATTCCAACTCATGTCAACACCTGAAGAAAAGCAACTGTAACTAAATGTCAGTGACTTGGGGCAAATTATTTGCATAGTATGGGTTTGTTTATTAAATAAACAGCCTGACAAATTGTCTTAAAGTTTAAAAATCCCTCCTTAAATTACAAAGAATTCCACACCGGAGAAAAATCTGCCTGTTTTAAATTGCTAAGTAAACATTTTCTGTAATTTAATAAAAGGGATTTCATAAGAACAGTATCTTAAAATGATGATCTTTATCACAGAGGGACAAACTTTTTAATTTACTGGTTAACAGAATTAAAAACCCACAGAATAATCAAAGCACATATAATGAACTCCTGCACAAATTCTCCTGAATAAAGAGCATGTTTTAAAATGATCTTTCCCTAATTACTGCTTAACATTCCTGGTTTAATGAGTGAGAGCGAATCTGACTTAAGGCTTCAAGCAAATCTCCCATCTCTTACCTTTTCCTGCTGTTGGAGTCCAGGGCATAGTGCAAAGGCAAGCTTGTTTCAACTTCGACTTGGATAGCAGGCTCTGAAGAACAGTGCTAGGTATCAAAGGTGATAACTAGAGGAGATTTGTACAAGCAGATGCTATGGATCCCATTTAAAATATTCTGATTGTAAACCGCCCAGAGTCTACCATGGTAGAGATGGGCGGGGATAAATTCAAATAAAAATAATAATAATAATAATAATAATAATAATAATAATAATAATAATAATAATAATATAGCCCGTCCTCCTACTGATTGACTTCTTTTCTGTTTCAAGTCTCTAAATCTAGGTGTACATATCTCAGAAATGGCCCCGGAATAGATGTGGCAATTTTTGGGGTAGGAAAGGTTTCGTTTAATTGTTCATAGCAGCATATAAACATTAAGTCATTATAGCAAGAAACAGTAGCAACCTGGGATCCTCTACATTCCCCAGCCATCTTGACTGGTAGATGATGTCAGGGAGAGAATGAGATTCACATATTGGTAAGGCATGGTTTGTTTAATCATGATTTATTGAAAAACGGCTTACAACCCACTAAACTACAAATCCTCTTCACACAACGTGTTAAGCCAAAATCAAATCTGTAATGTCAACCAGGCCAAAATATAATAACAATAAGAGTTTGGCAAACCACTTCTGAAAAAAACTTTCCAAGAAAACTGCAGGGTTGTTGTTGTGGGGAAAATAGGAGGAGGAAGGAGTGTTAGGTATGTTCGCTGCTTTGAGTTATTTATAAAAATAATAAAGGGATAAAAAAAATCTTTAAAAAAAATGACACAGGAATGTCTATAGATTGTATAGGACAAATTTAGAAATTTGTCTGCGAGTGTAGCTTTCTCCCGAATGAAGCGTAGAGTGTTTGAGGATCGGGACATTCTCAGGGAGACCAAAATGCTTGTTTACAAAGCCATTGTACTACCAACCCTTCTGTACGCCTGTGAAACATGGACCCTCTACAAACGCCACCTCCAACTTCTTGAAAGATTCCATCAACGCTGCCTCTGAAAACTTCTGCAAATTACTTGGGAAGATAGGCGGACTAATGTTAGCGTATTAGAAGAAGCGAAAACCACCAGCATTGAAACAATGATCATCCAACATCAACTTCGCTGGACCGGTCATGTTGTTTGAATGCCTGACCATCGTCTTCCAAAGCAGCTACTTTACTCCCAACTTAAGAATGGAAAACGGAATATTGGTGGACAGCAAAGAGATTCAAAGATACTCTCAAAGCTAATTTAAAAAAATGTAATATCAGCATTGAGAACTGGGAAGCCCTAACTCATGAGCGTTTCAATTGGAGGTCAGCCTTTATTAAAGGCGCTACGGACTTTGAAGAAGCACGAGTACAGGGCAAAAGGGAGAAACGAGCTAAGAGGAAGGCACATCAAGCAAATCCTCATCATGACCGTCTTCCACCCAGAAACCTATGCCCTCATTGTGGGAGGTTGTGCGGATCCAGAATTGGCCTTTACAGCCACTTATGGATCCACTGTTAAGATTTTAGCCCTGGAAGACAATCTTACTCGGCTATGAGTGATCGCCAAGAAAGAAGAAGATAGGACAAATTTAGAAATAAAATTTGGCAACCCAGTCTTACTGGACTAGAAATACATTAAAAAAAATTGTTCAAAAAGTTCATAGTATTAAATAGTAGAACTGATGCCTTAGAGCTCCAATCTTATCTAGCGGTATTTTTACTATTTTTGATATATATGAAAAAACACTATTTGATATTACATCAATATTTTCTGTCTAGTGAGAAAAAATAGTAAACTCAAATAGCTGGCACATTCAGATACTAGAGAATCAAGAATATAATTGGCATTTCATTAAAATTGGGAGTAATCCATGATAATGATTTATTTCAGTTCTTGAGAATGGTCTTGGCTAGTATCCGATACTGCATAAGGAAAGAAATGTGTATGCCTAGCCTACAGCCTGTAAGTGGAATTTCACAAATTGATGTTTTAGCTACTTCAGACACATGGTGGTGCTTACAGCTTGAATAAATGAAACGCTGTTCCTTAAAAGAAAAAGAAAAAAAGAATCAGCTACTCCAGTTAACCTGGAAGATGCCATCCTCTCTAGGAACTGAGCTAGGCCCAGTTCTTTTAAGATTATATTTTGGTTGCTGGCTGCCCTTGATTGTTCACCACCCAAAACCATTTACTAGATGTGCGCAACTGCATGAAACTGACTATATGAATTGGAAAATTTCACGGATGAATTAACCTGTATGAAAATCAACATCAGCGGCATCTCTCCAATTCCTTTGTGGCAGAGACAGCAGGGAAAAAGGGGTTAAAAGCTTCAGACTTGTAGTCAAATGACTTTATATCCAAAAGAGCTACTTTTCAGCTTTATATACTGTATATCAATTGGAAGGCAATCTAACTCAGCTACTGAGCCTTAATGTCAACTGGTGGCATGCACGGGGACAACATAGACTAAGAGCCTATACAAACTTACATATAACTGGCACAAACATGCTTCAGCAACCTCTTTTTTCTCCTGTTCAATTTTATTTTTATAGGCCACCTGTCTCCATTGTGATGCCGAAGTAGGCTGACCATACGTCCCGTTTTGAACGGGACAGTCACGTTGTTTTAGCATTTTTCAACCGTCCCGTCGTTTTCATAAAAATCTCAATTTTGTCCCGTTTTTCAAACCCAGGGGGAATGGCGCAGAAGGAGGATCCGAGCCAGAATGCGGACCGGGTGGTGGGGTTTGCAGGCAGGAGCCAATTGCGCGGACCGGGGGGCGGGGTTTGCAGGCGGGAGCCAATCGCATGGACCGGGGGGTTGGGACCCCTGTATTTTTCATGAATACGGAATATTACATAAGACCCCATCCCGTTTTGCCATCCTGAAATATGGTCACCCTATGCTGAAGGAAGAGTTTAAAGCAGTACAATCCAAACAATGCAAAGAGAAATGTCCAGAAAAAATAGCAACAAAATCTCACAAATCAAACATTCCACAGGGGTCCACCATCTGCTGTAGCCCAAGGCCTTGGGGAAGAGCCAGTTTTCAAGGGTTTGTTTACATAGTGTCAGGGTTGGGGCTGTAAACATCTCTGGGGGAATGTCATTCCAGAGGGCAGGTACTAGGAGAAAAAAGGCCTGCTTCCCGAGTCCCATTGATGGGATTCCAAGCATGCCAACTCTGCTGGGTTTATGCCATGAAGGGGTTTAAAAGTGGTGACCAGAACCCTGAATTGCACCAAGAAGGTTATTGGCAACCAGTGCAACTCACAAAGCAGCAGTGTTATGAGGGCATATTGTGAGAAGCTCACAACTGCCCATGCCACAATGGTCTGGACCAGCTGCAGTTTCCAAGTGGTCTTCAAGAACACCCCATATAGCCCACATTGCAGTAGTCCAAACATGAGATGACCAAAACATGAGTGACTAAGGGCCTTCCAGTTCAGATATGGGCACAACTGCTACCTGCTCCTTGACCAGAAGCTGTAAATCCAAGAAGAACCTCAAGGTGCACACCAGTCCCAAAGCAGGAAGTGCAGCCCTGGTCAGGACTAAAGATGGAACACTTCTAGATCCAGGTGGCCATTCAGTTTTGTCTGGATTGAGTTTGATAACCATATCTTCTAACCCCTTATCCCAATCATGTAACAATCTGTTGAACAGTGCAGAGCCTAGAACTGAGCCCTGCGATACAATACTTGACATGAAGAGCCCATTCCATGTACCCATTCAATATGATTGTTCAAACAGCTCTGTACTGTATCTAACTAATTGTAGCATAGTCTAGTCCAGCCTGCATCTTGACATCTTCCCTACTAGAAGCTCACATTCCTGTGGTCAGCTAAACTGTTCCCCCTATCCAAAAAATAAAAAAGGAAATCAAATTAATTTGTCAGGATTTATTCTTGATAAATCCATGCTGGTTCCTGCCAAACAATGCATTCTTTTCTAGACATTCACAAACTGACTGCTTAATAACTTGTTCCAGAGTTTTGAGCAGTATTGATTCCAGGCTGATTTGTCTAGAGTTATTCAGGTCCTCTTTTTCCCACTTTTTGAATATAGGAAAGAATTTGCCCTTCTCCAGTTCTCTGGCAATATCCCCATCATGGTTTCTCAAAGATCACAGAAAAGACTCCAATATTAGATCTGAAAGTTCCTTCAAAGGTCTTGGATATGATTTGTCTGGTCCTGCAGACCTAAATTTGTTTATGGTAGCTAGATGCTCACTAATAATCTCTTTACTTGTGTGCCAGTTGTGCCTGTTCCTAGATTGGGGGACTTTGCTCACAGTCACCCATGCCCTAGTCACCTCCCGACTGGACTATGCACTGTAATGTGCTCTACATGAGGCTGCCCTTGAAGAGAATCCAGAAGCTTCAGGTGGTGCAAAATGCAGCAGTGCAGGCAGTTATGTGTGTCTCTAGAACAGCACACATTACACCTCTGCTCTGTGAGCTGCATTGCCAGTCTGCTTCCGGGTCCAATTCAAGTGCTGTTTTTGGACCTTCATGGCATGGGGCCAGGTTATTTTGCAGGACTGCCCCTACCCTATTATATCTCCCTGTTCCATCATATCACTGTTTTGTGAGATGGGCGGCTTTATAAATTTGATGAATTTGAATTTGATGAATTTACTTGCCTTGAATTGCCACTCCCTGCTTTTGTCAATTGCTCTGGTTAGATCCATTTGAATACTGTTCTGTTTTGTGGAAAAAAAACAAAGCAAACCCTACCATCACCTTCTAGCAATGGGCCCTCCCATTCCATTTTCACTCCTGACATAATCATAAAAGGCCTCTTTGCTGCTTTTAGTTTCCCTTGCAAACCTATTTTTCTTTTGAGGTGTGCATGTATGACTATGCTCCAATTTCTCTTTCTGTAGTATCTTGAAGCCTAAAATGAGATGCTTACTTCATCCCCGTTGCTTTTATCTCTTTAACCAGCTCTTCACTATTAGTTAGGATCTGGTCCAGGAAATTCTTCTTATTTCTTCTTCAACCTTCAGGAAGAAGTATATAGATTTTATGGGCATCCATTAAAAATGACATTGGCAGAGTTATTTGTATCAGCTTCTACAACAAAGAGGAGCAGTAGCAGAAATAGTGAAGTTGGACTTTGTTTACATATTCTATATTCTATTCCATACCTGGAAGTAGTTACTGTACTTGTCAGTGCTTGCTTCACACTGATTATGTGTGCTGTGTAACATGTAAATGCTGATTAAATAGATAGGTTCTAAGTAATAGTAAAGCTAATTCCCTAAATCCAAGGGGGCTTTGGGATTATGGTTGCTTCTGTCACCACACATCATCAGCTCATTAAGTGAGATAAAGCATATATTTTACAAAAGTAATATAATGGCCTTTTGGTTAGGCAAAACAGCTTTTTGAGCATGAAGAGGAGGAGGGGAACTTGCAACAAAGAAACAAGGGAAAGGATGTTTTTCACTTCCAAATAGGGATTTTGGAAGCAGTTGCAAGAAAAAAGGATGATTTGTTGGAGCAAGGTGTAAACAATCTTGCTAGTGTTTCTCCACTGTAAATTTCTCTCTCTATATATATGCCTTGCCAAGAAAGGGGTCCATGAATGTTATTCCTGAGAATTCTATGATTTGCAGTGTCACAATATGTTTGGGGTAGTCCAGGTTGGGAAAAGTTGTTATAGGTTGTCTATGAAGGTTCTCAGTCATCCAGGTGGAATTGTCTGTAGCTTGAATCATGTCAACTGGATTTCTATTTTCTTAGTGGAAACGTTTTGCTCCTTATCCAAGGAGCTTCTTCAGTCTGAGCAAAGTTGGTAAGGGAATCCTAAATATGTTCCTAGGTAGCTGTGTGACCTTACACCTGGGGCTAGGTCATGGTTATATTGAGATGTAATTTTTAAGTCCTTTTATTATCTAATGGAGGGTCGTTAAAATCACCATGCTGCTGTTGAGCTTCTGAAATGGTCTTAATCTTCCTAGGCACAGAAGACAAAACGGGGAGGAAGATGTGGGAGAGTTTGTGCCTGAGGCCCCCACCTCTATTCAAGGAAGGATTTTCCAAGTTGGCATAAATGGATTCCTTGACCCCTCTCTCAAACCACCTATCTTCTCTGTCTAAAATGTGAACATTAATGTCCTCAAATGAGTGTCCTTTTTCTTTTAGGTGAAGATAAACTGCTGACTCTGGTCCTGTGGTGTTATTTCTCCTGTGTTGGGCCATCCTCCTGTACATAGGTTGTTTGGTTTCTCCAATGTAGAGTTCAGAGCACTCCTCACTGCACTGGATTGCATAAACTACATTGCTTTTCTTATGTTTTGGAGTTTGATCTTTGGGGTGTACAAGCCTCTGTCTCAGTGTGTTGGTGGGTTTGAAATATACATACCTGTATATATTACCCCTCCTACTGAGCCATTGGTGAAAACTGCCACTCATAAACTCAGTTCCCCGGTCAGTTTGCAAACTACACACCTTTGTGCTATATCTACGTTCCACAAACTGCACCCAATTTCTGAACTTATCAAATGTTTGGCTTTTAGCTTTCAATAGGTAACAGAACCCAAATCTGGTGAAATCATCCACAATGACTAAAACATATTTAGCACCACCTATTGTGGCTGGTAATGGGCCAATTAGGTCAGCGTGAACTAATTCAAAACATTTATGTGACTTTCTATCACTAAATTTGCTTACAGGATACACCTTTGACTTTGCAACTTTACATGCCGTGCAATCCAGATAAGCTTGGCACGGTTTCAAATCCATTCCAGAACTTGCTTCAGATATCTTTTCAACCACTTTGAAACTTGGATGCCCCAACCTTCTATGCCACAAATGTTCACATGAATCATGGGTTGGTTTGTTGATCATGGCTACATCATGGGTTAATTCTGTCCTGGGTTTCACCATTACATATAAACTGTTCTGTAATACACCCTTACCACAGACATGATTATCCTTCATAACAATGCATTCACCCTTACCAAACTTTACATCATATCCCTGTTTATCTAACTGAGAAACGCTTATGATGTTATACTCTAAGTCTGGTACACATAGCATAGATAATTCAGTATTTAAACTTGGTACATACACAAACCCTTTGACAGTAACAGATGCAACACTCCCATTTGCCAGGCTAACATGATTCCGTTCAGCCTGCGTAAATCTTTTAAACATCTTTCTATCATTGGCAATGTTTTGGCTTGCTCCGCTGTCAAGGAGCCACGTCTCCTTTAAATTCCGTCCTGTAGAATTAATCACCGACAGCTGGACAGCACTTCGTTGCTTGGAAATCCTCAGCTTGACTTTTGGTTTCCTTTTATCACAGTCTTTCTGCAAATGCTTATCAGACTGACAGCGAAAACAGCGTTTCACAGATAAAACATTATCAGTGTTACAAGAATAACATTCCTTAACAGACATACTGCTTTGCTTTGGCTTAATTACGTTATAACTTTTTTTCCTTTGTTCCTCCTCCAGAAGCCTCCCAGTTAAATAATTTACGGTCAAATCCCTCTCAGATAAAGACCCGAAACTGGTAGCTAAATTATCCCATGTTTCATTAAGAGAACTGAGAATTACATAAACCTTATGCGCTTCTGAGAACTGCATATCCCTCTGTGCTAATTCAAGGAACAAACCAGTCATATAATGCAAATGTTCAAGAATACTTTCATTTTCATGTAATCTAGCATGATAAAGCTTCCTTGTCAACATAACTTTGCATAACGGTGTGCTTCTAAGATAAACATTTATTAAAGCTTCCCAACACCCACTGGCTAACTGGAGATCTCTAACGTAACATAATTGGCTGTCCTCCAAACATAAAATTATGCTTGCCAATGCTTTCTCGTTCTGTAGAACAACGTCCTCATCATCCAACTCGCGTGGCGGGTCAAGTACAATCTTCCAAACACCTTCCCGGCGAAGAAACATTTCCATCTTGTACGCCCACGACAAGTAATTGGAGTCATTCAGCCTTTCCAGAGGAAAACCACCTCCAACTGTAGGTGGCATTTTCACTGTGCTCATCCTCCTTAGCCCCTCCCGGGCAGACACCGATGAATAAATAGCACAGACTTTATCAGAACGTCCTTCAGCTGCAAACAGGCCTAGGAAAAATACACAGCCAGGCACGGAACCTGCAAAAGCTCCAAATTCGCCCCAAATATCCAAACGACTCCTGGATAGGCTTCCAAAGTCCTCACAGCCGTGCCAGCATGCCAGCTGCACACGTTCCACTGCTGGGCCCATAACCTGTCAGAGTGCGCACGGTGGAGCGGCCTGCTCTATTTTCCAAGACACCAGTGATTCACGTTCTATGCAGTAAATAGACACTAAAGCAGAGATTAGATAAAATATCCTATTTACTATATATACATACGTATTACAGAATACATCCACACAGGTAACAAATGATACAGCGATGAGAAGTTACAGCAAACGAGAAGAAAGAATACCAGATATTCTCTGTTTATATACATAAACTGACCAATCACATTATAGGTCACTCTCATCATCTGCCACACCCAACTAAATGATAGCACCTGTAGTATGAGTCATACACTGCCACATCATCCCTACAACAATGGCTGCTAATTGGGTGACTTGCAGAATAATTCCCCTCTCACCTAGATATCAAGCCTCTCCAGTATAATTTATCTAACTGTAAATTCCTGGGTATATACAAACCCCAACAGAGGACATCCACCTTGCTGCTGATTGTCCTCTTCTTCTCTTTCCTTCCTCCTTTCCCAGCCTTATGGACTTCTCAAGGGATCTGAGTCTTCACATAATGTGTCCAAAAGATAATAATTTGAGCCTGGTCATTCATGCCTTGAATGAAAAGTCTTGTTCTATGATCCATTTGTTTGGGGTTTTTTTTGGCATTCTCAAGAGTCTTCTTCCAAACCAATGTTCAAAAGCATCAATACTCTTCTATCCTGCTTCTTCAAAATCCAACTTTTTATTTATTTATTTATTTTATTTATTTATTTTATTTATTCCCCACCCATCTCCCATACAAGGGACTCTGGGCGGGTTACAATAATTAAAACTTAAAAATTTAAAATATTTAAAACCATACAAGATAGACAATGTGTAAAAATATATCCAAATATAAAATAAAATAAAATAAAATAAAATAAAATCCAAGATGGATTGGGGACTGTAGCATAGGTCATATTGCTACGGGGCCAGCCAACCCCAGGAGGCACTACCACCTCCGTTGTCCCAGGCCAGGCGGCAGAGCCAGGTCTTAATGGCCTTCCGAAAGGCCAGGAGTGAAGGGGCCAGTCTCACCTCCGGGGGCAAGATGTTACATAAGGCGGGCGCTGTCGCAGAGAAAGCACGCCTCCTGGACCCCGCTAGATGGAATTCTCTTGTTGAGGGGGTCCGAAGCATGCCCTCTCTGCATGCACGGGTGGGGCGGGCTGACGTTATCGGGACGAGACGGTCCCTCAGGTACCCTGGTCCTATGCCATATAGGGCTTTAAAGGTAATCACCAACACCTTGAATTGGACCCGGAAGCAAACTGGCAACCAATGCAGCTCGCGTAGCAGAGGTGTTACATGTGCCGATCTTATGGCACCCGTAACTGCTCGCGCCGCCACATTCTGTACCAGCTGAAGCTTCCGGATACTCTTCAGGGGTAACAATCAATTAGAGGGTTGTCCGCAAAGCCTAATTGATATTATTAGGTCATTAATTGATTGTATTGTACCCAATTAATTGATTGTATATTTGTATATCCTTCCTGACTATGGAAGCAACACCATTATTTTTGTTTTTGTTTTTTATGTCCTGAGTAATAATCAGTGTGATTTCTGACTGAAAGTCCATTTTGACTTGTTGATACCTAAGTTTTCAATGTGTTGTTGATGCATTTCATCTTTCACTATGTTTAGCTTTTCTATATTCATGCTTATAATGCTCCATGTTCTCATTGTAATTCTGTCTTTGCAGCTTTGGATTTTCCTTCATGGCAACATCAGCAACTAGACATCTGGAAGGCTTTAATATAGCTGCATCATAAACTTCATTAGTACCCCAAAAGATCCTCAAATCTTCCTCAGTAGCATGTTGAATGCCATCTGGCCTGAGATCCTTTCATCCAGTACTATCCATGTGGTTTTCTTGATAAAATACAAGAGTGGTTTATCATTTCCTTCTCCTGCACAGTATGAAATGATGCCTTTGCCACTGTCACTAAAGTGATCATCCACCTGCTGCCTAATATAGGTAGCTGCCTGCTTTAGTGGGGCAACTGGGATGACTTGCACACTGGGGGGAACTGTTGAGTGTCTTAGCATACACTTCTGGTGTTCTTTGCTCATCCCTTCCCCTTTGCATAGCAAGACTTGTGGTGGTGGTGGGGGCTTTCAACCAACATATTTTAACACTTAGCCATGGTTTACAGGACACAATGCTTGGCTTCATACCAAATGGGACAAGGCAGAATTACTAAATCATTTAATAAAGGGCACTAGCCTTAAGCAAATAGACTCCTCCCAAAGGAGCAATATATGTTGATCAAGTAATGGAGGAGAGCTTCAGCATTAACATATACAACAGAATATACTTTTTTGTTAAAGAGATACCAACCTTTCAACCCTGGGACATATAGCATAGGCTGCACCTGTAATCCACGGCTAACTGAATTTAATTTTTAACATTAACCCTTTAGTAGAATTGTTGGCTCCCTTTTGAATGTTGTATGTCAAACACCACATCATTAAATTGCAGAATTCTTTCTGAAAAGTTGCAGTGATAGCTGCCAATTTGGATGGCTTGCAAGTACAGTTGGACACATTAGCCTGTCAAAAGTACAAGTAATTGTATATCATTTGTTCTGGAGAAACAGTGAAAGCAAGATCTTGCACTCATGCTTGCTTTCAGTTATGATTATGAAGAGGAATTATTTCCTTTAATAGCAACCCTCTATGATTGAGTGCTGACTGGATTGGAGCCAGCTTGGTCCCCTTGAGGAACAAGAAAGTTTGGCATGTTTACAATTCTTTTTTTAAAGCCCCAATGTAATATTCATCATTTAGATGTGGATTATCTACCTTCAAATCCAATAATAGGCTCCAAGTTGTGGAAGGTTCTTCTAAGCACCAAGAAGTCCACTCGGAGGAGTTATCAAGTCTCAGTCTTTGGTTTGGAAAGTAGTTTTAAAGCAATTTCATAAACAATTTAATAATCTGATGATCATCATCATAATCTAGCTTTTATGTGGCTGGGAGGTGTAGCTTTTTTAAAATAAAAAACCACCCAGAGTCCCCCGGCTGGGGAAGATGGGTGGTAATACAAATCAAATCAAATCAAATCAAATCAAATCAAATCAAATCAAATCAAATCAAATCAAATCAAATCAAATCAAATCAAATCAAATCAAATCAAATCAAATCAAATCAAATCATTAATGGGATGAGGCTGATAAATATATCATGTTATTGAAATGGGCAGGGCCAAAACAATTTTTTGTTTCTTTTGATTCTGAAGGGCCTTAAAGGGTAAAATGGGTACTTATTTTGCCCCTTAAAACTGGCATGGCAAAGCCCACCACAATTTGTAAAGACTTCCAAGAGTTTTAAAAAGATGCAATTGATGTCTTAAGCCTTGGAGTGGCTTAAGGCATCTACTTTACCTCTTAAAAGATCCTCAAAACCCACCCACCCCCTCCCAAAGTTAGGCCGCCTCTCTCAGGATGAGCCCTGGGAGCAGGACAATAGATTCTGCAGTCCCTGGGTGGCTGCCTGTGCTTTGGGTTGATAAACTTTCTGATGTTATTTTGAGGCCTTAGTTGCTTATGTCAGGCCCCAAACTAACTGTCTTTCCATATGTATGAATGATCCTTGTGGACAAGCCAGCTCTGTAAGCTGAGAATGTTTTACTCACAAGGCAGTTTTCTTTCTCATAACAACCCATGTGCTGCTCTTCAAGCTTTGGGAGGCCTTGGGACAACTGGTCCTGCAAACCACTCTTAGGATTGCCCTCTTGTTAGCAACTGTGCAAGAGAATAAAGGCCCATTCCTTTTAGTCTATTGAAAGAAAGTGACTTTGAAGACCCCACCAAATCTGCGTGTGACAGAAAAGTTGTGGATCCTGCTCTTTCAAAGGCCATTCAGATTATGGGCTGTGGTGATATGTAATTAGTGTTAATTATATGTTTTGCTATATCATTATAGCATATGTTCTTCCGCTGGCATCATATGTGTGAATTCTGAAGCCCCACAAGTGACTGCCTTGGCAGACATCAAGGACTTAGTACTCACTGGCATCAGGGAGCTGATTTCATATAAGCATTGTGAAATAATAAGGTAGAAGTTTAGCTCATGCATTTTGAGTTTTCTATTCTCAGGGTATAAGAAAGTGAATTATGTGACTGCCTTGCAATCAGCATATTCTACCTCTTTGGGTTTTGCATGCATTTGCCCTCTGGAGCTGTCCATATTTTCAGAAGTGTTGGAGTGATTTGGTGAAGGATCAGAAAATGCAAGGGAGCAAATACCCAAGGGCTTTAAGGGCACCCCAAGGAATGAATGGCATCCCAAACCTCACATCTCACCAACAAAAATGGTAATGTGAATTGAAGCCCATGGTTTAAGGGCCAAGTTATCCTTCCTCAACATGTTTACTAATTTGATTGATTTCCAGCTGGACCTGCACAAACTTTTCTTGAAGGAAGCAGATAAAAGTGCAGTCTTTAAGCAGATGGATGGAATCTGGCTTTCCAGTGAGTGAATTATGACTCCTAGCATTCCACACCATTGGCTATGCAGGTATTGCTGTTTAGAATTGTAGTTTAACTGGGAAGGTCACCCTTTAAAGATATCTACAAGTATAAACTATCATAATAGTGTAATCTGGAGGTTAATATAGCAGGAATAGCTGTTTCAGGTTGCTACATCTTACAAAATGCTCACAATTGTTGAATTAGCCTATAATACTGTCAGGCATTTCATGCCATAGAAGTCTCTAGTAACAGTGCACTGTCAGCATGATAAATTGTGAACCTCACGCTTAAGGACAGGGCAACTTGTAGCCATACAAAAGAGGTGAATGGGAAATGGATGCACACACCTCGTTTCAGAAGAGTTATGGTTAAACGGAGGAGGGGAACTTTCATGAGAATATATCGGCAGTCCCCTTCCCCACCCTGGGGCACCTCAGTATGCAGAGGAAACAGACCAAACTAGAATCAGCTGTGGAGTGATGCCAAAAATGAATCTGCCCCCTTAAACTGACTGCGTGCTATTTCCCCTGCCTTTGTTAAACTAGCAATTAATACTTGGGAACACCCTGTAAGAATCCTATATATGGGAGAAATATGGCAGTAATCTTTGGTTTTTTTAAAAAAAACCTCACAGTAGAGTGCTAGAAGGTAAATGCCCGTAATTGTTGTGCTGATGGATATGACATTGTAACAATCTGGAAGTGGAGAGGCCTGATGTTTAGACACGCATAATATAAAGTATCAACAAAGTTTTTACAGGCTATTTACCCGTCAAGGCAGAGTTTATTGCAAGTGACAGATGATTTTTCAAATTGTCTTATGGAAAGAGTGACAGGGCCCAGCTGGTATCTGTCTGGAAGGGATTGAAGGCCAGCCCTCTGCCCTGGAATGCGCATTAGGGCTAAACGGCCCGATGAAAACGGTATTAAAATATTGGGAAGTTCCTTTGACAGAACCAGTTGGAGAGAAGGGAGAGAAAAAATTGTGGATATGAGATACTGCCGGGTCATTTTTTATTTTTGTTATATCTGATCTGACCTGCTAGGGTTGACTTGATAAAATGTCAGAGCTCCTTGTAATTTAGGACAGCAACTGTTTCATTACTGGAGTGAGTTTTCATTAGCCTGTTATGACACTCAGAAAACACTGAATGTGCCCAGGCAAATTCATGGTTACTGCCAGAAGAACCAACCATCAAGAATGGACTCAGTCAAATTAAAGAGGCAGCAAAAAAGAACACAGGGTAAAAAAAGTGAAACTTAGACTTTAAAAGATGAACATACATTATTCTTAGATTACAGGATTTTTTAAAATCACAGGTAAAAATAAATCAGTAATTACTTCCATAATAATAGTTTTTGGTTCCTTTAAAAGCATCTATAGGGCTAGCGCATACTGAGAGAGGGGTTGTAATGTGACTGATGTATCCACTATCCCTTATCAGCTGCTTCATCTAGCTAGGAGGGGAAATGAAACAGGGAAAGCAATGGAGTGCCTAGAGAAGCCCCATTTCCCTGGGATGCTTCAAGGTCTGTTCCAACCGCCAGATGGCAGGGTTAATCATCTGCCAACCTGCTCAGTGCTGTTCAGATGACATGTGACTAAGGGGTGATCCTGCATCTCGGCACTATATCCTTAAGCTGCTCCTATCCTGGGTTGATCCTGGCTGGAGTCTAAGCTGGTTTAAGAAAATTCTGTCTGGATGGGACGCCTCCCACTGGACAACTCCCCTCTGCCAGGAAAACTATTTTCCTTCTTGCATTTTCCCATGTTTGGCTTAGTAAGAAATGCTGCAGTTCCTGCTATAGGAATCTCTTAGTAGTATAGTGATTATAACACTTATCTGACAGGCAGAAAGTCAAGGGTTCAAAACTCTTAAGAAACTTTTTTTTTTAATTACTATTTTTCTTTCCCTAACCTACCTACTTTATTTTTGTAAATCCATTACTGCACTTGTTTTTCCAGGCACTTGAGGAAGGAAAGTTTCACCTCAACTTCCAAATAGCCTAAAGAATCAGTCCAGTTCTCAGCATCTCCAAACAGAGCTGGAAAAGAAGTCCTGAAGTCCTCAAAAGCACTGATATCAGTGTTCCAGGCAATCCATAACTCCATCCGCTCAGAACAGAGCTTTCCAAACTGTGTGTTGGGACACGTTAGTGTGTTGGCTGCAGTGTCTGGGTGTGTCGCGGCTGCTGCCGCCTCCGAGCCCTGCCAGGATTCTGCACAGGTCCTAGTGCCTGCCTTGTGCCTTGCTGCCTCCAAACCTGCCCTGCCAGGATTCCACGCAGGTCCTAGTGCCTGCCTTGTGCCTGGCTGCCTCCAAACCTGCCCTGCCAGGATTCCACGCAGGTCCTAGTGCCTGCCTTGTGCCTGGCTGCCTCCAAACCTGCCCTGCCAGGATTCTGCGCAGGTCCTAATGCCCGCCTTGTGCCTTGCTGCCTCCAAACCTGCTGTGATTTCGCGCAGGTCCTAGTGCCTGCCTTGTGCCCTGCTGTAAGAGTGTGTCGCGAAATGATGCATGTCTAAAAAGTGTGTCATCAACATGAAAAGTTTGGAAAGCTCTGGCTCAGAATAAGGTGGTTTCCTTTGTCTTTTGATACTTCTTCAGGCCCCCTTATTTGGTAGCTTCAGACATTACGCTAATTCAGAAACAAGCACATGATGATTTAGCACTGAATCTAGAATAGGATTCATACAGATTAGTTTAGGGTTATATGTAAACCAGGCCCCTATTTTTATTTCAGAAACCACTGTTAAAACAAATGAGGGTTTAAACATAGTGAGATCCCCCCCCCCAAACAATGGCTGTGTTTCCTCAATCTGTTGGACGCTCCATGAAGGACAGGACTGATGCAAGGAATAGCTGAGACCAGGCCCAAAGATGGGGAGAAATCCTGTTTTTTTCATTTCTGACATTCCTTTTCCTGTCTTGCTTACAATGACACCCTTCTCTCTCTCCCTCCCTCCCCTCCCTCCCTCCCTCCCTCCAAGCAGTAGGCTGCAGTGAAGGGATCAGGTAGCTTTCCTCTGAGGCATGGGCTTTTAAAATTAAGAGAAGAGCCCCAGATTGCCCACCCCTGGCTTAGCACAATCTGTTGATCCCAGCCAGTGACTCAGGAAAGCAAAATGAAAGCATCACAGCACTTTCCCACTTCTTCCAAACCTTGTAACTCTGCTGCACAGGTGAGCTGAAAGCCAATCTGCAGCTGGACAGGTGAGACTGAGAGTAGTGTGAGATAAATCAATCTGATACAAATATTCATTTGTTAGCATTGCTGCAGTGGGAAGTGCCTTGCAATAGGCCTTTAACATTTCTTCCTTAAGACTGTATTGTCAGATGCATACATATACAAAGAGAATTAAAACATAACCAAACATGCTGGGACTCAATCCATGTGGCAAAAATTAATGCTAATTTATGCTTTTATTGCATTGAGCAACTCTAGCTGTATGTGCACCAGGCCTCCATTTTCCCAAAAATACTGTATTTTTCAGGGTAAGTTATTCCATCCTTCCCCCATCCCTTTTTCATTAAATCAGGGTCCTGGGAAATGTCAAAGGCTCATGCACTTATGGCTTTCATCAGGACAGTGATGAGAATGGCATTTAATGCTTCTTACCAAGCTTCTACTCCTGTTTTCATTATATTTGTCATGACATCCTTCTAATTTCATTTTTAAAGATGTATTACATATATGAGTATGTGTTACAAATTATGGGCATCTTTAGAGAAGGGAGAAAGAGGGAATATGATCACTGCAAGACAAAATGTGTAGGCTATCTTTCCAAAGGCTGCAAGAAAGCTCAGCTTTGGATCCCACTTCTGAGAAAGTTTGAATGAATTAATAAAAGTGGCTAATGGTTATGCATATTTTGTTCTTTTGCTGTTGTTACTGTTATTGCATTATTTGTATTTTCCATTTATTTATTTTTTCATAAGCATGCATCCATTTAATACCACAATTTTCTGGATGTTTATTGGGAAGGAAGTCCCAATTATTTCAGTTGTGTTTACTCCTGGGTAGAAATAATGGGGGTGGACTGGGTTTTTTATATAATTCCCATAGTGTCATTTCCATTTGGCCATATTAATAAATAAGTAGGACTTCAGCTATGTTTGGAATCAAACACTACTAAAAAAGGCTAGGCCACTTAAATCTCTCTCTCTCTCTCTCTCTCTCTCTCTCTCTCTCTCTCTCACACACACACACACACACACACACACACCACACACACAGTACCGTTTTTTTTCACCCAACCCAAAGCATCAGTCTAACACAGAAGGTTTTGTCAGAACTCATCCTTAATTCCTGAGCCTAAATATACAGCTAGACAATAGACAGCCATGTCCTGAAAGTCAGTTAAATAACATTAAGGTAGAAGCATGGAAGACTCTTATTGGTAGCATTATATAAACATAATTTAATACTGCAATCCAACAATTCTCTACTCAGAAAAAGACTCAATTGAGGACCATGTACCAAGCCAAAATATTTTTTTGCATTTATTCTTATTGCAAATTCTGTCATTTTCAGCCAATGAGAGGATACCCCCAACTCCATCCATCCTTGACTTTCTCAGTCATCCCCTTCCTCTTTAAGCATTCACTCCTTCATACATTATTTTGGGTTTTGATCCTTATTTCTTTTCTCTGTATGATCAAACTATATCAGCATACGTCTTTCATACTGGTCATTCTTTCATACTGGTCATTCACTTTTTAATTCAATATCCCATTGAATTATCATACAATCTAACAGTCACTGCTAATAGTTTAGGTTCTCAGCCTTCAACAGAGCATTGCCTGCATGCAAAAGTACATGTACATTCACATCCGTACACCTCACTCCTCAAAGATCATCATAAGCATTCTTATATATTTATTTATCCATATAAGCATCAAACAATCAAGAGGATACCACACATCCTTGTCTTAGTCCTTCCCACTCAGTGTTGAATCTTTGCTAAGCATTCCATGCTTATGCTATTATATGCATGCTAAGATCTTTTATCTAGCAACTTGCTTGCAAGCCAACAAACCATTGTCTGCATCCTACCAATTAGAAATGTATGTAGTGTGCTGACACATACTCAGGACACAGAAAGAAGCACTGATGGCAAAAGAGCAATTCTTAAAGAGAAGGCTGTTGGAAGCACTGTCAAGCTGAGCTCAAGAGAATGGCCACCACAGTTGGCAGTCCCTAGCTGACCTTGGATGACCCCTAAAAGTTAAGCAGGATCCGATCTGAGAAAGAGCCAGTGTAGTGGTTAAGATGCTGGATTAGAAACCAGAACACCATGAGTTCTAGTCCTCCCTTAGGCACAGAAGCCAGCTGGGTGATTTTAGGCCAGTTACGCTCTCTCTCAGTCCAACCTACCTCCCAGGGTTGTTTTTATGGGGAAAATAGGAGGGGGGAGCATTAGGTACATTGCCATGTGTTTAAAAAATAAAGGTGGGATATAAATCTAATAAGTAAATAAAACAAATCTGATTAGTACGGGGATGGGAGATGATAAGGCATGCTGGCTGGGGAATTCTGGGAATTGAAGTCCACACATCTTAAAGTTGCCAAGGTTGAGAAACACTGTGATAAGAAAATCCAAAGACTGGAAAAATTACATGGCACTTTGCTGTTTGCTTTAGCATTCATATAATCATCAAGAATCTAGCTTAACTTGATGGACCGTTTACCTTCATAAGGCAATATACTGGTACTGTAATTCTTTTAAAGTATCTTTTCTGGGGGAAAAGTGTTGTCTCCTTGTACAGAAAGTTATTCTCCTTCTTAGGTTCTTTACAGTCACTTTGATGAGATGGGTGGCCATATAAATTATCTAAAAAAATAAATATTGTAAATGTGCAAGCAATTTGCAGCAGAAGTGCAATGACAGAGCAGTAACTGGAGCTGCTCATTTGCAAGCATTGCTAGTCCTACAGCTGCTCCTACTACTATGCATCTTAAAACAGTGCACGGTAATTTCATCCAAACAGGACAACAAGTTATAGCAATGGAGAGGTGATGGGGAAAGACTAATTGTAACTTGGGGCGGGAATCCTGGATGAAGTCCCTTTTCCCCTTCTGCCAAACCCATTGCAATTAAGAGGAAAGAAAAAAGAGCCTGAGTATCCTCTGCATGATTTTTGAAAGAGCGAACTTCAAAGGCTTAAAAAGTGGGGGAAAGCCAAGGTTCTATAGCTCACTGACGAAGGGATATAATTACAGTGAAAAGAGAAAAAAGAAAAAAAGAAAAAGAAAAACCTGCCAGAGCTCAGAGTGCGATCAAGGGTTTGCTCCTCTTCATCATCTCACACACAGCTTCCCCTGCCTATTTATCTTCTGCTTTTTGTAAGCAGAGGCCTCTATTTACTGACGCACAGCCCTACTAGGAACAAAGGTGCATTCTGTTTGATGTGAACCAAACGTAGTCTCTGAAAGAGAAGCCTATGCCAGGTTCTTCTCTAATTACAAGTTGTTTTCTTATTTCTTAACTCTTTGATACTTTGGCTGTGTTTAACTTTCTCCTTCCCCACCCCATTCCCATTTTGTGTTGAGCATGCAAGCAAAATAACATTGGGGAATGGTTTTTCTAACTCTTCTTCACCCTTCACATACAAGAAACTCATCCTGGCACTCCCTGGATGAACAATTAAGTATAGTTCTTCAGTGGTTTGTGCCATACAAGATGAGGATTAACTTTAGGAATGTGATCAAGAATATATAGAGTCCAATCCAAATATAAGTTTAGGGAATAGTTCTGCTCTTCATGGGTGGTGTAGTCCTCATGAAGACCTTCAGCACAATGCAGGAACTATTCTTTTGTGGGTGTTAGGAATAGCTAAGAAATTCATTCCACCAGAATGTCTATCCTATGTACCATAGCCATATTTTCCAAACATACAGGAGAACCAGAGTGAATTTATACACCCAAATCCATACTTTTCTGAACTTTTCAATTCAGTGTAGAACTAAAAAAAGTGTGTTTATTAGATAAAAGTTCAGACAGATTTACAAATGTACATTTATATTTCAGGAAAATACACACAAGACATACTATATTCAGAAAAAAATTGTTTGAAAAACATTCATATTTTAGAAATGTGTATATTAGGAAAGCAAATATATGTTAATTTTTGGCCAGGTTTTTGAAATGTACAAAACTGAGAAACTAAAGAAAACTGTACTTGGCAGATTTCTCTATCCATTGATTCTTAGCCTCCTAGCCCAACACTTCTTGCATATTCAGATACCTCTTTTCTCTTTCTTTATTCTCCCAGAGCACTTTTGTTTGCATTATAAGGGAAAACAGAAAGAAGTGTGGATTCCCATTTTAATATAATCTCTATTTGTATCAAGATGGTATTTTATGTCAGAGGTGGGGAAAAAGGACAGTGAAAAAGGGAACATTTTACTATGTTTGAAGAATAATCTGCTTGCAGTTTGGAGTTTTAAAGTCATTTCCCCCCAAAATCCTTTGTCCACACATCAAATAATATTCCATCATCTTCAAAAGAAAAGAAGCATACAGTACCTGTTTTGACCCTATCCATTTCTGATTAATATTGAAATTTCCATCCATAAAGTTAACCAGAACTTTCTGTCTTATATTTATACATTAATTGCCCTTCAGTGTCATTCGTAATACTTTCCACTCTTTCAGCATGGATTACATTATATTTTAAAGAAACTGTCTCCTTTTCTTGCTATGTAAATCATCATGAAGTCATTTGTAGGGAAAGGGCTAAGGAACGTCTGAGCAGTTATGGTTCCTTCGTGCAAACAAGAGTAAGACAAGAACACAAGCTGTTTTCTTGTATTTGGCCTCAGGAGCTCTATTTGTTTGCTCTGCAAAACAGATTCCAAGTCAGGTCAAAGGCAAATTGCTTTCAAGATGTTGCCAAGATGATAGAAGTTAAAATTTGTCAGGAAAGAGGAACAGGTACTATGCTGACAGTTGATTTACAGAACAGCTTGGGAAAAGAAGAATATAGCCAATGCTACAGTCTGCAGTTCCCCAATATTAACTTCTCTTCAATGTGAGTAGAGTCCAGTTTTGGGCCATCTGGCTTTTTTCCACTATACGTGAAAAATTGTCCCAAATGATGATTTTCCCAGCTCCATTTGCATGGGTGAAAGTTTGTAGCTTGCATTCATCTTTGATTTCTCCAATAATTATTAATTAATAGGATGGAGACCTCATTCCACTTCCCTGTCCAATAAATAGCAGATTGGACACAATTTGGCTTCACCCTTCAACCCTAACCCCAACCCTTCACTGTTTATGGAAAAGTTAGAATAAAAATAAGTAGTCTGTTTCTAGCATTTAAGCATCCCAGGTGTATTTTAAGATCTTTTAAAGCAGTGTTCTTCAAACTTGACAACTTTAAGAAGTGTGGACTTGAACTCCCAGTATGCTGGCTGGGGAATTCTGGGAGTTGAAGTCCACACATCTTAAAATTGCCAAGTTTGAAAAACACTGTTTTAAAGGTACATTGTACTCATAAGTCTACTTTTTGTTTTTGTTCTGTTTTTGTTCTGATTTGGAATGTTGTGTGAACTTAACATAGTTCTGAGGCTGTGCTGCAGAATGTACAAACCTTTTCAATTATGATCTTTTAATGAATCATGTGGCCTCTTTTCACTGATTTATTTGAGCAGCATTAGTTATCATATTTCCAGTGATTCCTCATTTTATATTGCATCAGCATCATGTTTAAAAAGTTAAAGATCATATATATTTAAGTTAAAATTAAAAGTCATACATGTTTACAGCATACATTTATGTATGCATAGATTTATAAAGAAATGCAACTATGTTTGCCAATGGCACAACATTAAAAACATGCACATTAAAACATATTAATATTCTTACTCTTTTATCCCTTTCTTTTGTTCCTTTTCCTTCCTTGTTTATATAATTTCTCTAAAATGTCTAATAAAAATATATTTCAAAAACCCACATTACTAAAAGCAGTAATAGTAAGGCAATGAAATACGTTGGTAACCCCAATCAGAGCATCAGTTAGAAGAAACTGCCACATCGGCCACAGCTGGCAGAAGGCACAATGTGCTACAGATATAAACATGGATTTAAAAGTAACTTCAAGCTAAAAAACGAGCTCATGAGATACAACACTATCCAAAACAGGTCAAACGATACTCATCTTTACTAGCGGACCAGATCTATCTTATCTGGATTGAGCTTTAATTTATTCATCGTCTTCCAACCCATTCCAAACTCCAACATATCTACAACTTCAGGTATCTGCAGCCTCAGTTATCTAGATTTGATGTAAAAAAACAAAGGAAGACCTACTTGAAATCAGAATACTGATGGCATCATACTCTGACTTTTGCTGTAGATATTGAAACCTTGTGAAAATTCACGTCATAAGTGCCATTGTGCTGTCAGGGTTCCCCAGTGTCACCTTCTGGAAGGAACATGCTTTCTAGGAGTAGAAAAACCAGCTAAGAATACTAAGTATCCCCATCCTAGACCATGAGAAGACTATGGCCAGTAATTAAAAAAGGAAAAAAAAATCAGGAGAAGATTATGATCAGTCATGTTAACCTGATCCATAATTCCTTGCTTTGAGAAGAAAGACAAAACCTTGCCAAGCAACGGGAGGCCCTGGTGGCTCTTAATACTGACTGAAGCACTGAAACCTTGTTCAAAACAAAGCATTAAGGAGGTAATCTGTCGTGGCTGGGATGAGAAGGCAGCAGGCTATGTAGTGGATAGAACTGGCAGCTGAAACTACTGATTTCTTGTTGAAAGGAAGACTTTTGAATTTAAGTATTTGGTCTAAACTTAAGCATTTTGTATGAATAAAAAAAAACTGAGTCGTAATTCAGTGGCATGGTTGATGTCAAACATCTTACAGTGCATGGTTCTCAGTATATCTTATATTTTTCATTATTGCTTTGTGAATTCCCATGGTTGTCTGAAAAGTTTAGGAAAGCTGGGAAGTATGAGATTAAGTGATCTGTAGGTTCAGTAGTTCCCAGGTATCCTAGTTTTTGTTTATGGGCCTCAGAAAAGATAGTAGTTTTTATTTTATAAATGAGATCCACAATGTCCTCCCACCCCCCATTTCTATTACTTATCAAGTTTAAGGGGATCATGTAGTATGATGTCATTAAACACAAAGGGTAAAAGCACCCATGATCTCTTGGACTCTCTTGTGGTCTCAAGTAGTTCTGGAGAACCTGGGAGTCACAAGTTTCCATAGGCCTGCAGAACTCATAGCTTTTAAGGTATGAATAATAAAAAGTTTATTCTCTGAAAAAATATTTATTTATTTATTTAGAAAACTTACATGGCCGCCTATCCTATACATGATAATTCTAGGTAGCTTACAGTAACAATCCATGAAATAACAAATAAATATAACCCCAAAACACCCCACTTCCCACCACAGAGTCACAACCTCCCACCAACTCTCCATTTGCTAGGCTCAGTTCCATTCTAGCCCAGTGCTTGGTGAGATGCCAGGTCTTCTCAGTGAAAAGACAGGTCTTCACAGCCCTCCAGAAGCCTAAGAGGGTGGGCGCCCTCCGAATCTTGAGGTGGGGGATGTTCCAGAGCTGGGGCAGCCATGAAAAAGGTGCACCTCCAAGGTCCCTCCAGATGGCAACTTTTAAGAGAAGGGGCCTGGAGTGCACCCACCCACCACAACTGGTGGAACGGGCAGATACTCTCAGAAAGAAGCCATCCAAAAGATAACTGACCCCATGCCATTCAGGGCTTTTGTCAGCCCAACAAGGTAGACCAGACTAAGAAACCAATCCCATGTAGGCCAGGACTACTTTTATTATAGCAGCTACAGTATAGTAACAGAATCTTCCAAGTCTGAATGTACTTCCTTTCCCTACTTTATCTTTGTGTGAACTAGGGAGGGGCTTGTCTGAAATGTTTTCTCACAGTATTTTCTTGGCCTGGGCTGAAGCCCCACTTACCTGACCATTGCCTTGGTAGCGGCTCTTCCTCCTGTCCTTCAAGGCTGTTCCTTATGCACTCTACGACTGAAGAAGTTCCTTGGATAAGGAGCGAAACGTTTCCACTGAGAAAATAGAAATCCAGTTGACATGATTCAAGCTACAGACAATTCCACCTGGATGACTGAGAACCTTCATAGACATATGCACTCTACAGTTTTAAAGGTGATAACCAGCACCTTGAATTGAACCTGGAAAGGAACTGGAAGCCAATGCAGCTCACGCATCTGTGATGTAACATAGGCAAATTGCAAAATGCCCAGAATTGCACATGCTGGGCATTTCTACATACTGGACCAGCTGTAACATCTGAGTGATCTTCAAGGGCAGCTCCATGTAGAGTGTGTGGCAGTAATCTAACTGAGAGGTGGCTAAGGCATGAATGACTGTGAGCAAGACCCCTGGTCCAGGAAAGAACGCAATTGGTGCATAAGATGAATTTGTGCAAAGCCCCCCTGGCCATGGCTGCCACCTGCTCCTTGAGCAGGAGCTCAGAGTCCAGGAGGACCCCAAATTGCACACCAACTGTCTTGGGGAGTGCTACCCTATAAGGGGTCAAAGATGACAACGCACCAGACCCCAGGGGCCAAAAACCCAAAGCCACTCCATCTTGTCAGGGTTGAGACATAGCCGGTACCTCACCATCCAGACCCTCACAGTGTCCAGGCCTGGGTAAACACTGGAATGACATAACTTGCCTGGTGTGGAGATGTATATATTAAATTATGTGAATTGCTAATCTGGAACAAAAGGCTCTCTTTGTACTTGGAAAACCACAGCAGCATTGGCAGCCACAATATATAGCAGCCTGTACCTGATTTGGAATTTGCCCTTCTTCTGATATCCAGAAGATATATGTTGACTAATCTGGAGAATCTGGCTTGATTCCAAATAATACTTCGGAGATTTCACCCACCTCTAATAGTTTTTCATTACCTTATTGAGATATATATTTCCAGTATTACTCTGGGGCTTATGGAAGTACAATACTGTATCCTTGGTGCTCTTATAAGGTTATTCTGCTATACTCAACGATGTATTCTTACATAAATTAAAGGAACATGTATTGATCCTTGGAAACATGTATGGGACAGCAATCAAAGAAAGAAATGAAACCTATGATCTTGTTTCTCAGTTTCCCATTGCCTCAGATTTTCTTTCCAGTTGCAAGTTTCAGTACACTGCAAAGTTCTCTCCTGAACTGATTAATACATCTCCCTCTCCCAAGGGAAACCATCATAATATCTTATAGCTACAAAGTCCCAAATCATAGCTGAACATTTTGCAGCCTATTGCAGGAATTAAAAATAAAAAGGATTAGTTCTGGCTCGCTTTGAATGTCCATAGAGTTAGTAATTTGCAATTTATGTTATTAACCTTTTGCTGGTATGTATCTGCAAGATTTGCCTGTGGCTCCTAGTAGAGTTGTTACAGTACATTTCATAGCAAATTCAGAGATGTCCAAAGATGTGAGCTTTGCCACACATCTTGCTGATTTCACCAAATGGGAAAAGAGAACTTAGGGTGGGGAATAATAAGGGCAGAGAGAAGGTTTTGTTCCACTTTTTCCTGGTCACTGGCTTGTTCTGATGGATGAAATCTGCCCACCCCTCCCTTCCCCACCACCTCATTCCTGGAGTCCTGTTGCAGAACAGCTAGAGATTTAACAGTTACAGTCTTTTCACAATTGGAGATACAGTGCTGCATTGAAGACACAAAGGCCAAACCCAAGATCTTCTGCATGCAGAAGACTTGTTCAGCCCTTGAGTTATGGTCCTGTCCTTCAAATGCTGAATGATAACCTCCATATTCTTGACATATAAACATATGGTGTACAGACAATCATAGTTGAGTCTTGCATCTTTACTTTGATTTGACTCCAGCACTCATCCTGAAGCATCTCTCCTTAAAGATTTCTCAAGATGTTGTGCTTGCCACAGTAACTGCTGTATACCACAGTGTGTTAATGAGCTCACATTTTGTTCAAGTCTCTGCTTTCCATTTTAAAGAAATTGCCCACTGAGGGAAGCTCAGACCAGGAACTCTTTATTGGACTACCAACAGTTTCAAAAAACCTGATTGGAAAAAGAAAGTAGCACCTTAACAGCAATCTCGGATGGAGACTTAAGCTCCAACTTATAATATAAACATGTAAAAATTAACCCAATAATTTTTCTTTACTATATATAGGGAGCAGATTACCTGCCAGACACTTTGGGCTATGCAGGAAATCTGAAGATGAGAGCAGTGGTGGTCCCTTCTAAAACTGGGATGCTCAATAGATTTACAGCCCCATTTGTTTCCACAGTGGCAGGGGGAGACCTAACCTAACCTTGCCAGGAGATGACCCAAGCAAGCTCTGGAAGAATTTACCAGGAGCCTAGCCCATAATCCATCTGGCGATAAGTTAAATAATGCTCAATTAAAAAAAAGCCCTCTCTTCCAAATAATGCTGGGTTTATCTACCTGAATGTCCATTTTTCATTTTGGAACACAGCCTTCAGGGAATAGGCCAAATCTGTTAACTCCACTGTCAAAGAACAGTATTCACATGTTTGTGGTGGCAGTAATCTGGGCATGCTATTAAAAAATAGCCTGCATATTTCTGTGCCTGACTAATATTTTCATTTTAATATATAATATTTAATATTCATATACTATTTGTAATATTGTATGACTCTAATATTTTCTCAAGCCTGCTTCTCATGAGGCTATTATTGCTGGCAACCTGCTGGGACACTCAGCACTCGCAGGGAGCTCCTTATTGAATGGAAGTGCACAGCTTGGCTGACTTCAGACTAAATGACTCTTTTTCAACTGGCACCTGTTTCCTTTGTTTTCTGAACACAGATCCCAGATTAAGGTTTTTAGGATTTAGAAAGGCACTGACTTCCTGTAATTGCAATAATATTGCTGCTATGAAATAGGGTTTAGTTCAGTGTTTCTCAACCTTGGCAACTTTAAGACGTGTGGACTTCAACTTCCAGAATTCCCCAACCAGCATGCTGGCTAGGGAATTCTGGGAGTTGAAGTCCACACGTCTTAAAGTTGCCAAGGTTGAGAAACACTAGTCTAGTTCTTAAATTCTTTCTTTCGTTTTTTTTTTTATAACAGGAGTGTGTGTTTTGGGGAGAGATTCTGGCCACCTAATGCGAAGAGAGGACTCACTGGAAAAGACCCTGATGCTGGGGAAGACTGAAGGCAAAAGGAGAAGGGGACGGCAGAGGATGAGATGGTTAGATAGCATCACCGAACATGAACTTGAGCAAACTCCTGGAGACAGTGGAGGACAGGAAGGCCTGGCGTGCTATAGTCCATGGGGTCACGAAGAGTCGGACACGACGTAACAACTGAACAACAACAACAAATTATAGAGCTTGGAAAACAAGCCATGTGCGCGCAAACCTTGTCCCCCCTCCCAAACACACACACTGTATCAATCTGGGCTTGCAGCATCACAGCAGATGATGAATTCAGGTGTACAGAGAGCTGAACGCCTCCTTTATTTCGCCTGCCTGCTCTCAGCAGTGGCTCTCCTGGCGAGGGAAATTCCTCTGCTTCAGCATTAAAAGCCAGCCTCAAGAGGGCTGGGCAAAGATGAAAAGTTCCCCAAGGCAGTAAACTCCACCTCCTCCTCCTCTTTTTCAGACTTGTTTTTTACATTTAAATGTCTGCAACTGCAGCCTCCTGTTGTTGCTGACTTTGTGGTTGGTGGGAGGTCTCTGTTTTTTCAGGATGGGGCATTTCAGCAGTTAGACATCAGCCAGCTGAGGATCACTCACATCCTAGGCTTTCTCCCTTCATCATGGGGGTCCTTCCTTTGGGGAATATATCTCTAACCTAGTAGCAGTGGCCAGATTGGCCAGAATTTATTGGTCTGAATAAGACTGGGGGGGATATCTCAGGTGGAGTGGCAAAGAGAGTAGCCCACCCTAATCTTAAGAATAGCAGACACTGTGGAGTATTGGATCTCTAGCTATGTGCCATCCTCAAGTTGTGTTTGTAAAATTTCCAGACCAGTGAGAGGTTTAGGATGAGGAGGCTAAATGATGACCAGGAAGGTATCTCTGCATGGGCCTGCTGACCAAGTTCCCTAATGTCTGCTTTGCTACTAGTTTGGACTGTGCTGTTGCACTTCTGGATTGAGCCGTCCCTGGCCAGAGGAGGACAGTCATGGGAGCATTGCACAGGTAAGAGCTGGAACATCAACAGATGTCCTCCTTTGCAAAAGAAGTGGAAGGAATGGCCACAGTCCACTGTTCTCTAAAAATGGTTGCCTTCTAAAGCTAAATACAAGGTCAGGCTGTAATGCTCCCCGCATAGAGTCCCTCTTTTGGGGGAGATGGGTGGTGACGAAATTTGATAAATAAATAAATATAAATGTAGCGGTTCCATATATGTCTAATCTACAAGCTTTTAACTAATATTTGATCTCGTTATCTAGGAAAATAGGATGCTATAGATACTGTAGTTATGTGTCCTGGTTTGGTGCCTGGTTGATCAAAGGGCAGATGGAAGTGGAGCGATTTCCCTTGCTGAGTTGAGCTCAGTTGGGACAGCAGAGAAATCACATGCATAATTCACGCATAATTCAAAAATCACTGCTGCCCAGGACTTTTCAGGGTCCGTTTTTATTTAAGCTGCATTGAACAAGATAAAGAGACTCTTATTGAGTAGGGGGAAATGCTACCACTGGATTGGCTGAGATGGAGGTTAGCTTTTCTTTACATTTGGTGGCGTTACCTAACGGTTGGGTGTTCTTTTGATGGACCTTCTGAGAACAAAGTTATTTTATTGTCCTTACAGCTATTCAGCTTAATGAGCAATGTCAGTTCAAGAAAATTGCAATGCAGTCCAATGCCCAGTGTTGAATTTTGACTCAGAAGTTAGCCTTGCTGTATTCAATAAGACTTTTCCCCTAGTACTTGTGTTTGAGTCTACAATCTTAACACACAAAAATGCCATTGGTAGAAACTCTTCTCAGTATTATGGAGGAAAAAAATTGCCCTCCTTTCCCATTTTTTCCCCAAGCAGCTGCATTTTCAAATCTATGTTACTGAAAGTAGGAAAAGCATGGGACTGTTCATATGTCTGAACATTGAAGATTATCCTGTTTTTAGCCATATTGGTATCAGTGATAGTGAACTGGCTTTTACTTGAAAGCTTTCATTTCCTTTGCTTGTAGAATCTAAGCCTATAGAAGCCCGTGTTCTATCAATTAAAATATAAGTATTTTTATATGTAAAGAAGACCCCACAGTTGTCGCCTCTAATGGAGATGTTTGTTAAAACATGTTGGGCAATTTTATTGCATTAATAATTTCATTCTTGGCATGTTTGAGATTCTCCTCCTGCTGGTGTTTTAGCCACTTGTGCTGTCTTCCCTCCTTCTCCTCCTTTTAAAATAATTTCTTTAGGGGTTTTGCTTGCGATCCAGACATTAAATGCACTTTTTTTGGAGACATTTTTACTTCACATGTTACAGAATTCCTGCACAGAAGGTACTTCAGTTTAGACATTAATGCACAGCCCATATCTAGGTTATTATGAATGAGGAATGTGAACATTTTTTCTTCTGTATAGATGGGGCAAGGACAGCTCTCCAATTTATAAGCACACAGCTAAAAACCTAAAGCTGCTGTCATTACACATTAATAACTGAAGGAGAAATGTACATTCATTCCTAAAATATAAGGCTTCTGTAGAGATAATTTTATTACATATAAAGTAGTTTTAACTTAGAGGCTCAGTTTGAAATGTTTCTGCTGTTTTGGAGTTATTAATCCTAGTTAAAAACACCAGTACAACTGTCTTTCTTTTTGTAGTTGTGAACAAGAATGCAGAGTTCGTAGTCTAGGATTTGGGTTCAATACTAATTACATAAATATGATCCACTGCAAACTTCAACACTTACTCCTTGATTTTCATGCATCTGGTGGCACCCTTTCCAATTGACAAATGTGATTAGAAGGCATAAGCTTTGGTGAGCTACAGCTCAGAAATTCATGCCTTTTAATAAAAAATTGTTAGTTGGAAAAGGTGCTACCAGGCTCCTGATTTTTTGCCACCATAGAGTAACACGGCTCTCCTCCTATATAAATTCACTCGCTAAAGCCCGTCCTACATTTCTCTTGAGTTTTATGCAATTCTGTTTTCCCCAGCTTCTCAGACTGGTCTGTAAACAATTTTAAACAATTGCTTTTGATGTCTTCACATTTTTCTTCCTTCAACAATAAAAAAAACCCAAAGTGCTGAGAATCAGTTTGAACCACCAGTAATAGTTATCTAAATCCATATCACAGAGATAAGGATAGATTCACTGGACATTTCTCAGTTGCCCTCTGAAACTCAGCTGAATAGAACACGTTCTTCAAAGTTCTTTACAGTTGAATCATGCAAAGCATTTTTCTTGTCTTTGAAACTAGAAATAGGTTCTATGCAACATAATTCCAGTGATGAGTAATGACTAATGATTTTTTATTCTGCCTGTGATTTTGGACAGACCTCACTTTGTTTCCCTAAACTTTGTAATTCACCTAACAGAATCCCATGTGTTTAGTCAGTCACCGTACAACGGATCCAAGATAAAGAAAAACAAAACAGTGTAAAAAGCTAAATTGCATTACTAAGTAAACTTAAATTATTCCTCTAACACTTCCTTTAATAAGAATCTTCCATATCTGAAGCTGTTAATCTGAGATATAGACAAGTGGTATTGTATTAGATTGTTACAGCTAAAATAGCAAAACATGATTTGTACTTTTATATTGTACTGTTAGAACAATCTTTAGAGATACACAGTCTCAATTTGATTTCAGCCTTTTCCTAGATCTTCTCTTAAATTATTCAAATAATTGTTCAATGTGCCGGTGAACATTACACATGTAGGAGATGATAATGCAAAAAAAATAATAATCCGTAATTGCAGTAGAAATATATTCCATGGATTAGAGCCAAACTTTGTTTATGTACTCTATATTTAGAGTAGATCTACTGAATTCAATCACTCCTGGATGTTTATTTTTAAAGTCATAGTCACTATTGACTATTTCATAGTCACTATTGGAATCTACAGTTATTTAAAATGCATCCAAGGAAAAGGTGAAAGAAAGTATCTCCGTATCATATAGATTGTCTTTTAATCCAGAAATCTTTTCTCTAATGCAAATGTAAAAATTAGTGTGTTACACTAATATACGATAATACTTTAGTATACTGATTTCATATTTTACCCCTTCCTATGGATGGATTTTGTGTGGTGGTAATTTGAGACATCCTTTAGGGTTCTAATTTAGAGATACAACTTCCTTCCCATTTTCAACTGCCTACATCTTTTAAACAATGGCTTATTGAAATAATAGAGTCTGCAACGATAGATGTACTAATAGATTGTTAATGTTGTTAATGATAAACAAAAGCTATTAGTATATGGACACTTCTTTGAATTCCTGGAATTCATATCCCTACATCATGTTGGACAAACATTTTGTTTTTGTAAATTACATTTTTATTGCTATTTCCTTTGACTATATTCTTCTTAAAAATTAATAGTGATCAGGTGATGGTAGGTCTCATGCATATTTCAATACAGTACAAACTGGATATGTTACAGATATTGATGACTTTGCTAAATAATAGCAAAACTCAAGGCAAACAATAAGTATAAATATAATTGGGAAAGACTTTCAGTGTAACCTGAGTGATCATCAGTATTTCCTCTCTTGTCAACCAGTCTGATGCTGTAATATAACTGGAAGTATATGAAATAACCATGAAGCACTTTATCATTTGTCCTATCCCCATTTTTAAGATGGAAAATAAATTATCAATTTTTCAGATATGTATCCCTCTCTGTGAATGTATCAAGTCAAATAAAGCAATGTGTGGGTGAACATTACACATGTAGGAGATGATAATGCAAAAAACAAACCCGTAAGTGTAGTAGAAATATATTCCATGGATTAGAGCCAAACTTTATTTATTTACTCAATATTTAGAGTAGATCCACTGAATTCAATGTGATATAAATTTACCCTAACTAACTGATGAGGCACTGGGCAACTAAATCTGCAACCAGGCTTGTAACAAACAATATTAAACTGATAATGTCATCTCATATATACTTCTTGTGAATTATGAGAACTTCTCAGTTCCCCTCTTTTACAAACTAGTTAACCTCAATTTATCAAGAAAATGTCAGTTTATCAGCTTATTTTTATCTATTCCTATTTCTGTTCTTGACTATATTGACTTTCTAAAGGGAATTAACCTCAGGACATAAATATGCAAGCATCAATGTATTATGCTTCTTGTCTCTATTGATGTCATTAATACTTACCAAGAACTTTTGACGTTCAGCCAACCATATTCTGCATAATATGGAGGAAATGGATGGAAGATCTATGGGCAAAAATCAATGGTTTTAATTATTCAGAAAATAAATTCAATATTTTACAACAGAATGGTTCCTTTGAGAAAATGTAATTGAATCTCCCCCAGTATTGAAACTGTTACAGTGAATAATAATTTCACTAATGATGGTAATATAGAAAGTCCACAAACTCAAGTCTTGCTTTGAGGCCCATTTCTGAAATCATGGCCTGAAAAAAACTGATTTGCCTTCTATTTTACATCATTTTGAGAAAGAGCTGCTCTTCCATTGCTGAGTAATCAGTCTTAAAGTGACAGACAGCAGTCGTGGGCAAAGTCTTTGTGATAACCTACCACAGTTATTGCTTTCATGGAGAACTGAACACTTTGGCTGGTTAGGAAGGAATGTAATGCCCACGACCAAGAACAATGAAACCAATTTTCCAACACAAAATTATTTTATTTAGCTAATTTAGATGTTTATGCTTTCCCCCTTCAGAGGTTTTGGATTTAGACCATAATTCTCTCAATACACCCAACACAAATTATCTTTGTTTTGAAAAAGCATGGCTAAGAAAGTCATTAAATGGGGAGAGCACAGATTCTTTCATTTCCCTAGTGCAATGAACTTTATAATCTTGAGGATACAGTTAAATGTTATTCTGAGGATGACTTCATATTATGGTTGTGCAAAGTATTAAAACAGTGCTTCTCACAGTGTGCTGGTGAGCAAAACATATCTCCTGGAAGTGTTAAAGCTGCTGCATTCCCTGGAAGGCTTGTATGGTTGTTTCAAAGGAATCTTCACATGCGTGTGCATGCACCGGCAACACTTGTGCTGGGATTATGCATGCACACAGACATCCAGACACATAGCCTTCAGTTCCAAAGGACATAACTGCTTTAACACTTAAAAGATAATATTTCATTAATGCTAACAAGCTTTTGAATGCTTTGCACAGCTGCTCTCCTCCTCCTCCTCCTCCTTCTTCCTAGCGTTTTCCCGCTATTTTCGCGGGGTCTGCTTTTCGGATCCTGAAACACCACTTGGACCGATCATCCGCATCCTCAGGGCGTAGCCCATCAATTTGCTTGTCCTTATTGATGGTGTCCTGCCATCTCTGTTTTGGTCGCCCATGTGGCCGTCAGCCATCGATTTTAAGATGGTAAGATATTTTGGCGACAGTGGAAGGTGCCGCTCTAAGGACATGTCCATACCAACGAAGCCGGCTTTCTCTCATCTTCTCTGTAATTAATGACACACCTAGCTGTTGTCGAATGGCATCGTTTGTGATGTGGTCGAGTAGGGAGATGCCTGATATCCAACGGAGCATATGCATTTCCATAACATGGAAACGGCTCTCTACACTCTTTGTTGCTGCCCAACACTCGGTGCCATACAATGCCACAGGGCGGACAATCGTCTTATAGATCTTAGATTTGAGATGTATTGGCATTTGTTTGTCACAAAGCACACTGATGAGTTCTCGCCAGCGCAGCCAGGCTGCATTCACCCTTGCTTGCACGTCATGCTGATGCCACCATCACCTTGGAGATGGGAGCCAAGATATTGGAAGATATTGACCTTCTTTAAGTTTTCTCCATTTATTTGTAGCATTCCATGGTTGGTTACGGTCTCAAGGTACTCAGTTTCTTTATGTTCAGGCGAAGTCCAAAATGGCTGAGACAGTTGTTCCATGCCTGTACTCACCACTGCAGTTCATTCCTAGTAGTAGAAGCAAGCATGACACAATCAGTGTAGAGTATGGTCCAGGGCAAGGGTCGGAAATGGCGGCTCTTGAGCCAGATCTGGCTCTTTGGCCCCTCGGCTCTGGCTCTCTCTCTCTGTCTGCCGCCCAACATCCGGAAAGCCGGTCTCCGGAAGCAGCGCGAACCCTGGGGAAGAAACAGATGCTGATTGGTGGAGGCTCAGAAGGAAGGACGCCTCCACCAATCAGCGCACGCCAAAGGGGAGCAGAGAGGCGGGCTGAACAAGGCGAAGCCCAATTGGCCCTGCTTCCCAGAGGCGCGAAAAAAAGACCGGCGTGGGGCCTCGCTCAGCTGCACGCGGAAGCGCTCCAAAAAGACCGGCGCGGGGCCTCGCTCAGCTGCGCGCGGAAGCGCTCCAAAAAGACCAGTGTGGGGCCTCGCTCAGCTGCGCGCGGAAGCGCTCCAAAAAGACCGGCGCGGGGCCTTGCTCAGCTGCGCGCGGAAGCGCTCCAAAAAGACCGGTGTGGGGCCTCGCTCAGCTGCGCGCGGAAGCGCTCCAGGTCCGGCGGCTCGTCCAGCTTCACAGCCCAGCGCCAGCGTGCCCGGACCGGCTCAGAGATGCGCGCCGCCAGCAGCGCCTCCGCCTTGGCCAGCCTGCGCGCCTTGGAGAGCTGGGGTGCAGCGGGACGGGAGTGTCGCCGGCGGCCCGCGAGGACCGGCCATGGAAGGTGAGCGAGGGCCGGGGCGGCCGGCCAAGCGCAGCGCAGCCCTGTATCTTACCCTTCCACGTGATTGGATCCCGCCCCCAAACCCCACTCCCTTCCGCGTGATTGGCCCCTGCCCGCAAACCCCGCCCCCGTCCACGCGATTGGCCCCCGCCCGCAAACCCCGCCCCCTTCCATGCGATTGGCCCCCGCCCACAAACCCCGCCCCCTGGCTCTCGAGCATTTCAAAATGTGCACGAGCATGTCAAAATGGCTCCCGGCATAAAAAGTTTGCCGACCCCTGGTCCAGGGTGTATTTTGCTGTAGGTCCCGTGTGATGGTATCCATAACTAATATTTTTATTTTTATTTATTAAATTTCTATGACCGCCCATCTCCCCCTCAAGGCTTTGCACAGCCCTGTTTCAAATGATCTGTTTCAGCCTTTTCCAACCTGTTGTCTTTTATATATTTGGGGCCATAGTTCCCATCACTTTCTAGCTAGGGTGGGCCCAATGCAGCTGAAGGTTGGCAAAGCTGATTAAGGGAAATTATCTTTCCCAGAAGTCAAAATTGTAAAGTATTTATAAAAATACAAAAGTGTTCTTTTGCATGTGGAAAGTGCCCTCCATTCATATAAGGCTGTTCTACAGTGTGTGCTTGAACAATCCATGAGATAAATGAAATGAAAATCAAAGACATTCATCTCCTTTACAATAATGAGAACTGGTACTAAACTTGCACTGCAGAATGATAATTTTTGTATGAAAATTTGTGTAAGAACCATAGCGGTTGGTTTTCTTCTGCTTACAGTCTTTGAGATACAGGACAAGCTTCCAAGTGAGTAAGTCTTACTGCAAAACAAAATGGATATTGGCAGCTTTCTGGTTAAGCCTCTTAGATAAGAAGGACCATGGTTATGTGAGGCTTAGTTCAAAATCTGCATACAGCATTTCATAGCTGTTCACTTAGCATAACAATTGTAGAATTCAACTGATCCCTATCTGTTCCACTGATTTTCTTCAAGTTGCTCTAGAAGGAGTGGCACAAAAGGAATACATATCATAGATCCCATTTCAATATTGCCCTGACCGCTGCTGTTACACAGCCCAATCTACCCCATCTGCTCTGAGGAATTTTATTCCATATGACATGCAATTTTCAAAATACAAAAGAGCCAAGGGTAGTCCCAATTTGGTCTAGACAGGTCTTCTTTCCATTTCCATTGGTTTCTATAACTGCAAATCTGGAAGTAATAAATAAATGCAGGAAACAGGAGGAGATTTTCTTCTGAGGTATTGTATATATGAACACATAGGCAAGATCTCTTGCGCCCAGCCTCCGTGTTTCAATTAAAAGCTCTCACTCATACTTTCATGGTTGCAAGCTTCCCTCTATGCCAGAGCTTTCCAAACTTTTCATGTTGGTGACACACTTTTTAGACATGCATCATTTTGCGACACACTCTTACAGCAGGGCATCATTTTGCGACACTCTCTTACAGCAGAGCACAAGGCAGGCACTAGGACCTGTGCAGAATCACAGCAGGTTTGGAGGCAGCAGGGCACAAGGCAGGCACTAGGACCTGCGCGGAATCCTGGCAGGGCAGGTTTGGAGGCAGCCAGGCACAAGGCAGGCACTAGGACCTGCGTGGAATCCTGGCAGGGCTCGGAGGCAGCAGCAGCCGCGACACACCCAGACACTGCAGCCGACACATTAATGTGTCCCGACACACAGTTTGGAAAGCTCTGCTCTATGCCAATGTTTCTCAGCGTTGACAGCTTGAAGATGTGTGGACTTCAACTCCCAGAATTCCCCAGGTTCAGAAACACTGCTCTATGCAGTGGGAAAGAATGGTGCTTTTCCAGGGTTCCCAATGACATAGAAAGAGCCCAATGTGCATTTTTGTTGGGGATGTGGTGGCCCTCTTTCAGATTTGAGAGCAGCCTTTCCTAACCTGGTGCTCTGCAGATATGTTGGATTTTAATTCCTGTCATTCCTAGCAAAGCACCTCTCCTCAAAATATTAAAGCAGCAGACTTGGAATAATGAGGATCAAAAACTACTTCTGGAAGGTACCAGGTTAAGAAAGACTGCTTTAAAATCTGAAAGAAGACTAAGAAGACAGCTGCCAAACAAGGACAGCAAAGAGAAGTCCATGATTTTGTTCCATCTCTTCCATGCTTATATAAACTACAAAGGACTTTTACTCCCTAATACATGTTTTGGTTCCAGCCTGTAGTATTTCCAGTTGTTATTGAGTTAATGCAAAAGTGTCCTTAATTTCATCATAAGAATGAAATAATTAAGCCTTATTGGAGGTGTTGCTGCTACAATGGCTCAGGATTATGCTTTCTTTTTTGGCTGTATAGGCAAAGCATAGCAAATTAATTGGAACTGAGGCTTTAAAAAAGGCAATACATTATATAGTATGTAAGTCATAAACCTTGTGTTGTGGGCCAACAAGGAATCAATAAGTGAAGAAATCTAAAGGTGGGTACTCTCCTGAATACTAAATGAACCCTAACTTTATGACCAGTCTTCCATATCTCAGTCCTTCTGTAGCCAATTTAAAATGTACCTTAAATTTATTTGAGCTGTGTTGAGTATTTGGGGATCTCTCCAGACCCTAGGACAGAGCTTTCCAAACTGTGTGTCAGGACACGTTAGTGTGTCGCAGCTGCTGCTGCCTCCGAGCCCTCCCAGGATTCCACGCAGGTCCTAGTGCCTGCCTTGTGCCTGGCTGCCTCCAAACCTGCTGTGATTCCACACAGGTCCTAGTGCCTGCCTTGTGCCCTGCTGTAAGAGTGTGTCGCGAAATGATGCGTGTCTAAAAAGTGTGTCACCAACATGAAAAGTTTGGAAAGTTCTGCTCTAGGACATTATGAATGGACATGTTTATATGAGTATACAGAATTTGCCAAAAATCATCAGGCAATCATTTGCCTTTTCTGGACAGCAGCTTCAGACAGAAAACTCTCAGCCAACTAGTGTTTGCTTGCCAACCAATATCTGAGAGCCCCATCCAAACTCTGGTTTCTCTTCAGATCATTTCAACCTTACAACCATTGAAGTTGATATCTAAATACCCATCACTTCCCCCCCTTCACAAAAATAACAGATAAATGTTAATGTCTCCCCATGTTTCAGGATGAGCACTTCTGTTGACTTCAGAACTCCTAATGCTAGCAATGCTGGCACTTCTCTGTTTGTGGTCCTCTACCTAATTATGCCAACAGACTGCTCTGATGGACTCTCAGAAGGCAAACCAAAAATCTCCAGTGAGAGCAGAGGCTGTTTCTTCAAATAATTTTTGAGGCAGCATTTGCTTCCTTGAACTGGCATTTTCCTACCCCTGGATACAACATCAACAACACCACTCCCCAGTTATGTAGTCATGTGATCAACTTGCATGAATACCAGGACTGTTCCTTTGTCTGGAAGACCTCCTAGCATGTTTTGTGCAGGATTTGTTGGAAACACTGCAGATGAACTTCACATGTTGTCTGCACTCACCAGATGTTTTCTGTCAATGTAACTTAGCCTGTTTAGCTCCCCCTCCCATCCTCTCCATGTAATTCCTCAAGAGATTTGCTTTCTTCTATGAGTAAAGTTTGGGGATTATTTGGTATAACATTTGGAAATATTTTCATGTATTGGCCAAAATCTATATAGCCATAATAAAGACAGTTAGGCCCAAGATTAGACCTGTTGGGTTTTAGGAGAACTGTTAAAACCCATCTTTTTAAGAAAGCCCTGTGAAGGGATGTAGTATAACCTCCATCCTGGGATGTGTTCGAATGTTTTTGTTCTCGGTGACCTTAGTTTCTTTCTTAGTAACATTTGTTGTTATTATTTCTCGCTCTAGTTAATTATTTCATTAGTCTTTTACCCTTTTACTACAAGATGGAAATGTAGGAGTCCTGCTAGACTAGAGTGGCATATAAGCCCAGAAAATAAATAAATAAAAACAAATAACTCTATAGTATAATGAGAGAACCAACGCTCTCATTTCACAGCTTATTTTGGTAAATCTATTAATGAATATGGACCATAAGGAAGGCTGAGTGAAGGAAGATAGATGCTTTTGAACTGTGGTGTTGAAGGAAAATTCTGAGAGTGCCTTGGACTGCAAGATCAAACCAGTCCATACTCCAGGAAAGAAAGCCAGACTGCTCACTTGAGGGAATGATATTAAAGGCAAAACTGAAGTACTTTGGCCACATAATGAGAAGGCAGGATACCCTGGAGAAGAAGCTGATGCTGGGGAAGGTGGAGGGCAAAAGGAGGAGGGGCCGACCAAGGGCAAGATGGATGGATGATATTCTGGAGGTGACAGACTCAACCATGGGGGAGCTAGGGATGGTGACAGCCGACAGGAGGCTCTGGCGTGGGCTGGTCCATGAGGTCACGAGGAGTCGGAAGCGACTGAACGAATAAACAACAAAAATTAATGAATATAACCAAAAACAAGTGTTGCCCATCTATTGAAATATTTGTTCCTCCAAAATAATGCTTTGGGGATGGTGGGAAATTGGAAAGTGTTTTGTAATATCATACCTCAGGTGTAATGCTTTGTGCAAGGATGAGGCTAAAATTACCAAATCAAAAGTTCTAAATCAAGGGATGCCTTAAAGTTGTGATATGTGTTCAGATTAGGAAACATTCCTATTTTGTTCAATATAGCAGGTCTATACTCATGTCGGAGCCCCTCCCTCCCTCCCTCCCTCCCTCCCTGAATAACAGAAATCTGTCCAGCATAGGCAAGGAAAAACAGTAGGATTTGTTGATCCACTTTCAGCCTTATATCCATTCCAGTTATATTTCACTTATCTTTGCTAAGACAACCATGACATTTTTGTCTTCTCCTTGCTGATAGCTGATCAATCCTTCCCATTACTTGATCCATCTAGAAGATACCTTGTTGTTATCTTTTAATAACCTATTGTCTTCCCATAGTTTCAGTAATTTAACTTGGTACTTTCTCTGGCATAGAGCTGCGTCCCTTGGATCTTCTCTCTGAAGCGGTTCCCCTGAACTGGGTGACAAATGGAATACGAATGATCCAAATACAAGGAGCACGTGGCTTCCAGCTTTCTGCAACAAGCCCTCGCTTCCTCAGTTTTCCAGCATCACAGATTTTCATTTACTGTGACTTATTCCCAGAGGAATTCTCCATTGTGTTTACTATAAAAACTTCCCACATACAGCTCAAGGTAAGCATGTAGTAGGTTTTATCCAAGAGCAGAATTTTTATTTATTCAAAATTAAGATTACTGTAGTATTGGTGTATATGGTTTATAATTCAGATGTTATATTCTCATTAATTTAGCAAGCTTCACAAAATCACTCAAGTAATTAAGTACTATCTCTGATGAAAAACAAGAACACCTTTAAGCATATTTTTTTGGATGCAAATAGACTCAGATGCTTGATAGTATCACTGTGTATTATTAAATCAAAATTATGCCGCAGCCTATAAAAAATAATTTTCAGGGCTTTAGGCAGAGATACACCTTAGTCATAGATGACATGATATATTTGTTTATTGATTGAACTTAATTTTTTTTAAAATTACATCCCTTTAAGAACACAGAACTTTGAGAAACATCCTGGGATTTGACAGTGACTTTTCTTTTATGGACTGTGAAACTACAGGAATGAAAATTAATTAGGGATTAATCCCAAGAATACTCATTCATACATAAACCCCAACTGAGTCAATGAGCCTTACTTCCAAGAGAATCCTTGGATTTATTTAGGAACAACAGGAGCCACAAATGAAGAGAAAGCGGAATGTGGTAGACTGTTCATCCAGTATAACACTGTGGGTAAACTAGGAGACCTGGATCCATGTCTCCTCTTGGCTATGAGCTCGCTAAGTGACTTCAGACAGTATATCTTTTTCAGCCCAGCTTGTGTGAAAATGATATGGGAGAAGGGAGGGAGACCCATATGATCTATGTTAAGGGGCTAAAGAAAAGGAGGGATATAAATATATTCATAAATACAATTTGGAAGTTAACTGGTATAAGTAGATTAAGTAAGCAATTGTATTTTGTGTTATTATTTTAACACAACTATAAAAAAGAGAAAATAAAACCTGTGAATGCAAATAAAACAAGATATAAAAACCAGATAAAATAGTACACCAGTGGAATGCTGTAGATATTGTGTACCCAGACCTTAGCCAAGCCTTTGACTGAATCTCTGATAATATTCTCCTCCATAAAATGGTAAAATATAGATTAGATGATACTACTATTAGATGGATTCACCACTGGCTGAATGGCCACATCCATCAAATGCTCACTAATGGCTTCACTTCATCTTGAGGGGAAGAATGGAAGGGAAAGTATGGAGTGGAGGGCCACAGGGCTTTGTCCTGGTCACTGTGCTGTTCAACATTTTAACAAGGACTTGGATGAGGGAGTTGAAGGGACACTTATCAAATTTGCGGAAGACACATAGCTGGGCAGAGTGGCTAAGCCTTTGGAGGAGAGACAGAAGATTCAAAAAGCTCTAGACTGGCTTGAGCAATGGGCATCATAAATAGGATAATATTTAACAGGGAGAAATGCACTAGTCTACATCTCGATAGGAAAATGAAAGGCACATACTGTATATTGCATGGAGGAGAACCTGGCTTGGCAGTAGCACATGTGAAAAGGATCTGGGTATCCTGTTTGACTACAAGTTAAGCATGAGCCAGCAGTACTAAAAAGGCAAATGTTATCTTGAGGTACAGTATATTAACAGGAGCATCAGGTCAAGCCTAGCTCATGGAAAGTAATTGTTCCATTCTGCTCTGTCCTCATCAGACCCACTTGAAATACTGCTAGTTCTGGCCATTACAGTTCAAAAAGAACAGTGACAAACTGGAGGAAGTTCAAAGGGGTCTGGAAGCCAAGCCCAGAAAGGAATTATTAAAGGATCTGAATATGTTTAGCCTAGCAAAGAGACAAATATAACTATCTTCATATATCTTAGAGCAGAGCTTTCCAAACTTTTCATGTTGGTGACACACTTTTTAGACATGCATCATTTCGCGACACACTCTTACAGCAGGGCACAAGGCAGGCACTAGGACCTGCACGGAATCCTGGCAGGCCAGGTTCGGAGGCAGCAGCAGCCACGACACACCCAGACACTGCAGCCGACACACTAATGTGTCCCGACACACAGTTTGGAAAGCTCTGTCTTAGAGTTTGTTACATAGAAGGAAGTGCAGATTTATTCTCTATTGCCCCAGAGAGCAAGGCCAGAATGAATGGGTTAGAACTGGAAGGAATGAGTTCAGACTTCCAGACTGAATGAGCTGTTAGCCAGTGGAACAGGCTGCCACATTAAGTGGTGAGTTCTCCTTCACTGGAGTTCTTCAAACAGAGGCTGGATAGTCATCTGTCAGAGATTCTGTAGGGGACTAGACTAGATGACCTCTAAGATCATTCTATTATTCTATTATTCAAACACAAAAACAAAAAGAAAAAAAATACAACAATAATTGTCTATATATGACCTTTTTGTAACAATCCAAGCACACCAAATCAAGCTATTCTTATATAGACACATTCCAAAATTTTGGAATATAATTTAACAGCACATTGACATCTGTGATCATACCTTCCTTACAAGAACCTGGTTCACCATGGTAAGAATGTTCAACCACTGAGAAGCTATCAGTGGGCATGTCCAAAGCATGTGTTCTAATGTATCTTCAAATTTATTGCATTTCCAACATAAGAAGAACAGCAACTAACATGTTTAAATGTCTGTTGACAAGTCAAATAGACCCCAGAAAGAATTTTTAATGAACTAACGTTTTAAGACAACAAGAAATGTATTCAACGTTTTTAAAAACCAGAGACCACTAATTTTACAATACATGAAGCTCTTCCAAATTTCTGGTTTATTACCCATATTTATTTTAGTAAAGCATTTAAATTATTGATAAAATGTCATTGCAGGTTTAGCTCTAAAAGATTTATTTTCTAATATGTTCAAAACTGTAGGGGTTTTTGAGGCAGCCAATGCATCTGGTCCAAACAAACAGTATAACAAATGCTTTAACTGAATGTATTGCCATTCACCTATTTGGCAAATTACGTTCTTTTTGCAGTCTTTCAGAAGTTTTAAAAGTAGCCTTTTAATGTCTGTGCACTACTGAAAGTACATGTGTGAGTAAACGCAGTAGTATTGTACTACATTAAAAGAGTGACTAATAAATATTAATGATCTGCCCTGGCTGTGTAGTGAAGAGGCAGATGGGTGCAATACTTACTAACTGCAATACTTACCTCTTCCTTAGGACTTGCCGCTTGGGGGAGAGAAGAAAGAGAAAAAAGAGGGTATCTGAGGGAGAATGAGGGTCCCCATTGACGTCTGCCTCTATCCTACCCCAACCCATCATGTGGCCCCCAACACTTACGTCACAACAGGAAAAAGATTGCCAGTCACTGCCGCAGTGAAACTGACTTTCTAAATGTGTCCCTAAAATCTGGAATCTGAAACCTTTGATATTTTAAGATTGGACCCAGATTAAGTAATCAGAACCATTAGTGAAGGCCATTGTGATGAGAGTGGTGATTAGCACATTATTTAATAACTTCTTCACTTTATCAGTACCAACTGTATAATCATAAGAGGAACTTTCAAACAAGAAAACCTACAATGAATTTACTACAAGAACCTACATGTACTGATATTTCTTATTTAGCATACAAGCTCTCTAACCTAATTAAAATTATTGTTTTAAAGTACACAGCATTAAATCTAGCAATGTACCACTGTGTTACTATAACTGATAGTAAAGAGAAAAGAAAAAAAAACAGTTCAGCACCGATGCAACAATAATACACCTGTTATTCACAATTGATAGTATTAATTAATTAATTACAATTTTTATCAAATTGATTTATATGCCACAAGCTTCAACATGATGCTTTGACCATGGCTAATATTAAGATTAAAATGTTACCATATGATTAAAAAGTAACAAAAAGCAAATAAAATATGATCAATAGAAACAGTTTGGTATAGTGGTTAAGGTACCAGGCTAGAAAACGGGAGATCGTGAGTTCTAGTCCCGCCTTAGGCACGAAGCCAGCTGGGTGACCTTGGGCCAGTCACTTTCTCTAAGCCCTAGGAAGGAGGCAATGGCAAACCACTTCTAAAAACCTTGCCAAGGAAACTGCAGGACTTGTCCAGGTAGTCACCAGGAGTCAAGACCTACTCGAAGGCACCAAAAGAAAAAACAAAAAACACCACCCATCCACCCACCCACCGACACAAAACAAAACAACTTCATAGTTCTAAGAACTAATTTGGTGTTGTCCTTCTTTTTACCATTGGTTGTCATGAAAATACATTATTTCTGTATTACACTAAGCTTTGCTCACAGAATAAGATGCAGAATTCACAGGAAAGATGGATCTCAAAAGAAAAGAACAATTCTCAAAGCAATAACATAATTCCTCTGTCAGAATGGGGCAAAAATCAACGAACAAATTATTTATATCCAAATTGTCTTTTAAGGTGTTTGCATGACCGCTATATTTTTATATACCTGGAAATGTTCATAATGAATAAGCTTTCATTTACTCAAGTCCAAGGGTGGGAAGAAAGCTGATCAGGTACAGAAAATGAAAGCTTGGTGGAGAAAAAGGATTGGATTAAACAGTGAAAGGATCTGTGAGCTTGATTCTGGTGCTGATCACAAATTCCTGGGCTCAATACATGCTCAGCCTTAATCCTAGGTGTTCCTTTATCATTAGTGCAGTGTTTCTTAACCTTGGCAACTTTAAGATAGTTGGACTTCAACTCCCCGAATTTTCCAGCCAGCTGGCTGTGCTGGCTGGAGAATTCTGGGAGTTGGAAGTCCACCTATCTTAAAGTTGCCAAGGTTGAGAAACGCTGCATTAGTGTATAACCACCTGTCTGAGACACTATTTTGTATTATGCCAGACAGCCCGCCGGGGGAGGGTGTTAAGTGAAGGCATGTGATGAAATGTGCATAAATCTTTGGTCATTATGGTTAGCAGTGGACACCTATGTAGAGAACTCCCCAGTTCTCTCTAGCTTATCTAACTAGAAAAGCCAACCCAGATCCCTATATTCTTTGTCCAGATTATGATTTATTAGTGTTTAACAAATGTCACAATAATTCTTATATTTTCTAATCCTTTGAATCCAGGGATCAATGTAGCTTTACAGTATTCTTACCTAGTCCAAAGCGAGTATAAGAAAATAATGCCTTTCAGACTAACTGGCTTCATTAACTGTGTTTTCAGAGAAATGAGTACATCTTCACAGTTTTGGATGAAAACAGTGACACGCTGCAACTTGGACTCCGATATTCACAGAGTAAACTTCACTTTCTCTTCTGGAGCAGAGACCTTTTGAATGGTTGGCAGACACAAGTTACTTTTCGGGATGTCTTTTTGGCGGACAACCAATGGCACACGCTTGTATTGGCAGTATCTCAAGGCACCTTTTCTCTCACTGTGGACTGCAGCATCCCCACAGATGTGTACGTGAAGCACGTACAATTCAGGGGTAACCATCACCACCACCCCTGAGTTAGGTCTGCAAGGGGTTTGGCACTCCCCAGCTGGGCGCTCATTCAGTGCATATTGATTTCTCTGTGAGAGCTATTTTCTCACCTACATAGGACAGGTTCTTCCCCCCAATTCCCCGCACATCCCAAAGAAGTATCCCAAAGCTTTATAATCTAGAAAATGTAGTTGCAGATATGATAGGTAACCAAAGATGTGAGATATGGATGTTATATTTCTGTTACAGTAATCAAGGAGCACTGATAACACATACCAATTTCATTCATAGCAGAGGACTATTTGTTAGGCAAGGCAAAATCCATATGAATATGTGAAAGTACTACATTGTTGAAATTGCACCCTCCTTCCAAGAATCCTAATCCTTAACACCCTGAGTTACAAGCACCAAGTTATGGAAAGTACATTACAGTATAACCATTGTCTGGTCAACTCAGGATTTTCAAAGGATGGGAAACAAAAACATATTGTAGGGACATTAAAAAAAATGCCATTGAACAAGGCATGGACATTTTTGTAGCATAGTCCAGCGCAACTGGAAGCCCTCCAGGAGGGGAAGGTTAGTTTGATTGGCAATTAAATGCAAATTGCCTGACTCTCAGTTCCCAAACATACACAGGAATTGCTATGCTAGCTATGCTATTACCACGTTTCTCAATTTTGTGAGTTCAAAAGAAAAATATTTAAAGAGAAAGTGTACACACAGTGCATGTAACAATAACAATCATCACAAAATGCATTCTGTATGAAATTATATATATTTGAAAAATCAAATATAAAAATGAATATATTATGAAAATGCATATTTTGTGTGAACTTTGAAACAATTTCTGACAGAATCAGAAAGAGAGAAGACTGAACTTAATGCTAGAAAATTGAGCCAAATCCACTTACCCAACTCCAGGCAATCCAGACAATTTAATCAAAGCTGTACTTTAAATTAGAATGTTCTCATCCTATATTTCACTTTATAGTTAGCAGTCATGGATTCACATAAGCTTCTTTTTTCACTTATTTTAGGATTGCAGATACCACTTTTCCAACATTCTTGACTATGACAGGAACCCGATTTTATATAGGAAATAGAAGGAGAAGAAAAGGATTATTTACTGTGAGTATAACTTCTAATGTTCAATGTTCTGAAGAGGCTATTCTAATTATTCAGGTGACAGTTACCCATGCTTATTATATTGGGATTGCAACTTTCCCCCCCCTATACATTCATTTTAGTTTCATATATTTTTCTGTCAAAGCTTCTCCACAAAGAATCTTGAGAGTTACTGTTTGATGAGAGTCCAGGGAATTGTTAGAAACAAACCAAGATTTCAGATGTTCAGGAGAAAAAGCTTACTTTAATCTCTGCTGAACTGCTTTATCTCAACCAGCACATTTGCTTATCCATCTAAGTCTATATACTACTAAAACTCTTGTGTCTGTTTGATACTTTGTAACCTTTAACTGGGTGAAATGGTGCATCGTAGTCCAACAATTTTTGAACCAAGGTACCTCAAATGGGCTAACTTACAGAATGTGTCCAAAATCTGGGACCCATGACTCCTGTAGAATAGAAATTTGGAAAATTTTATAAAACATTTTATGACATAAAAATTAACATTAAACATTTTATGGCATAATATAAAATGTCATAAAACATTTCCTGTGGTCAACTCCTGATGTTTGACTGTGCTATACAGTTCAACATTGGCTTACTTTCAAGGCAGATACATCTCTCCCTGAATTTTAAGAACTTTTCCAGTACATTAGAAGCTCTATCATTGTTGAAGGCATTGAGGAATCTGGTAAGGAAATATCTCTGAAACGATGACCCAGCAGGACACGAGTTGTCTAGTACTTCCTAAATTTACCATCTGGAAAGTATGGCCTTTTGGTTACTCACCCTTGCAGAAGATAGCTGTCATTCAAATGAGTTTGCCTGGGTCCTTTTGATTACATTTTGCATAAAGTCAGTCAAAATGGCTTTCCGAAGTTCTCCACAAAATTTGTGGGCAGGGAAATTAGGTGGATAATTTATTTTAATTTCTCCGTGGGAAGGGAAAAAATCCCAACAATTTGTTTAAAGGCAAGACCCCATCCTCTTAGTGGTGACAATAGTAGTACTACTAAAAAGGCCAATGGGTGAAGCTGTCCCATGATGTCTTCTCTTGGGATTTAATGAAGGCTGGCTTTAGATCACAAGAGAGAGGATTCTACAGTGTAAGAAATGACATTCATGCACACAAACATACACAACAGTTTTGTAACTAAATCAGTGTAACACCAGCATGTTACACCCATGAGAATTGATCCAAAATTATCTTCTTCATTGAAAGCAAGTTCTCTTTTATCAGAGTGAACGCTGGTAAGAAAAAAATGCTGGAGAAGTTCTCTCAGCCCAACCCTAGTTTTGTAAGTAACACATTTATTTATTTTAAACATTTGTATAGCCACCATGTTAAAACAACTTTGGGAAGGCATTGCCCCAAAGAACAAGTGTTCTCTATCTTTGCCACTGGTTCAAGTAAGCTGATCGCTTCTTCTCCCTGGTCCCATATTATATATAGGCATTTAATTGGAGGCACTAAGAAAGACTGACATTTCTGCAATAACCAACAGTACATTCTGTTTAGGCATCAAAAAACTCTCAGTGCAGGCAAAGATCTGCACAAGATCAGTTGAAAAGCTCTGTTCTTCCCATACCCAACTACACCAAGAGAAGCCTGAGGCCTAATCCTATAGGAACACTATGACTTTTCTCCTTACCTGGGGTATTTTCAAATAAGTTGAAGATACATCGATAGAATGGCTTCTCTTCTATTTTGGATTACTGGTTATCTTTTTTTTTGGCCATTTTTTTCAGATGAGTCAGCAACAAACTTTCTGAACAGATGTTGCAACAAATAACATAGTATCTTCTCTGATTAGCATTGGGAGGTATGACTGAGCAAAAGATAAGCTTCTTTCTTCTTCTAAACTAGTGGAAGAAGTGTTGAGAGTGGTTGAAAAGGGTATCTGGTTCAAGATAAGTTTGGGTTTAGGGAGGATGGTATAAAAGTAGTCAAAGAGAGTACAAGTTAGGAGTTGATGATAAGCATACAAAAAACTATGGGGAGTCAACCAAATACTCAGAAGTATCACTGCAAACATCACCTAAAGAAATCTCAAAGTCAAAGCAGAGTACCTGAGATTAGAAGGAAACATGGATATAAAACATGGTGGAACTGTGATAATCAGTAGAATTCAGTTCTCCTTAGATACTTCATTATTTATTTAAAACATTTTTACAACTTTACAAAATTCCCAGGGTTGCTCGTAAAGTCATATAAAGAAGATAGATGACAGAAGAATGAAAATCTAGAGAGACAAAACTTGGTAATAAACCAATAGAGGTCATTGGTATAATGGCAAACATGAGCAAATTAAAAGGTGTTTACCTGGTGGTGGACACTAAAGCCAGTGCCAGAAGAACTGCTCTGGGGAGGGCATATCCAAAGTGGTGTGATGAAATGGTAGTTACTTGCATTCCACTAAAGCAGTGTTTCAAAACCTTAAAGGTAAAAGGTAAAGGTTCCCCCTGCACATTTGTGCAGTCATGTCCGACTCTAGGGGCCGGTGCTCATCTCCGTTTGTTAGCCGAAGAGCCAGCGTTGTCCGAAGACGCTTCCACGGTCATGTGGCCACATGACACGCGCGGAACGCTGTTACCTACCCACCGAAATGGTACCTATTCATCTACTTGCATTTGCATGCTTTCGAATTGCTAGGTTGGCAAGAGCTGGGGCGAGTGCGGGAGCTCACTCCGTCACGCGGGGCTAGGGATTCGAACCTCCGAACTTGCAATCTTCCGATCGACAACCCTGGCGTCTTACCCGCTGAGCCACCACGCCTTGGCATCAAAACCCTGGCAACTTTAAAATGTGTGGAGTTTCTACATTAAATTCTACAGCAGATAAAAACAGCTTTGTAAACAGCCAAGTTCTTTTGCATTCAGAAAAGCATAGTTGTTTTTTCAAATAATACTTTGCAGGAAAATGCCTTTTCCCTTCCTAATGTTTTGCAGTATAGCTCAGCAGTCATTTACTTCCTTTTTTTAAACAATGTTGATTGAAATGTTCTCTACCTTTATCAGACAGAGCTTTTGTAGAGATTGGTAGAATAAACATGAAGTGAAAAAATACTAGCTGAAGTGGTTTATGCTGATCTTATCTTGCCCTTTTAAGTGATAAATTTAACTAAGACTGTGATTTCAAAAAGCCCAAAGCAGACATCTCAAGCTTGAATATAGTGAAAATGTAAATGGATTCACCATGTCTGTTGGGCATGTATGTGCTCAGTATAGATGACTGGAAGAATTTTACAGCAAGGCTAGAACTTGCTGGAACATAGTACTGTAGTCCATTAGGGAGTTACAAAATTAGACCTAAGAGACTGAAAGTAAATTTTGACAGAATTCTATTGAGAGAAAAACATTAAAAGGGTTCAGGTTATGTATCTGTAAGTTCTTTGATGCTTTTCCAGATGAATGAAGGTCTTAGAGAAGCTATCATTCCAGACTAGGGGTGTACAATTGGAGGCAGGGGGACATTCAGGGTCACACTTAACCTGTTGTGAGGGTGCTCTGGATTATACTTCAAAAGATAGGGACCCTGAAGTTAAACCTTTTTGTTCATTTCACTTAGTTGGAAGAGACCAAAATATCTGCACCCAGCTGATGCAGGACATCAATTAGAATTCTATATCATAATAAATGTGTAACTATTTAAGTGCTACCTTGCTAATACAATGTTCCTTCAGGATAAGGTTCTCAGTGTTTTCTGAGTTATGCCTCAAAGGATAATAATTATCACTCCTCTATTACATTGGCTTGCCCATTATCTGTAAATCAGAAAGGGCTTTATAGCAGCTTTTGAGACTAACAAATGTTATTATAAAGCATAAGCTTTTGTGAGCTGCAGCTCACTACATCAGATGCATGAATTGGCTTAATTGATATTAAATATACTGGGGCAAGTGGGGGAAATTGGGGGGGAGAAAGGATGGTTATGTAGATGAGAGACATCTTACAGTTGCCTTATCAATTAACAATGGTAATGTGTTAAAGCCATTGTGCTTGTTCAGACCTTCTTAGATAACCTGAAACCTGTTGTTGTATTTAAGCTCAGTTGTCACATGCTCAGTTGTGCTGCTGTAGTTTATTTGTACCCAAATGCCTACTTTGAGATCTGTAATGGAGTGTTTGAAGGTTACTGAAGTTGCATCTTCCTTCATTTGTTTTGCTCTGTTATTTCTTCCTCCTTATTTTGAGTCCTGATGTTTTCTTTCCATTAATTCTTTTGTACAAAGTCTGGTCTGTTTGTCCTACATAGCATAGCATCCAGAGGGGTGTTGCTGGTGGGTGACCCATTACTCATAATGCAAGTCCTTTGATCACAGCCCAAAACAAAGGCCAATGCAAACATAAGATGGATTTTTATAAAAGGTTCAGCAGTGCAGCTTGCTAGCTTGAAATTTGTTTTGAGAGGCTGGTCTCTGTTTTCAAACACATGAAGCAATAGGAAGATAGTACCTCTTAATGCATCAGGAATATTTTTCTTTTGTGGTCTCACACATGTGGAAATAGGGGATTGGATTTTAAGGTCAGAGGTGTAGCTTCTAGGCTGACTGAAGCCCTCTCATCCTCATCCTCATCATCACCATCATCCTCATCCTCATCCTTCTTTGTGGAAAATCACCAACTATTGTCCCCAAAAGAGCTTTTGATATTTGATTCCCTAGTCTTTCTTCCTCTCTTTTCAGGGCTTGATAAGGCAGCTAGTCCTGTTGCCAGGATCTGATGCCACTTCAAGGATGTGCACTGGCATGAATTTTAATCTAGCAGTGCTGTCCATCCCCCAAATTCTGCAGGATCTGCCTGTGAAACCTGCGGGCAATGAGCTGCTGAAATACCCTTACGGTTAGTAAAATAAAACATAGTTTTTCAGGTGGTTTGTTCACCAGCTTGTACTAGAAACTACAGACAAGAGCAACGTTGTAATTATACCAAGTGTCTGGAAACAGTGAAGCTCTTTGTTAGTGATAGATGCTAGTTAGTATCTGAAGTAAATCCCCCTTGAAATCACTGCTGCATTCTGGATCAGCTGACAATCTGGGTCAGCCATATGTAAAGTACAGTGCAGATATTAATAGCAGGTATTCCAGAGGCTAGGCAACCTTGACTGGTCTTTAAAAAGTTAATCAGAATCGGACCTGGCCAGTACTTGCACAGGAAACCACTAGGGAAATCCCAGAGATGTAAGGAAGACTGGGGAGTGAAAAAAGGGAAAGGCAACAGTAAACCACTTTTGCATTTTTTGCCAAGAAAACTACATTACATTACCAGTGAGGAGTTCAGTTGACTTGAGGGCAGCTTTACTTTTATCACAGTAGCTAGATCTCTTTTTCCCCAAAACTGCTGGGAAAAACTTTGGGTGGTAAAAAGTACTTCCACTCACAGGTATTACAGGTAAAGGTGGGGGATCCAGAGTGTTTCCAGGTGGAGGCTCAAGTCATTTACTGTGCTAAGCCATGGATTGTTTAGCCACAGTAAACCACAACTGACTGAGTTCAAATAGCATGTTAAGCCATAGCCTACGTGAAGTCAAAACCAGCAAACCACAATAAGGCTTAGCATTTTATGAACAAAGCCTGTGCATTTCTCTGGAAGATGATACATGGTGATACAAGGTGATACAGCCCATTTGCAGAAGTCCAGATCCTACTCAGCATGGCTAACAGTGTGTTCAGGAATATTCCCCACCCCTGATCTAGCTAATCTCTTCCTTTCATTCCCCAGAATGCCATACAGCCTGAACTAAGCTTCAGGAAATCAACTGCATTGCAGATTTGGAGAAGGGCCATTATTCACTTCCTTAAGACCAGAAATTCATATCCTCAGATCACCTTCCCCCATCATTTCATGTAGCAGTTAAGTACCTTGAGAAGCAAATGAGTACCCTGTGGGATTCCTTAGGATAATATCCAAGGTGTTGAGCAGCAGTCCCATAACATAACTGTCTAGGAAGACTAACTGCCATTGCTTTGCTTACATGGTTTAATAAAACATTAACATTAAGACACATTGGATAATGAGACTAGGACTCTCTCTCTCTCTCTCTCTCTCTCTCTGTGTGTGTGTGTGTGTTGTGCATGAAGGTGTATAGTTGCAAGGAAATCTGAATGAGTACTTGTTGAAAGCCAGAAACCAGAAAGGAAACAAAAGAATTATATGCCTATCATAATTGCTAAGAACTTCAGCTATTGTGTTTCTCGGCATCTCTTAGAACTTAAGCCAATTTCTCTAAGTTTTATGTTCAGTCTTGTTATCATGAAGGGGTCTGGCAATCACAAGTATTGCTAGAAAAGCTGAATCTAATGTTGTAGGTCTGTTTGGCACATACTGTTTTTTTCTTCATGGAGATAATTTCAATATAAGGGAAAGGTCAATACATCATCATGTGTGAAATGATGTATTTATTGTGTTTCAAGTACTTGGGTTTGGAAGCCAAAGCTGCTTCTCAACCCTTATAATTGCAGCAAAACAAACAGGCTGATTTCATATGATAGTATTTTTTTCTAGATGGAACTATTTCCATGTAGGAACTAGTTCACAAAAATTGTATCTATGGAATGGGAATGAGTGGATTTCCATTTAGAAGGTAAGTGTCTGGGTGCCTGTTGAATTGTGGCTATGCTAAGTGATTTTAATAGCACTGGGTAGAGAGAAGCAGAGGGTCAGTGAACTAAAACCCAGATTCATATTGGTTGTACTTATATGATACACTTCCCATGGTTTACTTGACTGTGGTTTCCTCAATTTTTCATTTCTGGCTTTGTAAGATACAGTCTGAGTTTAAACAGTATTCTAGGTTAGTTCATGTTTGATTAGTTTGTGGTTCAGTATGTTGGGAGAACATGGCTTTAAATACTGTTTCAGAACTCAATCCAAGAAATGGTTACAATGCTTAAGCTTTATTGAAGTCATTAGTTCAAAGGGCAATGCAAAATGATGAATAATAGGTTGTCCAAAATATTCTCAAAATCAGTTATTTTGACACATGAAAATCAGAAAGAATTACACTAGTATTTGCTCACCAGAATTTGAGACCTCCATCTTCAGGTGAGGAATCTATATATTCATTCTCTCTCTCTCTCTCCCTCTCCCTCTCCCTCTCCCTCTCCCTCTCTCTCAAAAATATACAATTGAATGTTAAACTAATTCTTCTTACTGAAGCTCAAAAGACCAGCAGTTGTATGTTATTGCAGCAGCTAGACCACAGTGGTTAAGGTAATTGATTAAATCTGGGAATATTATAATTGCCAGCAGCATACAAAGCAGGAGAAAAACATTATTTTAGATCTGTATAGATTCTTAATAATGCATAGTACAAAAACGTTTGTGTTACTTATACCAGTAAATATTCCAAAGTCAGTAGGTCTAGTCTAAACACTGCTAAGTCTAGATGCAGCCCAATATGCAGATGATCCATAAGAAGAGAATAAAAATTTAATTTTTATTTTTCAAAATGATCTTTCCAGTGCATTCAGAGTTATTTCAGTTATTTGTAGAAATACAGCATAAATGTTTAAGTGAGTATTTATATTTAAAATGTGAGTAATATTCTAAAGTGATATATTCTGGTTTTATGCTGTGCAATGGGTAGACCTATACCTCTACAAAGTCAGAGCAAGTTTTGATCTGATGACATTTGTTGTTGATGTTCAGAAGCAGACATGAAGGTGACTTTGGGTTCCCGTCCTCCTTGCACCAAGACTGAAAGTGGCCAATTCTGGTTCAACATTGCTCAGAAAGGACTATATCTCTGTACTGGGAATGAATGGATTTCCATGCTAGAAGGTGAATGCTTTCTGGATATTGTTGAATTATGGATGCCTGGAACTTTTAATAATACTGGTTTATGGAATGTAAATATTTGGGCATTAAGCTTGTCCCTGAAATCCTAAATCCTAAGTCCCTTGTCTGTTGTCTTATATAAACTAAGCCAAAATATGTGTCATTGAAATAAATACTTCTGTCTCCCTTTCCATCAATGTCCATCTCCCCTCCTTCTGTTGTCTCATTTGTCTGCTTCACATTGGGAGATTCTTGGAGTAATATTTTGCAGGGTATCATTAACACATGTTGTGGCATTTATGTGCAGATTGCATGCATGCACTAAAGCCAACGTGGTTTGACAGCTGCTTCCATGCTCCCCAGAGAACTTGGACATTTGATTTCAGGGAAGTTGCAGAAAGAGAGAAATCTCTTACTATACATTCTCAGTTCTGCTAAAATCACCAGGATTCTTTAAGGGATATTTTATAGTATCAGTATACCTAAATAGTGCCACGCTGAACATTTTTTTCCTAAGAGAAGTCATGTAGTTTAATGAAAGAAAATTTGACATATATGTATTTCAGAGGAAAAGATAATTTTGGTGAAATTCCCAAGGATGGAATGTAGCTCAATAATCTCTCCCATAGTATACAGCCTCCTGGTTTCCCAATGTTTCTATTAAATCACAAAGGAAAGATATCATGCCAGAACTTCTTCCAGAACCTTTCCGGATTAGGAAATGTAAATAGCCAGGCAGGCTTCAAAGTGGTTGAAAAATATGGACCCAAAAGCTACATTACCAACAATAGTACTATCCACCAACTCCAACAATAGGCACCATGGAGAGAAATTCAAATGAAATTATCCCACACCCTGAGTATAACATAGAAAAACAGAAGCCTTTTTTGCAGTGGAATTAAACTTCTGAGAAATTGCATTAATAGTACATACAGACAGACAATTAGAAAGACAATGAGAAGAAACTATGCTGAAAATACATTTGTCAAGAAGGAACATAACTAGTTTCAACAAGGTTCCTAAGGTGACTTAGGATGCTGCGAGTCGAGTGGCTAAAACTTTCTTTGGATTTAAGTAATTTTGAATAAGATTAGGCAGGATGAGTGAATGGGTTTGGAAGAGAATTCAAGGTCCAAGACACAGGAACACTGAAAGAAGAATGGGAGATGAAAAAGGCCAGGAATAGTTATTCCACTGGATCATCATCCCTATAGAATTCCCTTGATAGTGACAATTGGTTTTCTTGTTCCCTGTCACTTTCTAGTTGAAGAAAGATTGGACTATTTGGAAGAATACCAGAATTTAGCTACAAATTCTGAAACATTGGGCATTGAGATCTTTGTTATCCCTCAGGCGGGTCTCTTTGCAGCTACTGCTAATCGCTTCACTCCTCCTGGATCAGCCATTTACAAATGGATTGGTGAAAAATTTGTGCCTTACCAAAATCTCCCCACCAACCAAGCTCAGTCCTGGAAATTCTTCATTGTGGGAAAAAAGGTAAAGTGTAAATTATGTCTCAGTATTCTTTGATTTAATTTGAGTTAATCAAAACTGTTGCTGAATAATTTCCCCAAACCTAGACAAAATAGGTGTTGCATTTTCTGTGATGGAAGACAATTGCTACAGGGTAGAGTGCTAGTTTAAACTGATGCAGTAGAAAGAATTCAAAGATGGGCACTGCTAAAGGTTGGTTAGCAGAAGCAAATCTATGCCCTACTCAGGAAACTCCCATTTTTTGACAATTATGAGAATAAAATGAAGAGACATTGAGCTCCTGACTGGAAACTGACATAGAAATCTAAAAACATACGAACAAATAAGGCTTTCTCCTAAGTAATATGTATTTGAGTATCCACTCCCCGGTGTTTGCCAGATGTGTCGGATTGCAGTCCCCATCATCTTCACCCTCTTAGGAAGGCTGGAGAATAGGTCTGCAGCCTCAGTTTGGTGGGCAACATGTAAGAGTATTCTAAAACTGCCTTTGTTTGTTTGCTTCATTACCTGCTTTGGCTTGCATTACTGTCATCCCTTTTTGTTATTTTATCGTGAGGGAGTCTGGGAACACTGGCTGAAGAGCAGCCTATAACTATTAAAAAAGAAGTGAGGCAACAGATGCTGGAAAACTCTGTTCTGCTTAATTTTCAAACTATTATTTTGGTGAGTGGGGGGTTTTCATAAAAAGAAATCAGAAAAAAAATCAACTGTGGGTGCACACATTCTGATTTCAGCCAAAATCTAGAGCAGGGAGGGACAATCTTTTGGTGGCCAGGAGCAAGACACAACATATGGGTGGTGGGGGGGGCAGTTGGATCCACAATGGGTGGGGCTGGGTTATCCATATGGCTGAGCCATTTTTCCTGGGTATTGGAAAAAGCGTATTGGATATTTTCGTTTTCTGTTTTTTTTTTTTATTATATTGTGTATCTTAGAGCATATGAAATAGTTCATGTCATCCTCAAAATATATCTGGTACAGAAACTGTTCCATTTGAAATGTAACTGTAGAGTTTACATGCTTATTTCATAACAGTGTAATTATGTAAGGGAGACTTAAGAGGAGATCTGTCAGTTTTTTGCAAATATAGCTTGTCTGTCTCACTGTTTCTTTAAATATCTATGATGCTAACAAAGCTTCAGGAGGATTCATATTGAGATTTGGTCTACTTTGGAGAATCCCTGCTTTGATTCAGAAACCTAGTGAATCTTTCTGAAATAATGAATCAGCCCTATTCTATCCCAGTTCAGCTAAAAATGATGCACATCTTTAAATGCATCTCTTGCTCAGTTGTTGCAAAACAAATTCATATTATGTTAAGAATGAAATCTACCATTCTTGTGCTTTTGATTATTCTGTGCAAAAGGAATGTCTAAATTGTTGTGGCTTCTTGTTTTTCAGCTTTTCCTTGTAGTGGCTAATCTTGACCAGAATGCAAGGGGTCATGAGTTTTCTGTAATTTATAAGTGGAACTATAGAAAAGAGAAATTTACTGTGTTCCAAAGGATTGCCACCCACAGTGCTAGGGACTGGGAAGCATTTGTCATTGATGGAGAGACCTTTCTTGCTGTGGCTAATCACAGAAAAGGTATCTGAATTCTAATGCTTAATCTGCATATGCAAATTTCCTTTCCTTTGTCATTGATGCTCATTATGATCTGAATTTCACCATCTTTATTGACACAGGATTTGAGCCTTCAAGAGTTTATAACTACATGGAGAGGCAATGATAGGATACCAGTCTGAATGGCTTGTAAAAAAACAGCCATCTACCAACCTGCACTGGGCTGGTGTGGTAGATTACGGTCTGTACCCTTCAGTGAAGAAGCTTTCGTCCTGCAGTGGATTGATTCATGCTGATAATATTACTATGCAAATGATGCAAATGGATACAAATGATGCAGCCTTGAATTTAGCAATGATTGAGATCTAATGGACACTCCCTAAATAGTCCATTGAATCAAGGTTTTACTATATTTATGTCTTTCTGTCCTACTTTACAAGGCTGCATTCAGAGACATGGTGTCTGATCCTGGAGGTAGCATGTAACTATCATGTTTAATAGTAACTGGCAGCTTTAATCTCCATCAGTTTGTCTAATTCCAGTTTAAAGTTGTTTGCAAATACAGGTAGAATCAACTGAAACAAAAGAGAGATTTTGCGGTGGAGCTGTCTGATGATCTCTGAATTAAGAATGTACTGCCATCAAGTGGGCTGCTGAAATAATACTGTCATATAGAAGGAATTCTAGTCTCTTCTAAAAAGATTTACGCAGTTTTTAAAAAATCTATATAGCTATGTAAAGTGTTACATGAGAAGAAAAGTGTCTCAGTTTTATGAAGTAAGCAAGGATGATGTGAAAATAAGGTGTATTGTATCAGTCAGGTACTAGCTGTTCTCCCCATTACTTTTGCAGAAATAAATAAGTTAGGGGAAGTGATTAAAATCTTTTGTTGAACTGATTAAAAAGTTTTATTTCTTATACTTGCATGCCACTCTCTTTTCTCTCATGTCACTCATCTTCCTTTTTCTTGCAAACCACTATATGCTTGGGAGATAGAAGGAGCATTTCCACTTTTAAATTAGCACTTACTGTAGTTTAAAAAGTAACTAGAAGCAGTAGTCTGCAAAGGATGTCTATGAAGGTTCTCAGTCATCCAGGTGGAATTGTCTGTAGCTTGAATCATGTCAACTGGATTTCTATTTTCTCAGTGGAAAATAGAAATCCAGTTGACATGATTCAAGCTACAGATCTGCAAAGGATGGTATTTCCCTTGGAAGTACTTTGCTCTATATAGACTGAATTAACATCATGTTCACAAGATTCAGACTTGCATCATCCCTCTTTCTCTCTTTTCTTTTCTTCTCTGTGGCCACTGGTCCTGGAGAAGAGATCCAGTTGTTCACTTACACTTTTAAATTATGGTCTGTTACTAAGTCACAACTTAGGGATCTTTGGTTAATTTAAACCCGTAAGCAGATGAGACAGAATCTTAAACTATGCTTTTAAAACTAAGCAGAGTGTTCTGGCCTTTCATTTAAGAGTAAGCCATTATCTTCATTACATGTATCATTTTTCTTTTCTTCTTTTCATTTTTCATTTTCAAGTTCTGGCTTGACTTTCTTCATTAAGCTAATTTCAAACTCAAATTAAATGAAATCAGTAATCAACATCTCTAATATCAATGATAGTCTTATGTTTGTGCAAATTTCATTTCATCCTGTTTTACCATGTTTCTATACCACCTCCATGCACATTATCCTTTCCTTACTCTTCTCTAGGAGATAACCACAATATCAACAGTGTCATATATAGGTGGAACTCTAGAAGAGGGCTTTTTGAAGCCAATCAGACCATTCCTACCTCAGGAGCCTATGACTGGGAATTTTTCAGTATTGGCCCTTATTCCTTTCTGGTGGTAGCCAATACATTTAATGGAACATCAACCAAGATCTACTCTCACATCTACATTTGGCTCAATGGAGGTTTCCAGCTTTTCCAGTCAATCTTGGTAAGATATAACAATGGGAAAACCAGTTTATTATTATTATTATTATTTATTTATTTAAATTTATTATTTATTTATTATTTAATTTATTCCCCGCCCATCTCCCATACAAGGGAAAACCAGTTTGTTTAAATGCTTGGGCAAAGTCCTGATCAAACAATTAAAATGTTATCCATGGTATATAAATATGCATATTGGGGGATGTGGATTGTACATATAGAACAAGAGCTCTGTCCATTAGGCTGCTTCTACTTAGGTCTTCTTCCAAGTTCTCTTCAATGTCACCTCACCAACATGACCATAATTTTGAAATTTCCTCCATAAATAAGTCAGATTTTCCCCACCTTTGTTTAGCTTTAGATTGGCCATTAAAACATTTTTGTTCTTTAGGTTTTTTATATTCCATTTTTTAAAGATTATTTGTTTGCCTACATATTTTAAAGGTCATTCTGTTCTCTTTTCAAATGGTATGTTTCATATGACATTGTTTTAAAACATGCAGGCTATCAGGGGAGCCCTTTATTTATGAAACATAATTCATAAATAATGTAATAAATTAAATGAATGAATAAATAAATAAATATATCTGTAAAAGATAAGTTGGAACTGAATACTGCTGAATACAGACAACCATGTGATTATGATTCTTTCAGTAAAGATGTGGACACATAGCATAAGCAAAGTTAATGTGGGTGAAAAAGTGGCATAAAGTAGCAAACTTGCTTTGATTGCTTGAATGCTTGCCCTACCATCCTGTCCTCTTCCACTGCACTGATCTTCTTAGGTCCATGATTAGTTATTAGCATTGCAAATCATCTTTTGGGAACCCAAAAACCGTCAGAGATCATGCCTACCATCTGTATCATCTTGGCAAAAGTGTTCAAAAGCTGCCATTCCCAACTATTTTCGGACAACCGTAGAATCAATGTAAAAGTTCAACAAATATTATTGTGTTAGTAGTTAAAAAATGAGTCTGAGATGTTTTGTCTCCAATGATATCTGCTCCTAGAGTAGGTCCTTGATGCAATGGTAGGGGATCCATCTGAAATGGACACTGAGTGGATATTTCTAAGGAAAGTTTTCTTTAGGAGCTATAATTCAGTGTGTTTTCAAGTAAAACTTCCCTTAAATGCTGCCGTCTTATGGGACCTAGGAAGCATGCCTTTTCTGTGGCAGTCCATGCCCTATGGAACACCCTTCCCCCTGACATTTGGCAGGCCCTCACCCTTTTAACCTTCCAAAAAGCACTTAAGACTGGCTTTTCTGGCTGGGATAAAATGAGATTGACATGGGATACAGGTGTTGCGGGCTGCATGGGAAAGGTCAGCTGTGGTAAAAAGGTAAAGGTTCCCCCGCACATTTGAGCAGTCGTGTCCGACTCTAGGGGCCGGTGCTCATCTCCGTTTGTTAGCCGAAGAGCCAGCGTTGTCCGAAGACGCTTCCACGGTCATGTGGCCTCATGACGCGCGCGGAACGCTGTTACCTACCCACCGAAGTGGTACCTATTAATCTACTTGCATTTGCATGCTTTCGAATTGCTAGGTTGGCAAGAGCTGGAGCTAGTGTGGGAGCTCACTCCGCACGCAGGGCTAGGGATTCAAACCTCCAAACTTGCGATCTTCCGATCAACAAGCCTGGCGTCTTACCCACTGAGCCACCACGCCCAGCTGGTACCAGCTGTGGTACCAGGTCTTTTTTGTTTTTGTTTTTACTGTTTTTATTTTATTGTTGTTATATATTGTTTTTATCCTTGGATTGTGAGCCACCCAGAGTTTGGTTTAAGACGGGCAGCTATCTAAATGTTATAAATAAATAAACAAAACGATGTGACTGAACATTCTGAAGACTTCTCCCACACTCCCCTGTAAGGCATGCTCCTGCTGATGGGCAGTTCTTGTCAGTGGTTCTGGAGGAAGAGAGGTCAGCCTAGTGGCCACTCACTCCTGAGGCAGTGCAGGGTTCAGTCCTTTCTCCCCCGTTCTTTAACATGCAGCTGCTGGGAGAGGTCATCTATCAGTTTGGAGTATGGTATCAGGATGCTGATGATATTCAGTTGTACGCTGCTACATCAGGCCAGGTTGGTGATGGTGTGAATGGTGTGGAAGTCTTGTCCTAGTTTCTGGAGGCTGTGAGGGTTTGGATGAGACAAAAGAGGCTGAAGAGGAATCAAAGCAAATTGGTGTTAGTGTTAGTCCATCATGATTCTCAGTCAGTTCCAAAGTTGTTGCTCAGGGAGGAAGCACTACCCCTGAGGGAGTAGGTCTGAAGCTCAGGGGTCCTTCTGGATTCACATCTGCTTCTGGGTGGCAGACGGAGACTGGGGCCAGGATGTTCTTCAATTTGCTGTGGCTGGTGTGCCAGCTATAGCTCTATCTGGAGCATGAGAAATTTGTGACTATAACTCATGCTTCATCACTGTACATTTAGATTACTGCAATGCACTCTACATGGGACTGATTTTGAAAACCACTCTGAAACACAACTGGTATAAAATGCAATGGTCTGCTTGCTGGCAGGTACTGGCCACTAGAAATATATAACGTGGATACTGCACTTCTTGCCAATAAGTTTCCAGGTACAATTCAAAGTACTGTTTTTGACCTATAAAGCTGTAAATGTCTTGGCATTTAGGTATTTGCAAAATGGTCTGCTCCTGTGAATTGACCCATCCTATCTCCCAGGAGAGGCTACTGGAGGTTTACCACTCCCATGATGTAAGGGGGCCGTAGGCCACTGTTTTTAGTTATGGTCCCAATGCTATGACATACTAGCTTCCAGCTCTTCCAGAGAACATGTTGTGCTTAATTTTTTTGCCATTGTTGTTATTTTTGGTGTTAACAGTTGTTTGTTGGATTGGTTGATAATGTTCTGTCCAATTATTATAACTACTTCTGGTGTTTTAACTCTATTTGTATTGTGAATGTTTTAATTATCAGTTATAAATTGCTGTGAATCTTTGGTAGAATGAAGCAGGAAATTTCAGTCCTAAACAAAATGAATTATCCAGATATGATTCAGATGCGAAGGAGAAGGGCTGGCAAATCAGTTTTATAATGTTTTTGAAGAAAACTTCATGAATATGTCCATAACGTATGATGAATTCATCATGAATCAAGCTTAATTTAAGTGACCCTATCCTTAACAGGAAGGGGCGTGGTGGCTCAGCGGGTAAGACACCAAGCTTGTCGATTGGAAGATCGCAAGTTCGGAGGTTTGAATCCCTAGCCCTGCGTGATGGAGTGAGCTCCTGCACTAGCTCCAGCTCTTGCCAACCTAGCAATTCGAAAGCATGCAAATGCAAGTAGATTAATAGGTACCACTTCGGTGGGTAGGTAACAGCGTTCCGCGCGTGTAATGCTGGCCACATGACTGCGGAAGCGTCTTCGGACAGCGCTGGCTCTTCGGCTAACAAACGGAGATGAGCACCGGCCCCTAGAGTCGGACACGACTGCACAAATGTGCAGTGGGAACCTTTTTTTTTATATCCTTAACAGGTGGCAGCACCCAGCCAAACTTCCCTCATCTCAAAAAAGTTAAATAGAGTCAGACCTGGTTGGATGGGAGTGCAGGAAATCCCAGGGCTGTGCACTAGACTTTTTTTACAAATAGCTTCTTCCTGTTGGTTACTCCTTATCATGAAATATAAGTTTGTGGGTCAAGTACAACCACAGTTTGTTCAATAGTAGAAGAACAGCCTGAAGGAAAGGCATCTGTTCCCTTTACAGTCAAATAATCTGGGGATTACCATTAAAGAAAGGTAACATTTGTAGAAGCTGTTAATTGAAGCTGATATGCTGAATTGATTTTTGGAGAGAAAGGCAAATCATCTAGACATCTCCTCCTCATATTGGATCAGAATATCAAATGTATCATGTGATGTGACTCATATTCTGAAAGTCTTCTCTTTTTCCTCCTCTTTTTTCTAGACTTTTGGTGCTGCTGACTGGGAGGTCTTTTACATCCAAGACAGAGTCTTCCTTGCTGTGGCAAACAGTCATAGTTATGACGGTAGCACTGTAGCACCAATCAACACTTTTGCCATAAATTCTTCCATCTATGAGCTTAACATCACTGCACAGTTGTTTGTCAAGTTCCAGGATATCCTTACATACAGGTGCCTTTTCTGAGTATTGCTCAAAACATCAGCATTGGGTTCTTTTAGTACTAGAAAAATATTTTCAAGAATGTTTGGGTTTGTTTTCATATTTTGAAAGTACATTCTAGAATATTGTCTTAAATTGCTCTTGCCAGTAGAAATATATACTAGAAACACTAACATTTTCATTTTCTGAAATTATACTGATTTCAGAAAAATATGGCACACCCTGGCACACACACCCCACACCGTCCCCGTTCTAATATAAATGGAAACAGGATGTATTCATCACTGATTCTGTGACTTTTGCAATATCTTCATATTTGGTTTGTTCATGCCACAGTGCTCTGGACTGGGAATTCTTTTCAGTGGGAGAAGACAGCTTTTTGGTTGTTGCAAATTCCTATGATGGTGTGACCTTCTCTGTAAACAGTATTATTTACAGGTAAGTAATATGGAGAAAATGCCTCGTTTTTTTATTTGAATATATCAGAGTCTTTTTACAATTAAAAAAAAGGACAAAAGATAAAATTATTGAATCCATGTTATTATGTTAATCTGTATAGGAAAAAAGGATATACTGAAAATTAATCTACTGTCACCCTCTATTCTTGACGCTAAATAGCAGATATCCAGATTATAAACAACTAGGTCACTGGAACAGGTTTGATAAGGTGTTTAGCTGTTCTTGAAACTTCCCTTATAAATTCCTTCTTCTTGTTGTACACACATGAAAAGCTTTTGTAAATTATGCCAGCTAAGCTCATTTTTTCAGAACATAAACTAAAGCGTGACTCATGTATCCATGCTCTTTATCTAGTAAACAAAAGGTTAAGTTTTTCCTTCTTCACTTTTAAAAAATAAAAGTGTTACATTTGATGTTCTCCATTCTATCTCTGTGTACACACACACACACACATTATGTAGGCTTCTGCAAACAGATTCTAAGTGGGAAGAAGGGTGCTGTAACTGATGGGTGTTGCACAGTAGTTCGGTGCAAGTCTGTCTTCCAGACTGTGAATGTAGACTCCGTATCAGAAACCAACACTTCCATTGATGGACTATTCAAGAGAAGGCGAAGGAAAAAGTCCCCACACATTGGGCTGATCCATACTTCCTGCTTGCCCCTTCAAACCCTCTACTGGGAATTGAACCCCATAGAATAACATCTAGTTTGAACCTCACAGAATAACATCTGGTTACCTAAATCTGATGCGTCCCAAATAGAACAAATGCCCTATTGTCTTGTAATGTCTTGTAATGCCAGCCTCCTAGTGGTCAGTGCAATTGAAAACCCTACCCAGGATATACACTGTGTAAAAATAGGAAAAAAACCCTCTCCAAGAAGAGGGGTGGAAGTCATGTAAAGCTCCTTACATGCAAACATGACATAATGTAGCATCCATATTTCTCTGCTCTGAGAGCTTTGGGAAAGTGGGCTGTATATACTATTCTGTGGCGTTTTTTAAATTAAACTTTATTAAAATTTTATGATAAAAAGATAAAAGCTAACAAGAAATGAAAGTAAAGTAAGAAAGCAAAATAGAAAAAAGAACAAAGTCAAAAGTGCAGAAAAAGAAAAGGAAAAGAAAGAAAATACAGAAAAAGAATGACTTCTGACTTTCTTTGCTACAGATATAAGGTATATACCATTCTGATAGATTACACCTGTTCTGGAGCTTTATTAATAGAAATCTACTTCCCTGTGTGCCTGTGGAGAGGGAGTTCTATACTCAGGAGGGGAGTTCTGTACTCAAAGAAAAATGTTCAGTAGTTACTCAGTGAGAAATGGATATAGATGGTGGGAGTTGTTGGAAGCCAGCAACATCTGGAAACCCAGCCTGGGAAAATTTGTTTTAACTAATTCCATATGGTATGATAATAAAAACTACCTTGAATGAATAGTACACTTGGATATGCTAAATATCTATTGTATATCAGGACTAGTCATTATGGTAAAAGGTAAAGGTTCCCCCCGCACATTTGTGCAGTCGTATCCGACTCTAGGGGCCGGTGCTCATCTCCGTTTGTTAGCCGAACAGCCAGCATTGTCCGAAGACGCTTCTGCGGTCATGTGGTTGCATGACGCGCGTGGAACGCTGTTACCTACCCACCGAAGTGGTACCTATTCATCTACTTGCATTTGCATGCTTTTGAATTGCTAGGTTGGCAAGAGCTGGAGCTAGTGCGGGAGCTCACTCTGCACGCAGGGCTAGGGATTCGAACCTCCAAACTTGCGAACTTCCGATCGACAAGCCTGGCGTCTTACCCGCTGAGCCACCACGCCCCTCTAGTCATTATTTTACCTTGTAGGTATTTTGGACCAACTCCCATCAGCTCCAGTCAGCACAGCCAAAAGGCAAAGAAGTGTTGTGGTCATAATAATCTGGAAAACACCAAGTTGCCTATTTGTGATGTACAGTACTGTATATTAAGTCAGATTTTCCCAACCTATTGTTTGGACTCCTAAAATTCCCAACCATCTGGCTATTGGGCCATTCTGAATGAGAATTTGGGAGCTGAGATCTTAGTACATCCGGGAAACACCAGATTGAGGAAGCTGACCTGCAGGTTGTCAGAGCTTGCATTAAAGGAATTTTTCTCCAGTTCATTTCCACAGTAAAAAACAATTTGTAAATACTGAAAGAATTGGATATTATGAGTTGGAAATTACAAACTGAGTAACTGTTTTGTCTGCACTGCAGATGGCAAGGATATGAAGGTTTTGTAGCAGTTCACCATCTTCCAACATTTGGCTGTAGGGATTGGGAAGCTTTCAACACTACAGCTGGTTCTTACCTCATGTATTCAAGTGCAAAAGAACCCCTCTCTAAGGTGCTGAAGCTGAAAATTTTTTGACCTGAATGGAGATTCTTGGGTTTCCTGCAATAAGCAGACAGTATGGACTTGGGAGGAAACGTTTTAGTTATTCAAAGCTAGAATGAAAGTTGTTATACTTTGAAGTCACTGCGATTAACACAGCCAATATAAGAAAGAGAGATTACCCTGGGCCTTCTCAGCTAGTTGAGTGTTGGAAATTAAATTAAATTGGAAATGTTGGAAATTAAATTTTAACAAACCCTTTCTGTTATTAAGTTCCTTGAATGGGATAAGACTATACATTTGAGCTGGCCAATGATACTTGTGAATTCAGAACTTTGGTTCACTTGTTCTACCCCTCCCCCCATTATATTTATGAACATCATCCATACCCTAAACAGCTACCAATATAGTTCATACCATTATGCACAACTGAAAGTGCTTTGCTTCTGAAGCAGGAGAGTGGACATCAGAAGAGGCCTCTGGCATCTATCTACTACTGAAAACGATTGGGCATAAGAATTTCTGCTGACCTCTTCCGAGTCCTTGTCTGAATGACTCAACTGCTATCACATTATGGGAAGAGCATGGGAATACACCATTTTTATATATGTCAGTCCATTCCAGCAACACACTCATTGGCATGAAACGAATTCTGATGTAGATCCTAGGAGAAATGACATGAGGTTTTTTAGCATATGAAATTCTGTAGTATTTGAGATTCATGGGGCCACAAAGGCCCAATTGCTTTTTTTGTTTATTTGAACAATTTCCAGATTTGAATCTCAGGGTTTTAAGGAAAAAATCCTGAGCCTTGCTGAGAAAATTCAAAATTCAGTTACTCCTTTATTACAAAGTGCTGGGGCTACCCTAGGCTGCATGACATATATTCCTTGTTGTAGAAGGGCTGTCTCTTTACAAAGAGTCTTTGATTTATTATGAGTCTTCAAGGTTTGTATTCTCCAGCTTTGCAGCATAGCTACAAGGAATAGAAAAGCCCATATTGTTTTAAGAGTTTCTGTTTTAAGCTTTGGGAAATAATGATTCTGAATGTTTTCACATGAGGACATCAGGAAAGCCCAGTATTTTTATATGGATTTATGATATCTCTGCAATAAACTCCAACTCTAGTTGATTAATACTTCCTTAGTTTATGATCCCATGTTAGTCTGTGAATAGTAAAGCTTCTGTTTGCTGCTAAGAAACATGTTATTGTCCATTCATGAAATATTATAATATGTAAATTGAAGACAGTCACATTTGTTATATGGAGGTGGAATTATTTATTATTGGGATAATATTTACAATATTGAAAGCAGTTCCTAATAAAATCAACAGAGTGATTTGCACCATCTCAGAGGTGCTGTGTCAGTGCTTATTTGCATTCTAACTTCATTCCTAGAACCTAATGTTTGAGCTCCGCATAATTTAAGAATTGGAGTTATCCAGCCTGGATTCAATTTGACATTTATAAAAAGTAAAGCAAAGTGAGAAAACTTAAGAATTCAGTACAGTACTTGTATTTACTTCAAACAATGGATAGTGAAATTATGGAATTGCCATATATATGGTGCAGGGCATGTGTTTAAACCACAAACACCAGATGGAGCAGGAAATTAGTGCACTGAGTAAGACAGATCTGTGTTTGCCTTGGAGCCTGCCTTGCCCATGCCCATGCCCCCAAGTTAGACTGTCTGCCTTCAGCTGCAATGGAGGATACCGTCATATTTTGTTCTCTCTGGAGAGTGGTATAGAGAACTTGGAAAAGGAACACATGGGCTTAAGCCCCCACCCCAGTATACAGCTTAGTGGGTGACTCTGGGCCAGTCACTTTCTCTCAACCCAACCTACCACATGAAGACATGGTGGCAGGGATAAAATGAATGGAGACATCCCCGCCCCATGCACCATTTGACATTCAATTAAAATGTCTTCGTGTCAAGGACCTTTTGAAGTGCTGGGCACTGTCACTTGATTTCACAGGATCACCAAATTTCATGAAGGTCTTGTATGTTCATCCTTGAAAACTCATGAAATGTTGTCAGTTAGCCTTAAATCCTGAGGATACCAACATCTCATGACATTTTTTTAAATTTTTTTTTCTATCCCACCTTTTTATTATTTTTAAAAATAACTCAAGGCGGCGAACGTACCAAATACTCCTTCCTCCTCCTATTTTCCCCACAACAACAACCCTGTGAGGTGAGTTGGGCTGAGAGTGACTGGCCCAGGGTCACCCAGCTGGCTTTCATGCAGAAGGCAGGACTAGAACTCACAGTCTCCTGGTTTCTAACCCATTGCCTTAACCACTAGACCAAACTGGCTTACAATGTGAAATCTTTTTGCCCTATTTTTTAAATACTATATATTTCATTTTTTGAATCCTTAGATGCCATCTAAGGCTAACATGCATGCTCTGTCTTCTGCAGGTCCTATGTTGCCAACCTTTGTAGCGGACCAATACAACTCTTTAATCAATATGTATTTGCACCTGAGTAGCAATAGCTAAAGGTCTTTCTTTCTGCTAGCTCAGCATCATAATTGCTTCTTCTATTAAACCAAATCATAAGCCATTTAGGTAATGTTTGTTTCCATATTTTATTATATGTTCACATCAGTGTTATTACTTGGTGCCTTGTAATGATTCCTTGCTCTAAAATAATTGATACACAATCCGTTGACAATATAAATGAGTTTAATAGTATTAATGAATCTAGTACTTGCCCAATCTGTTAAAGTGGAATGCTCAGAATTTATCAAGTCTCAATCGAAGAGAATTATCAAGAGAATTTATCAAGTCTGTTGACCATACTGACCAGAAATCTTGGGAATTGTTGTCACTGTCCATCTGGAGGGCACCAGGTTGAAGAAGGCTGAATTATTCACTATGCCACTATGCTGCAGAGCGTGGGTGGGTGAAAAAGTGGCAGGAGCAGGAGCAACGTGCAACCTCCTGATGGCTTCCCCATTGACTTTGCTTGTGGGAAGCCAGCAGGGAATGTCGGAAATTGTGATCACGTCTTGCTACATCATAATCGCGAGCCAGGCACCAAGCGCCTAGATCACAATCACATGACTCCGGGGATACTGCAACGGCCGAAACTCCAAGGACCGGTCATAAGTCCCCCTTGTTCAGCACCATAGTAACTTTGAATGGTCACTGAACAAGTGATCATAACCCGAGGACTACCTGTAGGGACACAGTCCAAAGCAACCTTTCCTACTTGATTTTCAACAGCCAATGTGACTAGAGATAATGGAACTGTAATCCAAGGGTGATCAGGAAAATCTGCCCTATGGAGAAGAACAGGGAAAGGCAAACCAACTGGGAGAAAAGAAGCAAGGGAAGGAAACAGAGACTTGCCCTTCTAGGCAAGGTCTATTTTCATGGTATTATTTCCATATACATTCACACAAATGTTTCGGTCTTGGGTTCTGTTTCTAGCTACTGATAATACAGTAATTGATAGGGCTACAAGCAAAATAATGAGTTGCTTTTTTAAAAAAAGACTATTACACAGAGCATACGATAGAGTCACAACTCCTCTGTCTCATAGACTGATATACCAAAATATTGCAGATAATTAATTTAGGGCTATGTAATCTGGTCTTAAAAATCCAGAAGACCACGAAATGGCAGCAAAGAGTATCTTTTTGCTGCCATCTAGTGGTTGTCCAGATTTTTGCAGCCCAGATATAATAGCCCTAATTAATAATGTTGTGTGTAATCAGTGCTGCCAAGTTTCTTCAGCGCAAAGTAAAAGGGTCTATTCCTTTACAAGACCAGCTGGGGGCAATGCAGGCATATGTCTGTAGCTTGAATCATGTCAACTGGATTTCTATTTTCTTAGTGGAAACGTTTCGCTCCTTATCCAAGGAGTTTCTTCAGTCTGAGCAAAGTTGGTAAGGGAATCCTAAATATGTTTCTTAAATATCCTAAACATATTTAGGATTCCCTTACCAACTTTGCTCAGACTGAAGAAGCTCCTTGGATAAGGAGCGAAACGTTTCCACTAAGAAAATAGAAATCCAGTTGACATGATTCAAGCTACAGACAATTCCACCTGGATGACTGAGAACCTTCATAGACAAATGCAGGCATATGTTCCACTGGGAAGGGAATTGGCCTCCTGCAGGTAACAATTATAATCATAATAATTATTTCCAAACCCACAGGCAAGTTATCTGGGCATTAGGATCTGCAGGTAGGAATTATGTGTCCTATATGAAGAATTAGCACTTAATTCAACTTGTCTTCCTGTTCCTTCCGTCTTCCTTTTTCCTTATGGGCTACGTTTATTAAATTGTCAGCTTGTAGGCAGAAATATTATTGATTTTTAATGTTTTTGTAGCACCTTTTTTAATAAAAGGAAGAGCAAGAGGATAACCTTTTTGATTTTTTAAACTGTTTAAAAGAAAAAAAAAGTCACAGGAATCTGTGTTACTCATTATGAGAGATGTCATAGCCACATTCTACACCGAGAATTATGCTTTTCCAGGAAGAAGATAGAACAGTTCCAACATCAGACTGAATTATATCCCCATAACTCAAATGTTTCCAGGAGAGAAAACATCTGTATCCTGCACAACAAATAAATAGCAAAGGTACATAAGCAGTAGTGTAAAACCAGTAATCAGAAAAAAGGCCCCAAACTTCTGTCCTGAAATTTGTCAAAGTGCTGATTAGCCAGCTGTTGCACGGTGGGGCTTCAGATGTGATCTCCAAAAAGTGTTCAGAGTGCACAGAATTACAAATGTCGGCCCTGCAACACCTTACAGCAGTTGCATCTTTTCTCAGGATCACCTGCAATCCAAGAAAACGGCCTTGATGTTTTAAGGTGTTGCAGAGAGGTGCCACATTTGTGCTCCCACATGTTCCAAACACTTTTGGGTGAGTATAGCTGTAGTACTAGGGGGTGTGGTGGCTCAGCGGGTAAGATGCCAGGCTTGTCTATCGGAAGATCGCAAGTTCGGAGGTTCGAATCCCTAGCCCTGCGTGCGGAGTGAGCTCTCGCACTAGCTCCAGCTCTTGCCAACCTAGCAATTCAAAAGCATGCAAATGCAAGTAGATGAATAGGTACCACTTCGGTGGGTAGGTAACAGCGTTCTGCGCGCGTCATGCGGCCACATGACCGTGGAAGCGTCTTCGGACAACGCTGGCTCTTCGGCTAACAAACGGAGATGAGCACCGGCCCCTAGAGTCGGACACGACTGCACAAATGTGCGGGGGGAACCTTTACCTTTTACCTTTTTAGCTGTAGTACTGCACAACCATACAGGATAGTTATAAGGAATTCTGCCAAATACATCTAATACAAATCTCTGTGTCTTGGGTAATTAGAACATACATTTTCCAAAAAGTAGCCAGCTGGAAAGTTGGGAGCCATGATAGCACACTAGAACAGCATGGCAGGGGGTCGAAGGTACAAGCCAAAGGTTCTCAAGTGTCTTAAAATGCATCACAACTGCGTCCACGCAGGATGAAGGCTTAATTTGGAGCTCTGTTTTTCAATGGCAAGCCCAGCATGTTTCAGTGCCTAGTGCAGTGTGTGAACACTGAGCAGTGTTGCTGTCAAATCTATTTGCTGCCAGTAGATTCTATTCAGTTACTGAACTTGCTTTACTAACATCTGCCAAATTCTAAAAAGGTTGGGTTCAACCTACTTTTCAAAGACATTCTGCTAACTTCACAGAGGATCTCTTTTAATAGAAATTTTGAACCTTAAAATCATGTAAAGAAGCATTCACAATTTTATATTCACATCCTTCTTATTTACTTTTTCTATTAGCTTAATCTTATATTGTTATTATCTTTTCTTAGCCTGAAGATGTCTCTCATTCTCGCAAATAGGAACTGTTATCAAATAGCAAGACTAGGTGTTTTTTTTTAAATTTAAAGTATTATTCATTATTCCCTTTTCAGATTTATTAATCTCCAGACCAGCTGAACTTTTGGACCACCATTTGCAATACAAAGTAAGCATATGTAGAAATAGACAATTTCATCATTATGTATCTGCCCCACTTACCTAGGGGGAAACTGTTCAGTATTGTTCTTTATAACATATGCTTACTTTTTTCTTTACTTCCACTATAAGTTTGTGGAATTCAAGACACATTATTAAGGATGGAGAATGAAGAGGTATGGACTCCAGATGCAGTATAAAGTGTATCCTCTTTAGATTTGCAGCACACACACAAACATACACATCACATGTATCATATTAAATTACACCAATCTACATGGGTTCTTGTTTGCAAAATCTATGAATTTGGAGACAGAACTTTTTGTAAGCTTTGGAGAAGGTGTTTTGTTCGTTCGTTCCTGCAGAGTATCAAGCAAAAGTCAACCATGTGCATACTTCCATTGACATCATGAGCACATTTGTATATTGCTCCATTTGAGGGATTTTAGATTTCTCTCTTGGAATCAGATCTTGATTGGGAACTTCAGGGAGCCATAATACACCATGTACTGTCCAAATGTCTTGCCAAGGAGATCTTTTTATACGTTTTCTCTATAGTGTTTGCTGGGTCCACTATTGGTAACAATAGCATAGAACGTAGGGAAACATGGTTTAGACATTCTTACTATGTTTATAACGTCAACATTTTTTTACCTTTTATGAAACATTTTGTTTTTTTAAAAAACTAGAAAAGTCCTGGCTGAACTAGCAGGAAGTAAACTTTCTATGTTTCACCCAACATTTTCTTCTTTAGAAAACAGGCTGTATAGCTGAGGGTCAGAACTCCTGTCTACAGGATTGTGCTGATAGTCTCTTTCGGAACTCTTGTGCTAGGTAGTGACTTCAAGTATTCCAGGTGCTTCTTTGTATCCTCTTGGTTGTGTCGGACATAGTATACCACATAGCTGATGACCAAGGTAAACCAGCTGAACATGGTAACAAACATGGCAACATCAGTGGTTTTCTGGGGCATGTTGCAAAAGTTGATGCCTGAATCCAGGATGTGGAGCAGAGGTTTTCCAGCATATTCCTCTTGCACAGATGTTTGGCAGGTGATCTCATTGACTGAATCAGGGTCCAGTTTCACTTTCCACACGACTTCCTGCAAAGTACATTCACAATGCCAAGGGTTGTTGGATAAGCGAATCATGGCACTCAAGTTGACCAGGGCTTCCTTTGGGATTCTCTGTATGTGATTGCCAGAGAGATCCAGCAATCGCAGGCCATCAGCAACACCCTTAAATGCTGCTGAGTCAATCTCTTCAATGGCATTTTTGGAGAGATCTATTTCTTGTAAGTGGGCAAGGTGCCTGAAAGTGCTGTTGGGAACTGCAGTAATTTTATTTGCATCCAGCTTCAAAAACATGGTATCTTTGGGAATATCTGTTGGAATTTCTTCCAAGTTGCTAGCACTGCACAGAACAGCAGCTGCTCCTGAATAATTGGTACACTGACACTGTTCAGGACAGGACATACAACAACAGGAAGGGGTGCAAAAGAAGAGGCAGAAGAGAACTTGAGAGCAAAGGAACAGTGCAGGCCAAGATGTCTCAGTTGCCAGAAACATGCTGGTCATCCAATCAGAAGTAGGCAGTCCTGCATGGCTGCTAAGGCAAAGAAAATGAGTCTTTTTTTCACGCTCCTTTGGACTGGGAAGCCCCACAACAGTTTCTTCAGACTACAGATGGGTTGATTTGCACTGAGGTCAGGTGTGTCACAGCCATCCACTCACTCTTCTCATTTTCCAGAGCACAGAAAGATGGGGAAGTAATCTCTATAGGGGCAGATAATATGAATACATTTTCATCTAATTCCAGCACAGCAGTTAAAACTGGTACCTACGATCAGACAAATGTTGATGACCTAAATATCTGTGACTGCAAATTTCTGTAACAAAGCCCTGATAGATAGCTAGTTAGCTTTCCTCAGCAAATGGTTTTTTCCCCTATTTTTCCCTATTTTTTTCCCTATTTCTTTGCTTTATGGGTGATCGTCCCAGTTTTTGCCTAGACATGGTAACCCAAAACAGGGCCCCAATGGGAGTTGCAGCAGAAAAATGCTCTCTGTGGAAGGAAGGCGAGAATAAATGGGGGATAGGTATCCCCATTGCTGCTGCTCTCAAATAATTTGTCACTTCAGAAGCAGCAACGTATTCTGAAAATGGAGCAATGGGAGGTCCTGGTGGCTTCCCCACCACTTGCTGCTGGCTGCTTTCTTTATCTACTCATTCTCTTCCTCCTTTCTGCTTGTAAAGGAATGAGGAGAGAGAATAGGCATACCATATTTGGGCTGCTACATTCAATATGATACAAGATAGAAATAACTTCCTTTGTCTGCTGCCATCTGGTGCTCATCCAGAACTTTGCAGCTTATATATGGCATGGGAAGGGAGAGGAGATCCACCCTCAGTCTAATGGTCAAGGGGGAGGGGAGAAGGAATATCTTGGATGACGAAGGAGGTGAGGGAAGACCCGCATAAGCCTCACATCCTTAAGGGAAGAAGCAACCATGTGGCCCTGTTCATTCCACCAGACCTCCACTGCTACAGCCCAGGGGGAAGCTCAGTACCGCAGACCCCTCAGCAGTGAAGGGCCCATCTGAGGAGTTTGTTTTGGGTCTATAATGTTAAAAAGTTACAAGACCAACTTTTAACTAAGTAAATGCAAGATCACCATACTCCACCATGAATCTGCACCAAAATTCTCTTCTCTTTTGAAAGAAAATTTAAAAACATATTCTCTTTCATCAGAAGAGGATGAGAGGGAGGGGGAGGGGGAGGGAGAAGGATGGGGAAGGGGGAGGGGGAGGAGGAGGAGGAGGAGGAGGGAGAAGAAGAAAAAGAAGAATTTTCTGCACTGGTACAACATAGTTGTTTTATTTAAAACATATTCTGAAATACATGTCAGCTGAGCTGGTAGGAGTGCAAGTGTGACAACTACAGGGGAGAAAGGAAAAAAATGCCTGTTCAATTTGGATTCACTGCAGTGGGAAAAAAAAGTTTGTCCATAATAAGGTCAGGAGACTTTTGCAGGGAAGAAGCATTGAGTGGGGAATGATTAATATTACAAGGAAACAGGGAGCTTGGGAATGCTGTTTTCATTTGTAACATGTTCTGACCTTAAGGTGGAGACACTGTGGAAAGGAATTCCGCTTGTCCATACCCTGTTTCATATTCTACCCCTGAAATGAATCTGCTTGCTGAGGGTGGAGACATTCACAGCACGGTAGAGTAGTTTGGCGAGGAAAAGAGATGGGTGGGAAGAGGCTAAGCATCTGTTCTCTCTGGCACTTTTCTGCTGTAAAGCACAGACATCAGAAACCCACCCTTCCTTCCTTCCTTCCTTCCTTCCTTCCTTCCTTCCTTCCTTCCTTCCTTCCTTCCTTCCTTCCTTCCTTCCTTCCTTCCTTCCTGTATTGGGATTGCTTTGCTGTTATGTTTTTTGAAGCTCTCAGATCCTAGGAGGGGAATCTATACACCTAAATCCTTTTGTGTTGATGGCATAATTCTTACAGTTGAGAAAATGGACAAAATAAAATGGTGCACGTGACTGAAAGTAATTATAAAAAACTATGACTGACAATATACGCCAAAGATGGTAGAAGCAATTAGCCTCACCACCAAGCTGTCCCAAAAGACATAAATAGGACCACAGAATTGTATGTGTTCTATACCAATCTAACTGTCATGGCTTCTGCTGTCAAAGAATGCTGGGAATTGTAGTCTGGAGAGGATGCAGAGAATTCTATGAGGGATCTTTAGTAGCAGGTCACAGAACTACAATCCCCAGAGTTTCCTGAGGAAATTGACTGATAAATAAATAAATAAATAAATTGAATTCTGTGATATAAATAGGCCATTTTTGGGATCAGCTACAGCCACCAATTTGGTATTTGAAAACCTGGGTTTGTAGGTGCTGCCTATATGCAACCTGCTGTGGTTCTTAGGATCCTGCTGGTTGTAGTGATGGAGGAAATCCCTTGGGCATGGGGGAATCCTCTCCATCCCTGTAAGAATGCTTCCTCCTCCTCTTCAACCTTGCCATAACCCTATCGCCTAAGATGAAGCTTTCAGCACTCGGGCTCGCTGGGGAAGGAAATGTTGGCAAGCAGATTTTCAAACCCCTGTAGCACTGTGACATGACAAGCAGGGCATCTGCTGCCTTTCCCCAAACTATTAAAGGTACATGAGTCATAATGTTGAAATGTTGGCAACCCTTGCTCTAAGCATAACAGGGAAAGCTGCTAATCTTATTTTCCTTCAGGAGATGTAAATATGACACTAAATCTAGCTGCAGTCTCCACCTACATCTTCCTCTCATCATTTCGACCATGATGTCAAAAACAAGAGCAGCACAGATGTTAGACGTCTACCTAGTCACAGCAAAACCCTGTGCCTCTGAAAGGAATCCATATAATCACCTTTAACCGCTCCATCATGCAAATGTGCCATCACTGGTCTGCCCTATTCACGCTGCCTTCCCTCCTCCCTTTCTGCCCAGGATACCTGAACTGAGGCCAGGTGAGTCCCCTTTACCTGAGGATCCCAAGTTTCTCCAGCATCCAAAGCTCAGGGCTCTTGCTCTGCCTTCTCTTGCCACACCCTTGCCTGGATGTGGGTGCAGTTCAGGGCGGCAGCGGCAGCGAGGACTCGCAGCCTGCACACAGCACTTGTTGCTGCCGTCCTCTTCTCTTCCTTCCCATCAGTCGCACAGAAAGCCATTCATGGCAAATGCCGGCTGTAATTGGATCGCATCTGCTTGTCACTGCCACCCTAGCTGAGCATCCTGCAATTTTTAAAGGGGCCGTTCGGTAATAAAGGACGGATAGCACACAGAGGAAGCAACATAGTGCCCTCTTGCTTGCTTGGGAGTTACACATTACAGTATCCCATACTTAGAACGCAGTAGCTGATAATCACCAGGCATAGATCAGAAAACAGGCATTCAGTGTTGCTTTCCATTATGGTGCAGATGCCAAAATGTTAAGCTTGGGATATATTTACTCTTAGGGGTGCTTTGTGTTATGCCAGCATGACATTTCCCCTGCATTAATTTCAGGTCATAATATCTCCTACTCTTTCTTTTTTATCTTAAAGAGCAACACTGCAGGCATATTCTTACACTGTTATTGTGAGTGTCTTTAATACTGAAAGAAAAACTCATATTTGCACATTGCGGTACATGCATCTCAGTCATCTGCTGTAGATTAATATTAGGAGGTTCATCATGGTACCCATTTTAAAATCATAGAATTAAAAGGGCCTGTTGAGTCGAACCTGCTCAGTGCAGGAATTGAAAGCCCCACCAGCCAAACAACTATCTAGCCTCTGCTTAACACATCTGATTTTGGGTAATGGATTCTGCTGTCAAACTGCTCTGTTTGCTAGGAAGTTTTTCCTTACGTTCAGTCAGACTTTACCTTCCTGTAACCAATTCCAAGTCCCACATTCTGGAATAGAGACAACATGCCTTGGCCATCTTGTGTGTGACCTCCTTTCATATATTTGTTTTTTTTTATTAAATTTTATTAAGTTTTACAATACATAATAAAAGTTAGAATAGAAAAAAGAAATAGAAGCAGAAATACAAAATAAGAAAAAGATAAAGAAAAAGTGAAGTCAAGAAATAATAAGCAAAGAAAATATAGAAAATAGATGTCCTCCAATCTATCTTTGAACTTAAAGTACAATAATTGATTTTAAATGTTAGTCCTTCATACAGTATACAGGAATTTTTCTTTGTCATATGCCTTTTGATTTCTTTAATCCAATCTTCTAATCTTCATATAGGTTTCACCTTTCTTACTGTCTCCCAATAATCCATCTTTGGCTTCCACTCCTTGAAGTAGTAGTTAAATGTTGAATGTTCATTACTACATATTTATATCTTCAATAAAGTCCAATTAGTATAACAAATAAAAGCCTTATTTACTTCTAATAAACTACAATATATTCTATTCATATTATGACTCATAACCTAACATATTATGTAACTTAATACATAATTTAGCAATTCTTATAATGTTCATACATATATGTTTCTATAATTTCATTCTAATATATATATATCTCCATAAAAAAGGAATTCTTATATCTCAATTATCCATCTATAATTTCCATTCCTTGTAGTAGTGTCCATTTAAACTAAGTGCATAATCTATCATATCACTTAACCTAATACCTAATATATCAATTCTTATAATATTCATACAATACATATTGATATATATCATCCTCTCCAGCAAAGGAGATCGTTACCTTGTTGTGGTGCTGGAGCTTGAGCACCTCAATGAAACCATGAGCTAAACCGTGAAGGGACACCCAAGACGGGAAGGTCGTGGCAGAGAGGTCAGACTAAATACGATCCCTGGGGAAGGTAATGGCAACCCACCCCAGTATTCTTGCCATGAAAACTAAATGGATCAGTACAACCAAAGATATGTCGGTATACCATCGGAAGATGGGACTCCCAGGTCGGAAGATGGTCAAAATGCTACTGGGGAGGAACAGAGGATACGTTCAACTAGCCCCAGATGTGATGACGCAGCTAGCTCAAAGCCGAAAGGACGGCTAGCGGCCGACGGTGCTGGTGGTGAACGACGAATCCGATGTTCTAAAGATCAACACACCATAGGAACCTGGAATGTAAGATCTATGAGCCAGGGCAAATTGGATGTGGTTATTGGTGAGATGTCAAGATTAAATATAGACATTTTAGGTGTCAGTGAACTGAAATGGATGGGCCACTTCACATCAGATGACCACCAGATCTACTACTGTGGACAAGAGGACCACAGAAGAAATGGAGTAGCCTTCATAATTAATAATAAAGTGGCTAAAGCAGTGCTTGGATACAATCCAAAAAACGATAGAATGATCTCAATTCGAATTCAGGGTAAGCCATTTAACATCACAGTGATCCAAATATACGCCCCAACCACAGATGCTGAAGAAGCAGAAGTAGATCAGTTCTATGAGGATCTGCAGCACCTACTAGATAATACACCAAAAAGAGATGTTATTTTCATTACAGGAGACTGGAATGCTAAGGTGGGTAGTCAGACGACACCTGGAATTACAGAAAAGCATGGTCTGGGAGAACAAAATGAAGCAGGACATAGGCTGATAGAATTTTGCCAAGACAACTCACTGTGCATAACAAACACTCTCTTCCAACAACCTAAAAGACGACTTTATACATGGACTTCACCAGATGGTCGACACCGAAATCAGATTGACTACATCCTTTGCAGCCAAAGGTGGCGGACATCTATACAGTCGGTAAAAACAAGACCTGGAGCTGACTGTAGTTCAGATCACGAACTTCTTATTGCAAAATTTAGAATCAGACTAAAGAGAAGAGGGAAGACCCACAGATCAGTTAGATATGAGCTCACTAATATTCCTAAGGAATATGCAGTGGAGGTGAAGAATAGATTTAAGGGACTAGATTTAGTAGATAGGGCCCCGGAAGAACTATGGACAGAAGTTCGCAACATTGTTCAGGAGGCGGCAAGAAAAAACGTCCCAAAGAAAAAGAAAACCAAGAAGGCAAGATGGCTGTCTGCTGAGACACTGGAAGTAGCCCAAGAAAGAAGGAAAGCAAAAGGCAACAGTGATAGGGGGAGATATGCCCAATTAAATGCAAAATTCCAGAGGTTAGCCAGAAGAGATAAGGAATTATTTTTAAACAAGCAATGTGCGGAAGTGGAAGAAGACAATAGAATAGGAAGGACAAGAGACCTCTTCCAGAAAATTAGAAACATCGGAGGTAAATTCCAGGCAAAAATGGGTATGATCAAAAACAAAGATGGTAAGGACCTAACAGAAGCAGAAGAGATCAAGAAAAGGTGGCAAGAATATACGGAAGATCTGTATAGGAAGGATAATAATATTGGAGATAGCTTTGACGGTGTGGTCAGTGAGTTAGAGCCAGACATCCTGAAGAGTGAGGTTGAATGGGCCTTAAGAAGCATTGCTAATAACAAGGCAGCAGGAGACGATGGTATCCCAGCTGAACTGTTTAAAATCTTGCAAGATGATGCTGTCAAGGTGATGCATGCCATATGCCAGCAAATTTGGAAAACACAAGAATGGCCATCAGATTGGAAAAAATCAACTTATATCCCCATACCAAAAAAGGGAAGCACTAAAGAATGTTCAAACTATCGAACAGTGGCACTTATTTCACATGCCAGTAAGGTAATGCTCAAGATCTTGCAAGGTAGACTCCAGCAATTCATGGAGCGAGAATTGCCAGATGTACAAGCTGGGTTTAGAAAAGGCAGAGGAACTAGAGACCAAATTGCCAATATCCGCTGGATAATGGAGAAAGCCAGGGAATTTCAGAAAAACATCTATTTCTGTTTTATTGACTATTCTAAAGCCTTTGACTGTGTGGATCATAACAAATTGTGGCAAGTTCTTGGTGGTATGGGGATACCAAGTCATCTTGTCTGCCTCCTGAGGAATCTGTATAACGACCAAGTAACAACGGTAAGAACAGAGCACGGAACAACGGACTGGTTTAAAATTGGGAAAGGAGTACGGCAGGGTTGTATACTCTCACCCTACCTATTCAACCTGTATGCAGAACACATCATGCGACATGCTGGGCTTGAGGAATCCAAGGCTGGAGTTAAAATCGCTGGAAGAAACATTAACAATCTCAGATATGCAGATGATACCACTTTGATGGCTGAAAGCGAGGAGGAGTTGAGGAGCCTTATGACGAAGGTGAAAGAAGAAAGTGCAAAAGCTGGGTTGCAGCTAAACCTCAAAAAAACCAAGATTATGGCAACGAGCTTGATTGATGACTGGCAAATAGAGGGAGAAAAAGTGGAGGCAGTGACAGACTTTGTATTTCTAGGCGCAAAGATTACTGCAGACGCTGACTGCAGCCAGGAAATCAGAAGACGTCTACTTCTTGGGAGGAGAGCAATGGCAAATCTTGATAAAATAGTTAAGAGCAGAGACATCACACTGACAACAAAGGTCCGCATAGTTAAAGCAATGGTATTCCCTGTAGTAACCTATGGCTGTGAGAGCTGGACCATAAGGAAGGCTGAGCGAAGGAAGATAGATGCTTTTGAACTGTGGTGTTGGAGGAAAATTCTGAGAGTGCCTTGGACTGCAAGAAGATCAAACCAGTCCATACTCCAGGAAATCAAGCCAGACTGCTCACTTGAGGGAATGATATTAAAGGCAAAACTGAAGTACTTTGGCCACATAATGAGAAGACAGGATACTCTGGAGAAGAAGCTGATGCTAGGGAAAGTGGAAGGCAAAAGGAAGAGGGGCCGACCAAGGGCAAGATGGATGGATGGTATTCTGGAGGTGACGGACTCAACCATTGGGGAGCTGGGGATGGTGACGGCCGACAGAAAGCTCTGGCGTGGACTGGTCCATGAAGTCACGAAGAGTCGGAAACGACTGAACGAATAAACAACAACAATATATCATCCTGTAGTAACCATCATTCTAATTCCATCTCATCTCGTCATATCATTATCTTCTCATAAATATATCTCTAAGGAAAACAATATTCTATAATATCAACTTATATTTGTATTTAGCATCTTACATTTAGAATATCACTTTTTATATATCCATACAATTTCTCATAACAATTCAAGTCCATATTTTCATTAGCCTTTATATCCATACAGTTTCTCATATCTTCTGTTTAGGTTATGCCAAAATCACAATACACTATGGCAAATTCGCAATATACAGCCTGCTCTTTTCTATATCTCATATAGAATATCAGAGCAACCTTCTCTCCCTTTCCACGTATTTCACAACATCCATCCAACTGTACACCCATATTTTCACTCTGTCTCCACTGCCACAACATATCTACACCAAGATTATAGTGTATAGCCTTCAGAATGTTCTTCTGAACTAATATACTCAAAATTCCCTCCTTCTGTTTCTCCTCCACTTCAAAAGCATTTTTCTTTTGTGTTTCCGTTTCCGTTCTCTGCTCTTTCTCTCTGTTTTGCAGAGTTACGAACAGCAATTCCAACGATCTTTGAATATTTGAAAGAGCCTCAGTAATCTCTCTTCTGAACTCCTGAAGTACTAATTGGAAGGCCATTTTTCCTGTGTCCTTCAAATTAAAATAACAACCCTTCTAGTCAAAACAATAGTCATGTAATCTATCCATGGAATACTACCAGCAGGATCTATTAAGCAAAACGTTGTTTTTCTTTTTTTTTAAAGTTAAAAGAAAAAAGAGAGTTCCAATAATCCAAAATATAGGAGAGAATAATATTTTAAACAGTTTATAGAAGGAGAAATAAAAAATATATTCCAAGTGAAACAGAATCCAACCAGGGAGAATGTAGAAAAAGAAGAAAAGAAAAAAACACGTTACCCTGTGTTTTTATTCTTCAAACTGCGAGCTGCTTAATCCAAACAAAGAGTTTCTCAAAAAATGAATAGTCATTTAGTTTATCAAGTGAAGAATTACAGAGTCTCTTAAATCCCTCTAATACAAAAGAAAAGTAAAAAAAAATGCAGACGTTTCATTATGTTGCAAGTATAGAGTCCATCAAGCTTCCACCAGAATCAGTCAAAACAAAGAAAGCACAAAACCAGCCAACATTTTAAAACAAAGTCCAAAAAATAGATCTTAGATATCAAAAAACTTTCTAATCTAAAAAAAATAATTTCCTAAAGTGATCTAAAAGCGGCTGTACGCTCTTGTGTCTCTTCAAAGAGACTTGTTTTCCCTGCGAGAGCAAGATATCTTCTCGGCCATTTCCCTTGCACTTACCCTGTTTTCTCTGCGGTGGAAACTACAGAGAAAAAACAAGGGTAGGCAATTCCAATGGCCCCCCGAGTAATCTTCTGGTCTCCCCTTCTTCAGGGGAAAAAAACTTCAGTGGTCCACAACTTCTGCAATCCACTGCAAGCAAGGAAAATTCAGCCAGTTCCCAGCACTCTGAGAAATTCGATTGGTCAAGCTGGCAGCCAAGCCTGGAGTCTGACCTCCTTTCATATATTTGAAGGCGGCTAGCCTTTCCTCCTTAGTTGTCTTTTCTCTAAACAAATCCAGTGCCCTCAATTTCTCCATAGGAGTTGGATTCTAGTTCCCTATTCATCCCTGTTGCTTTTCTCCAAACCTGTTTCAATTTCTATGGATCTTTACTGCAATGGGCAGAACTGAACCCAATACTTGAGATAGAGTCTCACCAAAGCAAAATAAAGTGAATTGATTACTTCAGTTCTTAAAAATTATACTTCTGTTGATGCAACCTGAAATTGCATTTGGCTTTTCAAATAGTCATATAGAAGAATTAACTCATATTCAGTTTGTAGTCAACTGCTACTATTTATATAACTTTGTTGTTGGGCCTAGATTATATTAATGGACCTCACATACTCCCAGTCATCTATATTATCAACCTTTTAGCTCTTTTCTCCCTTTCGCCCTGTACTCGTGTTTCTTCGAAGTCCATAGCGCCATTAATAAAGGCTGACCTCCAATCGAATTGTGGGAGGTTGTGCGGATCCAGAATTGGCCTTTATAGCCACTTACGGTTCCACTGTTAAAATTTTACCTTTGGAAGACAATCTTACTCAGCTACGAGTGATCGCCAATGATGAATGATTATCAACCAGTTCTGTAGTGAACTGGTTGACTGGGGTTCTGTCTCTGCCCAGGCTGGAGCTGGAGAAAAGGAAGAATGACTCTTGACTACTGTATGCACCTTCCAGCCATTGATTGCCCCAAATAGACCCTGTGCGCAATCTGGGGGTCCTCCTGGACTCACAACTCCTGCTCAATGAGCAGGTAGCAGTTGTGGCTAGGAGGGCCTTTGCACAACTTCATATTGTGCGCCAGTTGCGCCTGTTTCTGGATCAGGGGGACCTATTCACAGTCACTCATGCCCTGGTCACCTCCCAGTTAGCCTACTGCAATGCACTATACACGGGGCTGCCCTTGAAGAGTATCTGCTGCGCGAGCAATTATAACCACCCAGACTCCCCTATTCGGGGAGATGGGCGGGGATAAATTTAAATAATAAATAAATAAATAAATAAATAAATAAATAAACAATAAATAAATAAATAAATAAATAAATAAATAAATAAATAATGTGTGCTTCTGGTAGAACACATGTTACACCTCTGCTTTGCAAGCTGCATTGGTTACCAGTTTGTTTCCAGGTCCAATTCAAGGTGCTAGTGTTGACCTTTAAAGCCCCTCATGGCATGGGACCGGGTTACTTGGGGGACTGCCTCTCCCCAATTTCATGTGTCCATCCTACCAGATCTGGCAGAGAGGGCATGTTACGGGTTCCAATGCCTAGAGAGCTACGTTAGGTGGGCCCTAGGCAGCAGGCCTTTTCTGCTGTGGCACCCTTGCTGTGGAATCTTCTTCCCCACAGGTGAAGACCTGTGTCAGCAGGTCTGGGGATCCCAGGGGAGGGGTGATCTAATGAGGTGGCTCCATTATTTTTAACATCCCTTCATCTATTATTCTGTTTTAATTGGGTTTTATATATTTCTTATACTTTTTAATGTATTTATTTATTGTTTTTTAGCCCTGTTGTATGCTCCTAGAGTCGCTTGGAAAAGTGAGATGGGCAGCTAATAAGTTGAATTAAATAAATGAATGAATGAATGAATGAATGAATGAATGTATTGGCTGAAAACCCACTAAAAAAACCCCAAGGTTGCCATACCCTTGTTTCTCATAGGAACAAAACCATGAACTACATATTAGCCCAAGAACTGTTGTCGTTGTTCAGTCGTTAAGTCATGTCCGACTCTTCGTGACCCCATGGACCATAGCACACCAGGCCTTCCTGTCCTCCACTGTCTCCCAGAGTTCACTCAAATTCATGTTCGTTACATCGGTGATGCTATCTAACCATCTCATCCTCTGCCGTCCCCTTCTCCTTTGGCCTTCAGTCTTTCCCAGCATCAGGGTCTTTTCCAGTGAGTCCCCTCTTCGCATTAGGTGGCCAAAGTATTTGAGCTTCAGCTGCAGTATCTGTCCTTCCAATGAGCAGTCGGGGTTGATTTCCTTTAGCCCAAGAACTAGACTGCTGTTAATGAGATTTGCTTATGTGTGATTTAGCATGATGAGTAAACCTAGACCGTGTGGTTTGTAAACCATAGTTTATGGTTTAGCATGTTGTGTAGTTTAAATTGTAGTTTATCCAGTTAGCCATGGTTAACGCATCCTGTCTCAGTGCATTGTGTGAACACAATACCAGAGAAAATTCATGTGGATAGGTTTTGGGGAGTGGTAAGGCTATTCCATGAGAGCCAGTTTGGTGTAGTGGTTAAGGTACCAGGCTAGAAACTGGGAGACTGTGAGTTCTAGTCCCTCCTTAGGCACGAAGCCAGCTGGGTGATCTTGGGCCAGTCATTATCTCTCAGCCCTAGGAAGGAAGCATTGGCAAACCACTTCCGAAAATCTTGCTAATAAAACTGCAGGGACTTGCCCAGGCAGTCACTGACTTGAAGGCACACACACAAGGCTATTCCATAGCAGTGGCAATGTCTATAGATGCATTGTTCTGATTGGAGGACATTAAATGTTTCCTAGAATTTACAAAACCCCAGAGCACACTGTGTGTGTTTGTGTGTGATGAAATGTGCATTATGACATTGCAAAGCAAATTCCACCCTTTAGGTACTTGCATGTGATGTCACAATGTACTGTAAGTATGAAAGAGTGGAGCTTGTTGTATTGTCGAAGGCTTTCACGGCCGGAGTTCAATGGCTGTTGTGGGTCTTCCGGGCTGTGTGGCCGTGTTCTGGAAGTTGTGGTTCCTAACGTTTCGCCAGCATCTGTGGCCAGCATCTTCAGAGGGCAGGAGCACAGATAGAAGCAAAATCTCTGTGCCCAGGTAGAGTGGCAATGTTCTATTTATAGAGCTAAATTATAGGAGATTAGGTGGGGTTTTTTGTTGCGTTGAAATGTTAACGAGTGGCTGATGAGCGTGATTAGCATGTTCATTGTGAGAAGTATTCCCATGTCCTGGTGGTTGGACTGAGTTCGTTGACCTTTTGCAGGCTGTGTTTTTCAGGACTGGTAGCCAGGTTTTGAACCCAACTGAACCATCAGTTAACCATCTGAATTGGGTCCTACAGGCAAATGGCTATTCCAAGAATGAAATAAAAAGAGCCATCAAACCAAGAAAACAACATCCAACTGAAGAAAAACAGCCCCCCACAAACAAAGTATTCCTGCCCTACATCAAAGGAGTCACTGACCGCATGGGAAAACTGATGGAAAAACACAACTTTCAAACAGTCTTCAGACCCACCAGAAAAATACAACAAATGCTAAAATCAGCAAAAGACAAAAGGGACCCCCACACCACTGCAGGAGTATACCGCATACCATGCAGCTGTGGACAAGTATACATCGGAACCACAAAACCAAGCATTCACACCAGGATAAAAGAACATGAAAGACACTGCAGACTACAGCAACCAGAAAAATCTTCAGTAGCTGAACATGCTCTCAAGCAAACGGGACACAAAATCCTATTTGAAAACACAGAAATACTGGACAACACCAAAAGCCACTACACCAGATTATACAGAGAAGCCATTGAAATTCACAAACACCAGCACAGTTACAATAAAAAAGAAGAAAGTTTAAAAATTAGCAAAACCTGGCTACCAGTCCTGAAAAACACAGCCTGCAAAAGGTCAATGAACTCAGTCCAACCACCAGGACATGGGAATACTTCTCACAATGAACATGCTAATCACGCTCATCAGCCACTCGTTAACATTTCAACGCAACAAAAAACCCCACCTAATCTCCTATAATTTAGCTCTATAAATAGAACATTGCCACTCTACCTGGGCACAGAGATTTTGCTTCTATCTGTGCTCCTGCCCTCTGAAGATGCTGGCCACAGATGCTGGCGAAACGTTAGGAACCACAACTTCCAGAACACAGCCACACAGCCCGGAAGACCCACAACAGCCAGTGGAGCTTGTGTTGTGATGTCATAATATTTGATCATTTTGGTGTCCTTGTGGTTAGGAATACTTATCAACTGTACATGAAATAAATTGTTATACACTCTAAATCTATTGGTGTTCAATGAACCATAAACTAACTACACAAGGTGAATTCCCTCAGCATTCTGGTCTAAAATGTGGTTGCCTAGTTTGTAGTTCAATTGTGCTGTATTTGCACAGTATCCTTCAGTGTACTACTGTTTGCAGAATATGCTGCATTCACATAAGAAGCTAGTCTTGGTTACTTTTGACCTTGGTTTGTCTCTTTGTGGCTCAGCATATTATGCAAATCCAACCTGGATGGTTCATGATTCAATGAATTGCACAAGATCAGTAAATGAGTTCATTCAGTAACCAATTTAAGCATATTGTGTAAACACAGGCAGACTGTTGTGTGAGCGTAGCATTGTTGTTCTGATGATATACAGATAAAGAATACATATACGATAGGAACTCAAGCTTTAGAAGTGCCTGGACTTCAGTTATAATATCCGCACTTAGTTAGGGTGCTAGTGGAATTTTCTTAGGCTGCTAGTGGAATTAAGTGTATATGTGATGTTAGAACGAAAAGACTGCTTTTGTTGTTCATTTTATGTCCTGCATTTTCTCCAGAGGTTCATCTCAGAGTACATAGTGCTCCCTCCAATTTTACCTCCCTTATGACCACCCTATTAAGCAGATCAGGCAGAGAGTGTGACTGGCCTAAAGTTAGCTTCTGGGATTGAGGGTGGATTGGAACCTGCACGTCCTATCCTACTCCTACGCTCTACCACCACAACAGCCAACTTGAGGTTTTTAACCAGTCAGGGCTGGATTTAGACATAAGCTAGAGGAAGCTGTAGAGGCTCTATCTGGCAAATTCTAACAGAGAGTAAACCTGTGTAACAACTGACCTTAGCAAGAATGCTGTGATGATGGATAACAAACCTATGTGGGAATGGGGTGGAATAGTCTTTGAACAGAAGGTATGAACCCATACAGGAGGACTTAATTTATGGAGACTTTTATATACACAATTATAGTAAAACTGTAATAAATGAAAAAAAAACCTGAAATTTTGAGTGGTCCTTTCAGATTGGAGGCCGTAAATTGTACTTGCTTAACTTACAGTATGCCTAAATCTGATTCTGACCAGAATTTATTTTGTTTTGTTTGTTTATTTCTAGTTTGAAGAGCTCAAGGAATTTTAGAAGCTGTTTAGCTATTTTTAAAATTATCATCCTGGGAACTGCACAGAAAGAAGATATTGTGTAGACTGCAATCTTAAGCAGCAATTTACATGATTGCAATGGTTGAAATTCTGCTTCTGGAACATAAACATAATTTTTGGGCACCTGTATCTGTCTCTGGGCCAGGTCACGCATCGATTCCGTTTGTGAAGGCACAACACATCTTGGTCAAGATCCAGTTCATGGGCAAATACAAATACTGTATATATGTTCAGCTGTAAAGCGTGTGGTCTTTTTCTACACATACCCATACTTTATTTGTGTAAAAAAAAATACTTTGATAGAGATGAGAGAGCAGCCTTGTGATTTGTGCTAGGTCCAACCAATCTGCATGTGAAAATGCAGCTTTAGCTGAGAAACAGTAATTCTGGTTTCCTTAGCTTACTTTGAGATTGACTAGAAAGAACTACAGTATAACACAAATGGTGAATTGCTTAATCCTTCCCACCGCATATTTTATGTGTCAAACTCTGCCAAGTATGGTTCAATAGTGGATATGCTGCTGAAATAATGTATATGAGTATATTTCACATTTTTGGGGAACTGTTTTGTGACCATAAATATGTTTGCATACTTTCTGTGGACCTTCTCAGATTATTTTTCTCATTCTCCTTGAATATTTAAACATAAAACTAGGAACACAAATTGCTATTCAAGCTGCTCTGCTTCTGATTAATAGAATGAAACCTTTGAGGAAAAGCTGTTTATAAAGCAATTTATTCTACAATCTTTCTATCTATAAGTAACAGCAATAACGTTAATGGCATTTCTGGCACTGATATATCAACACTTGCTGAAGCAAATTGTTTTATTGAGAAGAGCAGACCAAAATGAAGCATAAGATCAGATTCCATTAACATTACAATTATTGGACTAAATTAAGAAATATCACAAAATCCCATCTACTACGAGTATCAAGAATAAGTATTGAATACTGCTGGCAAGAAAAAATAGAAGCAAAAAGACCTCAACAATGACATTTTCGGAAGAGAGAAGCAGTTTCTTTTAATTAATTTTGCACATATTGAATTAATGATGCCTTCCATAAAGAATTAAGGTAAAGGTTCCCCCCGCACATTTGTGCAGTCGTGTCCAACTCTAGGGGCCGGTGCTCATCTCCGTTTGTTAGCCGAAGAGACAGCGTTGTCCGAAGACACTTCCACGGTCATGTGGCTGGCATGATGCACGTGGAATGCTGTTACCTACCCACCGAAGTGGTACCTATTAATCTACTTGCATTTGCTTGCTTTCGAATTGCTAAGTTGGCAAGAGCTGGGGCGAGTGCGGGAGCTCACTCCGTCATGCGGGGCTAGGGATTCGATCGACAAGCCTGGTGTCTTACCCGCTGAGCCACCACGCCCCCATAAAGAATTAGACCGGCACTATTTCAATGAATATGCTCCTTATATTCTTTGTTAACAGTGAAACATTCTATCCTGGGAGGATCATTTGATGAACAAACTGGGAACCTCTGGAAATAGATAGCTTTGGCATAAGAGTGAAGTGGGGTTTTGCAGTTGCCTCCCCCCTAATTTATGTAAAACTGCTGTCATTTGAACTAGAATGAAGAGGGGGAAATCCTGTAACCCTTCCCTTACCAGCCACTTCCTCTAAACCTCTAATTCCAGTTGCTTTTTGGATGGCGGATAGACTAATTTTTTAGACTAACCATTTTTCAAATGGTTTAAGAGGTACTTTGCATTTTTAAATCATCAAGTGCACTTTTCGGGCAGGCATAAGACAGAACTTTTTTATGTCTAGGCCCAATTAGTCTTTGCTAGTTGAGATTCATTTCACAATGGCTTTGAGGTCACCTGATTTTTCTCATTTTGTTACTCCGTTATTTTGACTATTGTGTCCAGTTCTGTTATTCGCTTTTAATGGAGGCAGGATTCTACATGTTTTAAGAAACTGTTTAAATTGTTGCAAAAATTCTTTATGGTACGTGTGCATTAATGTATCCCATTTATTTCAACTGAAGGACCTTATGTGTAGATGAATTTGAATGTGGAGATGTATTTGCATACACAGCTCACCTTCCTTTACATTAAATAAATAAGGATTCATAAACAGCAACTTCAGATGTGCACATGGGATATCCCCATTCTTTTCAAAGAGGGGAAACTAATCTACAAAACAGCAGGCCTAGAAATATAGCCTATCACTTAAGCATATGAGATACTCACAGCAGATACTCAAACTCACAGAATTGTGAATCAGGCTACCTGTTTATCAATGTAGCTTACTGTAAGGTTTCATGGCTCAGGCAGAGATAGAGGATCTCACCAACTCCAAGGCAGTGCACCTCCAACGTATCTTACTAGATAAGCCCTGATGGCTATTAGAGTAATACAAAAATGGTAAAAACTGGATGGATGGACAGACAGACAGACAGACATAAAAGATGATTGATAGATAGATAGATGATAGATAGATAGATAGATAGATAGATAGATAGATAGATAGATAGATGATAGATAGATAGATGATAGATGATTGATGGATGGATGGATGGATGGATGGATGGATGGATGGATAGATAGATAGATGATAGATAGATGATAGAGAGATAGATAGATCACCAAAAGACAACTACATTCATGGCACTAGTTAATGCAAAGTAAACCTTTTTGTATCCAAATGGTAGTACAAGATTTATATAAGAACACGTGAGCTTAATTGCTTTTTATTGCTCTGGTAAAACACCCAGAAGAGTCTGGAGGTCTTTGTTTTAGGACATTTTTTCTAACAGTCAATTGGAATCTTCTTTCCTGTAAATTATGTCTCTTATTCTGTGTCCTGCTTTATGCAATAATGGAGAACAAGTTGTGACCTTCTTCAGAGTAACATCCTTTCAAGTATCTGAACAGTACTATCCCATTCCCTTTTATTTTTCTCAAGATTAAATACTCCCAGTTCCTTCAATCTCTCTTCACAAAACTTAGTTTCTAGTCCCCTGATTATCCATCTCAGATATTCTTTCAGTTTCTCCAAATCTTTCTCAGAATGTGGGGCCTAGAACTGGACACAATACTCAAGGTAGGACCTAGCTGACATAAAATTAATGTGAAATAACTGCGTTTGTCTTTCTTGCTGCAATATTTCACTGCTGACCCGTACTCAATTTGTGATCAACCACTATTTCAAGCTCTATTTCACAGCTAGTCAGATATCCCGTCCTATACCTTTGCATTTGATTTCCATTTCCTAAGTGAAGAACTTAGGAATGAACTTAGTAAGTTTCATTTAGTTATTGTAAACTGATCAAGTATTGTTTTATAGTAAGTGGCATAGAAATGTTTCAAATAACTACACAAATATTTTAGCCCATTTCTCTAATCCATCAATATCGTACTTATTTTTGCCTTCTAGGGCACTAGTTATCCTACCCAATTCTGTGTCATTTGCAAGCCTGATATGCGTTCTTTCCATCTTGCATCCAAAGCCAAAGTATTGAAGAGTATGGTGCCCAGGAGTGAACCTCAGATAATACCTCACTCTTGTTTGATGGGGAATGATTCACGGTACAATTTTCAAACTCAACCAGCTTTTTAATCAGAATAGGTTCTCAGTGGCTATTAAAAAAACCTGAAAGTGTTATATTTAGAAATTGTGGAGTTTAGGTATAGTAGTTTTTGTTGTTTATTCGTTCAGTCGCTTCCGACTCTTCGTGACTTCATGGAGGCATAGTAGTAACTGATAGTATAATGTTTCATAAACACTCTCACTTCCCCTATTTCTCATTCAGTGTCATTTTTAGGACAAGTTTGGAAGACTCCATTTTTGTTTTGGACTCATGATAGCTTGGCTTGTCAATCAAATCTCCAGAGACTGGTTAATTTTAACCAAGGTAAGCAAAATTTAACAAATGTCAAATATACCTTATGATGCTGACTTATTTCAATCAACAGTAGTTTAGCTTTAAATTATATGCTGAGGTGTGGTTAATCTAAAATAGAATCAAAAGCTTCCAACCTTCTCAAGGCCATACTAGGTAGGGGATAGGGACACATAAGCCAATGCATATTGAGGTTCATTCTTGTCATGTTGAAGGCATTCCAAAATGGGGCCATGGGCCATTTGGGGAGGGGGCTTCAGGAATGAAACAGGTTCCCTACATATTTGCCAGTCTTAAGGCATCCATACCCCCCGTTAAATCCCTCTGCACACTCACCCAAATGCAAAAAAAAAATAAAAAATTTCGACCCCCACCAACTCTGTGATTCTGGATGCCACAAAAGAGATAATGGTAGACGACATATGCTTTCTGCATCCCTGTTGTAATGCTAAACTAGAGGTCAGTGTGATGTTTATTCACAGCCAGTATGTCAGGTGTTAGAGTCAAATAACTGGAAAAGGTTGCATTGGAAGAGCTTCAAAAGTCTGTCTTAGATGTCAGTAATGCCAGGTGACATTCTCCAGCTCAGCATGGCAATGACCATCATATACCAAAAACAAACTACTGGATCTGCTGAAAAGTGATGGCTTTCTGGCTGAACGAACAACTGGACCAGGAACCTTGGGGAACTGGACATGTACTGATCTTTCAAAGGCAGCACTAAAGATGGGGTATGCATTTTGAAGGCAGGGACTGCTTACTCCCCTGCTATCAGTGTTAAATAGTTATCCAAGATGAATTACAACTCACCTCATTGTATATTTTACAGATTTATGAGGCCACCCAGAGCCCTGTTGTCCATTACTTCTACATGATCCATAGGAATATGTGTGGCATAGCTGGAAAGGGAATTCAGGGCTCCAGTATAACGAAGGAAAGCACTGACCCTTCTCTTTTGCAGTTCAAACAGACATACATTTTTGGCCAAGTCAAGAAGAATTTCATCTCTAAGTTCAGCTGGAATGGAAAAATGCACCAAGAGATCCACCGAAAAGCAGGGTACAGCTTGGTCTGCTGCATTTAAATAGAGCTGAGGGAGAAATGCAAATGCAAAATTTGGCGCTGCCAATTGGTCATTAGAAATATGCTCCCAAAAGGATGGATGCTTTCCTCAGAAGTTCTTTGTGATTGACATAAAGGGGGATCTTCTTGTCCACCACCTGCCATCGCACCATCACGTCAAGGTCACAACCCTGGAGAAACTGGAGAAAGAAATGCCAGAGAGCAAAAGGAATTTGGTCAAAATTAGTTTCCCTGCAGCCTCATGAAAGCCAGAAGGATGCAGCATGTCTTGGAACATGTGATACGAGTAGATTTGCTCAAAAACCTCAGTGAGTCTATTAACCAGTGATTGATGAGTGTACAAAACACTCCTAGGGGCTGCACTTTTTCTCTCTGTGTAGTGGTAATGCGGAAGACCATTGTTATTTCGAGGAGTTTAAGTGACATATTTTGATTTTCTCCCTCACACAGTTTATTTTGAGTTATGCTAATGTTTAACTGGCTTGTTTTCATTTCTGTTTGGAATGGGGGGGGGGAGATAAGAGAAAATCCCAAGATTGTTTTTGTTAAACACTAGCTTATCTGTATAGCTTCCCAGGCTCTTGGAAACAGGTGCTCCAGTCCCTGGGAACTATCCCATCAAGGTCAGATCTTGCAACCTTGGAAACAGGGTCACGAGGCTTTAGGGCCAGACTTTGATAAAAACCTTAGGATTCTTTGTTTGAGTTTGGGAGCTTCTGCACAGATCTTAGTGCTGGATGCTGTGGAAAAAAAGCCATCCTGAGGGATCCCTACTGTCTTGGTCAAGAGGCTCCTGACAGCTAAAGGGGATAGGGTCTCAACTTGCTGGTATGTTATGATCTCCTTTCTTTATGCTATGCTTTTTATGCTTTTGTTTGATCTGCCTAAACTGTGTTTCTGGTTAAACTGTGTTTCTGGTTAAACTGTGTTTGCTTAAGTTTATAATAAATCTTAAACTCTCTTTATCCACTGGTGTGCTTATTGTCTCTGGATCTAAAAGAACCAATTGTCTGAGCACCTGATCATTGCTTGGACACCTGGCAGAACACTCTGCTCAGCACTATATACAACACAGTGCTCCTCATCCGACTGCATCCTCAGTAGAGCTGCTGAATATTCCTCTTATTACATGCTCAGGGATTGTGACCCATTCTCTGTCTCTCTGCCTCATACATGCACACACACACACATACACAGAGACACAATCTCTCTCTCTTCTCTAATATGTGTCCATTTCTTTCTTTTCCATGATTTGGTCTTTCACCTTTCAAAGTGCTTTCCTAAATTTTCTCTAGACACCTCACCTACCTCTCTGGGCATCCACCCTGGGTTTTGTTCACAGAATCTTAGAATTTGCATCTAGAGGATAGCCCTATAGCATGATGGTAAGAAGTGCCCTGGTGACATGTACCGAATTTAGTCGCTTCATTTCTACATCATTCTGATCTTCAAAGTGTACACTGATGGCCACTGTCTCTATCCAAGCATTGTCTGTGTTCCTTGGATCATCCACATACCCTTTGTATATCTGGAAGAAAGCAGGATCCAGGGAGATAGAGAGAGAGGAAAGACAGAAAGACCAGTATCATTCAGAGGATAGAGCAGTTTCTTATTAATCTAAAGAACAGCTCTCTCAAGATGGTGGGTAGTAGTAAATACTTTAAAAGTACCATTCCCTCTGTGAAAGATGCTGGTGGTACTATTATTTTACTATAGAAAATAGCCTTTAGTTCAGATGCCCAAGACTGCAGGGCATTTTTCTGTTTCTGGTATGTGTGTGAGATTAAGGAGTTTTTATTGTGTCTTGCAACAAATGGACAGAATCAACCCAGGTTTTGACTGGAAAACTGTTAACTTTTTACATCGAGCCAAATCCAAAAGTGCTTACATACTATTTAAAAGAGACAATCAAAAGCCTAGGAAGGAAAGAAACAGCCTAGAACATACCCCTCCAGCAGCCAACACGCAGATAAGCAGGAAACAGCACCAGATAAATTATTAGGGAAGAAACAATACCCAATCCAGGAACCATCAAGGAGGAAGCCACATCCCCACCAAAACGGCAGAGCAAGCTACTGTATATAAACAGCCAGCAAACTCCACTCTCCCGCACACTAATGATGTTACCTAGCCTGGTTAATGAAAAGTTGGCAAAAAAAGCAACCAAGTTCAGATAGAACCAAGAACCCAACCCTGAGCTCCATACATTCTCTTCTATTGGATAAATCATTGATTGGATCACAGGCTTGTGAAAAAGGATAACAAGTTTACCTTGCTAAATACTGGGGACCTTGCATAGTATAGCTGTATCATATAGAAATGCCCCCTAAAGTCAGTAAATAAAATGTGCATGACCAATTCTGTGCCTTCAGTAAACTGCAAAATACTGTGATTTGTCTATTGTTCAAAAATGTGGTCTTTAAAAAAAATATATTTGATTCAAACCTATATTATGTGCATATTTATGCACTATGTAACTCCAGCATCACAAGTGCAGTTCTTTACTACTGTCACGCCTTTAGGAAGGTAGTGGGAAAAGTTCACCAACGGGGTCTATATGACTCTTTTCTCTGCTTTTATCAAGCCCCAGCCGAATGGCCCAAATACCTCTGTTCCTTGATTCAGCAATTTCTGAAATTGTGGCCAGAACTCTCGTCTCAGGACCTGTTTTATTTTTTGTGGCAATGCTTCCCCAGGTTCAAGAGATCCCTGGAAAGAATCAAAGTACTATTTAGTGTAAGAGGCAGCTAACACTTTACACGTACTATTAACTATAATGCTACTCAAAACAGGAGTTTCTATTCAGTTTTCAGTTGATAGTTTTTTGGAGTGTGTGGCCCTAATACATTTAAAATAAAATAAAATAAAATAAAATAAAATAAAATAAAATAAAATAAAATAAAATAAAATAAAATAAAATAAAATAAAATAAAATAAAATAAAATAAAATAAAATAAAATAAAATAAAATAAAATAAAATAAAATAAAATAAAATAAAATAAAATAAAATAAAATAAAATAAAATAAAATAAAATAAAATAAAATAAAATAAAATAAAATAAATCAGAGTGGGACTCCCACTCCCTTTTCGCACTGAAGATGTTGCCTAGTCTGGCAATGAAACATCTGCAAGAAAACAACAAGGCTCAGAGAGCACCAAGGACCCCACAGTTCAACCCTGAGTTACAAATATTCTCTTTGATTAGTATAAACAGTGTTGGAAACTCAGGTAAGAATTCTGGAATCCTTTATCTGAGTTATTAAAATCAAGGATTTTAAATATACTGTACATTTCTCCCCCGGGGCCCACCAAGTGACGCTATTGAGGTTCTAGAGCTGGAGGGTATGGAGCTGGTGCTGGAGGCTGTGGAGGTCTGAAAGGGGAAGAACAAGCTTCACTTGACCCTAGCAAACTGAACAGATTTGGATCTTAAGGCCCTCTGGATCCAGATATTTACCATCCTTAGTTCTTTGTGGGGTTGCCCTGCCCCAGGCAGAACTGGACACAGTTTGGGGAACCTCCTGGAATTGTGGCTCCTGTTTGAGGAATGGGTAGCAGCCATGGCCAGGAGGGCTTTTTGTACAGATTTGTCTTCTGTGCCAATTGCATCCTTTCCTGGATTGGAAGGCATTACTAAGGATCAATCATGTCTTGGTTGCCTCCTGAATAAATTATTGCAATGCACTCTAAATAGGGCTGACCTTGAAGATCATCAGCAGCTGCAGCTGGTTCAGAATGCAGCAGCATGGGTGCACCTCAGTGTGCCCATGTTGCACCACTGCTCTGTGAGCTGCATTGACTCCCAGTAGGCTTCTCGGTGCAATTCAAGAGGTTGGTTGCTACCTATAAAGCCCCTCATACCTTTCTCCAATTGTTTATGCCCAAGCCACTAGATCTGGCTGGGTGGGCGGGCATGCTCTGGGTTTGATCCATTTGACATTTCATAATCCTTAAAGACCTGGATGTTTCCCCAGGGATGGGGCCTGTAGATTGGATGAACCTGTCACTGTGGTTTTCTTTGGCATGATTGTAGTTATGTGGTTGAATTGAAGTAAGTAAGTAAGTAAGTAAGTAAGTAAGTAAGTAAGGTTCTTAGACACATGCCACATTGTTGGAATCAAGCTCAGACTACAGCACAGAACACACACTTATCTAGTTAATGGAAAATGCACCCAACTCATATATGTTTTCCTTATGAAAAACTTCAGAAGGCAGCCACACTTTTCTCTTTCTGTAGATGCACTTGATTGATTTAACAGTACATATTATTAATTGGCCTGACTTTATTAAATTATCAACTTAGAACCTACTGGAGATGGACTGTTCCATATATGCTTACCCCAGGCAAAGCCCAATTATCCAAGAAAGGGAATTTGACCACTAGGACTTCCAGCATTCTCTTTAAGTTTTTTCTATAAATGGATCCATCAACATTCCTCCGCCAACTATAAAGAAAGAGATTACATCTTGCTGTTGCATGTTTTAAAGGTACATGATGAAATCTATAATACTAAACAGACTGAGCTCTGAATATTATCTAGAAGAGAGGCAGGATACAAATGTAATTACATGAATATATATGTATAACCAGTCAATAAACTTTATTACACCAGTGTCAGATATTCATTATGCACCCCCCCCCAAAAAAAAGATACAGGCCTCTGCATAGTAGATTAGAAATCACTGTAATGAATTTTTCCAATGTCTATATTCTATTCAGCCTAAAATATTTCTTCAATAACTTATCAATTGCAAACTTAAGATGAATGTTCTGCTTTGTGATATCAAGAAAAAGTCTTCTGACACTACACGCAGTTTCTTATGACCTACATCAAATCATGAGCATCCAAGTTTTTTTTTCTTCTCTGCTGTTGTCATGGATACCACACTTAAGCTGCAAAGGTGCTTCTATCAACACCTAAGGCTCAAAAGTGTGGTAAAAAGAAGAAGGTAGATCACAATATTGACCTGTGAAAACAAGACTTCTGCTTCTAATCTCTCGATAAATATAAAACTGAAATAAGAAAACAAATCACAAAATGAAGCAGATAAAATTTCCTTACCGTGTCACAACTGGATGCAGGGCATGATTGGGTCCAAAGAACCTAAGGATTCCTTGGCCCCTCAAGCCTGTCCTGCCCATGGGATTTCTGAAAGAAAAAAATAGCTCTGCCATGAGCTAGGGCAGTGCTTTCAAAACTGCCGCCGTTGGCGACACACCAATGGCAGCAGCAGCGGCGCAGGGGTGCGCATGGTGGCGGGGGCACAGGGGCGCACATGGCGGCGGGGGCGGCGGCGCAGGGGCATGCATGGCAGCAGCGGCGGCTGCGCAGGGGCACGCACGGTGGCGGGGGCGCAGGGGCGCACATGGCGGTGGGGGCGGGGGTGCAGGGGCATGCACGGTGGCAGGGGGCGCGCATGGCAGCAGCGTGGGGGGTGCGTGGTGGCAGTGTGCATGGCGGTGGCAGCAGTGGCCTCGTGTTTTCCGCTAAAACGCGGAAACGCTGATGGCACGCTGCTGCCGTCATCGCTGCCACCGCCACCATACACACCACCGCCGCCGCGCCACCGCCGTTTCCGGGTTGTTTCACGACACACTAAACTATGTGTTGTGACACACTAAAGTGTCATGACACACAGTTTGGAAAGCTATGAGCTAGGGCCATAGTGATGTTGCTTCTCCTGGGATCTCTCATCTCAAAACAAATGCACAAAGGAGAGATCAGAGAATGATAAGATCAGCAATTATTAACAGGGATTTAGTTGGCTCACTAGTACTTACTCTTGAAGAAAAACCCAGTTGCTGACAAAGGCAACTGGATTGACTATCATCCAACTAAAACAGTATTATTTGACTGACCTGGCTCTCCCTATGGAGTAATCCATCTCTAGATAACCTGCTGAAGGAGAAGAGGCTGCCTCCCAACAAAGTAGGAGAGTAATTGATTACGTCTCTTAGGAATCTCTAAGGCAGTGTTTCTCAACCTTAGCAACTTTAAGATGTGTGGATGGTCAACTCCCAGAATTCCCCAGCCAGCATGGGGCTGGGGAATTCTGGGAGTTGAGGTCCACACATCTTCAAGTTGCTTAGGTTGAGAAACACTGCTCTAAGGAAACAGACAGAGGTATTTCACAGTGCTATGACATCAACTCTTCGAAGCTGGGGAGGTGAAGTTCAGCACCTGTGACTATGAGCCTTTAAGTTTGAGACCACTGGACATTTTCACCTTATCCTTTCACTAGCTTTATTGGTATGATCTACTATCAAGCCGAGTGAGGAGAATGCCTGGGTGCAAATAACCTGTCTTCCTATTACATGCTGAACAAAATATATCACACCCATAATTTGACCCTGGTTTTGTCCTGGCCACTCTCACTGCTGGAATGTGCACTCCCAACAGATCTTGATCAAAATACTGTGAAATTGAAAAGGAGAACAAGATACTTCCAAATAGCTTGCTTTGTTATCTGCTGTAACATATGCACTTGAAATGGGATGTTTGAGTTCAAGCATAGACATTCAGCACACCCCTGATAGGACTCTATCTGACTGCTAAACTTTCACAATAACTAATTTTCATCCTAAAGTGGACAGAGTAACCAAGATCCCCTCTGTGTTATCAGACTCACAGTGGCAGGCCATCCTCAATAGCATAGGTGCCGTGGAAGCTCTGCCTGTTGATATCTCCATCCAGGCTGTTGAAGTTTATTCTTGAAAGGTTCTCCAGATTGCTGGAAGATAGGAGCAAAACATCCTTTTAGTATTTCTGGTCACTGAAAAGCAGCCTTTAAGCCAAAGGACCCCAGTGTAACAAGAAATAATCAGTAGAGAATGTGTGATAGAAGCAAACAGAACAAGAAGCAGCTACATAAAGAAGATAGGCATGGTCAGGTATAGAGAGAGGAAAGTAGTGGTAGGAAATAGCTATAAGCGCACTTACTCTCTCAGGAACTTTGGTGTAATATTCTCTTGTGTTTCAGAACTGTAGAAGGGTGGATTATAGATTTCGAACTCTATCTGCCAGAAAAAAAGGCTATTTTAGACTTCCTTCAGAGCTTTGCATAGCAGCATGTACTCTCATTTCAAGCACAAGGTATTTTGGAGAATTCCAAAGCGAAAACCCAAATTCTGCCTGATCTGTCTTTCCTTAGACTCACCCAGTGGATCAGGACTCTTCTTTCACAAATATGCTACCATAATTGTTTATTTTTTCTATTATTTTAGAGTTCTGCTTTGTTATTCTTGTGATCTTGGGAGATGAACAGCATATATACCTTCTAATAAACAAACATGGTTGCTCATGCATGAGCAATAGTTACGTACATGATTACATGCATGAGACAAGAAAAGGAAACAAAAGAAAAGGAATATGTCTATGAAGGTTCTCAGTCATCCAGGTGGAATTGTCTGTAGCTTGAATCATGTCAACTGGATTTCTATTTTCTCCAAGGAGCTTCTTAGATAAGGAGCGAAACGTTTCCACTGAGAAAATAGAAATCCAGTTGACATGATTCAAGCTACAGACAAAAGAAAAGGAAGCAAAATTTAGTTAAGCCAACACCATTCACTATACCTCTCCATATCTTTTTTTTTTACCCTTGCTTCCACCATGTCCATATACTGTTCATACATTGCTTTGTGTTCTTTAAACTTCTCAACTCACAACTCTCCCTTTTAAAGTATCTCATTAATTCCTTCCAGCCATGACTTTCTTGTCTTCCCCTTCCTCACATTGCAGCCTATTGCAATTCAATCCTTATTCATTTTTGCTATAGGATCAAATCACCTCTACATTCTTTTTTTCTACTTATCATTTGCTTTTTTATTCAATTCATATTCATGACCCATTAATTCTTGGCTCTATCTCTTTTTGTTTTATCACACACACTTCTTAAGTACCCCATGCCTACTGCATTCACCTTAATTTTATATTTCTCCTAACATATCCAACTTTCAATTCCATATAACAAAGAGGGAACAGGCACACTCATACATGCAATTTTCACTTTTTTCAACAAGCATTAATTCTTCACTATAAACCAGATACTACCCATTACTTTTCTACCAACATTTGCAGATTAAAATTTCTCTATCTACATACTGAGTTCAGAGTCAAAGCTCCTGAAACAGGGCTGATCAGGTCCCACCAACTATATTTATATAACTTTATATGTATTTATCTAGCTTGTAGTTTTCCAGAATTCTCAGAATTGTAGACTGGTGAATTTATGTAGAATTCTTTACAGGAGATCTATAGCACAGAATTCAGATTTGCCTGATAAGAGGGTAACTTAAATATGCACTATTAATATGCCTCAAATCAGCCCTAGCTGATCCATTTGGCAATCATTCCTTTTGACATAGACCCTGACCCAACTCTCTTAAATTTAAGATTCCTACCTCCCATGGCACCTTCTCATCTGGTACAGGAAAACGAATGGCAATGGACTTGGGATACAAGAGGTTCCTAGCACTCACATGGTACAGGGTGAGTAAAGATTCTGAGACTTCCTCTGCATGGTGCTCCTTTGTTTCAGGAGCTCTGCTAGGGACTAGAAAAACACAGTACTCTGTTTATCGTATGCATAATCAATCAATACAACATTTTTTCTGCATCTCTGTACTTTTGGAATATATTCTATTTGCACTTGAGGAGCATTAGTGACTTACACTAATCTAAGATAGAATAATATCTATCATTGTACTAGCATATGCAATCTTGGATAAGAAACACATATACTGTAAAGGCAAGGCAAGTACATCAGCTTTCCCCAGTAATGTACTGTATCCTTTGGATGTATTGAGTGTTCAACTCCCATAATCCCCAATCAACATGCGCCCTTGAACAGACTATAGGATTACATTCACATAATATATTTTTGTTTATTTTATTTTATTTTATTTTCTCTACTGATAACTCTTGAAGGGGCAGTGCTCCCCCTGAAACAGTAGATCCATGACCTGAGTGTCCCCCTAGACTCATGGCTACCACTTGACAGGCAGATAGAGACCATGGCTAGAGGGGATTTTGTCCAGTTGTGACCCTACTTGGAGCAGGGGGCCCTTGCCATAGTAACTCATGTTATTATCACCGCCTGTTTGGTTTACTGCAATGCAGTCTACATGGGGCTCCCTCTGAAGACTACTCAGAAATGCAATTGGTGTAAAGCATGGAGGTGGCCCACCCAACGTATCCAATATGGATCTTCTGCTGATATCTTTTAATGATCCCCCTAAAGTGGAGATGAAAGGGGCTGGGGTTACCGGCAATGTTTTTCCATTGCAGCTCCCATGTTGTGGAACACCCTCCCATTTGAGATTACATTGTCATTCTCACTGTAGGGCAGTGCTTTCCAAACTGCCACCGTTGGCGACACACCAACGGCGGCAGCGGCGGCGCAGGGGCGTGCGCGGGGGCAGGGGCGTGCGCGGGGGCAGGGGCAGGGGCATGCACGGCAGCGGTGCGCGGGGGGGCGGCAGCAGCGGTGACATCTGCTAAAACGCGGAAGCGCTGATGGCGCGCCGCTGCTGTTGTTGCTGCCGCCGCCACCATACACACCGCTGCCCCTGCGCTGCCTCCATGCATGCCCCTGCCACCACTTCCGGGTTGTGTTGCGACACACCAAACTCTGTGTTGCGACACACTAAAGTGTCACGACACACAGTTTGGAAAGCTATGCTGTAGGGCTTTCAGAAATAGACAATATTGTACCAGAAGACCTTTGAGGGTTCATTTACTGGTTTTATGGTTGTGTTTTTTATTGGCTATTATGTTTTTATTCTGTTTTCACATTTCTGTGTTGTAAACCACTGGGAGTCCTTTTTGTTGAATCCAGTGGTAAACACAACAAACAATTAAATATAATATAGTACATAAGCAGGAGAGAAAATAGAAGAATTTTCAGTATTGAGAACCCTTTTGGCTAAAGAAATGTAACACTACTTTTTCCTTTTACAGCATGAGATACTTGTCATGCTATTGAAAATTCTTTGGAGTAAAAAGCAGTCTTCCTAAGTTTCTACTCAATTCATTTCACATCAGGCTTTTAGATCCAGCAATAGTAAAATTTGTCTATGTAAGCAATTGGACAAATTCTAACATTCTCATGTTATGAACACCTAAGCGGTCTTCCCTCCTGAGAAAGTGCCATCGGGGAAGACACTTATTGCTTTTCCTCTTTAAAAATTTAAAGAATTTAAAGGGGTGCATATAGAGATCTCTTCTCATTTTATCTAGGTAGGCTGGTCAGAGGGATAGCGACTGACCTGAAGTCATCTAATGAGCTTCACAGTCGAGTGAAGACTTGAGCCTGGAATTTCCCTCATTGTAATCCAGTACCTTAATTATATCAGTTTCTCAGGCAAAGGTGACTTAGCACTGCAGTAAGGATCAACACGGTATGGTCAATATTTGTTGCAGGAAGTAATAGAGCAAATTAGGGACCTGCTATCTTCAGGAATAGAGGGGCGTGGTGGCTCAGTGGGTAAGACGCCAGGCTTGTCGATCGGAAGATCGCAAGTTCGGAGGTTCGAATCCCTATCCCTGTGTGTGGAGTGAGCTCCCGCACTAGCTCCAGCTCTTGCCAACCTAGCAATTTGAAAGCATGCAAATGCAAGTAGATTAATAGGTACCACTTTGGTGGGTAGGTAACAGTGTTCCGTGCGTGTCATGATGCCACATGACCGTGCAAGCGTCTTCGGACAACACTGGCTCTTCGGCTAACAAACGGAGATGAGCACCGGCCCCTAGAGTCGGACACGACTGCACAAATGTGCAGGGGGAACCTTTACCTTTTTATCTTCAGGAAAGATCACTACAGCTGAGATATATGGCAGATATTCCATAATGAAAGTCAGTGCTAAGCAAACCGCCCAGAGTCCCTCTTGAGGGGGGAGATGGGTGGTGACAAAATTTGATAATAAAATAAAATAATAAAATAATAAAATAAAATAAAATAAAATAAAATAAAATAAAATAAAATAAAATAAAATAAAATAAAATAAAATAAAATAAAATAAAATAAAATAAAATTAAAATAAAATAAAATAAAATAATAAAATAAAATAAAATAAAATAAAATAAAATAAAATAAAATAAACTCTACATGCATCTTCAAATGAGGTCAAGTGAGCAGAACAAAATATAACTTGGAATACTGAGAAGTCCTTGTTTACTTCTTGTGATATTTTCTATTCAGGTTCTAGCACTCAATTAGAAAAAACACAGTTCCCCTATAAAGGATGTGTGTGTATAATTGTTTTTCTCTCAAAATGGAAAGTGGCAAAGAAAGATTAGGGTCCCATTTATGAATATTTCAGGAGAAATGGAAAATGATACATACATGTGTACCAAAATACAAATCTAATGTAAAGTGGTCCTTTGCAGTCAAACATACCTAAAACAGGAATATCTTCCTCTGTACCAAACCCGCTGTTAGACAATGATTGAACAATCCATTGCAATGCCTTTGCAAACTGGAATGTCTAGAGAGAAGCAATTCATTGCATTTGTTAATTACTACATTCATCATATAGCGACTCTGTCTAGAAAGGAGATTGGAAGATATGGCTGTTAAGTGCATCTAATCCCCAAGAAAGAACTCAAAAGTGAGTGTTTATAATGTTGGTTCATGTGATAGACTTTCTACTAGAGATCATTAAAAATTGGTTATCCCATTGAGAAATGTGTCCACTTGTATAATGTAGCTTATTATTATATAGCTTAATCAACAACTTACCATATTTCCTGACGCCAGGGAATTTAATGACAAGAAGCTTCAGTAGAATTTGGGGATTTGCAGAGACCCCTTTACTTCTGAAAGCATGCAATGGTATCTCGTAAATTCTTTGCACAGCTTCGGGTTGTGTGCCAGTTGCGCCCCTTCCTAGATCAGGAGGCCCTCCGAACAGTCCCTCATGCCCTTGTCATCTCCCATATAGATTACTGCAATGCGCTCTACATGGGGCTACCCTTGAAGAGTATCCGGAAGCTTCAGCTGGTCCAGAATGCGGCTGCACGGGTAGTTCTGGGTGCTATAAGATCAGCACATGTAACACCGCTACTCCGTGAGCTGCATTGGGTACCAGTTTGCTTCCGGATCCAATTCAAGGTGCTGGTTATCACCTTTAAAGCCCTACATGGCATGGGACCAGGGTATCTGAGGGACCGTCTCATCCCGATCACATCTACCCGCCCCACCCGGTCATGCAGGGAGGGCATGCTTCAGATCCCATCACTAAAAGAATTCCATCTAGCGGGGTCCAGGAGGCATGCCTTCTCTGCGATAGCACCCGCCCTGTGGAATATCTTGCCCCCTGAGGCGAGACGGGCACCCTCGCTCCTGGCCTTCAGGAAGTCTTTAAAGACCTGGTTCTGCCGCCTTACCTGGAATGAAGGAAATAATAGTTCCTCCTGGGGGTGGTTAGCTTAGTAATATCCTCCTTTTAAGAACATACCATCTTTTGGATTTTTATTTTTTATTTTTATAGTAGTTTTTAAATGTATAGGCTTTTAACTTTTATATTGTGATTGTAAACCGCCCAGAGTCTACCATGGTAGAGATGGGCGGGGATAAATCCAAATAATAAATAAAAATTAATTAATTAATTAATTAATTAATTAAATACATACATACATACATACATACATACATACATACTATAGTATGGCTGACATGATACAGCCTTATACACTTCCAGATCTTTTCAGTTCTTTGAGAGGGCTGCCTAATCTTCAGATGGACCCATGCTTTGCATAAATCTTCAATTTACTCCAGCTACATTAAGCTGAAGGAAGCTTCAGAAGTCAGCCTCACCTGTTCTTCCAAGTGCAACAACCTCTGTTCCAATATCCCCATCATTTTCCCCTGATCAAGGTCCAGCATTTCTGTTAGTGCGTCCACTCTGGAAAAAAAAAAGAAATTAGTATTTGAAGCAGGATCAAAGGGAGAGTGACTATGCCCTCTAAATTTGATGTTTTGTGACATACCAACTGCCCCACATTCAATTAGTTAGGGTGCACTTCTACTGAATATATGCAGATCTCTTCTGAAGTAAAAAAAAAAATCCTACCAACTTGTGTTCTGAATCCTAATGAGAACACTAGGGACAAGTGGGGCTTGGAGTAGTCAGAAGGCCTTAAACAAGGTATGCATTAGCAGGGCTACTCAGACCTTTCAAGTTCTTCTGAATTATATTGTACAATCATGATAATAAGCTGACCTGATGTCATTTACTACTTAGGCAAAGACAGTCCTCACCTGTCTGTGATGTGCTGGATCTTCTGCTCGGGAGTCTGCTCCTGTTGACACTGTTGGAGTTGCAAGTAATTTTCCTTCAAGTACATCTCCCAGGACAATAAAGCTGCCTCTTCATTCTTCTCAAGTTTCTTTTCTGCAGGCCAAATCAAAATTGATCAGGAATATAATACACAGAGCTCTCATCTCAGTACACTGACAGTCACAACAACAGATTGACAGTCATGTACAAAAAGGGGCAGAACTTGCATCATGACAGTGTGGCACTTGTTTTGCCACTTTGATGAAAGCATTAGATCCTGTGGAGGCCTCTGCTCTGTAATGATCCAATTCAATCACTGGTAACAATGGATTTAGAAAGCAAGGAATAATTGCTGGTTGAATAGCAGCTTCTCTTAGTTGTTTTCCTACCTATCAAAGTCAATTTTTATTGCTCCTCTCCTTCCTCAAGTTTCTCTTCACTACTTTTTTCTATTTCTTCTCCCCTTTCAAAATTCACTTATCTACATTGCCACTTCCCAGCCTTCACCCTTTCACCTGCTCTTGCATTCCATATTATCATAGGAGTAGGCATTACCTACTGAGCATAAAAAGGTTAGTTTCAGTTTGGTTTGCCTTCTGGTGACTGTATGGAAAAATGCTTCCTGTCTTGCCTTGCCTTTAGTAATAATTCATAGCTCTTCAAACAACATTCTAGTAATCTTTTCTGTCTTGTTCATCTACTTTATATGTTGTCTTCCCTTTCATTTCCCTCAATCTTATGAAGCATAATAATTTTCTAGCCCATAATCTGCTCCATAACATATCCCAAATATTTGAATTTCTGCTTGCTAAGTATCACAAGGGCACTCTCAACCTTTATGTGAGCAATTGCTCTATATTCAAAAAATCCCCTTGTATGTCTCTGTTTTAGCTGAGCTGTTAGCTTATCAGACACATGTCTATGAAGGTTCTCAGTCATCCAGGTGGAATTGTCTGTAGCTTGAATCATGTTGAATCCAGTTGACATGATTCAAGCTACAGACTTATCAGACACACTTAGCGGGTTTCAAGTATACCATCAAACTTTCATTGACATTGATATGGTATTGCAGCATTTCAGATTCAAAGACAAAAAGAGCATGTGGAGGTGCCAAATATAACATTGGCGGTGTGTGCAAATGTAGTGTAAACTCCTTAAATAAAAAGTTATTTTTCTGGAATTGTACACCAGCCACATAATCCTGGAAAAAACGAGTTGCAAGGAGGTGCTACATACTCCAAAACATCCTTTTGTCTTTGAATCCAAAATGCCGCACCATCCTAAATGCTAGTTTCTTGAGGTCTTAAAGGCAAATTATCATTACATCTTTGATTAAGCAAAACCAAAATTCTACTGCAGGTTAAACCAGGCAAAAATAGTATCAAAAGATTACATAAGTTATTTTAGCAATATTCACACAATCAACATATTTCTGTGTAAACACTTGTAAAGTACTTGTTTAAGAGGTCCACCTGAAGCACAGCCAAGTAAAAATGAACTGAGGTGACCATGTGTAACTTCAGCATGTATGCCCCTTGATATTCTTCCTAATTTAGTATTTACTTGTACCTTAACGTCTGATAGTTATTCATGAGCAGATAACTTCAGATAAACAACCCAAATCTTTCCCAAATTGGAAAATGTTCTGGTATCAAAAATCTTGATGAATGTATAATCTTCTGAGATAGAAGAATTCAGATAAAATAATACTCTGAATATTGGATGTGTCTTTAACAAAATTTCTGCCATTTTCTGAATGTTTACCTAACTAGGAATCAAAGAAGGAATTGATAATTCTAACATCCCTCATGTTATGGGCATTCTGGATTCTCTGTTCCATTGGTATGGTATCACAAGAAGCAAAGATCAGAGTTAGGAAAAGAAATATAGAATGCTTTCTATAAAATTAGCGGTCAGCTTCTTCTGTTTGTAATCCTTTTCATTTGATAGGTCTCTGGCCAAGTGATTTCTTTTGGAAAATTTCTATATTTGTTTAACTGATATTGTCACCCAAATTAAAGTCTGCAGACAGTGCTTCCTCTGTCACATAGGACAGACTGACTGGTTCTTTGTTCCGTCCATAGAATTCTAGTAACTTTCACCATAGGCGTTTTCCTTCCTTCCAATTCAACTTTCACAGCCATAAATTACCACTGGAAGAAATATTGCTTTAATTATTTTTGCTGGAACTAAGATGTCCTTATCCATCATGATTTTGTATAACTTTGTCATTGCCTTTCTAGAATTATCCACCTCTTTATATCAATTCCTTGATCCTTGGAAAACAAAACTCTGTATCTGCTTTTTTCTCTGCTTTATAGTCAACTGTCAGTTCACTAAATGTGTGAGTGGGCATTACCTTTGTGTACTTTCTTAATATTTCACATTAACCCAGGGTTTCCATTTACCAGTTCTGTTTATGGCCTGCTGGTATTTCCATTTTTGTTTTTCCTTATTTATTTATTTGTTTATTTAGGTTCTCATCTTTGCAATGAATAAGAAACTGCTGTAAGAACTGAATTTAGAGAAAAAGAGTAGAACAGAGTAAGGTAGGGAGTAAGATGAAGGTGCATATTGTTCCCATACCTGTTTAACGAGTATTTACTGTACAAATTTATAGGTGGCAGGACTTGGGAAAATGGCAGCTGAAACCAAAATCTGAGGTCTTTGATTAACAATAACAAATTGAGATATAAAAACACTCCTTTTAACCAAAAGTTAGAAAAAGACTTAAGAGTTCATTATAAAAGTAAAAACAGAAAGTGAAAAATTTGGTTTAATATTAAATATTAAGAAGACAAAAGTAATGTTAATGGGCATGCTTAGTAAACCTGGAGAACATTGGTTCTGTTGAATGATTGGCCGATAACCTCCATTTGTGCTGAGAACAACTACAACAACAAAGAAGAGCACAGAGGCACAAAAAAAACAGCCCAAATTTTTTATAAACAGAGGTACCAATTAGTTAAGTCATAGTGCTGGTGTGCTCTGAGATCTATAAGAGGTCTAAAGGCTCTGATGGCCTTTTTTATTTATTTTTATTTTATTTATAATTCGATTTATATCAACTGCTCCATCTCCCCCTAGGGGGACTCTGGGCGGTCTTTATGCTCCATGTTCTAAAAATCACCCCTTTCCAATCTCCTCTTCCCTTTGTTTCCAGTGTTAATGAATTACAAGTTGTCATAAAGTGTTGACAGGCAGAAGCTCAACAGTGACCCAGCACAGCTCAACATAACAGAGCTCCTTACTGAGCTGCTTGTGCCGTGTGGTTGGCTTCCGACAAAACACCCATTTGACAAATAGCTGCAGGTGGTTTAGGAGGATAAAGGGTGGTGGTGCTGGCGGCCTGCCATTATACTCTTCAATCAGGTCATGACGCTGAAATTTCCAGATCTGGTCAGTGTGCTCCTGCACTTGCTGGAATGTGTAACTGGGGGAGAAGAAGAGCACATGTATTAGTTTGCTCTGCTATGCAGTGAGTTTAAACTTCTAAATACCCCATGAATACACAGAGTACAATGGTGCTTTCCCATGTTTCCCACCAACTAGGGGTCAGTACAGAAACAACATCTCTACTTCACTATTCTAGTAGTGGAAGAATGGATATTATAGAACTGTTTAGTAAGGTAAGGTAAGGTAAGGTAAGGTAAGGTAAGGTAAGGTAAGGTAAGGTAAGGTAAGGTAAGGTAAGGTAAGGTTTCCCCTTCCAGTCGTATCCGGCTCTAGGGGGCGGTGCTCATCTCCGATTCTCAGCCGAGGGAGCCAGCGTTGTCCATAGACGCTTCCGTGGTCATGTGGCCAGCATGACTGAACGCCGAGGCGCACGGAACGCTGTTATCTTCCCACTGGAGTGGTACCTATTTACCTACTTGCATTTGTAAAAAGGTAAAGGTTCCCTCCTCACATTTGTGCAGTCGTGTCCAACTCTAGGGGCCGGTGCTCATCTCCGTTTGTTAGCCGAAGAGCCAGCGTTGTCCGAAGACACTTCCACGGTCATGTGGCCGCATGATGCATGTGGAACGCTGTTACCTACCCACCAAAGTGGTACCTATTCATCTACTTGCATTTGCATGCTTTCAAATTGCTAGGTTGGCAAGAGCTGGGGCGAGTGCGGGAGCTCACTCCGTCACGCGGGGCTAGGGATTCGAACCTCCGAACTTGCGATCTTCCGATCGACAAGCCTGGCGTCTTACCCGCTGAGCCACCACGCCCCTACTTGCATTTGTACGTGCTTTCGAACTGCTAGGTTCGTGAGAGGCAGGTGGGACAGGAGTGATTGTGGTGAATGTTGGTACCTCTCCCTGACCAGTGAGAGAAGTTGAGGGAGAGGTACAGGGTGTGAGTCGGGTGGTGCTAGACCCTACCAGTGCCGAGAGCGGAAGCTGGTGCACTGGGGGGTCTTACCACCGCCCAAGAGTGTATGGGAATGTATCTTGGGTAGTTTGGAGAAGGGATTCTTGATTAACCCTGAGAATTCCGGAGGCCTGGGAGTGGAGGCTACTGGGCCAGAACTGGGAATCTCCGGGGGCTATATGGCGGGCCATCTGATTCGGGTGGTGACGGGCAGGGGACGGTATGACGGGAACCGGAGGGCATGCCATCTCTGGGGAAGGCGCCCCCGGTGTTTGTTACCGGTGGTGCGTTCCGGCCCCCCGTGTTCATACCCAGGCCCTGGTAGGCAGATCCTCGGGGGCTCCGGTCTCCGGCTGCTGCTATTGAATGCCAGGTCGGTGAACAACAAAGCCCCCCTTATAAGTGACTTGATCACGGATGAGGGGGCCGACCTGGTATGTATTACCGAGACCTGGCTGGCACCAGAGGGGGGAGTGGCCCTCTCGGAAATGTGTCCAGCCGGGTTTCAGGTCTGGCATCAGCCGAGACACCGGGGCAGGGGAGGAGGGGTGGCAGTGGTCATTCGAGAGTCTCTTGTGGCCTTCAGGGGCGCTGCTCCACAAGTGGCCGGGTGTGAGACCCTGCTTTTCAAGTTGGGTTCACGAGAACAGTTGGGAGTGTTGCTGCTGTACCAGCCTCCCTGCTGCGTAGCAACCTCCCTGCCTGAGCTGCTCGAGGCTGTCTCGGGGCTGGCAGTGGAGTTCCCCAGACTTATGGTTCTGGGGGACTTTAATCTGCCATCTCTGGGACGGGACTCGGAGGCGGCTCGGGAGTTCATGGCTACCATGGCAGCTATGGGCCTGTCTCAGATTATTCGTGACCCGACTCGGGACAGTGGTCTCACCCCGGACTTAGTTTTCTTGTCTGAGCAGTGGCAATGTGATCTGAGGGGAGAGCTACACCTTTCCCCATTGTCATGGTCGGACCACGCCCTGGTGACCCTTAGACTCTCTTGTGCTGCCCCACTCCGCAGGGAGGCGGGACCTATTCGATTGGTCCGCTCCCGGCGACTGATGGACCCAGTGAGGTTTCAGAAGGAGCTGGGAGTTGTTCCCGAGGACTTGCTTCACGGTCCAGTGGAGCTCCTGGCCGCGGCCTGGAACAGGGCCGTGGCTGGAGCCCTGGACAAGATCGCGCCTATGCGACCTCTCCGGCCCTACTTGGCCCGCCGCTCTCCGTGGTTTACCGAAGAGTTAAGGGCCTTGAAAAGGGTTAAGAGACGTCTAGAGCGCCGCTGGAGAAAGACGAAGAATGAATCTGACCGAACACAATCTAGAGCCGCAGTTAAGGCCTACCTTGTGGCGGTAAGAGCGGCGAAACGTGAATATTTCTCCGTTCTTATTGCATCCGCAGAATGCCGCCCGACGGCCCTTTTTAAAATTACAAGATCACTGTTGGGTCGGGAGCAGGGGGAGACCCACTTACAGGGCCGATCGGAAGAGTTTGCTGAGCATCTGCAGGATAAAATCGCCCAGATTCATTCCAAGTTGGACTCCAAGCATGAGACAGGATCTGTGGAGATGCCAGGGACTCGTACTTACCATGTTATCTGGGAACAGTTTGATCCTGTTGCGCCTGAGGAAGTGGACAGGATCCTCCGGACTGTGAACGCCACCACATGCCAGCTTGACCCTTGTCCCTCCTGGCTGGTGAAATCGGCCAGTGAGGTGACATGTGGATGGGTCCAGGCGATGATTAATCTGTCCTTGAGTGAGGGGGTGTTCCCAGAGGTCTTTAAGGAGGCGCTGGTGCACCCCCTCCTCAAGAAGCCGTCCCTGGACCCTACTATCCTGGGCAATTTTCGCCCAGTCTCCCACCTTCCCTTCTTGGGAAAGGTGGTTGAGAAGGTGGTGGCTTGGCAACTCCAGAGGATTCTGGAGGAAACGGATTATCTAGACCCCTTCCAGTCAGGTTTCAGGCCGGGATATGGGACGGAGACCGCATTGGTCGCGCTTATGGATGATCTTTGGCGAGAGCGGGATGGAGGGAGTGCGTCCATCCTAGCTCTCTTAGATCTCTCAGCGGCTTTCGATACCGTCGACCACGGTATACTTTTGGGACGGCTCAGGGAGTTGGGGGTGGGCGGCGTAGTTTTGCGCTGGTTCACCTCCTTCCTCCGGGGCCGTTCCCAGTCGGTGTTGATAGGGGAGGAGAGGGCTGACCCGCGCCCCCTGACTTGTGGGGTGCCGCAGGGGTCGGTTCTCTCTCCTCTCCTGTTCAACATCTACATGAAACCGCTGGGCGAGATCATCCGTCACCATGGGATGAGGTATCACCAATATGCTGATGATACCCAGGTGTACATCTCCATCCCAGGTGAAGTAAGTGATGCGGTCGATGCCTTATGTCAGTGTCTGGAGGCTGTGGGGGCCTGGATGGGGAACAACAGGCTTCAGCTGAACCCTGGTAAGACGGAGTGGCTGTGGATTGATGGCCCCCCTAGATCCGGGAAGTTGTCATCTTTGGTTCTGGGTGAGGTGGCACTACCTCGCTCGGATCCAGTGCGGAATCTGGGGGTCCTCCTGGACTCGCGACTCTTGCTCGAAGAGCAGGTGGCAGTCACGGCCAGGAGGGCCTTTGCACAACTTCGTGTTGTGCGCCAGTTACGCCCTTTCCTGGATCGGGAGGCCCTCCGAACAGTCACTCACGCCCTTGTCATCTCCCGTATAGATTACTGTAATGCGCTCTACATGGGGCTACCCCTGAAGAGTATCCGGAAGCTTCAGCTGGTTCAGAATGCTGCGGCGCGAGCAGTTATGGGTGCCATGAGATCGGCACATGTAACACCTCTGCTACGCGAGCTGCATTGGCTACCAGTTTGCTTCTGGGTCCAATTCAAGGTGTTGGTGATTACCTTTAAAGCCCTATATGGCATAGGGCCAGGGTACCTGAGGGACCGTCTCGTCCCGATAACGTCGGCCCGCCCCACCCGTGCATGCAGGGAGGGCATGCTTCGGACCCCCTCAACAAGAGAATTCCATCTGGCGGGGTCCAGGAGACGTGCCTTCTCTGCGATAGCGCCCGCCTTATGGAACATCTTGCCCCCGGAGGTGAGACTCGCCCCCTCGCTCCTGGCCTTCCGGAAGGCCCTCAAGACCTGGCTCTGCCATCGAGCCTGGGATGACAGAGGTGGCAGTGCCTCCTGGGGTTGGCTGGCCCCGTAGGAATACGATCTACACCATGGTCTCCAATCCATCTTGGATTTAGATAATTTATTATTGTATATTATTATTTTATTATTATTGTATTTTTAGATGATATTTTTATAGTTTTTAACTTTCAATTGTTGTAACCCGCCCAGAGTCCCTTGCAAGGGAGATGGGCGGGGAATAAATTGAAATAATAAATAAATAATAAATAAATAAATAAATAGGTTGGCAGGAGCTGGGCAAGAACGGGAGCTCACCCTGTTACGTGGTGCTTCCGGGTCTCGACCTGCCGACCTGCCATCTTTTCGTTCGACAGTCAGTAGTGTTAACTTTTTACCCCACCGCGCCACCCTGTTTATTACTACTTATTAATGCTACCTCTCTTTAGCTGCCTCTGAGCCAACTATTTTTGGTTCGCTCTCTGTTCTATACCAGTTTATAGTTGTTACAACCAATGTGGGAGATTCAGCAGCAGACATGTTCATTTTCTTTTCTTGTGAGCCTCAGGGCTCTTTATGATGATCAGGCAATGCAGAATGCAGAGTGTGAAACTTACTTGAACATAGCAATGAGGAGATTGAGAAGGAGAATGTTGGTGAAGAGTAGGTACAGGCAAAGCAAAATTACTGTCAGCCACTCTGGAAAGATGGGCTTCTGGCTGGCTTCACTGCTCTCAGGACATTTGGGCTTGTACGGATCAGTCCCATTTGGGCTGCACTGATCAAGGTTGAAATTCACTCCTGTTAGAGAACACAGTGAATCCAACAAGTGCTGGGTGTTACTGCAATAAGAGGAAGCTCATCTAATTCTCTGATCCATCATAAGTAGCCTGTATTGCCATATGAACAGCAGATTTATATCACTATAAAGGCTTTAGAAACATTTTTTTTAAATGGAAAGGCCTGGAATAAATGACTCAACCCTATATGATTTGATTTTTAAAAGGCAGTGCTAAATATGAGATGATTCAGACCTGCACACACATTTCTTGGTCTATGAAAAGCTATTAAGAAACGCTGCCAGGAACAGGTCACAACTCATCTGAGGACCTTGTGGTTACTTGGTCTGCTATTTATAGCCACAGTCTAAAACATGAGTCCTGGAGCACAGCAATGTAATTGTTTTGGGACCAAGAAGAGAATCTGGAGGCATATACTTCATATATGTCATTTAAGCAGACCAGAATTGGACTAAAAGAGAGGGCTTCATCTGGTTAAAATTCTCTCATATAAAGACAAGCAAAATGACATAGTTGCTATCTATGCTGCAGATTTACAGTATCTGGCATAGCATAATCTATCACATCTACCTACCCTGTTAGCCATTCATTCATAGTCAGGTTTTGCTGATTTTTGCACACTATGAAATGTGTACAAACACTACTCAGATAAGGTCAGTTGTGGGATAAGATTTTTAGTGATGAATAGATCTTTAATGACAATCAAACAAACTGACCCTTGCTAGTCCAGAGAATGAAATAATTTTGTATTCCATACCATCAATATAGGAGGGGATCTGTCCAAATAATGTCAAGTATGAATGGTAAATAACACCTCGGAAGATCCAGTCTACCCGTTTCTCATTGTGGATTAGGATAGCTTGCTTGGCTACTCCAAAGGATACAATCCAAACAGCCAAGAAGAAGAGGAAAAAAAAGACATCCTTCATCTGTAAACCCACCAAACAAAGCAGAAAGAATGGTCACTCAAATTTTCTTTGGCCCTGGCATCCTCATCAAAAAGTGAATTATGAAGAATTACTATTAAGTTACCATGGTGCTTATCAATAGAAACAACAACTTACCATTCTCTTCACTATTATGATCTTGGGGCCAAGAGTTTTACTGACTGTGAAAATGTGCAACAGACGCAGGCAGAAAATAATGAAAGCTAGGGATAGTATAATTCTTCCAGGGTATAAAGTGGCTGGGATCCATCTTAGCACAGAGGATAGAAACAAAAACATGTCTATTAATTGTATGACCAATGTAACATTGAGGCAATATTCCCAAAGATTCCTGGTCTAATTATAAGGAGGTCTTAATTGCCAAAGGATTCAGAAATCTGAACTAGTATTTTTCTTGAGGCAAACAATAATTCAAACAAACCAAGAGGATTATGCATACATTCCCTCTACAGCAATATCTCATGGCGTGCTTAGCATATTAACCAACTTATGAAAAAGGCTCAGAGAAGTTGTGGGGACTTAACAGGATAGTAATCTCTGTATAGGAAAAGACTAGCCAGAAAGACTGTATACTCAGGACAATTATCTGTTCAACTGATCAAAGAGCTAACAAAGGGGAATTGAATATAGATGAATCTTCCTCATATGTAGAGCTAAAAGGAAGTGCTTTGAATTCTGAGGTAAATGTTGAGAGAATACGATATAAACCTAAGTCTGATCTTAGGGTACTTAGAGCAAAAGCTACTGGGTGAAAATGATTTGCATTTTGATTACTTTTTCTTTTGTAGATGATATCAGGTATAAAATAGTAATTTAAATTAATTTAAAAAATAGTAATCAGCATACTGAAACAATTCTTCCCCCCTCCCCCAAATATTTCTCAGCAAAATAGGGTGGTACCCATGCACAGTGACTTACCTACAGATTAACCCAACTATAAAAATCAGAATGGCACACACATCCAGTTTATTCCAGAAATCACTAAAATATAAAGAAGCCATTTTCACCAAGCCAAACCCATCAGGATCACAAAAAAGCTGTCAAAGAAGGAGAAATGGTTTACTGGGTTGGTTCAGACATTGTGATCCTACATAATAATCCATAGCTTATTGAAAAGAAAATAGGTTTGGATGCTCCCTCTTCCCCAGTCTCATGCACTCTTCTAAAAAACAGATTTCTGGAGTTGTTAAATCACAGTTTTTGTTACACTGAAACTAGCTGCCCATGGGTTAATCTGATTTTGAATTAGGGTACTGAATGCAATGCCCTTAAATGGTTAGGGAGGTTTGTTCCATTAACATAAACATTCCTAGCATATAGAACAATCGGATAACTTCTCAGATTGATATATATTGTCTACCTTCCCTTAAGGTTCCACAGTAGAGAGATACAGATACTATATTATGTCATGCCCCCATGTATGGGGTTTTACATGAGTTCTCTATGTTTACACAGTGTATATCCTCTGAGGTATTTTTCAATTATATTGACCACCAGGAGGCACCACATTACTGGTTTCATCCTCATTGGGAATTGTCAGACATGGGTAGCCAGATGTTATTCTATGGGATTCGTACTCTCTACTGCAGAGCTTTCCAAACTGTGTGTCGGGACATGTTAGTGTGTTGGCTACAGTCTCTGGGTGTGTCGCGGCTGCTGCTGCCTCCGAGCCCTGCCAGGATTCCACGCAGGTCCTAGTGCCTGCCTTGTGCCTGGCTGCCTCCAAACCTGCCCTGCCAGGATTCCGCGCAGGTCCTAGTGCCTGCCTTGTGCCCTGATGTAAGAGTGTGTTGCGAAATGATGCCCTGCTGTAAGAGTGTGTCGCGAAATGATGCATGTCTAAAAAGTGTGTCACCAACATGAAAAGTTTGGAAAGCTCTGCTCTACTGGGTACCTGCATCCAACAATTCCCAATAAGGATGAAAATGGTAACGCAGTGCCTCCTGGTGGTCAATGTAACTGAACAATCAGGTGACAGTCTGAAGCTAAAGAGCAATGTTTTGGTGATTTGTGCAACAATACCTGCCGGGTCTCTTCACA